>CM059430.1:103745639-105035639 GCA_030390025.1 Squalus acanthias | reverse complement strand
GAAGGATCAAACCTTCCTCACAAACCTTGTTCAACCATCACCTGCCTCAGAATTGGTCATGGTAGATGCTGCCACCTTCTCCATAGATGGAATTTAAAGTATCCCCATCATGCGACTGTGGAGCTCCTGATTATACCATGAAGCACATCATTGAGCACTGGCCTCAGAGGAAATTCACAGGCAGCCTACAAGATATCCACGCCGTTACACCGGAAGCTTGGGCCTGAACATCTGACTTAGATATTAACATTTGATTTGCATTGCTACTACCATACGGAAGAAGAAGAAGAAGAAGAAGAAGAAGAAGAAGAAGAAGTGTGTGAAGTTATGGTCTCAAAGAATAACAGCGGTCCTCCAAGGCCAACATTCTTCCCTTAATACCGCCAATATCTGGTCATTCATCTCCTGCTGTGTACAAAATGGCTGCTGTGCTTACCTACACAGTACCAGCCACTGTACTTCATATTAATTCATTGTATGTGTGGTGCTTTGAGATATTTCTGAACGATGTGATAAGGTTCTTATGCCTCAAAAATCCCCATTTTGTTAGAATGGATTAACAGCAGCAGCTAGTTTGCTCTTTGTTGGCAGTGGAATGTTGAAATTGACATAGAGGAGTTGTTTTTAATGATGGAGGTTTGCTGTTTTCAACAAGTTAAGAAAAATTCAATATTCCCCAACCCCTATTAATATTTTTCAGAGCCTGCAGTTGAAGTCAGTATTAAATGAAAAAAATGTTATGTTGGATACCTGCTCACTCAGTCTCGCTTCACTGCTTTAATTAGATCCCCTGCTATTGCTCAGCAATTCTTTATATATATATATATATATAAAAAAAGTTAACTTTCAAATAGTAATATGTGATCTTTGAAAAATTTTAATCAGTCTGATCAACACCAAGGCTGACCGGCAAAATACCCAATGCAAAGCAGTTCTGTGCAATATTGTTTCTTATACATTCATAGCGTCAGCTGTCCACCAATAAAGCACTGGCTTTTCCTTTTTTTTGTTTACAAGTATTTCCATTTAATTTGGATGATATTTCAAAAATTGCCAATTTACAAGTATACATCAAGTGTGTTGGCCAGGCTGTGTGTTCTTGAATGGTGATGTGTGAGTGGTCAGAGAGAGTTGTTAGCCGTGGCGGTTGTGGGATTGGGGGTGCAGTGAAGTTCCATACTCGGTGCCAGATTACCCTCCAAGTGTGGAATTCAAAGGCAAGATGCTGTAGTTCTGCTGATTGCTCCCCCCTTTAAGGGAAACATCGTGCTATCACTGGGTAATCGAACTGAGTAGATCTCCAGTAAGGGGCCTCAGGTTGAATCCTTTAAGAGGATAGTACTGCATAGGTCTCTGTTGGAGTAAAATTATAGGACTTAAAGCAAGAATGTAAAAGTTAAAGCAAGAATGTAAAAGACAAAATGGTTAACCTGACACAGTGCGATGGGAAAATGTCTGTGGTTAACATGTGTACGTGCGAGGAACCAATCACCGGATAACCAAACAGTCAGACTAGATAACGCTGACCACATTCCGATGTTTATAGTTTCGGTTAGGAAGTAAAAAACTGTGTAAAGGGCAGATTATAATTAGAAGCTGTTGCTGGGGAAATGTAATTGGGTGAAGACCTTTGTATCCGACCCTATAATGTATAAAAGAAGTTTGATACCACTGTAACGAGGAGAAGTGAACCACTAGACCGCGGGGTCTATGACTCTTCTCCCAGAGCACTCTGTTAAATAAACTGTGATCTTCTGCTTTGAGACAGACTCGAGTGAATTCATTTTTCACCAACAGTCTCACTTTTACAGGAAACTCTGTGTGTTTTACGGAAAGAAAAAGAAAGAAAGGCTTGCATTTATATAGCGCCTTTCACGACCGCCGGACGTCCAAAATTGCTTTACAGCCAATGAAGTACGTTTTTAAATGTAGTCACTGTTGTAATGTAAGCTAGCAACTGATGGAGAGTGTGAGTGAGATTGTGTCCTTTTAATAACCGATTTAAAGGTTGTAGTGACTTTTAATCTAGGGCATTACAGAATACATCAAACAGAACAAGTAGGATAAGTGCAACCTCCACAGGCATGTCACCTGTAATCATCAAAGCAGCAATTTTCAATGGCAGAAGCCCACTGTGAAAGTGGCATTTTGGGGCTAATGAGACACTAGTCTCAACCAGATGGAACTGCTAATGAATTTAATACTTAACAGAATATCATTACAATGTCATTGTTTGCATACTTTTCCTGGGTGTGCTTTTATTCTAGTCGGCAAACAGGAATAAAAAATACAGCAAACCACAGAGTAAAAATGCAGTAGAACACGTGTATAATCTACAGGAAACCTCGATCATTGTCTGCAAATGGGGTTACAATGCTTTCTAGTGTGTATGACAAGTAGCCTATAGAAAAAAAAAGTTGCTTGTAAACAGACTTACTTGCAACAGCACTGGGAAGACCAGTACAAAGTCGGCAAAGATTCAGAGACATGGTAAAGATTTGCTTATATGAAGATTCTGCAGCCAAGTATTTTCTTGTTGAACAGGGGCTTACACTATGTACATCAATGCATGATGAACAATACAATACATCAAACATATACACATGACATTGTTGTGAATTTGCACAAGAATGTGCTCCATCTGATGAGGAAGTCGGTCACATAAACGACAGTGGCTTGGCACAATTAATAAATAAAAACCATCTTAATTATTCTGAAGGGTCGCAGAGTATACATTACATTTCAGCCCTGATTATCATACTGTCTAGAAACAAGCCACGTGAAATCAGAATTACTTACATCTGCATCCTTCCTACTGCATATTCTGAGAAAAACTATTGACCCATTGGTTCATCCTCAGAACCTTACATGCGTACTTTTCATCTCTTATAACAGCTAAATATATCATCTAAATGCAGGGCATGAAACCAGCAGAAGAAGAAAAATTGGCAAGCAATTCTCATTGAGAGTGCCATTCAAAAGCTCATTTGAAAAGCCTGTGCAGCATTCTTTGTCTCTGGGAAACTGAACCTCAGTATTAAGTAGCAGCTTGCAATTATAGCGGGAACTGTACATTGTCAAAAGGAATACGAGTTGTTCCTAAACACTGTAGATCTTGTTAGCGGTATTTTTTCATACATTACGCATTATTTTGCTGGGCTTTTCGAGTTAATCCGTACCCTCCACTGGATTGAGAAGGCATTCTGCATCCTTCACCCTCCAACACTGCTGAGGGCTTGCAACGCTGCTATCTTGTTTAATGGGGTGAAGGTAAAATTTTAAAAAGAGGTCCCTCCCTCATGATTTTTTACATTTACAAAAATGTCCTTCTTGAGACCATATCAAAAGTTACACATTCAGGATGAACGGAATGTTAGTGGAATGTGATTAGAAGATGGAGAGGCTAAAATCTTTGGATCGTGCATTTTTTTCGGTTGAGGAAAGATAAGGAGCTGGTAGAATACAACTCAAATATACTAAGCATAAACATTTATGTATCAGTAACTGTCTGCTGCTGTATTGGTATATAATCGAGTAATATTTTCTTCAGGAAGAGAGGAGATGGAAGCTGTACATTTGCTTATGTGTTAGGAATTTATCACTTAGCCAGTGATTGATGGAATACTATGAACGTACTGATGCCAAGGAAAAAAATTAACTGTTAGAACCCCAAGGGCTCAAATCCATTCCAGAGGCCATTGTGTTAAATAGCACTATATGATGGCTTGTTAAAATAGTTGTGCATTTTTACGCTTCTGGCATTGCAGTTTCATGCTGCACTACTGTGAGGAGAGTTCGGTGAAAAGCTCCAGTGATATACTTTGTGATTCGGTTCAGCAGGGGAATGGGTCTCATACACATTCTGTAGGTGGCGAAAGATTCCGGATATGTTTGCCACCATCTCCTTTACTGTTGCTATCGGTAAAATGAAGCAATAAAAATGCATTTCAGTGGGATTTTGTTTCGTCATTTGACTGCTTCACTTTGTGCAAATTAGATCTATGGAGCTTTGGACTGTGCTCAGTGGTTAATGCAAATGCAAACAGCACAGATAAAATCTGTCCTTCAATACTATTTTGACTTTTATTTAGTATATTTGCTTTTCATCTGTATGTCGCCATGTAAGATGCACAGCAAAGAGTTAAATGTCATCACCTTGTAAAGACATTGGGTAGATTTTTGTCTGGGCCTGTTTTTGGGCCCAAACTCGGTGGAGGCCCGAGGATCACAAGAATTTGGTCCTCAGCCTCATCTACATATTCTGAGTGAGCTTCCAGTATCTCCCTAGGCAGCTGGCCCAAGGGAAGTCTGAAGTTTGGGCTGCTTGGCTTGCCAGCAGAGGCCATTAAATAAGTCCCGGGAGGGGATGGAGGACAGGGAGAATCGGGGTGGGGGGACGATTGCAGCCGGCAGCGGCAGCAGGAGTACTGCAGTTCAGGGAGGAGCATTCCTGCTCCTCTCGGTCCACATTAAAAGTAAACCAAAAATGTAAGCAACCTTTTCGATGTTGGCCACTGGTTAGCCTGCATTCACGGCCAGAAAACCTGAGTGGAGTAGGCCCGAGGCCTGCTCCGTTCAGGGCAGCCCAATTACTGCAAAGGGCCTTAAACAGGCATTATGGCCTTCTTTAGATAATGGAAGGGGCCTGACGCCTGTTTTAGGAGGCTGCCTCAGCGCCTGAAAAATGCCCTGACTCAATTTCGGGTCGAACGTTTTTGGGGACATCCTTGGGGTGCAGGATGTTGTGCCTCCAGATTGACCCTTTTTGTGCTGGTTTTATACCTGCAAAATGAACACAACAGCGATCAATTTCTATCCCATTAAATCTTGCGCCGTACCCCAGTGTATCAGAGGTATTGTACTGTTAAAGTCCCTCATAGCCTGTTAGAGAAAGGATATTAAACAACTCTCCTCTCCATCAATATGCCAAAATTTGAGGATTAGAATAGGCTCTACCATCTTTTAGGACAGGTAACAGATGGTCTTAATAGACCTGATGCTAAACATGTCCAACCAATGCAGAGCAGCAATCAACAAAGTCAAAAGTGGGGTGGGAGCGGGGGTGGGGTGGGGGGGGGGGGAATGGCACAACTCTGCTCTTACGCCGCAGTTACACCGAAAATTTCCAGGAGATTCCAGGGTAATGGTCATAGTCTACATATGCACAGCATAGGCTTGCAAACCTCTAAGCATTATTCACCCATACCTGGGATGATCAATTTGATATGCGGTGTTCCAGAAAAGAGCTAATTTAATTTGAATGGTTATTTTCAAATTTTAGTGCCAGAATGCAGTTGAGTTGTCATTCCTGAGGCAGGGGTAAGCAGGGTGAGCTTCAGATGTTTAGTTAGGGTGAAAACCATGTGCAGTTACTCTCGGGGTTTTTTTTCTTTCTCCAAGATCATAGATCGATATGCACAGACGCAACTTTGATTAATTAAAGTCCGATTGTGAGCTTTGCTTCTTGCTGAGCTGCAGCCAGTGATGTGGAACAGACTGGAAAGGAAGGATGAAAAATTGGAAACCGGTTTATTTAGATCTCTTGCTCAGGTCACATCTCCTAAATCCTCCTTTGGGCTAATACACTGACAAATAGTACAGCAGGGCAGAGTTCCGCCTGCAGGAATCAGCAGAGATGCTGCAGATGAAAATAGCACTCGGATTCACATTCAGGAGGGTACCTCGCAGCAGAATGAGCTTCCTTTACATGGAATTACATAGAATTTACATCACAGAAACAGGCCATTCGGCCCAACTGGTCTATGCTGGTGTTTAAGCTCCACATGAGACACTTCCCACTATACTTCATCTAACCCTATCAGCATATCCTTTTATTCCTTTCTCCCTCATGTACCTATCTAGCTTCCCCTTAAATGCATCTATGCTAGTTGCCTAAAATACTTACCTATAACTGTGGTTTGCTGGAACTAAGGAGAAAAGTTACACCCTTGCGATGTTATTTGTATATGATCAAGATGGTGAAATGATAACCCAGATCTCCCTGAAAACTTGCCCATCTACGTCATTGTTCAAGTGCGAAGGTTCAACGAAATTATGGCGTGAGTGAGTTATGCCACGCCCAAATTTCCTGGGCAATTGGCGCCGCTCCAAGGAGTCTCTGGCCGAAACAGGTAAAAATGAATGTTAATAGCTTCAACTCTCACATTCAAAACGCTTCCCCTTGATTTGTGCTTTTTTTTGAGTGCTTGCGGACCCGCTGATTAAGAAAGGCATGTACACACCTGGCTGTGTCAGAATTAGTGAGTAATAATCTGAAACTTTTTGTACTCGCATGAAAGTAACAATGAGCTGAGTCCCAGAAATAATTCCTCCCTGCTGTAGCCCTGTATCTCACGGTGTTAACAGACCATACAGCAAGGCCCAGCCATTTTAGCAGAACTCTGTTCCCCCGATTAACTTGGTATCCTTGTGGTGCTTTCACTGGCGATTATTTATCAATGTCCCTCCAGACCCCCGTCATGACCCTAACACACAAACCTTACTCATAGCAACGAGTCCCACTATGTCTCCCAGTATTATGTTTAGTTTACTGCCAAACGGCACTCGATGGATTGAGACATCTCTGGGCGGTATCAGCTTCAGAACAAACCATTGGCCATTGGCTGCGCTGCGTCTGATTTGCTGCCATGCTCGCTGCGGCGTATTCTAAGTAGAAATGCAAGAAAATATGGAGGACGTTATCGACGGCGAATTCGGGACGCTAGGCGACTAAATGTGCGGTGTCCATCACGATCTCGCCGTTGCACGAAATTCTGAGCTGATGTTTTTTGTTATGTATATCCCTCTCTATTCCTGAAGAGTAATAAATATATAACATTATTCTGACTTTTGCTAGGAATAGCTCTCTTTCATGTGTTTGCTTTGATATATAAAATAACAGGAGAGACTTTTCAATATGAAAAATTTTCAAATCAAAATATCTCAGCTGATGTTTTGAACAAAATTACAGCTATTTGGATGAGATATTTCCCTGCTGAAAGGTAGTCTATTCAATAAAGGAAAGTTGAAAAAGAAAACAAAAAAAAATACTTCTTTCATCTTTAAAGATGTTGTTTTAGTTTGTACCTTTCAAAACACAGAATCTCCGCAGATAAGCATGAAGACCATCAGAAAGTTTGGTCTCTGGAGCACTTCTGCTCAAAAACAAAATGTTAAAACAATTGGGTTCACCTCGTGCAGCACCTTTTTAATATAATTCTGTTTATTAAATGCACTTACTAAACCACATGTGATTGGCTCCTACCAATCAAAGCTTGCCAAGAACTATGTTGCACAATTTTCCCTTTTGGTTGTCGCTAGATCTTTTCTTGAATTAAAAGGAGTGCTGCCAGAGAATTCTTTCCACTTGGAATCTATCAATTCTTTCCAGCACTTGCAATGCTTTTGTGGATTCACAAGAAACAGGGTGGGCAAGAGTGACCTACCTTTGGAATGGCCGATTCCTGGTGGGTAACATTCGTGGTGTAAGGGATACTCTCCTGACCCTGCGTGTCTCGTAACCTGTGAGGTTCACGCGGCTCTGTGCAGCCTGTATGTCAGTGCGGGTCTAGGCCTGGTCTCCAGCCAGTCTGGGAACACTAGACACCCCTGTGAGTGGTTCGAATCACTCTCCCTTATGGTTCTAGACACTGGACTTAGATGCGAGAGCAGTAATGGAGATAAAACTCATGTAGACTTGGTTTGAACGGTACGAAATGGAAAATCTTTATTGCATGATACTTAAAATTATGAAATACATGTCATATGCACAGATTAATGACAGTACAATCTTACAAACAGTTATAATCACTCTTAGGGAAACGAGGAACGACCAGCACAACGTAAATAGGGCACACATTACAAATATCCTTAAACTTTAAACCCTCCCCTATCAATAACTATCCTAAAACTAGCTTCGTAGGATCCCGAGACTCATGCTCACCACTCGTAATAACTCGGAGAAATCCCGAATAGCTGATCGGATGTTTTTCACCGCAGCACCCACGTGTTGGTCAGGAGATCTCCTGGTCCCACTTGTTTACTGCTTCTGCTGCTCGGTCAGTCGGCTGGACCGTCCGCTGTAGTGAAGACCTCTGTTGGTGGGCTTCAAAGTTTAATCGTGGAGCACCGTTGTCAATATCACTGATACGATGTGTTTACACAGTCCAGTTATCATTGATGCAATATGTCTTGTTAAAGAAGAGAACTTCCTGTCAAGAAGACTTGGCTGATCGACCTACAGGCGCGGTCGGGATTTACTGACCGTGGCGATGGATAAGGTCTTCTTCTCTTCTCCTCTCATCTCATCTCATCTCATCTCATCTCATCCCGGGCCTTCGGTTCCGCTGCCAGCTACCAACATAGGTCTTTGCAACAGTCTTTTACCCAGGAGCAGCCACGATGATAACAGCAGCAAGCGGCAAGAGTCAAGAGCAAAAGAGCAAGAGGCCAGAGCAAGAATCAAGAGAGAGAATGGACGGTTTGGGGCCTGCAATTATAGTGCACAGTTCTTCCGTTTCCCGCCCAACTACAATGTCCATTCTTTTGTTTAAGGTTTGGCGCCCAAAAATGTCCTGTATGGGTGATCTCTGTCCTTAATGGGTTTCGGGGCTACTCCTGAATGTTTGAGTACCTGTTAATATTTCTCCCATTGTTAAATCGGTCGGTGTTCCCCCTGGAGGGGTTTGGGGCTTCCAAGTGTCCTGTATAACTACCTGCTAACGGCTCTCTCATCGTAGAGCCGTTGGGAGTTTACATATTAATGTCCTTTGGATGGGCCCTTGATGGCTTTCCTTTGTACCTGGGAGACCGATCCCAGTATCGATGTTTATACTGTAAACCCATAATGTCCTGTGTATTGTCTTCACTGTGCTGAATCGTTATCGATCCTGCAAAAATGTTTATTGGAACGCCATCTTGTCTGCCTGCTGAAAAGTCTCGAATGTTCTGTCACGCGGTGCGGCGGCCATTTTACAGGCTGCTTGTGTCCAATTTAAACCTGACAGCATTCCGCTGAAATAAAAGCTGTTTTGAACGAAACTTTGTGTTTTCTCCTTATTAAAATGAAATCGCGATAATTGCGAATTCTACAGTCCCTCCTGTTGATGCGAATAACTCCGCTTATCGTATCAAAAATCTCAGTGGTGAGCAATCTTATCTCGATTTCACTCCGAATCCAGTAAATTAATCCCATAAAATTTTAACTTCACTAGGGTCTCTGTGTCGTCCTCATTTCCCAAGAAAAAATCACATTTTATATCACCGTAGGCATCATTTGCCCTTAAACTTACACCACTTGTTTTCCTTCCCGGCGTAACCAGGCCGATACCTCACGCATCACCTGTATATTTGTCTTTTATTCAAGGGAAGGAAAAACAAAACCCAAAAACCAAACAATCAACACCATCACCAAAATAAACAAATCCCGACTCTTAAACATGTCGAGTTTCCAACGTATTTACAATGGGTACAAACTTCCGCGGCGCACGTGGCGAGCGGGAGTGACGCCATTTTCCCATTACACTGCGCTCTCATCGTGCACGCGCACGTAACGTTCTCGCCACTCTCCCGTGTTCTCATGCTTGGTGAGGCGCTTGTCTCTTTTACAATGTATGAACAAAAGGTATACTACAATAAACACTTGACAGACGACTAAAATGTGGGAGGCTATTCTGACCCATGAGGGCACTTCAATATTCGTGAACAGATTCCACCACGGTGGAACCACTATGTCCAAAATGTCTGTACCTATCTCGACGGTTTTCTGTTCTAATGTATAGAAATGCTTTTGTGACACCGCGACGGCTTTTAGAAGTTTGGTTAAATGCTCAGGGAGAGGGGGAATGAGGTACCCAAAATGTGCGACAAATCGCTGCAAGTCGGTAAAATTCTCTTTTACTGTGAGATGAACAGTGGATGGTTCAGGGATTGGGATAATTCGCTGTTGTGCTACTTGAACTTCAGCCCTGGGTTTAAAACAGAAACTGCTGTCACTCACCGGACACCGGCTACGGTTTCCATGCTGGTAGTGTTGCGCTGCAGTGGTAACACAATATGTTCCACCCCCGATGTATGCTACCTGCGGAGGCACATGATCTTGTGCCATTGCCTCCATGGTGCAATTCATGGACTTGGCGCCAGCCGTTCTGAACCCGCACTGTGGTGTTAAAAAGGCATTCAAGTGCTGGGGGCACAGTATTATGTGTGCTCCCCTGCCACGACAACCAGAGAGATCTGTACCTGTCATCGTTTGCTCCCAGCGGATGACGTAAGGTGGAACCGCTGCATAACGAATGTGGGCTCCCCCCTGAATGACACCAATGTTCTCTACCCGATATACCGGGGCGGGCTTTGCTGTGTTGCCCAAAACCGGCATGCGTAATACTATTCCCATAATAGTATGGTTTGAACGTCCGCAGTCCACGGGGACTGGGTAAGCTTCTGAAGCTAGCCTGAGCTGGCACGGACTTAATGCATTCTGAAAAGGGTGGAGCGCCCGCAGGTGTTTGTTACTTATCCAGGACGGGACCAAACCTTGTTTTAAATCCTCCAAATTACTGCGGCCCTCGCCCAGTAACCACGCCCCGTAAAGCACGCACACCTCGTTCTGCGCAGCTTGATCGGATGCATTCCGATCTTCCCTAATCAGGGCATTTACCGTACGCGCATGTTTCTCCAGCTCTGCTATAATCTCTTTTAAGTGTAGTGTCATGGCTTGGTCCTCGTGCAGACCCGACCCTACCACTTTATTCTCATCTGTAAGAATATCCTTTAACTGTGTTTTTAAACCATTAATCTGGGTCTGCAGCTCCACACTGTCTAGAGCGTTGACCACAGATGTCCCTGTGTTAAAAGCAGTGAACGCATCGTTCACCAAACCCCTTCTTTGCCTCCCTACTTGGTCCAAAACTTCCTGCGGTGCGGTGTATAAACTTGTCTTATCGATTTCTGCAAAATCAAACTCGTAAAATTGCCTGAACATCTTGGTCAACAGGACCTGGTACAACTGTTCCGTCTTTTTGGGGCACCACTCTGGTAACCGTACCTCAGTGAGATTTAAAATCACCGAGGCCACCGCGTAATGCACTCCCTGAAATAGTATCTGGTCTGTGGGGACCAGTACCAAACCGTTCCCGGGTCCCTTACTAGTTTTAGGGCACCCTTCTTCCTCAGTTAGAACTACCGGAATCGTGGGCGGGGCTTTGCGTGGGCGCGTAATGAGCTCAGTGGCATTTACTGGGATCGGAGAGTATGGGGCTCCGCACCCCCTGGTGCTCGCATCCCACCTCATCCCCTGTCCGTTATCCTGCCACTGGTTAATAAAGAATATGGAGATGCCTTTGGGGCAAACGTACTTTGACCCCCACATACAAACATAAATCCCCTCATCTGGTTCCCACCATTTGTCCCAACAGACTTTCACTTGTCCATCTGTCCCCGTAATTGTCCGATGGGTATTATTACCCAGTCGCTCCCACTCAACCGAAGAGTTCCTCATAGTTTTGCTCAGCTTTCGCAGCCACCACCATCGGCTCAATGGGACATTCCCACTGCAGGTCAAACAAATCCGTTTGCCGACGGTGACGCTGATCCTGGGTGCGATGATCCGTACTTTGGGGCACATTAAAGAAGTCTCTTTGTAGGCGAACCCCGATGTGCTGGAATACTCCGTTGAGTTCGTTCCCAGCCATCCTGGCCACCTTCCCTTGTGGAAATAGGTGCTGGTCCCTTCTGCCTTCCGTCTTCCGGTCCCATCCACCGCGATGGGGGCCGTGTCCCCGGAACATCCAAACACCACGACATCCTTGGTGAGGCCCCGATAGGCCAATCCACATCCGATTGCCACGAGCAAAACTAGAAGTCGTTCCATCCTTCCTTGGTTCCTGTGATCAGATAGAATGAGGTAGCCAGCCTCGCAAAAAGTCTCTGGCTTTTGTGAAGGGTGAGCGGGTCCCCTGACCTCGCCTCACGTAAACTTCAACGTTTGCTAAATAGACTTCCTCTAAACCTAGCCTTAAAACTCCCATCATTTTATCGTTATCTGTTAAAAACACTACAAACTTAACCTTATTAAAACTACTTAACTTTAAACTAAAACTTAAAACCTTAAACTAATAACTTTACAATGCCGCCCGTTCTCAGGGCGGCCCCTTTAAATCCTGAGAAGGCTGCTGCGAGCTCTTCCCGACGGTGGGAGGGCACTGACCCTTCCCTCTGATCTGCCGCAGCCTGTTGCTGCGCTGACCCTTTCCTCTGATCTGCCGCAGCCTGTTACTGCTTCGATGTGGCCTGTCTCTACCCGGGTTATCTTAACCTGAAA
This sequence comes from Squalus acanthias, assembly GCA_030390025.1. Lineage (NCBI taxonomy): Eukaryota > Metazoa > Chordata > Chondrichthyes > Squaliformes > Squalidae > Squalus > Squalus acanthias. Next base: position 105,023,320 of record CM059430.1, on the reverse strand, counting down.
CTTACGCCCTGGGGCAGCCTGGGGACCTGACCACATCTTCCTGGGCTGGGGTACTCTGCTTGACCTACGGGGAATTGCTATGGGCGGGGGCTCCGTGACGGACGGACCGGGTCCCGAGACCTTCAACGGGATGACCTGGGGTTCCATCACAGGCGCCAGCCCCGCCTCCGCTGACTCCGCCTCCCTAACCTCGGGGCTGGTAGTTCGGGGCCCCGCCCTGCTCGGCCCAGCAGGCGGCCCTTCACTCGCGAACTCTGCCTCCCCTGAGGACTGGACGTTCAAAGCGGGCGGCCACACCTCTGGGAACCACATAGCGGCTGGCCCGGCCTCCTCTAGCTCCTTCCTCCTGCTGTCGGGACCTGCAGCTTGTGTGTCCACCCCGTATGGATCTCTACCTAGCGGCCCCAATCCTTCCAGACCGTTCCTCTGAAACCACCCGTCATCATCACTATGCTCATCTGCACTATCCTCATCTGACCAGGGTACCCTGGGGTCCTCGTCATCTAACCCCCAACTCCAGAAAAACGCTGCATGATCGTCCGGGATGTCCCTTCCCCTGATGCAAGCTGCTACGCCTGCCTGTGTGCCTTGTGGTCCTACCTGGGGCTGTGTTTTCCCACTCGCAGGTCTGGCCCCTCCCTTAAGACAGGCCACCGCCCCTGCTTGTTTCTGTGAAATCTCACCTGCTGGAGGCTGCAGATTTCTATCCTGTTTTAAATCCTTATACTCCCTGCTCCTGGCTACCCTGTAGGCTGCTTTTATCTCTCTAAGCTGCCCTTCTAGCCTGAGCACGTCTAACTTTCCCATTGATCGGGCGTTCTCCTCCCGCAGGGTCTGCTCTCTAAGCTGCCCTTCCAGCCCATCTATTTTCCCTATTAAGCGGGCGTTCTCCTCCCGCAAGGCCTGCTCTTTTAACCTGGCCTCCTCACCGCAGACCCCCTCCTGTGCGTGTCTTTTAAAAGGACACAGGTAGGCAGGCTGCGTGGACTCTAGTCATGGGGCACTATTAGACGGTCCTGCGGCACCTACGGGGCCGGTTGCGACCGCCACCTGTCCACGCGCATTCAAAACCATCTTGCGCATGACTCCTAACACTGCTTCGAGGTCTTCAGGAGAGGTGGGTGCCTTTGCTTCCTTAGCCGGGACAGGCGCCTGGGTTCGGACCGCGGGATTTTTATCCTTGGAATCCTTCCAAGGGTTCCTGCAGTGCTTGCGCCAGTGCCCTGTCTTCCCACACCCGTAACAGGCATTACTTGCCTGTGGGGCGCGATTACCCTCCTGATGCCACTCTCTTTGAGCCGGGGCTGCGGGTCGTACCTCATGTACTCTTCCCTTAAAGGGACGTGTTGCCATACCCCTTATGTTACGGTAACCTAACGTGAGTCGATTCAAGACCGACTCTTCCGTAAGGTTGAGGTCATTGGGATCGAACCAGGCTTTTGCCTGCTCTCTAACGGCTGGTAAACTGTTGGCTATTATGCACCTAAGCCAATGAATTAAAGCGGCGCCTTCCACATCTTCGCGCTCGGGCGCACCTAGACAGCTGCGCTCATATACTGGCCACAGCCTGTCGGCAAAAACCTTCGGGGGTTCTCCCTCCATCTGCACTGTCTGTCCCACTCTAGCAAACGGACCTCCGTCGTTCGCTCCCACTACTTCTAGGACCTCATTTTTCAATTCCTCATAACTTTTATTACCCCTCTTGCTATCGCCTGAGAGACACTGAAGGACCGAGCTATCTAACGAGAACAGCAGCATTTTTGCTGTCTCCCCATCATCGCAGCCGTTGATGGCTGCGGCTTGCTCAACTTCCCTAAAATGTACGGAAGGGTCGTCTATCTCGGTCAGCTTCCTTACGTGGTTTATCATGGCCCTCAGCTGATGTGAACTGTGAGGCAACACCAGCTGTCCGAGGAGATCCCCCGGTTCTTCCCCACCGTTTCTGCTTGGGCCCCTTTTAATCCCCGTTACTGGATACAACGATCCCTTTTCTACTTCCTTTTCAACGGGCTCTTTTGTTTCTTCCGTTGCTTCCTCCCTAACCCAGGTTTCTGAATAGCTGGGTGGCGCGGAGGGCGCAGTGGCTACTACTTCTTCTGCTTTACTTGGTGGGGAATTTCTAAATCTCTCATTTACTAGCGGCTGGCGTGCCGACGGATTAATAAGGCACACCATGCCGTTCGCATTATTCACGGCCTTTTTGAGGCTCTCTATCTCTTTTTCGCAGGCGCTATGGTCGGCTCCCTGAAACTTATCCTCAAGGGCCAACTTATACGCCGACCTAACCCCCATTAAGCTCTCTTCTTGAGTTCTTATCTGGGCAGCTTGACGGTTACATCTTTCCTTCATCCTACTCTCGTTTAATTTTGCTTCAGTGATCTGGCACTCGAGATACTCTACCCTTGTTTTAAGGTAGCTGGAGACTTCCTGGCTTTCCTGGCGTAACTCATTTAAACTCTTAATGAGCGCCTCCCCTCCAGAAACCTTCTCCTCCATTTCCTCCTCTAGATGCTTGATTCGAGCGGTTAGCGCTGTATTGGTCTGGTTTGAAATCTGGACCTGCCTTTTGTAGCACATAAGCCAGACTGCTTTCTCAACTGCCTTTTTATGCTCCTTACTATCCGTCCACCTTTCAGCTGCCTCTAGTGGGCTCTTATCCGCTAACAGTTCGCTTATCCACTTTTTCGTTAGATTAACCTTTCCAAATACGTAATCCGCTATCTTTTCCTGCATCACATTTCGTACAGTCATTCCAAAATCTAACACACTACCCTCTCGCTGCCAGTGTCCTGCCGCGGTCGCCATTTTCTGTAAGGGATACTCTCCTGACCCTGCGTGTCTCGTAACCTGTGAGGTTCACGCGGCTCTGTGCAGCCTGTATGTCAGTGCGGGTCTAGGCCTGGTCTCCAGCCAGTCTGGGAACACTAGACACCCCTGTGAGTGGTTCGAATCACTCTCCCTTACGGTTCTAGACACTGGACTTAGATGCGAGAGCAGTAATGGAGATAAAACTCATGTAGACTTGGTTTGAACGGTACGAAATGGAAAATCTTTATTGCATGATACTTAAAATTATGAAATACATGTCATATGCACAGATTAATGACAGTACAATCTTACAAACAGTTATAATCACTCTTAGGGAAACGAGGAACGACCAGCACAACGTAAATAGGGCACACATTACAAATATCCTTAAACTTTAAACCCTCCCCTATCAATAACTATCCTAAAACTAGCTTCGTAGGATCCCGAGACTCATGCTCACCACTCGTAATAACTCGGAGAAATCCCGAATAGCTGATCGGATGTTTTTCACCGCAGCACCCACGTGTTGGTCAGGAGATCTCCTGGTCCCACTTGTTTACTGCTTCTGCTGCTCGGTCAGTCGGCTGGACCGTCCGCTGTAGTGAAGACCTCTGTTGGTGGGCTTCAAAGTTTAATCGTGGAGCACCGTTGTCAATATCACTGATACGATGTGTTTACACAGTCCAGTTATCATTGATGCAATATGTCTTGTTAAAGAAGAGAACTTCCTGTCAAGAAGACTTGGCTGATCGACCTACAGGCGCGGTCGGGATTTACTGACCGTGGCGATGGATAAGGTCTTCTTCTCTTCTCCTCTCATCTCATCTCATCTCATCTCATCTCATCCCGGGCCTTCGGTTCCGCTGCCAGCTACCAACATAGGTCTTTGCAACAGTCTTTTACCCAGGAGCAGCCACGATGATAACAGCAGCAAGCGGCAAGAGTCAAGAGCAAAAGAGCAAGAGGCCAGAGCAAGAATCAAGAGAGAGAATGGACGGTTTGGGGCCTGCAATTATAGTGCACAGTTCTTCCGTTTCCCGCCCAACTACAATGTCCATTCTTTTGTTTAAGGTTTGGCGCCCAAAAATGTCCTGTATGGGTGATCTCTGTCCTTAATGGGTTTCGGGGCTACTCCTGAATGTTTGAGTACCTGTTAATATTTCTCCCATTGTTAAATCGGTCGGTGTTCCCCCTGGAGGGGTTTGGGGCTTCCAAGTGTCCTGTATAACTACCTGCTAACGGCTCTCTCATCGTAGAGCCGTTGGGAGTTTACATATTAATGTCCTTTGGATGGGCCCTTGATGGCTTTCCTTTGTACCTGGGAGACCGATCCCAGTATCGATGTTTATACTGTAAACCCATAATGTCCTGTGTATTGTCTTCACTGTGCTGAATCGTTATCGATCCTGCAAAAATGTTTATTGGAACGCCATCTTGTCTGCCTGCTGAAAAGTCTCGAATGTTCTGTCACGCGGTGCGGCGGCCATTTTACAGGCTGCTTGTGTCCAATTTAAACCTGACAGCATTCCGCTGAAATAAAAGCTGTTTTGAACGAAACTTTGTGTTTTCTCCTTATTAAAATGAAATCGCGATAATTGCGAATTCTACAGTGGCATGTGGATATCTGCAGCCACATACTGGGGTGACCATCCTATGAGCTTTCTGGCGGCAGTTTCAAGGTCTTAAGCCACAGCCCACCATTTCCTGTGAAACAGAGAAAGACCCAATTGTAAACAATCACACAGAAAATAGTACATGTTTGGGTCTGGTAAGTGAAAGGAATAGAACAAGACTCTTGCAGCTGAAGGAACAGGAGTCCAAAGCCTTGTGCTGCATGCTGATCAGTAATGGACAGTAGACTCTGCATCCACAATATATATTTTTTGTGTTTTGATGGTGCTTAGTGCACTTTCAGCAACAAAGTCTGATGTGTGTCATTGCTATACTGAGCTGCTACATTTCTAGTGTTCACCACCGCCCCATGATATATGACACCAGTGGTACTGCATGCTTTCATTGTATGAGAAACAGCATTATTACAGAGTACGTTACCACAGTAATGCATTTTTATAGTGTACATATAATGCACTGTAATGAATTGCTACAGTACACATATAATTCATAATAATGCATTGCTATAGTACTCATATATGCATTGCTATAGTATAAATATAATGCACTGTAAAGCCAGACTTCCACCCCCACCCTAGCCCTGAAAGCTCATTTCTATCAAATGTCTCACCCATCTTTCCCCAACCTTTCCAAGCTCATCTCTTCCACGAGATCTACCTCCTGCTTCCTTAAACCTGTTCCCACTAAACTCCTGATCACCTCATTTCCCTTCCTGGCCTTCCATTCCAGTTGATAGTGTAAATGTTTCCCTTTCCTCAAGCACTGTTAGCACCCCCTCTTGAAAAAAACTATCCTTGATCCCTTTTTCCCGACTAACTACTGACCTATCCCTAACTTCCCTTTCCTTTCCAAGGTTCTTGAATGTGTTGTCATTGACATTGCCAATCATACGATCCTCTTCCAAGGCCTCCCTCTTCTGTTGTCCAGCTCTATGGGACTGCCCTTGCTTGTTCCACTCTTACCTAATCATTTGGAATGGCTTCTCTTCCCAACTCTGCACTGTCACCTCCAGAGTCCACTTCATGCTCATCCAAAACTGCCTATATCCTATCACCAATGCTACCGATATCCTATCCCACTTTCACGCTCACCCACGACACACATCCTCACTGACCTACGCTGGCTCCTAGTTCCCCAACACCTCAAATTTAAAATTCACATCTTTGAATTTAAATCCCTGCATGGCCTTGCCCTTCTCTGTCACCTTCTCAAACCCTTCAGCCTGTATTCCCTGTTCCTCTGACTCTAGCCTTTTGTGCATCTCTCCCCCCATTGTCTTACCTTTGGCAGTGTTGGCTTAAGCCACCTAGGTCATACTCTCGGGAATTCCCTCCCTAAACTCCTCCACCTAGCTCTCCTCGTTTAAGACCATCCTAAAAGCACACTGCTTTTGGTCATCTTTCAAAATCTCTCCTTTCACTCGGCATCCATTTTCCTTACTCTTCTATGGTATGTTTTTGTACATTAACAGTATTATATAATTGCAAGTTGCTGTTGTTTGTTGTTATACTATGGTGTACTTATACTGCATTGTAATACATAGCTATAGTACACATAAATGTGTTGCAATGTTTTGCATGATACAAATATAATGCATTCTTATTCTTCTTAGGCAGTCCCTCGGAACCGAGGATGACTTGCTTCCACATTAAAAATGAGTTCTCAGGTGACTGATGAGTCCAATGCGGGACCTACAGTCTCTGTCACAGGTGGGGCAGATGGTGGTTGAAGGAGCAGGTGGGTGGGGTGCTTGGGTTGACATGCGTTAATTGCGCTGCTTGCGCTTGGCTTCCGCTTGCTCCCGGCGAAGAGACTCGAGGTGTTCGGCGCCTTCCCGGATGCTTCTCCTCCACTTCGTGCGGTCTTAGGCCAGGGATTCCCAGGTGTCAGTGGGGATGTTGCACTTTTTCAAGGAGGCTTTGAGGGTGTCCTTGAAGCATTTCCTCTGCCCACCTGGGGCTCTCTTACCATGTCGGAGCTCCGAGTAGAGCGCTTGTTTTGGGAGTCTCGTATCAGGCAAGCGGACGATGTGACCCATCCATCGGAGCTGATCGAGTGTGGTCAAAGCTTCGATGCTGAGGGATGTTGGCCTGAGCGAGAACACTGACATTGGTGCGCCTATCCTGCCAATGGATTTGCAGGATCTTGCGGCAGCAGCGTTGGTGGTACATCTCCAGTGCTTTGAGGTGCCTCAAGGCATTATGCATTATAATGCATATCTATAGCAAATGTATAATAATCTATAGCATATGTACTGTATAATGTAAATCTGTCTGGGAAAATGCACAATTAAATAACTTTGATTTTAAATGAAAACAGACACTTTTTTTAAATGCATACATTATTAGAAGTGATTTACAAGCAAGCTGCAACAGCAGGACTTTGCAAACAAGGTGCAGCAGCAGGAGGTTATTCTGTAAAGCATTAATCTCAATATAAGCATCATTTTTCAGGAAGTGATCTTAAACTGAAAATGATGGACTGGCATTTGCAAATTAGATATAAATACATTTGAAAGACAATGATGCAACAAATGATTTAAATGTCAAACATGCAATTTAAACAACCAAGCAAAACTTTGGGGACCTTGGAGGTTGCTATTTTCTGTATCCTGAGCAATATCTATTGCAATCTACCCAGCAGGAATTACTTGTTCTTTCCCATTGTAAAGTGAAATAGAATTATTAACTATGACTACATTGGAAAGGCTCCCTTGATGGCAGATACAAATATAAAAATCTAGAGTTTCAGGAATTTGCTGCAACAAAATGAAATGTGCCCAGCTCGCCATGATTTTTTATCCCTTAAAATTAATGGATGGAAAGATCATGGGTTGTGTGGCATGAATTCCTGTTTTTGCACTACCAGCAGGTAAGGCTCTCTGCTGGGAGTAGGAGCAGAAACTTTACCCCAGATACTTGAGCACATAATTCAGGCTGACACAAAGTGCAGTACTAAGGGAGTGCTACATTATCGGAGGGGTCGCCTTTCAGATGGATCTCATGGCACTATTCGAAGAGGAGCAGGGAAGTTGTCCCAGTGTCCTGGCCAATATTTATCCCTCAACCAATATCACTAAGAAACAGATGGTCTGGTCATTATCTCACTAAATTAAAGCTTGCTCCCCTCTAATTAAATAACGACCAGTATGCTGATTTTAGAGAACTATTTTTTCTCTCCTACTTCAATTAAACTTCACCTGACGAAGGAGCAGCGCTCCGAAAGCTTGTGATTTCAAATAAAGCTGTTGGACTATAACCTGGTGTTGTGCGACTTCTCACTTTTAAACAAGAGTTGACATTGGTAAATAATTATGGATCTGAAGCCTCACTCCAAACATGTAAATTAGGTTTCTAATCCATCCATTCCTCTTTGAGGGTAGAATGCCTTGATGATATTGCACATGAGCATGAATGAGTAGATGTTTCAGCTCACTGTTACTCCTAATGTCACAAGTAGTGTTGAGGTGGACAAGGCTATAGAATGCCAAGAAGGAATCTGGGCAGTCATTGCAATATGGAAGGTGGGAGTTAAAGGTGATTGTGGATTGAAATTATTACAGGAGAAGGAAATAAATTAGTTAATAGTTATGTTAGCTAATCTAATTGGTTAAATTGTAGTTGTTCAAATCACAAGCTGTCAAAAAACATGAAATTATTGAGATTAATACTGAACGCAGACCTACAAAAGTCTATATATTATTTTGATGAACTATCCGTGGTTATTTGAAAAATCAATAAAGATCAAAAGCTACATAGCACATCTGCCTCATAAATACACCAAGGATAAAAAACAACATTCAAAATTTAGAATAATCAGTAATATAGAAGCTTTGAGGTTCTTTATACAAATAGCATTAAGCCAACCAGAGACATGATGGATCTTACCTCCACGATTGGTTCTGTATTTCTGTAGTTTTAAGGATCACTGAGAGCCTCAAGCACAGTTGAGCTCAATACTTCAAATCTAAATGGCAGATTGAGTGACGCACGTGTACCGCATGCTCTTAGCAGGACAGCTCAATAGAAATTTCTGCTGGCTTGTTTTATGTACTTGTAAGTGTTGCATTTGTAAATTGCATACTTAAGAGTACTAATATTGAGTCAAGCCGATGTTCCCTTCTGAGCTAGAGGGTTGTAGATTCATTCCTATTCCAGGACTTGAGGACACAATCTAGGCTGACACTTCAGTGCAGTACTGAGGGTGTGCTGCATTGTCCAGGCTCTGTCTTTTGGATGAGATGCTAAGTTGAGAACCTGTCTGCTTGTTCAGGTGAATGTAAAAGATCTCATGGTTCTATTCGAAGAAGAGCAGGGAGTTCTCCCAGTTTCCTGGCCAACATTTATCCCTCAACCAACATCACTAAAATGATGTAATTGGTAATTTATCTGATTGCTGCCACGTTTCCTACATTACAACAGTGACTACACTTTAAAAATACTTCATTAACTGTGAAGTGCTTTGGGATGTCTTGAGCTCATGATAGGCACTATATAAATCCAAGTTCTTTCTTCTTTTAAGAGCGCTCTACAAGGAAAGTCGCGGACTCCCCTGCCCGGGACTTCCAACCACCACCCCCCCACCTCCCCACAAGACCCTTCCAAAACCCACTTCCTGCCACTTACCTGCAAGCTGGAAAACTGATCTTTCCCTCCTAGCAGTCACTCTGCACTCTCTTCCCACCCCTGCCCGCCTGAAACCTGCTCGGGGTTAAAGTCAACCCCGAGATTTGAGGTGGTCCTGTCACCTTAAAAAAAAATACAGCCATGACTGCAGTTGGGTGATAGTCTGAGTTCCCGGGTGGAAAAACCTGACAGAGCGGAAGCACTTATCACAAAGACTGCTGTAATCACAAACTAACATGAAATAGTGTCCTTTATTAAGGATATACAGAGTTTGATTGAAAGGTGGTAATTCTATGTAACTCAGGGACCCACAGCAGTAACTCCCAATGCATTGCATTTCTTGTTCACTGGGTTAATCTTTCAACTGGAATTATATCGAAGTCACTTTCCTCCACAGTGTAATTGAGGGCATCTTGGTACACATCCAACTTTTACAAATCCCTTTCTTAGCCAGGATTAAAGTGGTCTAAATTAATTTTTTTGTGCTATGAAGCACCACACTGAAGAAAGTTTGAACTCCTAGGGACATGGGATTTACATTCAGAGCACAGATCTAAGTTTTAAATGTTACCGAACCAAAATAATTCAGACCAACTTTTAGAACCTTAGAGGGAACCACTTCAATTATTTTTCTCAGGAAAACATCTGGGAGTATGAACCACTCCCATGCGTTCACCAATCCATGAATTTGTTTTATGTATATTTTAACTTGCAGGTCATTAGAAATTTATGCTGGCTTGTTTTATGCTCTTGTAATTGTTGTACTTGTAAATTAAGTACTAGTATTGAGACAAGCTGACACTCCCTTCTGAGTCAGAAAGTCGTGAGTTCAATTCCCCCTCCAATCTCTTATTTTGGAATCTCAGCTTTATCTACTGAGGTTTAAGTGTGTAGGGGCGTGAAGTCAGAGGTTTTGAAATGTTTGCCCACAAAAATGACAATCTTCTAGCACATTGACAGTGTTTGCTGGTTGAAAATTTTACCCATAAAATGGGCTGGATTTTGCCAGGTCCCACCCACACGGTGCAGGGGGACCTGGGAGACAGCGGAAAACCCGGAAGGTCAGGTTTCCCGGCACGCTGAGGAGCCCATGCGACGTCAGGGGCGGGTTCCCCGCCTGGAAGTCAGCCTGATTGACAGTCGTGCAGGGAACTCGGAGAATGAGGCCACAGCAACAGGTAAACGCTGGGCCCAGGATGGAGCGGGCGGGTGGGTTCAAGCCCCGGGGGGAGATCCGATCCCTCGGTGGGGGCGGGGGGCGGGGTCTGATCTCCAGGGGGGTCCGATCCGATCTCCAACCCCGGGGCAGAGTCGCGATCCCCGGAGTGGTCCGATCCCTGACCCCGGGGCCGAATCGTGATCCCGGTGGGGAGACGGGATGGTTGTTCCAGGCCCAGGGGTGATCCGAACCCTAACCCCAGGGAGGAGCAGGCTGATGGTGGGGGAGCTTGGGGGGGCCATGAGGAAGCACTCCTGCTCCTCCCGGCCCACAAGGATTGCTCCCCAAGGCTGAGTCCGCCTGGTTGCAGCCTCCTGGAATCCCGAGCGCCGGGATCCCCGGCTGCCTGCCGTAAAACCTGTATAGCAGGTTAAAGTAGAGGTTTCAGGCCTCTTTCTAATATGTAAATTGCCGACCAGGCTCTTGGCAGCAGGTTGTCAGCCCGCAACCCCCCACCCTCACCCTCACCCTCACCGTCCCGCCTTAGTGAAAGGTGAAAGTGGGCAGGTTGGAGGCGGCTTGGGGTCGGGGTTGATATTTTTTCAACTTTCACTTCCCCTCCCCACGCCTCCAACCCACCCGTTCTTACCTCAGAAAATTCCGGCCATTGGAGTCAGCTTGTTTCCTCTTTCTCTAATTGATTAATCACAGAGCCCTAGCAATTATGTCTGTCTCAACATCCTGAAGGAATGCAGAATGGGAAGAAACAGTGGAAGTTCAAGTGTTGGTTACTTCACTGAAGTACTCCTGCAACAACTGAGCCCCTTGTCTAACTAAGAAGAACGGTTAAGTCATTCATTTTGATTACAATCATTCTGGGATTCAGTATTGTGTTGGAATGCAAGTGCTTTAGTGCAGAGTTTCACAGAACCTTCACCAGGGTCAGCAGTTTCCAAAAATTGAAAGGACATTAAACTCCACTCCCTTTCCCAGCCTTTTCAAGAGGCCTTGTTAGTTTTCCTCGCCAACGTTTATTTGATAGTAAATTAGTTAGTTCAGACACCTCAATGGGGGTATACTAATTAGTATACAAGTGATAATCCATGGAATGAACATATGGCTGCACCAGAAGAAAGAAAATATTCTTTTGTCTGAAGATCAGCTAACTCACAACAAAGTGAATGATTCTGCAATTTTTTCCACTCCTGTATGTCAGAGGTCTGATTTTTATTGGATGAAGTAGGTAAATATTGTGGAATAATTACTAGATTAATCTGTAAAGCAAATCTTCCAGTCAGATCTACTTCAAAGCTGTTCAAATATATACAAAGATCTATTTATGTACAAGTTTTAATGAGTACCAAGTCTTCTTCATTCGCTGCAAATTCTCTTTGTTCCTGTTTTTATTTGGAATGGATTTAGTTTCTCTTACATTTTCCCATCTGGGAATCTGCTTATTATCTACCATTTCTGACTGAAAAGACAACCTATTCTGTAGCCTCGGCCAAACCCACTCAATAACTTGGATTTTCCTGCTTCCTAGGTGAGTTAATGCCTGATCTCTGCTTGATTTCCCTCCTCTTGAGACTGGAATCAGATGTCTGTGTGTGTGGACAAACTTGCACCTTACCACGTTGTAGCTCAGTATATCGGAGCCCCATTGAGCTACAGTACTAAGCTGCTCATTTTAGAGCAATTCTCTGCCTGCAAATCCCATCTAAATTAAATTTGGTTGCAGTCATTGGGTAATGCTCATTTACATACCAATTAAAAGGCCATTGCCTTCATGAAGAGCAGTTTTTTATTTTTTTCCCCCTACTTGTATACAAACATGGGGCATGATGACACAAATCAGATTGACGTAGTTCATTGCATCATTTGTACACAGTGGCATCACAATCACAGTGAAAATGACACATGACTATTTGGAGGTGAAATTGGTCAATAGCAGCAGCGTAAAGAGGACAGGTAGCGAATCAGCAGCCCGTTTTACACCACGATTGATTGTCTTTTCCATTGTAGTCAGGCATGGTGTATAGCAGGCTGCGGATTCACTCTCAGTTTTGCGCTGCCGCCGTTAACCAATTTCACCCCCTTTGCCTTTCCCATCAAAAGAGAAAGTTTTCTAAACTCTTAATCCTGAAAATATTGTCCCTTTAAGTAGTTCCAATGAACTGTAAAATTTGTGTCAGGTTTCAGCCTTCACTGCAACACCAACAAATTACAATATACTCAATCTGATCTTCAGTGCTGCACTTGGGCAAATAAAGCCACTATATTAAAATCTGGGTTGTCAGATTGTGAAAATCCTTTGAACAGTGATTTAAAAAAAAATAGGATAATTTCATTTTTTGCACAGTCTTTCAATGGAGCTACAGTCAGTGTCAGTTGGTAGCATACTCGCCTCTGAGTCAGAAGGTGGTGGGTTGAAGTCCCACTCCAGGGACTTGAGCACATAAAGCTAGGCTGACACTCCAGTGCAGTGCTGAGGGAGTGCTGCACTGTCGGAGGTGCCGTCTTTCGGATGAGACGTTAAACCGAGGCCCCATCTGCTCTCTCAGTGGACGTAAAAGATCCCACGGCACCATTTCGAAGAAGAGCAGGGGAGTTATCCCCAGTGTCCTGGCCAATATTTTTCCCTCAATCAACATCACTAAAACAGATTATCTGGTCATGATCACATTGCTGTTTGTGGGAGCTTGCTGTGTGCAAATTGTCTGCCACGTTTCCTACATTACAACAGTGACCCCACTTCAAAAGTACTTAATTGGCTGCAAAGCGCTTTGAGATGTCCGGTGGTCGTGAAAGGTGCTATATAAATGCAAGTCTTCTTCTTCTTCTTAATTGGAAGTTTCTTAATTTGAACGATCTGTTAATTTGAATTGAAATCTTGCTACAACAACAACAAAATTCTTCCGTGCTGCTTTATTGACATTGCTTAGTTCTTACTGCTGGGTAATTTAATTTAATTTTCTAGAAAAAATGACACTGAATTAACAGTATAACGCCTCATTTGTATCTGTTGAAGTTCCAATATGTGTAGGGCCCAACCATTTACATGTAAAATGATTTTACTGTATATGATTACTGACTCACTTTCTGGGGCTTCATTTAGTTATCTTCCTCCATGAAGACTATCGCTCCACAGGAGAGCTTTCACCAGTGCTGTGTGGTCCGTGGGCATGTCCTGGAACACCAGTGGGAGCCTGGCTAACTGATATCCTGGTTTGCCTTCTAGCACAAGATGTTGACAGACTTAAGCTTTCATTTAAATCAAGAAATGAACAAGACCTGCTACTTTTATGTGCCGGAAGCTTAAAGTTATGCTCAGCGTTGCCGACAGATGTAGTCACCAGGCTGTAATCCGTATCGGAATCCGTGCCTTACAAACTCCGAGCAGCAAAAACAGGAGTAAATAACTGACCATGCTGGAAAAGCACACGGGAGAACCGACACATGTTCTGACTCCTCAGTTTGTACAGTTTTAAATCCATTGCATTGATTATATTTCATGATGCTGCAATGAACCTGTCAGTGCTGTATGATAAGCTTGTTAATTTGACAGTTATAGTTAACTCTCAAGCCTAATATTCAACATCCTGTGGTGAAAATGACATGCTTTAAATGAATCCCTGTACATGTTTGTAAGGTGAATGCTTAATTTAACATATTAGGGATATAGAACATAGGAACAGGAGTAGGTAATTCAGCCCCTCGAGCTTGTTTCGCCATTCAGTTAGATCATAGCTGATCTGTACCTTAATTTCATCTACCCGCCTTGATTCTGTAACCCTCAATACCCTCGACAAACACAATTCTATCAATCTCAGTTTTGAAATTTTCAATTGACTAAGATTCAACAGCTTTTTGGGGGAGTGAGTTCCAGATTTCCACTACCCTTTATTACGCAGATGCTTTACATACACACACACACACACACACATGCACATAAGTGATTTCTGATTCCTTCCCTCTAGTTTCAGAGCCTTCCTCGTTGTGAATATTTGGTTGCCCCGGCTTTATCAATCTCCTTCATAATTTTCAAAACTTCTTTTACGTTATGTTGAAGTCTTCCGCTTTTTCAATGAGAATAAGTCCAACTTCTTTAACTCCTCCTCACAACTTATATTCCCAAGACTTGCGTAGAGAATTTCCTCGGGGCTTCTCCCAATCAGCCGCTGTAACTTCAATGGAAGATTGGCGGCAACCCCCGGATACACGCAATGATGGGCTTTCCGACAATCTTCTGCCGAAGGTATGGCAGGCGACCAGAACCCCCCAATTAAAATCCCAGCATTGTTGTTATATTTGTCGCTTGCATTGCAGTATCTCAAAGGTAATAATATCCTTACTTTACGTTCTCTATTGGACTACCTTCTACAGTAACTATATCACTTCTTTTGAGTTGTAATCTGTAAATCCGCAGCCAAGTTCTACATTTGCCTGATGGTTACTACAATATTTACAAATCACTTCCCTGCATGCATGTTCCATTCAACACACACTTGGTTCCTTGTTCCCAAATTATATAGAGCTGCATATATTATCCATTCTCCTAAGTTGCTAAAAGATACAAATTCTTCAAAATCCAGTTGCATTCTTCCTCATTGTTTGCTTCGCTTACAACTTTATCATTTCAAACTTGCAAATCTTGATTTCAACATCTTCCTTCAAATCATCAGTCTATTAATATATTAAAAGTCTTGTACCCAGTGTGAACTTCTTTTTCATCACATTTCTTTCCTGTTGTCACATTTTCACCAGCACATCCTTGCTGTAACACATTGCTGATTTACTCGAAGTAAAACAACAGTAAATCAGAACTGAAGAGCCAGGGAGCAATGAATGGTACCTGGTTAGAAAACTACCAGTGAGAAACAACAAAGAACTTATGAAAACAACCAATGCTGAATGACCAATCAGGAGAATCTACTAATAATTAAAAAAAAGGAAAACACTTTTGGTCACTTTTTTTTCTCAATAACTGAAATTTCTAATGTTCAAAATAAGGTTTTTAAAAATACAAAACACCAATATATTATGCATTTCACAATGTATTCACTAAATTGTCTTTTCTATCAAATAATATGTTTTTACTTGAAGCTTCTCCCAAAAGCCTGGAGTGGACTTTCAGTCCTAACCCGTGACTCTGTTGGCTGTAGACAGAGCCTGTAATCTGAATTTCTGCAATATGAATAATTTCCTAGACTGGATCGGTAGCATTTAGTTAGCCTAACTGATGCAATGCTCCTCGAACAATATCTGTTTGGTTCTCTCTCCCTCACCCTCTCTCTGGCCGGAATTTTCTGGGGTGGTAGTGGGCACAATCGGTGGTGGGTCAGGTGGGAAAGTTTTTATTTTCGACAGTGGGTCGGGAACCCGCTGTCATCTTGCTCCCACGCGCCTTTCCCCCAGGCGCTTCTGTCATCGCGGAGCCGACCTGACCGGCAGCGGCGGGGGACCCAATTGAGATGATTATCAAGCAGTTTACAGGCACTTAAGAGCCTTTTTTCACTTACTTTTTGAATTTCTCTGCATGACCACGGGATTCACGCAGCTCGAGAACCATGTCTGTCAACCTGAGGCGGGAGTTCCGTGGCCATTGCTCCAGCTGATTACTTGACAGCATCAAATGTACAGTAAAAGTTCCCACCTGACAGATGATCACTTTCCTCAGGCAGAAGCTGTTGCTCAGTCCATTTCCAGCACTGATTCTGCAGGCTGCAAGTCTTTCCAACAAAGTCTCCATCCAGTGTCACCTCATTGGAAGAACTCTCTCACCATTGACAGATGGCTTCTGTCATCTGTATTTCACCTGCCATCTATTCCATCAGCATGGGTGCTGTTTATACTGTCTCACCTTGGTCCTCAGAATCGGACCACGATGAGCCCCAACACCAGCAGCACCAGGCACACCAGCAGCACCAACAACTACAGCACCAACCTTCTCTGCAATCACCTGATGCTACATAGGACAGAGGGCATCAGCACCTGAGCACATTGCTGCCCGGGTGGCCAGGGATGGCCTCATGGCCAGATTTAGTTAACTTTATGCTGTACACCCATATGGCTGCCACATGATGCGCCAGGTTGGCACCACCCCACAGCAACACCATAAAGCATCCCAACAATGTCCAAGCCATTCCTTTCACACATTGCTGGAGGTACTGTTATGTCTCACCATTCACTGCAACTCACTAAGCCACTTCCAAAGGTGCACACAAATGTGTCCAAGACCGGAAGTGTTGAAAATAAAGATTTTTATGTTTGACAACACATTAGCAGAAACTTTATATAAACATTGGATAAAACACCCAAGTGGCTACCCTTGTGTGTTGTTAGTTGGTATGATTGCACAAGGATGAGCGTGAGTGTGAAGGGTGGCTAGTGAGATGGGGATGTGATAATGTAGATAGAGAGAGAGGGATGTGTGGATTTGCAAGGTATGTTGGTGTGAGTAAGGATATGCAGGAGTAGGGTAGGGAAGGCAGAATGATGGGGATGTAATGAGAGGCACAGCAGGATGCAGTTGAGTGTGGCTTTGTACTAACTTTTCCTGATCTAAAGAGATAATTGAAACGTTTGCAGCACTGCACCCAGGTCCTCTGGAACACATCCCTGCTTGTGACCTCCTCTGCAATCTGCAACTAGGCTGTCTTGGTCTCCTGGGGAGGTCTCTTCCATCCATCGAAAGGGAAGAGGACCTCTCCATGTGCACTGACTCCCTCCATAAGCATATGAAGTGAGTCATGGGAGAACCTGGATGCAGCCCTCTGCCTCTGCAGTCATTGCCAGTGTTTACAGTACTCCAATGCTGTAGTACATTGACAGCACTGTGTTAGATTAAACTTCAAATGTAATGTGGCCATAGTCTCTTTAAAGATCCCGGCTGAAATTGTGTCATGAATGACATCACCAGACCCGCTCCATCTCATTGGGTCGGGTAATGCGCTGGGTGGGCTTAATAGGCCCCATTAAGGTAAGTTCATTTTCAACAGCAGGATGGAGCCAGCAGCGGGTCGCGACCTGACATGGCCACCGCCTGCACCGGACCCGCTGAGGTAAAGAAAATTCCAGCTTCTATCTGTATCTCATTTACACACACTCATACACATACTCCCCCGCCCTTCATTGCTGACATCTGGAATCCTCTCATGAGTCAAACCCTTCAATCTATTCCTCAGTTCTGCAAAATGTCAGGTTCCCCTCTGCAGTGATGTCAGATCAAAGGACCTCCCATGTTCGCAAACCCCAACATTGTCATTGCAATGCTGCCAAGCTCCAGGATCCTCCACCCCAGTGATGCCAGATGCCTGGACTATTCCTCACTGCTACCAAAGCCCAGGACTGCACCCAATGCAGTAAAACCCCACTCTATCTCTTCAGACTGCTGAATACCTCTTAACCACTGCTCCCATTTTTATTGTGCTGGTAATGATTCTGTTGTTGCCATTTACGCCTCCTCTAGACCCATCTTTTGTTTCTTTACTTGTCCCATTAACACCCCCTTTTGCCTTGCACCCTCATCCATTTTGTCATTTAATCACTCCTGCCTTCTACCCTATCACAGACCTTCCCTTTTGTTCTTTCCTTCCCTCCCCCCACCCCCCCTTTCCCTGCCTCTGTACTTGCTTAAAGCCTGTTGCATCTGTAACATTTTCCAGTTCTGAGAAAAGGTCACCGACCTGAAACGTTAACGGCCCCGATTTTAACTCCAGGTGGATTCCCAGCTCAGGCCTGAGTTAAAATTACAGTCAAGTCTTAATGGTGTCATTGGGCCGCAACATTCATATGTAAAGAAGGACCCTGTTGGCTCTGGCCGCATGTCGTTGCTGCCAGCTCAGAAGAGCAGGTTAAAATTGCGATGTGGCGATCGTGGCGGCTTTCAGACAGGTAAGAGGCAGGGTGATTTTAACTGCCCACCCGCCAGGTTTCTGCTGTGCGAGTAGGGTTAAAATCACCCCAACTCTCTCCAAAATGCTGCCTGACCTGCTGAGTATTTCCAGCATTTTCTCTTTCTATACTGCTAAATACCTGATACCTTCAAGTGGTACATCTTGTGTACCTTCTTGTTGTATATCCTCAATTTTAAAACTAGCAAGGAATAAAAAAGAATTATCTAGGTAAAGAAAGGAATGTGTATAAAATTAAGGCCACTCATTTATACTTTTAACAAAATAATAGACAGAGTTGTGGAAATCAATCCCCAAAGCACCAGGAAACACCTTAGAATTGCTTGTCAGAAAAAAATAATTTGACTTATTTAATCATGGTACATAATAAGAACATAAGAACATAAGAAATAAGACCAGGAGTAGGCCATACGGCCCCTCGAGCCTGCTCCGCCATTCAATAAGATCATGGCTGATCAGAGAACTCAACTCCACTTTCCCGCCCAATCTCCATATCCCTTGATTCCCCTAGAGTCCAAAAATCTATCTACATCAGCCTTGAATATACTCAAAGACTCAGCATTCACAGCCCTCTGGTTGAGAATTCCAAAGATTCACAACCCTTTGAGTGAAGAAATTCCTCCTCATCTCAGTCTTAAATGGCCTACCCCTTATCCTGAGTCTATACCCCCTAGTTCTAGACACTCCAGCCATGGGAAACAACCTCTCAGCATCTACCCTGTCAATCTCCTTCAGAATCTTGTATGTTTCAATGAGATCACCTCTCATTCTTCTAAACTCCAGAGAGTATAGGCCCATTCTACACAATCTCTCATCATAGGCCCTCTCATCCCAGGAATCAATCTAGTGAACCTTTGTTGCACCGCCTCCAAGGCAAGTATATCCTTCCTTAGATAAGGAGACCAAAACTGTGCACAGTACTCCAGGTGTGGTCTCACCAAGGCCCTGTACAATTGTAGCAAGACTTCCTTACTCTTATACTCCAACTCCCTTGCAATAAAGGCCAACATGCCATTTGCCTTCTTTATTGCTTGCTGTACCTGCACGCTAGCTTTCTGTGTTTCTTGCACGAGGACACCCAAATCTCTCTGAACACCAACATTTGAAAGTTTCTCACCATTTAAAAAATATTCTGTTTTTCTATTCTTCCTACCAAAGTGAATAACCTCACATTTCCCTACACTATACTCCATCTGCCACCTTACTGCCCACTCACTTAGTTTATCTATATTTCTTTGCAGACTCTTTGGCCGGAATTTTGCTGGCGCTCAGGGGGTGGGTTTGGAGGCGGGACATCCGGCAAAATCGCAAAGATTGACAGCGGGCAGGAAACCCGCTGTCAACCCACCTCCAATCAATCTTCCCAAGTGTCAGGTCCCCGATTTGCGCATGGACCCGACACCTAGCAGCGGGAAGAGGATTATAGCTACTTAACTGCCTGTTAAAAGTTATTAACAGGCAGTTAACAGGCTCTTTTTCAATTTTGACACTTCTACTTTGGGCTTCCCAACGTCCGGACACCACGCCAGGTAAGTGTGGCATGTTGTGAGTCTGCTGTAATGTTTCTGCATTGATGACAGCTGCAGAAGTGGTGTGAAGGATCCAATGGTGCACTGGTGAGTTTCAGAGGGAAGAAAATGTTGGGAAATTCATTTTTAATGCATTTAGACTTTTCTGCAGGTAACAAGTTTTGAATTGTATGTATAGTCCCACCTCATTGGGAGAACCTCTGTCACCAGTGATAGATTCTGTAACCTCACCTGCAGCTGCCACCTCAGTGCTGTCAAACACTGAGAAATGAGCTGTCAAAGAAAAATTGTGCGTGGTCCCTTTAAGAAAACCGGCAGATGATGCGTCATCAAATGACGTCATTTGACCAGCTTCGCCTTAATTGGCCAGCAAGCCTGCAGGGCGGGCTTAACAAGGCCAATTGACGTAAAATCACATCTGTGGGCCGGATGTAGTTGGGGGCGGGACTGGAATCCGGAAGCCTCCTGACCCGCTCCCAAGCCGCATCGATCGATAAAATCGCGGCCTTTGTGTTCTCCTCACAGCTCACTGTCCCACCTAGCTTTGTATCATCAGCAAACTTGGATACATTACACTCGGTCCCTTCATCTAGGTCATTAATATCGATTGTAAATAGCTGAGGCCCCAACATTGATCCTTGCGGCAGCCCACTAGTTACAGCCTGCCAACCTGA
This sequence comes from Squalus acanthias, assembly GCA_030390025.1. Lineage (NCBI taxonomy): Eukaryota > Metazoa > Chordata > Chondrichthyes > Squaliformes > Squalidae > Squalus > Squalus acanthias. Next base: position 105,002,980 of record CM059430.1, on the reverse strand, counting down.
AAAAGATCAATTTATCCCTCCTCTCTGTTTTCTGTCCATTAACCAATCCTCTATTCATGCTACTATATTACCACAAACCCCATGAGCCCTAATCTTGTGTAATAACCTTTTATGTGGCACCTTATCGAATGCCTTTTGGAAATCCAAATATACTACATCCAGTGGTTCCCTTTTATCTACCCTGCTAGTTACATCCTCAAAAAACTCTAATGAATTTGTCAAACATGATTTCCCTTTCATAAAACCATGTTGACTCTGCCCAATCATGTTATGATTTTCTAAGTGCCCTGATACCACTTCCTTAACAATGGATTCCAGCATTTTCCCGATGACTGATGCCAGGCTAACTGGCCTGTAGTTCCCTGTTTTTTCTCTCCCTCCTTTCTTGAGTAGTGGTGTTACATTTGCGACCTTCCAATCCGCTGGGACCATTCCAGAATCTAGTGAATTTTGGAAGATCAAAACCAATGCATCCACTATCTCTTCAGCCACCTCTTTTAAAACCCTAGGATGTAGGCTGTCAGGTCCAGGGGAGTTGTTGGCTTTTAGTCCCATTGGTATCTCTAGTACTTTTTCTCTACTTATATTAATTACGTTAAGTTCCTCACCTGCATTAGACGCTTGGTTCCCCACCATTTTTGGTATGCTTTTTGTGTCTTCTACTGTGAAGACAGATACAAAGACCGCGATTTTATCGGCACTGAGAAGGCGGGTTTGGAGGCGGGTCAAAGGGTAAAATCTTTTTGATTGATGGCAGGTTGCGATCCCGCTGTCAACTCGCCTCCATGCTACTTTACCAAGTGCCGGCTCTGGGAGTTCCGATCGGTCCCGCCACCAAGCAGCAGGAGAGACACTTAAGGCAGTTAACAGTATGTTAACTGCCTGAATAAGCCTATTTTAAGTGGGTATTTCAATTTTATTACATTTTCAGCGTGTTCCATGCCTTTTGCAAACCACGCCAGCTGATTGTGCCGGGTTCAGCAAGTGGCTGCCTTCTTGACAGCTGCAGCTCCTGCATAAAAACGGAGCTCTAACATGGCTGACTTACAGATCACAGGACTTTGTTTTTTCAGGTGTTGGAACACTTTTTGCAGGTCTACTGATCTTGTAAGTGCTGAAGCTGAAATCCATATGCACTGTGACCTCCTTGGAAAACCGCCTCCCCACATTGACTGAGCGCTTATAACTTCTAGTCTTCAACTGACATATATACCAGCAGCATAGGAACCATTTATACCCTGTCATCCTGGTCCTCAGATTCGGAGGTTGAGCAGAACCAGGCACAACAGCAGCAGCAACAACAGGAGCGCCAACCTCCTCCTCACCCTCCTGATGCTGCACAGGGCAGAGGGCGTCAGCGCAGGGCTGCACGTCGCCGCAGGAGATACCCCCAACACAGGGTTTACAGGCCGAGGATGAGCTTCCTCAACATGACTGAGCAGCAGTGCCAAAGGAGGCTGAGACTTTCGAGAGAGGTAGTCGCTGACAACTGCACAATGCTGCACCAACACCTGGAGCCCAGAGGAGCGGGTGGACACTCCTTACCAGTGGCTGTCTAAGTCACCACCGCCCTCAATTTTTTTGATTCAGGGTCCTTCCAGGGCTCATCAGCAGACATCAGCGGCATCTCCCAGTCGGCCGCACACACTTGCATCACGCAGGTAACCGATGGCCTCTTTGCAAAGGCGCATAATTACATCCACTTCTCCACGGATGTAGCAAGTGCAACCGCGCGTGCGGTTGGCTTTGCAAATGTGGCAAGGGTGCAGGGCGTCATAGACTGCACACATGTGGCCATTAGTGCACAACCCAGCTGTATTTGTGAACCGCAAGGGCTTCCACTCCCTTAGCGTCCAGCTGGTGTGTAACCACAGGAAGAACATTATGCATGTTTGCGCAAAGTATCCTGGCAGTTGCCATGACTCGTTCATCCTGCAGCAGTCTACTGTGCCTCAGCTCTTCAATCCACCACCCCAACTTTCTGGATGGCTACTTGGAGGCAAGGGCTATCCCCTGAAGACATGGCTAATGACGCCGTTAAGGAGGCCATCAAACGAAGCTGAGGAGCGCTACAATGTGAGCCACATTTCCACCAGAGACATCATCGAGCAAACCATCGGCTTGCTCAAAATGCGATTCAGATGCCTCGACAGATCAGGTGGAGCCCTGCAGTACTCACCAGCCAGGGCCTCCAGAATCATCATGGTCTGCTGTGCACTGCACAACATCGCACAGCAGTGTGGCTTACCGCTGCCTGAGGAACAAGTGGCTCAGCGCACAGCCTCCTCAGAGGAGGAGGACGAGGAGGAGGAGGAGGAGGAGGAAGACCTTGCGGAGGCGGATGTGCCAGTTCCACCAGTACACGAGCACATTGCTGCCCGTGATGCAAGGGATGCACTAATCCATGCCAGATTCACTTAAGTTTACGAAGCAAACACATGTGGCTACCACCTTCTTAACACACCATACACAATCTGTACAATAAACTGTGGGTTCCTATCACTCTCACCACCATCATTACAGATGAAAGGCACCCTGACACCTCACTGTGACACTTCCATTTCTGACCGAGAGCTCCGCAGTGGCATGGTTGTGTGAGCGCTTGGAGAGGAGCCCACACTTCCTTGTTGCCTGCCACCAACATCCCTCTCATGGGTCAGGCACACTTCAGTGCTAGTAAGTGGCTGGACAGCACCTTGCTGCACATCAGTGGGGCCATGAGGACCCGTATCTGCACTGGCAGTCCTCCTCAAAAGGACATCCAGTAAACTCTGGTCTCTCTGCTCAATAGCTGCCCATCGCTCCTCCAGACATGTCATTCTATTCTGAACATTCACCATGTTTTTCTGACTCTGGCAACTTATTTCCTCCATGACCGTAGCCATCCTATCCATGGAGGTTGCCATCCTATCCATGGAGGTTGCCATCCTATCCATGGAGGTTGCCATCCTATCCATGGTGGTGCGTTCATGCGCCATTGCCTCCACAAAGGCAGTGCTCATGTTAGAGATGGACTCCTCCATCCTCTCCACACTCGCAGTTAATCTGGATGCAAAACCTGCGAGAGACTCCTGCACTATTTCCTGGAGTTCCAGCACCGCTCTCTTTCTGGATGGCCCCAGAGGCATAAGGTCCACATGCAGCTGAGCAGAGCTGGGAGCGCCCTGTGCCCTCCGACAAGGACTCTCAACTGCTGTCCCTGTCTCCACCATCTGCTGATGCTCACTTGTGAGCTGTGATACACCAGGTGACAACACGACTGTATCTCTCGAAGGACCCACCGAGGTGTGCGTATCTGCACTGGTGCTGGGTGCGCTTAATTCTGCTGACGCTGCACCCATAGAGGTTGCATTTTCCTCTGAGGAGTCTTCCGGATCTTTCTCCTGGACAGTGGGGAGGGGGCTCTCGATGGCCCTGTGGGGGAGTAAAGGAAAGATTTAGACATGTGAGATTAACGTATCATGCACATTGAATTGTGCAGATGATCATAACTCAATCTGTATGAACATCAGATGCCATATCAGTCACTCATGCAATGTAACTGAGAGGGCTGCAAATTTATTCTGTCACCAGCTTGCTCTACTATGCCCGTCTGACCGTCCCCCACTTCCAGATCTTCAGCACCTCCTATGATCTCCAGAGCAGCCTCCTCAGCGGTGGTCAACTGGGCAATGGAAGGTGGCCCTCCTCCTGTCCTGGCCCTCTCTTATTGTGGGATCTCTTTTCCTGCAATGAGGGACACAAGTGGAGTTGGAGTGAGAATGTTGGAGTGAGTGTACAGAATCCATAGCATAGATGCTTAGAGAGAGACAAAGATGGAGTGAGGTGCCAATACCAAGGGCCTTCCCTGTGCATTGTTAGTTGTTGTGATTGCATAACAGTGAGAGCGAGTGTGAGGGGTGTATAGTAGAATAGTGAAGTGATTCTGTACATAGAGAGAGAGGGATGGTTAAGGGTGCAAGGGATGTAAGGGTAAAGTGGGATGTGGAGGAGTAGGTTGACAACGCAAAGTGCTGGTGATGAGAGGAGATGGGGAGCAGATTGAAGGTAAGTGTGATGTTATTGTTGAGGCTGCCGTGAAACACGAATTAAGGCTGAATCCATTTGTGTTAAACAAGAGACTTTTTTATTAACACATGGTCAAAATGGCAGACAGCAAAACTCCCAGAATTCTCTGGGTAAAACTTGAGGCCCCGCCCCCTTCTGCCTTAAAGGTAAGGTGCCTTAAAGGGGAAGGTGCTGGAAATTTGTCCACAGACGGAAGAGTGGATAATGCCCGTTTTAGGTGGCGATCCGCCACACAGCTCCCCCAGAATCCACTTAGGAGGTGTGGACAAGACGGTGCGGCGGTCTGATGGGCCGGCCGGAGCGGCTCTTGTAGGACGCCGGTGGACGTGGAACGGCCGGGCGTGGAGCAGCCGGGTGAACCGGCTTGAGGGCAGGTCGGCCGCGTGGAGGTGGACGAGCTACAGGGACCTGCTCACCGGGCTCCGAGTGTGCTGGCTTGAGTCGGTCAACCGACACTTTTTCAGTCCTGTCGCCCACTTGCAGGGGGAAAAATTTGTCCCCAGCCTGTAGCACCTTGTAGGGCCTGTCGTACGGGGGTTGAAGGGGTCCGCGGTGGGCGTCATGCTGGACGAAAACAAACCGTGCCTGGTGCAGGCTTAGTGGGACGTGTGAGGTGGATTCGCCGTGTCGGGCAATGGGCACCGGGGCGAACTGCAGCGCCGGTGAGGCAAAGTCGTGGCGTTGCTGGTTGGCTGACCAGGGTGTCGTGGCGGTGGGCAGGAACTCGCCGGGTACGCGCAGCGGCTGACCGTACACGAGCTCCGCTGCCGATGCGTGGAGGTCTTCTTTAACCGCGGTGCGCAGGCCGAGGAGGACCCACGGAAGTCGGTCGGTCCAGGCGCCGTCTTGGAGGCTGGCTCGAAGAGATGCCTTCAAGGATCTGTGGAACCGCTCACACAGTCCGTTGGCTTGGGGGTGGTACGCTGTGGTGCGGTGAATGGTCACCCCAAGATTGCGTGCGACGGTGGTCCAGAGTTCAGAGGTAAATTGCGGACCTCTGTCCGACGTCATGTCGGAGGGGACGCCGAACCATGCGACCCAGGTGCTGACGAAGGCTCTGGCGATGTCGGCGGTGCTGGTAGAGGTCAGTGGAATTGCCTCAGGCCAGCATGTGGTGCGGTCAACGATGGTCAGCAAGTGCGTGTGGCCTTGCGACGGCGGCAGGGGCCCGACAATGTCCATGTGGATGTGGTCGAATCTCCGCGAGGGGACCGTAAACTCCTTGAGGGGTGCTTTCGTGTGTTGCTGTACCTTGGCCCATTGGCAGGCTAGGCAGGAGTTGGCCCAAGTACGCACATCCTTGCAAAGGCCGCGCCAGACAAAGCGGTTGGCTACCAATTTGATGGATGCGCGGGCGCCGGCGTGGGAGAGGTTGTGGAGAATGTCGAGTACCCGGCGGCGCCAGGACGCTGGGACGACGGGCCGAGGTTGACATAGGGATATGTTGCACTTGACCGTGACTGTGGTCGGGCCACAGGCGACGTCGGCCAGGCGTAGCCCTGGTAAGTTGATGGGTGCGGAGAGCAGATCAGGGTCGGTGATCTGGTCTGCTCCGAGTTGAGCGTAGTCGACTGCTAGGTGTGCGGCGTGGATGGCGGGGCGGGAGAGGCAGTCGGCTACCACATTGTCTCGGCCGGAGACGTGTTGGATGTCCGTGGTGAACTCGGACACAGCCGCGAGCTGGCGCTGCTGCCTGGCGGACCAGGGGTCGGTTGTCTTTGCCATTGCGAATGTCAGGGGCTTGTGGTCGACAAACGCAGTGAAGGGGTGGCCCTCAAGCAAAAACCGGAAATGGCGGACTGCCAGGAACAGTGCGAGGAGCTCGCGGTCGAAGGTGCTGTACTTGACCTCCGGGGGGCGTAGTTGGCGGCTGAAGAAGGCAAGTGGTTGCCAGGCGCCGTCGACCCACTGCTCATACACGGCGCTGACCGCGTGGTCGGAGGCGTCCGTGGTGAGCGCTACCCTGGCATTAGGCCGTGGGTGCGCGAGCAGGGTGGCGTTGGCGAGCGCGGTCTTGGTGGAATCGAAGGCGGCGGACGCGTCTGCCATCCATTCGACCGCCATCTTGCCGCTCCTGCCCCGGAGGGCTTCATACAGTGGCCTCATGAGGGACGCCGCTTTGGGGATGAAGCGGTTATAGAAATTCACCATCCCGAGGAACTCCTGGAGGCCTTTGATGGTGGTGGGGCGGGGAAATTGTTGGACGGCCTGCACCTTGGTGGGCAGGGGAATGGCCCCAGCATGGGTGATGTGGTGGCCGAGGAAGTCGATCTTGTCCAGGCCGAACTGGCATTTGGCTGGGCTGAGGATGAGCCCGTGGTCGCTGAGGCGCCCGAACAGGATGCGAAGGTGTTCGAGGTGTTCCTGCTTGGAGGAACTGGCTACCAGGATGTCGTTCAGGTAGACGAACAGGAACTTCAGGTCCCGAAGGACCGAGTCCATGAGCCGTTGGAATGCCTGGGTCGCGTTTTTGAGGCCGAAGGGCATCCGCAGGAACTTGAACAGGCCGAAGGGGGTGATTACGGCCGTCTTGGGGACCTCCGCTGGGTGGACGGGGACTTGGTGGTAGCCGCGCACCAGGTCGACCTTGGAAAAGACTGAGCGGCCGGCCAGTCTAGCCGAGAAGTCCTGAATGTGCGGCACGGGGTACCGATCAGGGGTGGTGGCGTCATTGAGGCGGCGGTAATCCCCGCAGGGGCGCCAACCTCCGCCTGGTTTGGGGGCGATGTGGAGTGGGGAGGCCCAGGGACTGTTGGAGCGGCGGATGATGCCGAGCTGTTCCATGGTGGCAAACTCGGTCCGCGCGATCTCCAGTTTGGCCGGGTCCAGCCTGCGGGCGTGGGCGTACACTGGGGGCCCTGTGGTGGGGATGAAGTGTTCCACCCAGTGTTTGGCGGCCTCCGCGGAGAAGGTCGGATTGGTAAGGGCCGGGAATTCGGCCAGGAGTGCCGAGTAGTCATCCGTGGCCCGGGCGTGGCACTGTGACGCCATGTCGGCGGGTTGACGGGGGGCCATGGCACCCAGGATGGGGGACATGGTGTTCATGTCCACGAGGCGGTGAGGAGGGATGTCTACCAGTAGGCCGTGGGCGCACAGGAAATCTGCACCGATGAGGGGGGAGAGCACCTTGGCAGTGATGAACTCCCATCGGTAGCGGTGACCAGCGAGGTCGAGGGTAACTGTCCGGGTGCCATACGTCCGGATTTCCGAGCCGTTAGCAGCAGCCAGTGCCGGTCCTCATTCGCCCTTTTGGATGTCGAGGGAGGAGGCCGGGATGATGCTGTGCTGAGCCCCAGTGTCGCACAGGAACCGGCGGCCAGTTTTGTCATCCGTGATGAACAGCAGGGAGCCCGCGTGGCCCACGGCCATCGCGGGGGCTGGAACGGGGGCGGACTTGAAAGAGCAGGGAGGCGTGCACCGTTGTGCCCTGGCGCCGAACCGTGCGTGGTAGTAACAGTGGCCCGAGTTAGTGGGGCGTGAAGGCTCCATGGGCCTGGTGACAGGCCCTTGTGGCCTTGTGCTGGATGGTGAGGGGCGCGCCCAGGCATTGGCTGCCAGGTCCGGAGTGACGTCGCGACTGGCGTGAGCGGACAGCAGCTTGTCGGCCTCATCGTCCAGGGCTTCCAGGTTCGTGAGGCCGGACGCCACGATCGCTGGGTGCTGAGAGGGAGCAGCGGATGAACAGCGTGCGGAAGAGGGATCCGGGTGGGCTCTCGTCGGTGAGGGAGAGCATGTGGGAGAGGAGGTCTGACGGTGAGGCATCACCGAGGCCTGGAAGGTCGAGGAGGTGGCAGTTTTGCTGACATGCCGAGGCCGTAAATTTTTTAAGGAGCGCTGTCCTGAGATGCGCGTACTTGCCTTCCTCTGGTGGGTTCTGCAGCGTTGTCCGAACCTTGGAAACTGCGGCGCTACTGAGTGAAGTGACGAGATAGTCGTACTTCGTCCCATCTGTGGTGATATTTCGCAGTCAGAAGCGAGATTCAGCGTGGAGAAACCAGGCTTTGGGCTGGTTTTCCCAAAACTCCGGCAGTTTCACGGAAACTGCGTTCGTGTCCGCCATTGCAGTGCTCGGAATACGTTCTGAGCGTCAGGGTCACCAATGTTGAGGCTGCCGCGAAACACGAATTAAGGCTGAATCCATTTGTGTTAAACAAGAGACTTTTTTATTCACACATGGTCAAAATGGCAGACAGCAAAGCTCCCAGAATTCTCTGGGTAAAACCTGAGGCCCCGCCCCCCTTCTGCCTTAAAGGTAAGGTGCCTTAAAGGGAAGGTGCTGGAAATTTGTCCACAGACGGAAGAGTGGATTATGCCCGTTTTAGGTGGCGATCCGCCACATTATACTCACTTTTGCTGAGTGTACCAGGTCATTGAACCTTTTCCTGCACTGGACCCAGGAGCGAGAACACAACGATCTGGAGCTGACCTCCTCAGCAATTTGCAGCCAGGCTGCTTTGCTTTGCTGAGGAGGCTTCCTGCGTCCGGATGAGGGGAAGAGTATCTCCTGGTGCCCTCTCACTCCCTCCACAAGAGCATGGAGGGAGTCATCATCAAAGCGGGGAGAGGCCTTAGCTCTTGCAGAAGTCATGGCAACAATTTCAAAACGAGAAGCAGCAGGAAAGGAAGGATTTGAAACAAAGCTGTATGGGCCCCTTAAATACAGCTGATTGACAGACGTCAGCAGAGGTGAGCAGCAGACCCGAAACCACTAATTGGGCCGGGTAGCGCGCACGGACACATTAAGGAGGCCACTTAAGAGAAAATTGATTTTTCTGGACAGCTGAAATCGGATCCGGGACCGGAACCCGCCGAACCTCAAACCCGCACCCAATCCACCACCAATGATAAAATCGCGGCCAAAATATTTGTTCAACGTTTCTGCCATTTCCTTATTCCCCATAATAATTTCTCCTGTCTCAGCCTCCAAGGGACCAATGTTTACTTTTGCTGCTCTTTTTCTTTTTACATACATGTAGAAACTCTTACAATCTGCTTTTATATTTCTTGCTAATTTTCTCTCATATTCAATTTTTTCCCTTTTTATCAATTTTTTGGTCAACCTTTGCTGGTTTCTGAAACTCTCCCAATCCTCAGACGTACTATTATTCTTTGCAACATTATAAGCTTCTTCTTTCAATCTAATGCTATCCTTAACTTCTTTAGTTAGCCACGGTTGGATCACTTTTCCCGTGGAGTTTTTGTTTCTCAATGGAATGTATTTTTGTTGAGAATTATGAAATATTTCTTTAAATGCTAGCCACTGCTTATCTACCACCATACCTTTTAATCTATTTTCCCAATCTACCTTAGCCAACTCGCCCCTCATACCTATGTAATTGGCTTTATTTAAGTTTAAAACTCTAGTTTCGGACTTAGGCAAGTCACTCTCAAACTTAATGTGAAATTCTATCATATTATGATCACTCTGCCCCAGAGGATCCTTTACTATGAGATTGCTAATTAACCCTGTCTCATTACACACTACAAGATCTAAAATAGCCTGTTCCCTGGTTGGTTCCATGACATATTGTTTTGGGAAACTGTCCCGAATGCATTCCATGAACTTGTCCTCCAGACTACCTTTGCCAATTTGATTTGTCCAGTCTATATGAAGATTAAAGTCCCCCAAGATTATTGCATTACCTTTGTTGCAAGCTCCTACTATTTCTTGATTAATATTCTGTCCAACGATATAGCTACTGTTAGGGGGCCTATATACTACTCCTACCAGTGTTTTCTGCCCCTTGTTATTCCTTATCTCCACCCATACTGATTCTACTTCCTGATCTTCCGAGCCAAGATCCTTTCTCGCTACTGTCCTTATGTCATCCTTTATTATCAGGGCTACTCCCCCTCCTTTTCCATTCTGCCTGTCTTTTCGAAACGTCAAGTACTCTGGAACATTTAATTCCCAACCTTGGCCACCTTGCAACCATGTCTCTGTAATGGCTATTAGATCAAACCCATTTATCTCTATTTGTGCCACTAGTTTGTCTATCTTGTTATGAATGCTTCGTGCATTCGGATAAAGAGCCTTTAATTTAGATTTTTTACCATTATTCCCTGCTTTGACCTTATTCTCTGCTACACAGCTACCATTAAACTCTCTGTCACTTCCTGTCACACTCTGCTTATTTTTTTACCCAAATCACTACACTCCTCTATTGCCTTGACCTTTCTCTTTAGATTTGTAAATTTCCCCTCACCTGACCCCTCCTCCCCCTTTTTTAGTTTAAAGCCTGATGATCCCTGATGTTATCCCCTACAGGGCATAAACACCCCTTTTGAAAAAGTAAAAGCTTTGCTTTGACTCACCATGAGCAACATTATGGGAATCAGTTGATGTGATGCTGGACACTCCACTCATCATGCTTTAGCAGCTTGAAAAGGTTCCATTCATGGCTAATATCTATTTCCTTTTTTTTGAGACAACCTTCTATCTAACAATCTTCTTCAGCACCTATTCCATTAGCCACCAGTGTGATATTTTGTCAAATGCCTTTAGAAAATCCAAGTATGTAACACCACTGTATTTTTTCTTGTGTACTGTGGCAGTAATATTTTAAATAAACATTTTGCCTGGCTTCTATAAGGCATACTGCAGAGCACAATGGCCCGGATTTTATGCTGTCGTAAGTGCCCCGCACGTTCCCTGTTTCTGCATGCGATGCGCATGCTCGAAAACCCGGAACTTGTGATCTGTCAAGGTTCGCCTTGACAAATCATACGCATCTGCTGGAAATTCACTTTTGCTGACGCAGGGTTGGGCTATTTGTCCAATTACTGCCCAGCGAATACCCACAAAACCCTTACTCTTGGTAAAAGCAGGTGTAATGCCTTATTTTACCAGCGTAAAGGTTTAAATAAATGTTTAAATAACATTTATTAAATGAATTAAGCAGTCACTTACATTTAAAATTAGTTTAGGTCAATTTTGTCCCAACTAAAAATGTTTACATTTATTTTTCAAAAAATTCAATTTTTATTTTCAATGTTTAATTAAATAGTATTTTAATTAATTTTGAACCTGTGATTATTTATTTTTATTTCAGTGTTGTGAAATTTTGTTTATTAGGTGATTTCTATTATGCTTAAGGCGATTCCGTACATAATTGGAATCCCCATAAGCATAATAGGAATCCCCCTTTGTCATTGGTTGGCCTGGCTCACGTGATCCCAGGGATGCTTGCAAACCGCACGGGCCCCTGGAATGCGTGGGCCTTTACGCAGGCGTACGCTTGCAGGCCCAGGAGCGCAAGAGTCCGAAGCTCCAGAGACAGAAGGTAAGTGTGTGCTTTACTTGCGGTTCGGAGGAGTACGTGGGCGGCAAGCCTCCGACAGCAATTTCCAGGCCATTCTGATTAATATAACCGATGAAAGTCCCTTTTGAGCATGCTAAATGTTTCAGATAATGATTTTATAGCTTTATGTACTTTTTTAAACCAATGCCCTGTAGCAGTTTATAGATTGTGTATAGAATTATAACCCATGACTCAATGCTATCTCTCGATGTTTCAGAATCTTTTTGAGTATTGTGCCATCTCTGTCAAATAACCTAAGCAGAACTACTTAGGATAGTATGAACACGTATGTTGACCTTGGGTAGTTGGCACAAACATGGGTTATGCCGTTTTGTGCACTACAAATCACTGAGTCATGGAGTGAAGACTGTTGCTGTTCTTGAAGCTTGGGAGGAAAAAGGTGACTTTGGACCTATGGGTATTTTCTAGAGTCATTTCTGGGTCTGTTGTAGACCAATTGATAGAGATTGATTGCCATGATTAGTCAACAATCACATTATCATGTACCAGAATGGTAGAAAGCAAACTCGCAATTCCTATGGTCCTAAATGCTTTATGCATTGATGTATGTATCTCCACTAATCTGATGGCATTTTACAGAGAAGCCTGGTTACTGTACAGAATCTTTGTTGATTCTCCACTTTATATTTCTCAGTTTTAGAGAAGTATTCATTAACAGTGCAAATTAAAAGAGGGAAAGCTGCAAATGCTGGAAATCTGAAATAAAACTAGAAAATGCTGGAAATGCCCAGCAGGTCAGTCATCTGTAAAGAGAAAACACAAGTTAAGGCTTTGGGAGTGATGTTGCAGTTCTGATGAAGTGTTGTACCCAAAACATTATCCTATATTTTCTTTTTATACATGCTAACTGACGTGCTATGTATTTCCAGTATTTTCTGGATTTTTTTTTAACACATCTCGACCCTCTGTCCACTTTTTGGCTGTTTTAAGGCTTCTGCTACCAAAACAAACACTTGACTCATACAAATCATTCTTGTTACCTTTAAATGGATAGAGTGGGCAAACAATGATGCCCGGATTTTGTGATAAAAATAGCAGTGAAGCTAACAGTGCTCACCATTATTAAAGTGTAAATTGGACAACAACTTCCGGCGACCGCACATGCGCAGTTAAATGTGGAAATCAGGAAGCTGCTGTCCGAGTTGCCCTGCTCCTCCAGAAGCTTTGCTATAACAGTAACTTGTCCGAGAGACTCGGTATTGAAATATATGCAACGGCATGAATTTGCGGTTCTTACCCACTAGATACCCATTAAACTCGCCAGAAATGATAGGGCTTGTCCAGTGTAAGTAGTTTTTTAACAGCATTATAAGTGTTAATTACTGCCAAACAACCTCTCTGGCACGGAACATTAATTTTTACAAGTGTGGAGTCTCATTCCTTCAGATTTTAATTATTGTTGGAGATTTAAAAAAAAAATAATCCTTTTTACTTTTTCTTTCTGTCTCTTTTTTTTTCTCTCTCTCTTAATCCCATTTTTCTTTCCCTCTCTTTATTTTGCTGTCTGTACATGATTTGGCATTGAATTAACTATTCTAACTTACACTTCCTGGCTCAGTCTCTGCATGCCTCAGTAAGGATTCTTCAATCTGATCAGCTAAGAAGATACACAGTTGCTTGCCCTGTTCACACAGGTCCCAGATCCCCTGTAGAGGGTTCCATGCTCTTTTGACTCTCTAGTCACTGCAAGTCCCAGTGCAAAAGCCCATAGAAAGTCTGTGGGCAAGTGCCAGTGTAATGAGCGCCATTTGTTCACCGCTGACCACAAAATCCGGGCCCATATTTGACATTGATTTTTGACCAGCAATAGTTTGGCTTGACCTATTTAATGCACTATGTTCCCTAATAATTGGGTTTCATTGCTGTTTTAGCCAGTGAATGATAAAGTATTATGGCTGCGTTTAAGTGGGAAATTGTGTGTTTGCGATAATTAATCTGTCTGTAGGCTACCACAACAGTAACTGTTCTGTTATGAATAATAAATGAGTGTTAAAATTACCACGGATGGGAAGATTGCATCCTTTGTTTGCTGTTATTACTTTTACAGTAACATTAAAGTCACACAAAAATACTGAAGTCTGCACTGAGTTAACCCTTGGAATTTCACGAGACCAGTAGCCGAGAGGCTAGCACATTTTTGATTCTTGATCAATATTTATGCTGTAAATTAAAATTACTTTCTTTCCCAACCAAAATGAAAGGGAATTCACTGCAGTAATGACAGTATCAAACTAAAGATCACTGATCGAAGAAACTGAACAAAACCTAGAAATACGTAGACAGGACAAAAGTAATGAAGAGTTTTGAAATGCTTTATTGCACTGTTACCTGAACTTAGCAGCTTGCTTTACAAAGTCCTTCATCTATAGTCCGAAAATATCAATGAGTTAATGGGCCATAATTTGCTGTCAAAATAATGGTGAGGCTAATGGCGCTCGCCATTATTTATGTGCAAATGGCACAGCATCTTCAGGTGAGGGGCAGATGCGCTGTTAAACTCAAATATCCAAAAGTTGCTGTTTGAGTTGTGCCACTCCGCCATTAGCTTCTTGAAAACGAGATCTCGCTGCCTGGCTCACTATTGAAATGCATTGAAAGGAGTGAAGTTGCTGTATTTGTGAGGTAGATACGAACTAAACTCACCACAGAAAGTTAAGTCTTATTATTTCCGTCTAAGTACCCATTTAATGACATGGACGATGTGCAGGCTTGGGCTGATAAGTGGCAGGTAACATTCGCGCCATAAAGACTATCTCCAACACACGAGAGTCTAACCACTGCCCTTTGACATTCAATGACATTACCATCGCCGAATCCCTCACCATCAACATTCTGGGGGTCACCATTAACCAGAAACTTAACTGGACCAGCCACATAAATACTGTGGCAACAAGAGCAGGTCAGAGGCTAGGTATACTGCGGTGAGTGTCTCACCTCCTGACTCCCCAAAGCCTTTCCACCATCTACAAGGCACAAGTAAGGAGTGTGATGGAATACTCTCCACTTGCCTGGATGAGTGCAGCTCCAACAACACTCAAGAAGCTCGGCACCATCCAGGACAAAGCAGCCCGCTTGATTTGCACTCCATCCACCACCTTAAACTTTCACTCCCTCCACCACCAGCGTACCGTGGCTGCAGTGTGTACCATCTACAAGATGCACTGCAGCAACTCGCCAAGGATTCTTCGGCAGCACCTCCCAAACCCGCGACCTCTCCCACCTAGAAGGACAAGGGCATCAGGCGCATGGGAACACCACCACCTCCAAGTTCCCCTCCAAGTCACACACCATCCTGACTTAGAAGTATATCGCCGATCCTTCATCGTCGCTGGGTCAAAATCCTGGAACTCCCTACCTAACAGCACTGTGGGAGTACCATCACCACACAGACTGTTGCGGTTCAAGAAGGCGGCTCACCACCACCTTCTCAAGGGCAACTAGGGATGGGCAATAAATGCTGGCATTGCCAGTGATGCCCTGATCCCATAAACAATTAAAAAAAAAAATACTGTCAGTCAACCTCTTTGGCACTGAAAATTAACTATTACAAGTGTGGAGTCTCATTCCTTCAAGTTTGAATTGTTATTGGAGATTTATATTTTTTAATAATACTTTTCCTTCCTGTCTCTTTTTCTCTCTCTTAATCCAATCTTTCTTTCCATCTCTTTATTTATCTTTCTATACCTGTTTTGACATTGAATTCACCCACTCCAATTTACACTTCCTTCTCACTCCTTCTGCTGTTTATTTCACAATCCTTCAATCTGATTGGTTAAGGAGATACACAGTTGCTTGCATTGTTCACCCAGGTCCCAAATGCCCTGTTTCCCTCGCTGCGACGTTATCAGCTCGTGCTTTCAGCCACTTGCCATGCAAAATATTTGTGAACCTAAATGTGCAAGGGCAAGTCTAACTAATAGCAGACACCGTTAGATGCCCTGCCACAGCAAATTATGGCCCGATGTGTTTGGAACCAATAAGCTGGACCACTGCCAACAAGTCTTGGTGCCAGTTCAATCATAGCAAGGAAAAGTCAGCAGTGATTCATTCTTACTTTAGTGGTTCCTCTGTGTGGATGGGTTTATTTGTATTTTCTGATGGCTATCTTTATTACTCTCGGCTACTGGTCTCTTTTCTCTTGAAAAAAGGCTGAGGGGTGACCTAATAGAGGTCTTTAAAATTATGAAAATTTTGATAGAGTGGATACAGAGAGAATGTTTCCACTTCTGGGGAAGAGCATAACTAGAGGCCATCAATATAAGATAGTCACCAAGAAATCCAGTAGGGAATTCAGAAGAAACTTCTTTACCAAAAGAATGGTGAGTGGTTGAAGTGAAAAGTAGAGATGCATTTAAGGGGAGGCTAGACAAGCATATGAGGGAGAAGGGAATAGAGGGTTATGCTGATAGATTTAGATGAGGAAAGATGGGAGGAGGCTCGAGTGGAGCATAAACGCCGGCATGGACTGGTTGGGCCGAATGGCCTGTTTCTGTGCCATATATAATCCTATGTAAATATCACCTCTCTACTGAAAGATATGTAAAAGCAGGCAGGTTCTTTCATATGGAAGAAAGCAGACTTCTTCCTGTCTGTCTTGTTGATCTGTTACCTACGATCCTCATTAAATTGCTATCAATTAAACAATGAATAAAACATGCATTGATCATAATTTTACCATTCTGCCAACTATCCTGGAATGAAACAAAAACTGGAAATACTCCTGGTATTTATGATCATTTATTTTTCTTCATAGAAAGGAACAGTGAATGAGTTATGTTGAAGTGTTGTGCTTTATATCAAAGTGAATGAGCACAGGGTTAAAAAAAAAAAGCCATCGGCTGCAAGCATTGAAGATGTATATTAAGGCCAGATGAACCATTTTGTAGAATGTTGCAGCTCACATTTTTTTTCAAACTGATAAAATGAGAGACGGTTGTTTCCTCCCAAGCTCATTAAGCCAAGATGGCCCATATTCAATTAGGGAATAGTAGGAGATGTTTTCTTAAAACCCATGCCCGATGGGGTGCAGAGGGATAACCACTTTTATTGACAAGCCTGCTGTTGAATCACTGATCGGTGAAGGAGTCAGCTGGACAGCCTTACCCAATCACTTGATCGAGAAGACAGACAAAAAGGAACAAAGGGACACATGAGAAGTCAGTCAGCCTAACGAGGGACAACTTGCTCATCTCAAGCCCAGAGCAAGTCAGAAAGAAAAGTTTAACCAGGAAATGTTAAGCGAGTTTGCAATTAGGAATATTGCGGTGCATTTTTGTTTTTTTTTTCTCTCGAGGAGGGTTCTGACATTAGTTGAATCAAGGTGAGATTTGATTACATTTGTTACTCTGTAAATTCACTTGTTCTCTGTAAAATAAAGTAGAGAGACAATTATTTGTCTGACCTTGTCTTACAAAGTGATTTAATCCCCTTTGGAAAGATTGAGGAAGTGCATGTGAACACGTGTGAAAGACACAATATCCAGTTCAGATCACAAGGGGGTTCTATTGTTACATAAGAACATAAGAAATAGGAGCAGGAGCAGGCCATTTGGCCCTTTGAGCCTGCCCCGCCATTCAATAGGATTGTGGCTGATCTTCTACCTCATCTCCACTTTCCTGCACAATCCCCATTTCTCTTGATTCCCTTAATATTCAAAAATCTATCGATCAACCTCTGGGTTGCTCCATTGTGTAATTAAAGATCAGACAGTACGGGCATTCTCCCCGTGTCTGCGTGGGTTTCCTCCGGGTGCTCCGGTTTCCTCCCACAGTCCAAAGATGTGCGGGTTAGGTTGATTTGGCTATGATAAATTGACCCTTAGTGTTAGGGGGGATTAAATACGGGGATAGGGTGGGATATGTGTTGGTGCAGGATCAATTAATAATGCATTGTAACTAAAGATGACAAATGATTGCACCATTGGATTCTCAAGGTAATTTTTGTAGAACCAAAGAAGTTTACAGCATAGAAGAAGACCATTTGGCCCACTGTGTCTGCACTGGCTCTTTGCAAGAGCAATCCAAAATGCATTCAACTGCCTTGTTCTCTCCACAGAGCCCTGTATCTTCCTTTGCTTCAAATGTAACCCAAAGAGCAATAATTTATCAATTACACTGCACTCTACGTAAAAGCAAATCTGATGGGAGCACATTCTGCTGAGAAGAAGTTTGATCTTCATAGACTTTTCACCATTCACAATGGAACTATTCCTAATTAAGCAAGAGGCTCCCCTTCCCTCTCAGCTGCAATGCATTTAGTGATCTACTGTGAACTAGGCACTAGAACCCTGCATGGAGTGAATTTTCCTTTGCTAGTTCTAATATGATTTAATCTTCACTCAGACCACCCTGTGCTGTGGGGTCTAATTGCCTTGTTCTGTAATGTGTAATGGTTATTTGCACTGTCAAAATATATTTTACACTTGGTGGAAGGCTGAATTTTGAATATTGTCTGAATTTATTAGGACTGGATGCATTTCAGAACATAGGGATGTAGAAACAAGAAAAGGGCATTTGCCCGGTCCAGTTTTTCTCATCATGCAGATTCTGATGTGACCATTTTACATCTTTTCTTACTCCAAATTAACATTCTTCTGCTCCCTGATGAATGAAGAATTTACTCAGTTAATCCAATTCCCTTTTAAATGCTTCAACTCTATCCAAATTTACTGCACTGGGCAGCAGTCTGTTCCATAGTCAATACCCCAAGCACAAAGAAGTTATTCCTTATGCTAATTTGAATTTCTGGCTCCTTCAGCTTATGGCCCAATCTTTTGCTTCTCCCGTCCTCTGCTCCTTTGTGCCTAACGAATCCATTAATTAGGAGTATAACCAGCAACTTTGCACACCACATTCAATATTCCACTTCAATTTTTATGGACTAATTGAAGATGTTAATTGAACTTGATGCCATCAGATACTAGGTATGGGTAATCAATAAATTAACACACTGCAGCATTAACAAAGGCAAAGCTGTTTTCCTTTGGTGTGATGCAGAGACAGAAAAAAGAAAGCGAGCAAAGGGGATATCCAAGTCCAATTGCAGTTCTTGTGCTGCTGCAACAGCCCGGGTTATGTATTCTTGGATTTGCACTCAACCAAATCTAGAGAGATTTGTTGACTTAAAAAAATAGCAGTCTTTGAACTATGGTTTAGAAGCTGATTTTATAATTAATAGCTTTGCTCATAGTATTGAGTTAAGGGACAGCTCCTTACTTCCTGTGTTTCTTTTTCTTTGGCAGGGAGATCAGCTTTCACATGTTGGGAATTGCATTGTACATTTTCGCCCTTTTCATTTGGCTTGTCAATGGTTTTGCTGCATGATTGCGACTGCTGGAATAGGCCTGCTCTGTCCCTTTCAGTGCACTCTTCCAGTTTTGAGGAGGGAGGTCCAGACTTTCTGTAACACACGTTAAGAGAGGTTTCCCAGACCACGGTGATTTCCTTTATACCTTGAGCAAGAAGGCAATTCACAAAACCTACAGCACATTGAATCATAGAATCATAGAAGATAGCAGCAGAAGTAGGCCATTCGGCCCCTTGAGCCTGCTCCGCCATTCAATGAGATCATGGCTGATCATCCAAATTCAGTACCCTGTCCCTGCCTTCTCCCCATATCCCTTGATCCCTTTAGCCTTAAGAAATATATCTAACTCCTTCTTGAATATATTTAATGAGTTGGCCTCAACTGCCTTCTGTGGTAGAGAATTCCACAGGTTCACCACTCTTTGGGTGAAGAAATTCCTCCTCATCGCAGTCCTAAATGGCTTACCCCTTATCCTCAGACTGTGATGCCTGGTTCTGGACTCCCCGGCCATCGGGAACATCCTTCCTGCATCTAGTCTGTCTAGTCCTGTTAGAATTTTATAACTTTCAATGAGATCCCCTCTCATTCTTCTAAACTCCAACGAGTATAAGCCCAATCGACCCAATCTCTCCTCATACGTCATTCCTGCCATCCCAGGTATCAGTCTGGTGAATCTTCGCTGCACTCCCTCCAAGGCAAGAACATCCTTCCTCAGATAAGGCATCAATTGCTGTAAAAGCTTGTCTATGCTGCTGCTTAATATTGTCCACACCTACCAATCTAGTTCTGGCCAAATTATTAAACCTGTTGTTTATAGGTACGCAAGAGGAAGATGTCTCATACCAAATGGTAGAATAATGGCTGAACCAGTCCCTATCCCAAAAATAGCAGCAATACTGCCATTAGCTATAGAAATGGCTGGGACCAAGGAATGACTTGCAAGGTCCAATTACAGCATTCAAACTGCAGGGTATGAAAAGAAAGAAAGACTTGCATTTATATAACGCCTTTCATGACCTCAGGATGTCCCAAAGCGCTTTACAGCCAATGAATTATTTTTGAATTGCAGTCATTGTTGTAATGTAGGAAACATAATGGAAGTAGGAATTATTTTAAAAAGGACAAATGCTTATGCTATCTCCAAGCTCATCACAGGAGCCAGCATTGAGTTGTAATGGCGTGGGACAGTGTGCAAAATCCAGTGTCTCATTGCTCCATAAAGACTGGAGCTGCCCTGTGCATTCTGCTGCCATTCTGAATCCAATCCTTCTCTCCTCTGGACGCCACCTCACCTCTTGTGTTGTAGTTTGTTTAGAGCAGGCTGGGAAGGGTTGGGCAGGTTACAAAATGCCAATTTTATTTCTTCAAGCTGCAAGGCTTTGCACATTGCCATGTATTATTTTGGGGCAGTATTGACTCTGATGGGTGAGATGACCATCGAATGTCTTTAAACATTTCCAAGTTCCTGTACTCTGCTGACACTTGCCACAATGCTACAGTAGAGGTTTAAGGTTTGTGGAGAAGCTTTTGAATCAAAATATGAAGAAAAATTTCATTTACACAGAATTGCAAATTTCTTTTGATCTATACACATTGATATTGGCCCAGAATTTGCTGAGAAAATAAGGGCGAGTTTTATGCATTTGCCATTATTAGTGTGTAAATAGCCCAGCAATTCGTGGCAAAGAAGAGTTATGCAGTGAGTTGCGAATCGCCACAAATTGCTGGATGATTTACGTCACTCCTCCGTTAGCCTCGCAAAAGTGGCAGCTCACCGTCAATCTCCCCATGAGTTTCAAGAAATTGCTGCATTTGAAAAGCATCTGCTTTTAATACAAATTAAACTTGCTGCAGAAAGCCCTAGCTGGTACTTAATGATGAAGGGAACCTTTTCATGACTAGTTTATATTCCTGTAATGCCACTCAACCTCTCCGGCCCAGAAAGGGAACAATTGAAACTGTGAATTCTCGTTCCTGTAGGTAGTAAATTGTTCCTGGAGGTTTTAAGAATTTTAATTTTTTTTTTAACTTTTCCTTTCTGTCTCTTTTATCTCTCTCACCAATCTTTCTTTCCCTCTATATTTCTCTTTCCGTATCTAATTCACCCTACTCCCTTCTCCGTCGTTCCTCTGTTTCTTTCTCTATCCTTAAATCTCATTGGTTAAGGAAATGGACTGTTGGTCCCGTCACTCACCAAGGTCCCGGATGCCCTGTTGAGTCGTTATCAGCTCGCACTTCCAGCAATTTGTGGCGCAAAAGACTTTCATGCTGGAAGGTGAGGAGAAAAACCTAACTAATGGAGAACGCCACAGGATGCCCCATTCCAGCAAATTCTGGACCAATATGTGATATTTGATCTGTACACCATTGCTCAAACTGTTTAGAATATTTTATCATTCACCTATTAAAATAGAAATGTTGTTTGTTTAGTAAATATGTAGTTGAACAGCATGAATATAAATACCAATTGCCTTTGGACATGCATCAGTGTTAGGGCAAAATATGTATGGTTAATGACTGGATTAATATCGAAGAAAAATCTGGATTCTTCCATGAGTTCAAATTTGTGAGGCTATTGTCATCTCAATCAGCAAATGGCCTGTATCCATCCATGCTAAAAATGTTTCCATCTCCTAAATTACAAGCATGTGCATCTACTGTCATTAACAAGGGAATATAGCTGGTTAATGAGGGAAGACACTATTGTGTACATTGTTTTTGTGTGTTTTGCAATGGCAAATATGCTCTCCTGTGTCTTACTGTAATACATCTAAATATAGAAAGTCCTGAATAAATTGTGAATAAGGCATGAACAACATACAATTTAAATTTGCTACTTGATGATTCACCTTCAGGTTATTTAAGTTGTGTCCTTGAAACCCCGTTAATCCCATCCAACTTCGTAGCTATTAAGCAAGTGTAAGGAGATGCCACATGGTGTCTAACCTAATCAGAGACAACTGTCCTAAGAACATAGTTCCATCTTCTGTTGTCTTAAGAGCACATTTCTCACTGGCATGATCTTGCATTTTTTTTTACTTTAGGCCCTCAATAGATTAAGGATAGCATCTCAGATTGTAGTATTTCTTCCTATGGAGGACATGGTTTTCTTTGCTAAGTATTATTCTTTGATGTTCAATGGCGTCAACGGCAAAAAAATCCCCCTCTCTTTATCACTGCAGCATCAATTTAAGAGTCTCTCTGCCCTTCCCGACTTTGTCTGTTATTTTCTCCTTTATGCATGGGTGCACAATAAAGCGCAAATTCATATTGACACCCATTCATTAGCATATTATTAATGATGCTGCATCTTGATTCTAATTGATATTTCTGCAATTATGGATGCACTGTTTGCCCATACTAGTAATAGACATTTTTGCATGCATTTTCATATCTTGTACAAGGATCACTTTATATGTGGGTATATACAGTAACTTTTAACATAGATTAGCAGTTGCAAATGTCAAGTGGTTGCTTGGTTCAAGTTTCGAACATGGAAAAGGCCCTGATATTAGGGAGAGACGCGTTCGGAGCTGGGGGGTGGGAAGAGTTCTGGACGGGAAACCTGGAAGTATGGGTTTTCCGGACGTCTTGCAGATATTTACTTCATGACGACTTTTAAATGTTTTCCACAGGTTTTCTGCCCAACAGCCAGCCTGATTGACAGGCTGATTGACAGGCTGGCTGTCTGTCGGGTGGGAAAGCCTGTGGCACAAGGACCCAGCCAAGCAGCATGTAGGGAGGGAGAGATCGCGATGGGGGTGGGGGGCTCTCGTGGTGGGGGAGGGGGGCGAGAGATTGTGGGAGGAGGAGAGATCGTGGTGTGGGGGCAGATGGTGGGGGGAGATTGCACGGGGAGATCATGGAGAGGGAGGAAGAGAGTGGTCGGTGGGCAGATGGTGGTCAGCGGGGGGGGGCAGAGGGAGATTATGAGGGGGAGAGCTGGTGGTTGGAGGTGGGAGGAGATCACGGGGGGGGGAAGATCGGGGGGTGTCGGAGATTGTAAAGCTGTAAGCAGGTAAGCTTGTTGGGCTGGGAGGAAACACTCCTGCTCCTCCTGGCCCACAAGAAGTGCTGTAAATGTACTTATCTTACGGATCCGGCCCTTCTTGCCTCCTTTAACCTGCCGTGTTTCCCAAGGCCCTGGAAACCTGGGCAAAATAGATTAAAAATAAAGATTCAGTTAAAATGGAGGCACGCAGCCTTCTTAAAATCTGTTACCGACTGACTCTAAGCTCACGAATTCCCTGCCTAAACCTCTCAGCCTCTCTACCTTTCTTTCCTCCTTTAAGACGCTCCTTAAAACCTACCTCTTTGACCAAGCTTTTGGTCACCTGCGGCTCGGTGTCAATTTTTTTGTCTTTTAATAATCCTGTGAAGCACCTTGGGACGTTTTACTACGTTAAAGGCGCTATATAAATACAAGTTGTTGTTGTTGTTGTTGACTCGCCTCCTGAGAGTGGATTGGTTGCCCGCCCTCTGTCCCACCTCCGTTAAAATCAGAAGTGGTCGGGTTTGACATTTAAAAAATTTTAACTTCACACCCGACCCAAACCCACCCGCTCTTGGGGGTTAAAATTACTCCCTTGGATTCCGATTCAACATATTGGTCCTATCTCGTGGGTAATAGCTGGGAAATGTCCTTTCGGTGTTGTCCTAATGTGTTCTGCTGGCTGATTCATCTCGTGGAAGATGTCCATGTGCAAGAGCACATTGGCACATGCTTTTGCTTGCTGATTCCCCAGCTGTCAGTTACACGTGAAGTATTCGATAGCCAAATGCCTGCTGTGCTTTTCTCAACAAAAAAACACTGATTTACATTCTCCTAGATTTTAGTGCATGTGGGAAAGATCACTGGCCTTTTAACAAAGACAAATCTTATGATAATATGCTGTTGATCTGATATGGATCAGCCATCACAGGGACAATAGAAAGGTTTAACAGGCTTGGTTTGTTGTCCGGAAGGTGGAATGTAGAATGACATCTGCCATTTATGCATATTCCTACAAAATTAATCATGGAAGAAGTGTTGCTTTCCTTTACCATTCTATTCAGACTCTGACATGTTCTAGTATGATAACACAGACTAAGCTATTTTTAATGGCTTGCTTGCTAAAAATTTAAAGAAGCCTTATCCATTATTTCACTTGAACTGAATTTAATATTGTTTGTTAGCCTGGCTCGGTTGGTTGACTCTAGTTCAGAATGTTGTGGGTTAGTGCGATAGAAAGTATTTTCCTCTCCCATTAATACAATGCATCTAGGATTGTTTGAAATACATTCATATAATAGATGGATTATCTGCTGTCTGGTTTTGAACTTTGTTTTAAAAACTTCAGTTTAGCTTTATACATGATTCAATCTTCGGAAAACGTAATGTCAACTCAATAGCTGCTTTCTCTAATTTGTGCTTAAGCTCACAGTGTCAGCTGTGGCTCAGTTGGTAGCACACTTGCACTCTGGGTCAGAAGGTTGTGGGTTCAAATCCCACTCCAGGGACTTGAGCACATAAATCTAGGTTGACACTCTGAGGGAGTGCTGCACTGTTGGGGGTGCTGTCTTTCGGATGAGATGTTAAACTGAGGCCGTGTCTGTTCTCTCAGGTGGACGTAAAAGATCCCATGGCACTATTTTGAAGAACAGCAGGGGAGTTATTCCTGGCCAATATTTATCCCTCAACCAAATTGGTTGCTGCGTTTCCCACATTACAACAGTGACTCCACTTCAAAAGTACTTAATTGGCTGTAAAGCGCCTTTGAGATGTCCGGTGGTTGTGAAAGGCGCTATATAAATGCAAGTTTTTCTTTTTTCGATATTGTCACCATGCTCATTGAGGCACGTTTTGTAAAACCTCAGATTTGACCACACTCTCATTTTCTATCCTTATCTCATTGAAACATACAAAATTCTTACAGGGCTTGACAGGGTAGATGTAGGGAGGATGTTTCCTCTGGCTGGCGAGTCTAGAACCAGGGGTCACAGTCTCAGAATAAGGGGTCGCCCATTTAGGACTGAGATGAGGAGAAATTTCTTCACTCAGAGGGTGGTGAATCTTTGGAATTCTCTCCCCCAGAGGGCTGTGGAGGCTCAGTCGTTGAATATATTCAAGACAAAGATCGATAGATTTTTGGATATTAAGGGAATCAAGGGATATGGAGATAGTGCAGGAAAGTGGAGTTTAGGTAGAAGATCAGCCATGATCTTATTGAATGGCAGAGCAGGCTCGAGGGGCCAAATGGCCTACTCCTGCTCCTATTTCTTATGTTCTTATGTTCTCATCTGTGACTTTTTATGATTTAGATTCTACACCACAACCTGTTGAAATTGGATTTGTCTGGAGACTTTTTGAGAGAAGGAAATTACCTTTCACTTGATTCTTATATCTAGGCCTACCTTCATATTAACCGCACTAAAATAATGCTCAGCATTGCTGGCTTTCACACCCCTGTCCAAGATTCTACTTTGCATCCTGCTTAATACAATCACCACTCACTATAACAAGCTTATAGTTATGAATGTACTG
Source organism: Squalus acanthias (assembly GCA_030390025.1). NCBI lineage: Eukaryota > Metazoa > Chordata > Chondrichthyes > Squaliformes > Squalidae > Squalus > Squalus acanthias. The sequence continues at coordinate 104,977,762 of CM059430.1, read as the reverse complement.
TTGTAACCATTCTCATTTATCATGGTCCATTGTAGGTAGTGGAAGGGTTCAAATTAAATGAGGCCTTAATAAGCAGGACTACACCACTGACAGAGCCACTGGTTTACAGTGACCGACTGTCAAATTCTGATCTTATTCCATGGGATTTTGAGGTTTTTCAGGGATATTCTGGAGCCTGAATCCTAGGATTCAATCCGTTTATAATTAGGCCCAATGGGGTTGAACAAATTCAATTCCATTTTTATTACAAGGGATTAAGGGATCTTCCAGCATTTTTACCTGTTTTGGGGATAATATTCTGTGATTCTGTCTTTTTTCTGTGAAAATTTCAAGACAGTGACTCTGATTGCTGGTCACTGCATTTTATAATAATGAGGTTTAACTGTATACTTGCTTGGCTGCTGATACCCACAGTCTAGGCCCACATATGGAGAATGACCACTTGGGCGAGGTATAAGAGGCTGATGTGCCCATGAAACTATCCGAAACAAGACTCAATGCCTTTGGGGAAAAAAAGAAAGACTTGCATTTATATAGCACCTTTCACGACCACCAGATGTCCCAAAGCGTTCTACAGCCAATGAAGTGCTTTTATTTTGCATGGGAGAGCAATGATAGAAAAAGGAGGGGAAATAATTTCAATGTTTGCCACTTCCAATTGCAATTAAATAACCTACAAGGGATTTTTTAATCCAGTCTTTACATGCATTCATCATGTTGTACTATACTAAGGTTGTATTGTGCAAAACCTAGGCCTTAAATGCAGGTTACATTAGTATTCCTTTTAGTTTGTCTCCTTCCTAATGTCGTCCTGTTTCTGTCTTATCTGTCATCTATATCCTGTCTATATTGTTGATGTTTTCTCTATGCCTCATCCTGCCTGTAATGGTCAGTGTGATACTACTGTGATATATATTTTTCATAGAATTGCTTCTGTCTATCGAGAGCTGCACCATTTGACCAGGTTTCACACTACAGCTATCACATTCCCCTGGAACTAAATTTCAATTAAGGGAGAAAAATCAATTAAACCACAACCATCCCACTAGAGAAACATTTTTATTAAAGTTAGACATACAGAAATCTTACCTTAGGTATAACAAAAACTAATGAAAAAGAATACCTTTTGCATGTTAGATTTTAAACCGTGACCCATGACCCATGATGCCCAGAATTACACAACCTATTTCTGTGTACATTGAACCCTCACATGATACTGGAACTGACTGCAAAGAAATAAATCAACTGAAGCAGTTAAACTATAGCCCCAGGCTGTAGGCCCTTACAGCTGCAAAACCTTTGCAACATTTACATAACATTAAAACGGCCCATACATCAAAAACTAACAAATTGGGATGTGTAACTATTCACTGAAGGAAAGAAGGTTGTGCAACTGTGTGATGGAGAGTGAGGGGAAGACAAGAGAGAGAGAGAGAGAGAGCGAGAGATGAAGGGATTGCAATGGGGAAAGGTGTAGAGAGATCTGAGATGGTAGTGAAGAAAAATGGGAGAAAATAAGCAATGAATTATTTAAACCAAATTTCAGGAAGTAATTTCAATGAAGTTATCAAGCAAGGAGGATCAATTCTCAATACCCTCCTCAGCACCATGAATCACTAACCTCACCCCCCAAAAAAATATTAAATGTATTCGGCTCGATGGGCCGTATGGCCTACTCCTGCTCCTATTTCTTATGTTCTTAGATGCTAAAATATACTGGCAGATTCAGCACTGAAAATACTGGTTAGTATACACATTTAAGGTATATAATTGTAGAAAATGGTCATTTACAACTTACGGCTATGGATTTAAAATACAAAATAGTGCATAATTCAAAGAATTTAAAAATATAAATATAATCATTTAAATTTTCAGTAAGCTTGTGCAAACAACCTAATAACACTGGACATCCACATAACCGAACAAAACTTGGTGGGCTTGTTTAAACTGACTTGTTCCAAATTGGTTTTTTTGGTTCTTTAATGGCTTGTGACTGTCAATGCTGCTAACTTCACTGAACATTGCAACTCATCCCTTTTTACACCTCAGTTCAGTTTAATAATTTCATTAATTTTGACTACTCTGGTCTGGTACAAGTTGAGGCAACAGAATATAAAATTGGACTTAGCTCTCGCTGAGGTATATGAACCAGACAGAATTCAAAGCCCGAAGGATCTACATTGACATTTCAGGTTAATTTCCAAATATCACATTTTTCCCAGGTCAGATTGATCTCTATTTTTATTTAAGTTCTAATCTATGAATAGAAAGATTCAATTTCACTTTGTACTTGTGGTCCCACAGTAGGTTAGCGTAATATTGTATAATATCAGTGTAGCTGGGGGACCAACTGTAAAAATGGTTTGTTACGTGATCCATTGAAGTTTATTATGCATTTTCCCCGGTAGTTTATTGATGAGTGCATGTCTATGTACCCTAGCCCTCTCTCTGGAGAGGTGAGAATATTCAATCAATTGGGTTTAACAGTTCACTTTGTATCTCTCTTTGTTGGCCAAAACGGCTAGAGAAGTGTCTGAATCCATTTTTCCCCATAATGGTCGGAATTTTCTGTACCTGGGCTGATCGGGTACGGGCGGTCGCCGTGGCGTCGCGACCCCGTTCCTCATTTCATTCCACTCCTGAGATCGACTTCCCCTTAATGGCGCCTATTAAGACAGCCCTGCGCATTTTTTGACCCTATTAAATGGTGTGGGTCTGATGACGTCATCAATGATGCGTCTTCAGCTGGGATATTTAAAGGAGCCATGGCCACATTGCATTTGAAGGTTCATCTAGGGTTGTGCAGGCACTGCACCGGACCATTGGAGTGTTGCAAAGACTGCACAGAGACAGAGGGCTGCATCCAGGTTCTCAGATGACTCCCTCCATATGCTTATGGAAGGAGTGAGAGCACGCAGGGAGGTCCTCTTCCCTTTGGATGGGCATAAGAGACCTTCCCAGCAGACCAAAGGAGCCTGGTTGGAGATTGCAGAGGAGGTGAACAGCAGGGATGTTGTCAGGAGGACCTGGGTGCAGTGCCGCAAATGTTTCAATTATCTCATTAGATCAGGAAAGGTGAGTGCAAAGCCACTCTCAACTTTATCCTGCTGTGTCTCTCATCACATCCCCATCACTCTGCCTTCCAAAGCCTACTGCTGCACATCATTACTCACACCAACATACCTTGCACATCCACCCATCGCTCTCTCTCTATCTACATACTCACATCCTCAATTGACTAACCACCCCTCACACTCACCCTCACCCTAGTGCAATCATACCAACTAACAACACACAAGGAGGTCATTTGGCATTGTCACACCACTCCATCATAGTCTCCCTCTAAAGATGTAAACCATCCATTCCTTACACTCATTCCATCACTCTCACTTAAACTTCTCTTCTTTACCTCCTTGCAGGAGACGAGAGCCCACAATAAGAGGGAGAGGGAGAGAACCAGAGTGGGCCCTGCATCATTGGCCACCTTAACTGCAGCAGAGGAGTTTGCCCTGGAAATATCAGGAGTTGCAGAGCAGCTGGCTGTGAGAGACAGAGAGAGAGGGACATCTCAGCAACCTGGTGACAGAATTACATCTCATACAGCCACATGGCATACAGCAGTCACTCATATGGAGACTGATGTCAGCAGCCAGTGAATGTTCATCATGTTCATAATGGTATCATTACCCATTCTTGATATGATATTTGTAAATCATCCCTTTACTCTCCCACAGGTCCATCAAGAGCACCCCCCAACTGTCCAGGAGGAAGAGGAAGACGACTCCTTCGAGGAGCATCCAGCCTCTGAGGGTGCACCGTCACCAGACATAAGCGCACTCAGCATCAGCGCAGATACGCACACCTCGGTGGGTCCCACGGGAGATAGCGTAGTGTCACCTGGTGTGTCACAAGTCACAAGTGAGCAAGTGCAGATGGTGGAAACAGGGGCAGCAGTGGAGACTCCTCGCTGGAGGGCGCAGGATGCTCCCAGCTCTGCTCACTGCATGCAGACGCTCAGCCTCGGGGGCCATCCAGAAAGAGGGTGATCCTGGAGGTGCAGCAAGAAGTGCAGGGGGCTCTGACAGGTTTTGCGACTGGGATGTCTGAAAACGTGCAGAAAATGGAGGAGTCCATCTCCAATCTGAGCACCACTGTGTCGCAGGCAATGGCGACTGTAGGCTCTTCCATGGATAGGATAGCCACCTGCATGGAGCTGCTAATGCACCACTCACAGGAGCACATGGTCTCTATGGAGAATAGATGGCTATCGACGGAGAATAGATGGCAGAGGATCATAGACCTCCTCTCTAGGAGGGATGTCAATGTAGACTTGGGTCCTCATGGCCCCACTGCTGTGCAGCAAGATGCTCTCCAGCTCCTTGCGGCAGGGAAGTGCGGGTGGCCCATGAGAGGGATGACTGTGAGAGGGGACATGGAAGTGGGGGCTCCTCTCAAAGCACTCACACTTCTCCCCCATTGCCACCCCCTCAGTCAGAGCCCCACATACCTCCTGTGATCGCAATGGCCGAGTCTGCCCCTGCACAGTCGCAGGAGGAGAAGACTTTGGCGGGGCCATCATAGGCTCCAAAACCCAGAGGATGTTCACCAAAAGTGTCTATGCAGTCGCAGCAGGGAAGTGAGCAGGCTGCCTTTACCTCTGGTGAAGCCACAGGGGTAGAACCTTGTAGAAGCACACGCAGAGAAAGATGACACACAAGTAGATGCACAAGGGTAGCCACTTGGGTGTTTTAATAACTGTTTGTGTTAAGTTTCCATTAATCTGATGGCACAGATAAAAATTATTGGGGGCTGAATTCGGTTGATTTGCGCCTCACGTTAGCACCCTAAGAGGGCACTAACGGGATGCAAATCAACTAGTGCCTGGGTGCGGCGCCGCTAACGCCTCCCGCAAAATTCAGCAGGAGGTTAATGGCAGCGCTAACTGTTAGCGCCGCGTGGTGCTGCGCCACCGGCGATGACTTCATCGCCATGCGCAGCGCCCCGCTCGTGCCTCGGCTGTAATATTGGGTGGCGCCCCCCAACTTACCGCCGGACACTATGTCCGCCGGGGTCAGGGGGGCCTACCTGCGGCCGGGGCAGCACTAGTTAAAGGGGAGGTGGCGGGCGGCCATTTTTGATGCTGGCTGCCTGCCAGCACCTGGCCCCGTTGCTGTCCCCGGACCCCGTGAAGCCCCCCCAGGCACTCCCGATCCCTGGTGGCCCAGCTGGGTGCCGGGACGCGCTTTGCCAGGCCCCTCCCCTTTAATAAGGGGAGGAAGGCCTGCAGTACCACGGCACGTAGCGCCACGATATTGGCTCGCAGCGCCCCAAGAGGGACGCGGGGCGCTTCCAGTAGCCCCCCTCCTACCTCTCTGGGTGCTACCTGGGAAAATCGGCCGCAGGGGCGCTAACTTTATTGGGGCGCTAAAATTAGCATGCCGGCGAAGGTAGCACCCCAATTTTTACCCCATTATTTTCACCACTTTCCGGTCATGGCCAATTTTGTCTGCAACTTTGGAAGTGGCTTAGTGAGTTGGGGTGAATGGTGAGTCATAACGTTACCTCCAGCAATGGTGGTCAGTGTGATAGGAATGGTCTGGTCATTGTAGGGATGCTTTATGGTGTTGCTGTGGGGCGTTGGGAGCCTGGCGCAGAATATGGCAGCCATATGGGTGTAATGCCTGAAGTTAAGTAAATCTGGCCATGATCAGGCCATCCTTGGCCTCCCGGGCAGCATTGTGCTCAGGTGCTGGTGGCATCTGGACTGCAAGTTCCTCCTCCTCCTGTTCCTCCTCTGAAGAGGTTGTGTGCTCAGAGCCTTACTCCTCATGCAGCACTAATCCTCGCTGCTACGCTATGTTGTGCAGGGCACAGCAGACCAGGATGATTCTGGAGACCTTGGCTAGTGCGTACAGAAGGGCTCCTCCAGATCTGTCAAGGCATCTGAAGTGCATTTTCAGCATGCCTGTTGTCTGCTCTATGACGCATCTGGTGGAAATGTGGCTTTCATTATATCTTCCCTCGGCCCCAGTACTTGGCCTCCTCAAGGGTGTCATGAGCCACGTCATCAGTGGATAGCCCTTGTCTCCAAGCAGCCAGCCAGAAAGTCTGTTTGGAGGAGCGAAGAGCTGAGGGAGGGTGGACTGGCGCAGGACGAAAGAGTCATGGCAGGAAATTTGTCGCACACATGCATGATGATCTTCCTATGGTTGCAGATGAGCTGCACATTGATGGAGTGGAAGCCCTTGCGGTTCACAAACACTCCTGGGTGATGATGGAGTGCCCTGATGGCCACATGTGTGCAGTCGATGCCGCCCTGCACCCGTGGGAAGCCAGCCAGAACGGCAACGCCGAGCGCCCGCTCAGTAACACTGGCTTCATCAGTGGCAAAATTGATATAATTGGCTGATTGTCAAACATGGCATTGGTGACCTGTGTGATGCATCTGTGGGCCGCCGACTGGGAGATGCTGCAAATGTCTGCTCCAGATCCCTGGAAGGAGCCTGAGGCGAAGAAGTTGAGGGTGCTGGTGACTTTGACAGGCACTGGTAAGGCATGTCCACTCGCTCCTCTGGGCTGCAGGTCTTGCTCCAGCAATCTGCAAATGTCTGCAACGACCTGGAGGTTAAGCCTCCTTTGGCACTGCTGCTCAGTCATGTTGAGGAAGCTCATCCTTAGCCTGTATACCCTGTGTTGGGGTATCGCCTCCAGTGCGGTGCAGCCCTGTGCTGATGCCCTCTGTCCTGTGCAGCATCAGGTGGTTGAGGAGAAGGTTGGTGGCGTTGTTGTTGGTGCTGCTGGTGTGCCTGGTGCTGTTGGTGTTGGGGCTCATTGTGGTCCGATTCTGAGGACCAAGGTGAGAGAGTATAAATGACCCCCATGTTGATGGAATGGATGGCAGGTCAAGTAGAGATGCGAGAAGCAATCTGTCAATGGTGTGATAGGTTCTACCAATGAGGTCACAGTGGATCCCGACTTTGCTGAAAACACTTGCTAGCTCTAGAAAGCTAAATCTGTGCTGACAATACACTCAGCAACAGCATCTGCCTTAGGAAAGTAACCAGGTGTCAGGTGGTAGTATTTATTGTGCTTTCCATGCTGTGCACTAATGAGTTACATCAATGGCCACTGAACATCCGCCTCAGGTTCACAGACATGGCTCCCGAGCTCCGTGATTCCCGTGGTCATCCAGTGAAACTGGCAAGCTAGGGTTTAAAAGATTCTTAAAGGTCTGACAAGTACTTAATAATCATCTGAATTAGCTCGACCACCTCTGCTGTTCAGGTTGCTGCCACACTGGCAAAAGCGCCCGAGGAAAGAGCATGTGGAGGTGGGATGACGGCAGGTTCCCAACCCGCACCGAGGTATTTCAACTTTCACTCCCAACCCGCCTCCAATCCCGCACGCATGGATGCCAGAAAATTCCGGCCAAAGTATTCGTCATAATCATATTTGCTTCGTACGTGGACAACAGATCTTGTGGTACACTGGCATTGTGTCTAGTTCTGGCAGAGGCTACACCATATTTCTTTTTGAAGTGAATATTAACACCACTGTTTCAGCTAATGAGTTGGAGGCATAGGACTTACAGCAGGACTTACAGTAAACAGTCTATCTTACAGCAAACAAAGTCCATTTACTCAACAAACAGCAAACGGAGTCTATTTAAACAGCGCACTACAGCAAACAGTCTATTTACTCAGCAGAGTCTCTCCAAATTACAGCAAACGGAACTCATGACTGAAACTACGGCAAAATCTCTCGATAGAAGCAGGATGATTTATCCAGCAAAATGCAGAGAATGGAGGATAGTTACATGCCTGCAATTTCCTGGAACTTCTTACGGCGTAAGAGGGGCGTAGCACCGTTATGTGTGCATAACGAACTTACGCTGGTTTTACACTAAAACGTTGGTACACGCAAGTTTCCTTGATCATTTGCGCACTTCCAAGATGTGTCTGCCAATACCCTCCGTCGTTCATTTATGTAGCTCCATCCCCGTGCATAGGACCAGGCTCCCATGAGTTTCCTAGATTTACGTCCGTATATTTAGGGCAGCACTGCCCAAACTCACCTGATAGCGGCGGAACTGAGATTTGATTGTGATTTTCTTTGTAATTTTTTTGTTCGAATTTTTCTTACTGGGACCTGCACTATACGTAAGTGCTGTCAGACTCAGTGCAACTGAATCTGCACTTGTTTTACGCCGTTCTGGTGTAGGCAAATGAGCTCCGTAGGAAATTTGGGCATAAGTTCCCAATGGCAAAGTTGGTGTGAAACCCAGTTTAAATTTAAGTGTAACTACGACTGAGGAAATTCCGAGCGGATTAATACTTTGTTTTCTCGGCCTATTGCCCTTCAGCTCTTGCAGCTAAATTAAAGTTGTCTTGTAAAATATAAAAAAACAAAAGTAGTCTCGAATTAATGCAGACTTTCCAGATTTTGCATTATAATTATATAATGTAATTGGATAGCTCTTTCAAAGAGGCACGATGGACCAAATGGCCTCCTTCTGTGCTGGAAGATGCGATGTATTTGGAAAATTAAAAAAAACAAATGCAGCAATTTCTTTCACATGATTAATGCTCAATGTAACTTTAATCCCTGTGAGCATGTGCAAACATATAAATAAAATATTTTGCTTCTCCATCGCAATGCAATTTTTACTGATTGCAGAGTCTCTTAATTCCTCTTGAAGGCATAATATCAATTTCAAAGGCAGGATATTTAAATTTTTAACAGGGAGGTCTCTGTAAATCACAACTTTCTTGAAGAACAGACTTCAAGTTATGACTGCTTAAAGAGTAAGATATAGATTTTCAACCATATCTGGCTTCATTCTTAGTACAAAATGTAAATTCTTGTCTCAGAACGACATTAATCTTTTATTTATGGTGCCAGGGTGAAGAATTCCATCTGTTACTTTGGAAGAATTTTCTCCAAGGATCTTGCATTAAAGAAGTATTTAATACTGGCTCTGCTAACACACACACACTTAAATAAATATTGGCAGATAATCTATGTAAGCAGGCTTTATGAAGGACCCAAGCATAGGTTTATATTTTTTCACTGGTAGAACTGAAGGGGTCACTACAAAGGCACTATATTATCATCTGCTTTTGATATGAGATAATTGACTTGCAGCAGAACTGAGAGGTTATAACTATCAGGAAAGACTGAACCGGTTGGGGCTCTTTTCTCTTGAATTAGGGTGACCTAATAGAGGGCTTTAAAATTATTGAAGGGGTCTGTTAGGGTAGACGTTGAAATAATGTTTCCGCATGTGGGTGAATTCAAAACTAAGGGTTATAAATATAAGATAGTCACTATTAAATTCAATAAGGAATTCAGGAGAAATGTCTTTACCCAGAGAGTGGTTAGAATGTAGAACTTACTACCACATGGAGTAGTTGAGGCGAATAACATAAATGCATTTTCGGGGAATAGAAGGTTATGCTGATGGGGTTAGATGAAGTAGGGTGAGAGGAGGCTCGTGTGGAGCATTAACACTGGCATGGATCAGTTGGGTCAATTGGCCTGTTTCTGTGCTGTAATTTCTATGGAATTTTATGTAAAAACAGCAATTGACACTTTAATTCAAAGAGGTCACATGAATAGGCAAGAAATAGGTTTTTTTTATTCAGATTGTGGTTTTGCCACATTTTGGGGGCAGAAGAAAACCTACTTTATTTTGCAGCTAAAAATGCTGCATCTAATCTGTAAATTCTTAAGTGCAAAGGATATAGGTTATTTTTGGCATTGCAGTACATAAGACTAGTATTTATTCTAACATTTCTCTGTCATTTGTGATGGTTTACTGGGTAACGGCACTTCCCAATATAATATTAAGCTATACAGACCAGACTACAGAGACCCCCACGCTTGATTCCTGGCCAGTGTTGAGTTAGCAGATCTAAAGCAAAACATCCAGTGTTCCTGCTTCTGACTGCTAGCCATGGTCTTGCTGGAAAATGGGTAAGTGTATGGATGTCAGATGAGAACAGAATTGAGCATGGATGTAATGCCTTCCATAGCCAAACAGCTTTCCTATGTTCGCTGTCTGTTCACTTAGCCGAGGCCCCAGAGGTTTCCCAACAACTATGGAAATGCACCTCAGCAAAGTTCATGCTGTCAGAAGAAAAGTGGAGGAAATGAAAGGGAAAAGTCCCAAATAAATGGAGTAGAGTTAGGTGCAGTGCTTTTAATATGATACCAATTTACTAACTGTAATCCAGTTAATGCACTTGTCTGATGGTGACCCAAGTGTGCATAAGGTAAATGATTCATTGATGAACTGAGGAGGACAGTGGGGAATGAGCAAGACTAAAGTTGTTTGTAGAAGGAAGTGAGAGTAGTGAACTGCAGTTTTATGAGACAATACACAAATCACAAAAAAGTATTCACTGGAATTGCAGAGAGAATGCTTATTCTAAACCAACGCTAGCCAGCTTGTTTAATTATGAATAATTAATTGATAACATTTTTTTTATCTCCGGTATAATGGGCAATTATATTAATGCTCATCAAAATGCTGGTGCTTGGGAATGGAATAGTTTGCACTCTTTGCATCCTTTATTGCTACAGAGCATTCCCAGTGTAGGAGCAGCATGGTTAAAAGACAGGTTACAGCTGTCTCTACTCTTCTCTAATCCCAATCCTTGGAGGCTATGCCAGGCATCCTTGTAGCCTCTCTGAGTGAGACTACCAATTAACACCAAATTAGGGGCAATTTTATTCTTGTGAATTCATACGACCTCAAAACAATTTCACCCATCAGAGAGATGAGACATTCATCCTAACCATCTGAACTAGATCGAAACCTGTAGCCAAGAGGTTTCGACCCACTGCATCACCCAGTCCTTTAAATCATTAGTCTGTCATTGTGCTTGTTCTTATTTCCCACCTAACACAAAGTCCACATTGCTATATTTAAGATGGCAGATCTGGTGATTTAGAGGGGAAATTGATTTTCTTTTGAATATTATAAAGGTTGTAGGTGCCACAGTATGAATAAAATGCCAACATTATACTTTCGGTTTATATCAAATCTCTGTGGCATCAGTGTCAGGAATGCTCCTTTAACAAGTGAATTACAAGCCTTCAGTAGAAAACAGCTACTGAAAGGTGGTAATCAAGGTTACACCATGTACTAATATATAATGAGCAAATTCAATTTGAATCTGTCAAAAAAATGTTCTACAAATTTGTGTCTTGCTTCAAAGAACTTCAGCCATTGACTGTGTACTTTCTGTTTGTGATCTGTGTGTAGAATTGTATCCACACGTTATCATTCAATTGATAAAAGTTGATATTAACATCTTTAAATAATTTGAGAGGGATAATATCTTGTACCTATCAAATGAATAAACAAGGTAAGGGGATTGCTGCCTTCTACTTCAAGTCAAATCTTTTAACTAAATTGAGTCAAAGGACGGAATTTTAAGTTTTTGACCCGCCCGGAGTGGAGGGCCCGGTCGAGCGCGGGACACCCGGAAGGCTGGGTTTTCCTGCACGCTGTGAATGACAGGCTGGCTTCCAGTTGGGTGAGGAACGCTGGACTGGGGACCAGACCCGTGGGGTCCGATCCCCGATCCTAGGGGAGGTCCGATCACCGGGGGGTGGGGGTGGTGGGGGGGGGGGTTCTGATCCCCGATACCGGGGGGGATTTGTATGGGGGAGGCTGATGGTGGGGAAGCTTTTGGGGTCGGAGGGAAGCACTCTTGCCCTTGCCTCGCTACGGCTGCCAGGATTCCCGAGGCCCGGGATCCCAGCCAGCCACAGTTAAGCCTGCACAGCAGGTTAAAGCAGAGGCTTCCAGCCTCCTTATAATATTTAAAGTGCTAACTCACCTCCTGGGAGCGGGTGGCTGCCCGCCCCCCATACCGCCTCTGTTAAACGCAGAAGTGGGCGGGTTGGTGTCAGGTTTCACATTTTTTATACTTTAACCTCCAACCCAACCCACCAGTTTTTGGGGGTTAAAATTCCCCCCTAAGTATTTCCAGCACCATTTAATATTTAGTCCTTCTGTTACAAATTGAACTTTGTTCCAATACCCTTTTCTCACAGTAAAAAGACAGTTTCCATAATCAGATCTGTGCCTCCTGTAATCTGAAACTTGCAGCTTTATGGAATGAGATGATTGGGAAAGGATGCTGCAGAACTACTGATTAACTTTTACCACACTGTTAAGCACTGGATATTCATGTGAATTGACCACTACAAACACTCGTCACTCCAAGAGGCAGAAAACCCAATGTCAGACAGTACTTTTTGGGCGAAAACTAGCAGTTGAATTTATTTACAAGAATTGTAATTGCGCAGAAGCAAATTCATACCGCAAATAAACAACAATACAATGCTTGTCTTGCATGATACTTTACATTGTCTCAAAAATAGTGTATATGTTTCTTCTTTGTCACCACCTGGGCATTAATCTGCCGGGCGGATGGCATGCTTTTTACAGAACCCGCTTGATTTTGGTTCCCTTGAAATCAATGGAATGAAAATCAGGTGGGTTCTGTAAAACCCATGCGATCCACCCCACCAGATTACCGCCCAGGCAGTGAAGACAAAAGTCTGTCCCAGAAAGCCAGAGATATTAAGGGCCAATTTTAACTAGGGGTGGAAATTGGGGGTGCAGGCGCCGAACTGGTGATGAACTGTCCGGTCTCCCCAGAGGGTGGGGCCCGGGGGATTTTAACTCCTCGGCCTCATTTACATTCCCTGACACTGACTCCCGCCCAAAGCCGGCGGGAATAATGTCACCACTGGCGGGTGAGAGTTAAAATTGATGGAGGGTTAGGCCGCCACCGGGTCCCACAGAAATGGATCTTGGCAAAGTAACTGTTTTGAGGGGCGGTGGGGGTAAGTCCACATTCGGGGGAAGCAAAGCCTGGGGTAGGGTAGGCTTAAGTTATCCTTATGGGGTCAGGAGGAGCACACCCCTACTCCTGGTCCACAAGGAACCGTTCAAAATTTTTTAAAAAATCACTTACCTGGACCTCATGTGGCCAGGAACCCTACAAGCTCTCGTAGTCAGTCCCACGGTTAAATTGGCGTGCCCGTCCTGATTACACCATCAAGATGCGACACTGCAATTTAAATTATGTCCCTGCTCGTCTGAGGCTGGTGGCCTTCCCGTGCCTGAATTTAAGCAAGTAAAAATGTTAGAGGGCGGAATCATGTCAGGAATGCGACATGAACCCCACCGCCATCTTAAACCCCCGCCCACACCATTTCCCTGGGTGGTGTGGAGGTTAATATCGGCCCTTTAATGGCTTTTTAAGAATCTTTTAATTGAGACTTTGGTGAAAATACATGGTGGCGTCAACTCCATGAAACCCCCTCACTGCTGAAACGTGGAAGCTGACCGTCCGAGGACGCCTGTTGGGATACATATTTGGCTTTCTTTGAAGTGGAGGTTTACTAGATAAACAATCAGATATTTTCTCAGCAGTCTGGTAATCAGAAGATTTTTGCTGTGCTAATGGATAAGCTCCTTGGGTGTCTGGTGGATTGTTCACCTGGCCAAGGCCTGAAGCAGCAATATTATTAAGAGCAGTTGAATAATGGCACTGAGGCTGAGAGGTGAAGCTGAAAAGGGCCAGTGAGAGGCTGAGAGGAAGTGAACAGCTGTTCAAAGTGTGTTCAACATAGCAGATGAGAATCACCTGTAACCATTGCCATAAACAAATTCTACTGGACATTGTTTTTTATAAAGAGCTCTATAAGTTAAATTGTGAGAGATTATTTTTGTTTAATTCCTGAAGAAAACATAGACAATGTGACAAACTTTCTAAGTGTATGCTGGGAAATATAAATTGTGCTCGCTGACCTACATTGGCTCCCGGTTAAGCAACGCCTCAATTTCAAAATTATCTTCCTTGTTTTCAAATCCCTCCATGGCCTCATCCCTCCCTATCTCTGTAATCTCCTCCAGCCCCACAACCCCCCCAAGATATCTGCATTCCTCCAATTCTGCCCTCTTGAGCATCCCTGATTATAATCACTCAACCATTGGTGGCTGTGTGCTGCTGTTGCCTAGGCCCTAAGCTCTGCAATTCCCACCCTAAAACTCTCCAGCTTTCTATCTCTCTTTCCTCCTTTAAGACACTCCTTAAAACCTACCTCTTTGACCAAGCTTTTGGTCATCTGCCTTAATTTCTCCTTATGTGGCTCGGTGTCAAATTTTTTGTCTTACAACACTCCTGTGAAGCGCCTTGGGACGTCTCACTACGTTAAAGGCACTATATAAATACAAGTTGTTGTTGTTGTTGAACTCTCTGGTAACCTTAGTTTCCATGGTTGCCAATTACTTTTTAAACTGCCGCCAAGGTTCCCCACGCTACTCCTCCTTTCACGCTTCCTGTCAAGGGAATCTCATCCCCCTAACGGAAGGTGTGAGAAATCTCACTCTCCTTTGCTGACCTTTGGAGAGTTCCTTACTGCCCACAGTATTCCTGCTATGTATTCCAGCCAAATGCTGTGGAATGGTTTTCAGTCCTGAACTTCCCTACTTTGATATAAGGTGCAAGTCCTATGATAATTGCTGGTCACCATAAAATAACAGCAGAGGTAATCTAATACTGTGCTATATTACCCAATCAGAGCTTCAGTGCAGACATTTTAACTCAGTTTAAGTTTATATCATTTGTATTGTCATCTAAAAAAATTTGAGCAATGGCATGTGGTGACTTTGGACCTATGGTTCACAAAGTTCTCCACCACTGGGGGCTTCCTCGACTCATTTCTGGGTCTATTGTAGACTAATTGACAGATTGATTGCTATGATTAGTCAACAACTCCAGTATCATTGTATCATGTGACTACCAAGATAGCAGAAGGCAAACTAAATGGACCTTCGTCTTTTTTCGTCCAACAATTCCTATGCTCCTGGGCTGGAGCTATTGTCACGCTCTGGTGGGAAAGCAGTTACTTTTTTATTGTTGCATATAGCAGCCCAACAGCACAGACAGTTACAGGGGCAGCGATTCCTTCATTCATGAACAAATACGCTGCATGCAAAATTTGGTTCAGCTTCCTCCACCCTGTTAATCTCTAATCAACACAAAATAACATTTTTAATACCTTTTCATATCTCAAAGCAAATTAAACACATTTAAGGGCAGTGAACGTTATGTATGTAAATTCACAGTTTAACTGTCAGCAAACGTTTAACTAAAAACATTAACATTGTGTAGCCATTACATTAATAACTAGAAGAGAGGATTCAACAGAACACAAAACCGTTAGTCAGGTACAACTTGAGTTGGTTGGTTTGTTGTACAAAATAGTGTTTCAAAAATTCCTTCAAACTGTAGCCTGACAGGACTATAGAAATAGAATTGATGTGGGTTCCTACATCACTAAACCCAAATGACATTTCTGGAACATCGAGCCTAATAACATAAATCCCATTCGATGAAACTTTGACATTTCTTCAGCTGGTCCTTTCTATTGATAGTACAAGTTATTTTTAATCGCTGGATGACTATCTTTTGGGATGAAAGTCCTTTGACAAAAATGTTGTACTTTTGTTTGTCTAAGTTTAGTTTGCTGGCTGCCTCTTGAAATCCAGTTATAATACGTTAAGATATGAAAGCCAGCTACAGTCTAAAAAGGAAACAGATAAACCCATCTCCGAGCTGAATTCTGTACAAATGTTGCAAGGATGGTTCAAACTGGTTTTCAAACTGTAGATTTGAGGAGAGGATCTGAGGTACTGTCGCTACTTCCTGACCCGATCGCCCCCCACTTCCCGACCTGATCGACCTCTTTCCCATTCGGCCCTCCTTCATCACTTACCTGAGGGCTGCTACTGGCCTCGCAGCAGCCCAATCTCCCATCCTGTTTCATTGGCAAGCTGTTACTGTCCGCAGATGTCAACTCAATGGTAATGAGGCCTCAGGCCCAATATTGGGCTTCACCATTCAGGCACAGGGACTGCTCCCTTGGCCCCCCAAATTTCTAGGCCATGCTCTTAATGACAGCACATCATACCATATCTCTCCCTTCTGATACCGCCATAGTTAAATATGATCTTGCTAATTAGTTTGTACTGGTGGAAATCTATACATTTCTGTACATACTAATCAAAGTGCAAATGATAAATTATGATCCTTTGTTTGCAACAGGCATGTGACAGTAAGGGACAACTTAACAGGAAAATTATATGTTTAGATTCCCATTATCTTGTCTACTTTATCAAATAATAAAAGAACATATTATAAAATTTCAATCCAGTCAGCTTTAATTTCCTTTTAATAATTACTCTGGGTTTCACAATTATTCCCACCCATGGGATGATCCTCTCTGAACTGATAAATATGATATATTGGAAGACATTTATTTGCTCCTTAATGATTCTATTTATTCTGTGTATTTCCATCAAGTACAGATTATTTTGTTGCTCATATTTCTCTTCGCACAGTAGTAATAGTGAAGCAACCCTTCATCTGAATATGGCTTCATTATTATAATTCTGAATCCATCTTCATTAATCTAATTCTGCAATGGTGGATCTTTGTGGCTTTCTGTGTTATTCTTGGACTGTGTGTATACATTCAGCATTTTGCTGAATAATTTTTTGTCTGTTATGAACCAGGATTGCTTTCAGAAGAAGAAGGAAGTTTTGCTGAGTCTTATATATGGAAGTTTTTGGAAAATTAAATACAATTTAAACATTCTCTGAATTTAGTTAAATTCCAAACTAGTTCCAGAAACAGGAGAGCAGTTATATATTACTGTTTCTTTGCTATCTATAACTCATTTATAGTGGATCATTTCTTAAATTATTATTTTATTGCCTATGGTAGGTTAAAGCTGTTAATTTCCACTTTAAAATAAACCATATACGGTAGCATAGTGGTTATGTTACTGGACTACCAATCCAGAGGTCTGGATTAATGATCCAGAGACATGAGTTCAAATCCCACCACGACAGCTGGGAATTTAAATTCAGTAAATTATATAAATCTGGAATAAAAAGCTAGTATCAGTAATGGTGACCATGAAACTTAACGGACTGTCGTAAAAGCCTGGTTCACACATGTCCTTTAGGGAAGGAAATCTGCCGTCCTAGCTGGTCTTGCCTATATGTGACTCCAGAACTGCCCTCTGAAATAGACTAGCAAGCCACTCAGTTGTATCAAACCGCTACAAAGAAGTATACTAAGAATAAAACCAGATGGACTACCCAGCATCAACCGCGGCACCGGACACGACAAAGACACACCCAGCCCAGTTGACCCTGCAAAGTCCTCCTCACTAACATCTGGGGACTTGTGCCAAAATTGGGAGAGCTGTCCCACAGACTAGGCAAGCAACAGCCTGACATAGTCAGACTCACATACCCTTCAGACAATGTCCCAGACTCCTCCATCCCATCCAAAAGTATGTCCTGTCCCACAGGCAGGACAGACCCACCAGGGGTGCCAGCACAGTGGTATACAGTCACAAGGGAATGGCCCTGGAAATCCTCAACATTGACTCCGTACCCCATGAAGTCTCATGGCATCAGGTCAAACATGGGCAAGGAAACCTGTTGATTACCATGTACCATCCTCCCTCAGCTGATGAATCAGTACTCCTCCATGTTGAACACCACTTGGAAGAAGCACTGAGGGTAACAAGGGCACAGAATGTACTCTGGGTGGGGGACTTCAATGTCCATCACCAAGAGTGGCTCATTAGCTGGATGAGTCCTGAGTCCTGAAGGACATAGCTGCCAGACTGGGCCTGTGGCAGGTGGTGAGAGAACCAACACAAGGGAAAAACCTACTTGACCTCGTTGTCACCAATCTACCTGTCGCAGATGCATTTGTCCATGACAGTATTGGTAGCAGTGACCACCACACAGTCCTCATGGAGATGAAGTCCCGTCTTCACACTGAGGACACTCTCCATCGTGTTGTGTGGCACTACCACCGTGCTAAATGGGATAGATTCAGAACAAATCTAGCAGCTCAAAACTGAACATCAATGAGGCGCTGTGGGCCATCAGCAGCAGCAGAATTGTATTCTGCCACAATCTGTAACCTGATGGCTCGACATATCCCTCACTCTACCATTATCATCAAGCCAGGGGACCAACCCTGGTTCAATAAGGAGTGTAGATGAGCGTTCCATTCCACCAATGTCCTCTGTCCTCTTGAAGTCTATTACTATCTTCCTCACTGTTTACTACACTTTCAAGTTTTGTGCCATTTGCAAATTGTGAAATTGTGCCCTGTACCTCCAAGTTATTAATGTATATCAGAAACAGCAGTGGTCCTACTACTGAACCTTGGGGAACTCCACTGTATACCTCCTTCCATTCTGAAAAACAGCTATTCACCACAACTCTCTGTTTTCTTTCCCTTAGTCAATTTGGTGTCCATGCTGCTGCTTCCCTTTTATCCCATGGGCTTCAATTTTTCTAACAAGCCTAGTATGTGATATTTTATCAAACGCCTTTTGAAAGTCCCTATACACAAGATCAACTGCACTGCCCTCATCCACCCTCTCTGTTACCTCATCAAAAAACTCAATCAAGTTAGTCAAACACAATTTGCCCTTAACAAATACATGCTGGCTGTCCTTTATTAGTCCATGCTTGTCCAAGTGGCTGTTCATTTTCTCTGAGCTTATTGCTTCTAAAAGCTTCCCCACCACTGACGTTAAACTGACTGGCCTGTTGTTGCCAGGTTTATCCGTCTCCCCTTTTAATTGGTCATTTAGCTCATTGCTGTTTGTGGAACCTTACTGTGGACAAATTGGCCACCATGTTTATAACAGTGACTACACTTCAAAAGTGCTTCATTGGTTGCAATGAGCTTTGGGACGGCCAGAGGTTGTGAAAGGCGCTATGTAAATGCAAGCCTTTCTTTCTGCTTTCTTTCATTCCTATTGTCAGATGATAGACTGCACAGGTGAACAATGCAAAAGCCTGGGGAAAATGGAGGCCTGCTACATACTGTGATGCTGACCATTGCGTTTTGTTTGCCTTAAGTGCTGGGATAGTACTATCAGCTAACATGGGTGACCTTGGTACTGGAGGCAACGGCACTGCTTTGTTTATAATGTAACATTTCCATGAGTCAGCATCAGCATTGTAATATAAATGCGGCCTTGGAGACATCAAGATCAGACTGAGCTGCAGCAATCTCTGGTAAAGACTGAAACCCTTACAGCAGAGAGGACAAAGTTTATCAGATCTTATCATGGATCTGTACTGTGCTACCTCATCCAGGACCAATCCATCACTTTAACATATTCAACAACAGTGATAGGCATTTTTTAAATCTGCAACAATTGTGAAAGGGGTTAAAATGCATGTGTGATACTAAATGTGTGAGAGTATTGACAAACCTGCTTCATGGCATGTAGTTCCTTCTTCCAGACGTCCTAAAAGTCATACAATTTGACTAAAAGGATTTCTGCTTGCTCAGCAAGGCAACAAATGGAAAGGACATAAGAACATAAGAAATAGGAACAGGAGTAGGCCATTTGGTCCCTCGCGCCTGCTCCGCCATTCAGTAAGATCATGGCTGATCTTCTACCTCAACTCCACTTTCCTGCACTATCCCCATATCCCTTGATTCCCTTAATATCCAAAAATCTATTGATCTCTGTCTTGAATATACTCAACGACTGAGCTTTCACAACCCTCTGGGGTAGAGAATTCCAAAGATTCACCACCCTCTGAGTGGAGAAGTTTCTCCTTATCTCAGTCCTAAATGGCCGACCCCTTATTCTGAGACTGTGACCCCTGGTTCTAGACTCCCCAGCCAGGGGAAACATCCTCCCTGCATCTACCCTGTCAAGTACTGTAAGAATTTTGTATGTTTCAATGAGATCACCTCTCATTCTTCTAAACTCTAGAGAATATAGGCCTATTCTACGCAATCTGTCCTCATAGGACAATCCCCCCATCCCAGGAATCAGTCTGGTGAACCTTCATTGCACTCCCTCTATGGCAAGTACATCCTTCCTTAGGTAAGGAGACCAAAACTGTACACAATACCTCAGGTGTAGTCTCACCAGGACCCTATATAATTGCAGTAAGGCGTCTTTACTCTTATACTCAAATCCTCTTGTAATAAAGGCCAACATACCATTTGCTTTCCTAATTGCTTGCTGTACCTGCATGTTAACTTTCAGTGATTTGTGTACAAGGACACCCAGGTCCCTCTGAACACCAATATTTCCCAATCTCTCACCATTTAAAAAATACTCTGCTTTTCTATTTTTCCTACTAAAGTGGATAACGTCACATTTCTCCACATTATATTCCATTTGCCATGCTCTTGCCCACTCACTTAGCTTGTCTATATCCCCTCGAAGCCTCTTTGCATCCTCCTCACAACTTACATTCCCACCTAGCTTTGTATCATCAGCAAACTTGGATATATTGCATTTGGTCCCCTCATCCAAATCATTGATATAGATTGTGAATAGCTGAGGCCCAAGCACTGATCCTTGCGGTACCCCACTAGTTACAGCTTGCCAACCCGAAAATGACCCGTTTATTCCTACTCTCTGTTTTCTGTCTGTTAACCAATCCTCAATCCATGCTTGTATATTACCCCCAATCCCATGAGCCCTAATTTTGTTTAATAACCTCTTGTATGGCACCTTATCGAATGCCTTCTGAAAATCCAAATGCCCCACATCCACTGGTTGCCCCTGATCTATTCTGCTAGTTACAACCTCAAAAAACTCTAACAGATTTGTCAAACATGATTTCCCTTTCATAAATCCATGTTGACTCTGCCCAATCCGATTATTATTTTCTAAGTGCCCTGTTACCATGTCCTTAATAATAGATTCTAGCATTTTCCCTACTACTGATGTCAAGCTAACTGGTCTGTAGTTCCTTGCTTTCTCTCTCCCTCCTTTCTTAAATAGTGGAGTTACATTTGCTGCCTTCCAATCTAGAATCTGAGGAATTTTGGAAACTGACAACCAATGCATGCAATATTTTTATAGCCACCTCTTTCAAAACCCTAGGATGTAGGCCATCAGGTCCAGGGAATTTATCGGCTTTCAGTCCCATTAATTTCTCCAGTACTTTTTTTTTACCAATGCTAATTTCTTTCAGTTCCTCATTCTCACTAGACCCTTGGTTTCCAATATTTCCGGGAAGTTTTTTGTGTCTTCTTCCGTGAAGACAGATACAATGGGCTGGATTTTCTGACCCCCACAGGTGCATAGGTGGTGTGTACGCACCCGTAGGGGCTGCGTACATGTCAGTTTCAGGCATGCGAAGATCATCCGCATGCCCAAGAAAAGTGCCTCTGTGGGTGGAGAGTTGCGCTTTTTGGCTTAAGGCCTGCTTTGACCAGCATAAGAGTTTAAAATATCATTAAAAAAAATTTTTTTTTCAATCTTTTAAACATTAAAAAACCTTTGTAATAAGGTAAGGTTATTTTTAGACCCTTTAAAACATTTACATTTATTTTTCAAAAAATTAAAATTTTGTTTAAAATATTTAATTAAATGCCATTTTAATTAATTTTACATATGTAATGGTTTTTCTTTATTTATTTCAGTTTGTTGGTACATTTTTGCAGTCATCCCCATTCATACTTTTGAAATTTCTGTGCATACGGACTTGTCAAAAGTATAAAGGGGGATTCCCTTCTTCCATTGTTTTGCCTGGCCCACGTGATCCCAGGGGCACTTGCGAACCGCATGCGTCCCTGGGATACCAGGGCCTCTGCACATTTCAAAGAGAGGCCCAGGATCGGAAGCCTCAGGATCTACGGAACCAGCAGGTAAGTTCGTAGATTTCTTTCCGATCGGAGACAGCCGTCCGCAGGAAGCCTCCGATCGGAAATTCAGGGCCAAAGTAATTGTTTAATTTCTCAGCCATTTCCTTATTCACAATTATAATTGCTCCTGTCTCAGCCTGTAAGGGACCCACATTTACTTTTGTTAATCTTTTCCTTTTTACATACCTATAGAAGCTTTTACAGTCTGCTTTTATGTCTCTCGCTAGTTTACTCTCATTCTATTTTCCCTTTCTTTATCAATTTCTTGGTCCTCCTTTGCTGAATTTTTAAAATCCTCCTAATCCTCAGGCGTACTACTCTTTTTGGCAGCATTATAAGCCTCTTCCTTTGATCTAATATTATCTTTAACTTCTCTTGTTAGCCACGGTTGGACCACTTTTCCTGTGGGATTTTTGTGCCTTAAAGTAATGTATATTTGTTGTAAATTATGTATTAATTCTTTAAATGTTAGCCATTGCTTCTCTACCATCATACCTTTTAATGTAATTTCCCAATCTACCTTAGCCAACTCGCCCCTCATACCTACCTAGTTTGCTTTGTTTAGATTTAAGACCCTAGTTTCGGATTTAACTAAATCACTTTCAAACTCAATATTATATGATATCATATTATGATCACTCTTCCCTGAAGGCCCCTTTACTACAAGGTTATTAATTAACCATTTCTCATTGCACAATACTAGATCTAAAATAGCCTGTTCCCTAGTTGGTTCCTCAACATACTGATCTAGAAAACTATCTTCCATACATTCCATGAAATCGTCCTCCACACTATTACTGTAAATTTGGTTTGCCCAGTCTATATGTAGATTAAAGTCCCCCATGATTATTGTATTACCCTTGTTACATGTGCCTCTAATTTCCTGATTTAAAAGATGCCTTTGCACTGAAGGAATCAAAATAGCGGTAGAAAATGCTCAATTTGAATACATTTATCTCGCGGTACAATCAATAAAGTATCAAATAACCTTTGTCTGCGCTAGTTGGATGGAGGGAGAAACTGTTTGGCTGAGATTCTTGTTTTCTTGCCCAAGCAAGATCCAGGCAGGACTTCTGCCCACCATTGCACCCCTGCCATGACCCCGACCCAGCATGTGGTTGCCTGCCAACAAGAGAACTTACAGCACTGCGGCACCTGAAGAAGTAGAGGACATATTCAAAGGGCCCCAAAGGTTGAAGAATTATTTAAATATTGGGTCTCAGACTGAGTTGGCCTAAAGAGGCCACAGGGAATACTGCCTCCCCTTCCAGGTAGTGCTTGGGGTCGATGAAGACAGCAGTAGAAGGCAAATGGGTGAATTGTGGACCCTGCCTCTCTGTTTTAATTTACATGCGGTAGGGTAGGTGTAGCTGATGGTTAGGTGGTGGGGGTAGGGACAAGAAAACCCAGGTCAAGGCAGGAAGATGGTGCTAGGCCTCACTGTCTGATTTTCCCACCATTTCTGCCATTATCCTGCACGTTTACGGCAGGAATTGTGGGGAAAAATTCAGGCCTTTGTGGACAGTAAGTTTAGCAGCAAAAGTCTGCATAAGATTTATTATAAAATTCCTAAAATCTAACTATGATGTACTATTTAATGTACTAAAATTTCTACATGTAGTATACCCGCTCCTGTTAAATTTTCACTCTGTATTCCTATTGTAAATGCGGCTATTAAGTACATAATAGGAGAAATATGTATTGAAGTGAAATTTTTAATCCATATTTCCCCCTTTGCACATTACAAATGCTGATATGCCCGATCTTGATTTGAGTCTAGTAAGCACAAACACAATACACACACTAGAAACAGTTCTAAGGGAAACTTGGTGGTACAGCATGTTAGACACCAGCCTTTCAACTCTGGGACCTGGATTAAAATCCAATCCACACTAAGGAGATGAAAGTCTCCTTGAATCAAAGAATCATAGAATGATACAGCACGGAAGGAGGCCATTCGGCCCATTGCCCCTGTGTTGGATCCGCAATGAGGATCCAAAGTGAAATGAATTGAGCCGTCTCAATCAAATGCCCACTGAGCATGGACCTACAACATAAAACTATCTCTAATTTCCCAATCACATTTAGTGAGGCCGCAAGATGGTTGGTGTGGGAAATAGAAAAAATGCCACAATAGTGCCGGAATTTTGCCAGCGGTCAGAGGGCGGGTCTGGAGGCGGGTCCGCTGTCAAAATCAAAAAGATTGACAGAAGGTCGGGATCCCGTTGTCAATCTACCTCCATGTCAGTTTCCCAAGTGTAGGGTCTGTCTGCGCTGTACAGACACGACACCAAGCGGCGGGTGAGCCAATTCAGATACTTAAGAGCTTGTTAAAAGGTACTTAAACAGCATTTTACCATGTACTTACCATTTCCCCAGCTTTTTCACGAGGTTCCTGGTGCTCGGGGATCACGTCAGGTAAGTAGGTCGGGCTGTCAATGACTCTCCATTCCGCTGAATAGTTGACAGCTGAAAAAGTGGTATAAAAACTACCATTTCACAGCTGTTCACTTTCCAATCTGAGAAGCTGGAGCCTACAGGATTTGGAATACACTTTTCAGCTTTATGCAGTTTGGAAGTCTTTGGAGTAAACTCTTTATCCGCTGTCACCTCCTTGGTGCAACCTCACTCACCATTGACAGATCGCTTCTGTCATCTCAACTTCAGTTGCCATCTATTCAGCAGCATCGGTACCCTTGAAAAAATCTCACCTTTGTCCTCAGAATCCCACCACGATCAGCCCCAACACCAACATCACCAGGCACACCAGCATCACCAACACCAACACCAACCTATTCCGCAATCAATTGATGCTGTACAGGACAAATTATCAGCGTTCAACCACATTGCTGCCCGGGATGCCAGGGATGGCCTCACCATGGCCAGATTTACTTCACTTGATGCTGTACACCCTGGCTGCCACATGATGTACTAGGTTGGCACCACCCCACACCAACACCATAAAGCATCCCTACAATGCCCACGCCATTTCTTTCTCACCATTGGGTGGGCGGGGGTGGGGGGGGTACCGTTATGTCTCACCATTCACAGCAACTCACTGAGCCACTTCCAAAGGTGCACACAAATCTGACCAAGAATGCAAAGTGTTGTAGAATTCGCAATATATCGCGATTTTATAAATAAGGAGAAAAACACAGAGTTTCGTTCAAACAGCTTTTATTTCAGCAGAATGCTGTCAGGTTTCAAAGTGGACACAAGCAGCTTGTAAAATGGCCGCCGCACCTCGTGGCGGAACATTCTAGACTTTTCGACAGGCAGACAAGATGGCGTTCCAATAAACATTTGTGCAAGATCGATTAAGATTCAGCACATTGAAGATAATACACGAGACATCATGGGTTTACAGTATACAGATAAATACTGAAATCGGTCTCCCGGGTACGAATAAAAGCTATTGTACCAAGTAATCAAGAGCCCATCCAAAGACATTAATATGTAAAATCCCAATGACTCTACGATGAGAGAGCCGTTAGCGGGTAGTTACAGAAAACACTTGGAAGCCCCAAAACCCCTCCAGGGAGAACACCGACCGATTAAACAATAGGAGAAATATTAACAGGTACTCAGACATTTACGAGTAGCCCCGAAACCCATTAAAAACGGAGATCACCTATACAAGACATTTGAGCGCCAAACCCTAACAAAAGAAAAGACATTAAGGTTGGGCGGGAAACGGAAGATTTTGTACTATAATTACAAGCTCCAACCGTCCATCTTTCTCTTATCTTCGTATCTTGCTGGTGTTCATCCTCGTGGCTGCTCCTGTGCTCTTGACTCGCCGTCTTGTTCCTGCTTGCCTGGTGTCTCTTTTAAAAGACTGTTGAACTTTGTGATCCGCTCGGATCTACCTCGTGTCGTGTCGCGAAGACCTGTGTTGAACTGGGCTCTGAAGCCTTGAAGCGGGCGCACCATTCCGATAAGTCGGTAAACGGTATCGGAATTAAAGGCCCGAGATGAGATGAGATGAGATGAGATGAGATGAGAAGAGAAGAAGACCATACTTATCGCCACGGTCAGTAAGCCCCGACCGCGCCTGTAGGTCAAATTGACATTTTCCTTGCCAGGAAGACTTCTTCGAACTTTACAGAACTGACACAGGAAGACTCTTCTTTGAATTTTATCGGACCTGTGCGAGGGCACAGGAAGATTCTTTTTTGAGTATTGTCCGGACTCTGAAAGCCACCAACACAGATCTTCATGACAGCAGACGTTCCAGCCTGCTAGCCGGAGCAGAAACAAGTAAACAAGTGGGGCCAGGAGACCCCCTGATCGACACGTGGGTGCTGCGGTGAAAAACATCCGATCAGCTATTCGGAATTTCTCCGAGTTATCACGAGTGGTGAGCATGAGTCTCGAATCCTACGAATCTAGCTAGGACAGATATTGATAGGGGAGGGTTTCAAGTATTAAGGATAATTGTAATGTGTGCCCCCATTTACGATGTGTCGTTCGTTCCTCGTTTCCCTGAATTTAGTTACATAACTGTGTGTAAGATTGTACTGTCATTAATCTGTGCTTATGACATGTATTTCGTAATCTTAAGTATTATGCAATAAAGATTTTCCATTTCGTACCATTCAACCGAGTCTACCTGAGTTTCATCTCCATTACTGCTCTCGCATCTAAGTCCAGTGTCTAGAACCGTAAGGGCGAGTGATTCGAACCACTCACAGGTGTGTCTAGTGCTCCCAGACTGGCTGGAGACCAGAACAGGCAACAAGGCCTAAACCCGCACTAGCATACAGGCTGCACAGAGCCACACGAATCTCACAGGCTGAGAGACGGCCAAGGAAACCCTTACAGAAAATGGCGACCGCGGCAGGACACTGGCAGCGAGAGGGTAGTGTGTTAGACTTTGGTGTGACTGTACGAAATGTTATGCAGGAAAAGATAGCAGATTATGTGTTCGGAAAGGTAAATTTAACTAAGAAATGGATAAGTGAATTGTTAGCGGATAAGAGTCCACTAGAGGCAGCCGAGAGGGGGACAGATAGTAAGGAACATAAAAAGACAGTCGAGAAAGCAGTCTGGCTAATGTGTTACAAAAGGCAGGTCCAGATTTCGAACCAGGTCATTACAGCGCAAACAGCTCGGATCAGGCATTTAGAGGAGGAAATGGATGAGAAGGTCTCTGGAGGGGAGTTGCTCAGTAGGAATTTAAGTGTGCTGCACCAAGAACGCCAGGAAATCACCAGTCACCATAAAACAAGGATAGATTACCTCGAGTGCCAGGTCACTGAGGCAAAGTTAAGTGAGGGCAGACTAAAGGAACGATGTGCCCGCCAAGCTGCCCAGATAAGAACCCAGGAAGAGAGCTTAACGGGGGTTAGGGCGGCATATAAGTTGGCCCTTGAGGATAAATTTCAGGGGGCCGATCATAGCGCCTGCCAACAGGAGATAGAGCACCTCAAAAAGGCCGTGAACAAAGCGCACGGCATGGTGTGCCTTATCAGTCCGTCAGCACACCAGCCGCTAGTAAATGAGGAGTTTCAGAAATCCCCACCAAGTAAAGCAGAGGAAGTATTAGCCACTGCGCCCTCTGCGCCACCCAGCTATTCGGAAACCTGGGTAAGGGAGGAAGTAGTGGAAGAAACGAAAGAGCCCACTGAGAAAGAAGTGGAAAAGGGACCGTTGTATCCAGTTACGGGTATAAAAAGGGGCCCAAACAGAAACGGTGGGGAGGAAACAGGGGATCTCCTCAACCAGCTTGTGTTGCCTCACAGCTCACACCAGCTGAGGGTTATGATAAATCACGTACGGAAGCTGACCGAGTCAGACGACCCTTCCGTACATTTCAGAGAAATTGAGCAAACCGCAGCCATCAACGGCTGCGATGATGGGGAAACAGCAAAAATGCTGTTATTTTCGTTAGGCAGTTCAATCCTTCAGTGTCTCTCGGACGAGAGCAAGAGGGGAACCAAGACTTATGAGGCATTGAAAAATGAGGTCCTAGAAGTGTTGGGGGCGGACGATGAAGATCCGTTTGCTAGAGTGGGACAGACAGTGCAGATGGAGAGAGAACCCCCGAAGGTTTTTGCCGACAGGCTGTGGCCAGTATATCAGCGCAGCTGTCCAGGTACGCTAGAGCGCGACGATGTGGACGGCGCCGGTTTAAATCATTGGCTTAGGTGCATAGTAGCCAACAGTTTACCAGCCGTCAGAGAGCAGGCAAAAGCGTGGTTTGATCCCAATGACCCCAACATTACGGAAGAGTCGGTTTTGAATCGACTCACGATAGGATATCGCAACATAAGGGGTATGGGAACACGTCCCCTTAAGGGAAAAGTACATGAGGTACGACCCGCAGCCCCGGCTCAAAGGGAGTGGCATCAGGAGGGTAACCGCGCCCCGCAGGCAAGTAATGCTTGTTACGGGTGTGGGAGGACAGGGCACTGGCGCAAGAACTGCAGGAACCCTTGGAAGGATTCCAGGGATAAAAATCCCGCAGCCCGAGCCCAGATGCCTGTCTCTGTTAGGGAAGCTAGTGCACCCACCCCTCCCGACGACCTCGAAACAGTGTTGGGAGCCATGCGCAACTTCATGAGTGCACATGGAAAGGTGACGGTTGCTACCGGCCCCGCAGGTGCCACAGCCCCGTCCAATAGTACCCAATGACTAGAGCCCACGCAGCCTGCCTACCTGTGTCCTTTGAAAAGACACGCACAGGAGGGCGTCTCCGGTGAGGAGGCCAGGTTAAAAGAGCAGGCCTTGCGGGAGGAGAACACCCGCTTAATAGGGAAAATAGATGGGCTGGAAGGGCAGCTTAGAGAGCAGGCCCTGCGGGAGGAGAACGCCCGCTTAATGGGAAAGTTAGACGTGCTCAGGCTAGAAGGGCAGCTTAGAGAGATAAAAGCAGCCTACAAGGTAGCCAGAAGCAGGGATTTAAATCAGTGCAAACTGTACAAGCCAGGTGCACAAGGGAAAACCACAGGGGCAAACCCTGCGAGTGGGGACTCGCTGCCCCAGGTAGGACCACAGGGCACACAGGCAGGCAAAGCAGCTTGCATCAGGGAAGGGGACATCCTGGAAAATTGTGAAACATTTTTGTGGGGTTGGGAGTCAGATGAGGGAGAATTCCGGGAACTCGAGTCAGATGAGGATAGTGATGAGGACGAGTGGGAATTGGGGAACGCAAGGGTCGTCCCCAATTCAGGTATAGGGAGGACAGGGGCTGCAGATAGAGATCCACACAGGGTGGACACAGAGGCTGCAGGTCCCGAACACAGGAGGGAGGAGCTAGGGGAGGCGGAGCCAGCCACTGTGGGACCACAGGGCGTGACGGTGAAAACCTCAGAGCCCGAGCCGCCCACCTTGAACGTCCTGCCCTCGGGGGAGGCAGGGATCGCGAGTGAAGGGCCGACTGCTGGGCCGAGCAGGGCGGGGCCACAAGCTGCAAGTCCCGAGGTCAGGGAGGCGGAGTCAGCAGAGGCGGAGCCAGCGACTGTGGTGGAACCACAGGTCGTCCCGGTGGAAGTCTCGGAACCCGGCCCGTCGGTCCTGGGATTCATGCCCCCGACAACTCCTCGTAGGTCAGGTCGGGCACCCCAGCCCAGGAAGATGTGGTCATGTCCCCAGACTGCCCCAAGGCGCAGGCTTAAGGTTAAGGCAGCCCAGATAGAACCTGGTCCCATCGCAGCCGCTACAGGCTGCGGCAGATCAAAGGAAAGGGTCAGAGCCCTCCCACCGTCGGGAAGAGCTCGCAGCAGCCTTCTCAGAATTTAAAGGGGCCGCCCTGAGAACGGGCGGCGCTGTACAGTAATAAGTTTAGGATAGGTTTCTAAGTTTATAGTTTAAGGTTATAAGTTTATAGTTTTAATCAGGTTAAGTTTGTAGTTTAATTTTAACAGAAAATGGCAAAATGATGGGAGCTTTAGAGATAGGTTTAGTTAAAGTTCAGTCAGCGAACATTGAAGTTTACGTGAGGCGAGGTCAGGGGACCCGCTCACCCTTCACAAAAGCCAGAGACTCTTGCGAGGCTGGCTACCTCATTCTATCTGATCACAGGAACCAAGGAAGGATGGAACGAATTCTAGTATTGCTCGCGGCAATCGGATGTGGATTGGCCTATCGAGGCCGCACCAAGGATGTCGTGGTGTTTGGATGCTCCGGGGACACGGCCCCCATCGCGGTGGATGGGACCGGAAGACGGGAGGCTGAGGAGACCACCACCTATTTCCACAAGGGAAGGTGGCCAGGATGGCTGGGAACGAACTCAACGGAGTATTCCAGCACATCGGGGTTTGCCTACCAAGAGACTTCTTTAATGTGCCCCAAAGTAAGGATCATCGCACCCAGGATCAGCGTCACCGTCGGCAAACGGATTTGTTTGACTTGTAGTGGGAATGTCCCATTGAGCCGATGGTGGTGGCTGCGAAAGCCGAGCAAAAACATGAGGAACTCTTCGGTCGAGTGGGAACGACTGGGTAATAATACCCATCGGACAATTACGGGGACAAACGGACAAGTGAGAGTCTGTTGGGACAAATGGTGGGAACCGGATGAGGGAATTTATGTATGCATGTGGGGGTCAAAGTACGCTTGCCCCAAAGGCATATCCATATTTTTCATTAATCAATGGCAGGCTAACGGACAGGGGATGAGGTGGGATGCGAGCACCAGGGGGTGCGGAGCCCCATACTCTTCGATCCCGGTAAATGCCACTGAACTCATTACGCGCCCACGCAAAGCCCCGCCCACGATTCCGGTGGTTCTAGCTGAAGAGGAAGG
Organism: Squalus acanthias; assembly: GCA_030390025.1. Lineage (NCBI taxonomy): Eukaryota > Metazoa > Chordata > Chondrichthyes > Squaliformes > Squalidae > Squalus > Squalus acanthias. The sequence goes on along the minus strand of CM059430.1, from coordinate 104,947,262 downwards.
GTGCCCTAAAACTAGTAAGGGACCCGGGAATGGTTTGGTACTGGTCCCCACAGACCAGATACTATTCCAGGGGGTACATTACGCGGTGGCCTCGGTGATTTTAAATCTCACCGAGGTGCAGTTACCAGAGTGGTGCCCCAAAAAGACGGAACAGTTGTATCAGGTCCTGTTGACCAAGATGTTCAGACAATTTTACGAATTCGATTTCGCGGAAATTGATAAAACAAGTTTGTACACCGCACCACATGAAGTTTCTGATCAGGTGGGGAGGCAAAGAAGGGGTGTTGTGAACGACGCGTTCACTGCTTTCAACACAGGTACATCTGTGGTCAACGCTCTAGACAGTGTGGAGCTGCAGACCCAGATTAATGGTTTAAAGACGCAATTAAAAGACATTCTAACAGATGAGAATAAAGTGGTAGGGTCGGGTTTACACGAGGACCAAGCCATGACTCTCCATTTAAAGGAAATTATAGCAGAGTTGGAGAAACATGCAAAGACGGTAAATGCCCTGAATAGGGAAGATCGGAATGCATCCGATCAAGCTGCGCAGAACGAGGTGTGCGTGCTTTACAGGGCGTGGTTACTGGGTGAGGGCCGCAGTAATTTGGAGGATTTAAAACAAGGTTTGGTCCCGTCCTGGATAAGTAACAAACACCTGCGGGCGCTCCACCCTTTTCAGAACGCATTAAGCCCGTGCCAGCTCAGGCTAGCTTCAGAAGCTTACCCAGTCCCCGTGGACTGCGGACGATCAAACCATACCATTATGGGTATAGTTTTACGCATGCCGGTTTTGGGCGACACAGCAAAGCCCGCCCCGGTGTATCGGGTAGAGAACATTGGTGTCATTCAGGGGGGAGCCCACATTCGCTATGCAGCGGTTCCATCCTACGTCATCCGCTGGGAGCAAACGATGACAGGTACAGATCTCTCTGGTTGTCGTGGCAGGGGAGCACACATAATACTGTGTCCCCAGCACTTGAATGCCTTTTTAACACCACAGTGCGGGTTCAGAACGGCTGGCGCCAAGTCCATGAATTGCACCATGGAGGCAATGGCACAAGATCATGTGCCTCCGCAGGTAGCATACATCGGGGGTGGAACATATTGTGTTACCACTGCAGCGCAACACTACCAGCATGGAAACCGTAGCCGGTGTCCGGTGAGTGACAGCAGTTTCTGTTTCAAACCCAGGGCGGAGGTTCAAGTAGCACAACAGCGAATTGTCCCAATCCCTGAACCATCCACTGTTCATCTAACAGTAAAAGAGAATTTCACCGACTTGCAGCGATTCGTCGCGCATTTCGGATACCTCATTCCCCCTCTCCCTGAACACCTCACCAAGCTTTTGAAAGCCGTCGCGGTGTCACAAAAACATTTTTACACACTAGAGCAGAAAACTGTCGAAATAGGGACAGACATTCTGGATATAGTAATTCCACCGTGGTGGAATCTGTTCACCAATATTGAAGTGCCTTCATGGATCAGGATAGCCTCCCACATTTTAGTCATATGCCAAGTTTTTATTGTAGTGTACCTATTGGTCGTACATTGTAAAAGAGACAAACGCCTCACCAAGCATGAAAACACGGGAGAGTGGCGAGAACGTTACGTGCGCGTGCACGATGAAAGCACCGTGTAATCGGAAAATGGCGTCACTCCCGCTCGCCACGTGCGCTGCGGAAGTTTGTACTCGATCATGATTTTCAAAGACTGTAAATACGTTTGGAACTCGACATGTTTTAAGAGTTGGGGTTTGATTATTTTGGTGATGGTTTGCAGTTAAAAATGATTGTTTGGTTTTGGGTTCTGTTTTTCCTTTCCCTGATTAAAAATATGAATGTACAGGTGATACGAGAGGCATCGGCCTGGTCACACCGGGAAGGAAAACAAGTGATGTAAGTTTAAAGGCAAATAATGCCTGCGGTATTATAAGAAGGTAATTTTCTTGGGAAGTAAGGACGACACAAAGGGGGAAAAATTCAGCTGCTTGCGCCTCCCGTTAGCGCCTTAAGAGGGCGCTAATGGGGCGTAAAGCAGCTAACGCCCGGGCGCAGCGCCGCCCACGCCTCCCGAAAAATTTAGTGGGAGGTTAGCGGCGGCGGCAGCCGGTAGCGCCCTGTGGCGCTGCGCCGCCGGCGATGATGTCATCGCCGTGTGCAGCGCCCCGCTCGCGCCCCGGCCGTGATCTTCAGTCGCGCCCCCTGATTTACCGCCAGACGCTATGTCCGACGGGTTCAGGGAGGCGTACGTGCGGCCGGGGCGGCGATATTTAAAGGGGAGGTGGCAGGCGGCATTTTTGTTGCTGGCCGCCTGCCAGCACCTGCCCCCGTTGCTGTCCCCGGCCCCCGTGAAGCCCCCCCACCGTGAAGTGCCGGCTGCGCTCCAAGAGCCCGGCACTTCTCTTGAGTGCCGGGCTCTTTTGCCGGCACTCCCGATCCCTGGGGGCCCAGCTGGGCCCCGGTTCGCGCTGCGCAGGGTCCCTCCCCTTTAAGAAGGGGAGGAAGGCCTGCAATACCGCGGCACGTAGCGCCAGGATATTCACTCGCAGCGCCCCAAGAGGGATGCGGGGTGCTTCCAGTGGCGCCCCGCTTCCCTCTTGGGGCGCAACCACTGAAGTTCCGGCGCGGGGCCGCTAATTTTTTCGGGGCGCTAAAAGTCACGCCCCGGCGAGGTTAGCACCCCAAATGGGGCGCGACTCAATTTTTACCCCAAAGACCCTAGATAGTTTAAGTTATGGGATTAAATTTTCTGGATTCGGAGAAAATCGAGATAATATTGCTCACCACAATATTTTTTGATACGATAAGCGGAGTTATTCGCATCAACAGGAGGGACTGTAGAATTCGCAATATATCGCGATTTTATAAATAAGGAGAAAAACACAGAGTTTCGTTCAAACAGCTTTTATTTCAGCAGAATGCTGTCAGGTTTCAAAGTGGACACAAGCAGCTTGTAAAATGGCCACCGCACCTCGTGGCGGAACATTCTAGACTTTTCGACAGGCAGACAAGATGGCGTTCCAATAAACATTTGTGCAAGATCGATTAAGATTCAGCACATTGAAGATAATACACGAGACATCATGGGTTTACAGTATACAGATAAATACTGAAATCGGTCTCCCGGGTACGAATAAAAGCTATTGTACCAAGTAATCAAGAGCCCATCCAAAGACATTAATATGTAAAATCCCAACGACTCTACGATGAGAGAGCCGTTAGCGGGTAGTTACAGAAAACACTTGGAAGCCCCAAAACCCCTCCAGGGAGAACACCGACCGATTAAACAATAGGAGAAATATTAACAGGTACTCAGACATTTACGAGTAGCCCCGAAACCCATTAAAAACGGAGATCACCTATACAAGACATTTGAGCGCCAAACCCTAACAAAAGAAAAGACATTAAGGTTGGGCGGGAAACGGAAGATTTTGTACTATAATTACAAGCTCCAACCGTCCATCTTTCTCTTATCTTCGTATCTTGCTGGTGTTCATCCTCGTGGCTGCTCCTGTGCTCTTGACTCGCCGTCTTGTTCCTGCTTGCCTGGTGTCTCTTTTTAAAAGACTGTTGAACTTTGTGATCCGCTCGGATCTACCTCGTGTCGTGTCGCGAAGACCTGTGTTGAACTGGGCTCTGAAGCCTTGAAGCGGGCGCACCATTCCGATAAGTCGGTAAACGGTATCGGAATTAAAGGCCCGAGATGAGATGAGATGAGATGAGATGAGATGAGAAGAGAAGAAGACCATACTTATCGCCACGGTCAGTAAGCCCCGACCGCGCCTGTAGGTCAAATTGACATTTTCCTTGCCAGGAAGACTTCTTCGAACTTTACAGAACTGACACAGGAAGACTCTTCTTTGAATTTTATCGGACCTGTGCGAGGGCACAGGAAGATTCTTTTTTGAGTATTGTCCGGACTCTGAAAGCCACCAACACAGATCTTCATGACAGCAGACGTTCCAGCCTGCTAGCCGGAGCAGAAACAAGTAAACAAGTGGGGCCAGGAGACCCCCTGATCGACACGTGGGTGCTGCGGTGAAAAACATCCGATCAGCTATTCGGAATTTCTCCGAGTTATCACGAGTGGTGAGCATGAGTCTCGAATCCTACGAATCTAGCTAGGACAGATATTGATAGGGGAGGGTTTCAAGTATTAAGGATAATTGTAATGTGTGCCCCCATTTACGATGTGTCGTTCGTTCCTCGTTTCCCTGAATTTAGTTACATAACTGTGTGTAAGATTGTACTGTCATTAATCTGTGCTTATGACATGTATTTCGTAATCTTAAGTATTATGCAATAAAGATTTTCCATTTCGTACCATTCAACCGAGTCTACCTGAGTTTCATCTCCATTACTGCTCTCGCATCTAAGTCCAGTGTCTAGAACCGTAAGGGCGAGTGATTCGAACCACTCACAGGTGTGTCTAGTGCTCCCAGACTGGCTGGAGACCAGAACAGGCAACAAGGCCTAAACCCGCACTAGCATACAGGCTGCACAGAGCCACACGAATCTCACAGACTGAGAGACGGCCAAGGAAACCCTTACAGTGTGGAAAATAAAGATTTCAATATTTGGCAACACATCACCAGAAACTTTACATGAACATTGGCGAAAACACCCAAGTGCCCACCCTTGTGTGTTGTTAGTTGGTATGATTGGACAAGGACGAGGGTGAGTGTGTGGGGTGGCTAGTGAGATGGGGATGTGACGATGTTGATAGAGAGGGATGGGTGGAGGTGCAAGGTAAGTTGGTGTGAGTAAGGATGTGCAGGAGTAGGTTAGGGAAGGCAGAGTGATGGGGATGTGATGAGAGACACAGCAGGATGAGGTTGAGTGTGGCTTTGCAGTAACATTTCCTGATCTACTGAGATCATTGAAAGGTTTGCACCACTGCAGCCAGGTCCTCCTGATGACATCCCTGCTTGTGCCCTCCTGTGCAATGTGCAACCAGACTGCATTGGTGTCCTGGGGATGTCTCTTCTGCCCATTCGAAGGGAAGAGAACCTCCCTGCGTGCTGTGGCTCTCTCCATAAGCATATGGAGGGAGCCATGGGCGAGCCGGGTGCAGCTGTGCACCTTTGTGCAGTGCTTGTCAGTGATTGTAGCACCTCAATGCTGCAGAACACTGACAGCACAACTGTCAAAATGAATGTGGACATGGTCCCTTTAAGGAAACCGGCTGATGACGCGTCATCAAATGACATCATCAGGCCTGCTTCCTTTTAATTGGCCGGGAAGCTCACAGGGTGGGCTTAACAAGCCCAATCAACAGAAAATTCTTCTCACAGAGCCGGATGGAGCCGGGAGGGGGGTCGCACCCTGCCACCTACCTCAGCCACACCGAGCCTGCCTCGGGAGGTGAAACCGTAGCCTAGGTGGCAGAGTGGAGGGAGCTTTACTCTACATCTGATTGTTCTATACTGGGATCTCCATGCTGACATTGAATGCCTGAAAATGAGAAGACTTCCATTCACCAGCATCAACATCACTCACCTTGATGAGAAAAAAAAGAAAAAAAGAATATATTTTAAAAAGTGCTTCTATTATCAAACGGCATTTTTCAAATGATTGTCTTACAGAATAGTGTGTTTTATAACTACTTCTCATACACAAAAAATGATGAAAGAATATACACGTAATAGGCATGCACTGAACAAAATATTGAAATTTCATTATTATCACTAAAGATTATTACTTTGTCACGATGAATATTTGCCAGCCTGTTATGCAGACTCCATTGATGGGGTGGGAAAACTAATCATATCAGATACATTGGATAATTGGATAATGACTAATCTCAGAAATATACCAATAATAAATTAGGCAACTCCAGCAACATGTGAACATGAAGGTTTGGACAATTTAAGAACATAAGAACATAAGAAATAGGAGCAGGAGTAGGCCAATCGGCCCCTCGAGCCTGCTCCGCCATTCAATAAGATCATGGCTGATCTGATCCTAACCGCCAATCTACTATCTACTATCACAGAACCATCTCCTGCATCTAACAGAATTGCACACACGAAATAGGAGCAGAATCAGGCTACACGGTCCCTGGGCCCGCTCCACTACCCACAGGGCCATGACCGATCCGAACCTAGACTCATGTCCAAATTCCTGCCCGCTCCCCGTAACCCTTAATGCCCTTTACTTCTAGGAAACTGTCTATTTCTGTTTTAAATTTATTTAATGATGTAGCTTCTACAGCTTTTTGTGGCAGCATATTCCATGGACCTACCACCCTCTGAGTGAAGTAGTTCCTCCTCATCTCAGTTTTGAAAGAGCAGCCCCTTATTCTAAGACTATGTCCCCTAGTTCTAGTCTCACCCGTCATCGGGAACATCCTCCCCGCATCCACCCGATCCAACCCCTTCACAATCTTATATGTTTCAATAAGATCTCCTCTCATTCTTCTGAACTCCAATGAGTAGAGTCCCAATCTACACAACCTCTCCTCATATGACCACCCCCTCATCCCCGGGATTAACCGTGTGAACCTTTTTTGCACTGCCTCGAGAGCAAGGATGTCTTTCCTTAAGTAAGGACACCAAAACTGTATGCAGTATTCCAGGTGCGGTCTCACCAATACCTTGTACAACTGAAGCAATACCTCCCTATTTTTATATTCTATCCCCCTAGCAATGAAAGCCAACATTCCATTTGCCTTCTTAATCACTTGCTGCACCTGCATACTAACCTTTTGAGTTTCGTGCACCAGGACCCCCAGATCCCTTTGCACTTCAGTACTCTCCAGTTTCTTGCCATTAAGATAATAAATTGCTCTAGGATTTTTCCTGCCAAAGTGCATCACCTCACACTTTCCAGTGTTGTATTCCATCTGCCAAATCTCTGCCCACTTACTTAGCCTGTCTATGTCCCCTTGCAGGTTTTTTATGTCCTCCTCACTCACTACTTTCCCTCCCATCTTAGTATCATCTGCAAATTTTGATATGTTACACTTGGTCCCTTCCTCCAAATCGTTAATATAGATTGTAAAGAGTTGGGGACCCAGCACTGACCCCTGTGGAACACCACTAGTTACTGATTGCCAGTCTGAGAATGAACCATTTATCCCAACTCTTTGCTTTCTGTTAGATAGCCAATCCTCTATCCATGCCAGAATATTACCCCCAATCCCGTGATTTTTTACCTTAAGCAATAATCTTTTGTGTGGCACCTTGTCAAATGCCTTTTGGAAGTCTAAATACACTACGTCTACTGGTTCCCCTTTATCCACTCTATATGTTACTTCCTCAAAGAACTCCAGCAAATTTGTCAAACATGACTTCCCCTTCGTAAAACCATGCTGACTTTGTCCTATTAAATTATGATTATCCAAATGTCCTGTTACTGTTTCCTTAATAATGGACTCCAAAATTTTACCTACCACAGATGTTAGGCTAACCGGTCTATAGTTACCAGCCTTCTGTCTACTGCCCTTTTTAAATAAGGGTGTTACATTAGCAGTTTTCCAGTCTGCCGGGACCTTAGCGGAATCCAGGGAGTTTTGAAAAATTATTACCAATGCATCTACAATCCCTACCGCCACTTCCTTCAAGACTCTAGGATGTAAGCCATCAGGTCCAGGTGATTTATCCGCCTTGAGTCCCATTATTTTACCGAGTACCACTTCCTTAGTGATTTTGATCGTGTTTAGCTCCTCTCCCCCTATAGCCCCCTGTTTGTCCAGTGTTGGGATATTCTTAGTGTCCTCTACTGTAAAGACTGATACAAAATATTCATTCAGTGTTTTTGCCATCTCCATATTTCCCACCATTAATTTCCCGGTCTCATCCTCTAAGGGACCAACATTTACTTTAGCCACCCTTTTTCTTTTTATATAACTATAAAAACTCTTACTATCTGTTTTTATATTTTTTGCTAATTTACTTTCATAATCTATCTTCCCTTTCTTAATCAATCTTTTTGTTATTTTTTGCTGCCTTTTAAAGTTTTCCCAATCCTCTGTCCTCCCACTAGATTTCGCTACCTTATATGCCCTTGTTTTTAGTCGAATACTATCCTTAATTTCTTTACTTAGCCATGGATGACTGTCCTTTCTTTTACACCCTTTTCTTTTCAGTGGAATATATATTTTTTGGAAGTTGTAAAATAACTCCTTGAATGTACACCACTGATCATGTGTCGTCTTACCCTTTAATCTATTTTCCCAATCCACTCTACTCAATTCCGCTCGCATACCTTCATAGTCTCCTTTATTCAAGCTTAGCACACTTGTTTGAGATTCAACCTTCTCACCCTCTAATTGAATATGGAATTCAACCATGTTATGGTCACTCATTCCAAGGGGATCCTTTACTAGGACATTTTTAATTAATCCTGTCTTGTTACACAGGACCAGATCTAAGGTTGCTTGCCCCCTGGTCGGTTCAGTTACATACTGCTCAAGAAACCCATCCCTAATACACTCAATGAACTCATCCTCAAGGCAGCCCTGCCCCATTTGATTTGTCCAATTAATATGATAGTTAAAATCCCCCATAATTATAGATTTTCCCTTATTACATGCCTCAACTATTTCCTGATTGATACTCCGTCCAACAGAGTTGCAACTGTTCGGAGGCCTATAGACTACGCCCACTAGTGTTTTTTTCCCCTTATTATTCCTTATCTCCACCCAAACTGTTTCATTATCATGATTTTTTGACCCAATATCATTACTCTGTATTACAGTGATTCCTTCCTTTATTAACATAGCCACCCCACCTCCCCTTCCTTCCTGCCTGTCCTTCCTGATTGTTAAATAACCTGGTATGTTTAATTCCCAGGCATTGTCACCCTGCAGCCATGTTTCTGTAATGGCCACAATATCATAACCATATGTAGTTATTTGTGCCATTAACTCGTCTATTTTGTTACGAATGCTACGTGCATTCAGATAGAGAACTTTCAAATATGCTTTGTGGCACTTAGTTCCTGCTTTTTCACTTTTTACCACTTTACCTTTTACTCCACACACTTTGTTAAAGGGATATTGTCACCTGGTGAAATGTTTGCCTGCAGGTCTGAAAGTCCGTAAACTTGTATGCACATTAATGTGTTCAGTGATATAATGACATCTGTGCAACTATTCGCAAATAAATATCTTAAAGAATCCTGCATAAAAACGTAGTGGCTGAGGATGAGTCTGAGTTGGTTCTGGAAGCTGAAGGAATGCAAATTGGATCGAGGCAGAATAGGGTGGTTTAGCCCAGGAGTTGTATCAAAAGGATGAGCAGAGCAGTAGTGCTTTGAACCATTATCAGAGTCATCAAAATGGCCGAAATGCAAAAATGAACCACTCTCATTTGAGTGCTGTAAGCGAAAGATACCATAGAAATTTTGGCAATATCATCACACTCAGTCTTGTGATAATCATCAAGCTGGTTCCTTTCCGTGTTAATAGAATCATAGAATCATAGACTCATAGAATGGTTACAGCACAGAAGGAGGCCATTCAGCCCGTCGAGCCCGTGCCGGTTCTCTGCAAGAGCACTTCAGCTAGTCCCACTCCCCCGCCCTTTCACTGTAGCCCTGCAAATTCTTTTCCTTCAGGTACTTATCCAATTCCCTTTTGAAAGCCATGATTGAATCTGCCTCCACCACCTTTCAGGCAGTGCATTCCAGATCCTAACCACTCGCTGCGTAAACAAGTTTTTTCTTATGTCGCCTTTGTTTCTTTTGCCAATTACCTTAAATCTGTGTCCTCTGGTTCTCGACACTTCTGCCAATGGGAACAGTTTCTCTCTATCTACTCTGTCTAGACCCATCATGATTTTGAACACTTCTTTCAGATCTCCTCTCAACCTTCTCTGCTCTAAGGAGTACAACCCTAGCTTCTCTAGTCTATCCACGTAACTGAAGTTCCTCATCCCTGGTACCATTCTCATAAATCTTTTCTGCACCATCTTTAAGGCCTTCACATCCTTCCTAAAGTGCGGTGCCCAGAATTGGACACAATACTTCAGTTGAGGCCGAACCAGTGTTTTATAAAGGTTCTTGATAACTTCCTTGCTTTTGTACTCTATGCCTCTTTTTATGAAAATGAGAAGTCGCACAACACCAGGTTATAGTCCAACAGATTTATTTAATTTTACAAGCTTTCGGAGCTATCGCTCCTTCGTCAGGTAAGTTAGCAATGAGAGAATCTCCCAGAATTCACAATTTAAACCCAGACAAAATCTATTCACATTATTCGCTACAACAAAGAGCACAGCCAAGACAATGAGATGTGTCCCAGGGGGTCCAGCGTGTCAAACCACCTGCTGGCTGCATATCCTGTCAATTTGTGTTCTTGTGTTTTTAAAAAAAAACACCTGGGAAGTCCGGCCATGATGTCAAGTCACGTTCTGTATCGTGACATGAACCCGATATCGCGATTGAGGCCATCCTCATGAGTGCGGAACTTGGCTATCAGTTTCTGCTCTATGATTTTGCGCTGTCGTGTATCTCGAAGGCCGCCTTGGAGAACGCTTACCCGCAGATCCGAGGCTGAATGCCCCTGGCTGCTGAAGTGTTCCCCGACTGGGAGGCAACCCTCCTGCCTGGCGATTGTTGCGCGGTGTCCGTTCATACGTTGTCTCAGTGTTTTTTTTTTTTAAAAACACAAGAACACAAATTGACAGGATATGCAGCCAGCAGGTGGTTTGACACGCTGGACCCCCTGGGACACATCTCATTGTCTTGGCTGTGCTCTTTGTTGTAGCGAATAATGTGAATAGATTTTGTCTGGGTTTAAATTGTGAATTCTGGGAGATTCTCTCATTGCTAACTTACCTGACGAAGGAGCGATAGCTCCGAAAGCTTGTAAAATTAAATAAATCTGTTGGACTATAACCTGGTGTTGTGCGACTTCTCATTTTTGTCCACCCCAGTCCAACGCCGGCATCTCCACATCATGACCTCTTTTTATGAAGCCCAGGATCCCATATGCTTTTTTAACCACTTTCTCAACCTGCCCTGCCACCTTCAACGATTTGTGCAATTATACCCCCAGATCTCTCTGTTCATGCACCCGCTTTAGGATTGTACCCTTTAGTTTATATTACCTCTCCTCGTTCTTCATACCAAAATGTATCACTTTGAACTTTTCTGAGTTAAATTTCATCTGCCATGTGTCTGCCCATTTCACCAGCCTGTCTATGTCTTTTTGAAGTCTATCACTATCCTCCTCACTGTTCACTATACTTCCTAGTTTTGTGTCATTTGCAAATTTAGAAATTGTGCCCAGTATACCCAAGTCCAAGTCATTAATATATATCAAGAAAAATAGTTGTGCTAGTACCGACCCCTGGGGAACACCACTGTATACTTTCCTCCAGGCCGAAAAAAAAACGTTCACCACTATTCTCTGTTTCCTGTCATTTAGCCAATTTCGTATCCATGCTGCCACTGTCCCTTTTATTCCATGGGCTTCAACTTTGCTGGCAAGCCTATTATGTGGCACTTTATCAAACACCTTTTGGAAGTACATGTACACCACGTCAACCGCATTGCCCTCATCAACCCTCTCTGTTACCTCATCAAAAAACTCGATCAAGTTAGTTAAAGATGATTTGCCTTTAACAAATCCATGCTGGCATAGAACTGTATTCAGGTTATCATGTCGACTTTCAGTTTTGAAATTGAGAACCAGTGCAAGTAGCTGGACTGTGTGCAAATTCTGATTTTATGGAAAGCACCATTGAGCTGAGTCTTGTACGCTGTGGCATGCTGGTGCATAATGTCATTCGAGATCTCAACAAAATGCAGTTTCTAATGCTACTGTGGATACTCTGCGGTTTAAGTATGCTGAATTTCAGGTACTGCTGATGGTTGTCAGCACCATCGTGCTGCTACACAAGCATTCATTTTGGATGGCTTTTGTGTTAATACAGCATATAATTCATTTTTTTTTTATTGTGTACAAATGGGTTCCAAGTAACACACAAATAAACTGTATAAGTATTTTAGATCCACAAGCTACAGTCTCTCGGGACCATGATGCTTTCTGTAAGCCCTTCTGGTATCTGTCAGCAAATAGCGAATGACATATTTTGTTTGCTGCTCTTTGTGATTCTCAAAGTCATTGATGAACATCCACATCAGTTCGTCTTCTCATTAGAAAAAATCCTCACGGACCTGTTGCGAAAAACAAACGTCTTGATAATAAGCTATTGATTTAATATAGATCAGGCAACATGGGGGCAGAGTGAAGAAGGACCTGGCTGAGTTTACTTGGTGTTAGGTTCACGGTGCCTGATGTGAGAAATTGTTCCCAAATTTTTACACCGGTTTGTTGAATACAGTCACGCTAAATATTAAAAAAAATCACATTTGATATCTCTCCATGCGTTTTATATTCTGCACTTGTACCGACCAGTTGGAAAGCCTTCAGAGGGAAGTTGTAATACATGCACAATGTACGGTTATTGATGTGCCCGGTGTCATAGTGAGCACAAAGCAGATAGATCAGTGATTTGTCTGCCCTGGTTAGACCTATTTTGGTCTGTGTAAAAAATTTATATGCTGTACAATAAAAGTTAAACACGGATCACTCATGACTTTTTAATGTTAATACATCGCTGCTATCTTAGCGTGACAAGTTCTGACCTATTGTAGTTTTCTCCACTGTTACATTACTGGAAGCCAAAATTTTCTCAATGCCCCATCAGTTCTACAACTCCCATGAACACTTGGTTGATATCTGAGATAACTAGTTTCCTGCTATAATATGTTAAACGAGATAAACTGGTAAAGATCTGGTGACCGAAGACACATTCAGTATTTGGATAATGTCATAGTAAGATGATGTTTATCAGTTTTCAGTCAAATACTAGTCCTCACTGTGGGTGTTTGTACCCTTCTCCAAACAATTCACTCACGGGGCACCATGGTAACCTGCGGAGAAAGTCTCTCCCGTGCATTTGTTTTACTGCTAGTAGCAATGAATAATGGTGATTGTAAACCCCATGTGCCTTATACCCTTGTATTAGAGATGTTGCAAAGTCAGTTTTTTGGTTATTCTCAGGGGTGTAGTCACTGCACAGGGAGATACCATTCTTAAGCTTTTGCTACTAGAAACTGTGCAGGTGATTCCAGCTGTAAAATTCGCAATTATCGCGATTCGAAATAACGAGATAAAGCAGATTCGTTTCATCAGTTTTATTTCAACGAAATGCTGTCATGATTAAACAGGACACAGAAGCCTGTAAAATGGCCGCCGCGCCTCGTGGCAGAAGCTTCCAGAATTTTCAGTGGGCAGACAAGATGGCGTTCGAATAAACAGTTCAGTATAAGATTGGTTAATACGCAGCAAACACTGATAAAGACAGGATGCAACCTGTCTGCATTCGACACAATAGCAAAGATATAAGTGCTGGAATCATTTTCCATGCACAAGTAAGGACCATTGTAATGGGCAATCGAAGGCCCATCCAGATACATCAATACGCAAATTCCCCACGGCTCTACAATGAGAGAGCCATTCTCGGGTGCTTACACAAGTATTCGGAGGCCCCCAAAACCCCGCCAGGGAGGCTCCTAGCCGGTTCGACAATGGGGAAAACATTAACGGATAGTTGGCCAGTTTAAGGTGCTACCGAAACCCATTAAAGGAAAGAATCGCCCCATGCTGGGAGTTTTGTGCACCAGTATTACACAAAGGACAAACATTAAGATTTGGGCGGGAGATAAGGGAACACAGCATTATAACTATAGTGAACAAAAGTCCATCGCTCTCTTATTTCCTCTGATCCTCCCGGGGCTTATTCGTTTGAACTGACTCCTGACGCGGGCTGAACTTTTATTCTCCTATGTTGGGTGGAGCTCAATTTGGAACGAGTCGCCTCGACGAAGGCCAGTGACCGGGTGCACCATCCCGAGGGTCGGTAAACGGTGTTCTGAACCCGAAGGCCCGAAGAGACGAGACGAGACGAGATGAGAAGAGAAGAAGAAGAATCCACGTGCCGCCGCGGTCAGTAAACCCCGACTGCGCCCGTAAATATAAAGACCATTTTTGAACTCTATCAGGTTGCTGCCGAACCAGTGGAAGACTCTCTTTCGAATTCTATCGACAACCGGTGTCAATACAGGAAGACTCTTCTTTGAATTTTACCGGCTAACTGGTGTCGGTCCAGAAAGACTTTTCTTTGAATTCTACAGCCGGGCCCGAGCACTGTCGAGTTCTTCATGACAACGGGGAGCCCAGCCTGCTAGCTGGAGCAGAGAAGATAAACAAGTGGGGTACAGAGACCCCTTCCAACACGTGACAGTCAGGTGTTGCAGCAAAACAAGCCGAGTGCCTCGTTTAAAATTCTCCGAAGTATCACGAGTGGTGAGCATGTTTCCTGATCCGACAAATCTAGATTAGTGTAGGTATTGATAGGGGAGGGTGGTTTTATTAATGATAAATATAATGGCCCAGAAATTGATCTCGCTCTGTTCCCGCGGGGGTAAGGCTTCCCCGCGATCTCTCACTCCGCGTGTGCTTTTTCAGATCCAGCTCGCACGAACTTGATGTTCCAGACATCAGCTGGGCAGTGCTTGCGTATCCCACCGGCGTAGTGAATTCGTGCGAGCTGTGGGATCACGTGACTCAGTTAGAGCCAATGGCAGCACACCATCTTCCATTCATAAGTTTCACTTACGTGCTGTGAAATCTATGAATCTTACACCCCCCCAAAATAACAGCTAAACCTCAATTAAATTTTTTTTAAAAACCATCACATTAATAAAATAAGTATAGTTAAATAAATTAACCATTTTAAATAAAAAATTAAATTTTTGAAAAAATGTAAAATCTTTTAAAAAGTTATAAAAAAAAACTTACCTGTCTTTAAAGTCTCTAAAAAAGATATACCTGTTAAAAAAAATTCAAAAAAATACTTAATTCACTACTTACCTTGTTAAAAGTGGGTCTTACTCCTCCTTTTTCCATTTCTAAAATCTTCCGTCCTTACCTGCGCGTCCAAAGCACGAAGTGCTCAGCCTGTAGCGCGCACGCGATGCACCGAGGAACCGCCCCCTTTTCAAAAGACCAAGTGCCAGTTTTCAGCGCAGGGCATGCAGAAAACCGGCAATTGGAGAGAGAATACGCGAGAGTACTCTCGCGCAGCGGGATGAATTTTTGGCCCAATGTGTTCCCCTTTTTACGATGTGCCGTGCGTTCCTCATTACCCTAGACCAAGTTTTATGAATGTATGTATACTTGTACTGTCATTAATTTGTGCCTATGACATGTACTTCATGATTTTGGACGTTATGCAATAAAGATTTCCATTTCGTACTATTCAACCGGGTCTATTTGAGTTTTTCTCTGCATTACTGCTCTCGCACCTAAGTCCAGTGTTAGAACCGTAAGGGCGAGTGGGTCGAACCACTCACAGGTGCTTATTGCAACAAGGCTGGCCGGAGACCAGAGCAAGCAATAGTATTAGGCAACGAAGGCCTAACCCCGCACAAGCACCCTGAACCGAACCCCTTACACAGCCTTTGTGAATGCACTGAAAAAACGGCGGGCAGGATTACATAGCATCATCAATGTCACAGATAGCAAATTAATCCAGTTAAGGGAAAACTATCTATAATAACTTATAACTAGCCTTTTGAAAATTGAAAGACTTTTTAAATTACACACAAAACATTCTCAAACATAATTTGCTATAAATTCCTAATAGATGAATCTCCAATTGATGTGTAGAACAATAGAACATGATTCAAGTTTCCAAGAATAACATTTTTAAACTTTATATTGCTCTTCACAATTGATTTTGGCATAGGAATATTCTTAGGGGTAGAAATTAGGTCGCGCCCCATTTGGGGCGCAAATATCGTCTGGACGCAAATATTAGCGCCTGGCGCTAATTATCGGCACTGACTGGAAACTTCACTTTTACCGCCCCGGGAGGTGAGTGGAGCGCTAAAGCAGGCGCTGCACACCTGTCTTAAGGCGCAAAGGCCAAGGAGTGAGGCGCTAACTCAGAGCGCTGGCGAAGCTCATGTAATGTCAGTCAGCAATGGAACACACACACAATGGAACGGGCCAGTTCTTAAAGGGGATCTTGCTTTCCATCCACATCCTGTTCATTGCAGCCTTGAATCTCGGCCTGGAGAGACTTGCACATCAAATGTGCTGGAAAGAACAATGGAGAGTACCAGGCAAAGAGCTCAGAGTGCAGCTCCCACAGTCTCTGCTAAATCGATACAAGGAATGGCAAATCAAAATGAACCTGCAAAGTGCTGCTCAGTACCCAAAACTCCTTCACACAACGTTGAATCTCTCCAGAAGTCTCTCCCTCTCTCTCTCAGAATGCGCAGTTCAAAAATGCCACCAACAATAAAAGACAGGAAGAGGCCCCCTTTAAATAGCGCCCCCCCCAGCCCCACAGCGATTGATAGCGTTCCAGTCTTCTGGTCGTTGGAAGCGCTAGGCGGTAAGGCAGGGGGCGCCACTCAATTTCCGCTCCGGGGCACCACAAGGGCGTTGCACCATGGAATGATGTCACAATCTGCGCGCGCAGGTGGTCGCAGCGGTAAGTTTTAGCGCCGCCGCACAATGTCAAGTTAAGTTCCCGAGCGGCGCAAACATCGCTGCGCCCGGGCGTTAGCGGCTTTGCGCCCCATTAGCGCCCTCTTAAGGCGCTAACGGGAGGCGCAACCAACTGAATTTTTACCCCTAAGTCTTTAAAAGTTAAAGGAAAAGTCTGCCCCTTTAGCCTACCTAAAGAAGCAAAGAAAAATAGTTGTCATATATTGACTCCTTTAATAGCTCTAATTCAATTTACAATTACAGTTCTAAATTGCTTTGTTAATTGAGAACATAGGCTTAAGCTCTGGCCCGGAAGAAGGTTTCCACAGTTTCTCTGATAACATTTCTGCTTGGGGCGTTTTACTCTGTTAAAGGCACTATATAAATGCAAGTTGTTGTTGTTGTTGCTTTTAGATGTCAGATTTGGAAACCTTCAGGGGGAAAAATTCAGTTGGTTGCGCCTCCCGTTAGCGCCTTAAGAGGGCGCTAATGGGGCGCAAAGCAACTAGTGCCCGGGCGCAGCGATGTTTGCGCCGCTCGCGTAATTAACTAGACATTTTGTGGCGGCGCTAAACTTTACCGTCGCGATCTCCTGCGCGCGCAGATCGTGACGTCATACGAGGGTGCAACGCCCTTGTGGCGCCCTGGAGCGGAAATTGAGTGGCGCCCCCATCCTTTCCGCCTGGCGCAACCAACGACCGGAAGACTGGAATGCTCCCCAGTCGCTGTGGGGCTGGGGGGGCGCTATTTAAAGGGGGCCTCTTCCTGTCTTTCTCTGTGGTTGACATTTTTGCACCACTCGTTCTGAGAGAGAGAGAGAGATTCGGAGAGAGAGAAAGAGAGACTTCTGCATTGAGTCAACGCTGTGTGAGGTAGTTTTGGCTTCTGACCATAACTTTGCAGGTACTTTGGTTTTTGACCTTCATAACTTTGATTGCCACGAGACTTGGGGGCTGCACTGATTGGGGGCGTCGTCCTGCGCCACCAGAATCGGAGGACACAGAGACGCAGAGAGAGAGTGGCAATCATGGCCAGACGGAGGAGGGCCAACAGGCCTCTGCACAGGAGACCTTACCCTCCCAGGGTATATCGCCAACAATTCAGATATATTAATATGTCTGAGGAGCAGTGTTTGCGAAGGCTGCGCTTCAGCAAGGAGGTAGTCACTGAGCTCTGCCATCTGCTGCAGCCAGATCTGCAGCCTCAACTGAGGTCCAGGACGTCTCTGTCGGTGGCAGTGAAGATCACAGTGGCTCTGAACTTTTATGCCACTGGCTCATTTCAAGCTGCTGCTGGGGACATCGCCAATATCTCCCAGTTCGCGGTGCATTGCTGCATCCGTCAGGTCACAAATTACCTCTTTAAAAGGAGACGAGAGTACATCTCTTTCCCCATGACCCCAGACAAGCAGCAAGAACATGCAATGGGCTTTGCTAGGATAGCGGGCTTCCCCATGGTGCAGGGCGCCATTGACTGCACGCATGTGGCTTTGCGTGCTCCGCATGAGAATGCCGAGGATTTCCGGAACAGAAAGGGGTTCCATTCCTTAAACGTTCAGTTGGTCTGTGACCACAGACAGCTGATACTCGCTGTCAATGCCCACTATCCTGGCAGCTGCCATGATGCATTCATCCTGCACCAGACTACTGTGGCAGAACTTTTCCAGGCACCGCATCAGCCAGTTGGCTTCTCGGGGACAAGGGATATCCACTGAGCACCTGGCTGATGACACCGCTCCATACGCCCAACACCCCTGCTGAGCTGCGGTACAACGAGAGCCATCAAGCTACCAGGAACATCGTTGAGCATACAATCGGCGTGCTCAAGCAACGGTTCCGCTGTCTGGACCCTTCTGGAGGAGCCCTGCAGTACTCGCCTGAGCGAGTTTCCCACTTCGTAGTTGTGTGCTGCATGCTGCATAACCTGGCAATACTCAGGACCCAGCCAATGCCACCAGGCCTTGGAGCACCACCAGAGGAGGAGGAGGAAGAGGAGGAGGAAGAGGAGGAGGATGATCATCAGCAGCACCAAGGCGGGAGGGAGGCCACAATGTACAAACTGGAAGGGCCGTCCGTCAACGGCTGATAGCAAGCCGCTTCTAGGCCCCTGCTGAGGAAATGGCTTCTGCCATTGAGAACAACATGAATGAAACCAACCCGCAACCCCTAAGCCGGCCAAGGCACCAATGATTCCAAAGACCAAACATGTACATTTTGAATACAAAAACTTATTTATTTCACAAACTCTGTGTGTGTCATTTCTTCATGACAAACTAATAGAAAGAAACACAAAAACACAGTCATTAACATAACTGGTTCTCATAACCTGGAGATAAAGTTCAAAAGTTTAACCACGAACCTCGGCCTTTAATAAAAAAATGACCAACATTTTTTCACACCTCCTACTTTTTGCCCATCGAGGGTGATCTCCTTCCCTTGCGCACTTCCCCCCTTCCCACCCTACTGCTCCTCCGTAATGGGACCTCAGTGGCTGCAGCAAGGCTGGTGGAAGGCTGCTGATTGTCAGAACCTGAGACTGCAGATGCCCTTGAAGGACGGCCTCGACCAGTTCTGGGCCTGGAAGGCCCGGCTGCAGACTGCACCAACTCTGCATGGGCGGCAGCAGTCTGTCCTACAGGCGGTGGAAAGTGCAGTGGAGAAGTGACAGTGTTGGCAGCAGGAATGCTGTCAGCTTGAGAGAGGACAGCAACTCCCTGCTCGACCGACACACTGGCATGCACGGGGCAGCACTTCAGCATCCGGAGCAATCTGCTGGAGCACAGATTGCTGGCCTGCTGTGGCACGGTGAGAGCCCCGGGGAAATGTGTACGAACCATCGAGGATGGCAGCAGTCAGTGCTCGCGTGGCCTCAATCTGAGTCTGCAGGAGAGCAGTCAGAGATGGGTCCATGGCAGCCATTAACTGAATTGCAGCACTAAACATTTGCGTGGCATCCGCCTGTGCTACAGCGAAGTGCTCCACACTCCTTGCCAGTGATTCAATGCATTCGGGCACCCTTCCCACTGCACCCATTAGCTCAGTGTGCATGTCCACCGTCTGGGTGTTCATTTCAGCGATGAGCCGCACCTCCTCTGCGTCCAGTGCAGTAGGACTCGCTGGCATACTCTCCCTCCGGGGAGAAGGCCCCCGTTCTTCCCTACCCCCATGGCGTTGCTGCAGCCCGCTGGGTCCTGGAGCTTCTCCCTCATCAGACCCTTCCCCCCTGCTCCCCTCCAGGGAAGGCGTGTTCCCAGTGTGGGCATGGGCTTCCTCGGGAAAGGGTGGCGCTGATGCTCCGCCTTCATCTTCCTCCTCGGCTGCAGCTTCACTCCCACTGGCAGCTTGAGGGCCCGTCTCCTCAGCTAGTGAATCACCATCTGAAAGCAGGGAGGTACAAGAGTGGCTTTAGCGTGAGAACAGGGGGGCAGTAAGGGAGGAATGAGTGCAGCAATTTAGTAAGTTGGATTGAAAGTGTCAAAGGCTGGTGTTGTGAGGGACAAGTGGAAGGACAGAGGACAAAAAGGTGATGACCTTACCATTGCTGTCCAGAACGGGGTCGGCGTCTCCAGTGGTGACGGGACCGATCACCCGGCTTGCCACAATCCTGTGGACGCGCGCCTCAAGATCGCTGAGGGGTTGCAGCTGAGGCCGCCCTCCACCCGTCCGTTGCTGCTGTCTCCTATTATGAGATAGCTTGGCCTGCAAGAAAAAGGACAGCGTCTGAGTAAATATACAGCCATGGTCTTGCCTGATGTGCCTCCCATAGGTGAATAGCCATTACTGTATGCAGCCATGGTCTTGCCTGATGTGCCTCCCATAGGTGAATAGCCATTACTGTATGCAGCCATGGTCTTGCCTGTTGTGCCTCCCATTGGTGAATAGCCCTTACTCTATGCAGCCATGGTCTTGCCTGATGTGCCTCCCATAGGTGAATAGCCCTTACTGTATGCAGCCATGGTCTTGCCTGATGTGCCTCCCATAGGTGAATAGCCTTTACTGTATGCAAAGTGTGGAATGTGCGTGTGTGTTTCATGAGAGGGCCATAGGTGTTGGATGAGTGTTGTGCATTGGGGTTTTAAGACCCTCTGGCCATAGAGTGAGGTTGAGATGGAGGGATGGAGAGGTATTGAAAAAAAGCCATTCACCCTGACGATCCGAGTGAGGTCGTTGAACTTTTTTCGACATTGTATATGGGTCCTGGGCACCATGCTCCTGGAGGAGATGCTCTGAGCCACCTCCCTCCACACTCTTCTGTACTCGCGCGGCAAAGGCCTCCTGCCACTCTCAGGGAAGAGTATAGATCTTCTGCGCTCCACCGCGCCAACCAGAGCATCCAAGGCCCGCTCGCTGAAGCGCTGAGCTCGTTCTCTCACCCTCTCCATAGTCCTTGGCTGGAAGATTTAGGCACAGGTCTCTCCAGGCCGAGATTCAAGGCTCCAATGAGCAGGGTGTGGCTGGAGTGCAAGATCGACCCTCCCCTTTAAGAACTGTCCGGCGCCAGTGTGTCTGTGTTCCATCGCTAACTGACAGCACCTGCGCTGCACCCGCGCTCTGAGTTAACGCCTCGCTCCTCGGCCTTTGCGCCTTAAGACAGGTGTGTAGCGCCTGATTTAGCGCTCCAATCACCTCCAGGGGCGATAAAAGTCAAGTTTGCAGTCGGAGGCGATAATTAGCGCCAGGCGCCAATCTTTGCGCCCGGCCGATAATTGCGCCCCAAATGGGGCGATACTGAATTTCTCCCCCTCCGTCTTTTTCATAGCTTAATAAAATCCTTGCTTCTTCATTTTTTAGTGAGTTGATCTCCTGTGGCATTTCTCATGGGAGTCAGGATCGAGTGCAGTATTCAGGTCAGCAGGGTTAGAGAGTGGGGGAATAATTGGACTTGGGAGGGGGGGGAGAGGGAAAGGAGGGAAAATAGGATAGGAGGCAGATGGGGGTGATGAAGGTGAGAGGGAAAGTGGTGAGAGGGTATAGAAAGGGATATAAGAGTGGGACAGGGAGAGCAGGAGGGGGTGGAGGAGAGAGGGTAGTGGGGAAAGGGGTGGGGCAGATAGAGGAAAGATGGGGGTGACAAAGGCTCTTGAGGGGAGGTTGGTTATCATCCCTCCCTGACCCAAGGTTGGATTCTCTTGTTGAGGGGTGGGTGGAAGAGGTACTGGTTTTCTATCCTCTTCGTGCAGCTTTTTGCTGGGGGCAGGAGTGGGGGAGGGGTGGGGGAGTTAGCCTAAATTTAAACAGGCCTTGATTACCTGCTCAGTAGGGGGTGGGGTGAACATTTTAAGATGCTGCCTGGTCAAAAAATGTTCCTCATTTGCGAAGGAAGGGGAGAGGCTGATTTATGTTTGCTCCCAAGCCCAGGATTTCTGCTAAGTGTGGGGTGGAGAGGAAGTGTGGGGTGGAGAGGAAGTGTGGGGTGGAGAGGAAGGGTGGGGTGAAGAGGAAGTGTGGGGTGGAGAGGGGTTGCGAGGTGGAGTTGCTGTACATCAAGGACCTGACCTGTTGATTAGTGGGAGGGGGAAGATTCTCGACTCTTCCTGATCCCAAGCACATGCTCAATGGAAAAGTTCTCTGCATTTCACTGCTGGGTTTGGTGCTCAATGGGGCTGGGGAGATGGAGTTTTCACCAAAAATGTGGCTTAGTTCCAATCCAGCAAAACTTTGAACAGGCAATTAGTTGGGCAACAAAATTATTTCAGCTGTGGTTTCCAAGTCAGACCTTGGTGCTCAGTGAAGGGGGAGTGAGGTAATAATGGTTCCTGATTGACTGAGTAATGGGAAGGCATGAGCAAAATCACTGCACTACCAGGGTGAATTTGAGCTCAGTGGGAGCGAAGGGGTGTTCTTTGTCCACCATGCCAGACATTGCCTTTCTTTTTGGGGCGAGAGCAGTTGTTTTGCGGGATTGCACTGCGAGCGTATGTTGTGAATGCTTGGAGAAGTTCCTGTTTGCCAACTATAGGGTGTTTCAGGACATCATCCGTGGTTTAGGGAACTTCTATTATTGTGGGGTTCTGCTTCCATAATCGGTTCATTATTTCAGTTATAAGATCCTTTTGGTCAGGAGGAACCACAGAATGCCATCTACTGTCAGTCATCTGATACAACGTAAGACATCCATTCGCAAGGACCTGTTGGGCCGAATGGCCTGCTTCTGTGCTGTAAATACTTTGTAAGGGAACGGGTCAGCTTCCAGTCGTTGAAGCGCCTGCTTTTCTTTGGCAAATTATATCATGAGTTCTTGTTCGAGCAGGTTACTGTGGATTTTTTTTAACTTCTGTTACAACTAACAGGAGAAACAGATTGCTGAAAGAATATGATTAGAGATCAGAATCTAAGAATCAGTGTCTGTGTATCAGGGCTGGATGTGAAGTCCCAATGCTAAAAGACAGCACCACTGGAGGGCTTTACACCTAATTTAACACTGTAATTGCCAATCAGTGCTACCTACAGATGTAACAGGTACTGCAGGTAAATGTTGACAATTTTATACTGCATTTTTGCAGAGATAGTTTGACCTAGGACTTTTGAAGTGTTATGATCCACTTAAGAATTAGTTCATATATAATAACGCATACTCCTGCTGATTACCATCTACCGCCCTCCATCAGCTGATGAATCAGTACTCCTCCATGTTGAACACCACTTGGAAGAAGCACTGAGAGTAGCAAGGGCAAAGAATGTACTCTGGGTGGGGGACTTCAATGTCCATCACCAAGAGTGGCTCGGTAGCACCACTACTGACCGAGCTGGCTGAGTCCTGAAGGACATAGCTGCCAGTCTGGGCCTGTGAGAGGTGGTGAGAGAACCAACACGAAGGAAAAACTTACTTGACCTCGTCCTCACCAATCTACCTGTCGCAGATACATCAGTCCATGACGGCATTGGTAGCAGTGACCACGGCACAGTCATTGTGGAGACGAAGTCGCGTCTTCACACTGAGAACACCCTCCATTGTGTTGTGTGGCACTACCACCGTGCTAATTGGGATAGATTCAGAACAGATCTAGCAACTCCAAACTGGGCATCCATGAGGCGCTGTGGGTCATCAGCAGCAGCAGAATTGTATTCCACCACAATCTGTAACCTCATGGTCCGGCATACCCCTCACTCTACCATTAACATCAAGCCAGGGGACCAACCCTGGTTCAATGAAGTGTGTAGAAGAGCATGCCAGGAGCAGCACCAGGCATACCTAAAAATGAGGTGCCAACCTGGGGAAGCTGCAACACAGGACTACATGCATGCTAAAAAGTGGAAGCAGCATGCTATAGACAGGGCTAAATGATCCCACAATCAACGGATCAGGTCAAAGCTCTGCAGTCCTGCCACATCCAGTCGTGAATGGTGGTGGACCATTAACCAACTAATGGGAGGAGAAGGCTCCATGAATATCCCCATCCTCAATGATGGTGGAGCCCAGCACGTGAGGGCAAAAGACAAGGCTGAAGCGTTTGCAACCATCTTCAGCTAGAAGTGCCGAGTGGATGATCAATATCGGCCTACTCCTGAGGTCCCCACCATCACAGAAGCCAGTCTTCGGCCAATTCGATTCACTCGATGTGATATCAAGAAACAGCTGAGTGCACTGGATACAGCAAAGGCTATGGGCTCCGACAACATCCCGGCTATCGTGCTGAAGACTTGTGCGCCAGAACTAGCCGCGCTTCTAGCCAAGCTGTTCCAGTACAGCTACAACACTGGCATCTATCCGACAATGTGGAAAACTGTCCATGTATGTCCTGTCCACAAAAAGCAGGACAAATCCAATCCGGCCAATTACCGCCCCATCAGTCTATTCTCAATCATCAGCAAAGTGATGGAAGGTGTTGTCGACAGTGCTATCAAGCGGCACTTACTCACCAATAACCTGCTCACTGCTGCCCAGTTTGGGTTTCACCAAGACCACTCGACTCCCGACCTCATTACAGCCTTGATCCAAACATGGACAAAGGAGCGGAATTCCAGAGGAGAAGTGAGAGTGACTGCCCTTGACATCAAGGCAGCAGTTGACCGAGTGTGGCATCAAGGAGCCCTAGTAAAACTGAAGTCAATGGGAATTGGAGGGAAAACTCTCCACTGGCTGGAGTCATACCTAGCACAAAGGAAGATGATTGTGGTGGTTGAAGGTCAATCTTCACAGCCCCAGGACATCGCTGCAGGAGTTCCTCAGGGCATGTTCGCCGATGATTGCAGTGTTCAGTGCCATTCACAACTCCTCAGATAATGAAGCAGTACATGCCCGCATGCAACAAGACCTGGATGACGTTCAAGCTTGGGCTGATAAGTGGCAGGTAACATTCGTGCCACAGAAGTGCCAGGCAATGACTATCTCCAACAAGCGAGAGTCTAACGACCACCCCTTGACATTCAATGGCATTACCATCGCCTATTCCCCCACCATCAACATCCTAGGGGGTCACCATTGACCAAAATCTTAACTGGACCAGCCACATAAATACTGTGGCAACAAGAGCAGGTCAGAGGCTAGGTATTCTGTGGCGAGTGTCTCACCTCCTGACTCCCCAAAGCCTTTCCACCATCTACAAGGCACAAGTAAGGAATGTGATGGAATACTCCCCACTTGCTTGGATGAGTGCAGCTCCAACAACACTCAAAAAGCTCAGCACCATCCAGGACAAAGCAGCCCGCTTGATTGGCACCCCATCCACCACCTGAAACTTTCACTCCCTCCACCAACGGCATACCGTGGCTGCAGTGTGTACCATCTACAAGATGCACTGCAGCAACTCGCCAAGGCTTCTTCGGCAGCACCTCCCAAACCCGCGACCTCTTCCACCTAGAAGGACAAGGGCAGCAGGTGCATGGGAACACCACGACCTCCAAGTTCCCCTCCAAGTCACACACCATCCTGACTTAGAAGTATATCGCCGATCCTTCATCATCGCTGGGTCAAAATCCTGGAACTCCCTACCGAACAGCACTGTGGGAGTACCTTCACCACACGGACTGCAGCGGTTCAAGAAGGCGGCTCACCACCACCTTCTCAAGGGCAATTAGGGATGGGCAATAAATGCTGGCATTGCCAGCGACGCCCACATCCCATAAAATATATATTTTTTAATTCATCCATAAAATGTAGTCCTAATTGCTAGATTATTTTTGTTCTTACGTGCGTGCATCAATAACAGAACTTGTGTGCTTTATAAGTTATACTTTTAGTTTTGGTACCAACCTGAGCTTAATACTTCAAACAGTGCCTAGTGAATCTCAGCTGAAATAATTTAATTGCCCAACTAATGCCATGTTCAAAGTTTTGATGGAGTGCAACTATGCCACATTTTTCATGGTAGACGTGTTAATATGTATAATTGATTCAGATTTAAGGAAAAGTGCACACATATATTTTTGATTACTAAACAATAGCTTTGGTTGCACTTACACTGCAGGTTTAGCATTAGTGCAAAGTGACTAAATTTGTGAGGTGTAAATCATATATTAAGCCCTGAACTGAATCAAAAATAAAGTGGAGTGAGATTCCCTCCTCTGGGGACTCCCACTCTGCTGCTCTCCGGTGTCAGGTGGGGTCCTGATTCTGGATTTAGGCTGCATTAATGCTCTTACTGTAGCATTAGTGTGACGTGGAACGGTTTCACTTGCAGTTATAGTGTAGATGCACCATTTATCTGTCAGTTACTAATGCCTGGAAATTTACGTTGTCGGAGATTTAGCTCCAACAGACACTGCCGGAAGTAAATTTAAAAAGGAAGAGTGGTAGAAGCTGTATACAGAGTCCAATTCCAAGTCAAGAAGTCAATGATAACCGAATGAGAATTTTTGGACAGCAACTCAAAGATCTGGACCCATTGATGATTAGAAATTGGACTGGAATCATCTTGTATGTGGACATAAAGGCTTTTTTGGCAATAACTATGCAAACCATTAGCAGAGCATTCCCTGCCTTCAGACATAATGATTTATTGCTGATGCTAAGTTAAGACATCCAATGAAATAAAATGTAATAATACAAATTAAATAGTTTAACAACCAGAAATGATCCACTTGACCTTTCCTAATGAGTGTGAACATGGTGTGCAAAACCAAACTACATGTAAATCACGTTTCAGGGAGCAGGAGTCTCAGATCAGGTTAAGCAATTCATTAACCGCCAAAAAGACATTACAGGCTCAATAAATTACGTGGAACTGATGAGCAGCAACATTCCTTGGCCAAAATGTGCTTCTTTTACAATTTGACTAATACCACATGGATGGATTGGAGTCATATTGAATATTTTTGACCGCTCTTATCTGCATTCCAGAAATTTAGGACAAACTCAAATAGTTCAATATTTGATGTAGCATTGGAGAGTTCTTTGTGTTAGCTAATACCAAGCTGAAATGTAATATTGACACTTTGTGTGAAGTAAGGGACATCTATAAATGCTTATATTATATAGCAGTCCTAAAAAAATACATAGTCCAAAGAGATATGTTCATAGATTGCACATTTAAATCTAAACAAAATATTGTGTTAGCCATTGTGTCTCCCCCGCCAGTGCAACCTGGCAGCAAGAGGATCTGGGGCTAGAAGATGCCCAGAAAGGTGAGTGTTTTTATTCATTTTTCTTTTTCTTGTGGGTCAGTGGGAGCAGGAATGCTTCATCGTGTCCCATAAGGAAATATTGAGCCTCCCCTGCCCCGGGCTTCCTTCCTATTGCCCATCTCCCGACTGTGAGGCCCACCTCCCTCCCCTCTCTCCCGATCACTTACCTGAGTGCCAGGCACCTTTCCTTTGGATCTATGGCAGC
This sequence comes from Squalus acanthias, assembly GCA_030390025.1. Classification (NCBI taxonomy): domain Eukaryota; kingdom Metazoa; phylum Chordata; class Chondrichthyes; order Squaliformes; family Squalidae; genus Squalus; species Squalus acanthias. The sequence continues at coordinate 104,919,980 of CM059430.1, read as the reverse complement.
TACCTCCTGCTGCCTGGAATCCTGCTCTCACCGGCTGCCCAGCTGCCGCATCCTGCTGGGTTGGCAGGAGACTCATGGGCCTTGTGCAGATGCGGCCCAGGAGTTGAAATCTCGGCCCTCTGCCTACATGATTCCTGACCGAGAGTTGAAATCTCGGCCCTCTGCCTACATGATTCCTGACCGGGAGTTGAAATCTCGGCCCTCTGCCGACATGATTCCTGACCGGGAGTTAAAATCTCGGCCCTCTGCCGAAATGATTCCTGACCAGGAGTTAAAATCAGCGCTATTATGTTTCTCGTGTAGAGTGCCCACTGAAGTGTTGTGGGAATTGTGACAAGTCTGTATCATCACCTCCTTACTGTTTGCATGTACTAGAAAGCTTGCCTTGTGCCAGTTAATTCATGACTATCGAGATGCACCTTCTATTGGTGTGATTAATACCGCCCCTTTAAGTCACCTCTATAACGCAATGTAATCATTGGTTTTAAAATATTGTACATCGGAGCATATTTTGTTCTGATCGGTTATGTGAAAGAAAATGACAGTGAGAGGGTAAAACTGGTTTTCCCATTATAACCAATTGTTTTCACCTGTAATTTAGTTATACAGCATATAATGTAAATCTAATGATCTGCAAATCACAATTTAAGTTATTTAACAAAATATTCATCGGAAATTTGTGACTATTAGCTTAACAACATAGAGACATTAAACTCTATTACAAGTGTGACTTTTATTGCATCCATTTAATACAAATAAACAGAAATGACAGAAAATGGCAGCTTGGATTATATTAATCAGTTCCACCCCTTATTTAGTAGTTTAATTGGTGTTTTAATCATTGCAATAATTAATTACAGTGAGATTTATTTTAGCACATGAAAGTGAACTTTTAAGGCCAAGATTCATGCCAAAAAATCCATAGTATTAAATATATAATGAGAAAGTAACTGCACAGAAACATTGCCACAAACAGTTCAATTCCAGTCATGGTGCTAACATTAAGACCTGTTTGTGTAGCACTGGTTCCAGCAATGAACATAAATTATTTCTTTGCTTGAAGATTTCAGATTGTTTTGGATACTTTAGTCACTACCCTTGGCTGGGACTATGAGGTTCTGATATGTGAGTTAAGATTGCACATTAAGATGTGTCCCACAGCACCACCTGTTTCCTCCTGAATGTTCTTTGAATGGGATCTGGCTTAAAAGACACACAGATAATTTTAAGCACAGGCACATTGGAGAGAGCCAGATTTGTGAATGCATAATTTACACGTACTGGAGTCCAATATCACTCATCAGCCACTTCCTAATGTGCACACATTACACTCCTACTGAGCAAGATTACTACAGCAACAACAGATCATTAAGTGTAACACATAATAACTGTATTCTGGAAAGGATTGCAGCCCTAGCACTAATTTGGAGAAATGTCGAAGTGTATATTATGCAGTGACAACAACTATTGACTATATTGGTATGTTAAATATTTCCGTATTTCCCCCCACTATTTTTAATTGTTACTGTGACAATATGGGTTTCAAACGTGACTATATTTTTACCTATGTACGCATATGCATGATGGAGTAAACATGTTTTGATTTCCACCCATTGTCTGTTCATTTTCCATCCACTTTTACGCCATCCAAAGTTATGCCCCTTTCTCTGAATGAGACAATAAATGGGTAGGCAACCTCGCTCCAGGGCTCTACTGGAGTCGGTTGCTAGGAGGTGTGTAAGAGTGGACTGCAGCGACTCCTTCTCACTGGTTTACCGTCTTATCATCTGGTTAACTATCTGGCTGGAACCTCCCTCTGAAAATGTAGTGCAGATGTGGAGCTTGTCATTTAGAGAATCAAAGGCAATAACTGATGACCTAGTGCTCTCTGATACAATGCATTAAACCACACATTCCCTTTAAAGGGATGAATGTTGGATGGGTTACCTCCCCTTGCTTTATTAATGTCGATTTAGTTAATCTCTCTTTGCTTTAGACTGTTCTTGTTTACAGTTTTAATAGTACATTATAATTGCATCACTGCGAGAGTGAGAAGAGAGGCTAAGTTAAATTTCTTTACACAGTGTGTTGTTGGAGCATGGAATGCTTTACCACAGGGAGTAGTTAAGCCATTCCATTCTATAAGGGAAAATTGTATAAATATTAGAAGCAGAAGAAGATACAAAGCTATGGGTGTTAAGTTAATGATGCCTGAGGACCAATATCGGACGGTCCTTGGGCCTGCCTCTTCTGGTGTGTGCATTGCTCATTAACTATTTAGGTCCCTATATGTGCAACATTAGCACAGATCCCCCTTGCCTCCCCTGCTTTAAACAGGTTCTAAGTGAAACAGACTCCAGACAATATACCCGACGTCCAAGGCAATGGAGCCAAACATTGGCTCAGACCAGCAATGGGGAGGGACATGTTGGGCTGGATTTTACCAACCTCGGCAGGTCCGTGACGGGCGACGTCGGTGGTTGGTCCCGGCCTTGCTGCTGGCTCCAGCTCGCTGTCCAAAATGATTATCCCCTGATTGGGCTTGTTAAGCCCGCCCAGCGTGTTTGCCGGCCAATTGAAGGAAATGGGTCTGATGACATCATTTGATGACGCGTCATCTGCCGGTTTCCTTAAAGGGACCATGCGCAAATTTACTTTGACATCTGTGCTGTCAGTGTTCTACAGCATTGAGGTGCTGCAAACACTGACCAGCACTGCACAGAGGTGCACGGCTGCACCCAGGCTCTCCCATGACTCCCTCCATATGCTTATGGAGGGAGTCACAGCACGCAGGGAGGTTCTCTTCCCTTCCAATGGGCGGAAGAGACCTCCCCAGGAGACTAACGCAGCCTGGTTGCACATTGCACAGGAGGACACAAGCAGGGATGTCGTCAGCAGGACCAGGCTACAGTGGCGCAAACCTTTCAATGATCTCAGTAGATCACGAAACGTTACTGCAAAGCCACACTCAACCTCATCCTGCTGTGCCACTCATCACATCCCCATCACTCTGCCTTCACTACCCTACTCCTGCACATCCTTACGCACACAAACTCGCCCATCCCTCTCTATCTACATTATCACTTCTCCATCGCACTAGCCACCCCTCACACTCACCCTCATCCTAGTGCAATCATATCAACTAACAACACACAAGGGTAGGCACTTGGGTGTTTCAGCCAATGTTCATGTGAAGTTTCTGTTAATGTACTGCCAAACATTGAAATCTTTATTTTCAACACTTTGCGTTCTTGGACAGATCTGTGTGCACCTTTGGAAGTGGCTTCATGAGTTGCAGTGAATGGTGAGACATAACGGTACTTCTGCTCCTAGTTCTTATGTTCTTATCAAACAAAATTTGACACTGAGCCAGATAAGGAGATATTAGGACAGGTGATCAAAAACTTGGTCAAAGAGATAGGTTTTAAGGAGCATCTGAAAGGATGAGAGAGAGGTAGCGAGGCGGTGAGGCTTGGGGAGGGAATTCCAGACCTTAGGGCCCAGACAGCTGCAGGCATGACCACCAATGGCGGTGCGATTAAAATCGCAACTGCACAAGAGGCCAGAATTGAAAGTGCGTAGAGGTCTCGGAGGGTTGTAGGGCTGGAGGAGGTTACAGAGATAGGGAGGGCCAAGGCCATGGAAGGATTTGAAAACAAGGATGAGAATTTTAAAATCGGGGCATTGCTGGACCGGGAGCCAATGTAGGTCAGCGAGCACAGGGGTGTTGGGTGAACGGGACTTGGTGCGAGTTAGGACACGGGCAGCAGAGTTTTGTATGAGTTCAAGTTTATGGACGGTGGAAGATGGGAAGCCGACCAGGAGAACATTGGAATAGTCAAGTCTAGAAGTAACCAAGGCATGGATGAAGGTTTCAGCAGCATATGAGCTGAGGCAGGGGCAGAGACACCCTATTAGCCTGTTATCTGAAGATTTTGGTCTGGAGTCTTTCTATTATTTTAGTCTTCAAAACTGCTCCCACCTGATGTCTGTTCCAGTCTCTCCTTTCACTTCATCTATGGCTGTCAATGTCTCAAACATCCCCTCCCCAAGACCCTTGGTTGCCCGCTACCTTTACATAGGATAACATAGGATATACGGCACAGAAACAGGCTATTTGGCCCAACCAGTCTATGCCAGCGTTTATGCTCCACTCGAGCTTCCTCCCGTCTTTCCTCATCTAACTCTATCAGAGTAACCCTCTGACCCTTCTCCCTTATATGCTTGTCCAACCTCCCCTTAAATGTATCTATACTATTCGCTTCAAACAATCCCTGTGGTAGCGAGTTCCACATTCTCACCACTCTTTGGGTCAAGAAGTTTCTTCTGAATTCCCTATTTGATTTCTTGGTGACTATCTTATATTGATGGCCTCTAGTTATGCTCTTCCCCACAAGTGGAAACATTCTCTCTGTATCCACTCTAGCAAAACCTCTCATAATTTTAAAGACCTCTATTAGGTCACCCCTCAGCCTTCTTTTTCAAGAGAAAAGAGACCCAGCCTGTTCATCCTTTCCTGATATGTATACCCTCGCATTTCTGGTATCATCCTTGTAAATCTTCTCTGCACCCTCTCCAGTGCCTCTATATCCTTTTTATAATATGGTGACCAGAACTGCACGCAGTACTCTAAGTGTGGTCTAACCAAGGTTTGATACAGGTTTAGCATAACTTCCCTACTTTTCAATTCTATCCCTCTACAAATAAACCAGAGTGCTTGGTTTGCTTTTTTTATGGCCTTGCTAACCTGTGTCGCAACTTTTAGTGATTTGTGTATTTGTACTCCTAGGTCCCTTTGTTTCTCTACCCCACCTAGACTCGCACCCTCCAAGTGATAAGTGACCTTCCTATTCTTCCTCCCAATATGTAATACCTCACATTTATCTGTGTTGAACTTATTTGCCAATTATTTGCCCATTCTGCAAATTTATTAATGTCCTCCTGTAATTTGTTACAGTCCTCCTCAGTATTGACTACCCCCCCCCAATTTGGTATCATCCGCAAATTTAGAAATTGTGTTTTTAATTGCAAAGTCTAAATCGTTAATGTAAATTGTGAACAGCAGTGGTCCCAGCACTGATCCTTGTGGAACACCACTACCCACCTTCTGCCACTGTGAATAGCACCCTTTACTCCTACTCTCTGCTTTCTGTCTTGAAGCCAGTTAGCAATCCATTCTGCTGCTGGTCCCCTGACTCCACATTCTCTGACCTTATTCATTATTCATTAGTCTATTATAGTCTATTTTCCTCAGACAAGTTAGCTGTTCTTTTATGGGCATGTACAGATCTCTTGGTGGAGATTGGTGTACACCAGAGGTGACCAACCTGCAACCTGTAGGCCACATATGCCACCTGAGCCCCAGTAATTCAATCCACGAAGTCCAGGTAACTCAGTCCTATATGTACTTATATTTCTTGTTCATTGGTTTGTATTTTTTTTAATTTTGTGGACTTAGAAGTGTGGCAAGGGCTGTTCTTGGCGCTTTTGCTTTATTGGTGGATAAATCCTAAATCAGAAGGCCAAGATGTGCTGGATGTTGTAGCAGATTAACGCGAACATAAATTAAAACTGCCTATGTGGTTCTTGAAGCTTCGTGGTACACACCCACACTGCCCATAAAGACACACCGTTTGTACCAGCCTGGCGTATACTAACAACTCACTTCTAAAACTTCCACAACAGCCTGCAAACAAGTTTCTAGCTTGGTGATGCATCCCCATGGAGATACAGATAGTAACATGTTAATGAATGCTGGGACACATGTCCTCCCTCTCTATAGATTATCAGCTTTTCTTTATTTTACTTTCTGCCTCTGTTTGGAATTCTCATAAGAAGAGAAGCCCTGCAATTGCTGGAAAGCACAAAGTGTACACAGCATGCAACCATAACGTGTTGGAATATGGCAGATTCATGGCAGCAATCACAGAGGCAGAAATGGATTGAGTCACAAAGCTATTACAGCTTGTGTTAATTTTAGCATCATACTGATTAGATCAGTTTATCTCCATAAATTATCTCTACACCAGTTGTATAAATATTGACTTGTCCATAAAGAACTTAGCTTTATTATGAGCTCAAATATAGCTACTCTCCTGTCATGGACATGCAACTTTTCCAGTTTACAGTATCCGTACAGAGTACCCATACACAAGCTGCACACCGTTAGGTGTGAGTGAATTGCCAACTTTTATTGATTGTGGTATGTCCTATGAGATTAATATGTCTAGTCTGAATGTTGGTGCTTATTCTTGTAGACTTGCTCTCCCAAGGTTTATATTTTTATGATTTTCGTCACAAAAATGTCTACATTAAATTTCTCACATTTTACGATGCTGAATTTTATGATAGTAATAAAGAATTAACTAGCTGTAGTGCCAATAATAAGTATAAGAACAGCAGAGTTGATGCTTCTGGCCCAACAGTCTGATCTTAAGGAAATCGGTTCCTACTGAAGGATTAAATTCACAAAGATTTTTGTAAACACAAAAATAATATTTAAAAAGTTAGAGTGAACCATTCAGTCAGGAACCTCGTCATGTTGTAAGATGCTGAGGTGGTATGGGGAATAGCACATCCTGATTCATAAAATAATCTCACAACACGGTCAAACACGGTTCAATGATATCAACAACAATATGTGCTTATAAATGTTATTGTTCCTATAGCACTCTTAGAGTGGTATAGATGTCCCAGAGCATTTTATAGATTGGACAAATATGGAGTAGGAAGGAGAAGAATGAGGAGAATGGACTTAGGGACAGAGCTGAAAAAGCAGTTGAAAAGAAAAATCATTTTGTAGGCAAGGAGGCAGCAGTAAGACAAAGGGATTTTGTAAAGTATCTCCAGAAGGCAGAAGCAAGATAGCTAAAAGAGTGGCTGCCAATGATGGAATGAAGAGAATGGGCAATGAGAAATAGAGCTGTGACAGAGGAGCAAAGGGGGCCAACAGGGATGTAAGGCTGAAGGAGGTCACTAAGATAGGGTTGGACAAGCCCATGGAAACAATTAAAGGTGAGGATAAAGACCTTGAAATTGATTGTAGAGGCAAGTAGAGCATGGCAAAGTGGATAAAAACACAAGCATTCTGGGTTGTAATTTGCGGAGGGTGGAAGTGAGGAGGCGAACCAAGATATCATTTGAAAAATCAGGCCTCCAAGTAATAAAGGTATGAGTAAGAATCTTGATACCTGTGGGTAGAGGTGAGAGCTGAGATGGCCATATCACAACCAGGATGACATAAAGTAAAAAATGGTTAATTGAATATGAAAAGGAAATAACTCTAAAGAACCAGCCTGCATGAAAAAGAAATGCCTAAAGCTGCTGCCTCACACTTTTGCAGATCTACTTCAATATCTGTATGTACTTAAACACAATTGGCACTGTACCAACAAGAAGGTGTTTATGTATATTATCAACACAGCCCATATGTCATTGCTGACTGCTTATCTCAGTAAAGACTGATATGATAACAAAAATAAATGAAGGAGCCTGAAAGATCAGTGTGCAGAGACATTTAGAAAATGCTATACCTGTGTGCACTTTAATACAGTCAACTCCATGTGAAGGGTATCTTTCTGATTTTAAGCAGTTATCTCTCGCTTTGAAAATGTTACTTCAGAACAGCCACATTGGTCATTGGGGACTGTTTGTGCTGCAGCAGGTGTCCTATTTGTTACACCACAAACTACTGAGAGGCTAATTCATTAATATTGAAAGGTCGAGGTTCAATGACATCATTCGGACCCGGTACAATTTTAACTGGGGATCGTGCCTGCGCACCCAGTGCTGGTGCCACCAGGGAAAGATGGCAGCAGACAGGATCAAGGGCCAGAAGAGGCCCAGGGATGTGATTTTTAAACATTTTTTAAAGGTTTCCTTGTGGGCCAGGAGGAGGAGGAGTGTTACTCCTAGCCACACAAGGAGACCTTGGGCCTCCCCTACCCTGTGCTTCACTCTCCCTTCTCCGGCTACAATCTTTCACTATTTTGAAAGCAATGTGGCTCTATGAGATAGGAAATCTCAATACCTTCAACATTCCTCCAAGATGTCACACCTCACTCGCCACAAATCTGAAAAATATTTTCTTGGCTCTCCAGGTCTCTCAGATTTTCTCTTACCATCATCTCGTACCCAACAACCCTTTATCTTCAAATGTGGAATTGGCTTAATAGTGACACTTTGTGCATTGGAAGCCACCTGTAGGTTTATAGACTGAAAGCCAATGCTTTATATGGAGGTTCTTGTACTTCTACATGTGTGACGTCAACTACAACCAGAACTCTCAAAAACAACTCTATCCTGTAGTTGAACAGTCATCTGCTGTTCTTCAGCTTTAGGAAAATGGATATTTTCCCACTGAATTGGGGAAATTTTCATTAGCAAAGCGTTTGTGATTGAATGGAAGCGATTAGACATAGATCACAAATAATGGCATTGCTCAGTGATCTCATCTCTGAGACTGACACAACGCTGATACTGGTATTCTATTAGTATTCTATTATTTCTATTAATTGGCTCTTTGCCATTAGGGTCTGATGAACAAATTATTCCACCTCATCTAGATTCCTTTCTATTTCCACTGTTCACGTTATGCTTTGTTAGGCATTGGCTGCCAAAACAAGCACTGCACCCTCATGAGACGTTGCTATACTCACAAATATGACGAACGTTAACTAATTGTAAATGGTTAACAATATGTAACCTTATTTTAGTTGAGACTCATAGGACAGATGAATTTTGTTTGTATTTAGGGCAGAACATTTCTGATTGGTTTCCTTTCAGTCGGATCTAGGATTTAATAATTGGTGTTTTCCTCCTTGCTTCATAATGCATAATGACTATCTTTTAATTATCTTTGGAAAATGCAAGACTAATATAAGCCACCGCATGTGGCTTGAGGTTATTATGCCAGGAGCAGTATCGCTGTTGAATGCCTGGTTTATTATGAGCAGGAAGCAGGCAGGAAGGTTGCAATAGACAAAAAGCTTCCACCTAGGTCATAGGAATAATGTGGTACCTGCATTAATGCTGCATCAGAATCAAGAGTGAGCTGCAAAGTTCAGCGCAACTGAAATAGGAGAACTCTTCATCACGTAATTCACTTTCATGATTACATAACTGCTTCTCCCTGTATTAATGTCTGACAGGGTGCTGAGCCTAACTGAAACAAGCTGAAGTATTTTGTAGCTATTCACTTGTGAGTTGAATTGCTTGGTGTAGTTTCAGCCCATTGGTTTGTAACACCAGCCACATATTGTGCTGCAAACTATTCACAAAAATACCCTGCAATGCATAGTCTTTACACCACAGGGGTAACTGTAAGGCTCCACTGCTACCAGGGAGCCTTGATAGATAGCAGCTGGGACATTTAATAGCTCTATTGTTGAGGCTGCCGCGAAACACGAATTAAGGCTGAATCCATTTGTGTTAAACAAGAGACTTTTTGATCACTGCATGGCACAAAATGGCAGACTGAAAAGCTCCCAGAATTCTCTGGGTAAAACCTGAGGCCCCGCCCCTTCTGCCTTAAAGGTAAGGTGCCTTAAAGGGAAGGTGCTGGAAATTTGTCCACAGATGGAAGAGTGGATTATGCCCGTTTTAGGTGGCGATCCGCCACACAGCTCCCCCCAGAATCCGCTTAGGAGGTGTGGACGAGACGGTGCGGCGGTCTGATGGGCCGGCCGGAGCGGCTCTTGTAGGACGCCGGTGGACGTAGAACGGCCGGGCGTGGAGCAGCCGGGTGAACCGGCTTGAGGGCAGGTCGGCCGCGTGGAGGTGGACGAGCTACAGGGACCTGCTCACCGGGCTCCGAGTGTGCTGGCTTGAGTCGGTCAACCGACACTTTTTCGGTCCTGTCGCCCACTTGCAGGGTGAAAAATTTGTCCCCAGCCTGTAGCACCTTGTAGGGCCCGTTGTACGGGGGTTGAAGGGGTCCGCGGTGGGCGTCGTGCCGGACGAAAACAAACCGTGCCTGGTGCAGGCTTAGTGGGACGTGTGAGGTGGATTCGCCGTGTCGGGCAATGGGCACCGGGGCGAACTGCAGCGCCAGTGAGGCGAAGTCGTGGCGTTGCTGGTCGGCTGACCAGGGTGTCGTGGCGGTGGGCAGGAACTCGCCGGGTACGCGCAGCGGCTGACCGTACACGAGCTCTGCTGCCGATGCGTGGAGGTCTTCTTTAACCGCGGTGCGCAGGCCGAGGAGGACCCACGGAAGTCGGTCGGTCCAGGCGCCGTCTTGGAGGCTGGCTCGAAGAGATGCCTTCAAGGATCTGTGGAACCGCTCACACAGTCCGTTGGCTTGGGGGTGGTACGCTGTGGTGCGGTGAATGGTCACCCCGAGATTGCGTGCAATGGCGGTCCAGAGGTAAATTGCGGACCTCTGTCCAACGTCATGTCGGAGGGGACGCCGAACCGTGAGACCCAGGTGCTGACGAAGGCTCTGGCGATGTCGGCGGTGGTGGTAGCGGTCAGTGGAATTGCCTCAGGCCAGCGTGTGGTGCGGTCAACGATGGTCAGCAAATGCGTGTGGCCTTACGACGGCGGCAGGGGCCCGACGATGTCCATGTGGATGTGGTCGAATCTCCGCGAGGGGACGGTAAACTCCTCGAGGGGTGCTTTCGTGTGTTGCTGTACCTTGGCCCGTTGGCAGGCTAGGCAGGAGTTGACCCAAGTACGCACATCCTTGCGAAGGCCACGCCAGACAAAGCGGTTGGCTACCAATTTGATGGATGCGCGGGCGCCGGGGTGGGAGAGGTTGTGGAGAATGTCGAATACCCGGCGGCGCCAGGATGCTGGGACGACGGGCCGAGGTTGACATAGGGATATGTCGCACTTGACCGTGACTGCGGTCGGGCCACAGGCGACGTCGGCCAGGCGTAGCCCTGGTAGGTTGGTGGGTGCGGAGAGCAGATCAGGGTCGGTGATCTGGTCTGCTGCGAGTTGAGCGTAATCGACTGCTAGGTGTGCGGCGTGGATGGCGGGGCGGGAGAGGCAGTCGGCTACCAAATTGTCTCGGCCGGAGACGTGTTGGATGTCCGTGGTGAACTCGGACACTGCCGCGAGCTGGCGCTGCTGCCTGGCGGACCAGGGGTCGGTTGTCTTTGCCATTGCGAATGTCAGGGGCTTGTGTTCGACAACCGCAGTGAAGGGGTGGCCCTCAAGCAAAAACAGGAAATGGCGGACCGCCAGGAACAGCGCGAGGAGCTCGCGGTCAAAGGTGCTGTACTTGACCTCCGGGGGGCGTAGTTGGTGGCTGAAGAAGGCAAGTTATTGCCAGGCGCCATCGACCCACTGCTCATACACGGCGCCGACCGCGTGGTCGGAGGCGTCTGTGGTGAGCACTACCCTGGCATTGGGCCGTGGGTGCACGAGCAGGGTGGCGTTGGCGAGCGCGGTCTTGGCGGAATCGAAGGCGGCGGACGCGTCTGCCGTCCATTCGACCGCCATCTTGCTGCTCCTGCCCCGGAGGGCTTCATACAGGGGCTTCATGAGGGACGCCGCTTTGGGGATGAAGCGGTTATAGAAATTCACCATCCCGAGGAACTCCTGTAGGCCTTTGATGGTGGTGGGGCGGGGAAATTGTTGGACGGCCTGCACCTTGGTGGGCAGGGGAATGGCCCCAGCATGGGTGATGTGGTGGCCGAGGAAGTCTATCTTGTCCAGGCCGAACTGGCATTTGGCTGGGCTGAGGATGAGCCCGTGGTCGCTGAGGCGCACGAACAGGATGCAAAGGTGTTCGAGGTGTTCCTCCTTGGAGGAACTGGCTACCAGGATGTCGTCCAGGTAGACGAACAGGAACTTCAGGTCCCGAAGGACCGAGTCCATGAGCCGTTGGAATGCCTGGGCCGCGTTTTTGAGGCCGAAGGGCATCCGCAGGAACTCGAACAGGCCGAAGGGGGTGATTACGGCCGTCTTGGGGACGTCCGCGGGGTGGACGGGGACTTGGTGGTAGCCGCGCACCAGGTTGACCTTGGAAAAGACTGAGCGGCTGGCCAGTCTAGCCGAGAAGTCCTGGATGTGCGGCACGGGGTACCGATCAGGGGTGGTGGCGTCATTGAGGCAGCGGTAATCCCCGCAGGGGCGCCAACCTCTGCCTGGTTTGGGGGCGATGTGGAGTGGGGAGGCCCAGGGACTGTTGGAGTGGCGGATGATGCCAAGCTGTTCCATGGTGGCAAACTCGGTCCGCGCGATCTCCAGTTTGGCCGGCTCCAGCCTGCGGGCGTGGGCGTACACTTGGGGGCCTGTGGTGGGGATGAAATGTTCCACCCCATGTTTTGCGGCCTCCGCGGAGAAGGTCGGATTGGTAAGGGCCGGGAATTCGGCCAGGAGTGCCGAGTAGTCATCCGTGGCCCGGGCGTGGCACTGTGACGTCATGTCGGCGGGTTGACGGGGGGCCATGGCACCCAGGATGGGGGACATGGTGTTCATGTCCACGAGGCGGTGACGAGGGATGTCTACCAGTAGGCCGTGGGCGCACAGGAAATCTGCGCCAATGAGGGGGGAGAGCACCTTGGCAGTGATGAACTCCCATCGGTAGCGGTGACCAGCGAGGTCGAGGGTGACTGTCCATGTGCCATACGTCCGGATTTCCGAGCCGTTAGCAGCAGCCAGCGCCGCTCCTCGTTCGCCCTTTTGGATGTCGAGGGAGGAGGCCGGGATGATGCTGTGCTGAGCCCCAGTGTCGCACAGGAACCGGCGGCCGGTTTTGTCATCCGTGCCGAACAGCAGGGAGCCCGCGTGGCCCACGGCCATCGCGGGGGCTGGAACGGGGGCGGACTTGAAAGAGCAGGGAGGCGTGCACCTTTGTGCCCTGGCGCTGAACCGTGCGTGGTAGTAACAGTGGCCCGGGTTAGTGGGGCGTGAAGGCCCCGTGGGCCTGGTGACAGTCCCTTGTGGCCGCGTGCTGGATGGTGAGGGGCGCGCCCAGGCATTGGCTGCCAGGTCTGGAGTGACGTCGCGGCTGGAGTGAGCGGACAGCAGCTTGTCGGCCTCATCGGCCAGGGCTTCCAGGTTCGTGAGGCCGGACGCCACGATCGCTGGGCGGATGCTGAGAGGGAGCTGGCGGATGAACAGCATGCGGAAGAGGGATCCAGGTGGGCTCTCGTCGGTGAGGGAGAGCATGTGGGAGAGGAGGTCTGACGGTGAGGCATCACCGAGGCCTGGAAGGTCGAGGAGGTGGCAGTTTCGCTGATATGCCGAGGCCGTAAATTTTTTAAGGAGCGCTGTCCTGAGATGTGCGTACTTGCCTTCCTCTGGTGGGTTCTGCAGCGTTGTCCAAACCTTGGAAACTGCGGCGCTACCGAGTGATGTGACGAGATAGTCGTACTTCGTCCCATCTGTGGTGATATTTCGCAGCCGGAAGCGAGATTCAGCTTGGAGAAACCAGGCTTCGGGCTGGTTTTCCCAAAACTCCGGCAGTTTCACGGAAACTGCATTCATGTCAGCCATTGCAGTGCTCGGAATACGTTCTGAGCGTCGGGGTCACCAATGTTGAGGCTGCCGCGAAACACGAATTAAGGCTGAATCCATTTGTGTTAAACAAGAGACTTTTTAATCACTGCATGGCACAAAATGGCAGACTGAAAAGCTCCCAGAATTCTCTGGGTAAAACCTGAGGCCCCGCCCCCTTCTGCCTTAAAGGTAAGGTGCCTTAAAGGGAGGGTGCTGGAAATTTGACCACAGACGGAAGAGTGGATTATGCCCGTTTTGGGTGGCGATCCGCCACACAAGTGTGTTTGGAGCTTTATCTCCTATCCATGATCCTATAATCTTTTCCAGGAATGGAGCCTTGCAATGTTACCCCTTACGTGTTTTTATGCCTGTTCTCACCAGGTTTCAGTACAGCTCAGAGCAGCAACATGTTTGCCCAGTATGACAAAAATAGAGCATTTTTTGGTATGATGTATTATTTTATTCCTTTTCTTTTTGTCACAGTACAGGCAGGGTTAAAGTCCAGGCTCACTTGCAAAACAATTCTCAGCCTGTCAGATACACAATTGGGGTATTGTAGGTGAAACTGTATCCTCAGCTTTTTATTTGTACATATTTGTATAGTGTTTAGAATGAATGGATTGATTCTACACTTCCAGTGAGGAGCTGTGCTCGCAAGGAGTGCAGGTCTGAAGAGTGAAGCTATAATTGTTATAGCCCTAACTCTGACTAATACTCCCTGTGAGTACACCTTCCCTGTTCAGAATGCAGGATTGGGGAATTACCCCTCATAGTCACTTTTAAGAACCACACAATAAGGCAAGTACAAGTGGTGGGAGACTGTCTTTAGCTTTATTTTTGTATCAGAAAAAGGGGACTTTAGAAATGTGTACAAGCTTGTACCATTCGTATTGCCACCCAGAAACTCTTGAATGAAGCCTGTGAGCATTGCTGACAGTCACACTTGCTACAAGGGCCATTTTTAAAGTATCCAGTCACCATGGTTCCCATCATAATGAGAGCCATCTCCGGGAGTGGCTGAGTCAACATTTGGCCAACAGTCCTGAAACTCATGATTTTCCCCTTCTATGACAATCATCACCACACATTCACAACTACCAACATAGAAATAGTGCCTTTAACTTAGGAAAATGTCACTTACAGAGGCGCAAGGAAAAAATGAACACTGAGCCTAAGAGGTCAATACTCAGAGGGGTCACCAAAAGATTGGTCGACAAGGTGGGTTGTAAGAGCAATGTTAAAGGAGGAGAAGGAGCCAGAGTGGCTTAAGGAGGAGTTCAAGAGTGTGAGGCCCAAAGAGCTGAAGGTACGACTGCCAATGGGGGTCAAAGTGGGGAGGGGAATGTACAAGAGGCTGTAGTCAGAGGAACAGAGATTTCAGTGGGGGTTTTAGCGCAGGAGGAGGTTACAGATAGAGGGTGGGGCAGGTCCATGAAGGGATTTCAATATGAGGATGAGAATTTTAAATTTACAGAGTTTGTTGCAGGGGCTGAAGACGATAGCTTTGTTGTTACCAACGTTTAACTGGAGGAAATTACACTCATCCACTTTACATTTGATCTAACCCATTAAATTATAGACTATTTGTGGCTCCATAGTGTGTTCTCAAAAGTCAATCACAAGATCCTTAATATTCCCTTCAAAAAATATACGCCATAGAATGGATAATCGGAATGAAAATTAATATTCCTTTACTCTGTGCTTCATTTTGGTGGAACTTATTAATGTTGTTTAGAATTTAGTTTGAAAACTTGTAGGCCGCGATTTCCCCTACCTCGGTGGGACCGGTGCGGCCGGGGTCGGTGTCGGGTTGTGACCCCGCTGCTGGCTCCAGCCCACTGTCCAAAGTGATCTTACATTGATTGGGCTTGTTAAGCCCACCCAGCGCGCTTGCCGGCCAATTGAAGGAAGCGGGTCTGATGATGTCACTTGTTGACGCGTCATCAGCCGGTTTCCTTAAAGGGACCATGCGCAAATTTATTTTGACAGTTGTGCTGTCAGTGTTCTACAACATTGAGGCACTGTAATCACTGACAATGACTGCACAGAGGTGCACGGCTGCACCCAGGCTCTCCCATGACTCCCTCCATATGCTTATGGAGGGAGTCACAGCACGCAGGCAGGTTCTCTTCCCTTCCCATGGGTGGAAGAGACCTCTCCAGGAGATCAACGCAGCCTGGTTGCACATTGCACAGGAGGGCACAAGCAGGGATGTCGTTAGGAGGACCAGGCTGCAGTGGCGCAAACCTTTCAATGATTTCAGTAGATCATGAAATGTTACTGCAAAGCCACACTCAACCTCATCCTGCTGTTCCACTCATCACATCCCCATCACTCTGCCTTCCCTACCCTACTCCTGCACATCCTTACTCACACCAACTTACCTTGCACCTCCACCCATCCCTCTCTATCTACATTACCACTTCCCCATCTCACTAGCCACCCCTCACACTCATCCTAGCCCAATCATACCAAGTAACAACACACAAGGGTAGGCACTTGGGTGTTTCAGCCAATGTTCATGTGAAGTTTCTGTTAATGTGCTGTCAAACATTTACATCTTTATTTTCAACACTTTGCATTCTTGGACCGATTTGTGTGCACCTTTGGCAGTGGCTTAGTGAGTTGCAGTGAATGGTGAGACGTAACATTACCCCCCGCAATGGTGATGAGTGTGAAAGGAGTGGCTTGGGCATTGTCGGGATGCTTTATGGTGTTGGTGTGGGGTGGTGCCAACCTGGCGCATCATGTGGCAGCCAGGGCGTACAGCGTCAAGTGAAGTAAATCTGGCTATGGCGAGGGCATCCCCAGCCTCCCGGCCAGCAATCTGATTGAGCACTGATGCCCTGTGTCCTGTTCAGCATCAGTTGTTTGCGGAGAAGGTTGGTGTTGTTGTTGGTGCTACTGGTGTGCCTGGTGGTGCTGATCGTGATGGGATTCTGAGGACCAAGGTTAGATAGTTTCAAGGGCACCGATGCTGATGGAATAGATGACAGGTGAAGTTGAGATGAGAGAAGCGATCTGTCAGTGGTGAGAGAGGTTGTTCCATTGAGGTGACACTGGATACAAAGTTTGCTCCAAACACTTGCAACCTGCATAAAGCTCAATCTGTCTTCCAAATGCAGTAAGCAACAGCTTCTGAGCTTGGAAAGTGAACAGCTGCGAGATGGGAGGATTTAAACCACATTTGCAGCTGTCAAGTAAAGAAATGATTCTTTGGTGACACAACCCCCAACCTACTTACCTTATGTGATCCCCGAGCAGCGGGGAACCCGTGGGCGAACTTTTAAAATCTAAAGGTGGGCTTAAAATAGTTTTTAAGTGCCTGGTAACAAGCTCTTAATCATCTAAATTGCCTCCCCCGCCGCTTGGTATTGGGTCTGTTAAGCGATGACAGACCTGACATCTGGGAAACTAACATGGTAGTGGGTTAACAGAGGGTTCCCTACCCGCTGTTAAAAAAAAAATTCCCACCCGACCCGCCACCAAACATGCCCGCTGACCCCCCGAAAAATTGTCCCTTAGTATGGGAATTTGCTAAATAAAACTCATGCTTCACTTAGATTTATTAGTTTTAGCAATAGATGGGCATAATTAAAGAATGGCAGTATATTGATAGAAATCCCTGACAAAAATGAAGCAAAATTGCTTAAGATCTAGCATAGTATTGGTTTCATTGGAGGTGACATTCCTTGGAGCTTCTCCTGCTCTGCTGGAGTACCTCTGACAGAAGTTGAATCTTGTGGACACGTGCAGATGGTGCTTCTGCCGGAGCTACAGCGGTGGAATAGGATAAGCCCTGAGGAAATTCACCCCCCATTAATTCTATCACAGTACATAAGGGGATTCTTCTGTACCTGACGTCCAATAGAGGGACCACGCCATTCAATTCAAACACAGATACCTTGTAGGATTTGTTCAAATAAGTGTTGACTGGCAGTTTAAAAAAAATTAATAGACAGTTATCTAAATCTCTTAGTTCCAGTCACTTTTTTGAAGGTCCATATTAGCTGCTCTTGTTCAAATCAGTCGGTGGTCTTTGAAGAAAAAGTCAGGCCAGATTACTTCCATAGTTGGTAAGAAAAGGAAAAGAACTGCTAAGTGAGAATATTATTTGTATCATAGCTTAGCACAGCCGTTGTGAACTATTTATTAATTACACAAGAAGCAAGTTAAGTTATTGTAAAAATGTTATGCTACTGCTATTATTTCCTAATCCCTTTACTGTTTACTAAATATGTTTGGCAGTTAAAGCATACGACAAAGTCTTGTGTTGTGTTATTCTGTCGTCCTCCAAACCTAAGTAGGGTAACAAGATAAAATCAAGAGCTGAAAGAAACGGAAGAGAGTTCTCTGGACATGCAAAGAATTTAGCTAGATATCTGGGGAAGTGAAAGCCAAAAATATCTAGAATTAAAAAATGTATATGAACCCAAAAACTGAATTAATGGACAATTCATCTGCGTTTAGAGCTGTTCTGAGGATTTGAATCCCTCAAAAAATGGATTAAAGTGCATTAGTGGAAAGGTTTATGAAAAGGACCAATTTAACTTATTAAGACCTTGTTAACGCCCAATTATATTTAAAAACAAATGTGTGCAGGGTTACACAGCTCAGGAGGATAATTATAAATTCAATCTTAAACTCCAGGTTAGGGCTGGCATCTTAAAGAAGGAAATCATTTTAAAGTATCGGTACAACAGTAACAGAAGTGAATAGAGCAAGGTCATTTTCTGCCTAACTGAAGTGTACTACCTGTTTAAAGAAGATCTGAAGGGACAGTAAAGCATTTGCACTGCATTACCAGTGAAGGTCGTTCAGTACATTCTCTTTGCCATTGTGGCGTGTATAATGTAATTTACATAACCCTGCTAACCCTGTTACTGCATTTTCAAATCTACCTTACTTGCTGTATCCTTGCTAACATATCTCTATCAGTAATGCATTTTTGTGTATATCACTTTTAACAACTATGACCTTCCTTCATCTCCAGTTATATCCTGTGCAACTACGATTCAGTAACATTGTGTAAGTTGTGCAACCTTTGAGCTCCTAGTGGGCTAAATTGTTGACATCGTGTTGACTCTACCTGTGATCCCTGTTGTGCTCAGTGCCACTTTTGAATTATGAGGGTGAGGGCTTCCCTTCCTACCCCCACCAAATAAGGTTGCTCTTGTCACTTCATTCCAGTAGTTCCCGTATGGCCAGGGCCCTGGCTGTATCTTGAGCTTTTTCTCATTTTCGCAAAGCTTGCACATTTCCTACCTGAATTAATGAGCTTTCCAACATTTATGCTCATTATGTGACTCATGTGCTGTTTGAAAACTTTAATGATCATTAATGCAGGTGTGCTGTGATTGGCTATGGGTTTTTGTTCCCTCAATCAAAAACACATTCTCAGCAGGTGCCCTTTTCTAAATTTTGATTGGGAACAGTACGTTCTCCTGTTTTTCTCAGAGGAAAATATAGCTCTTGATGTCTCGGAAATGATGTCAAAATCACACTTTGTAGGTGGAAGTACACTTGCAACCCCATACACAACAACCTTAGAAATCTAACCCTTTATCCACTAGGCTGTCCTCACAATTCTGATAGTTTTCCATACCCCTTACAGCTTGGTTTCAACTTTTAAAATTGGATGCAAGCATTAACTTATATTTTGAATATGAGTACAATAGGTAGTCACTTCAATAAAATCTTTACTTTGGTTTTGCACTCTACAACAACAGCAACAACTTGCATTTATATAGCCCCTTTAACATAGTAAAATGTCGCAAGGTGCTTCACAGGAGCGTAATCAGTCTGCATACAGACCTGGGATTTAATGCTCAGATAAATCAGTAATATTTCTATTCCCAGGCTTCGAATTGTGCCATCTGGATGACTAATCTCAGGAGATTGTAAATATCAGCAATATCACTTTGCAGTGTATGGATATTTCAGGTTTATAATGTTTGTATGATGTCTAGATATCACTACGTTAAATATGTGCATTTTATTATGTAGTTTGAGTTCACTCTGTGTTTCTCCAGAATTTTATATTTTAAGTCCTTTATAGCTCCGTCAATTGCTAGCATACCTGGTCCTCTTGTGACTATTTTGGAAAAGGTCAAAAGCATTTTTAATCCACTTTGTCACAAATCTCATTTGTAACAGGGGACAGAGAAGCAGAAATATAGCACTCGAGGGAGAAGGTATGACAGAACTGTAAGAAAGTGTCTCCAGAGATGCTACAGAAACGCTCAACCGTGTTTTTCTCAAAAGGCTTCAAAGTTAGCGTGATCTCAAACCATGCAGCAAATAGTATTTATGACGAAAATCCAAATATCCCACGCATTGTGCAAGATTTCACCTTTTGAAAATCAGCCCCAATTAACACATTTTAAAAGCTGTTTAAAGGTGTTCAATCAACTCTCAGGGGTTGAAATTTGTTTGGATACTAAAGTGAAGCTTAAAATAAATGAGTTAATTACTTGGTTAAAATAGCACATAAAGGAATATGATACAAGTGCACTTACCCGTGTGCTAAATTAGCACACACAGGAATTTCAACCTGCTAAAGGGTTAAGCTGCTGTTCATTTTATGTTGTGACTGAAAGGGATGCAGACATAGAAGTAACATAACATAGGCTAATAATTCCAATGCTAGCAAATTAAAGAAGCAGAAGGAACAAGAGCCACACGACTAAAATATCAACTATGTCCTTTGTCACTACTTTAGCATTACTAAATTTGGACAAATTATGAGCAGGATTTTCCCTGATTGGTAGTAAAATGACTTGTGTGAGTGACCTCCATTCAGAGTTTTTATTCCATTGTTAAATTCCAGTGACTTTCTTCTGCGTTATGATTCTGAGCAACAGAATTTTCTCACCAAGAATGTGTTGAGACTAAAGAATCGAAGGGGAAAAAAAAATCTGTTAATAATTAGTACAAGTATGTGAGTTAACAAGATGTTTGACAGAGAAGGGTACTCAAGGTCACGTTAATGAAATGTGAATTTTAACGAGGGTTTTCAGGCGGGTTACATGTTTGAGAAATTGAATAAAAATGTAATGTTGGAGAAAGCAGGAAGTGTTAAAAAATTTAAACAAAATGTAGATTTCAGTGTAATTATTTGAGGATGAATGGACAAGCCTGGGTACGAATGTTCCATTCAGGTTCATTTAAAATAATGTATAACTATAGATTGCACAGCTAAAACCGAATGATTAAAATTGCCATTTTCTGCGTAGAAATCAGTGGAGAAAAGCAATAATTTGTTCCATAACACTAGTGCTTGCACGGTTCATTTACTGCTGCCTGCCATAATATATGCTGTTGTTTCTCCTGCTGACACAATGGTGCTGTCTCTCAGTCAAACGGAGGATATGTCACCAGTGGTTTTATTATGGCAATTTTTGCATGAGTGAATTAAATGTCTTTTCATAAAAGTGAAAGAATGCCTGAGATTTACATTCAGTGGTGACATACTCCATTTATTCTATGAATCTTCGTGCTTCTGAGCAGAACCTTCAGTGCATGTTGTAATGGGATCTCAATCACTGCATACTGCAGCTGACTGTATGAATTACCATTTTTCATTTTCACACGTCTGAACTACCTAATTGCCAATTATAACCATCGAGTAAGTCAGACTGTGCCTCCTTAATTTTTTACAATCGCCACTTCCACACATTTTTGCTCCATAACTTCTGACTGTTCACTTGTCCTAAGACTGCCTAGTTCCAAATCTCATTGCCAAAGGGAATTAATTAATATAAAATTTCAAAACCGATTGCTAGCATTACTTGATCAACCCATCACATTGCTTCAAAGTACTTAAGCCATTTTAGGTGAAGCCTGTCAGGCTTGGCCTCTCATAAGTAGGATGGAATAGTGACTCAGTCCATCAATTCATGATTCTGAATGAGTATAACCACTTAATGGTCATAAATGATTATTAGCAGGCTCATCTTTGAGGAACACAAACACTTGAACATGTTCCATATTTGTTGTGGAATATTGCAATATAAGAATGGAGTAACACAAAAACTTGCCTGGGTCATGTTTTGGGCAGAGTGCTCCCCGGATTGGCGCTGGGCCATTATTGTTTCTAATCTACATACATGATCTGGATTCAGAAATGTAACATAAGATAGTTAAATTTGTAGCTGACACTAAGTTTAGAGAAGCTATGGAGTTTGGTCAAGTATCTGAGGATACAAAGAAATCTGACAGACAAAATGCAATAAAGAACAATGCAAGGTGCTAAGCATTGGAAGAAAACAATGGGGACATCCTTATTCAAGAGCTCCCAAATTGAAACAATCTGCTACTGCCTCAAACTCTTGCTTGGGTAGTTTTAACAACTGGGAATTGGAAGAGCCACAAATTGGGTGTGGTGATTTCATGCTCGATTTATGTTCCGGTTGAATGAGTCTCTAAGCTTGGAATGGCTATTGAATGATGTTGAACTAGCTGGGAGAGAGGCTGAAAGAGTGATTGTCGATTGAACACTTGCCATATCCGGGCATTGTGGAAATATTGCCAAATTAGTAGTGCATAACTCTTAAGGTCATCATGCTGAAGCTGTACTTTGTTCAGTTCTGGTCACCAAGGCATAAGGGAAACACTGAGGCCTAGAAATTGGGTAAGGCCCAAAAACGGCGGGGGCACCAGCCAGTGCTATTTGCCTACGCAAAATTTGTGCTACCTGCTCATTAGCATGATTGGAGCGCTGATCTCAGCGCTAAACATGCTGCTGATTGGCTCAGCGCTCAATGCGGGGGGGGGGGTGCAATATCGGGTGCAGTCTAATGGCCGATAATGTTTGGCCTAGGCTCTCTGCACTACTTAAAGGGGAGGTGCTTTGTTGCAGACATAATGGCCCACCAACCAGAGAGAGACCCAGACAATTTTCCGATGCTGCACAGGAGACCTTGGTCCTGGGAGTCCAACAAGGGCGGGCTGTGGTTTACCTGCAGGGAGCCAAGAGGCCATCCAAGCTCATCAGCAGAAGAATTTTGGAACAGATTACACAATTCGTCATGGCCACCAAAGACCTGGATCCAGTGCCGCAAAAAGTTTAATGACCTCACACGGCTGTTCAAGGTGAGTGAAAGCTTCAGCAAATGCCACATCCCACCATCTGCACCACAAGCCTCACACACTGCTCAATGCACCACACCCCCAGCACTCACCTACCAACAATCTCTAGCTATCACCACTCACACCTCACAATCATAGCTTCACTTCACCCTTACTCACTTACCGCTGCTGCAACATTCACACCCACATTTCACACCTTGCACACACTGAAAGCTATTCAACCATGACAAGCACATCACACAAACACATTGCACCACACTCACTGACACATTTCCCTTTCTCTTGCAGCCAAAGGTTGCAAAGAAC
Source organism: Squalus acanthias (assembly GCA_030390025.1). NCBI lineage: Eukaryota > Metazoa > Chordata > Chondrichthyes > Squaliformes > Squalidae > Squalus > Squalus acanthias. Next base: position 104,897,135 of record CM059430.1, on the reverse strand, counting down.
AGACGTGAGCAACAATAGACCAGAGGTGGCCAAGCCAGGATTGAGACCCTGACCGACCTCGAGCAATCCGTCTTTGAAATTATTGGAGGGGCAGTAACAGAGTCCGTGGCCGGCGGAGAAGTTGAAACCATTTCTGATGATGACGGTATGGTCACACCTAATCCTGCTTCTCGCATTTCACTTCTCCCTCATCCCACAATCTCTTCTCACTTACAAGCTGCTAATGGTGTATGTATGGATATCTTGCTTCCGCGCCGCCCCCCCCCTTGCCCTCACCACAACCCGACCCTTACACCTTTCTGCTTTCAGATACCCAAGAAGTGCCACCATCACAGCCTGTCCCTCATCATCATCAGCAAACTGACGGAGGAGAAGAAGAGGAAGAAGAAGAGAGACTGGCACTGCAGTTGACACTCACAGACACCAGCTCAGAAAATGGGATTGCCTGGACTTTAGAGGGTAGTTTAGAGGTGGGATCTGCACGTGGTGAGTCACTGGGCACGTGCGGACTGCAGCCAGGCTAGGTGGAAAGCGTAGCTCGGGTGCCAGCTCCCTGGAGGGCGAGTTTGCACACCTCGATGGGGTAGCCTTCAGAAGAAGGGTGATGGGCATGTACACGGAAATGCTAGGTGTAATGGCAAGCTTACCAGAGAGCCTCTTGTCAGTGCCAAGGAGCATGAAGGAGTCCGGCTCCAACATTGCACAGGGATTTGTGCAGAGCTTGGATCCATGATTTCCAGGCTGGAAATGATGGATAACTCCAGAAGAGACCTTGTGGACCCCGCCATGATGCTGGGTGTGATGGGCGATCTTGGAGCTTCCATTGCAGCACAGGCAGAAGCGACCCAACATCCTCCAGCAGATGGCTAGGAATGCTGAGGCGCTGCCTCGAGGGAGTGGCAGTGTGTCTGTGGAGCAAGAACCTGCTGTCCTCACTCAGGAAGACAGCATTCGTACTCCCACCACTGCCACGCTGCCATTGCCATTGCAGTTGCCGGTCAGCCAGCCAGCCCAGACTGCTGCCGTCCATGCCGAGCAGCCTATAGCCGGCCCTTCTAGGTCCAGAGCTGCTCGAGGTCATCCTGCAAGGCCATCTATAGTTTGCGCCACTGAAAGTCAGTAGCCTTCCACCAGCCATGCTGCAGCCACTGGGGGAGCGCTGTGATGGACCACTAGAGTAGGTAAAGGCACATGAAAGACAGACACTAAGGGAATGCACACGGGTGAATAATTGAGATTGATATTGTGATTGGATTTTGATCAACTTATTAATTTTGTTTGGAATGTGTGTTTTGTGGTGGCTCTCATTTCAGCTTTGTGCCCAGGAGGACGCTGTGATGTTCCGTGACAGAGGGATGGTATGATAGGGAAGTGGTTAGCAACGGGGATCTGGGGTTTCATTCTGTTGAATCGGAGTATGATGAGGAGCTCACGGACAGCCCGTCTGGAAGGGGGATTTGCAGGCTGTCTCTTCCCTCCCTCCTACTCCTCCTCTTCCTCTTCCTCCTCCTCCTATTCCAACTCCTCCTCTTCCACCTCTTTCTCTTCCTTCTCCTCCTGCTCCTCCTTCTCCTCCTCCTGAGGTGGTCCCGCAACCCCTGGTGGCAAGGACTGCACCCTCATGATGGCCAAGTTGTGGAGCATGCAGCAGAGCACCACAAAATGGGACACCCGCTCAGCCGAGTACTGGAGGGCTCCTCCCGAGCGGTCAAGGCAGCGGAACCATTGCTCGAGCACCCCCATCGTCTGCTCGATGATGTTCCTGGTTGCAGCATGGCTGTCATTATAGAGTGCTGGGCACGAGTGGTGGGGTTGTGGAGGGGGGTCATCAGCCAGGTGCAGGATAGCCCTTGTCCCCAAGCAGCCACCCTCAGGTTTGATGTGGTGGCTGGAAGAGTGCACGACTGGCACAGGATGAAGGTAACATGACTGCTGCCAGGATAGTGGTCATTCACCATCATGATGCACTGGGTGTGGTTGCACAACAGCTGCGCATTAAGTGAGTGGTAGCCTTTGAGGTTACGGAGCATCTCAGCATTGTTACATGCTGCCCGCAAAGCTTTGTGTGTGCAATTGATGGCGCCCTACACCATGGGGAAGCCTGCTATCCTGGCAAAGCCACATGCGCGCTCGTCCTGCTGCAGACAAAAAAATTGAGGGCAACGGTGACCTTGAGGGCCACTGCTCTGAGGCTGCAGATCTGATTGCAGGAGGTGGCAGAGTACTGTGACCACCTCCTTGGTGAGGCGGAGCCTCCTAATACACTGCTCCTGGCTTAAGTGGAGGTAAGAGGCTGAGAGCTACGTGGATAGCATGTTTCAGGAGGTGGTCACCCCATAAGAGTGTGCACGCAGAAACGGAATGAATGACCATCAGACAGACAAAGAGGACCGGGCAGGTAGCACAGGAGTCCCCTGAGTGCATCGCACTCTCTAACCACTGGTGATGGCGATGGTTCCTGTGGGGCGTACAGTCAGAGCCAAGTTCACGGCACCACGGGTGGCTCAGCTGTACAAGGTGGGAGGAGGAAAATTGGGAAAGCAATGGTGATAGGAGATTCGATAATTCGGGCAGCAGACAGGCATTTCGGCGACCGCAGATGTGACTCCAGGATGGTATGTTGCCTCCCTGTTGCCAGGGTCAAAAATGTCACTGAGCGACTGCAGAACATTCTGAGGGGGTGAACAGCCAGAGGTCGTGGTCCATATCGGTATCAATGACATTGGTAGAAAGAGGGATGAGGTCCTGCAAGCAGATTTTAGGGAGTAAGGAAAGAGATTAAAAAGCAGGACCTCAAAGGTAGTAATCTCCGGATTACTCCTGGTGCCACGAGCTAGTGAGTATAGAAATTGGAGGATAGAGCAGATGAATGCATGGCTGGAGAGATGGTGCAGGAGGGAGGGCTTTAGATTCCTGGGACATTGGGACCGGTTCTGGGAGAGGTAGGGCTTGTACAGGCCGGCCGGGTTGCACCTTAACAGAGTTGGGACCAATGTCCTGGCAGGGGGAACAGTTTGCTAGTGCTGTTGGGAGGGTTTAAATCAATTTGGCAGGGGGATGGGCACCAGGATGTAGCATTAGAAAGGAAAAACAAGGTGCACAAAGGATTGGGAGAGACAGATAGCACTAGAGTAAGAAATAGTACGGTATTAGGTGGGGTCAGACTAAGAGAATACAAGAAGGTCTAAGGTAGGTTTACAGTGCATGTGTGTAAATGCACGAAGCATGGTAAATAAGGTTGGTGAGCTGCAGGCACAAATAGTCATATGGGAATATGATGTCATGGTGATAACGGAGACCTGGCTCAAAAAAGGGCAGCATTGGGTACTAAATATTCCTGGTTATAAGGTGTTCAGGAAAGATAGGAAAGAAAGGAGGTGGGGTGGCAGTTTTGATTGAGGAGAATATTACAGTGCTGGAGAGGGAGGATGTCCTGGAGGGGTCCAGGACAGAATCTCTTTGGTTAGAGGTAAGAAACAATAGAGGTGCCATTACACTACTAGGTGTATTCTATAACTAGTCGGAAGGATATAGAGGAGCAAATTTGCAGGGAAATTACAGAGAGATGCAAGAACTATAGAGTAGTGATAATGGGGGACTTCAACCCTCCTAATATAGACTGGGATAGTAATAGTGTAAAGGGCAGAGAGGGGGAAGAATTTCTGAAGTGTGTTCAAGAGAACTTTCTTGATCAGTACGTTTCCGGCCCAACGAGGAAGGAGGCATTGCTGGATCTGGTTCTGGGGAATGAGGTGGATCAAGTGGAGCAACTGTCAGTAGGGGAACATTTAGAGAACATTTAGAGAAGTGATGGCCAACTCCATTCGAATACTTGTGGACCCAACCATGATGCTGGATGTGATGGGCGATGTCGCAGCTTCCATTGCAGCACAAGTGGAAGTGGCCCAACATCTGAGTGCTGCAGAGGCAGCTCAGACTTCTGCCATGCAGGCTCAGCTTGCTGCCACGCAAGATCAGACTGCTACCATCATGGCTGGGTTTACGAGTGTGGAAAGGGGTTTGCAGGGTCGCACAGCAGTCCAGCAATCATTTCTCCAACAGATGGCTTGGAATGCTGAGGCACCAGCCCAGGGGAGTGGCAGTGGCTCTGTGGAGCAAGAACCTGCTGTCCTCTCTCGGGATGACAGCATTCGTACTTTCACCACTGCCACTCTGCCTGTCAGCCAGCCAGCCCAGACTGCTGCTGCTGATGCTGAGGTGGTGCAGTCTACAGCCGGGCCTTCTAGGCCCAGAGCTGCTCGAGGTCGTCCTGCAAGGCCATCTGAAATCTCCCACACGGAAAGTCCTGCAGCCTTCCACCAACCATGCTGCAGCCACTGGGGTAGCACTTCATAGGAGCACCAGAATAGGCAAAGGAACACAAAGGACAGACACTAAGGGGGTGATTTTGCCAATGGGGACATGATGGAGGCGGGACTGCTGCTTGTCGGGTTTTAGTCCCGACTCCATCGACGTCCGGGCAACCCACGCTATTTTCCCTTGATTGATCTTGTTAAGCCCGCCCAGCGGGCTTAGCCGGCCAATTAATACAAAGCCGGTGACAGAGGACGTCAGCGTATGACGTTTCATCTGTCAAGAGCTTTTGACAGATGAATTGTCATCGTTTGTGAGCTCTGTGAGATGAGGGACTCCCGAGACCTGAGGGTTGAAGCCTGGAGGAAGAAGCAAAGGTAAGTAAAGCTTTTAAAATACTTAAGCTTCACCTCACACACTTACCTCTACACACATGCACCCATCACTCACCTGCACACTGGACATTTCGGCCCCGCAGACCCCCGCAGACCCACGGCTCGCCTCACTGACCCTGGCGAGGTTCGGTGCAGTCAGGAAGCCCACACTTTAGGTGGCAAAATAGGGATTATCCAAAAAACTGCCTGTTAACTACCTGTTAACAGGCAGTTAATTGGCACTAATCCCCTCCCTGCCTCGAGGAGACGGGACCCAGCGCGGGTCAGGTACACGCTTCCTGGGAAGATGGCACGGATGCGAGCAGATTCTGCCATTTTCCCGGCAGTCCTGCCTCTATACCTGTCTCCCCAGGGCTGACAAAATCGCCCCCTAAGGGAATGCACAAAGGTGATTAGTTGACTTTGTAATGTAATATTGGAATTAATCATTTATAAATAATGTTTGTTTTGTGTGGCTTTCATTACAGCATTGTGCCCAAGAGGACGCTGTGATGTTCTGTGACAGTGGAATGGTAAGGTGGGGAAGTGTTGAGCAACGGGGATCTGGGGTTTTATTCAAGTGAACCAGAGCCTGATGATGCGTTCACAGACAGCGGCTGGAACAGAAATTTTCAGGCTGCCTCCTCCTCCTCCTCTTCTTCTTCTTCCTCTTCCTCCTCCTCCTCTTCCAGAGGTGGTCGTGGAACCCGTGGTGGCAAGGGCTGCGCCCTCGCGATTGCCAAGTTGTGGAGTGTGCAGCAGACCACCACGAATTGGGACACCTGCTCCGGTGAGTACAGAAGAGCCCCTCTCGAGCGGTCAAGGCAGCAGAACCATTGCTTGAGCACCCCGATGGTCTGTCCAATGAGGTGCCTTGTGGCAGCATGGCTGTCATTATATGATTGCTGACCACAAGTGGTGGGGTTGCGGAGGGGAGTCATCAGCCAGGTGTAAAGTGGATAGCCCTTATCTCTAAACTGCCACCCTCGGGTTCAACATGGTGGCTGGAAGATTGTTGGCACAGTGGACTGGCGCAGGAAAAGACATCATGACTGCTGCCAGGATACCAGGCATGCACCATCTTGATGTGCTGGGTGTGGTCACGTATAAACTGCACATTAAGTGAGTGTTAGCCTTTGCGGTTACGATACATCTTAGCATTGATATGCACTGCCCGCAAAGCCACGTGTGTGCAGTCTATGGCGCCCTGCACCACGGGGAATCCCGATATCCTGGCAAAGCCAGAGGCGCGCTCGTTCTGCTTCTCTCTGTTCAGAGAGAAGACAATGAAATACCTTCTCCTGGAGTACAGAGCCTCAGTGACCTCCCAGATGCAGCGATGGATGGCAAACTGCGAGATGTTTGCCATGTCGCCTGGAAGGATCTGCTGGCGATAAAATATCAGGGCCACGGTCACCTTGAGGGACACTGGTAGAGCCGTCGTCGCCCTGCTCTGAGGCTGCAGATCTGGTTCCAAGAGGTAGCAGAGTTCTGTGACCACCTCCTTGGTGAAGCAGAGCCGCCAGAATACACTGTTCCTGGATTAAGTGCAGGTAGGAGAAGTGCTCCCTGAAGACCCTGGGTGTGTAAGGCCTCCTGCTGAGAGCCCACCTCCCCCTCCTCCTCCTCCCTCTGCGAGCAGCTTGTCTTTGCTGCTTCTGCTCCATCTCCCTGTCATGCTGCAGCCCGAGGGGGACTGCAAGTAGAGCCCCATGACTGAGAGCAAGTGGTGTAGTCAGAGGCCTTCCAATTGCAGCCAACGCCTTCCCAACGTCCAACAGCACTCCCTGCACACTTTACTAACTTTATAAATGTCTTCCAGCAAGCCAGTATCGATATAAACTCTGCAAGAGCCAGTACAAGAGAAATAATCAACTTACCTGCAAGTTGGATGTATCCCTTTAAATAGTGCTGGTGGGGGGTCCCTCGTGTACGCACGTTCAGCTGTGCGTGTTTCGGAGAGGGCGTTGTTTGGAACGGCAACACCGAAAATGGCAGGTCGTGCATCAAATCAGCGCTACACGCTGACTGACGTCACAATCTGTCTATTCTGCATGCATGTCTCGCCCGCGCTATTGCCCTCACCAAGATGGCAAGCAGCGCGGACCGCGCTGGAACTGGGCAGCAGCGAGGCAGTCCCCATTTTTTTCCCAAAACCAACCTTAGCTGCGCTAAGGTGTCTTTGGTCTTGAAAGAAAGCAAATGAGAAAAGACCTTTTAGAGATGCACAAGATAGTGGAATCGAAATGGTTAATATAGAGCACTATTTCTAGTTTAACCATGACTGCAGAACAGAGAATTATAGGTAAAAACTGGAAAAGACATGGTCAGAACCAATAGCAGAATACACTTGTTCACAGAAAGGGTGACTAATACTTGGAATCATATTCTGGGCAGGCAAGTGTAGGCAAAATCTCTAGAATCATTCAAGAGTCAGTTAGATGCTGTGATGGGGTTTCTATGGAAGGATAAACTAAATGGGTTAAATAGCTTTCCTCATGTATATTTATTTTTAAGATTTTTGTGAAAAGATTATTCAGTTTGCTTCATTATCTATGTCCTGCTTCAAGAGCCATTCTAACTATTCATGATTTTTTTTCCTGCCTCAAATGCATATTCCTTTATTCTTTCCTGGATCAAGAACTGGCAGAATTCACCAACAACTTAGACATAGTAAACATCTCAAGGCACTTCATGGGGTGCAGTGGATGGTGAGCAATCATAGAAGAATTAGGGGAGGTGACCTGATGGCATGATTGAAGCGGTAGGTTTTCCAGGTGCTTTTGAAGGTGGGGAAAGAGAAGTAGCATGTCAAAGGTTTTAGGGAGAAAATTCCAGAGCTTAGGATCGAGTGGCTCTGCAACTGGTGGTTTTAGATGAAAGGGAGCTGAGATACTTAAAAACAGAGTAGAAATTTGGACTGATTCCTTTAAGAAAGAAGATACCTGAGGCTGAAATTATACAGCATATTGTCTATGTCATTGCTTATGAACTGCTAGACACTGAGAATAATGTTGGCATTCCCTCACATTGTCAGATATTTGTGTTTTCCCCGTGCAGAGTTAGTGGTCTCCAATCCAACGTTGTGCTTAGTCTTGTACACAAAGGCTTTAGACCCATTAATCATTCAGCTCTGGGCTAAATGCACTTGAGTGATGATTGATGAAGTACACCCTTCAGTAATGGCCATTGTAAATACAATAGAAAAATGTGTCCAGCTTGAGGAAGCAGCTTTAGTTTTAATTTGTAATTGAAATTGCAATGTGGAGAACCATATCCAGCATGTTGCTGATGATTTACGTTTATACCCAACAGATATTTTTTTCCCCTTTTTTCTTTTTAGGTGCCAACATGTGCTGTACACCATTTCGCTACACTGCTGATGCCATTTAACAACTGACGACTAGAAGACCCCAAAGAGCAGGGCAGGCAGGCTTGCCTTCCAATCATCTAGCCATCAGAAGGAACTATAGGAGTGAACCTACAGCCTGTGACTCAGCAGCCCTGCAGCACTGTGTAATTTTAAACTTGAGAAGCACTTCTAAAATCCAGACCCCTTCCCTGTGTCTGTTTCATTTTAATCACTTTTTTGTGTTGTATTATATCTATCCCCGGCTTTCAGCATACTTCTTAAAACTATATTATCAAAAGAACCAATATAATTAATGTAGGAGCATGTTAATATGCTCAGAAGTATTCAGAAATATGATTAAGCCCTCGTTTTACTACATTAAAGGCGCTATATAAATACAAGTTGTTGTTGTTGCCGTATAGTGCTCATGCACACATATACACACAACAGCACAATCAGATCTTCAGACACAGGAAGAAAAAATATAAAAAGCTAAAAGCTTGCTTTATTCTACTCTGTGATGCACTCTAAAATTATACAATCGAGAGATTATTACCTTCCACCTGCAGATGTTTCTTGGTTTGTGATGTTTTCATGTATATTTTTTCCCCTTAACCGTCTCCTGATCCCTAGTCACGGATAAAGTATTGATTTTTTCAGTATTGTCTTAAGCTGAGGTTTAATTGAAGGTCAGTATTTGCATCCCTGTCAGATACACTACCTACAATATATTATCTTTGCTTAACAGACATTACCTCAATAAGCTCATAATCTCATGCTTTGAGCCTCACTGTGGGGGATTACAGATATATACTTTAGCAAGCAAAACTTGAGAAGCTTGACCGATAGATAGATATAAAGTCACAAAGATCATACAGTACTTGCACAGGTTGTATAGAGAGTGACCTGAATGTAAAAAAAATCATTATAATGCGGGTGCTTATTATGATGGTTGGTTTGAAATTAATTTTCTTTTAGTGTAATGAGACATATAATCCCTTTATTAATATTTAATGTTTTCTACTTAAGCCCGTTTTATTTTTCTTTACTCTGTATTTAATGGCAGCTGCTGTCAAGTACTTTGGTAATAAAAAGCTGCTACTTTGACGGATGTTCTGCTTGTAGTTTATAAAATAAGAACCATGTTGCTGTTTCATGAAGTGAACAACTTTCAGAGAGAGATGTGGCTGAAGACAAAATTAAAAACTTGAAGTATATATTTAGTCAGCTTGACTACTTGCAGTCCATAGGCAACCTTATCTCACTGGACCCACGTGCAATCTCTCTCCGACCTCCATTGCTTTTCCTCTTTCTTTCTGGAATTTCATATCCAATTCTACTTTCTTATCGATCACAGCTTTTTACCACTGTCTTGCTATGGACCTATAATGAACCATTTATCTTGCATGGAATTGCTATCCACACATGTGCAAGTTCATGAAATCATTCATTGCTGGTCACATCAGGCGCAGCTCCCAGTCGCTTCACAGAGCTAGTGTCCAGGCAAATATGTTGGAAATTACTGAAAAATGTCAAACATATTTTTCATTGCATTTGAGGTAAGTGCTCAAACAACTTTAAAAAAATCAGCATGGAGTCACCCAACTCTAATTATATGCTATGTGATGCAAAATAGATGGTGAATCCTTTAAAACATCATAACATTTCAAACTGTTCATTCCTAGAATGGCGGTAAGACTCTCCAATAATTTATTAGATTTTCTAAGATCCAATTAATACTTTACTGATAGTGATTTTATTTTTATTTAACAAATAGGTTTGTTTGAAAGTATGTAAGAGTTATTCATAAAATGTTTGGATGGGATATTTTGTAGCAAGATTCTTCCAATTCCTCATTAAATCTCAGCGGGTTGCCTTGAAATGCAGAATGATCCCATGTTAATTGGCACTATGGGGTAAATTTTGTATGGTTCTGCTTGTGGAGTGGAACCTTGTAAAAATGTACGTGTTAATGTGAATGTTGATTTAATTGAATGTACAGTGAAAGTTGAATTCACCCTTAGACAGTTGACTGGCTCAGGGAAATTTGACTGTCTCTCTGGGCAATTTTGGCACATTTTCACTTTACAGGCTGTGATGCTGAAACAAACACTAGTGTTACAGCAAAATAACTACTTTAATGCCAGGAGTAGTTTTATATATGAAATATTAACCTTGTACACTTTAAACAGTTTTAATTAAAAATCATAAAAGAATCCCATTAATTCTGCTTACCTGCCTTCTCTATTTCTTCCTATTCTGTCTTCTTTTCCAATCTCTCTCTCTCACCTTACATAGTATTTACAGCACAGAAGCAGGCCAACCGGCCCAGCAGGTTCATGCTGGTGTTTATGCTCCACACAAACCTTCTCCGACCCTTCTTCATCTAACCCCATCAACATATCCTTCTATTCCTTTCTCCCTCATGTGTTTGTCTAGCTTTCCCTGAAATGCATTTATGCTATTCGCCTCAACCACTCGTGGTATCGAGTTCCACACTCTGGGTAAAGAAGTTTCTCCTAAATTCCCTATTGGATTTATTAGTGACTATCTTGGGTAGAGTTTCCACTTTGAGCGCAATCAGCGATTCTGGTGCAAATTGTGCCCGTTTTAAAAAGTGTTTTCTTTCCTCGCGTTTCTGCTCAAACTCATTTGCACATCGCCGAACGCAAAATCTGCTATGAACCAGGAATTGGGCAGCCTTTTAAAACGTACTGTTATAAAAAAAAAATTGCTTAAAAAATATTCCTTGATATATTTAAGAGTGGTAACTTGGTAAAGTTTGATTAATGCAGCTGAAAATGGGTTTATCACAAAAAAATAAGCTTTTTAAATCCCAGTGACAGTCCACCACCTGTGAGTAACCCAATTTTAAATTACTGAAAATGACATTCTAAAAATATACAAAACTATTTTCTCGTTAGTTTGGGATTGTCCTTGTGCCCAAAAGATCCAGTTTAATTTTTGAAGCCTCCTTGAAGGCCCGCTAACGAGTGCAATTAGCGGAAACTCCCAATGGTGAGTAATGGTGACTAAGGCGTGGCCAGTTTTGTGGGTAGGGTCTGTTTCTAGCGCGATGCTTTTAAAACTAGTGCAAAAGATCGCGGAAACTCGAGTTGCGCCGAACGCAATTTGCGCTTAAAATGCTGCGATCTTTTGTGCCGGTTAAGCCGATATCGGGGAAATTGCACCGAAAGAAACAGCGCAACCGAGCTGAAACTCCAGGCCTTGATATTTATGGCCCTTAGTTCTGGTCTTTCTCGCAAGTGGAACAATCTTCTCTACGTCTACCGTATCAAATCCTTTCATAATCTTAAAGTCCTCTATCAGGTCACCCCCTCAGTCTTCTCTATTCCAGAGCAAAAAGCCCCAGCCTGTACAATCTTTCCTAATAGGTATAACCTCTCAGTTCTGGTATCATTGTAGTATATCTTTTTTTCACCCTCTCCAGTGCCTCTATATCCTTTTTATAATATGTAGACCAGAACTGTTCACAGTACTCCAAGTGTGGTCTGACCAAGGTTCTGTACAAGTTTAACATAACTTCTCTGCTTTTCAATTCTGTCCCTCCAGAAATGAACCGCAGTGCTTTGTTTGCTTTTTTCATGGCCTTTTTACCTGCGTTGTGACTTTTAGTGATTTGTGTATCTGTACCTCCAGATCCCCCTGTTCCTCTACCCCATTTAGACACTTATTTTCCAAGGAATATGTGGCCTCCTTATTCTTCAAAATCTACAACCTCACACTTATCTATATTGAAGTTCATTTGCCAATTACATGCCCATTCTGCAAGTTTATTAATGTCTTCTTGCATTTTGTCGCAGTCCTCCTCAACACCTCCTAATTTGGTGTCATCCACAAATTTTGAAATTATACTTCCAATTCCCGAGTCCAAATTGTTTATGTAAATGGTGAACAACAGTGGTCCCAGCACCGATCCTTGTGGAACACCACTTCCCAACTTTTGCTAGTCTAAGTAACTACCTTTAACCCCTATGCTCTGTTTTCTGTTTTGTAGCCAGCTTGCTATCCATTCTGCTACTTGTCTTTTGATTTTTTAATGATTTTCTGAACTAACCTTATTCTCTCCTAAAGAATTGAACTCTAAGGGGGAAAAATTCGGTATTGACCATTTTGGGGTAATAATATCAGCCGGGCACAAAATTTAGCGCCTGGCGCAAATTATCGCCGGTAACCGAGAAATTCGTCTCCAGCGCCCCTGGAGGTGATTGGATTGCTAAATCAAACGCTACACACCTCTCTTTGGGCGCTAACGTTGGGGAATGGAGCGCTACCTCAGAGAGCTACTCAAGCTCAGGCGATGTCAATTACCTTGTACTCAGACAGACTGGCGCCTTCCCGTTCTTAAAGGGAGGGTCCATCATGCTGCACAGCCTCACCCTGATCATTGCTGCTTGTGACCTGGGCCTGCAAGGAGGTGCAATTCTACAACAATGATTATCATGGCTACTCAGAAGCCCAAGGAGAGAGCTTGCTGGTTTAGTGACCAGGCATTGGAGGCTCTGGTTGTGGCTGTGGAACGCCGATGGGCAGTGCTGTTTCCAGACACTGGCAGGAGGCCATTGCCCCGGGAGTTTACAAGGGTGTGGAGGGAGGTTGCCCATTACGTATCATCCAGGAGCCTGGTCCAAGGACTCACACGCAGTGCCGCAAGAAGTTCAATGACCTCATTCGGGTGGTCAGGGTGAGTAGATGCTTGAAATACCTCTACATCCCACCATCTCAACCTCACTCTATGCACAGACGGTATAAAATGCCAACTCCCCAACACTCACCCAACAACTATGCCCATCTACTAAAAATCACATCCACATCTCACACCTTGCAGACATTAATAGCTATTCAACTATGGTAGGTACATCTGCCAAACACATGGCTGCACACTCACTCACACACTGTCCTTTTTCTTGCAGGCCAAGCTTTCTCATAACAGGAGGGAGCAACAACGCACGGGAGGAGGTCGGACGGAGCTGCACCCCCTCACACAGCTGGAGGAGCGAGTGCACAGACTAAGCACGAGCCATGTCATGGGTGCTGTGGCTGTTGGAGAGGTTGACTCCCTTGGGGACAGCAACGGTATGTTCATCATCTCTCTCTCCTCTCTCCTACCTCTTCCCCCTCACTACACGAGCCTTTCCCACTTTCCATCTAACTTTACTGTCTCCATTCCTTGCTCCCTTCCTGCCCCCCATCCTCACGTTAAAGCCACTCTTGTACCTGCCTGCTTTCAGATAGTGAGCCACCATCTGACCAGCCTGTCCCTCAGCCTCCCAGTGACAATGATGTGGGAGAGGAGGAGGAACACCAAGCTGGAGCCTCACCGCCTGCGTCTCCCGAGGGCGAGACATCGGATACTGGGGCCACGCGGTCACTGGAGGGGAGCAGAGGAAATGGCGCTGATGTGGGTGAAGCTCCGGGACCCAGCGGGCTGCAGCAACGCCATGGGGGAAGGGAACTCGGGGGCCATCTCCCCGGGAGGTGAGTGCATGCACAAGTTCTGCTGCACAGAGGCGCTGAATACTCAGGCGATGAGCATGCATACGGAGCTCATGGGTGCAATGTCAAGGGTGCCCGACAGCATGGATGCACTGGCTAGCAGCATGGATGAGTCCACCACCAGCACAGCTGTCATCTGTGCGCAAATCCTCAAGCCCATCCTTGCCTCGTTGCAGAGGATACTTGACTTGCAGAGAGACCGTGGGGACCCAGACCCCATACCGCGTGTAATGGGTGAGCTGGCAGCATCTATTGCAGCACAGGCCGAGGCAACGCAATGGCTTAGTGCTGGAATCGAGTCATTGGTTGGTGCCATCCAATCTCAGACTGCTCTGATGCACTCTCAGATTGATGCCACACAAGCGCTGACTGCTGCCTATCGTCGCTGGGTCACCCACAGTCCACCAGGGATCTCATGGTATCACAGCAGGCCTGTAATCTGTGCTCAAGCAATCTGAGGTTCTGCCCCGGGGGAGTGGCAGTGTGTCAGTGGAGCAGGAACCTGCTGTCCTCTCTCACGATGACAGCATTCCTGCTCCCATCACTGCCACTCTGCCATTGCTCTTGCCACATCCTATAACCCAGCCAGCCCAGACTGCTGCCGCCCATCCAGAGTTGGTGCAGTCTATAGCCAGGCCCTCCAGGCCCAGAACTGGTTGAGGGCGTCCTTCAAGGCCATCTGCAGTCTCTGGATCCGAGATTCAGCAGCCTTCCGCCAGCCTTGCTGCAACCACTGGGGCCACATTACGGAGGAGCAGTAGGGTTGGAAGGGGGAAAGTGCGAAGGGGAGGGAGATCATTCAAGAAGGGCGATTATCTAAAATTTTTCTGTCATATGTGGGGAGTGTTTGTACCAAATTTGGATGTGTTTGTAAATATATTGTTCATTCTGTTAAGAATTATTTTGATGTGGTAAGAACCAGTTTTGTTTGGTATTGATTGTGCTTAATAAGACACAGTTGTTCAGAAAAATATTTTTTTTATTGAAACGTTACAAATTTCTTCATGTTACTCATTGGAACTTTGCCCGGTAATAGGGGCTGCAGGATGGCTGTAATGATGTGCTTGTTGATCCCAAAAGCCATCTTCTCTGTCATTCATCAGAAGCGCTGTCTTATGAGGCGTTCACGAATGGCCCTTGCTGATGCACGTTGTTGCTGCTCCTCCTCCTCTTCATCCTCCTCCTCCGCCTCCTCCTCCTCCTCTCCCTCTTCCTCCTCCTGAGGTGGTCCACCAATCCCTGGTGGCAATGGCTGGGTCCTCAGAATTGCAAGGTTGTGAAGCATGCCGCACACAACAATGAAAACCGATACTCGATCAGGGGAGTACTGCAGGGCTCCTCCAGAGTGGTCAAGACACCAGAACCGTTGCTTCAGCACGCCGATCGTCAGTTCAATGAGGTTCCTAGTGGTGCTATGGCTCACATTGTATGCGAGCTCAGCAGGAGTGTTGGGGTTACGGAGCGGTGCCATCAGCCAGGTGCAGAGTGGATAACCCTTGTCCCCGAGGAGCCAGCCACTTGGATGATGCAGTGGGTGGAAGAGGTCTGGGACACCAGTCTGGCGCAGGATGAATGCATCGTGGCTGCTGCCAGGATAGCGGGCATTGACGGCGAGGATGTGCAGTCTGTGGTCACACATCAACTGCACGTTCAGAGAGTGGAAGCCTTTGCGGTTGCGGAAAACCTCTGCATTTTCATGAGGTGCCTGCAAGGCCACGTGCGTGCAGTTAATGGTGCCCTGAACCATGGGGAAGCCCATTATCCTAGTGAAGCCACGTGTGCGTTAACGCTGTTAGTCTCGGGTCATGGGGAATGAGACGTACTCCCTTCTCCTTTTGTACAGCGCACTTGTGACCTCCCAGATGCAGCAATGGACAGCGAACTGGGAGATGTTCGCAATATCCCCTGTTGAAGCCTGGAAGGAGCCGCTGACGTAGAAATTGAGAGCCACTGTCACCTTCACTGCCACCGACAGAGACATCCTGGTCCTGAGCTGAGGCTGGAGATCTGGCTGCAGGAGGTGGCAGAGCTCAGTGTCCACCTCCTTGCTGAAGCGGAGCCTTCTAAAACACTGCTCCTCGACAGATGATGTATGAGATTGCTCCCGGAATACCCTGGGAGGGTCAGGTCTCCTATTGAGAGCCCTGTTGGCCCTCCTCCCTCTGGCCACGTTTTCCACTCTATCTCTCCGCCTCCGCTGCCTCCAACGGTGAAGCTGGAGGACGAGGCCCCGTGCTAGTACAGACCCCATTAAATCTTCTAAATGTGGTAGTAATAAAGCTTCCAGAAATGGGAACTGAAAAGTCTTGCTGACCAACAAAACTCCTTCAAGTAGGACAGCGTTAAATGTCTCCAGAATCCTCTCTCCCTCTCTCAACCTGCGTATGCAGAATTGATTGCGATAGGAAAAAGCAGGAAGTGCACACCTTTAAATAGCGCTCCCCCAGCTCCCAGCCGACTGCAAACCATCGCCCTCCACCTGTCATTCCTAGCGCCAGGCACTGAGGCAGGGGGCGAGAATAAATTTCCAGTCCGGGGCGCTACCAGGGCGATGCGCGCTTCGATGATGTCATGATCTCCGGGTGCAGGAGATCGTGGCGGTAGTGTTTAGCGCCACTGCAAACCACCAGGTCAATTTTGCGGGCGGCGCTAAAATCACCATGCATGGGTGGTAAGTCGTTAGCGCCCCGTCAGCGCCTCCGGAAGCGCTAACTGGAGGCGCTAACCAACTGAATTTTTCCTCCTAAATCTTTTACTTATCTTGGTTCTTCCTCCCCCTGGCTTCCACCTTCAATTTTATGAATGGGAAAATGTTTAGAAAAAAAATTGGGCTTTAATTTGAAAGGTAGATGTGACGAGGCCAACCTTAGAGATGATTTTTACCAATCAAAGTAAGAAAAGAAAGACTTACATTTATATAGCATTTTTCATGATCTCTGGATGTCCCAAAGCAATTCGTAGCCAATGAAGTACTTTTGAAGTGTAGTCACTGTTGTAACGTAGGAAATGCGGCAGCCAATTTGCGCACAGCAAGTGATGGAAGCGATTCTGCTAATAAGTTGGTAGATCCCAGAGCTCAATGGCATTCCGATAGGTAAGCTCATCGCTGACATTTGGAAGATTGACTACAGCCATGTGATTTTTGAATAATTTGCAGAATACTGAAATTACCAACGTGAGTGAGGAAAAGTAGTAGATTCATTAAAAACTCTTTCCACCCTTCAGATCCTGACTTCGGTTTCATTGAGACTCGGAGTGAAAATACCAAAGGCCACTTTGGACATTCAGTAACAAATCAAACAGAACTGTCACATTTATATTGCTATTTCTAGAGGGACAGCGCCACTCAACAATAAAAAAATAAAGCACGCCCATTAGAATTTGCTGAGAATTGAAATCCAGTTGAACTCGAGCAGAGTGAATTTGGAATGATTTGTTTACAACTAAATCACAATTTGTGCTGGAAAATATTTCTGGTTTAAAAAAAATGACCTATAGCGTATTCCTTGAAGTGCAGATGTCCTTATATTATGTGAACATTATGTTTAATATTCAAAACTCTGTCTGGGTTGAAGACCTTTGGATCCACAATTAGGAAAGGTTTGAAAAATAAGTGACAATCTTCGCAGCAACAGAAGCTGGAATTTCTTTGTTCACAGTTTATAATTGTACAGCAAACATTTTTAAACCCTTTTAAATAATGAATTTTTAATTCAGTTTACGTGCAAATTGTTTATAGAATGTGAAGTTCGTTAAAAAATAAATAGCATAAACAGAAAGTGTTGTTATAATAGATACCTGATGTGTGACCTTAAACATTCATTACTTATGCTGTGTTAATTTTTGAATCATAACTTTGCTGCTGGCAGGACGCCAAAAAGGATAAGGTAATGCTGCGCAAATTACTTGAGAAATTCAATTTATGAAAATAAATGCAGCAGCCTTCTAAACAGATTTTGGTTTACATTTTAATGGAAATCTAATGAGTGCAGTAGACTAGATGCACAAAAATAGAACAATAAAACTGATCTAGATTAGTACCAGTCCATAGTAAGGCCAATCTATTCTGCACTCTTTCTTTCTCTTGCGCACTTTCTCACTCTCCATGTAACAACTCTCTCACTCACACGCTCGCTCATGCTTTCTCTCTCGCTCTGCCTGTAATGTCAGATAATTACTCAGATAATTGCAGATCTTGAATAACACCATTACTCGCCCTCCCATATTTTGAAATACGATGGACTACTAACAAGAGCATAAGCACGATTTCTGTCACATCGACAGTCATTATTATATCGCCTCAGCAATATACATGCCAACCTAGAAAATGAACAAAAGCTGATCAATCGCTTCAAAAACAGCTGACAGTCCCAAAAGCTGACACCTCAGGAATGGGCCTGATTATAAGCCTATGACATGTGAAAACAAATAATTACATAGGCTTTGTAACTTTAGCTGTAGGTATGCACACCACTTCTTCGCTTGTATTGGACAAAAGCAAAATGGAAGTCTGTAAAAGGAAATCTAAAATAATGAGGCACAAAATTGGTGATGTATTTCTTGGGCGAGGTGCCTGGGGTCATGCTCACATAGAAAATTTAGAATTTTTACATTAATAATGTTCCATTCTGATTAATTTTAAGCACGTTCATATAAGACATAAAACCACGGTCCTCTCAGCCTGTTCATGTGAACTTAAAAGATCTCATAACACTATTCAAGAAGCACAGGGGAGTTCTGCTGTTATCTTGGCTAATATTTATTCCTCAACCAACATCACCAAAAACAAATTAATTAGTCAATTATCTCATTGCTGTTTGTGGAACCTTGCTTTGGAGAATCGATTGCTGCTTTTGTCTATGTACCAAAGGTGACAATACTTCAAAAGTAATTCATTGACTGGGAAGCACTTTAAGGATATGAAAAGTACTCTAGAGATGCAAGTCCTTCTCTTTGTTTCATAGTTCATAATTAATAGTTTAAAAAAAATATGACATTTAGATTTTCAATATACCCAGAAGACCACCACTTCCACAAGAGTTATCGCAGCAGTCACTCTCCCACATCCAACACCCCCCTGCCCAGTTCACAGAGGCACTCTAGCATCTTCAGTGCAGTTCATAGAGACACTGCATCCCATTCAAATACTCACCCTTTCACAGAGATACACTCTCTTTCTCCAACCTTTCCAGTTCATACCGGCATTCCTCTCTTTTTTCTCTCTTTCTGCTACCCTCCATTCAACCAGGCACTTTCTCCCCAAGAGTTATCAGAGTGCTTTGATTGAGTGTAACGTGTAATAGCAAATTTAAACCTCTATTTTGCTCATGGTTATTCATGACGATGCCTAATGCAATCTTGTTTCACAAGTAGTGACTTTACTACATTGTTGTTTCTTTACTGTATGGTACAACATGTGACTTAACTAACCCTGCATACACCTTTTATACATAGCTTCTGAGTGTCGTGATCCGCATTCTCTGAGATCCCATCATGGGTTTGGGAAGCCTTTCTTCTTCATCTATATTCATCTCAAAATCATACTCTAACACGATGTGAACTATAGCAATTTGTAAGGATCCTTTAATCCAGGATCGCAATATACTGCCACCTCTTGTCAAAGCCATGACTGAAATATGTTATAAATCTCAGTAATAAGAAACATTACATTTCTTAGTTTTGACTTTTTTTGTATTTTTTGAGGCCATGAAGAGTACGCCTCTCTTTTTCCTGATTTCTCCCCTCCCAGGTCCTCCCTGAGCCATGTATTAATTTGACCTAGAAGATTCAGTATCTGTCTTTCTGCCAGATAATTGCAGTGATGTTCTTAGCTGGCTGCTAGGAGATATGACAGCAGATAGCTGAGATTCCCTCCTTTCTGTGGGCACCTCCCATGTCAGTGTAGGTGAGATTGGAAGCTCTGAGAAACGGAGGCTCAAATCCATGTTTGGTCCCTCCATTTGTGCTGCACATTGGTTCTCCAACTTGCATCACCACACCACTATCAAAATTCACATTTTATATCAATCATTACAAAGAGATGCTTAAGATTAGCCAGTGAACCCTTTCAAGCCTTGCTCTAAAAACGTGCTCCATTTATGATATTCAGTGCTTTTCTCTGCAACATGATTGTATGCCAGGGTGGAGATACTGGGATTTAGACCCAGAAGATTACTTACATTGCAGGTCCGTTGGAGTTGTATTGCTGTGACACTAATCTCTGAGTGGGTTTTGAAGCCAACATGCTAAGAGAAAGTGCATTTCCTCTGTGTTTATGTTGTTAATTTTGCTCCATAGTTGAGTCCGTATTGAATTCACAACTGCAACAGGGTTAATGATGTATGAGATGAGTTAAAAGGTTAAATGTAGTTGGAATTATTCTGTCATAATGAACAGATGAAGTTGTTACAGTTTCTATGAAACTTGGTGGATTAATCTTTCGACATTATCCATTGTAAACAATAACCATATAAATCTGATTTCATAGTTTCAATGTTTTATTACTATATAATCTGATTGGTAACCAACCCATTTTTGACATTGTACTCCTAACCACAGTAATCCTCCTTTAATGTGAAGAGCAATGATTCACATATGGATAATTTTATAGACACATTCATGAAAGCATTTTATTCATGGATAAATATCAATGACCTATGGTGTATAACAAATGTCTTGAATGAGTCTTAATAACCTCTAGTGGCAACAGAGGTAACTCAGTTATGGCCATAGCTTTCAAAGACCAGGATATTTTTTATACCTCATTGCTTCCTATTGTAGGCTGTCATGGCGACACTTTTTAATTAAAAGTATTTTCAATGAATTCTCTAGTTTGAACCACTGTTGTTTCATTTGATGTGGTTACACAAGAAAGAACATTTCAGAAGTCATATCCTGCTGGCTTTTAAAGGACGAACATCTTTGATATAAAGGGGTAGAAATTAGACCATGTTATGCCCATTTTATGAGCAGAATGAGGCCCAATTTCAGGGATCAATGTCCTGTGCCCCCAAGATGCCTGAAACACGTCAGACCTTAAATTTCATTGGGCCATTTTTCAGGTGTCCCTGGTGGACACCAAAATCAGGTGTTAGGTTCCTAAACTATGTAAATGAGGGGCCTTAGGCCTATTTTAGACCCCCCCCTCACTGAAATTGGAAGGAGTCGGGCCTGCCCTGCTCAGGATTCTTCAATGGCCACTGCGGCCTAAACAGCCAATCGAAAGTGTGTTTTGTTTTAAAAATTAATTTACATTTTTTTTCTTGTGGAGCCAGGAGGAGCAAGAGTGCTCCCCCCCCACCCCCCCGTCTTCAAAGCACTCCCTCAGATGCACCAAAATAGAGCCTGATGAAATCAGCGCCCCCCCCCCCTCGTAATCTTATCTTGATTTTGTATACTGATATATTTACTGTCACAAGATGTCTTCCTACCGTCTATCTCTTTTCTTCTGGAATAAAGAATGCAACTAATTTATCAGAATGCCAATATTAACTAGTTTAGACAAAGCTAAGAAAACTCTAAGAGGGGCTATTCAATGGCTTCGATCCAATTGACTTGTCAGTCAGAAGCCATTTGCTTCTTACGTCAACACAGTGGCATTTTTCATTGTTTTCTTCTCACCCTTGAAGAATAAATTGAAATAACTATGTTGAATGAAATGCAGCCATCGGTCAATGGGCTTGACTTTTCTCAAGGACATTCTTTTGTTGCCAAGAATTGTCAACTGCAACGAACAGAGTGGTGGGGGTGAGAGGACGCCAATTAAAAAGCCAGGGACAGACAGAGGAGTAAGAGACAGCTTGAAGAAGTAGGCTGCCAGCTTGACTAGTCACATCTGTCTGTTGACTGACTAATATTTTATATGAACTGCTGTACTTATTCATTGAACCTAATTAACATGTATCCATAGAACTGTAACAGTTATAGTATTAACACTTAGAAAATGGAAAGCTGCAGCTATGGATGTGCAGGCTGCAATGTGCATTTGGCAGACTCGTATTGCAGGCTGACCTCAGTTTGATTGGCACCAAGGTGCAGTGACAACGGAGTTCTGTGCAAGCATGTTTGTATACTTTTGCCATTGATGCACACTTGAAACCATTTCACATTGATGCAAAAGTGATATAACTGCACCCTGATTCTCTAAAGTTGCCATGAATTTATATATTACAGTATGTTCTGATTCAATACAAAACATCTGTGTGCGTGTGTGTATATATATATATATATATATGCACAATCCCAATGGAATTGCACGGAATCAATATTAAATGCCTTAGAACATTTTTTGTATGTGAACGAGGTGACCGCATTATTTAAATGTGAATAAGGTACATAATGGCCCAAAATTTGCGATCGGAGGCGGATGCCTCTGACCATCAAAAATTCTGCGCATTTACCTGGTGGCCCGGGAGGTATGGAGACTTGCGATCCTGGGCCTCTCCAGGTACCCACGGGTAGAATCCACGTATCCCAGGGGCGCATGCGGTTCACAAGCGCCCCAGGATCACATGGGCCGGCCCAACAAATAAAAGGTGGGAATCCCCATTCATACTTATGGGAGTTCCGTATGTATGGAACTCCCATAAGTATAAATGGGGATCACTTAAAAAATACACGAACACATGAAATAAATTTTTAAAAATTACATGTTAAAAATTAATTAAAATGCCATTTAATTAAATATTTAACGAATTTTTTTTTTTTGATTTTTTAAAAATATGTTTTAATGGGGCTAAAAATAAACTTACCTTATTGGACAGGGTTTTTAATGTATAAATGAGTGATAACATTTTATTTTTCTATTTTTAAAAACTCTTATGCTGGTAAAAGCAGGCTTTACGCCCCGTAAGAATTTCACAGGCATTCAGCGGGCGGAAGTTGAGCAAATAGCGCAACTCTCCACCCGCAGAGGGCCTTCTCCCGGGAATGCGGAGGATCTGTCAAGAAGATTCTTGACACATCGCAAGTTATGGGTTTTAGCGCATGCGCTTCGCATGCCTAAACCCGGAACTTGCGTGGCCCCTACGGGCGCGTACACACCTCGTACACACCCGTAGGGGTCGCAAAATACGGCCCAATGTAAAAATCATATTTTTTAAAGTTTTAATATTTGTATACTGTACTTGTAAAACTTCCTGACATGTAGTGCTTGCAGCAAATGTAGAACCATAGTCTAGATATTCGATGTAGTGAACATGAGTTGTATTTCATCTGCAACATAAATGATGCCTTCTTTCGGCTTCTCTTCTCCAGCAATTTGCACAATTCACACCGATAACACCATTGGAAGTAAAAGACTGTTCTTTGATTTGCAAATTTGAGTTGGGACACAAACTTGTAATATGAGTGAGGTGCTGTATGTTGCCTCCAGGAACAATAACTTTGCAAGGTTCCGTGCAATTTTAATTATGCTATCCTGTTCGAACCTTCTCCCCAGTATTGAGAAGGTCTGACACACCAATAGTGAAGTCATGAATGTGAGTTTGTAGCAACTGTCCACACACAGGTTTACATTTTTGCTTCTAGTTTCTGAATACACCCCGAAATGCAAGCACAGCAAATTTGGCAAAACAGGTAACCTGATCAAATTGTGATTTGGCAATATAAATTGGGTACCAATTCTTCAACAAAAAAAAATCTGAACTTGACTTTTTAATATCTCTCCCTCCTCCTCCCTCCCCATTGCAAGCACTAAAATGCTTTTGAGTGCGATTAACCCATTGCCCCAGCACAAAACATCTAACCTTACTCCACACATCCAATAAAGAATTCCCACACCACCTTAAATTAATGCCCCAAAATATCAAGCAAGCCTTAAAACTTAATTTTCACAGCTGCCCTGAAGATGGCCTTCTATTCCCCAGTGTTGGCTTTTCTCCGTTTTTGTGATTCAATCCTACTCACATGGTCTTCCAGGTTGAACAATTGAGAGTCCAGGCTTGAGTAATTCCACAGAACTCAAGTCATGCTTATTGCTTCTATAATGGGTGTTGCAGGACAATGCAATTCAATGGGTATGAGCCAGTTCAGATTGAACTGGAGCACACATCCAGACCTTAGTGTATTTGCTTATTCATGCTGATTTGGCAGTTTTGCTCAGAAAGGTCATAAGGATAATAAGAAATTGGACTGTTGTACTGGTGCAATTGGGAGTGCTTTTCTATTATCAGATTCAGACACGTTGTTAGAATAATATACTACATATAAGCTACTGTGCAGGTCTGATGACATGCTGCATTGGGCACAGGCAAAGGATGAAAGGTGTCATTGCGGACAGAGAGACACCTTGCAACTTGTCTTATTGGCTTATCCACTGGTGTTATCTAGTGTAACAAACACTTGGAGGCACACTCAGGAAATGTCAAGAAGGCTCAACCAGCTTGAAAAGCATTGCAATTAGCTACGGGCAGGTGATGAATGGCATTCTTAATTGGAGGAGATAGGGTCCTTGGTTTTGGTAAGTGGGAATGTAAGGAAGGGAATGCTAAAAGTGAAAATTAATGGCATTAGAAGTGGAAGCAAGGAGTTGCTAGAAGTAGACACAGTACAGCAGCCACAGCAAGGTGTTTGGATATAATGGAAGAACTGTAATCAACTGTAGTCCCTTGCATAAGACCTTGGTTAGGCCTCATCTAGAATACTGTGTCCAGTTTAGATCCCCTCACATGGTAGCTGATGTAGACACCATGTGAAAGGTTCAAAAGAAAGCCATTAAATTGATACTAAGCTTAAAGTCCCTTAGTTATCATGATGGGCTTATAGATAGGACTTTTTACTTTAGAAAAGCCTAAGGCCCAATTTTAACCTCCGGTGCCGGATGTGAACAGCACATGCTGGGGCTTAAGATATTGGCAGCAAAGTACTCACCTTGTCCACACCACAGTCAGTATCATTTTAACAGGCACGGTTTGGACAGGTCTCATTAAGATGGACGGGTTGGGGATCTAACGACGTCAGTTGGACCCAGACGTTATTTTAACCCCAGGACTCGTGACTCACGCACAGTGTCAATCGCAATGACTGCCGGGGACTGTTCCCATGGGTCCCTGCTGGCAGCCTGCTGCCACGCTTGCCCTGTTCCCGTCAGGCGGGAGTTGGGCCTGCACTATGTCAATGAGGCCCGGGAGTTAAAATGGCTCGGGCCTCAAGTGTCCCTGGCAGTGGCCTGCTGCTCGTGCCTCCAGCCCTTGCTTGCCTCTTGCCCAAGGTTAAAATCGAAGCTGTAGACTGCGAGGAATTTTGACTGAGGTCTTCAAAATAATGAGGGCATTAGATTTCTGTACATGTAGACTATTAGAATTAGAGTTAGGGAGGACCAAAAGACGTGCATATGTTATGTAAGAACCAGGTTAAATGTCGGGAGGTTTTTCTTTTCACAGAGGATCACCAACTGCTGGAGCAAGTTGCTGGCTCATGCAGTGAGCACAGATTTGCTGCACATTTACAAAAGGGAGCTGCCGGAGTTCCGAGTTTTGGCTAATATCACCGCTTACAAAAAGTAGGTGAGGCACTGGGCAATGTGTCTCGTGATCACTGGTGTCCTGGAACTTGTTTGATTGCGTTCAGGGGGGTCGGAGGGGAATTCGACAGATATTTCCCCCCCTGAATTGTCCTAGGGTTTTACCTCTGTTTCTTATTTTTGCCTCTCCCAGGAGATTGTGGTGGGCGGGGGAGTCCCTGTGCTCAGTTGCACCATGATGATATGGGACAGGGTGGATGGAGCAGTCTTTATGTGTTTGCCATTTTGATATGTTCGAAAGACAATTAAAAGTGGGAGATGGAGGGGTACTCTACTAAGTTTCCTAGGAGAGCAGTGCAAGATTTATTACATATTTTTGTCAATCTGGTCCATTAGAAGCGGACAATGTTGCTGCTGATGATGGCCATCCTGCTACATGTATTTTTGCAATGCCCATTTAAGCATTGAAGCACAGCTTTCATTCAGAGGCACAACCAGTTATTGAACAAAGCAGATGACGAGCTAGCAAGAAAGCCCAGCGAGACCCACCACATCAAACCTGGTGGTATACAGGAGGGAGTTGGTGGAAGTAGGCCACAGAGTGGTGTAAGAAAGAGGATATGTAACTAATGTATTGAACTTGCTACATTGACATGGATTTTAATTTGTATTATATCAGACTTGGAAGCAGCAGTCAAACTCGACACTATCCAGGACAAAGCAGTCCACTTGATTGGTACCCCCTCCACTGGCTTAAACATTCACTCCCCCCACCATCAGCGTACCGTGGCTGCAGTCTGTACTATCTATAGAATGCACTGCAGTACTCGTCACAAGGCTTCTTCGGCAGCACCTCCCTAATCTGCAACCGCCATCATCTAGAAGGACAAGGGCAGCATATGCATGGGAACACCACTGCCTCCAAGTTCCACTACAAGTCACATATCATCCTGACATAGATGTATATCGGTGTTCCTTCATTGTCACTGGGTCAAAATCCTGGAACTCCCTACCTAACAGTACCTTGGGAGTACCTTCACCACACGGCCTGCAGTGGTTCAAGAAGAAGGTGTAGAGTTTCGCAATTATCGCGATTCAAAATAACATGAGAGAAGCAGATTCAATTGATCATTTTTATTAAACGAAATGCTGTCCTGATAATAAAGGACACAGAAGCCTGTAAAATGGCCGCCGCGCATCGTGGCAGAAGCTTCCAGAGACACAGTGGGCAGACAAGATGGCGTTGAATATACATTCAGTATGAGATCGGATCATACTCGGTACACATTGAAAAGGCAGGATGCAACCCGTTTGCATCCTAGACAATAGCAATGATATAAGTGCTGGAATCGTTTCCTACGCACAGTAAGGATCATTGAACTGGGCCATCGAGAACCCATCTAGACACATCAATACACAAATACCCCCCCGGCTCAACAATGAGAGAGACATTGGCGGGTGATTAAGCCAGTATTCGGGGGGCCCCAAAACCAGTCGAGGAGACGATTCATACACATCCTGGCTGGCTCAACAATGGAGAAGGTATTAACGGATAGTTGGCCAGTTTCAGGTGTTACCGAAACCCGTTAAGAAGATAATCGCCCCATGCTGGGAGTTTTGGGCGCCAAAATCACACAAAGAATAAACGTTTAGATTTGAGCGGGAGATAAGGCCGACAAAACAGTATAACTATAGAGGACAAATGTCCATCGGTCTCTGGCTGAACCCTCTCTCTTCCTGAAGCTCTTGCTGGACTCCCTTGACTCTTGACTCTTAGCCGTGCTGGTCGGTTATTCGAGTGTTGGGTGGAGCTCAATCGGAACGAGCCGCCTCGACAGGGCAAGTAACAGGGTACACCATCCCGAGTGTCGGTAAACGGTGTCCGGACCCAGAGGCCCGAGTGACGAGAAGAAAGACGAGAAGAAATTCCACGTGCCGCCACGGTCAGTAAACCCCGACCGCGCCCGAAGATATAACGACAGAACCCATCTTTGAATTCTACCGACTACTACATGAACCGTTTCCTTTGAATTCTACGGATTACTGCACGATCCGGTCTGAATCCATCGACCACTTCATGACATCAGGGAATCTGGCTTACCTTTCGCGGCAGCGAGAGTAAACAAGTGGGGTGCAGAAACCCTTCCAAACACGTGACAGTCAGGCGCTGCAGCGAAACGAGCTGAGTGCCCCACTTTAAATTTCCGAAGTGAGCCGAGTGGTGAGCATGTTTTCCGATCCTACAAATCCAGACGTAGTTTAGGTATATTGAGGGAGGGTGGTTTTTCTAAGGTTAATGTATAATGTGTTCCCCCTTTTACGATGTGTCATGTGTTTCCCATTTCCATAGACCAAGTTTTATGAATGTGTGTATACTTGTACTCTCTTTGATCTGCGCCTATGACATGTATTTCATGATTTTAGACGCCATGCAATAAAGATATTCATTTTGTGCTATTCAACCAGGTCTATTTGAGTTTTTCTCTGCATTACTGCTCCTTGCATCTAAGTCCAGGTGTCAGAACCGTAAGGGTGAGTGGGTCGAACCACTCACAGGTGCTTATTGCAAAAGTCTGGCTGGAGACCAGAGCAAGCAATAGTATAGGCAACGAAGGCCTCACCTCGCACCAGTACCGTGACCCCTTACAAAGGCCCATCACCACTTTCTAAAAGGGCAAACAGGGATTGGCAATAAATGCTAGCCTTGCCTGTGGCACCCATATCCCGAGAATGAATTAAAATAAACTGATTTCAGAGGTGGTGCAAGCCTCCTTCTAGCACCTAAGACTTGTATAAATAATCTTTTCCTGGAAGTGTTTGATACTTTCACTGAGAGCAAAATGGTAAAATATGTTCCATATCACATTACTATCAATTGTCAGACTGCTTTAGTCGCACAACCAAACACACCCACACACAGTTCAGTTACTCTAGACTACGGATGTTGGAAGGTTAATAGACGGTTTTTGATTATGAATAAAATATATTCTGCTCAGTGAGGTGCTAAGGCAATATCCAATGTGTAGGTCTCGCACAACTGACAGCAACCCCAGTGAGGTCCTACCAGATTCATTAAAGCCACTGGTGAGAAGACACAATGGGGGTGATTTTCACCAGATACAGGTGGGGTCTTGAGCTGCAACGCAGGTTTAGCCCGCCGTTAGCGCAACACCCTAACTTGGAAAAGGAGTTGAAGCGCGCGCTAGGAACGGCCACCTCGAGGATCGTTAAGGCTCTGATTGACAATTAAATTGCCTGCTAGTGCTCATTAAAGAGGCTGCACAGCATTTTGGTGGCTAGCACTTCAATTAATGACCACTCCTAACAGCGACCTGCTGAACAGGAGTACAGAAGTCATTGCTGAGGATTTTGAGCGCTACTTAAAGCCATGCTCAGCTTTCACTGTTGACTTGCTGCTGGAGGTTTGAAGAGGACTTTTGCGACACATCCGGTGACTTTCTGCGACACTTGTTAAGACTTTACCAAAACGCTATCGACATTTATTCCGGAAATTCTCTGAGGACTTAATCTAAAGAGAGTGATTGCTGCGCTACTCTACCTTATTGGACACCTTACAGGAGTCACCAGGGAGAAAGCGAGTGCTTGTTCGTGGGTATCTTGCTAGTGGTCCCCCTTGATCTGGAGGCGGAATGGGGGGAGGCCATGAGGCCAGGAAGAGCAGCACCAACTGCTACAGGAGAGAGGGACAGGAGGGACAGGAGGGTGAGGTGGGCTCCTTCCCCAACATGGGTACAGGACATCCCTCCTCCTCAGGACCTCCTCCAGCAGGACCTCCAATGCCACATCCGAGAACCTGTGCACCCTCTCCCTCGGTCCCTGAGCCATCCTGAAACGTTCCGTTGTGTGTTAGTCAGTGCACCACATCTTCAGTGGAGGTTACATATACTGCTCCACGAAAATTGCTTCTAATCAGCGCTTGAGTGCTAAACCTGCAGGTGTCTGTTTTAGCACCTGCAGGCAAGTTTCAATCATGGTAATCAGCAATTAGCCCCAAAATTGCAGGCTAAAACCAGACCTTCAAAAAGGCGTGCATTATTAGCACAGCACCCACTTAGTGCCTGATTTCACCCTTTCACCAAAATAACCCCTTGTATCTTCACAGCAGTTACATAGAATTTACAGCACAGAAACAGGTCATTAGGCCCAACAGGTCCATGCCGGTGTTTATGCTCCACACGAGCCTCCTCCCACCCGTCTTCGTCTAACCCTATCAGCATATCCTTCTATTCCTTTCTCCCTCATATCAGGATTCCCCTTAAATGCATCTATGCTATTTTCCCAAGTACTCCTTGTGGTAGTGAGTTCCAGATTCTTACCACTCTTTGGGTAAAGAGTTTCTCCTGAATTCCCTGTTGAATTTTTTGGTGACTATCTTATATTGATGGTTCCTAGTTTTGGTCTCCCCCACAAGTGGAAAAATCTTTTCTACGTCCACCCTATTAAACCCTTTCATAATTTTAAAGACCTCTATTAGGTCACCCCTCTGCCTTCTCTTCTCTAGAGAAAAGAGCCCCAGCCTGTTGAGTCTTTCCTAATAAGTATAACCTCTCAGTTGTGGTATCATCCTTGTGTTAGCCTTGACAAATCAGCAAAGTTTACTTTGGGGTTGTCGCCAGTTATGATTGGGAACTGGTGACCCTAGCCACTCACAAGGTACAATATAAAATGGAATGGTAGCATAGTGGTTATATTCCTGGACTAATAAACCAGAGGCCTAGACTAATCATCCAGTGGGCATGAGTTCAAATCCCAGAAGCTGGGGAATTTAAATTCAGTTAATTAAATAAATCTCGAATTAGTATCTGTAATGGTGAAACTAACCGGATTGTTGTAAAAACCCATCTGGTTCCCTAATGTCCTTTCGGGGAGGAAATCTACTGTCCTTACCTGGTCTGGCCTATATGTGACTCCACACCCACAGCAATGTGGTTGACTCTTAACTACCCTCTGAAATGGCCTAACAAGCTATCAGTTGTACCAAACTGCTACAAAGAATGGCAGTTCAATAAATGCTGGCCATGCCAGCAACACATCCCATGAACAAATAAAATAAAGCTAGTATGATGTAAAACAGGGTGCTCATTCTACAGCCTGTGGTCCCATTCTGAGCTAATAATGGGGAGTAGGGTGACGTGGGGAGTAGAGCACAGCACAGCAGAGGTGGAATGCAGAATTTTATAATGAAAACTACTGGACCGCAAGCGGAATAGTGCCTTAACTTTAATAGTGTCGAGGAAATTGGAAAAATGTGATGGTAGCTGCTCTGAAAGAACTTTTTTCCCTACATCTGATTTCCAATCATAAGACCATGACAGACAGGAAATTATATTTTCTAGCCCAATTAGTCTTCTTTTAATTGACAGCAAGACTGGCCATTCACAGAACATGCCATGACTTCCTGTTTGTAACGTATAGGCTAAACAGTTAGAGGAAGTTGTGATCAAACTGTAAAGTGCTCTGGTCAGACCACACCTTGGGTACTGTGTCCAGTTCTGGTCTCTGAGACACAAGGGGGACATTCAAGCACTGAAAGCAGTGCAGAGAAGAGCCTCGAGGCTGATGATCTAACATCTGGGGTCTGAGCTAGCAGGAAAAATTGAAAAAACTCAGGCTTTTCAGCCTGGAAAGGAGACATCTGAGAGGGGATTTTATAGAAGTATACAGGATAGTAAATGGTGTAGAAAAATTAAATCAGGAATATTATTTTACATTAAATTGTGACAGTAGGACAAGGGAGCATAGATTTATACTAGTAAAAGGTAACTATAGGACTAGTATCAGAAGGTTCTTCTTCATACAGAGATAGGGTTCCTGGTAGACTGATTCAGCAGTACTGCCTTCTTCCTCTCGCAGTTCCTGCTCCTCCACAAGTGCCTGGCCAGCTTATAGTTCTTGGCTATCTGAAAGGAGAAAAGCACAAGGGTAGGTTTGTGGCGCGGGGAGGCATGGAAAGCAAGAGTTGCATGCTTACACCAGCTGCAGCTTGTAAAGCAGAAGAGATTGTTGGATAAGGGGGAAGTGGGATGTGAGAAGGAGGATTAGGTATGAGGTTATGGTCATCTTGGATTGTTTCAGCCCCGCCGCTGGCCATGGGCTCAGCGATGACTACGCCATGCAGGTGCACCTGTCACTCTGTGGGTAGTCCCTGCTACCTCCGGTTATGAGCCACCTTGTCCTGCAAGAGAGAGGGAAGTGTGTCAGTGAGTGTGGTGCAATGTGTTTGGGTGATGTGCCTATCATGGTAGAATAGCTTGCAGTATGTGCAAGGTATGAAATGTGAATGTGAGGCTTGCAACAGTGCTAAGTGTGAGGGTGAGGCGAAGCTATGAATGTGAGGTATGAGTCATGATTGTTCGAGATTGTTGGTAGCTGAGTGAAGGAGGGTGGTGAATTGAGCAGTGTCTGAGCCTAGTGGTTCAGTTGTTAGGTATGGCATTTGAAGATGAATTCACTGACCTTGACCTTTCGTGTGAGATCATTAAACTACTTGCAGCACTGCATCCAGGTCCTCGGGGCTACACTGCTGGGATTGACCGCGACAACTATCTGCTCCCATTGCCTTCTTAGAGTTTGACTGTCGGGCCTCCTGGCCCCCTATGGATACAGGACCACTCTCCTCCTGTCCACCTCCTTCACCAAGGCCTCCAGTGCTGCATCAGAGAACCTTGGACCATGCTTTCTGCCCTGTTGCGCCATTACTCAGCATTGTTCCTGCTCAGACTCTGTTCCCCAGCCACTTACAGCACCTGATGCAGCCAAAATGCACCTCCCTTTTAAGAGGTGCAGGCTGCCTTTAAGTAGTACAGGATAGTTTTAAGTGGTGCTAGCCTCACACAAACCTGGGCCCCCTGCTGAGGCATGCAGCCACTCAGCAGCGCATCCAGCGCTGAGCTGCATGCTACTATTATTTAAATTAGCATGCAGAACACAGTTTGTGAGCTGCCTACACCGGAAGGGACGGGCGCGGGTCGATCGTGCATCGCGATCTCCATGCCCGTTTGCGGGTCTTGTCCAATTTCTAGGCCAAAAACTGCAGACAACTCTTGTTCTTTTCCCTCACTTTTCAACATTTAAAAGAAGTTCCAAATGTGAATATTCAGCTGTTAAAGCTGAATTACCTTCCTAACCTCAACAAATGGGAAAACTGCCTCAGCACTAACACAAATGGCTCAGCAAACCAGAGAAGGGGCACCCAGGGTCTCGCACACAGCACTCCAGCTTTGTGAAGGGGGTCAACACTGCAAGAGCAGCCCTCTACCCACAGGGGCCAGGAGGTCCTCCAGAAAGAATGATGTGAGAGTACATCGCTAAGGCTGTCACTGCCAGCAGTGTCGCCTCCACCACCTGGCTCCAGTGCCCAAAGAAGCTTCATGACCTCAGACCACTGGTCAAGGTCAGTGAATGCATCTTCAAAAGCCATCTCCTACCAACTGCACCACTAGCCTTACACACTGCTCAATGCAGAACCCCCAATCACTCACCTACCAACAATCTGCACCAATGACGAGGCACATCTACCATTCCTAGCCTCACCTCACCCCCTTGGAGGAGACGGTGCAGGCCATTCTTGGCAGGGGCATAGTTGAGCCCTTGGCCAGCGGCGGGGCTGAAATGATACAAGATGCTGGTATCCTTGTACGTTATCCTACTTCTGGCATGCACCTCTTGCTTCCCCGCCCTCCCATCAGCATAACTCCAACCTTGTGCCTTCCTTATTTCACATACCCAAGAAATGCAGCCTGTCCAGCCAATGGGACCACAGGCGGATGATTCCATCCCGGATATCTCAGCCACAAAGGGGCTGTCTAGGATGCATCCTTCCAACTGATTCCTTTTCTTCAGCTTCCTCCTCTTCTGCATCTTCCTCTTCTCTCTGCAAGCGAATGCTGTAAATGTGAAATTACAGCATAAAATGCTGGAAATACTCAGTTGGTCAGGCAACATGTTGATCTGAGACATGGGGCTGGATTTTGTGAATGGAGGCGAGTTGGAGGCGGGACTGCTGCTTGTCGTGTCAATGTCCCGCCTCCATCCTCGCCTGACCATTCAGAGGGATTTTCCCCTGATTGAGCTTGTTAAGCCCGCCCGGCGTGCTCAGCAAGCCAATTAGGGAAGAAGTCACTGACAGATCACGTCAACGTCAGACGTGCTATCTGTCAAGACTACTTGAAAGAAGAAATGACAACATTTGACAGCTCTGTGAAGCTGTCAAACACTGACATTCTCTTGAGTTTGATTCGTTTTTGTGGTGGGAACTGAAAAAACATTGTGAAAAAGTAAATTTCAGATGTCTGATGGATTGGAGGGTCCGTCAGCCATTACCTGAAATTGACAAGGTGGATGTCCGCTCTCCAGATCCAGCACGGCTAAAGGCTACAGAAGTAAAAAAAGGTAAGTGAACACTTTTTTAAACTTATCACTCACCTTGCATACTTACCACTCCACACTTGCACCCATCACTGACCTCTACACCTTACTTCCAGGTGCCTCCGACCACCGCAGACCTCCTTCACGTCTCCTCCAACCCGGCGGGGTTCTCCGAGGTCGGGAAGCCTTCACCTGTGAAGGTAAAATGGCACTAATCCTTTTTTCTGCCTGTTAACTACCTGTTAACAGGCAGTTGAAAGGATTAAATGCCTTTCCCGCCTCCAGGAGACGGGACCCAAGGCTGCACATCCTCCCGCCTCCTGGCAAAGGGCACGGAGGCGGGATGGGGGCGGGTGGCACACCCGCCCCCAATTTCTCCGATTTTACCACCTCACACGCCTCCAATCCCGTCTCCTCGGAGCTTGGAAAATCGAGCCCATGAAGTCTGTTTTTTTCTCCATGGATGTTGCGTGACCTGTTGAGCATTTACAGCATGTTCTGTCTTCTCAAAGGCCTTCATTTACCATCCGAGCCCTTGCAAGCATCAAGCAGCACTCCCAACATACTTAAAAAACTTTTCACATTTATTGCAGCAAGCCACCACTTCAATAAATTTTTAAAAAAACAGTCCAAACCCTTAAATTCAAACTTAATTATTGAGTAGACTAGGGCTATATGCTCTAGAGTTTAGAAGAATGAGAGGTGATTTCATTGATTACATACAAAATTCTTACAGGGCTTGACAGGGTAGATGCAGGGAGGATGTTTCCCCTGGCTGGGGAATCTAGAACCAGGGGTCACAGTCTCAGAATAAGGGGTCGGCCATTTAGGACTGAGATGAGGAGAAATTTCTTCACTCAGAGGGTGGTGAATCTTTGGAATTCTCTACCCCAGAGGGCAGCGGAGGCTCAGTCATTGAGTATATTCAAGATAGAGATTGATAGATTTTTTAATATTAAGGGAATCAAGGGATATGGGGATAGAGCAGGAAAGTGGAGATGAAGTAGAAGATCAGCCATGATCTTATTGAAAGGCTTGAAGGGCCAAATGGCCTACTCCTGCTCCTATTTCTTATGTTCTTATGTTCTTACCTGAATGATGTGTGTGTCCCTTTAAGAGCTGCAGGCATCACCACTGTCAGCCTGCTTGCACGTCAGGTTAACCTAGGGTCGAAGTTTGCGTTGGTGATGTTAAGTCGGCGTTGCACGCCGATTGACGTCAGCACGCCGCCATTTTTTTTCCAGGACGCTGCCAGTTACCGGCAGTACAAAGGGGAAGAGCAATATGGCGGCCGCCGAGGGACCCACCAGCAGGTGGTGAAAGAGTGGCAGCCACCATTTTATCGCCATTTCATGGCGCTATGGAGTATCAGTAAGGAGATGAATTTCTAGCCCCCAGGGTCTCGAAGCCTTTTGCACTTGGGACCCCAAAAATATGCGAGACACATTACAATTTTTATCCCATTCTGTATGAGCAATGGCGATGAGAACCTCTCAATAGTAAAGACAACAGGAATCTTCAATGCAAAATATTCAACTTTACTCATAATTTACATAATTTACAAGGATTTTACGGCAAGATCAGGAAACTTTCCAATGTTTATTTTTTTCCGTGAGTCAATACCCCCAAAACATTTTCTTGTTCATGTGGGAATGATGGTCAAACTCACGTAACTCGTAAACAGTTTAACCATTCGATCTGGCGCAGGGTTGAGCTCAGAGCACGAAAAGGGTGGGGGAAGGGTAACGTGGTGAAGTCATATACTTTTACAAAAAAAATCATCGAAACATATTTTCCAATTTGAAGAGAATCATTAGTGCGAGTTCCCTTCATGAAGGCCTCTTCAAAAACAAACCACTCTTTTCACTCCACCCCGCTTAAAAATACCTATAAAGTGAATCCCAGGCTGCCACAAGAGGGAAAATGGTTGCACAGCTTTTGACCTTGTAGCCACCACTAATAACACACCCTGGTCTTGATCGGGAGCACCACGATACCAGTATATACACTATACCAAAAAGTCTTATATGATTGTATGCAAATGTTATATACAAAATGCAATAATTGCACCAGCAGGTAAACAAAAATAACATTCTGAAATAGAAGGTCATTGAAGGATTGCTCTATATTTTGGGGTTTTGGTCTGATTTTAGGCACAAAGTCATTAACAGTCAAGCTGAGAAAGGCAAGTGATATTAAACATGCTAACATGTCAATTAAGAATTCAAAACACAAACACCAATGTCATTTTTAGGGATCTAAAATATTGAGTCATTGTGCTAACTAGATGTAATTTAAATATGTAAATTCTGTCAAATTGGAAATACCATTGCCATCACAAAGAAAGCTGCCAAGTCCTAGCTTAATGGAATGTGGAGAGTATTATTCATGATGCTATTAGAGATAACAGGTGAATAAATTATAATAGTTAGATACAATTTGCATATACAAATTAGGTTAATTAAAAATCATATTTTCCATTATGACTCAAAAACCTCATCCTATCATCATGAATCTTGAAGCATGTATTGTTCTATTATAGATATTATAATGATGAAGTACACTAATTAGAGCTAATTTACTTCTGTAAATTCAATCAAATCGAAAATAGACTTTCCCCATAGCAGATAAACCACAAGAGCTATCACTATGAACCTCTGAGTATATGTTTAACTATTTAAAACAATGTTTAAACACTTGAAGTGAATCGACCCCACTTTTCATATGCATATTAATATTAATTAGAAAAGGGACTTATTCCTGCAATTCCAAATAGATAACTTGGGATATATTTTCCCCTGGTATCTTATCGCATAACACTATTAAGTAGTGCCTTACCAGAGGACACTAAATCCCTTTGTTACCAAACATGAAGGGTGCCATTTTGATGCCTTTGATCACGGCCTAGAAATTGGTCCGTGCAGCGTCCGTTTTTCAGGTGCCACTCAGATGACTAAGGCCCCAAAATAGCAGGCAGGAAGTGTGTACACATTTACGGCCGTAAGTACGCTGCCCACTATATTGAGTAAGGACAAGAAACAGGCATCATCTGTCCACGCCTGAAGCTGGCATTGCCCCTTTGGACATGCCTGTTTGATGTCCCCTCTCGAACATTGGTTATTCCTGAGGCAACCAAGAAAGTAACTTACCTGAATATGGAGCCAGAGTGCTCCTCCCGACCCCGAAGGAAAGGAATCAATCTCCGCCACACCCCACTATTGCTGACACTTCTGACCCCCTATCTCCACACTCCCAGCCCTCAATCCCCGGCCCTATGACCCCCACTGACCCACTTACCTTGGCCCCCCAATCTCAGGTCCCACATTCTCTAACCCTCCGATCCTCGGCAGGTGGGATCGGAGAGGGAACATGGCGGTAAGTGCAGTCCTCCAATTTTTGTGCTGTGACCGCCTCATTCCTGCACAGCGGCCGGGTAACCTTTTCCAAGTGACCCCTGGGTCCAGTTACCTTACACTTAGACTAGCAACGACCAGATTTTCCACTACGCTTCACCAGCGGGCTCTGAGGCCGTGGCGGCTCTGTTATAATGAGGTCCAATATCTGGGAAACCTCAGGCCTCAGCATTCAGGTACCAGGAATGGCCCAAAAATGATGTACCCGAATTTCTGGACCCACACATTTTAAGTTATGCTGAAGAGGAAGTCTACATTTTTAATACATGTTGTATCATCAGGTTTGTTTCCTACATTACAACAGTGACTACACTTCCAAAGTTCTTCAGTGGCTGTAAAGCGCTTTGGGAGATCCTGAAGTCATGAAAGGCATTCTATAAATGCAAATCTTTTTTATCAAGCATTCTCTTAAAATGCCAAAGGAAAACTAGTAATTTTATAACATCTAAATTATAGCATTTTACCACGTTATTAAGTAGACCTTTGCTCACCCAATTGACAATAGGAGTTAGCTTCATCAATGGAAATACCTGTCACTGCTCTTTATATTGGATAGAGCTTTGTCATTTCATGCTTGGAATTGTAATCTTTTCCAAGTTTGATTCTATGCTCAAAATTACAGCTCCAGCTTGAAAAGCATTTTTCAATCAAGCTTTTTCTTAAAAGGGCATGTGGCAAAACTGTGAGTTTTAATTCTTTTTCTCACCATACATAGCCAGTAATCGTGAATTAACCTACTTTTAATGATTCTTGTTGTTGTGTTAATTTCCTTCTCCGTGACTCACCTGAAATCACAAGTTCCCGCGACGCCAAGCCCACATCA
Organism: Squalus acanthias; assembly: GCA_030390025.1. Lineage (NCBI taxonomy): Eukaryota > Metazoa > Chordata > Chondrichthyes > Squaliformes > Squalidae > Squalus > Squalus acanthias. The sequence continues at coordinate 104,859,493 of CM059430.1, read as the reverse complement.
CAGGGGGCGATGCTAGCTCAGCCGCTGAGCAGGAGTGAGGCGGTAGTAGCACAAAAGCTGGAGGACTGCGCTTACCGCCATGTTCCCTCTCCGACCCCACCTGCCGTCGTTTTCCCCAGGGTCTTTACAAAGGGCGCCCTAGGTGCTCGCTTGAATCAGCCGGGAGCCTCGTTAATTTATGCAAGTCTGGGTTCCATGACGTATGTAGGACCCTGTTGCCATTTTAAAGTACAAATGGGTGGGGCATGCCTTGCACACGCTCTGTCCATTTGGGCCAGGTGCTGAGCGGCCAAACCTTAAAAGGGACCAGCGGAGGCCGCTCGCAAAATAGCCAGGAAAACTTGAATTATTATGTTGGGCCAGGAGGAGGAGTCGGACTGCTTCCCCTGGGTCCAACAAATAAAATCTGGGCCATTGCCAGCCTGTTCGTGGCCCCCACCAAACCCCGGGATGCCCTCCACCAACAGGCCCGACTTGCTGGCCAGTTCAGCGTGGGTTGCAATCCGATTTCTCGCCCTCTGAGAACCAGTCAGCTGTGGCCGGATGCCTATATGGAATTATGGAAACAAGGCTTGGGCCTCTAAATGGCTCGGGCTTCCACCCACTCATTCTCCACCGCTAGTTACAATTGGCCCGTCATCTCTTCATAATGTGGTGCACTAGTACACCAGTCGATAGGGTTGCATAAATAAACCGTGCATTTCTTTATAAAAAGCAAAATACTGCGGATGCTGGAAATCTGAAATAAAAACAGAAAATGCTGGAAATACTCAGCAGGTCAGGCAGCATCTGTAGAGAGAGAAACAGAGTTAATGTTTCAGGCTGATGACCCTTCGTCAGAGCTGGGACAGTTCGTGCATTTCTTTATATTGGTTTTACAGATCGCGTGCCAGAACTGTACTAAAGTTATGTCATAGGTTGCCTTTGCTTGCAACCTCACTGCTGTTGGAAAGTCGAATTGCCTGATGTAAAATAGGAGCGTACAGATGCAGTATACAGCTCTTCTGATATTCAGTGAGTTGCATTGTTTTTAGCAGAACTCATCCTTACTCTTCACATTTTTTGCAATGAATATTATTGAAAACGAGGACAGTCTTGTACCGTGTGAAATGAGTGGTGTTATTTTAGAACACCTAGGGAAAAATGACTGCTAAATTTTTGTTGAGGATTCAATGAATAAAACATTTTGCAATTCCCCCATTATGCTGAAGTGTTTCAGTTATATGAATCGAAATTGTGAAAGAAAGATTGTTTTCTGCCTCCCTCCATTGCTTTTCACTTTTGTTAACTGGAGTCCATTATTAACTAGACATTATTGCTCAGTGAATACTTTCTTCATCTAGATTACACATTTTGCCATGTTTGCAGTCCAAATTACCCGGTGTCATGTTTTACACCATGACCCACATTTTGATGTGGAAAGGATTTAGTTCACTGTCTACCAAAATACAGCAGCTTAGCACTAAGATGGATTGATTGTAGGGTTTGAATACATTTTTTATATATGTTGTATAGATTTTTCTCAGGGTTTCCCTAACTTGCACCAAGTCCCATTCACCCATCACCCCTGTGCTTGCTGACCTACCTTGGCACCCGTTCCACCAATGTCTCGATTTTAAAATTCTCTTCCTCGTGTTCAAATTCCTCCACGGCCTTGCCCCTCCTTATCTCTGTAACCTTCTCTTGCCTTACAACTTTCCAAATGCTCTGTGTTTCTCCAAATCTGACATCTTGTGCATTCCCCACTTCCTTTGCCCCACCATTGGTGGTCATGCCTTTAGCTGTCTGGGCACTAAGCTCCGGAATTCTCTCATAAATCTCTCCACCTCTCTACCTCTCTCTTCTCCTTTAAGACGTTCTTTCAAACTTACATATTTGACCAAGCTTTTAGTCACCTTTCCTAATATCTCCTCCCTTGGTTTGGTGTCAGTAGTTGTCTGATTACAGTCCTGTGAAACACCTCAGGACGTTTTCCTACGTTAAAGGTGCTATATAAATGCAGAGGCAAATGAGGGTTTATTGCAAAATACCTGAATAAATAGATTAACTAAACAGCAATTGATGTCAATTGTAGATGTCAGGAAGCATTACATCAAGCAGAGTGAATTCTGGGTAGGGTAGAGGAAATAAAATCTCTGCAGTCGTTCAAGAGGCCGTTAGATGATTTGGTGGGGGAAATCAGAGATTTAATGGGAGGGTAAACTAGATGGGCCAAGCAGCCTCCTTCATCTGTATTTGTTTTTGTCATTAGTAAAAATGATGCCAGAGTCTTTATTCTGTAAACACCAAAATTGCCCTGTGTTTAATGCTGCAGTTAGATAGCAATGGTTTTCACTTTTTTAATGTCCAATTTTGGGTCTATGAAATTTTAAGCCCTATACCGATGGAAGCTTCATAGACCCCTAGGGCAGGATTTTCCGCTTTGGATGCAATCCAGACGCAAATTGCGCTCAAAATTACGCCCGTTTTGAGAAGTGTTTATTTTCTTGAGTTTCCAGTCAGATTAATTTTCATATCGCCAAACACAAAATCTGCCATGAACCAGCGCAATCGGACAGCGTTTTAGAACGTAATTAATTTTTAAATTTGCTTTAAAAAATGTATCTTCTGGAGTTGTAACTTGGCGCAGTTTGATTAATGCAGCTGAAAATGGATTTATCATAAAAAATAAGCATTTTTAATCACAGTGTCAGTCCACCACCTGTGAGTAACCCAATTTTAAATGACTGAAAATGACTATTAGAAAATATACAGAACCATTTGCTAGTGATATTGGAGCACAGTAGGCAGTTATTAAGTAAATTAAAAAGAAATACATTCAAAAGCTTTTAAAATGTGTATATTAGTGTCCTTGCACCCAAAAAAGTAGCTTAATTTTTAGAGCTTCCTCAAAGGCCCGCAAACGAGCCTAATTAGCGGAAACTCCCAAAGGCGATTAATTCATTCTGGGGGATGTGGCCAGTTTTGTGGGCGGGGCCTGCTTCTAGCACTGAACGTAATTTGTGCTTCAAATTCTGTGATCCTTTGCGCTGGTTACACCTGAAAAAAGAAGCACTACTGAGCGGAAACTCTACCCCCTAATCACAGTATATCAAGAAATATTCTTTGTCTAATACTTTCTTCCTGGTGCTCTGGTCTGCTGTGTCCAATTACTGAAGATTCATGAGTATACTTAACCTAGAAATTAATCTTTGTAATATTAGCATCCAAATGATTAACATTATTCGTATGACATTCCTCTCCTATTTACTGGGAGGTATTATGCTAAAATAGTGGACAGAGGACAGTCCTATGAATGTGTTAAATATTCTGATGCGAACAGCCATTTCTGGGCATATCACTGGAATGTCGGTATGGGTGGAGATTGATAAGCGTTCAATTCTTGATGATCTAATGGTGGCTTAGGAAGGATTACCAGGATGGGATTATTTTGTGAATACCTGAATTTTGGGACTGTGAACCAAATCCCTACCCCCCACCCACCTCCAAGGAATGAATGCCCATCCTGTTTCCGCATCTGCAAAGGTTTCCACCAATATATCCAAGGTTTGATCAAGTACCGTACATGTACTTGTATGTGTACTGAAGCACGGGATTAAGGATAGGCTGTCTGATTGAAGGACAGTCTATCTTTAAATCTCTACAATAGTGCATGTGTGCATGTGTTATTAATTAATTAGTGATAAACATTACTTTATTTTCATGAAAAGTTAATTTGAATGAGAAATTAGTCATTCTATATTAATTCTACAACTATTAGCCAAATGTTGTGAGGTTAGATTTGGAAATATTTTCTGTTTGATAACACATTGCAGCAATAAACTAGGCTTCATCACACATACACTATAGTTCATCTGCTCGCAACTTTGAAGGAAAATGGAGTGAGAAATGTGGTTGGCAGCATACAAACTTGCATTTCAATTTTTGACTCATTAAAAGCTGAGAACCAATAACCCACTTGGAAAGGAAATATCAATCCATAATTATGTGAAAAACAATCCCCGCTTGAATATATATCCTCGCCTCCATTTGCTTGTATTTCAAATACTCCTGTACCTTAGACAAGAATAAATATATTAAAAATGATACATTACACTTTAGATGCCAGACTTTGTAAAGGTATATTAAAATAAAAACAGAAAATGCTGGAGAAACTCAGCAGGTCAGGCAGCATCTGTGAAGAGAGAAACAGAGTTAACGTTTCAGGTCGATGACCTTTCGTCAGAACTGGAAAAAAGCAGGAAATGGAACAGATTTTTAAGCAAGTGTAGGGGTTGGGAAATGGGGGAGGGGATGAAAGAACAAAAGGGAAGGTCTGTGATAGGATGGAAGGCGGAAGAGGTTAAGAGACATTAAGAGATATTCAAGGCAAAAGGAGATGGTAATGGGACAGGTTAAGAAACAAAGGATGGCTCTAGATGAAGTGTAAATTGCGGTTTGGGTGACCGCAGATTGGGTGACCGCTTTGCGGAACACCTCCGTTCAGTCCGTAAGGGGGACCCCGAGCTTCCGGTTGTCTGTCACTTTAATTCACCGCACCACTCCCACTCAGACCTCACCATCCTCGGCCTCTTGCATTGTTCCACGGAAGCTCAGCGTAAGCTCGAGGAACAGCACCTCATCTTTCGATTAGGCACTTTATAGCCCTCTGGACTCAACATAGAGTTCAACAATTTCAGATCATAACCGCGGCCCCTTTCATATATATATATATTTTTTATCCACACTCTTTGTCTGTCTTTTTTTTCCTTCTCCCCCACATGGCAGCTGTCTTTCATTCTGCCAGCGCAATTTACACTTCATCTAGAGCCATCCTTTGTTTCTTAACCTGTCCCATTACCATCTCCTTTTGCCTTGAATATCTCTTAATGTCTCTTAACCTCTTCCGCCTTCCATCCTATCACAGACCTTCCCTTTTGTTCTTTCATTCCCTCCCCCCTTTCCCAGCCTCTACACTTGCTTAAAAATCTGTTCCATTTCCTGCTTTTTTCCAGTTCTGACGAAAGGTCATCGACCTGAAACGTTAACTCTGTTTCTCTTTTCGCAGATGCTGCCTGACCTGCTGAGTTTCTCCAGCATTTTCTGTTTTCATTTCAGATTTCCAGCATCTGCAGTATTTTCTTTTTATATTAAAATACTGGGTGCTTCTGAGCTGCAGCCTGAAACTGACCAATATATTCCAAACTGCTAAAGTCAGGTGACTTTTGGTCACATGACCAAAACAATTAAACTCTGATTGAGCTAAGTCTGTAACTTTGTGGCCATCAAGTGACACAACTTTGCACTAGGATCAGATAAATACATTGGCCCGTAATTTGCGGTCAGCAACGAAGCAAAGGCATTCGCCGCTGGCCCTGAAGAAAGCTGCCCACAAAGATCTCACGATCTCTGTGGCGAGAAGTTTGCCTTTTTTCGATGTGCAGTTGAGATCAGTGTAGTGTAGTGGGAATTCCATAGCGCAATCTGGTGTGATGTCAACAAACTGTGTAAGCAGCCAATCACAATGCAGAATTCTCACAAACCAGGAAGTGAAGAAGCTCCTTTTATTCTGACTTTTTAAAAATGTTACAGAGAGCAAAGATTGGGGCTCTCACATGGGATATGTGTTCAAATAAATATGAACAAACTTTTAAAAAATATAATTTTTTTTAAGTTTCTAAAAAATTGTAATTTTTATAATGGAGAAATTTGACACTCCACAAAATTAAAATTAGTTTTTCAGAGCCATAGCCTTTGTTTACCAGTCAATACGCTGTTAAAACCCCAGTTACACCTAATCTAACAAGGTCTAACTGTTAATGGGGTATTTAACAGTTATATTACCACGGAAAAGCCCAAGTTTTCATCAGTTTCACTGACTTCCCTGATTACACTGATTGCTGGCTATGGGGGGAGGGGGTGGTCACAGCACAGCCAGTGTCGGAGTAGTGAATGACTTCAGGATTTCTGTGTTAGGCTGCGCATGTGCTAAATCGTGAAGTTATGGTCAGTTTCAAAGGGGTAATAACAGCGAATGCTGTTCATTCGCTGTTATTACCCACTGTAAATTTCAGGCCACTGTGCATTACATGCTAAAATACTCCCATCCTTGTAAAATAAGCGTATCATCTAATTTACGATGAGCAATACCATGGGAGGCTGGTAATAAATATAAATTCATACTAGCATGCACCTATATCCATCACACCTTAGGCATCACACGTATACCTAATTGGTGCAAATTTCATATTCATAAAACTACAACATATCACAAGTAAACATGTAGGCGATTTTTATCAATCAAAAGCAGGTAAATAAACATCAAATGAAAAACTACGAAAAATATAGAAGCAACCAATCAACAATGATCAGTCAGCAAGAACTGCCAATTAAATAAAAAGTGAAGCCAAAGTCACTCCAAATATTTTTTAAAATCCTTTCTACCACCATCTCAGACTCTCTCTAAAACTTAATACTGGAAACAAGATTTTGTCATATGGATTTAGAAAATCAAACTTACCTAAATAGCAGTATTTTTGTGTTTAAAATGTATCTAAAAGCTTTTTCATCCAATCTGTGCCTCTAAGAAGCACAGAGCTTTAATTTATAGGGTTTCACGAACAAATTTTTAGCAGAAAACAAATTCCAACGTCATTCCATACCTACTACTCCTAGACTATTTTATGGCCCTTAGCTCTGGAATTACCTCCCCAAGCCTCTCCGCCTCTCTACCTCTCTCTCCTCCTTTAAGACGCTCCTTAAAATGTCACCTGTCCTAATGGGATGGATTTTACTGTAAAATAACGGTGAGGCTATCGGCACCCACCGTTATTAAAGTACAAATCGGACAGCAACCTCTGGCGTCCACACATGCGCAGTTAAATGTGGAAATCTGAAAATTGCTTTCCAAGTTGCCCTGCTCCTCCTATAGAAGCTTCGCTATAACAGTATCTCGCAGAAAGACGTGGCATTGAAACACATAGAATGGTGTGAAGTTGCTGTAGCTACGTGATAGATATCCACTAAACATGCCAGAAAAATTAGGGTTCCAGGGTAAGTACATTTTTAATGGCGTGATAAGTCTTAATTACTGCCAAACAACCTCTCTGGCACTGAAAATTAACTTTTACAAATATGGAATCTCATTCCTTCAGATTTTAATTATTGGAGATTTAAAAAAATGAAAAAATGTAAATAATTTTTTTAAACTTTTACTTTGTCTCTTTTTTCTCACTCTTAATCCCATCTTTCTTTCCCTCTCTTTATTTCACATTCTGTACATGATTTGGCATTGAATTCAAAATTCTAACTGACACTTCCTGATTCACAGTCTGCACTGGTCATTAACGATTCTTCAGTCTGATTAGTTAAGGAGACACACTGTTGATTGCCTTGTTCACATAGGTCCTAGATACTCGGTAGAAAGTGCTGCGCCGTTTTGGCTTTCTAACATGCAGTAAATTTCAATGCAAAATCCCAAATAAAGTTAGTGGGCAAGTGCAAGTGTAATGATTCGCTACTGAGAACAAAATCTAGTCCATTATCTCCTATATGACTCGATGCCAAATTTGATCTGATAACGCTCCTGTGAAGTGCCTTGGGACGCTTTACTACAATAAAGGTGCTATATAAATGCAAGATTTTATTATTGTTGATGACTGGCAATAAGGCTGGCCATTCACAGAGCATACCAGCTCTGATGGTAAAGTACTGACAGCACAAAGTCAGGAAGCCTTTATTGGGGTTGAGAAAGTAAATATAAACGTGTTTCTTTTTAGATTAAAAACATCAAAACAACATGAAACATGTTTTGAATTTTCGTGAGGCAACATTTAATAGGAAGCTAGAAAGAACTTTATATAGGCATTTCTATAGTGCCCTTCATGACCTCAGGACACGTCAAAACACTTCACAGTCAATAAATCATTATAGAAGTATGGCCACTGTTGTTCTGTAGCCAAACATGACAGCCAATTTGCAAAGAGCAAGCTCCCACAAACAGCAATTACAAAAATGACCAGTAAATATGTTTTGGTGATGTTGGTCGATGGATAAATGCTTGCCCGGACATCAGGAGAACTCTCTTACAAAAGTTACATTTATCCCAGGCACCTCCGACCATACAGCACTCCCTCAGCATAGCACAAAAGTGTCAGCATAGAATATATGCTCAAATCCTGGAGTGGGGCTTGAACACACAACCATCTGATACTCACGCAATCTGGCACAGGACAAATGATGTTTGCACAAAGGATTGTTTGCTTTAATAAATATAAGTTCCATAAATTGTCATGTGTTTATCTATTATTTCAGAGATAAACTGCCTGCAGTCACAATCCTCATCCTGTCTCAAGAATGCTAATTTAATTTTTACTTCCCAAGTGCAGCTCAGGTGTTTCAGTGTTTGGGACCTCAGGCCTCCTTGCGTTCTCTCAAAGTGTGATCAGCAGTTGAACAGATTGCCACTTTATCCCCATCTCGTACAAAACAATATGCAGTCATATAATCCTGACCCGCCCTTCTCTCCCATAATCCATGCGCAGATTTATTGATTTAGTTATGTACTTTTGAGGGGCAAAAATATTCATTAGCTATTTGGAGTGAATTAGAAAAACACTATTTTGCAAGAACCTATCAAACAATCCTCACCGAATCTGTCACAAGTGTCTTCCCAGATTCTTTTAGTGATAGTGTGCTCCCCTCCCCAACTTCCCAAGTCCTCCTCTTCCCAGACAACGTAACTCCCATGAGCCACGGGAGATCGACTAGCAACCAAATAAATGGCATTTCTGGACAATATTCACACGTGCAAAAGCTCACAGCATTCCTTGATTCAAAATTAAAAGATAGGTTTGGTTCACCTTTTAGGGCAGATAGACATCATTCTTTGAAGGAAACTCTGCCCCACATTTCATGTGTTGGTTGACTATCCAATTGAAAGGTCCCTAGTATATTTAATATTCTTTAATTTAAAGGAAGTAAAGGGAGTAAATTAAGGGTAGGACATGGCAGGGCAGCTCGGCTGCGTGGAGTGCTCCTCTTGTGCTATGTGGGAAGTCAGGGACACTTTAGGTGTCCAGGGCGAACACATGTGCAGGAAGTGTCTCCAGCTGCAGCTACTCGAAATCCGCGTTTTGAAGCTGGAGCTGCGGCTGGAGTCACTGTGGAGCATCCGCGAAGCTGAGATCTTCGTGGATAGCACGTTTAATGAGGTGGTCACACCGCAGGTAAAGAGTGCTCAGGCAGACAGGAAATGGGTGACCGCCAGACAGAGTAAAAGAACTAGGAAGGTAGTACAGGAGTCCCCTGGATCCATCTCCCTCTCCAACAGATTTTCCGTTTTGGATACTGATGGGGGAGATGGTTTCTCAGGGGAATGCAGCAAGAGCCAAGTCCGTGGCACTACGAGTGGCTCAGCTGCACAGGAGGGGAGGAAAAAGAGTGGGATAGCAATAGTGATAGGGGATTCTATCGTAAGGGGAACAGATAAACGTTTCTGTGGCCGCAGACGTGACTCCAGGATGGTATGTTGCCTCCCTGGTGCCAGGGTCAAGGATGTCACTGAACGGCTGCAGGGCATTCTGAAGGGGGAGGGCGAACAGTCAGAGGTCATGGTTCACATTGGTACCAACGACATGGGTAGAAAGAGGGATGAGGTCCTGCAGCAAGAATTTAGGGAGCTAGGTAGCAGATTAAAAAGCAGGACCTCAAAGGTTGTAATCTCTGGATTATTCCCGGTGCCACGTGCTAGTGAGTATAGGAATAGGAGGATAGAGCAGATGAATGCGTGGCTAATGAGTTGGTGCAGGAGGGAGGGCTTTAGTTTCCTGGATCACTGGGTCTGCTTCTGGGGAAGGTGGGACCTGTACAAGTCGGACGGGTTGCACCTGAACCGGAACGGGACCAACATCCTTGCGGGGAGGTTTGCTAGTGCTGTTGGCGGGGGGGTTAAACTAACTTGGCAGGGGGATGGGATATGGAGTGGAGCTATAGTAGGGGGTGATGCACAGCCAAATATAGAGGAAAAAACAAGTCTGTCTGGAAGCCAGAGCAAATATGTAATGGCACAAGGGAGTATGGCAAGGCTGGATGGCATTTATTTTAATGCAAGGAGTCTTGCGAGTAAGGCTGATGAATTGAAGGTGTTGATGAACACATGGGAGTATGATATTGTTGCTATCACAGAAACATGGTTAAGGGAGGGGCAGGACTGGCAGCTCAATATTCCAGGGTATAGAATCTTCAGGCGAGACAGAGGGGGTGTAAAAGAGGAGGGGGTGTCGCAATATTAATCAAGGAGTCAATTACTGCTGTAAGGAGGGATGATATCTTAGCAGGTTCCTCTAATGAGGCCATATGGGTGGAACTTAAAAACAAAAAGGGGGCAAGCACTTTGCTGGGAGTGTACTATAGGCCCCCAAACAGTCAGGGGGAGATAGAGGATCAGATATGTAGGCAAATCTCAGAGAAGTGTAGAAATAATAGGGTAATAATAGTAGGGGATTTCAACTTCCCCAATATTAACTGGGATAGTCAGAGTGTGAAAGGCTTAGAGGGTGCGAAATTCTTAAAGTGCATCCAGGAGAGCTTTTTGAGCCAGCATGTAGAAAGTCCTACAAGAGAGGGGGGCGGTACTGGACCTAATTCTAGGGAATGTAGCCGGGCAAGTGGTAGAAGTGTCAGTAGGAGAGCATTTTGGTGACAGTGACCATAATTCGTTGAGATTTAAGGTAGTCATGGAAAAGGACAAAGATGGACCGGAAATAAAGGTTCTAAATTGGGGGAAGGCCGATTTTAACATGATAAGGCAGGATCCGGCCAAAGTGGACTGGAGTCAGCTACTTGTAGGAAAATCCACATCAGAGCAGTGGGAGTTTTTCAGAAAGGAAATAGAGAGAGTACAACGCCAACATGTTCCCGTAAAGGTCAAGGGTGGGACCAACAAGCCCAGGGAACCCTGGATGTCAAGGGATATACAAGAATGGATTAGGAAAAAAAAGGAGGCTTTTGGCAGATACAAAGGACTAAAAACAGTGGAAGCCCTAGAGGAGTATAGAAAGTGCAGGGGGGTACTTAAAAAAGAAATTAGGAAAGCAAAGAGGGGGCATGAAAAAACACTGGCGGGCAAAATAAAGGAAAATCCCAAGGTGTTTTATAAGTATATTAAGGGCAAGAGGATAACCAGGGAAAGAGTAGGGCCCATTAGGGACCAAAGTGGCAATCTATGTGTAGAGCCGGAAGATGTGGGTGAGGTTTTAAATGAATATTTTAAATCTGTGTTCACTATGGAGAAGGATGATGTAGGCATAGAAAGCAGGCAGGGGGATTGTAATATACTTGAACAAATTAGTATTGAGAGGAAGGAGGTACTAGCGGTTTTAGCAGGCTTAAAAGTGGATAAATCCCCAGGCCCAGACGAGATGTATCTCAGGCTGTGTGAGGCAAGGGAGGAGATTGCAGGGGCTCTGACACAAATTTTCAGAACCTCTCTGGCCACAGGGGAGGTGCCAGAGGACTGGAGGACAGCTAACGTCGTACCATTATTCAAGAAGGGTAGTAGGGATAAACCAGGGAATTATAGGCCAGTGAGCCTAACATCAGTGGTAGGGAAATTATTGGAAAAAGTTCTGAGGGACAGAATTAGTCTCCACTTGGAGAGGCAAGGATTAATCAAGGATAGTCAGCATGGCTTTGCCAGGGGGAGATCATGTCTAACTAATTTGATTGAATTTTTCGAGGGGGTGACTAGGTGTGTGGATGAGGGGAGTGCCGTTGATGTAGTCTACATGGACTTCAGTAAAGCTTTTGACAAAGTCCCGCATGGGAGACTGGTCAAGAAGGTAAGAGCCCATGGGATCCAGGGCAATTTGGCACGTTGGATCCAAAATTGGCTTAGTGGCAGGAGGCAGAGGGTGATGGTCGAAGGTTGTTTTTGTGACTGGAAGCCTGTGTCCAGTGGTGTACCGCAGGGATCGGTGCTGGGTCCTTTGCTGTTTGTAGTGTACATTAATGATTTAGATATGAAGGTATGATCAGTAAGTTCGCAGATGACATGAAAATTGATGGTAAATAGCGAGGAGGGAAGCCTCAGGCTACAGGACGATATAGACGGGTTGGTCAGATGGGCAGAACAGTGGCAAATGGAATTTAACCCTGAAAAGTGTGAGGTGATGCATTTTGGGAGGACTAACAAGGCAAGGAAATACACGCTGGCCCAGAAATTCAGGTCGGAGGCTTCCCGCGGGCGCAAACCCCCGACCTGCACTTAAATAGCGCGCCTGCCATTGTGCTGTGGGCCAGCGTGGGATTCTGATCCTGGGCCTCCTCCAGCTGCCGGTGTGCAGTGCTTGCGTATCCCGGGGCGCAACTAGTTTGCAGCGTCCCTGGGATCACGTGGGCCATGGGGAGCCAATCGGAGCAGGGAATCTCCATTCTTAGATTTGACAGGAAGGCCTGTCAAATCTATGAATAGAGATCGGCCCCAAAACCTAAGTAAAACTTCAAATACATTTTTTTTTTTAAATTACAGTTTTAAAATAACTATAACTTACATAAATTAACTATTTTAAACAAAAATTTAAATTGTTGAAAAAATTAATTAAAGTTTTTAACGGGGCTAAAAATAAACTTACCTTTCTTTAAAGTATTTAAAAATGATAAACCTGTGGAAAAAATGTTTCAATTTTACTTAATTCACCTCTTACCTTGTTAAAAGCAGGCCTTACGGCTGCTTTTTCCACGCGCAGCTGCTGGGGACTTACCCGCATGGAGAAACCTGTAAAAAAAGCCGAAGTTTGATGCGTACGCGCTGCCTCTCTGGCCCACGCAGTTGACCCGCGAACCCCTTCCTTCAAGAGAATGGAAGTTCCGGTTTCCAGCGCATGCGCGGTGCATGCGCGAAACCGGCACTTCCGTTGGCCCTACGGGTGAGTACACAGCGCGTACTCACCCGCAGGGAATGGAATTTCAGGGCCAATGAATGGTAGGACCCTAGGAAGGACAGAGGATCAGAGGGACCTTGGTGTGCATGTGCATAGATCCCTGAAGACAGCAGGACAGGTAGATAAGGTGGTTAAAAAGGCATGTGGGATACTTGCCTTCATTAGCCGAGGCATAGAATATAAGAGCAGGGAGGTTATGATGGAACTGTACAAAATGTTAGTTAGGCCACAGCTGGAATACTGTGTGCAGTTCTGGTCATCACATAATAGGAAGGATGTGATTGCATTGGAGAGGGTGCAGAGGAGATTCACCAGGATGTTACCTGGGCTGGAGCGCTTCAGCTATGAAGAGAGACTGGACAGGCTGGGGTTGTTTTCCTTAGAGCAGAGAAGGCTGAGGGGGGACCTGATTGAGGTGTACAAAATTATGAGGGGCATAGATAGGGTAGATAGAAAGGAACTTTACCCCTTATTAGAGGGGTCAATAACCAGGGGGCATAGTTTCAAGGTAAGGGGCAGGAGGTTTAGAGGGGATTTGAGGAAAAACTTTTTCACCCAGAGGGTGGTTGGAATCTGGAACTCACTGCCTGAAAGGGTGGTAGAGGCAGAAACCCTCACAACATTCAAGAAGCATTTAGATGAGCACTTGAAATGCCATAGCATACAAGGCTACGGACCAAGTGCTGGAAAATGGGATTAGAATAGATAGGGCTTGATGGCCGGCGCGGACACGATGGGCCGAAGGGCCTCTTTCTGTGCTGTATAACTCTATGACTCTATCTATGAAAGATATACTTGTCCAGATAAAAGTCCTTTTAAGGAGAACTCCATAATTTTCTCCTTCTTGTACTCTCAATGGCAATTCATAGTTGTTTTTTGGAGGCAACAAACACAAGGTAAGACAATCTCTGTTAGAATCCAATACCTTCATTTTGAAAAATGGAAAGCAGCCCCAGGACATCGCTGCAGGAGTTCCTCAGGGCAGAATCCTAGGCCCAACCATCTTCAGCTGCTTCATCAATGACCTTCCCTCCATCATAAGGTCAAAAATGGAGATGTTCGCTGATGACTGCACAGTGTTCAGTGCCATTCACAACTCCTCAGATAATGAAGCAATCCATGCCTGCATGCAACAAGACCTGGATGGCATTCAGGCTTGGGCTGATAAGTGGCAGGTAACATTCGCGCCACACAAGTGCCAGGCAATGACAATTTCCAACAAGCGAGAGTCTAACCACCGCCCCTTGACATTCAACGGCATTACCATCGCTGAATCTCCACCATCAACATCCTGGGGGGTCACCATTGACCAGAAACTTAACTGAACCAGCCACATAAATACTGTGGCAACAAGAGCAGGTCAGAGGCTAGGTATTCTGCGGCGAGTGTCTCACCTCTTGACTCCCCAAAGCCTTTCCACCATCTACAAGGCACAAGTAAGGAGTGTGATGGAATACTCTCCACTTGCCTGGATGAGTGCAGCTCCGACAACACTCAAGAAGCTCGACACCATCCAGGACAAAGCAGCCCGTTTGATTGGCACCCCATCCACCACCTTAAACATTCACTCCCTCCACCACTGGCGTACCGTGGCTGCAGAGTGTACCATCTACAAGGTGCACTGCAGTAACTCGCCAAGGCTTCTTCGGCAGCACCTCCAGAAACTTCATCCTTTAAATGTTGAAGAATCACTGTCCTTAGTCAAACTAAACAACATGCTTGGGAACCGCTTTCATATTGGCACATCAGTGGCATGGAGCTCATTGACTGCTCAGTTATAACAGTTATGGTCAATTTACTTACTTCAAAATCTTTTTTAACAGAAAAACTCTAATGTAGGTCTGTCAATTTACCGAGATTTAATTTTACATCCTTTTTTATAGACAATATATAATCTTTTCAAGGTTTTTTGAACTTTACATTGATTTTTTTTGTGTGACTGTGTACATCCATTATTGGCTGAGTTCAAATGCAGACTATTGTTCCTTTCATTCAAGAAGCTCAAAACTGCAATATTGTAACAAAAGAAAATAATATGAGTTAGCATTATACAATAAGAGCAAATGTGTCCATGTCAAACACTGCAGTTTTAGTTCTTGATGTATATTGTGCCAATTATTTGATACCAAAATAATGGGGAAAAAACGTATTTCTCTCTAATCTAGCCAAATATAAATTATATTTATTTTAGGTTGCATTCAGAATACATTATTTGACATCTGTCCTTTGTATCTCTAAAGCTTTCAGACATTGTGAGAAATTATATAAAGTTTCAATAGTTGACAATTATTGACTAAGTCTTTACTTAGACTATATCTTCCAGTACACAGATGGTTCCTTGTGACACACATACATGACCTATTTACATTTGGCACTGCTTTAAATGCACTTTGAACCTGCTTTCTCAGAATGACAACTGTTTCCAGATTGTAGGGATACTGACCATTTAACTTTCAGATGTTGATGCAGGATTTGGACATCATTAAGCAGCATGAGACTTCCGCTGTCAATTGGACTTCTTCACTTCTGACAGTCTTGGCTGTCATAGCCTTGAGAGATGTCTTTGACACTTACTTTTTGCAATGCCAACAGTCATCATCATATGGAAATACCAAGAGATACAAAGCTTGTAAGTGTGGCAGGCTGTTTGCCAATAGATTTTAAGGAGTTTTTGTGGTGATGTCAAAAAATCTGGAGAAATTGTTACACGTTAATATTGGTTCGGAAGGTGAATGTTAGAAAACTGACAATATATTTTTCAGGTGTCCAAAAACATTGGAAAGATGCAGTAATGAGTTGATTATCTATCCCCTGGGAAGAAAGTGAAATGTCCCCCAAAAAATTTCATTTAAAGAAAAACACATTTAATAGCAATCCAGGAATGGTGGCTTTGTGACAAGGAGTATAGCAACTTTGTACAACAGCTATCAGATTGTACCAACAGGATGCCAGTTTGTGCTTATGATGCCCTATGGATCATTTTCAAATCTCATTTGGAAAACAGAACATAAACAAAACATTTACCGATAAGGACGCAGAAGGAAAGATGAGAAGTGTGTTATTCGGAGCAACTTTATAGAGTACCTATCACCTGTCAATTCAAGACCAAAATGCACAAATTCCTGGTAACGAATTACTTGCTCATCCTCCATGCTGGCTTAATGTTGAATGAGGAAAAAAGAATGGAAAAAAAATAGAATATTATAAATATAGAAGTGATTAATAATGCATTTTGTTTTGACCAAGTGCTGCAACAATGTTCCCTAGCCATCGACTCCATCCCTCTCCCTAGCATCTGTCTGAGGCTGAACAAGACTGTTCGCAACCTTGGTGTCATATTTGGCCCTGAAATGAGCTTCCGACCACATATCCGCAGCATGCCTAAGACCGCCTATTTCCCCTTCTGTAACATTACCCGTTTCCACATCTGCCTCAGCTCATCTGCTGCTGAAACCCTCATTCATGTCTTTGTTACCTCGAGACTTGACTATTCCAATGCACTCCTGGCTGGCCTCCCACATTCTACCCTACGTAAACTTGAGGTCATCCAAAACTCAGCTGCCCATGTCCTAACTCGCACCAAGTCCCATTCGCCCATCACCCCTGTGCTTGCTGACCTACATTGGCTTCCCGTTAAGCAACGCCTCGATTTCAAAATTCTCATCCTTGTTTTCAGTTCCCTCCATGATCTCGCTGCTCCCTATCTCTGTAACCTCCTTGAGCCCCTCAACCCCCCGAGATATCTGCACTCCTCAAATTCCACCCTCTTGAGCATCCCTGATTGTAATCGCTCAACCATCGGTGGCCGTGCCTTCAGCTGCCTAGGCCCTAAGCTCTGGAACTCCCTCCCTAATCCTCTCCGCCTCTCTACCTCTCTTACCTCCTTTAAGATGCTCTTTAAAACCTACCTCTTTGACCAAGCCTTTGGTCATCTGCCCTAATTTCTTATGTGGTTCGGTGTCAATTTTTTGTCTTATAGCACTCCTGTGAAGCGCCTTGGGACATTTCACTACATTAAAGGCGCTATATAAATACAAGTTGTTGTTATTGTTGTTGAGTGCCTTGGTGAGGCATGCTGTAGAGATCTTGAGGTAGGAGAAATTGCATGAGTTTGGTATTGGCCTGCATAGTGGGAGGCAAATTCTAGTGATTTCACTGTTTTATGTATGTTCTCTGTCAAGGAAGCATAGATATACTACCAATCCCACATATTCTAGTGGAGGGCACCCAATCCTTGATGCATGTCTCTGTGTTCTTTGGCAGTCAGGGGTGGATAGTAGGTGTTCCCCGATTCTCCATTGGTCCAACTGGAGTATGTGATCCAGGATAGTCTTAATGTCTTAACCATCCTCCGCCTGCTTCACGACGACATGCAAGCCGTGATCCTGACCAACAGTTCCACCACAGACCCAATTCACGTAGGGACCGGGGTCAAGCAAAGCTGTGTCATTGCATCAACGCTCTTCTCGATCTTCCTTGCTGCAATGCTTCATCTCACCCTCAATAAGCTCCCCGCTGGAGTGGAGCTAATTTACAGAACAAATGGGAAACTGTTCAACCTCCATCGCCTCCAGTCCAGACCCAAGGTCGTCCCATCCTCTGTCACCCCTCATACCTACATAGTTTGCTTTGTTAGATTTAAGACCCTAGTTTCGGATTTAACTAAATCACTTTCAAACTCAATATTATATTATATCATATTATGATCACTCTTCCCTGAAGGCCCCTTTACTACAACCGAGACTCTGTCTTCGACGCGAATATCCTCAACTCCATCCCGCAGCATGCCACCAGCCACCACCTCAGCACAACCCCAGCCCGGCATGAGGTTGAAAAGGCCATCCGACAACTGAAGAACAACAGGCTTCAGGAGCAGATAGAATCTCTGCCGAGGCACTAAAGCATGGCGGAGAAGCACTACTGGCGCTAATTCATGAACTCATTTCTCTTATCTGGAAGGAGGAGAGCATGCCAGGGGATCTCAGAGATGCCGTAATTGTGACCATCTTCAAAAAAGGTGACAAGTCCAATTGCGGTAATTACAGAGGAGTTTCCCTGCTGTCTGCCACAGGGAAAGTCATCGCAAGAATATTCCTTAATCGCCTTCTCCCAGTTGCTGAAGGGCTCCTCCCAGAGTTACAATGTGGATTCCACCCACTAAGGGGCACAGTGGACATGATCTTCACCGTGCGTCAATTGCAAGAGAAATGCAGGGAACAGCACCAACCGCTGTACATGGCCTTCTTTGATCTCACAAAGGCCTTCAACACTGTCAACTGTGAGGGATTATGGAGTGTCCTCCTCAAATTCAGCTGCCTTCAAATGTTTGTCACCATCCTTTGCCTGCTTCACGACAACATGCATTCCGTGATCCTGACCAACGGTTCCACCACAGACCCAATTCACGTACGGACCGGGGTCAAGCAAGGCTGTGTCCTCGCACCAACGCTCTTTTCGATCTTCCTTGCTGCAATGCTCCATCTCACCCTCAGTAAGCTCCCCGCTGGAGTGGAGCTAATTTACAGAACAAACGGGAAACTGTTCAACCTCAGTCACCTCCAGTCCAGATCCAAGGTCGCCCATCCTCTGTCGTCGAATTACAGTATGCAGACAACGCTTGCGTCTGCGCTCACTCGGAGGTCGAACTCCAAACCATCGTCAACACCTTCACCGAAGCGTACGAGAGCATGGGTCTTACACTAAACATCCGTAAGACAAAGGTCCTCTACCAACCTGCCCCCGCCACACAGTACTGCCCCCCCGATTATCAAAATCCACGACAAGGCCTTGGACAATGTGGACCACTTTCCATACCTCGGGAGCATACTGTCAACAAGGGCAGACGTCGATGACGAAGTCCAACACCGCCTTCAGTGTGCCAGTGCAGCCTTCGGTCGACTGAGGGAGAGAGTGTTTGAAGACCAGTACCTCAAACCCGGCACTAAGTTCATGGTCTACAGAGCAGCAGTGATACCCGCCCTGCTGTATGCCTCAGAGACATGGACCATGTAAAACAGGCACCTCAAAGCACTGGAGAGGTACCACCAAAGCTGCCTCCGCAAGATCCTGCAAATCCATTGGCAGGATAGGCGCACCAACCTCAGGCCAACATCCCCAGCATCGAAGCTTTGACCACGCTCGATCAGCTCCGATGGACGTGTCACATCGTCTGCATGCCCGATACGAGACTCCCAAAACAAGTGCTCTACTCGGAGCTCCGACACGGCAAGAGAGCCCCAGGTGGGCAGAGGAAACGCTTCAAGGACACCCTCAAAGCCTCCTTGAAAAAGTGTAACATCCCCACCGACACCTGGGAATCCCTGGCCCAAGACCGCACAAAGTGGAGGAGAAGCATCCGGGAAAGCGCCGAACATCTCGAGTCTCTTCGCCGGGAGCAAGCGGAAGCCAAGCGCAAGCAGCGCAAGGAGTGCCCGTCAACCCAAGCACCCCACCCACCCGCTCCTTCAACCACCGTCTGCCCCACCTGTGACCGAGACTGTGGGCTGGATTTTGAATGACCCATGGAGTCGGGTTTGGAGGCGTGTGGGGGGTTAAATTTGCGGGGTCGGGGTTTCCGACCCCATCCCAACTCCATCCCGCCTCCACGCAATTTTGACATAATCAGTCGCGGGGTTCCTGACTCCGTCCCGCCTTCAAGAGGCGGGAGAGGCCATTAAAGCCCTTAACAAGCTCTAAATTGCCTCTGTAATGCCATTTTGAAACGCTGTAGCTAGTTTAACCCTCTTCTGACGTGAAGCACGCCTGGTGTGAAACACTCCAGTGAAACCTGGCGGGAGCACAAGTGGATAGCTGACTATCAGCAGCAGGTCCACTATTACAACGGAGATGTGATGAAGGTAGTAGTAGTAGTATTAGGTCTGAACATCGCCTGTGATGCTGATGCATTGAATGTCTTCAGAGACTGCCTGGGAGGACTTGCTGGGGCAAAAAATTCATTCTCTCTTCTCTCTCTCTCTCTCTCAAACACACACACCCATTTTTGTATCCAGGTCCACTCACATCAAAAGCCAGGCAGGTCCTCTCTCACCAACAGTCTCTGAGACTAGGCAGTCAGCAATGATGACATCATCAGAGGCGACTTTCAGACTGAAAACACTAATTAGTTCATGGGTTCCCACATGCTCCAACTCAATTGCCCAATTAAGTGAAAATTGCATCAGGCATCCACATTAATCTGGAGTCGGGGGGGGAAACACGAAATGCAGATTACACGACCCCAACCCGACCCCAAGACAAAATCCAGCCCATAGGTTCCGTATTGGACTCATCAGTCACCTGAGAACTCATTTTTAATGTGGAAGCAAGTCATCCTCAGTTCCGAGGGACTGCCTAAGAGAGAGAGAGAAGAGAATGGATACGCATCTGTGGAGCAGGTTAACCCTGGTCAGGGTATCAGAAATGGCTTTTGATATTACAGTTACCAGGATACTTAGAGCTCCATAGGAAAAACCTGGGAAAAAAATCAAACTCACATCACCAACTGATTTCAGTTCTACAAAGAATGGAAGATACCTGTGAGTTCATGTGTGCTTTCAGATTAGCTGCGATTAAATAAATAAAGGAAATTGCCTCTTACTCGTAATACATAATGAGGAATAATGAGCTCCAAAAAGTGCATCCATGAGGCGCTGTGGGCCATCAGCAGCAGCAGAATTGTATTCCAACAGAATCTGTAACCTCATGGCCCGGCATATCCCTCACTCTACCATTACCATCAAGCTAGGGGACCAACCCTGGATCAATAAGGAGTGCAGAAGAGCATGCCAGGAGCAGCACCAGGTGTACCTAAAAATGAGGTGCCAACCTGGGGAAGCTGCAACACAGGACTACATGCATGCTAAAAAGCGGAAGCAGCATGCTATAGACAGGGCTAAGTGATCCCACAATCAACGGATCAGATCAAAGCTCTGCAGTCCTGCCACATCCAGTCGTGAATGGTGGTGGACCATTAATCAACTAACTGGAGGAGGGGGCTCCGTGAATATCCCCACCCCCAATGATGGTGGAGCCCAGCACGTGAGTGCAAAAGACAAAGCTGAAGCGTTTGCAATCATCTTCAGCCAGAAGTGCTGAGTGGATGATTCATATCGGCCTACTCCTGAGGTTCCCACCACCACAGAAACCAGTCTTCAGCCAACTCGATTCACTCCACATGATATCAACAAACGGCTGAGCGCACTGGACACAGCAAAGGCTGTGGGCCCCAACAACATCCCGCCTGTCATGCTGAAGACTTGTGCTCCAGAACTAGCCGTGCCTCTAGCCAAGCTGTTCCAGTACAGCTGCAACACTGGCATCTATCCGACAATGTGGAAAACTGCCCAGGTATGTCCTGTCCACAAAAATCCAAATCCAAACCGGCCAATTACCGCCCCATCAGTCTACTCTCAATCATCAGCAAGGTGATGGAAGGTGTCATCGACAGTGCTATGAAGCGGCACTTACTCACCAATAGCCTGCTCACTGCTGCCCAGTTTGGGTTCTGCCAAGACCACTTGGCTCCTGACCTCATTACAGCCTTGGTCCAAATATGGACAAAGGAGCTGAATTCCAGAGGTGAGGTGAGAGTGATTGCCCTAGACATCAAGGCAGCATTTGACCGAGTGTGGCATCAAGGAGCCCTAGTCAAACTGAAGTCAATGGGAATCGGGGCGAAAACTCTCCACTGGCTGGAGTCATACCTAGCACAAAAAAAGATGGTTGTGGTGGTTTAAGGTCAATCATCACAGCCCCAGGACATTGCTGCAGGAGTTCCTCAGGGCAATGTCCTAGGCCCAACCATCTTCAGCTGCTTCATCAATGACCTTCCCTCCAACATAAGGTCAGAAATGGGGATGTTCGCTGATGACTGCACAGTGTTCAGCGCCATTCGCAACTCCTCAGATAATGATGCAGTCCATAACCACATGCAACAAGACCTGGATGATGTTCAGGCTTGGGCTGATAACATTTGCGCCACACAAGTGCCAAGCAATGACTAACTCCAACAAGCGAGAGTCCAAACACCGCCCCTTGACATTCAACGGCATTACCATCGCCGAATTCCCCACCATCAACATCCTTCGGCATTAATACTGTGGCAACAAGAGCAGGTCAGAGGCTAGGAATTCTGCAGCGAGTGAGACACCTCCTGACTCCCCAAAGCTTTTCCACCATCTACAAGGCACAAGTAAGGAGTGTGATGGAATACTCTCCACTTGCCTGGATGAGTGCAGCTTCAACAACACTCAAGAAGCTCGACACCATCCAGGACAAAGCAGCCCGCTTGATTGGCACCCCATCCACCACCTTAAACATTCACTCCCTCCACCACTGGCGTACCGTGGCTGCAGTGTGTGCCATCTACAAGATGCACTGCAGCAACTCGCCAAGGCTTCTTCAGCAGCACCTCCCAAACCCGCGACCTCTTCCATCTAGAAGGACAAGGGCAGCAGACGCATGGGAACACCACCACCTCCAAGTTCCCCTCCAAGTCACACACCATCCTGACTTAGAAGTATATCGTCAATCCTTCATCGTCACTGGGTCAAAATCCTGGACCTCCCTACCTAACAGCACTGTGGGAGTACCTTCACCACACGGACTGCAGCGGTTCAAGAAGGCGGCTCACCACCACCTTCTCAAGGGCAATTAGGGATGGGCAATAAATGCTGACCTTGCCAGCGACGCCCACATCCCATAAATGAACTAAAAAAAAAATTCCACAACAACTACTTTACCCCTTGCATTTATTTTATCCCTGTAGACAACACATTCTCATGTAAGACTGCAGATGCTGTGTATACCACATGTAGTGCATCAAGGGTACTGTTGTCAGTGTAATATTGCTTTTATTATTACTGTTACAAAATAATTGTCCATTTGCAAAACAAAATTAAAAAGTTAAGAAAAAAATACTTTGCAGATATATCTGCATTTTGACACAATATCCACATAATGAGACTCCCTGTGTATGCATCTTCCATGAATAAAAAAAAATCCTTTTGTAATTTGTACAAAATAACAATGGGTAATTGCATGAAATCCATGATTGCATTTGAGTATGTACGTGTAACTGTGTGCAGATCTGTAGATCATCCTAACCATTCATTACTCTAGAGGTTTAAGTATGTGATTCCGGCCAGGATTTTGCTGACCTCGGTGGGTCCATGGCGGGCGATGTCAGTGGCAGATCCTGACCCCGCTGTTGACTCCATCCCACTGTCCGAAATGAATTCCCTTGATGGGGCTTGTTAAGCCCGCCCAGCGCATTTCCCGGCCAATTAGAGGAAGCGGGTCTGGTGACGTCATTTGATGATGCGTCATCAACTGGTTTCCTTAAAGGGACCATGGCCAACTTTATTTTGACATTTGTGCTGTCAGTGTTCTGCAACATTGAAGTGCTGCAAACACTGACAATGACTGCACAAAGGCACAGGGCTGCACCCAGGCTCTCCCATGACTCCCTCCATATGCTTATGGAGGGAGTCACAGCAAGCAGGGAGGTCCTCATCCCCTCCCATGGACGGAAGAGACCGCCCCAGGATATCAACACAGCCTGGTTGCACATTGCAGAGGAGGGCACAAGCAGGGATGTGGTCAGGAGGACCTGGGTGCAGTGCTGCAAACGTTTCAATGATCTCAGTAGATCATAAAACATTAGTACAAAGCCACACTCAACCTCATCCTGCTGTGCCTCTCATCGCATCCCCATCACTCTGCCTTCCCTACCCTACTGCACATCCTAACTCACACCATACTTACCTTGGAGCTCCACCCATCCCTCTCTCTCAATCTATATTATCACATCCCCATCTCACTAGCCACCCCTCACACTCACCCTCATCCTAGTGCAATCCGACCAACTAACAACACACAAGGGTAGGCACTTGGGTGTTTTATGCAATGTTTACGTGAAGTTTCTGTTAATGTGGTGTCAAACATTGAAACCTTTATTTTCAACACTTTGCATTCTTGGACAGATCTGTGTGCACCTTTGGAAATGGCTTCGTGAGTTGCAGTGAATGGTGAGACATAATGGTACCCCCCGCAATGGTGATGAGTGTGAAAGGAATGGCTTGGGCATTGTAGGGATGCTTTATGGTGTTGGTGTGGGGTGGAGCCAACCTGGCGCATCATGTGGCAACCAGGTTGTACAGCGTCAAGTGAAGTAAATCTGGCCATCGTGAGGCCATCCCTAGCCTCCTGGGCAGCAATGTTGTTGGGTGCTGATGCCCTTTGTCCTGTGCAGCATCAGGTGATTGCGGAGAAAATTGTTGTTGTTGTTGGTGCTGCTGGTGTGCCTGGTGCTGCTGGTATTGGGGCTGATCGTGGTGGGATTCTGAGGACCAAGGTGAGAGAGTTTCAAGGGCACCGATGCTGATGGAATAGATGGCAGTTGAAGTAGAGATGACAGAAGCGATCAGTCAATCGTGAGAGAGGTAATGAGGTCAGACTGGGTGGAGACTTGTGTAAAGACTTGCAGCATGGTGAATCTGTTGTCGAAATGCAGTGAGGAAGAGCTTGTGACTGAGAAAAGACATCTCTGTAAGGTGGGAGCTTTTACTTGACTTCTGAAGCTGTCAACTCATCAGCTGGTTCAATGGCCACTGACTTCCCACCTCAGCGTCACAGACGTGGGGTTTAGCAACAACGTGAAACCCGTGGGTGAGCTTTCAAATTCAAAAGTTAAGTTTAAAACTATTGTTACGTGGCTGTAAAGAAGCCACTAATCATTTAATTGGCTTCCCCGCTGCTGCCTGTCGGGTCTGCTCAGTGCTGGCAGATCTGACATCGGGAAAGGCAAGAATGCTTGATTTGACAGTGGGATCTCGTCCCGCTGTCAACCCATTCACATTTAACTGCCGACCCGCCACCAATTCCGTCCACTGAGCACCGGCAAAATTCCGGCCTACATGTATCAAAAGAATGAATTATGCTGTGCACTTCTCGTTTAGATACTGCACAAGGAAATAGCACCCGAATTGTTAACTAAGCTGTACCCTCTCACTATAGCAGCGTGACATTTCTTTTCTCTCCAGCAATAATCTGGGCCCTTTCAGAGGTGTAACTCTCGATGATCTATTGAATTCAGGGGAGATTTGTGCTGAGACCATATTGCTACTGAAGAATTCACTGGAATAACCAAAGCTAAATATAATTGTACCTTTGGCACAGTTCAGTGACATGGATAAACTCTCATCTCCTAAGTCAGCAATCCTATTGCTTTCTGTTAACCCTACTCGCAATGATTACTCACCACTAAGCTATTGATATGGTCTAAATCCAAACTGTTCATGGGTATATCAAGCTCAGCTGTATTTAAGATCTCCATACATTTGCATTACAGCATGTTTGCTGTATTTTATATACAGATGATGGATTACTACTTCATTTTTTGAGGTACCATGTGATGTAGCCATTTCACTGTGCTTAGCACCAGAAGAACTGCCCTTGTTATACCTGAGTTATAAACGCACTAAAATATCCTTCGGAGGACAAAGGGCTTAATCAAGAGGGGCAAAATAGCTTACGAAAGCAAGCTGGCGGAAAATATAAAAACTAACTCCAAAAGCTTTTATAAGTATATCAAGAGGAAAAGACTGGTGAAAACCAAAGTTGGCCCATTGCAGTCAGATACGGGGGAATATATAACGGGAAATAAGGAAATGGCAGACCAACTAAATGCATACTTTGGGTCAGTCTTTACGAAGGAAGACACAAAAAACCTCCCTGGGATATCGGGAAAAATAGGGACATTTGCAAAGGAGGAACTGACGCAAGTCAATATCTCTAAGGATATGGTGTTAAGGAAGCTAAAGGGATTGAAGGCGGACAAATCCCCAGGGCCTGATAACATGCATCCTAGGGTGCTGAAGGAGGTGGCCCTAGAGATAGCGGATGCACTAAGTATGATTTTTCAGAATTCATTAGACTCGGGAACAGTGCCCATGGATTGGAGGGTAGCTAACGTTACCCCACTATTCAAAAAGGGGGGTAGGGAAAAAGCAGGTAATTACAGACCTGTAAGCCTTACATCAGTTGTGGGCAAAATGCTGGAGTCCATCATTAAGGATGAAATAGCGGAGCACTTAGCAAATGGGGACAGGATAGGACAGAGTCAACATGGATTTACAAAGGGTAAATCGTGCTTGACTAATCTATTGGAATTTTTTGAGGGAGTAACTGGTAAAATAGATGGGGGAGAGCCAGTAGATGTGGTGTACCTGGACTTCCAAAAGGCCTTCGATAAGGTCCCACATAAAAGATTAGCAGGGAAAATTGAAGCTCATGGGATAAAGGGGAAAGTATTGACGTGGATAGAGAACTGGCTGTCAGATAGAAAACAGAGAGTTGGAATAAACGGCTCATTTTCTGAATGGCAGGCAGTAACAAGTGGGGTACCACAGGGATCTGTCCTGGGTCCCCAGCTGTTCACAATTTACATTAATGACCTGGATCAGGGAGTCGGATGCAGCATTTCCAAATTTGCAGACGACACTAAACTAGGAGGGGGGGTGGGCTCAGAGGAGGAGACCAGGAAGCTCCAGAGCGATTTGGACAGACTGGGTGATTGGGCGGATAAATGGCAGATGCACTATAATGTGGACAAGTGCGAAGTTATCCACCTTGGGTGCAGGAACGGGAGGGCAAATTATTATTTAAATGGCAATAAATTGGGAGAGGGGGAAGTACAGAGAGACCTGGGTGTTCTTGTACACCAGTCACTGAAGGCGAGCATGCAGGTGCAACAGGCGATCAAGAAGGCAAACGGTATGCTGGCCTTCATAGCAAAAGGGTTGGAATACAGGAACAGGGATACCTTGCTGCAGCTGTACAGGGCACTGGTGAGACCACACCTCGAGTACTGTGTACAGTTTTGGTCGCCTCATCTGAGGAAAGATGTTCTTGCCATGGAGGGGGTGCAGCGGCGATTCACCAGGCTGATACCAGGAATGGCGGGATTGACCTATGAGGAGAGACTATGTAGTTTAGGGATGTACACACTGGAGTTTAGAAGATTGAGAGGGGACCTCATAGAAGTGTATAAAATTCTGACAGGTCTAGACAGACTAGATGCAGAAGGAATGTTTCCCTTGGCGGGTGAGAACAGAACTAGAGGACATAATTTAAGGATAAGGGCTAAACCATTTAGGACAGAAATGAGGGGGAATTTCTTCACTCAGAGGGTGGTGAACCTGTGGAACTCATTGCCACAGAGGGCAGTGTACGCCAGCTCATTAAATATATTTAAGAGGGAATTAGATGTATTTCTACAGGCAAAAGGGGTTAAGGGTTACGGAGAGAAGGCGGGGACGGGATACTGAATTGGAGGATCAGCCATGATCTCATTAAATGGCGGAGCAGGCTCGAAGGGCCGGATGGCCTACTCCTGCTCCTATCTTCTATGTATCTATGTATCTATGTTATATCAAAAGGTATGTCCCCTTAGTCCAGAAATACAGTGAAGACCTCTAGATTAAGGTTGGAATTTTACACACAATAGCAGTGGTATAGTGTAGCCAGCTACCTGCTTGGGCTGGCTTGAAGGTACAGAAGCGTATTAGTTGTGTGACCTTGCATGTCAACGGGGAAAGGTGTTCTTGTGTGTTATTCTTCAAGGCTGAATTTGAATTTGTGTCGGTAGATGTGATACTGTGTGGCTGAAGCAATTCATTATTCAGCACCACACTCCCTCTCATTCAACGTCTAAATGTGAGCAGTGAAACAGTGCAGCACATTAGTGAATAACGCATTTTCTTTAAAAATGTTTCCTAAACAGCTACAGACGCTGAGATTTAAATTGGCAGCCGGCCATAAATCAGCATGTGATGGCATGTGATGTTAATATTAGACATAATTTCAATGTATATGAGGTGGTTGGAATATTTCCATGCAATATATACAGACAATATTAATGCTGTAAGCCTCAGATCTTTGATTCAGTTGCCATTAGTATACTCAGCAACTTATCATAGTTGACTGTGTATGAAAATGGCAGACATGCTCCTGTATGTCTGGCTGCTATAAACAATTAAGCATTTAAAACCTCAGTTAATCAATATGCATTTATTATTGACAAACATTAGACTCAAATGTTTATAATCAATACACCTACCCTAATGGCAAAGGCAGTACAGTAATTAAGTTGATTTCACTCTGCCATCAGTGCGCTGACGAAGTATCATATTGCTAACAGCACTGTGCTATTTCTGAGCTTCCCACCACTCACTTTTATTTCATCTGGATGTGGTGCAGATTCGAAATACTGCCGTGTTCATGGGCATTTGTGGTTACTGATTACAAATGAGGTAAAAGTAAAAGGCCACTTGCTGTTCCAGTTAGTGTGTCTAACTGATCCAAGGAGCAGGTGTCAGACAAATGCAGGAAGTTCATGTTAGATTTGTGGAGACTTGATGGCAGAAACTGTCTCTTGCCTGCTGAAAAGTTCCAAAAGTTATGTTTTTTTTTAATTGATCACTTGACAGCCAGATCGGTTACTTTTTCTTTACCCGATTTTAGGCACAAAAGCTGTTGGGGCTTTTGATGTATTTTTGCGCAGTCGGTTTCAAATGTGGCGCTGCAGATTGGATATTTCAAACTGATGCCGATTCCACAAACTGCTGGTTTATTATTGCTGAACGTCGTGAGCCACTTTGGGAGAGAGAAGAGGCGACATGTCGTCATTTAAGACTTTAAAGGCAATCCCTGTTCCTCGAACGAGAAGCCCGGCTGAAAACTTAATTTTATTGGTGCGGCAACTTTAGACAGAGACTATAGGGCCAATAATGTTGTCCAGACACAGTGCCACTGGGACTGCTGCTGCTCAGGGGCAGGTTATTGGGTGCAAGCAGCTGTTAAAGGACTGCTGGTTGCCATTTTTTAAAAATATTGCCGGGGAAAGCAGGCCTAACTTGCAAACAAGGGTCACGCATCATGGTCTCCATGTGGGGCAGAGAGTGACCCAACAAACCAGCCTTTCAATTTTCTACCCCCTCCCATCACTCCCTTTAAAGACCCATTTCAAATGTGTGCTGTTCAGGTGCACCAAGCACATTATGGGGCTTACATCCAAATTTAGATAAAATTGGGAGTCTTAATGAGCCTTGTGTCCAGATTTAAGTGCCAACAGTCCTTGGGAGCCACGATATAGGGCTTTGTGTTTATTCAGTACTGAGTAACTCTCAGGCCTCAGCTCCTTATAAAAAGGGGCTCCTGTGCCAAAAGCACTGCAACAAGCGCATTATCTACCTTATGTTTGTTATAGGGTGAATCTTCTCATGAATTTTACCGTTCTTAGTTTCTCACTCCATCACCACATTTTTTAACCTTTCCTTTCTTTTACTTTCTTTATTGGCTTTCTTTCCACTTCTTTGTCACATCTCCATGATGAAAATCAACTATAGCCTTAGGGGTAGAAATTAGGTCGCGCCCCATTTGGGGCGCAAATATCGTCTGAACGCAAATATTAGCGCCTGGCGCTAATTATCGGCACTGACTGGAAACTTCACTTTTACCGCCCCGGGAGGTGAGTGGAGCGCTAAAGCAGGCGCTGCACACCTGTCTTAAGGCGCAAAGGCCAAGGAGTGAGGCGCTAACTCAGCGCGCTGGCGAAGCTCATGTAATGTCAGTCAGCAATGGAACACACACACAATGGCACGGGCCAGTTCTTAAAGGGGATGGTTAATTTTGCTTTCCATCCACATCCTGTTCATTGCAGCCTTGAATCTCGGCCTGGAGAGACTTGCACATCAAATGTGCTGGAAAGAACAATGGAGAGTACCAGGCAAAGAGCTCAGAGTGCAGCTCCCACAGTCTCTGCTAAATCGATACAAGGAATGGCAAATCAAAATGAACCTATAAAGTGCTGCTCAGTACCCAAAACTCCTTCACACAACGTTGAATCTCTCCAGAAGTCTCTCCCTCTCTCTCTCAGAATGCATAGTTCAAAAATGCCACCAACAATAAAAGACAGGAAGAGGCCCCCTTTAAATAGCGCCCCCCCCAGCCCCACAGCGATTGATAGCGTTCCAGTCTTCTGGTCGTTGGATGCGCCAGGCGGTAAGGCAGGGGGCGCCACTCAATTTCCGCTCCGGGCGCCACAAGGGCGTTGCACCATGGAATGACGTCACAATCTGCGCGCGCAGGTGGTCGCAGCGGTAAGTTTTAGCGCCGCCGCACAATCTCAAGTTAAGTTCTCGAGCGGCGCAAACATCGTTGCGCCCGGGCGTTAGCGGCTTTGCGCCCCATTAGCACCCTCTTAAGGCGCTAACGGGAGGCGCAACCAACTGAATTTTTACCCCTTAGTGTACGAGAAGTGTCAAAATTCATTAATCACCACAGGAGATTTCGGGGGAGGGGTGATATTTAACTTCACCGCATGGGAAGTAACCTGCAATTAAAACCGGGCAGGTTCTACAATGGTGGGCAATCCGCTCTCACCTGATTACCGCCCAGGTGCAGAGACACTGAAATAAAAACAGAAAATGCTGGAGATACTCAGCAGGTCAGGCAGCATCTGTGGAGAGGTTTCAGGTCGGTGACTTTTCATCAGAACTGGAAAAAATTAGAGATGTAACAGGTTTTAAGTAAGTACAGAGGCAGGGAAAGGGGGGAGGGGAGGAAAGATCAAAAGGGAAGGTCTGTGATAGGGTGGATGCAGGAGAGATTAAATGACAAAAGGGATGATGGTGCGAGGCAAATGGGACAAGTAAAGAAACAAAAATTGGGTCTAGAGGAGGTGTAAATGGGAATAGCAGAATCATCACCAACAACTGCTGTCCGAAAAATTTCTGTTTTTATTTCAGATTTCCAGCATCCACAGTATTTTGCTTTTGTTGCAGAGATGCTGACGTTTCCCTGAGGAGAAAGGTATCACAGGAAGCAGCATATGATGCAAAGGATATGGGATCATAGAATCATACAGCACAGAAGGAGGCCATTCAGCCCATCGTGTCTGTGCCTGCTCTTTGAAAGAGCTATCCAATTAGTCCCACTCCCCTGCTGTTTCCCCATAGCCGTGCAAATTTCTCCTTTTCAAGTATATATCCCATTCCCTTTTGAAAGTTACTTTTGAATCTGCCCTTTCAGGCAGTGCATTCCAAATCATAACAATTCGCTGCTTAAAAAAAAAGTCTCCTCATTTCCCCCATGGATATTTTGCCAATTATCTTAAATCTGATATGTGAAACATTGTCTGGGACGACTGGAATTTCTGTATGAACAGCTTTACAGCAGTTCAACAAAACTGGTAACAAGACTATCTCGTCATTCTTTCAGTTTGTCTGCAATTATAATAGTGTGATGCCTGTGTTGCATTTAAATGAGTCTTATAAACTATAACTCAGTAGAAACAAATTGATAACAAGCACAAAAAGGACACCTTATCAGGATAATAGTCAGGACAGATGATCTATATTAATCTCCGTGGATGTTCCAATACTCTTTTAAATACAGCCCTTTAGCAATCTGTTGGTATCTTATTTGTTTTTCTAATTTTACATGCTGTGCCTTCATTTGCATGGTGAAATGTTGCGGGTAATTTTGACTAAGGGCGATAGTGTAAAACGGGTGATATCGGATCAGCCGCCTGTTATACATTTCTTCCCATTTTCATTTTGAATCATCTCAATGGAGACGAAAATCGGGAGAGATGTACAACGGGCAACTGATCCGATACAATACTATCGCGCAATGTCAAAATTAACCCTGTTATAGAAACATAGAAACATAGAATCTAGGAGCAGGAGTAGGCCATTCGGCCCGTCGAGCCTGCTCCGCCATTCAATACGATCATGGCTGATCATCCAAATCCAGTACCCTGTCCCTGCTTTAATCCCCACAGTACACATATCCCACCCTACCCCCGTAACCCCACGTAGTTAATTCCCCCTAACATATCCCATCCTATCCCCATAACCCCACATATTTAATCCCCCCTAACACTAAGGGTCAATTTATCATAGCCAAATCAACCTAACCCACACATTTTTGGACTGTGGGAGGAAACCGGAGCACCCGGAGGAAACCCACGCAGACACGGGGAGAATGTGCAAACTCCACACAGACAGTCACCCGAGGTCAGATTCGAACCCGGGTCTCTGGCGCTGTGAGGCACCAGTGCTAACCACTATGCCACCGTGTTGCCCAAGTTGTTTTCAGTTTATGGTATGGAGTGCAACATGAGTGCATCAAATATATATCGGAATTTTTCTAAAAGTACATGACAACCTCATTGCTAACACTGTATAATTGAATTTTAATAAGGCTTGCTAAAGCAAGGTAAATGAACTGCCAAGATTAAGCTTCAAGAATAGTCAAGCAGCAGCAATTTTAAGACAAGACTAGATCTTCTGCAGTCCAACCAGTTCTCAGTTTAATATCTTGCTACCATAGCAGTGGAAGAGCTAGTTAACGGCTGCTTTCATTTGGAAAAAAAAGACCGAGGGTTTCATTTATACAATTGCTGTTTGCACATGGCAAAATGAATTCTGCAGCCTGCATAATCTTAAATATAGTTTTGCATACATATTTGCAATATGCCTTTCCTTTCACACTGACCACCATTGCTGGAGGTAACGTTATGTATCACCATTCACTCCAACTCGCTAAACCACTTCCAAATGTGCACACAAATTTGTCCAAGCGGTGAAAATAAAGATTGTTATGTGTGACATCACACTAACGGAAATTTTACAGAAACATTGAATAAAACACCCAAGTGGCTATCGTTGTGAATCTACTTGTGTGTCATCTTTCTCTTACGCGTGCTTCTACGAGGTACTACCCCTGTGGCTTCAGCAGAGGTAGAAGCAGCCTGCTCACTTCCCTGCTGCGACTGCTTAGACACTTTTGGCGGACGTCCTCTGGGTTTTGGAGCCTCTGATGGCCCCGCCAAAGTCTGCTCCTTCTGCGACTGTGCAGGGTCAGACTCGGCCATCGCGATCTGAGGAGGCATCTGGGGATCTGACTGAGGGGGTGGCAACGGGGGAGAAGTGTAAGCGCTTTGAGAGGAGCCCCCACTTCCATGTGCCCTCTCACCATCATCCCTCTCATGGGCCAACCGCACTTCCCTGTAGCAAAGAGCTGGAGAGTACCTTGCTGCACATCATGGGGCCATGAGGACCCACGTCTATGCTGACATCCCTCCTAGAGAGGAGGTCTATGAGCCTCTGCCATCTATTCTCCATAGATAGCCATCTATCCTACATAGAGACCATGTGCTCCTGTGAGTGGTGCG
This sequence comes from Squalus acanthias, assembly GCA_030390025.1. Taxonomy (NCBI): domain Eukaryota; kingdom Metazoa; phylum Chordata; class Chondrichthyes; order Squaliformes; family Squalidae; genus Squalus; species Squalus acanthias. The sequence continues at coordinate 104,826,334 of CM059430.1, read as the reverse complement.
TTCGCTGCTCTATGCAGGTGGCCATCCTAGCCATGGAAGAGCCTACAGTCGCCATCGCCTGCGACACGGTGGTGCTCATGTTGGAGATGGACTCCTCCATTCTTTGCAGACATCACGCTTGCAAAACCTGTCAAAGCCTCCTGCACTTCTTGCTGCACCTCCAGGGATGCCCTCTTTCTCGATGGCCCCTGAGGCTCTGCATCTGCATGCAGCTGAGCAGAGCTAGGAGTCTCTTGCACCCTCCGGCGAGGACGCTCCACTGCTGTCCCTGTCGCCACCATCTGCTCTTGTTCACTTGTGAGTTGTGACACACCAGATGACAACACTACTCTATCTCACGTGGGACCCACCGAGGTGTGCGTCTCTGCGCTGGTGCTGGGTGCACTTATGTCTGGTCACAGTGCGCCCTCAGAGTCTGGAGGCTCCTCTGAGGAGTCGTCTTCCTCTTCCTCCTGGACAGTGGGTGGTGGGGGCGGGGGGCGCGGGGGGGGGGGGGCTCTTGATCGACCTGTGAGAGAGTAAAGAGATGAGTTAGAAATGTCATCTGAAGAATGGGTACAGATACCATTATGCACATGATGACCATTCACTGGCTGCTGACATCAGTCCCCATATGAGTGACTGATGAAGGTCTATAGCTGTATGATATGTAATTCTGTCACCAGGTTGTTGAGATGTCCCCCTCTCTCCCTCTCCCACCTCCAGCTGCTCGGCGACTACCGAAACTTCTAAGGCAGCCTCCTCTGCTGTTGCTAGGGTCGCCAATGATGACTTTCCACCTCCAGTTCTCTCCCTCTCCCTCTTATTGTGGGCTCTCTTTTCCTTCAAGGGAAAGTAGAGAAGGTTGAGGGAGAGTGATGGAATGAGTGTAAGGAATGAATGGGTTACATCTTTAAAGTGAGACTATGATGGAGTGGGGTGCCAAAGTCAAGTGGCCTCCTTGTGTGTTGTTAGTTGGTATGATTGCATTAGGATGAGGGTGAGTGTGAGAGGTGGCTAGTGAGATGGGAATGTGAGTATGTAGATAGAGACAGAGGGATGGGTGGACGTGCAAGATATGTTGGTGTGAGTAAGGATGTGCAGCAGCAGGGTAGGGAAGGCGGAGTGATGGGGATGTGATGAGAGGTGCAGCAGGATGAAGTTGAGTGTGGCTTTGTACTCACCTTTCCTGATCTAAAGTGATAATTGAAACGTTTCCTGCACTGCACCCAGGTCTTCCTCACAACATCCCTGTTGTTTACCTCCTCTGCTATTTGGAGCCAGGTTCTTTTGGTCTCCTGGGGAGGTCTCTTGCGCCCATTAGAAGGGAAGAGGACTTCCCTGCGTGCTCGGACTCCCTCCTCAAGCATATGGAGGGAGTCATCGGAGAACCTGGGTGCAGCCCTCTGTCTCTGTGCAGTCATCTCTGGAAATGTTTGGAACACTCCAATGGTGCAGTGTGCTGCCTGCACACTCCTAGATGAACCTTCAAATGCAATGTGGCCATGGCTCCTTTAACTATCCCAGCTGAGAACATGTCATCAGACCTGCACCATTTAACTGGGCCGGGCTTAATAGGCCCCATTAGCGCAAAGTCAATTTCAAGAGTGGGATGTAATCAAGAACAGGGTCGTGACCCATCACGGCGACCACCCGCACCCGACCCGCCCAGGTAAACAAAATTCCGGCCATTGAGTCTATGTCATTAATGCATGGGTCTTTTTCATTTAATCCATGCATTAATGAAACGGCAGATCCAGCAACTTTGTGCATTTTTGTGCAATTTTCCTGCTGATACATGAATTGTGATTGTGAGCAGATCTGATAAAATCAAGCTTTAAGTGTGGCAAACGTGTAAAATATACATGGTACTGATCTGAACTACAGAGAAATATGTGGTACTGGTGAGACAGGCAACTGCTGGGGGTGAAATTAGACTTGGTGCAATAAGGGTCAATTTCAGGGACCAAGATCCTGCGCCCCCAAGAACGCCTGAAAGTCATCTGACCCGGTAACAGGTTTGGCCATTTGTCAGACATCGCTGGCGGCTGCCTAAAACTGGGGTTAGGCCCCTTACATATGTAAATGAGACACCTAACACCTGTTTTGGGGCCCTTCTACCTAACTGGATTGCGATAAGAGGAGCAGGCGCTGGCTCATCTCCCCTTGGGGGTCTTAAGCCATTGCTGCGGCCTAAGCAGTGAACACCGCCAAAAGTACATTAAAAAAAAAAGTTAATGTTCCTGTGGAGTCAGGAGGAGCAGGAGTGTTCCCCCCGGCTCCACAGTACTGGAGATCAGCCCTCCTACACTCCCCCAGTGCCGCTCACCCCCCACCCTCACCCCGAGACTTGCTTCAGGGTCACTGACAGCGAACCATGTGGCCCAATATCCAACAGTCTAAGATAGGCGAGGTGCAACAGGTGCCAGCAGCTCATGCAACTAATGTAAATGAAGCCCGAGGCCCAATTCAGGGCCGGTCTCAGGCCTCCAGGTTGGGGTGTGCGCTGCCTGTGCCTCAGTGGCTGTGCGCTCAAAAAACAGGCCATGACCAATGTCTAGGCTGATGACTCCAGAGGATGTTGTTGTCAAAGCTAACAGTTTTAGGACTCTGTCTGGAGTCGAGGATTAATTGAGAAATAACATAACCTTGCCAGTAGCAGTAAAAATGACAGCTGCTGTTACTTCCTATACTTCTGACATCTTGCAGACCACTGAAGGTAACACTGTAAGCTTTGGCAGGTTTACCATTTCTAATTGTGTAAACTAGGCAATGGATGCTATGCTTGGGGTAGCAGATTATCTTTTAATTTTTTTTTGATGCAATGAGTTAGCAACAGCTGGAATCTTCACGCCACATCTGGCTTCCCCGGGGTATTGGGAATAATAATGTGTGTGTTTGTGATATCTCTATATTAGCTGGTACTGTGTTTCTTTTTTTTGTAATGCAGAGAGATGGTACCATATCCCTTCACAGTCCTTTACTCCTTTCCCTTCAGTTTTCTATCGATGTCCTGATTCTCTTTTACTTGTATCCTAGCCAATAGTGGGTCAATATGATTTGACGGTACCCCACCACTTTCCACATGAGTTGCAAGCATTCAGAATCTTAAGAAAATCATGAACATGCTTTTGTCCCACATCATAAAACATTGCATCTACATGAATCTTAAAAAAAAACACAAGTGGCCTTATCCAAAATCATACTGATTTGTATGGAAAGATAATGGCCCAGATATTCCGATCGCAGGCCTCCCGCGGGCGGAGGGCTGCGATCCTGAAAAATCTGCGCCTGGACCGGAGGGCTCCCGGGAGGCACAGAGTTCCGTTGCTGGGCCTCTCCAAACTGCCGGTGTGCAGGGCCCACGTATCCCAGAGGCGCAGGCGGTTCGCAGCGTCCCTGGGATCACGTGGGCCATGGGGAGCCAATCACAGAAGGGAATCTCCCTTCATACATTTGACAGGAAGACCTGTCAAATATATGAATAGAGATCACCCCCAAAACATAGTAAAACTTTAAATAAATTTAAAAAAAAAATCACATTTTTAAAATGACTTGAAATTACATAAATTAACTATTTTAAACAAAAATTTAAATTTTTGAAAAAAATAATTGAAGTTTTAACGGGGCTAAAAATAAACTTACCTTTCTTTAAAGTATTTTTAAATGATAAATCAGTGGAAATTAAAAAAAAAACTTTTTTCAACACTTCTCCTGGTAAAAGCAGGCCTCACGCCTGCTTTTACCAGGCGCAAGAATTGTAAGTGTTTTCTGTGGGCGGAGGGTCTCCAAAAAGCAGAACTATCCGCCCGCAGAGGCCCTTCTCCAGGGCAGCCGGAGGATCTGTCAAGACCATTCTTGACAGATCGGAAATCCTGGTTTCCAGCGCATGCGCTGTGCATGCCTGAAACCGACATTTCCAATGTCCCTACGGGTGGGTACACAGCGCGTACACACCCGTAGGGATCAGAATATCTGGCCCTTTATCTATCTCCTTTGAATAAAGTCATAGGGCTAAAAATTTGGTGGCTTTATGGCAAGAAGGGGGCGGCTGCTGCTCTTTCGCCAGCTGGTGGCGGGTCTCGCGGCGTCCTCCATTTCCCCAGGCCCGGCAGCACAGCCGGTAAGACGCATCGCCCTGCAGATTTAAATGAGAGCGCGGTGACGTAAGTCGGCGTGCAACAACTGCACCTGCAATTTAAAGGTGGTCAGATCAGGGCGAGAAAGGAGTGGGTGTGCCACACCAAGTACACCCGCCCTGACTACACCCGGTGGAGTCCTCTTTAACGATGCAGATCAGGCTCCGATGACATCATCGGGTCCCAATCTGCTATGTTATCTGGAGGCCTGAACAGGGGAGCGGTGACTTCTTCCCCCGCCAGGCCAAACCTGCCAGGTGCAGAATCGAGGGCTAGAAGAGGCCCGACAGCTAAGTTTTTAATAAATGTTTGAAATTTCCTCTGGGCCTGGGGGAGCAGGATCCCTCCCCAGATTGGAATCATCCCTGTCCCCCCGGCCCGACCCCCGCCGCGCCTCACCACTTACCTCACTGCTAGGGGACTGTTATCGTGGGTCTCCAGCAGCAGTCCCCTGCCACCCGACTTTTCACTCCCACCTGCTGATTCGGGTGGAAATCAGGCCCAGGAGTTAAAATCTCTCTGGGATTCGACATGCGAGCTTGTTGGCCTAGAAATGTGTTGGAACCGCACCCGTTTATCAGGCACAACAAGCCTACAACAAGCGTAGGGCCCTTATTTAAATATTTTAACAATCATTTACCATACTTCCGGTGTACACCCTGGATGCCTACGAAGCAGACAATCAAATAAGACGGACGACACACTTCCATTGAGGAATGAGCGGCACCCGCCATATTGGATGCTTAGTTGAGGACCCTGCATTGGAAAACCATGCTGGCAATGCGGTCTGCTGCCTTGGTGTCAAGCTGCTTACTTTTCTCCCAGGCTCCTGGGCCACTGGAACCTGCTCCACTTTGCCAGTGGTTTGTGCTTTCATTTCTACCTACCTCATCCCCCATCTCTTTCCTAGCTATTCAGTGTGTCTTGTATACGTCTTTTATTTCTTTGATTTCTCTCATTATGTCTGCTATTTTTTCATAATATCGCATCTGCCATTTAAACATCTTTTATTTTCCACTTAAGCACTTTACAGGTCATGTTCTTGCTTTTCGTGCGTGTGTGTGTGTGTTTTCCTTCGCCCTTCCATTGTTCTGTTCCTTTTTAAATGCTGTTCATCAGTAATATCCTTCTGTTTTGACACAAGGTCCACACTCATAATGTCAAAGTTTCAGTTCCTCCACAGATTCTGCCTGACTTGCTGAGTGTTTCCAGCACTTTCTTTTTTGTTGCGGGATAAATAAATTATATTTATCTGTCACTCTGGTAACTCCTGTGAATACATCCGCATGGGTCCAGATAGAGCATAATACTGCACTGATGCCCAATTTAATGGTCATAGCAGAAAAAACTGCCAGAACTTCCTGCACAAATAGCAAGGCTTAATGAACCACTTTACTAGGAGGATGTGAACTCCAAGTTATTATCCAGCTAATGGTAGGGCCGCAATTGTGGCTGTTATTCCTGCCAAGTTAACAAAAGCTGCTCCAGGTTGGGGTGGTAATAGCTTTATAGAACAGATCATCACCAGACTCAGGATAAACCCACTTAGGCTGCATTCTTCGATCTGCATAAGGGCTTCTGCCTAGTGCCTCTTGGGAGCTTCCTCAAGAAGCTGAACAATGAGGGAGTATAAGGGTCAATTTGGCGATGATATCCGTGATGCATATTCCAATTCCATGATCCATATATATGTCGATGAAAGACTCACTGAGCCCATCACTCCCAAAAGAAAAATGAGACAAGGTTGAGCACTGTTCCTCATGCTACACTATGGGGGGAATTTTAACCCCCAAAAACAGGTGGGTTGGGCTCGAGTGGGAGGTTAAAGAGTTGAAAAGGTGAATCCCGACCCCAACCCGCCTCTAACCCACCCATTTCCGGATTTCCGGAGGCGGGACGGGGCTGGGCAGCCAACCCTCTCCCATGGGTCACCCATTTAAATATTATAATGAGGCTGGCATGCTTCATGGTGATCCACCATTTCAAATTTAACTGTGGGGGGTTGGGGGGTTTCCCCTGGCCTCAGGGAACCACCAGCTAAAAGGAGGCAAGGACGGCTGGATCCAGGAGTTAAGTGCCTTACCACTTACCTGTTGGATCCAGTGTCCATGCCTTACCCACCCCCTGCAATCGGACACCCACCTCAGCCTTTCTCCTGGGAGAACCGTTCTCCCAGATTTCCCGACCTCTTTCTAGCCCCTCCCCCCCCCCCCACCGCCCCCCCCCCCCCCCCCGCTCCCGACCGACCTCCAGATTAAAATTCCATCCTAGGTTTTCATTCGTAATGTGTTGGGAGGCATTGTAAGGTTCAGTCTCAGATTATCTGTTCCAAACATTTCTAAAATAATTGTAGCATTTCTTTTCACAGATGATGTGTTGTTGGCGGCCTCACGTGGATTCAGTGCGATGCATTTGCCATCTTGAACAATAGTCTAAGTTGTGGACTATGGCTGTGCTGCCATGTACGGTCTTATGGCTCAACATAACTCAAGAAGGGATGCCAAAAGTATTGACTGGAAGGTAGAAGGCATAGCTGTTTCAATTATTGATTTATATCTGCACCCATGCTGACTTTACTTTGGATATAGTTCTTCAGGACAACACTGAGAAAGGAGGAAGGGTAGTCTGTTTTTTCTTGTCATTAAAGAGTGGCACTAAATTTCCAAGTTTAGTTTCTTGGATATAAGAAGTGTCCAAACAGTTCTCTATTGTGGTTTATGGCTGCAACAGAGAAAAGAAAAGAAGACTTGCATTTCTATAGTGCCTTTCACGACCACCAGTGTTCCAAAGCGCTTTACAGCCAACAAAGTACTTTTTGCAGTGTAGCCACTTCAAAAATTGTAGTCATAATAATGTAGGAAATGCGGCAGCCAATTTGCACACAGCAAGCTCCCACAAACAGCAATGTGATAATGAACAGATAATCTGTTTTTTTTTTTAAGTGATGTTGATTGAGGGATAAATATTGGCCAGGACACCGAGGATAACTCCCCTGCTCTTCTTTGAAATAGTGCCATGGGATATTTTACGTTCACCTGAGAGAACAGACAGAGCCTTGGTTTAACATCTCATCTGAAAGACGGCACCTCCAACAGTGCAGCACTCCCTCAGTACTGCCAGCCTAGATATTAGTGCTCAAGTCACTGGAATGGAACTTGAACATACAACCTTCTGACTCACAGGCGGGAGTGCTACCAACTGAGCCACAGCTGACACGAAGACAAACAGAGTGGAAGCCTAAAATTGCATTCGGGTCCTACGTACCAATTTGCTTGAGTTAATGTGGTGCTGCCTTTTTTCAGTGGGCATCTAGGCTGCCAATGTGATGGGTCCCTCCAAAATGATGGTCGTCTGGATGTCAGCGTGAATGGAGCAGTAAAGACTTTCAACGTGCTACCATCCCGTTCCCAAGAATTGGCAGCAATATGTGGTCGTGAAGGCAAGATTTACAACATGTGCTATGCGTAGCAAAATTGAAAAAGTGTTAATAAAGAATGGGTCCTCTTTCCATTCCTCATTTCTCCCACATGTTAGAAGTAGGATGGGGAGTGGTTATAAGGATAATTACAGTTGGGGATAACTGATTGCTCTGAGCAATGCAATAGTTCCTGAACTGTAAGAACAATGGAAATGCCAGGCCCAGGAAAGCAAGTGGTCTAATATGTAAGGCTGTCAGATACTTCAGAGTTTAAAATCAGTGGGGGAGAAATTCGGTACCTTAGCGCCTCTAGTTAGCACCTGGCGGGGGCACTAACGGGGCGCTGAGGCTGTAGCGCCGTGGCGAGGCGAATCCCGCAATGCACACCAAATCTGGCCTCCCCGTAGCGCCGCCGCTATGAGTTAGTGCCGGGGACTTCAGCGGCAGGCAGATCGTGACATCAGACTGGGTGCCCGATCTGCAAAATTCATTCTCTGCCCCTGCCTTAGCTCCTCGCCCCAACAGCGACAGGGAGAGGAGGTGTGAAGCAATCGGTAGCCAGCTCCAGTGGTGCTACTTAAAATGATCATGAGTAATGACTTGCAGCTGTCAGGTTAATGCAGTTTCACTGCTTCCTTGTCAGTTTGACACTGTGCAACAGTTTAATTCAGTCATTTAAAGGTTGTTTAGTCTCTGGAGTGTTGTGGCTACTAAAAATTAGTTACATTTATTCTCACAACATATCAAAGTGCTACACTTCGTTGCATTAATGGGGGCTGTACTGGCAGTAACCTCGCCCTCCAGGATCGACAGCGGAGGGAGCGGAGGCAGCAAAAAAGATTGGAACATGTGGCCAGAGGGAGGAGGAGGGCCATGAGGGCTCTCAACAGGAGGCCTTACCCTCCGAGGGTATTTCGACAGCACTTCTCCAACCTTCAATTAAGCAGTGTATTAGAAGGCTTCGCTTCAGCAAGGAGGTGGTCACAGAACTCTGCCACGTCCTGCAACCAGACGTTGAGCCTCAGATCAGGACCACCACAGCTCTCTCAGTGGCAGTCAAGGTCACCGTTGCCCTCAATTTATTCGCCAGCGGATCCTTCCAGTCTGCCACAAGAGATATAATTAACATCTCGCAGTTCGCCGTCCATCACTGCATCCGAGAGGTCACATAGGCTCTCTACAGTAGAAGGGACTACTTTTTTTAAAATTCATTTTTATGGGATGTGGGCATCGCTGGCAAGGCCAGCATTTATTGCCCATCCCTAATTGCCCTTGAGAAGGTGGTGGTGAGCCGCCTTCTTGAACCGCTGCAGTCCGTGTGGTGAAGGTACTCCCACAGTGCTGTTAGGGAGGGAGTTCCAGGATTTTGACCAAGCGACGATGAAGGATCGGCGATATACTTCTAAGTAAGGATGGTGTGTGACTTGGACGGGAATTTGGAGGTGGCGGTGTTCCCATGCGCCTGCTGCCCTTGTCCTTCTAGTTGGAAGAGGTCACGGGTTTGGGAGGTGCTGCCGAAGAATCCTTGGTGAGTGGCTGCAGTGCATCTTGTAGATGGTACACACTGCAGCCACGGTATGCCGGTGGTGGAGGGAGTGAATGTTTAAGGTGGAGAATGGGGTGCCTACCAAGCGGGCTGCTTTGTCCAGGATGGTGTTGAGTTTCTTGAGTGTTGTTGGAGCTGCACTCATCCAGGCAAGTGGAGAGTATTCCATCACACTCCTTACTTGTGCCTTGTAGATGGTGGAAAGGCTTTGGGGAGTCAGGAGGTGAGACACTCACCACAGAATACCCAGCCTCTGACCTGCTCTTGTTGCCACAGTATTTATGTGGCTGGTCCAGTTAAGTTTCTGGTCAATGGTGACCCCCCAGGATGTTGATAGTGGGGGATTTGGCGATGGTAATGCCGTTGAATGACAAGGGGAGGTGGTTAGACTCTCGCTTGTTGGAGGTAGTCATTGCCTGGCACTACAGTGGCGCGAATGTTACCTGCCACTTATCAGCCCAAGCCTGATCGTCGTCCAGGTCTTGTTGCATGCAGGCACGGACTGCTTCATTATCTGAGGAGATGTGAATGGCGCTGAACACTGTGCAGTCATCAGCGAACATCCCCAATTCTGACCTTATGTTGGAGGGAAGGTCATTGATGAAGCAGCTGAAGATGGTTGGACCTAGGACACTGTCCTGAGGAACACCTGCAGCAATGTTCTGGGGCTGCGATGATTGACCTTCAACCACCACAACCATCTTCCTTTGTGCTAGGTATTACTCCAGCCAGTGGAGCGTTTTCCCCACGATTCCCATCGACTTTAGTTTTACTAGGACTCCTTGATACCAGACTCGGTCAAATGCTGCCTTGATGTCAAGGGCAGTCACTCTCACCTTGCCTCTGGAATTCAGATCTTTGTCCATGTTTGGACCAAGGCTGTAATGAGGTCGGAAGCCGAGTGGTCTTGGCAGAACCCAAACTGGGCATCAGTGAGCAGGTTATTGGTGAATAAGTGCCGCTTGATAGCACTGTAGATGACATCTTCCATCACTTTGCTGATGATTGAGAGTAGACTGATGGGGCGGTAATTGGCCAGGTTGGATTTCACCTGCTTTTTGTGGACAGGACATACCTGGGCAGTTTTCCACATTGTCGGATAGATGTCAGTGTTGTAGCTGTACTGGAACAGCTTGGCTAGATGGGCGGATAGTTCTGGAACACAAGTCTTGAGCACGATAGCCGGGATGTTGTCGGTGCCCACAGCCTTTTCTGTATCCAGTGCGCTCAGCCGTTTCTTGATATCACGTGGAATGAATCAAATTGGCTGAAGACTGGCTTCTGTGATGGTGAGGACATCAGGAGTAGGCCGATATGAATCATCCACTCGGCACTTCTGGCTGAAGATAGTTGCAAACGCTTCAGCTTTGTCTTTTGCACTCATGTGCTGGGCTCCACCATCATTGAGGATGGGAATATTCATGGAGCCTTCTCCGCCCGTTAGTTGTTTAATGGTCCACCACCATTCACGACTGGATGTGGCAGGACCGCAGAGCTTTGATCTGATCCGTTGATTGTAGGATCGCTTAGCCCTGTCTACAGCATGCTGCTTCCGCTTTTTAGCATGCATGTAGTCCTGTGTTGCAGCTTCCCCAGGTTGGCATCTCATTTTTAGGTAAGCCTGGTGCTGCTCCTGGCATGCTCTTCTACACTCCTTATTGAACCAGGGTTGGTCCCCTGGCTTGATGGTCCGCAAGATCCTGCAAATCCATTGGCAGGATAGGTGCACCAATGTCAGTGTTCTCGCTCAGGCCAACATCCCCAGCATTGAAGCTTTGACCACGCTCGATCAGTTCCGATGGACGGGCCACATCGTCCGCATGCCCGATACGAGATTCCCAAAACAAGCGCTCTACTCGGAGCTCCGACACGGCAAGAGAGCCCCAGGTGGGCAGAGGAAACGCTTCAAGGACACCCTCAAAGCCTCCTTGAAAAAGTGCAACATCCCCACCAACACCTAGGAATCCCTGGCCCAAGACCGCAAAAAGTGGTGAAGAAGCATCCGGGAAGGCGCGAACACCTCGAGTCTCTTCGCCGGGAGCAAGCGGAAGCCAAGCGCAAACAGCGCATGTCAACCCAAGCAGCCCACCCACCGTCTGCCCCACATGTGAGTCCCGCATTGGACTCATCAGTCACCTGAGAACTCATTTTTAGTGTGGAAGCAAGTCATCCTCAGTTCCGAGGGACTGCCTAAGAGAGAATGGTAGAGTGAAGGATATGCCGGGCCTTGAGGTTACAGATTGTGGTTGGATATAATTCTGCTGCTGCTGATGGCCCACAGCATCTCATGAATGCCCAGTTTTGAGCTGCGAGATCTGTTCTGAATCTATCCTATTTAGCATCGTGGTAGTGCCACACAACACAATGGAGGGTGTCCTCAGTGTGAAGATGGGACGTCATCACCACAATTACTGTGTAGTGGTCACTGCTACCAATACTGTCATGAACAGATGCATCTGCGACAGGTAGATTGGTGAGAACGAGGTCAAGTCGTTTTTTTCCTCGTGTTGGTTCTCTCACCATCTGCCGCAGGCCCAGACTGGCAGCAATGTCCTTCTTCAGAACTCGGCCAGCTCAGTCAGTAGTGGTGCGACCAAGCCACTCTTGGTGATGGAGATGGACATTGACATTGAAGTCCCCCACCAAGAGTACATTCTGTGCCCTTACTACTCTCAGTGCTTCTTCCAAGTGGTGTTCAACATGGAGGAAGGAGTACTGATTCATCAGCTGAGGGAGGGCGGTAGGTGGTAACCAGCAGGAGATTTCCTTGCCCATGCTTGACCTGAAGCCATGAGACTTCATGGGGTCCGGAGTCAATGTTGAGGTCTCCCAGGGCCACTCCTTCCCGACTGTATACCACTGTGCTGCCACCCCTGGTGGGTCTGTCCTGCCGGTGCGACAGGACATACCCAGGGATGGTGATGGAGGAGTTTGGGACATTGGCTGAAAGGTATGATTCTGTGAGTATGACTATGTCAGGCTGTTGATTGACTAGTCTGTGGGACAGCTCTCCCAATTTTGGTACAAGTCCCCAGATGTTGGTGAGGAGGACTTTGCAGGACTGACTGGGCTGGGTGTGCCGTTGCCATGTCTGTAGCCGGTGCCGAGGTCGATGCCGGGTGGTCCGTCCGGTTTCATTCTTATTAATGTGTTTCATAGCGTTTTTTTACAACTGAGTGGCTTGTTAGGCCATTTCAGAGGGCGGGTTAAGAATCAACCACATTGCTGTGGGTCTGGAGTCACATATAGGCCAGACCAGGTAAGGACAGCAGATTTCCTTCCCTAAGGGAAATTAGTGAACCAGATGGGTTTTTACAACAATCAATAGTTTCTTGGGTTCCATTACTGATACTAGCTTTTTATTGCAGATTTATTTAATTTAACGGAATTTAAATTCCCCAGCTGCTGTGGTGGGACTTGAACTCACGTCTCTGGATCATTAGTGCAGGCCCAGTCACATTACCACTACGCTACCGTTCCCAACATTTCCTTCTCCATCACCAGAGAGAAATAAGACGAACATGCATATGGCTTTGCCAGGATAGCGGGATTCCCAATGGTGCAGGGCGCCATTCACTGCACCCACGTGGCTTTGCAGGCACTGCATAACAATTCTGAGATCTTCCGTAACTGCAAAGGCTACCACTCACTTAATGTGCAGTTGGTGTGCGACCACAGACTGCAAATTCTCAAGGTGAATACCCGCTATACTGGCAGCAGCCATGATGCCTTCATCCTGTCCCAGCACTCTTCCAGCCACCACATCAAGCTCACGGCTAGCTGGTCGGAGGCAAGGGCTGTCCACTCTCCACCTGGCTCATGACTCCCCTCCGCAACCCCAACACTCCTGCCCAGCACTCATATAATGAGAGCCATGCAGCCACCAGGAACATTATCGAGCAGACCATTGGCCTGCTGAAGCAACAGTTCCGCTGCCTTGACCGCTCGGGAGGAGCCCTCCAGTACTCGGCTGAGTGAGTGTCCCATTTTGTCGTGGTCTGCTGCATGCTCCACAATTTGGCCATCATGAGGGCGCAGCCCTTGCCACCAGGGATTGCAGGACCACCTCAGGAGGAGGAAGAGGGAGAGGAGGAGGAGGAAGAGGAAGGCGAGAAGGACGAGGAGGAGGAGGAGGAGCAGGAACAGGAGCGAGGGAGGCGGCAGCCACTCAATCGGCCTTCCGGAAAGGCGGTCCGTAACCGCCTTATCAGACTGCAGTTCTAATAAATTAAACCCCAGATCCCCATTGCTCACCACATCCCCATCATTCCATTCCTGTCGCAGGCCATTTCACAGCACAAAGCTGAAATGAGACAAACCACAAAATAATCCAAACTTAATGAATAAATTTATCAATAATCAGTGAACACATATTTACAACAACAATATTAACTATTCACCCTTCTGCAATCCCTTAGTGCCTCTCGTTACTGTGCCTTTGCCTGCTCTCATGCTCCTACGAAGTGTTGGCCCAGAGGCTGCAGCAGGGCTGGTGGAAGGCTGCTGAGTGTCTGTGTGGGACTTCAGATGGCCTTGCAGGATGCCCTCGACCAGCTCTGGGCCTGGAAGGCCCGGCTATAGACTGCACCACCTCAGCATGGGCGGCAGCAGTCTGGGCTGGCTGCATGACAGGCAGCGACAAAGGCAATGGCAGAGTGGCAGTGGTGGAAGCAGGAATGCTGTCATCCTGAGAGAGGACAGCGGGTTCCTGCTCTACTGACCCACTGCTACTCCCCGGGGCAGCGTCTCAGCATCCCTAGCAATCTGTTGCAACACAGATTGCTGGCCTGCTGCAACACCGTGGTAGACCCAGCTACAATGGCAACAGTCAGAGCTTGTGTGGCATCAAGCTGAGACTGCAGGAGAGCAGTCTGAGATTGAACGGCATCAAGCATTGACTGCATTACAGCACTAAGATGTTGCGTCACTTCCACCTGTACTGCAATGGAAACTGCAAGATGGTCCATCATATGCGGCACCAGGTCTGGGTCGTCACGGTCTCTCTGGGAGTCTACCATCCTTTGCAGACTGGAAATGATGGGTTCCATGGTGTGCGCAGAGCTCTGTACAATGTTGGAGGCGGACTCCTCCATGCTCCTTACCATTGCCGAGAGGGTCTCGGGCTTCCTTGCCATTGCACCTATCTCTGTGTGCATGCCTTCTTCTAAAGGCCTCCCCATCGAGTTCCTTATCTGAGCCCTGTGCGGCAGAACACGCGCGCGATCTCGCCCTCCAGGGAGCTGGCCCCTGAGCTACCCTTTCCCCCTGGCCTTGCTGCAGCCTACTCATCCCCGGTGCATCACCCTGTGCAGATCCTGCTACTATACTAGCCTCTAAAGAACGCATAGTGCCAGTATCTGAGCTGGTGCCTGCGGGTGAGACATGCAATGACGTGGTGTGTTCTTCGTCCTCTCTTCTCCCACCTCGCTCTCTACGGTGCCCTCAGGGACAGGCTGCTCAGGTGCTTGCTGATTATCTGAAAGCATAAAGGCACAAGAGTCCGGTTAAGGTGAGGGGAGGGGGGTAGGAAGGAAGAAATGCATGCATACAGCATGATTAGCTGGAAAGTGGGAAAGGCTTGTGGGGTGAGGGGGAAGTGGGATGTGAGAAGAAGGAGTAGGGATATTGTTGTCTCCAAGGGGGTCAACGTCACCGGTGGCCACGGCGCCCACCACCTGGCGCCCAATAATCACCAGCACTCTATTTTCCAGCGCAGACAGTGGTTGGGTGTTGGCTTGTCCCCCGCCTGTGTGCTCCTGCTCCCTCCTGTTGTGAGCCACCTTGGCCTGCAAGAGAAAGGAAAGTGTGTGAGTGAGTGTGGAGCAATGTGTTTGGGAGATGTGCCTGCCATAGTTGAATAGCTGTCATTGTGTGCAAGGTGTGAGATGTGGGTGTGAGTGTTGGTAGGTGGAGATTGTTGGTGGGTGAGTGCTGGGGGTGTGGTGCTTTGGGCAGTGTGTACAGACTGAGGTTCAGATGGTGGTATGTAGCATTTGGTGAGGCATTGACTCACCCTGATCACCCGAGTGATGTCGTTAAATTTCTTCCGGCACTGTGTGTGGGTCCTGGGGATCACAGTGTTGCCCGAGACATGCTGGGCAATCTCCCTCCACATGACACGGAAGACTTGTGGCGAGGGCCTGCTGCCACTTGCCGGGTAGAGCACCGCCCTCCGTCTCTCCACAGTGGACATCAACTCCTCCCATGTTTGGTCCAAAAATCTGCGGGCTCTCTTCCTGGTTCGTGGATCTGCCATCATGACACCTGTTTTAGTTGTCCGGCTCCTTGGGCTTGGCCTGCTCCTGCTTGCTGACACAGGTTCACAGCCAGCAATGCTGAGAATTAGGTTCTGCAGCATCAATGAAGCTGCCCTTTAAGAACTAGAAAGAGGCTGTGGCAATGATGACTTGCGATTAGACTGCACCTGATATTGGTTAGCGCTTTGAGTGTAACGCCACTGAGCTAGGCCATTAGTGCTTGATTTAGCGCTTCCATCCTTTCTTTGAGTGATGAGACTCAATTTTGCATGCAGTGAGATTGATTAGTGCCTGCTGCTAATTCTCAAACTTTTCTGAAGTTACCGCCCATTCCTGGGCTTTAATGAATTTCTCCCCCAGTACCTTTTGGCAGAGGAGATGAGAATACTAACTCGAATCAGTGAGTTAAAGATCTGTAGGTGGTCTGTGGAAGGAATGGGCTTGATGGAGCAAATGGGCCTTCACTTTCCCACTTTCTTACATTCTTATAACATTTCACTTTTGTGTACAAGTTGGTGAATAAAAATCACAAAAATAAATAAAAACACTTTAAATCACTTAAAAAGATAAATAAAATCAATTTTTATACAACTTCCCAATCATTTTTTTACAAGAATGGAGAAAGAGCAGGGTGAGTGGGACCAATTAAATAGCTCTTTCATAGAGCTGGCACAGACACAATGGGCTTGATTTTGCCAGTGTGGGCAGGCTGGGGCATGTCACGGTGGGATTCGTGTCAGGATCCCGACTCCAATGTGAAGTGTTGAAAAATTGCGATTTTCCCCTAATTAGGCAATTGATTTCCAGCGTGTGGGAACCCCTGGCCCAATGAGTCTTTTCATACAGAAAGTCGCCTCCGATTACGTCATCAACGCTGCTGGATTTAAGACCTGCAAGCAGCCTTGCTTCTTCTGGAGACTGGAAACGCTTTGGAAATTGTATGAAGGACTTCATTTACCGACCATGTCCACCAGCAAGCAAAAGTGTGCACCTCGCTTTCATGAGCCCTCCCTCCAAGCTCTGGTGCAGAGAGCAAGATCTAATAAGGAGGTGCTCTTCCCTTCCTCAGGGAGAAAAAGCCACCCCAGCAGACTAAAGCTGTGTGGCTGCAAGTGGCCGAGGAGGTCAACTCCATTCCAATGAGCCGCAGAACCTGGCTGCAATGCAGGAAGAGGTTTCATGACCTTCTCTGCACAGGAAAAGTGAGTATGACTTTCCCATCACCCTCAATCTGATCCCCATCGCCTCTCCTCACCAGCACTCTGCTTTGCCAACCTCTTCCTCCACATCCCACTTGACACTTACATCCCTGCACCCTTATCCATTGCCTCTCTCTCTATGGTCACATTCACTTAACTATTCGACCATGTAGCCCTCACACTCTCTATCACTGTGATGCAACAACAACAACTTACAACACACAGGGAGGGCCCTTTGTCTCCTTTTAAGCATCTATGCTATGCATTCTCTACACTCACTCCTTCATTCTCACTCAAACTCCACTTGTGTCCCTCATTGCAGGAAACGAGAGCCCACAATAAGAGGGAAAGAGCCATGACAGGAGGAGGGCCACCCTCAGTAGCCCAGCTCACCACCTGGGAGGAGGCGGCCTAGGAAATTGCCGGGATCGAGGAGGATTCCCAAGTGGGGGATGGACAGACGGGCACGTCACAGCAAGCTGGTGACAGAATAATTTGGCATCTCTCTCATTGACATTGCATGAGTCACTGATAATGAACCTGATGCTCTAACAGATTGACTTATGATAATCTACACTATTCAATGTTCATGTAACCTTGACCTCACATCTCTAACTCTGTTCTTTACTCCCCCACAGGACCATCGAAAGCCCCCGTCCCCACTGTCCAGGAGGAACAGCCTGAGCTTCCAGGCTCCTCAGAGGAAGCTGCAACCTCTGAGGGCGCAGCATCAGCAGAATTCAGTGCACCCAGCACCAGCGCAGACACTCACACCTCAGTGGGACCTTTACGAGATAGAGTAGTGTTGGTACCTGGTGTATCACAGCTCACAAGTGAGCATCAGCAGATGGTGGAGACAGGGACAGCAGTGGAGAGTCCTCGTCGGAGGCCGCAGGACTCTGCCAGCTCAGCTCAGCTGCATGTCGACCCTGTGCCTTCGGGTCCATCCAGAACGAGAGCGGTGCTGGAACTCCAGGAAGAGGTGCAGGAGTCTCTGACAGGTTTTGTCTCCAGGGTCGTTGCGAGTATGGAGCGAATGGAGGAGTCCATCGCGAACATGAGCAGAGCCTTTGTGGAGGCATTGGCTCATGAACGCATCACCGCGGAAAGGATGGCAACCTCCGTGGAAAGTATGGCTACGGTAGAGGAGAGGATGGCTATGGCCATGGAGGAGCTAAGTCACCAGAGTGTTGAAAACATGGTCATTGTTCAGAATAGACTGGCATCTCTTGAGGAGCAATGGTCAGCTATTGAGCATAGAAACCAGACCTTCATGGAAGTCCTCTGGAGTAGGACTTCCAGTGCAGAAATGGGTCCTCATGGCCCCCCTGAAGTGCAGCAAGGTGCTGTCAAGCCACTTGCTAGCTCTGAAGTGGGGCTGACCCATGAGAGGGATGTTGGTGGCAGACAACAAGGAAGTGGGGACTCCTCTCCAAGCCCTCACACTCCCATGCCACTGCGGAGCCCTCGGTCAGAGCCCCACCAGAGTCCTCACCCAACTGAGATGGGCGTCTCATCCCCTGCACAGCCGCAAGAGCAGCAGACTGTTGCTGAGCCTTCACAGGTTCGCCACCCCAGAGGACGGCCGCCAAAGGCGTCGAGACAGGAGCAGCAAGAAAGTGAGCAAGGGGCCTCCACATCTGCTGAAGCCACAGGGGAAGCACCACGTAGGAGCACACGTAAGAGGAAGATAATGCACAAGTAGTCACAAGGTTAGTCACTTGGGTGTAATGTTGTGTATATTTTTTGAAATGCCATCAGTTGCTTGTTGTGATAAAAATTTCTGATGGCAGTCTGTTGAAGTTGTGGCCTGTGTCATTTCGCAAATGGAACTTCCACATTAAGGGCTTAGAGCGACTTGCAATTGTCAGTATGGTGGTCAGAGTGATAGGAATCTGCAGGTCCTTGTCCATTGTCGATGCTCTGGTAAGAAGGTGCGAGGCCAAAGTGTTTGATTGTGCAGGCTAAGCAAATCTGGCCAACATGAGTGTGTCCCTTGCATCCTGGGTAGCAATGTGGTCGCGTTCTGGCGCCTTCTGGCCTGTGGAGTTTCAGGTGGGTGAGCAGCAGCTTGGCGCTCCTGTTGTTCCTCCTGCTGTTGGTGCTGATGTTGCTCATGGGTCTGCTGCTATCGCAGGTGGTCTTCGTCCGAATCTGATGTCCAGGAGGAAAGGAAATAAATGGTTCCCATGCTTCTGGTATATGCCTCAGTTGAGGAAGCGCTCAGTCAAGGTGGAGAGAGGGGCTTCCCAGGAGGTCACACTGGAGATGGGTCTCAAGCTCCAAACATCCACAACAATGAGTAGGCCTGCTAAAAGTTCCCCCAGACCGGAGACAACAAAG
This sequence comes from Squalus acanthias, assembly GCA_030390025.1. Lineage (NCBI taxonomy): Eukaryota > Metazoa > Chordata > Chondrichthyes > Squaliformes > Squalidae > Squalus > Squalus acanthias. Next base: position 104,807,453 of record CM059430.1, on the reverse strand, counting down.
TTCTGCCACCTGCAAATGATAATTGCTGAAAACTCCTTTTTAATGGTGGAGCTGCAGCTGTTAGTAAGCAATCCACTTGTGAGGCCGCCAGGATTACCTGGCATATTCCAGAGGAGGCGTGTAGGATGGGGAAATGTCTAAAAATCAGAAAGGCCTCTCAAAATTGGATTATAGAGGCAATTAAGTGGTTGTTAAGGGCCTTAAGGGCCTATCCCGCCTCTTGGAGGCGGGATGGAAACAGGGTCTGAAACCCCGATTCTGGGAAAATTGCTTGAAGGCGGGATGAAGGCGGGATCGGGCCCGCACGCCATTTTTTGTGATTTTACCACCTCACACGCCTCCAATCCCGCCTCCTCGGGCCTGGCAAAATCGAGCCCAATGGGTTTACTGGCCTCCTCTGTGCTGTATTTTTCTATGATTCTATGAACTCCATCATAAACACAGCATAGAAATAACTATTGATGACATTAGCTGATGTGTACCGGATTCATTCCTGTGTCCATGATTTTAACACACGCATTAACCTATCTATTTTATAGGGTCTTGCCTGAGTTCGACTTGCAGACACACTGACAGGAATACATTAAGTGTTCATCCGCTGCTATTGCCAACAGTCATTTCTAAGAGGGTGAGTTTGTGGAGGGATTGACTTCAGCTTTGGAGTCATACCTTCCCAAAAATATAAGTAGATGTTTCCTAACAAAACCTTAATCTCAAACAATGATGGCTTCTCGAATATCGGCTGGAAAATGAGCTAACTTAACCTGAATTTGCTTGCTCTTTGCAAAATAGCAGCCCACTTTAATCATCCGATCTTGAATATTAATATATACGGCATCAGTGCTGAATTCTGTAGCAAGGAAATGGCAAAGTATAAGCATAAGAAGAAGTGAACTGCATTCTCTGAGAGCGTGGAAAGGTGAATCTTTTGTCTTCACTGAGAAGATGCGAAATGTCATTACAGCTGCCAAAAGATTTAAAGGTAGCTTTTGTGTCTCATGATTTAACTGGGCTACATTTGAGAAAGACCAGTTGTAAGTATCTGTATAACATACACCATTTAAATACTGCAGGTCTCAGGGGAAAAAAACACTTGATTTCTGAATAATATTTTACAAAATTTAAAAATTAACTTGTCGTTTTTACAGATATGCAAGGCATGGCTGTTGGCAATTTCTGACATCTCCATATACGTGTATAACAGAAAGGGTTCTCAATGGAAACATTAGGGTTACACAATTTATCACGAGTGACCTTGTACATAAGATTGTTTTTCCTTTTAATTATCTATAATGTAATTAAAGGTTTCTGTGTAATGCACACTTCTTGTGTCACAGTTACTTTTGTAACACTTTGTCCATTGCACTTTGTTGTTATAATTATCTATCAAATCATTATTTTTTTATTTTTGGGAAGGTATGAATCGAAACTTGAATTCAATCCCTCCACTAACTCACTTTGACTAAGCTTTTGGTCATCTGCCCTAATTTCTCCTTATGTGGCTCGGTGTCAAATTTTGATTTATAACGCTCCTGTGAAGCGCCTTGGGATGTTTTACTACATTAAAGGTGCTATATAAATACAAATTGTTGTTATAAAACAGTGTATCCTTTGACTGTGAGCAATGCCATACGAGATCAGTTAATATATGTGGCCATTCTTTATGCGTGAGGCAAGACAGAGAGTATCAGCAGCTATTTGACCACAGGGATCATCATGCCCAAGCCCAGTTGAATTTTTGGAAGCTATAAATCCAAACCATGAGTCAATCCTTTCCTAAATTCACTGTGTTTGTGATGGGGCTTCTGTTTCAGTGCTAGTTGGAAAACTGCATGTCAATTACATTTTCCTATATCATTTTTCTATTGAATTGTCCAAAATAAGCAATGTTTTGGGGAGTCATGATGCATTACGGGTTAGACAACAACGGCAGCTACACACACTGAGAGTTTTTCCACAGTTCTGTACATTTGGACCGACTTGTAGTGCTTCCCTAGAAGGAGGCATAGGTTAAGTAATTATGGGGTGAGTCAGAGCACTTATTGAACACCCGTGTGTGTGTGACGTTTGGTAGAATGTGGTAGTTAGACGGAGAGGGGGATGTTGGGCATTTCTATTAATTGGTTGATCCCAGATTAACAACCTAAACCTGTTGCGATTCCAATCTTGAAAAAGGGGAAAATTGGATTCAAAGATGTCAACTTGACTGGTTACAAGCGAAATACCAACTTTGCATAAAAGTTTCAAGGTAACACAACTCCAAGTAATAGGGTAAGATTAGTTCAGTAGGTCAGAGTGAACAAGCTTCCTGATATAAGGAACTTTGTCAGGACTATATGTAAAATGTATGCAACAAATCCTTTGGTTTATACCAACACAACAGCTAACTTCGATTTCTGCTGTTATGTCAGACCACAAAATTATGTTAGTTTTATGTCAGCCATCAGTTATCAACTTTGCTATGGAATTTGTAAATAATAACCAAGTTAATGTGATTTTGTGCCATAATATTTGTGTAGTGTAATCGGTATAGGCAGCATTATGTCTTTTGGATTACTGCGGATGTCTCTCCCCAGTACTGACTGAATGAGGTTGTTTAATTAATCATGATCCCCTTCCTGTGGCAAGGACTAAAAGCAGAATTTGTACTTAAAGGGAAACTTAACACAAGCTCTAAAGGTCATAGTAAACACAAAGGTCATTTATCAGTATGAGTTAACCTTTATTTGTCTCTGACACTGCCACCCAAAACTACTGTTCATATAAAGTAACTAATACCTAGAATGGTCTTTTGGACAGGGTACTGAAGACAAAAAAACTCTGGAACCATTCAAAAGGCAGTTAGATACAAGACAGGTTTCTATGGAAGGATAAGCTAGAAAGGGCAAATTGCCTCTTTGTATCTATGTGTGTTTATAAACTTATACAAGATGGTGTAGAGAAGATAAATACCATTTCAAAGTAAACCAAGATGGTAGAACCTGGGTGCTGCAGGTTCAAACTGGTTAAAGGTCATTTTTGGAATAAAGCAGATAATAAACTTTTCATGAAAAGTGATGAGTGCTTACAATTGTCTTTCAGGCACGGTTTTGGAAGCAGGAACCTTAGGTTCTTTTAAAAGAAAGACTTGCATTTATATAGCACCTTTCATGACCTCAGGACGTCCCAAAGCACTTTACAACCAATTAAGTACTTTTGAGGTGTAGTCACTCTTGTAATGTAGGAAACAGAAAACCGTTAATAGATGTAATGGGGGAAATGTTAGTTTGTTTCTTTGGATGGATAAGATGATCTGTATTTATCTTGTGATTTGAAGTCTATGGTGAAACCTTTAGATGTGGCTATCTAATGGTGAACAAGAAATCATAATCATATCTCCTGTTGGGTTTAACACTATCATGCAAATACATATGTATCCAGCAGAGGGTGTCTGGTCCTGGAGGCACTGATAATATTGATTTGGTAGAATGTAGAGCATCAACAAGTTAGAACATGGTTGCTGAATAAACAGTGTAATTTTGTAAAAGGAATGACTTTTCTTCAGTACTATTCAAACCTGCTACCATACAAACAACACTCACTTTCTGTCACATCTCGATCTTCCCCACAGAGGAGCACCTTATAACTAAAATATCTAAGGTTACTAATACCAGACCCATTGATGAAGGTTCTGATAGGAAGCTGAATAATCTGGAACAAAAGCCTATACTTGCAGGGGTCTGTTAACTAAGGTGTGAGGTGGGAGAGTAAGTGAACCAATTGATGTGCATTCTGGGATATAGTGCAGGCTGTTTGAAATGCTATCCACATCCAATTTACAGGTTAGGTATTGATTCCAATGGATTGCCGCGGGGCGCGGCGGGGCGGGGGAAACACTGTTGCAAACTTGAGCAGGCATGTCCCAGCCTGCAACTTGAATATGCCAAGATTACAGTTAAAATCAGTTGTGGAATTAAGAAGCTGCCCTTCTTGTAGAATCAAGTGTAGGTGTAACTTTGTAATGATCTTTAGTAGCCAACCTTTTTCAGGTCCAATACTCACCATCTAGTGTGCTTTATTTGTAGATAATAACAGCGAGGACTACTAAGTTCATGCTACTGGCCATCTCCGAACTACTAATTTTACATTTGCCCAAGTCTCGCTTCTATTTCCATAGTGATTTAATTTGCAATAATTTGCTCCCTGGTCCATTATGAGAGTTGTATTATTACCGTACTTCTTCTTAATGCGCTGTCATGCTAATGTATTTGGTAACCTGTTAATAACCCTTATAAAATGTAGTGTTTGAACATTGACGTTTCCTTTTAGTCTTGGTACCATATTGTGGCTCTGTTTGAATCGTTAAAAATCTGAGGTTCCAGCCAAATTTATGGGTAATTGCTGCCATTCTGAAATGTCCAGATGGTGACAGAAAGGTTTTGTTCGTGACTTGTTAAACTGTGTGGCAAATCACCCACAATGGGACACCACTAAATTCAAAATTTATATTAGACTTCATTACATGTAATTGCCAGGGGAAAATCTCGAGCGCCTGCTTTTAGCTCTCAGTTGACATTTTGCTGAATTGAGCTGGTAATCACTCATTGGGGGAAATCTGAGGATGCATAAAGAGACAGTTTCCCTATTGTTTTGGCCTCTGCAGTCGTTTTGTTAAAAAAAAGAAAAATCAAATGTTCACAGCGTTTGGTTCAATATTTAAATGTTGGATGTCAAAGAGACATGACTAATGCTTAGAATGTTATCATTATAATTGGTCTAAAATAGAAATGCATTCTGACATTTGACTTGAATTCAAAAATACATTTTCTGAGTGTCACGTGGATCCGAATGTTGATTGAAATGCCACCAAGGGCTGGTGTAAGGGATTCTGTCTATGGAAGCGCATCTCACTCTGAGGTTTATATCAAGAGACTGACAGGAAATAACCAACACAGGACATGTGAGCATGTGGAGTTTGCATTTCTCTACCTGGTTGAGAATGAATTGTGGAAAGCTGCACTTGTTTCCCATTGGTACTGACAGTGCCACAGCTGTGCCTATCCTTTGATAAGTCATTAGAAGAGATGACATGTGTATCTTTGCAGAATTGGATCCCAGGGAAAAGTAGACAGATGTTATAGCATAAATCAGATCTTAACTATAATGTGGTGTCTCGAGAGGTACTAGAATCTCTTTTGTTAAAGGTTACCGAACCAGGACTTACTTTAAAATGTATGCAAGCTCTTAACAAAACTTTAAGTTGATTTTCTACATCTAAAAATGCAACATATTGTATAATATGTCTTCACTATTGCAAAGGTTGAATGTAAATGAGATTGATTTTAACTGTACTTCAGTAAGTAGGTCAGAATGAACAAGCTTTCTGATATGAGGAACTTTGTCAGGACTGTATGTAAAATTTATGATACAAGACATATGGATAAGTGTAATACCAAGAATGTCAAACGATTAGACTAAAAATTCTAAAGTAAAATCATGTACCGACCCAAAAGAATCTAAAAATGAAAATGTAAAATTTCCCTTGAAAATACAACACACATTCTCCATGAGGCCATATAAATAGCATTAACTGGTAAAGGCAATTTTCTATTTTCTTTTCAAAATCGTAAACTTATTTCTGTGATGCATGCTAATTAGTGACATCAAAGATAAAGGGTTGGATTTTCATTGACCCGTGGAGGCGGGTTTGGAGGGGTGTGGGGGGTTAAAATTGCGAAAACTGGCGGGCGGGCACAAGTCCACCTCCATCCCGCCTCCACGCAATTTTCATTAAATCGTGTCTGCTGGTCCCGACTCCATCCCGCCTCTAAGAGATGGATAGGCTGTTAAGGCCCTTAACAAGCACTAAATTGGCTCTATAATGCCATTTTGAAAGGCCTTTGTGATTTTAACCCTTGATCTACGTGAAGCACGCCTGTTCTGAACCACGATTGTGAAACCTGGCAGGAGCACATTTGGATAGCTGACTATCAGCTGCAGGTCCACTATTACAACGGTGGCATAGTGGTTAGCACTGTTGCCTCACAGCGCCAGGGACCCGGGTTCGAATCCGGCCACGGGTGACTGTCTGTGTGGAGTTTGCACATTCTCCCCATGTCTGCGTGGGTTTCCTCCGGGTGCTCACGTTTCCTCCCACAGTCCAAAGATGTGTGGGTTAGGTTGATTTGGCTATGATAAAATTGACCCTTGTGTTAGGGGGATTAAATACGTGGGGTTATGGGGATAGGGTGGGATATGTGTCGGTGCAGGCTCGATGGGCCGAAATGGCCTCTATCTGCACTGTGGGGATTCTGTGATTTTGTGAAGGTAGTAGTAGTATTAGGTCTGAAAGTCGCCTCTGATGCTGCTGCATTGAATGTCTTCAGAGACTGCCTGGCCTTTGCTGTGAGAGGACCTGGATGCAAAACAAATTCTCATTCTCTCTCTCTCTCTCTCTCCCCTTAGAGATGCTGCTCATTTTGCATCCAGGTCCTCTCATAACAAAGGCCAGGCAGTCTCTGACCTGCAATGCAGCAACAATGATGACATCATCAGAGGCGACTTTCAGACTGAAACCACTAATTGGTTCATGGGTTCCCACATGCTGGAACTCAATTGCCCAATTAGGTGAAAATTGCATCAATCTCCCACATCCAAATGCAGGCGGGTGGATAACACGAAATGCGGATGACATGACCCCAACCCGCCCCAGTATCAAAATCCAGCCCAAAGTTCCTTCACAAATTGTCAATTTTAGCAACCAAGGATTATGTTATGTAAAGAAGAGAGAAAGAAAAACATCCTAAGAACATCCCAAAGTGCTGCACATGAAATGAATTACTTTTGAAGTGTCATCGCTGTTGTTATATAGGTAATCGCAGCAACCAAATTGCACATAGCAAGGTCCCGCAAACAACAACTGAGATGAATGATCATTTCTTTGTAGTGTTAGTTGGTGGAGGAATGTTGGCCAGGATGCTGGGAGAACTTACCTTGTGCCTAGGACTGTACCCCTGGGTTCCGAGCGGCAGCCTCCTGCTGCACAATTTCAGTGGCTAAGCAGCCACTTCCTGCCGACTACCCAGCCGATAAAATCATCTAAGCCTGCCTGCTTCTTCTCCTGGATGAGCAGGCCGCTCGCTTTGACAAGTTTTTGCCCGGGAGTTGAAATCGAGCCTTCACTCTCTGGGCTAACACATGATGATATTTTTTATTCATTCTCAGGATGTGGGCATTCCTGGCAAGGCTGGCAGTTAATGCCCATCCCTAGTTGCCACATCTGAGTGGCTTCCTAGGCCACTTCAGAAGGCAGTTAAGAGTGAACCACATTGGTGTCGAACTAGAGTCACATTTCAGCCAAGGTAAGGACAGCAGGTTTCCTTCCCTAAAGGACATTAGTGAATCAGTTGGGTTTTTATAAGAATTTGACAGCTTCATGTTCACTTTTACTGATACCAGCTTTTACTTTCAGATTTTTTGAACTCAATTCAAATTCTCAAACTGCCATGGTGGGATTATGAACTCACATTCTCTGGATTACTAGTCCAGTAACATAACCACCATACAACCTTACCTCGAGGTACTTGAATGGCTGCTTGAAAGAGTATCAGCTGGCTGCGGGAGTCTAATAACTATACTTCTGCAAGAATGACTACCTTCAGGAGATGAGGAGAGTAAACTAGGGGAGAAACAACATGTGGAATAATAATATATACCAATGTCTATGTTCCCCTGTGTTATTGTGGAAAAGATAGGCAGCACAACAGAAGTAAAATCATCTAACCTCTTTATAAGACGCTAATTAGTTGGTGGATTATTAGCAGCATGAGGGTGCTACTTACAGCTGACAAACATGTGCCATCATTTTTCATCTCACCAGTTGTTTACAGATAGGAGAGAATATCTTTTTTTTAAAAAGATGATTGAACTTTTGACTTTCAATCAGAAACTCATGTGAGCTTTCTCTTTGGGGAGATTGTATGATTGGCCCAATTGAACCGTGCCTCCTGGTAGTTGATCACAGAATGGAATGGATTGCAGTAGTGGAGGGATCCAATCCATCCTACCCATCTGGAGGAGCCTGCATGATAATGACAATATCTATAAGGGAGAAAATGAGAAGTAAAATAATAAAACAAGAATAGTCTTCTTAAAGTCCTCCCCATGAAGTAAAAGTTTCAAGAACCTAATATTAGAGTTACAGACTCAAAAAACACTGTTCAAATTTTTAAAAAGTATTTTTGTAGTTGGATGTAAAGAGAAATCTTGTAGGTGAATTGGATGGTAGACTATGATTCAAAATATTCCAATAAGACCGAGATAAATATACATGAGGAATAATCCAGGTGTGGCTAGCTGTCACACATAGATAGGTGTATATATAAGTTTTATTACTGGTGTGGGGTTGAGTAGGAGGAAGAGCCCTGGGCTGTGCAGGAACATTCTGTGGGTTGAAAGTGAAACCTAATGTTCTTGGGCTTGGAAGTTAAAATATTTAAGCTCCTTTCTCAAATTATACATGAAATGTCTCTTTTAATATGGATCTTCCCTCACTTTGCAAAAGAAAAAAATGTACTGAAAAGAGATACTGAGTATATTACTACATGAGCTTTGTTTCAAATATTGATAACCTGCATAAATTGCCCATTATGTGCACAAAAGTGAAAAGAAGGATTGCAAACAAACTCTAGAAGTACATGGACTGATCTCCTGCACATTTCATTACATAGTAAAAATATTTTAAATATTTTTTATATTTAATGGAAAGAAAGATTTGCATTTATATAGCACCTTTCACGACCTCAGGACATCCCAAAGTGCTTACAGTCAATTTGCGCAAAGCAAGCACCCACAAACAGCAATGAAATAAATGACTGGATAATCTGTTTTAGATGTTGATTGAGGGATAAATGTTGGCCAGGACACCGGGAGAACTCACCTGCTCTTCTTCAAATAGTGCCATGGGATCTTTTACATCCACCTGAAAGGGCAGACGGGGCCTCGGTTTAACGTCTCATGACAAAAGACGGCACCTTTTATAACAGAGGAAGCTGACAGACTCTAAAAGCTAATCATTAAAAAATATAATTAGGATTTTTTTGACCAAAATGGTTGCTCAAGCTTACATCTTTCCAAAAATTACAGGAAACACTGACTGTATCACATCAATCTGACAGTAAGTCCACCATTATTGACACACACTTTAACATTTCAAACTATGTTCTCTATTTGTGCTCCAGCTATAAACAAAAGAATGTGATAGAAATGTGATAAGATTTACCATATGAGGAACCAGGGATCAAGTGATACTTGAAACCCTCAGACTATATTATTTGGTCAAATCCACCTCTTTTGGAAAAATATTTTATCCAAACGGTGTATGATATATATTTGTATTTACCTCATTTGAAGAGCTAGGGGTGCTGATTAAATCAAATTCAGATGAACAGTTTCCATATATTGAGTCTGAAGTGAGAATCAGAGGAATTTAACATAATTCAGAGGGTACTCTGTAATTATGTAAGTATAGAATCATAGAATGATACAGCCTGTGCCGGCTCTTAGCAAGAGCTATCCAATTAGTCCCACTCCCCTGTTCTTTCCCCATAATCCATCAAATTTTTCTCTTCAAGTATTTATCCAATTCCCTTTTGAAATTTACTATTGAATATGCTTCTTCCAACCTTTCAGGCAGTGTATTCCAGATCATAACAACTTGCTGCGTAAACTGTTTTTTCCTCATGTCGCCTCTGTTTTGTTTGGCTAATTATCTTAAATATGTGCCCTTTGGTTACCGACTCTCCTGCCACTGGAAAAAAAAATGTCCTTATTAATTTTGAACACCTCAATCAAAGCTACCCATAACCTTCTGTGCTCTAAGGAGAAAAATCCCAGCTTCTCCAGTTTCTGCACATAAATGAAGTCCCACATCCCTGGTATCATCCTAGTAAATCTCCTCTGCACCCTCTCTAAGGCCTTGACATCCTTCCTAAAGTGTGGTGCCCAGAATTGCCCACAATACTCCAGCTGGGGCCTAACCAGTATTTTGTAAAGCTTGAGCGCAGAGCTTGGAGACAGAGCTGGGAGATTCGCCCCCGGAGTGATTCGCAAGCAGAGTGGAGGAATTTTGTGAGCGCAGGAATTCGGTGGAGAGGAGGAAGGCGGTGGAGACATTTGATTGAAAAGGAGGAGTGGAGCCACAGAACCCAAGGTCTCTAAGTTAATAGACACGAGAGCGGACCTGCGGGACAGTGAGAGGAGCGGCCGCAGATAAAGGTAGGCCCAAGAGCCCGGAGGGAGCGCGAGTGTCAGAGAGCAAGGTAAGTGATATCAGCGCAAGGGAAGGAGCTGATTGGTGAGTAGTTGGTGATTTTTTTAAGTCTTCAGTTTATTTCTGTTAAGTTACTTAAAAAAAAAGTTAGTTAATAGTCGAATAAATAAAGGCATGGCAGGGCAGCTCGGTCCAGCGGAATGCACATCCTGTGCCACGTGGGAACTCCAGGATGCTTCCCGTGTCCTAGAAAACCACGTGTGCAGGAGGTGTTGTCAGCTGGAGGAGCTCAAGTTCCGGGTTTCGGAGCTTGAGCAGCAGCTGGCGTCACTTCGGTGCATCTGCGAGGCTGAGAGCTATGTGGATAGCACGTTTCAGGAGGTGGTCACCCTGCAGCTAAGGAGTGCACAGGCAGAGAGGGAATGGGTGACTGCCAGACAGAAGAGTAGGACCAGGCAGGTAGTGCAGGAGTCCCCTGAGTGTACCTCACTCTCTAACCAGTATTCTGTTCTGAGTACTGGTGAGGACGATGGTTCCTCTGGGGAGTACAGCCAGAGCCAAGTTCATGGCGCCACGGGTGTCTCAGCTGTACAGGGGGGGAGGAGGAATACAGGGAAAGCAATAGTGGTAGGGGATTTGATAGTTAGGGGAGCAGACAGGTGTTTCTGCGGTCGCAGACATGACTCCAGGATGGTATGTTGCCTCCCTGGTGCCAGGGTTAAGGATGTCACTGAGCAGCTGCAGAACATTCTGAGGGGGGAGGGTGAACAGCCAGAGGTTGGTCCATATTGGTACCAACAGCATAGGTAGAAAGAGGGATGAGGTCCTGCAGGCAGATTTTAGGGAGCTAGGAAAGAGATTAAAAAGCAGGACCTCAAACGTAGTAATCTCTGGATTACTCCAGGTGCCACGAGCTAGTGAGTATAGAAATAGAATGATAGAGCAGATGAATGCGTGGCTGGAGAGTTGGTGCAGGAGGGAGGGATTCAGATTCCTGGGGCATTGGGGCCAGTTCTGGGGAAGGTGGGACCTGTACAGGCCAGACGGGTTGCAACTCAACAGAGCCGGCACCAATATCCTCGTGGGGAGGTTTGCTCGTGCTTTTGGGGAGGGTTTAAACTAATTTAGCAGGGGGATGGGCACCAAGATGTAGCATTGGGAAGGATTGGGAGAGATGGATAGCACTAAAGCAAGAGACAGTAAAGTATTAGGTGGGGTCAGACTAAGAGAGAACACAGAATGGTCTAAGATGGGTTTACAGTGTATGTATGTGAACGCACAAAGCATAGTAAACAAGGTTGGTGAGCTGCAAGCGCAAATAGCCACATAGGAATATGATGACGTGACAATAACAGAGACCTGGCTCAAAAAAGGGCAGGATTGGGTATTAAATATTCCAGGATATAGGGTGTTCAGGAAAGATAGGGAAGGAGTGATAGGAGGTGGTGTGGCAGTATTGGTTGAGGAGAATGTTACAGTGCTGGAGAGAGAGGATGACCTGTGGCCTGTGGTGGTCAAAGACAGAATCTATATGGCTAGAGTTAAGAAATAATAGAGGTGCCATTACACTACTAGATGTATTCTATAGGCCACCAACTAGTGGGAAAAATATGGAAGAGCAAATATGCAGGGAAATTACAGAGAGATGCAAGAACTATAGAGTAATGATAATGGGGGACTTTAAATATTCTAATATAGACTGGGATAGTAATAGTATAAAGGGCAGAGAGGGGGAAGAATTTCTGAAGTGTGTTCAGGAGAACTTTCTTGATCAGTATGGGGGCGATTTTCTGCCGTCGGAGGAGGCGGGTTTGGAGGCGGATAAGGCGGGAAAATCAGATTCAATGAGGTCGGGTTCGAAACCCGCCTCCAACCTGCCTCTGCGGGATTTTGCCGGTGCCGGTTTTGGAGGTCGGGAAACGGTCCCACCTCCAGCTGGCCATAGCGATACTTGTCATCATTAAATGCTCATTTAGGGCCTCTCTAAGCCTATTTTGAGAGGCCCTCGTGATTTTTCGACGATTTCAGCGTGCTCTACGCACCTCCTGAACCACGCCAAGTAAACTTGGCGGGTTGACTCGTGGGTGGCCTCCTCACAGCTGCAGGTCTAACGAGACATCATTTATTGCAGCAAGGATTACTTGCAGGTGCCAGACCTTGGCTTTAAAAGAGCACTTTTAGAAGGCCTTCCGAAGTTGGAGGTCCTGCAGCTTGAATCAATCAACTGTGGGACCTCCTTGGAAGACCCTCTCCCCGCTTGCAATGAGCGCTTCCCCAAAGGAGGCATCTGCAAGAAGCATGGGAACCATTTGTTTTCTTTCTGCATGGACCTCAGATGAGGATGAGGACCATCCAGGGCAGCAGCAGAACCAGGTAGCTCAGGAGCAACACCAGCAGAAGCCCCAACCTCCTGCTCAGGCAGCTCAGGAGCAACACCAGCAGGAGCCCCAACCTCCTGCTCAGCCACCTGATGCTGCACAGGGCAGAAGGCACCAGCGCATCGAGGCACCTCACCGCAGGAGATACCCCCCACAGAGGGTTTACAGACAAAGGATGAGCTACCTCAACATGAGTGAGCAGCAGTGCCAAAGGAGGCTGAGACTTTCGCGAGAGGTTGTCCGAGAGATCTGCGGCCTGCTGCAGCAAGACCTGGTGCCCAGAGGAACGGGTGGACACCCCTTACAAGTGGCTGTCAAAGTCACCACCGCACTCAACTTCTTTGCCTCAGGCTCCTTCCAGGGATCAGCAGCAGACATCAGCAGCATCTCCCAGTCGGCCGCCCACAGTTGCATCACGCAGGTTACCAATGCCCTTTTTTCTAAGGCCCACAATTACATACAGTTTACAAGGGATCAAGCAAGTATAACCGCCCATTCGATTGGATTTGCAAATATGGCAGGCATGCTAATGGTGCAGGGCGTCATAGACTGCACACATGTGGCCCTTAGGGCACCCGATCACAACCCAGCTATCTTTGTCAACCGAAAGGGCTTCCACTCCCTCAACGTTCAGCTGGTGTGCAACCACAAGAAGGAGCTCTTGCATGTTTGCGCCAAGTTCTGTGGAAGTTGCCATGACTCTTTCATCCTGCGGCACTCTAGTGTTCCTCCGCTTTTCAATTCACCAAACCAACTTAACGGATAGCTCCTTGGTGACAAGGGCTACCGCCTGAAGAAGTGGCTAATGAAGCCAATCAGGAGGCCAGCAAATGAGGCTGAAGAGCGCTACAACACCAGCCACACTTCTACCAGGTCCATCATAGAGCAAACCATTGGGTTGTTGAAGATGCATTTCCGTTGCCTTGACCGATCAGGTGGAGCCCTGCAGTATACACTATACAGGGTCTCCAGAATGGTCGTGGTCTGCTGTACACTGCACAACATCGCACAGCGTCGTGGCTTGCAGCTTCCTGATGAGCAAGCAGCTCAGTTCCAGCCCTCCTCGGATGAGGATGAGGAGGAGGAGGAGGAGGAGGCTGAGGAGGAGGAGGAGGATCAGGAGGAGGAGGAGAAGGATCAGGAGGAGGAGCAGGAGGAGGTCAGAGCGCCAGTGTATCGACCAGCTGCAGCGGCAGCACGCGAGCACATGGCTGCCCGGGATGCAAGGGATGAACTTATCTTGGCCAGATTTGCATAGGTTGCCCAAGTTGGCACATGTCCTTGGCTCCAGCCTAGGACATCATTGACAATGGACATGACTCTCTGGCCTCCTTTCACTCAGGCCACCAACCTGACAACGCAAGTGTGGCGGAGCCCACAATGTGGAGCTGCCTAAGGCGAAAGAACAGATGCCATAACGCCAACATTTTGGCTTCAAATCATTTTAATGCTTTCCAACAGGGATGGCAATTCATCAATACACATAAACATTCTCCCAATCTGCACACAGATCTGGAGCTTATATCCCTTGCCAGCTCTACCCACAGAGGTTTCTTTGGCAGGCCTCTTCCTCCCAGATGAGTGGAAGAGCACCTCCATGCTAGCTGTCACCCCCCTCAAACAACTTTTGCAGCGCCTCATCCCAGAGCCTCGGGGAGGCCCTTGCCTTGGAATTGGACATAGTGGTTTCTCAAAATATGTTGCAGGTGGTGCAGGATAGGCAGAAATCCTGTGGAATGAGCCAAGGGAGCAAGAAGCCATAAAATCAGGCTGGAAAAGTGATGTCAGCAGAGGCGAGGTTCAGTCCCAAAACACTAATTGACCAAGGGCATCCCACACCTCTGAAATCAAGTGGCCAATCAGGGGAAAATCACAATTTTTTGAAAACTATCAGTGGAGGCAGGTTTCGAACCCACCCAAACCGAAACCCGCCTCCATCTTGCCTCCAGTGAGAAAATCGCCCCCTTTCCAGCCCAACAAGGAAGGAGGCATTGCTTGATCTGGTTCTGGGGAATGAAATAGGTCAAGTGGAGCAAGTGTCAGTAGGTGAACATTTAGGGAACAGTGATCATAATATCATAAGGTTTAGATTAGCTATGGAAAAGGACATGAGCAATCTAGAGTAAAAATACTTAATTGGAGGAAGGCCAATTTCAGTGGGATGAGAACAGATCTGGCCCGGGTAATTTGGAATCTAAGATTGGCAGGCAAAACTGTAGTGGAACAATGGGCTACCTTTAAAGGGGAAATAGTTTGGGTACAGTCGAGGTACATTCCCACTAGGGGGAAAGATAGGGCAACTAAAGTCAGAGCTCCCTGGATGATGAAAGAGATAGAGAGTAAGATGAAGCAGAAAAAGAGTGCGTATGACAGATGTCAGGTCGAGAATACATCTGAGAATCAGGCTAAATATAGAAAGTTCAGAGGAGAAGTGAAAAAGAAAATAAGAGGGGCAGAGAGAGGGTATGAGAATAGAATGGCAGCTAACATAAAAGGTAATCCAAAAGTCTTCTATAGGCATATAAATAGTAAACAGGTAGTAAGAGGAGGGGTGGGGCTGATTAGCGACCAAAAAGTAGACCTACGCATGGAGGCAGAGAGTATGGCTGAGGTACTAAATTAGTACTTTGCATCTGTCTTCACCAAGGAAGAAGATGCTGCCATAGACATAGTGAAGGAGGAGGTAGAGGAGATACTGGATGGGATAAGAATTTATAAAGACGAGGTACTAGAAAGGCTGGCTGTACTTAAAGTAGGTAAGTCACCAGGACTGGATGGGATGCATCCTTGGATGCTGAGGGAAGTGAAGGAAGAAATCGCAGAGGTACTGACCATAATCTTCCAATCCTCCTTAGAAACAGGGGTGGTGAAAGAGGACTGGAGAATTGCAAATGTTACACCCTTGTTCAAAAAAGGGTGTAAAGAAAAACCCAGCAACTATAGGTCGATCAGTTTAACTCAGTAGTGGGGAAGCTTACAGAAACAATAATCAGGGACAAAATTAACAGTCACTTGGACAAGTGTGGATTAATTAAGGAAAGCCAGCACGGATGTGTTAAAGGCAAATCGTGTTTAACCCACTGATCGAGTTTTTTGCTGAGGTAACAGAGAGGGTTGATTAGGGCAATGCGGTTGACGTGGTGTACATGGATTTCCAAAAGGCGTTCGACAAAGTGCCACATAATAGGCTTGCCAGCAAGGTTGAAGCCCATGGAATAAAAGGGACAGTGGCAGCATGGATACGAAATTGGCTAAGTGACAGGAAACAGAAAGTAGTGGTGAACGGTTGTTTTTTGGACTGGAGGAAGGTATACAGTGGTGTTCCCCAGGGGTCGATACTAGGACCACTGCTTTTCTTGATATATATTAATGACTTGGATGTGGGTGTACCGGGCACAATTTTCAAAATTTGGAAGTATAGTGAACAGTGAGGAGGATACTGATAGGCTTCAAGAGGACATAGACAAGCTAGTGGAATGGGCGGACACATGGCAGATGAAATTTAATGCAGTAAAGTGTGAAGTGATACATTTTGGTAGAAAGAATGAGAGGAAATATAAACTAAAGGGTACCATCCTAAAGGGGGTGCACGAACAGAGAGACCCAGGGGTATATGTGCATAAATTGTTGAAGGTAGCAGGGCAGGTTGAGAAAGCAGTTAAAAAGGCTTACGGGATCCTGGGCTTCATGAATAGAGGTATAGAGTACAAAAGCGTGGAAATTATAATGAACCTGTATAAAACACTGGTTCGGCCTCAACTGGAGTATTGTCTCCAATTCTGAGAACCGCCCTTTAGGAAGGATGTGAAGGCCTTAGAGAGGGCGCAGAGAAGATTTACGAGAATGATTCCAGGGATGAGGGACTTCAGTTACGTCGATAGACTCGAGAAGCTGGGGTTATTCTCCTTAGAGCAGAGAAGATTGAGAGGAGATTTGATAGAGGTGTTCAAAATCATGAGGGGTCTGGACAGAGTAGATAGAGAGAAACTGTTCCCATTGGCAGAATGGTCGAGAACCAGAGGACACAGATTTAAGGTGATTGGCAAAAGAACCAAAGGCGACATAAGAAAAAAACTTTTTTACTCAGCGAGTGGTTAGAATCTGGAATGCACTGCCTGAAAGGGTGGTGGAGGCAGACTCAATCATGGCTTTCAAAAGGGAGTTGGATAAGTACCTGAAAGAAAAACATTTGCAGGGCTACGGGGCAAGGGTGAGGGAGTCGGACTAGCTGAGGTTTTCTTGCAGAGAACCGGCACAGGCTCGACGGGCCGAATGGCCTTCTTCCGTGCTGTAACCATTCTATGAATCTAGGATTCTATAACTTCCTTGCTTTTGTATTCAATGCTTCTGTTTATAAAGCCAATGATCTCATATGCCTTTTTAACATCCTTCTCAACTTGTCCTGCCACCTTCAAAGACCCAGGTCTCTCTGTTCCTGCACCCCCTTTAAAATTGTACCATTTAGTTTATATTGCCAATTTTCCCATTTAATTTATATCTAGTACATTTGTAGCCATATAATTAATGTTAAAGTAATATGGTCTCATTCATACACGAACCACTAAAATAATACATTCTCCTGATTTGTCTTTATTGGTCCAGAAATTAGGATCCCTGGCTTCCCGCGGGTACAAGGATCCCGCGCGCACCTACCTACCGCGCCTGCCATTGACCTCTGGGCCCACGGGGACTTCAGCTCCTGGGCCTCCTGCAGCTGCTGGCGCGCAGTGCTTGTGTATCCCAGGGGCGTAGTTAGTGCGATGCATCCCCTGGGATCACGTGGGCCATGGAGAGCCAATGGCAGCAGACCATCTTTCATTCATAGATTTGACAGGAAGACCTGTCAAATCTATGAATTGAAATCGGCCCCAAAACAACACCTAAACTTCAAATAATTTTTTTTTAAAACCATCACATTTTTAAAATAACTATAAGTTAAATAAATTAACTACTTTAAACAAAAATTTAAATTTTTGAAAAAATTAAAATACTTTTTAACAGTGCTAAAAATAAACTTACCTTTCTTTAAAGTATCTAAAAAAGATAAACCTGTTGAAGAATTTTTTAAATTGTAATTAATTAACCACTTACCTTGTTAAAAACGGGTCCTGCGCCTCCTTTTTAAAAGCGCAGCTTCTTCCATACTTACCTTCCCGGAGAAACCTGAAAAAAAAACAAAGTTCGCTGCGTGCGCGCAGCCTCTCCCGCGCACGCGGTTCACCTCTGAACCCCTCCCTTCACGAAACCGGAAGTTCCGGTTTCCCGCGCATGCGCAGTGCATGCAGGAAACCGGCACTTCAGGAGACCTTACGGGTGAGTACACAGCGCGTACTCACCCGGCAAGTGCCGAATTTCTGGCCCATTGAGCTTTCATATAAGATATTCCTGCAAGATAATACTGTCGTTTCTTAACAGTTAGAAGGCAAGTAAATATAGCATATTGCACCAGCTATGCTGCATTACCGCCTCTTCATAACAGTGATAAGCTCATCCTAATGAGCACGTGAATTATGACTACCTGGAGAGTGTATAAAAATCACTAAAGCAATGTCAATGGTGCAAAATGTTAATTATTGTATTGGATTTAAAACATTTGAAATTGTGGCATGTGATACAGCCCATAAAGTGATGTTAACTCATTCAAGTGAATTATTGTTTTTACTGCGGGTAATTATCATGACATTGACGGTACTGAAAATCCTAGTACCTGTGGAATATACCTATATTAAAATGATTCCTGGTCAGTGTTTGTACAGAGCTGCTGATGTTGAAACTGCGCAACAGCCCACCTGGGTAATTTGAACATAAGAACATAAGAACATAAGAAATAGGAGCAGGAGTAGGCCAATTGGCCCCTCGAGCCTGCTCCGCCATTCAATAAGATCATGGCTGATCTGATCCTAACCGCCAATCTACTATCACAGAACCATCTCCTGAACCTAACAGAATTGGACACACGAAATAGGAGCAGGATCAGGCTACACGGCCCCTGGGCCCGCTATGCTACCCACAGGGCCATGACCGATCCGAACCTAGACTCATGTCCAAATTCCTGCCCGCTCCCCATAACCCTTAATTCCCTTTACTTCTAGGAAACTGTCTATTTCTGTTTTAAATTTATGTAATGATGTAGCTTCTACAGCTTTTTGGGGCAGCATATTCCATGGACCTACCACCCTCTGAGTGAAATAGTTCCTTCTCATCTCAGTTTTGAAAGAGCAGCCCCTTATTCTAAGACTATGCCCCCTAGTTCTAGTTTCACCCATCATCGGGAACATCCTCCCCGCATCCACCCGATCCAACCCCTTCACAATCTTATATGTTTCAATAAGATCGCCTCTCATTCTTCTGAACTCCAATGAGTAGAGTCCCAATCTACCCAACCTCTCCTCATATGTCCATCCCCTCATCCCCGGGATTAACCGAGTGAACCTTCTTTGTACTGACTCGAGAGCAAGTATGTCTTTTCTTAAGTATGGACACCAAAACTGTATGCAGTATTCCAGGTGCGGTCTCACCAATACCTCGTACAACTGAAGCCAGAGACGGAGGTTGAGCTGTCCGTAGGAAATGATGTAGCCAAGTCCATCAATGCAGAGGTTCCCAAAACCGAATGGCAAGCCTAGGTTATCAGGGAGGCTTGAGGAGGACGGGTTGGCCAAGAATGAGAGCCACCATTGCAGCCTCACATAGCCAGAGGAGGTGCATTATGGGGCAATCGCAGCACTTTGTTTGAATCCCCGCTGATTTCTAGTACTGAAGATGGGACCTATCAGAGCGCAGCAGTAATCAGTTACTAGCACCAGAACCAGCTCTGATAGGTCGAATGACCAATTTTAGAAATCAGCGGGCATTCAGACATCCTGCGCTCTGCTGAGATCGCCCCAGAATGCACCTTCACTGGCTATGCGAGGCTACATTAGTTAAAATGAAAGCAGTTTCTGTGGCATCTCTTGATTGCTTCATGGAGTAGAGATACTTGAAGCAGTTGGCTACTTGAGGCACACGATCCCCTACATGATGGAAGGCAGGGTGAACATTTTGAACTTCTCTCAGTTTTTTCCCCCCAGTTTTTGAAGCCAATACGATTGACCTCTTTCATCTTTGTAGGGACGACAAAATACTGTTGCATAGAAAAGTTGGTGGGGGGTGAGGGGATGGAGCGCATGAACAGGACACAAATTTTCAAAGGGGAGCACGGCAAAAAAAAAGTTTGGGATCCTTTGCTCTCAGGCGAGATAATATTAAAGTGCAAATCCTATCCCAGACAGGCTCAGTGGGTAAATGTGTGTGTGTGCGTACACATTGGGTAAGGATAGGAATGAATTCAGGTGTGATGTTCCCACTGTTGAATAGGCTACTGATGCTCACTGTCTATGCTCACGTATGAAAGAAGGCCACATACATGAAGTACAAGAGGACTGTCCAATTCAATAGTAGCTTGCATGAGTTAATGCCTTCAGGGGAGGAGGGACCAAGAGTAAGATACAATTTATAGCAATGTGCTTCTGTTTATCAGATTCATTAGCAAATGGCTAAGGCATCAATCCTTCATGGCTCAGCTAAAAATACGCAAATATTATAAATACTGCATGATAGTTCTCACTTAACAGGTTTGTAAAATACTCTGAGGACCTGAACTTCTTAAAATATATATTGCAAATCACTGTCAAAGACAATGTTACATACACAATGGGCTGATTTCTCACTGACCACATTATTCTTCAGTAATTGATTCTCTGTGTGTACATGGAATTATAGAATCATAGAAACTTACAGCACAGAAAGAGGCCATTTGGCCCATCTTGTCTGTGCCGGCCGACAAACAGCCATCCACCCTAATCCCACTTTCCAGCACTTGGTCCATAGCCTTGTAGGTTACGGCACTTTAAGCGCATATCCAAGTACTTTTTAAATGTGATGAGGGTCTCTGCCTCTACCACCCTTTCAGGCAGTGAGTTCCAGACCCCCACCACCCTCTGGGTGAAAACATTTCTCCTCAAATCCACCCTAAAGCTCTGACCAATTACTTTAAATCTATGCCCCCTGGTTATTGACCCTTCTGCTAAGGGAAATAGGTCCTTCCTATCCACTCTATCTAGGCCCCTCATAACTTTATACACCTCAATTAGGTCCCCCCTCAGCCTCCTCTGTTCCAAAGAAAACAACTCCAGCCTATCCAATCTTTCCTCATAGCTAAAATTCCCCAGCCCAGCAACATCATCGTAAATCTCCTCTGCACCCCCTCTAGTGCAATCACATCCTTCCTGTAATGTGGTGACCAGAACTGCATGCAGTGTTCTAGCTGCGGCCTAACTAGTGTTCAAGCATAACCTCCCTGCTCTTAAATTCTATCCCTCAGCTAATAAAGGCAAGTATCCCATATGCCTTCTTAACCACTTTATCTACCTGTCCTGCTACCTTCAGGGATCTGTGAATATGCACTCCAATGTCCCTCTGATCTTCTGTACTTCTCAGTGTCCTACCATTTATAATGTATTCCCTTGCCTTGTTAGCCCTCCCCAAATGCATTACCTCACACTTCTCCAGATTGAATTCCATTTGCCACTGTTCTGCCCACCTGACCAGTCCATTGATATCTTCCTGCAGTCTGCAGCTTTCTTCTTCATTATCAACCACACGGCCAATTTTTGTATCATCTGCAAACTTCTTAATCATACTTCCTACATTCAAGTCCAAATCATTGATATATACCACAAAAAGCAAAGGACCCAGTACTGAGCCCTGCGGAACCCCACTGGAAACAGCCTTCCAGTCACAAAAACACCCTTCGACCATTACCCTTTGTTTCCTGTCTCTGAGCCAATTTTGGATCCAACTTGCCACTTTGCCTTGGATCCCATGGGCTTTTACTTTTGTGACCAGTCTTCCATGCGGGACCTTATCAAAAGCCTACTAAAATCCATATAGACAACATCAAACGCACTACCCTCATCGACCCTCCTTGTTACCTCCTCAAAAAATTCAATCAAGTTAGTCAGACACGACCTTCCCTTAACAAATCCATGCTGACTGTCCCTGATTAATCCGTGTCTTTTTAAATGAATGTGAGAAGTCGCACAACACCAGGTTATAGTCCAACAGCTTTATTTGAAATCACAAGCTTTCGGAGCGCTGCTCCTTCGTCAGGTGAAGTGAAGAGATGCATATAGGCACAGCATATATAGTCAGAGAACACTGCCAGATGATTACAGTTAATCTTTCTAACTGCCCTTTATCACACCTCGGCAGAGAGATAATCACAGCAATCAAAGGTGTGGATGGTGTCCAAACAGGTCAGTCAGGAAAACATTACATCAAAGACAATGAGGAGGGGTCACAAGGGGTCGAATGTGGCAGATGCTGGGGTCTGTATGGAAAACAAAAAACTTTTTTTGCTGGAAATCACAGCAGGTCCGGCCACATCTGTGTAGAGAGAACAAGCCAACGACGACTCGAGTCTGGATGACTCTACGTCAGGTGGGGTTACATGTAGCGTGACATGAACCCAAGATCCCGGTTGAGGCCATCCTCATGGGTGCAGAACTTGGCTATCAGTTTATGCTCGACGATTTTGCGTTGTCGTGTGTCTCGAAGGCCGCCTTGGAGAACGCTTACCTGAAGATCGGAGGCTGAATGTCCTTGACTGCTGAAGTGTTCCCCGACTGGGAGGGAACAATCCTGCCTGGCAATTGTTGCGCGGTGTCCGTTCATACGTTGTCGCAGTGTCTGCAAGGTCTCGCCGATGTACCATGCTCCGGGGCATCCTTTCCTGCAACCTATGAGGTAGACAACGTTGGCCGAGTCACATGAGTATGTACCATGTACCTGGTGGGTGGTGTCCTCACGTTTGATGATGGTATCTGTGTTGATGATCTGGCATGTCTTGCAGAGGTTGCCGTGGCAGGGTTGTGTGGTGTCGTGGTCGCTGTTCTCCTGAAAGCTGGGTAATTTGCTGCGAACGATGGTCTGTTTGAGGTTAGGCGGCTGTTTAAGGCGAGTAGTGGAGGCGTGGGTATGGCCAGAGCAAGGTGTTCATCGTCATCGATGACATGTTGAAGGCTGCGAAGAACATGGCGTAGATTCTCCGCTCTGGGGAAGTACTGGACGACGTAGGGTACTCTGTTGGTTGTGTCCCGTGTTTGTCTTCTGAGGAGGTTTATGCGATCTTTCGCTGTGGCCCATCGGAACTGTCGATCGACGAGTCGAGCGTCATATCCCGTTCTTACGAGGGCGTCTTTAAATGAAGATTTATCCTGTCCCTCAGAATTTTTTCCAATAATTTTCCCACCACTGTGGTTTATCTGACTGGCCTGTAATTATACAGTCTATCCCTTTCTCCCTTTTTAAACAAAGGTAGCACGTTAGCAGTCCTCCGGCACCACACCTGTAGCCAGAGAGGGTTGGAAAATGATGGTCAGAGCTTCTCTTAACAGTCTGGGATACACTTCATCCGGGCCTGGGGATTTATCCACTTTCAAAGATGCTAAACCCTTTAATACTTCCTTAATACAATCCCAACAACCAAGCTTTCTGTTGCACCAATGAGTTTAGTAACCCAATTTTAGCTTTTTAAAAAATTTGTTCCTGTGATGTGGGCGTCGCTGGCAAAGCCAGCATTTATTGCCCATCCCTAATTGCCCTTGAGAAGGTGGTGGTGAGCCTTCTTCTTGAACCGTTGCAGTCCATGTGATGAAGATACTCCCACAGTGCTGTTAGAGAGGGAGTTCCAGGATTTTGATCCAGCGATGATGAAGGAATGGCGATATACTTCCAAGTCAGTGACTTGGAGGGTAACTTGGAGGTGGTGGTGTTCCCATGCGCCTGCTGCTCTTGTTCTTCTAGATGGTAGAGGTCGCGGGTTTGGGAGGTGCTGCCGAAGAAGCCTTGGCGAGTTGCTGCAGTGCATCTTGTAAATGGTACACACTGCAGCCACGGTACACTGGTGGTGGAGGGAGTGAATGTTTAAGGTGGTGGATGAGGTGCCAATCAAGCGGGCTGCTTTGTCTTGGATGGTGTCGAGCTTCTTGAGTGTTGTTGGAGCTGCACTCATCCAGGCAAGTGGAGAGTATTCCATCACACTCCTGACTTGTGCCTTATAGATGGTGGAAAGGCTTTTGGGAGTCAGGAGGTGAGACACTCACCGCAGAATACCCAGCCTCTGACCTGCTCTTGCTGCCACAGTATTTATGTGGCTGGTCCAGTTAAGTTTCTGGTCAATGGTGACCCCCAGGATGTTGATGGTGGGGTATTCGGCGATGGTAATGCCGTTGAATGTAATGGGGCGGTGGCTAGATGCTCGCTTGTTGGAGATAGTCATTGCCTGGTACTTGTGTGGCGCGAATATTACCTGCCCAAGCCTGAATGTCGTCCAGGTATTGCTGCATGTGGGCATGGACTGCTTCATTATCTGAGGAGTTGCGAATGGCACTGAACACTATGCAGTCATCAGCGAACATCCCCACTTCTGACCTTATGATGGAGGGAAGGTCATTGATGAAACAGCTGAAGATGGTAGGGCCTAAGACAGTGCCCTGAGGAACTCCTGCAGTGATGTCCTGGGGCTGTGATGATTGACCTTCAACCACCACAACCATCTTCCTTTGTGCTAGGTATGACTCCAGCCAGTGGAAAGTTTTCCCCCTGATTCCCATTGACTTCAGTTTTACTAGGACTCCTTGATGCCACACTTGGTCAAATGCTGCCTTGATGTCAAGGGCAGTCACTCTCACCTCACCTCTGGAATTCAGCTCTTTTGTCCATGTTTGGACCAAGGCTGTAATGAGGTCTGGAGCCGAGTGGTCCTGGTGGAACCCAAACTTGGCATCAATGAGCAGGTTATTGGTGAGTAAGTACTGCTTGATAGCACAGTTGATGATACCTTCCATCACTTTGCTGATGATTGAGAGTAGACTGATGGGGCGGTAATTGGCCGGATTGGATTTGTCCTGCTTTTTGTGGACAGGACATACTTGGGCAGTTTTCCACATTGTCGGATAGATGCCAGTATTATAGCTGTATTGGAACAGCTTGGCTAGAGGCGCAGCTAATTCTGGAGCAAAAGTCTTCAGCACGACAGCCGGGATGTTGTCGGGGCCCACAGCCTTTGCTGTATCCAGTGCGCTCAGCCATTTCTTGATATCACGTGGAGTGAATCGAATTGGCTGAAGACTAGCTTCTGTGATGGTGGGGACCTCAGGAGGAGGCCGATATGGATCATCCACTCGGCACTTCTGGCTGAAGCTACAGGAGATTGGGAAGTTCTGTCTAGATTGTTTATTTCATTAAAAGAAAAATCTTTATATATTAAAAATCTCGCATATGTCTGTGCTTTCTGTCTGTACCAATTGATGTTCTGTTGTCACTTTTTTGTCATACTTTTTGGAGCAACTTTTTTCCATTATAATTTCCTACATCCACATTTAATATGGGTTTTGCCGATGTAAATCTATCAGACTGTAATTACACAATCTGGTCACTGTGGGGTTTTGTGCCCAGTCTTAAAACTGCTCAGTGTTCTATTCTAAAAAAATCTCAAAACTCCATTTCCTATCTTTTTTCTCATTGGATCGGTTTTGTATGTAAATGTGTTTTCCTCATTTTTCAGTGTTTAAAAAATAATTATTTTCCATGTGAAAAGTCTTTCAGCCTTCTGCCACCTCTTTTGCTTGTAAAAATAATTTTAACAACAGGAGTGTTTGTGCTTCTGCTGATACTGGCCTGTTCAAGCCTCTCAGCCCTCTACCCAAGCCTCCAGTTGTATTGGGAACTGAAAAAAGCAACAATTTATTCTTTTCACCAAAATGATATACTTGTGATAAAAGTGACGGAGGGAATATTGATACCACCGCTAGGCCAATGACGCGCACACACGTGACGTAGCTCAAGCTCGGCCGAGTGTTAGTGCTGTGCTGTGTCGAAGCACTATGCATTGTTGAGTTTTGCACTTAGCCATGTAGAGAACTTCAATGCAGTGCTGTTAGTCTACGGCCTGACTGCACCAAATGACACTTCTTCATTAATTGTTCTGGTGGTGTAACTAAACACAGCCGTTAACATCCCACAGAATTGTAATGGAAGATCCCCAGAGTTGGGCCACTTGTACAGTCGCACGTGGTAGTGTTGACTGCATAAAATTACACTTTGCTGGCAAAGTGTTGGGTGATTATTGTCCTCCCATTTCCTGGCAGTGCAAGCAACATCTTGTTGGTTGGTGGTGTCACTAAACGCAGCCTAAAAATAATCTAAAGCACCCCAAGGTTTGGGCCCAGCCATGTCCCCGACCCCTGGTATGTCCACACTGCAGAGATCTCTCAGCTGTTTCCTCCTGGCCCGCACAGTCTGTTAGTGTTGATCGAAAGTTGTGGAGGATAACAGTTTTACATTTTTGATTTTGGGTCTTTTACATATTCATGAATCAGGAGGTAACATTTTTATATATTATGGGCACTTTATATATCAGTATGGGCGTTACAGCTTGACTGTATCAAATGACACGTTACACTTCTTCATTAATTGTATCGGTGGTGTAACTAAACACAGCCGATATTTACTGCATGGCTGATGATGGGGGCATAATGTGCAGAAGTTGCACCATGACAGTATGGGATAGGCTTGATAGATGAGTTGGTCTTCTCCTGTCCATTATTTTAATATGTTCAGATTATTTTTTGCAAGTAGAGATATTTGTGACCAGAGAGGGAGGTTTGGGCAGGGGATGCTTCATCCACAGGGTTGACTGACAAATAATCAGCCACACAGTGGGGCAATGTGGGTCTCAAGCTTAGAAGACTATGAGGGGTTCATCCAGAGTGGGGGTGGGGGGCGTGGGTGGATAAAGAAATCAAGGAGAGGGGAGATGTCAAGTAAGCCAAATGAGGGGACGGGGGTTAAGAATGAAATGAGGCAGGAAGACATCTGTTGGAGAAGTGGAATAAGAAGGGTAAGTGTTACCGTGTCTGATCTCCAAATTACCATAGGCCTTGCAATTTAGCTGTCAATAATAATATATTCACTCGCAGCACCCCAAGAGGGAGGCGGGGTGTTTCTAGTAGCGCCCTGCTTTCCTCTTGGGGTGCTACCAGTGAATTTTGGGCGCTGGGGCACTAACTTTATCCAAAGGGGGCGCGACCCAATTTTGCCCCCAAAGACTTACCAGTGAACTAGGCAACGGAAAATGAGTGAATCTTCAGTACTGGACTCTTACCTTCAACTATTGACTCCAAACATAGCATTCATTAAATCAAAGAATGATCAATTGACAATTATAATGAGACAGACAGATTCCTAGCTCAACAAATTTCTCGCAGTAGAATTTATTTCTCCTGTCACCACTAGAAGAAATTTAAGTGACACATCAATTATTGGCCCTAGATTGTTAATGTGGAGATTTGGAAATTTGATCAGAAGAAATGTTAATACAATTAAATAAAGCAGAGAAGAAGCTCTCTTTTCAAGGGATGAAATAAATATCCATAGAATCAATATTGAGTTTAGAAGAGCCAATAAGTGTAGAATTGCAGCAAGTCATCAGACTGTGATGATCAGACAGTTTCTCCACAGTCTTATAAGCGCTAAAGGTTATTTGGAGCGGGGAGGAAGTAATTTTGACTTTGAAGCTCAGTTAGTAGTTTAGAGGGAAGGGAAAACAGAAGCTGGGAGGAGAAATAGGTCTTGTCTGTAGAGATGGAATGCAGTGGAACTCTCCATGGTAGCATGTGATGACGACATACTGAAAATGTAAGCTGAGCCTTCATAGCCTGTAGCCAAACTCTCTCAGACAAGTTCTGATGGAATGCTAGAAACAGTTGGCTAAACCAAAAGAATCTTACTGAAACACACAAAAAATAACTAAGCTATATAACCTGCCAGAAACAATCTCAGCAGCACACACAATTAGGCCTGCCTCAACAGGCTTCAGGCGCTGTTTACAGATTTTTTTTCAAAAAAGGCAGCTTCAATCAAATAAATCTCATTTATGTACAGTAATAATCTATGTTGCCAACAAAATTGCTACTTTTACAGAAGCTACATAGTGCTGAACCGAGTAACAGTACACACCTCCAGTTTCAGGTCTCAAATCATTCAAAAACCCAGTAACAGTAGAAAAGTCTGGAGGGGAGAGAGGGTTTTACAAACCTTAGTCTAATCACATGTTATGCTCTCCTGTCAACATGTGGGAAAGATTTCCTCTAATCAACATTTCTAAACAAAAAATCATAAATGCATTCTTTTAGCATGTTTTTATGGTTTTGCTGGAAAAGTCAAGCAGAAGAAATCTTCCTGCTATATTTATAGTGTAGTTGATAGATAGGGACCAGCAAAATCTTCCTGCTATATTTACGATGTTGTGAACACACAGGAACCAGAATAAATCTTCCTACTATATTTACAGTGTCGCTAACAGAGAGGGACCAGAGGAAACCTTCCTGCTTCATTTATAGTGTCGCTACCACACAGGGATCAGAGGAAATCTTCCTGCTATACTTAAAATTTCGCCAACACACAGGGAGCAAATTAAATCTTCCTACTATATTTACAATTTCACTAACACTCAGGGACCAGAGAAACCTTCCTGTTATATTTACAATGCCATAAATCTATAAGGACCAGAGGAGTTCATCTCCCATGTTTTACTTTCTGGCTCTTTTTTTCAAAGAGCCATGATGAAGGTATAGGGCATGTAGGGACAGTTAACAACAACAACTTGTATTTATATAGTGCCTTTAATGAGAGCCCCCCTCCCCACTGTCCAGGTGGAAGAGCCGGAAGACTCCTCAGAGGAAGCTGCAGTCTCTGAAGGAGCAGCATCAGCAGAATTGAGCTCACACAGCACCAGCGCAGAGACATGCACCTCGGTGGATCATTCGCGAGATAGATTAGTGTTGTCACCTGATGTATCACAGCGCACAAGTGAGCATCAGCAGATGGTAGAGACAGGGACAGCAGTGGAGAGTCCTCGTCGGAGGGCGCGGGACGCTCCTAGCTCTGCTCAGGTGCATGTGGACGCTATGCCTCTGGGGCCATCCAGAAAGAGAGCGGTGCTGGAACTTCAGGAACAAGTGCAGGAGTCTCTGACAGGGTTTGCATCCACGGTAACTGCGAGTGTGCAGAGAATGGAGGAGTCCATGTCAAACATGAGCAATGCCGTGGTGAACTCAATGGTGAATGTCGGTGCCGCCATGGAAAGGATGGCAACCTCCATGGAGGACATATATCGCCAGACGCAAATGAATATGGTAACTCTTCTAAATAGATGGTCTGCTATGGAGAATAGATGGCCATCTATTGAGGAGAGGAACCAAAGGTACATGGACATCCCCATTATGAGGAATGTCAGTACAGAGTAGGGTCCTTATGGCCCCACTGATGTGCAGCAAGGTGCTCTCCCGCCACTTGCTGGCAGTGAAGTGCGGGTGACCCATGAGAGGGATGTTGGTGGTCGACAACAAGGAACTGTGGGCTCCTCTCTAAGCGCTCACACTCCCATGCCACTGCAGAGCCCTCAGTCAGAGCCCGTGATTTATCACCCAACTGAGGTGGCTGTCTCAGCCCCTGCACAGCCGTAGGAGGAGCAGACTGTTGCTGAGTCCTCCCAGACTCCCAAACCCAGAGATGCCCGCCAAAGGAATCGAAGCAGGCGCAACATGGAAGTGAGCAAGGTGCCTCAACATCTGCTGAACCACAGGGGAAGCACCACGTAGAAGCACGTGTAAGAGAAAGTTAACACACAAATAGTCACAAGGATAGTCACTTGTGTGTTTTGATATAAAATAAAGTGATGATTTTCATTGTTATTTCAATTGTAATAAAGAGATGCGATGGCAAAGCTTCAAAGAGTTGACCTATGTGTGCTCAGAAATGGAAGTGTCACAGTGAGGGGTCAGTGCACTTTTCATCTGTAAATATGGTGCTGAGAGTGATAGGAAGCCACATTTTATTGTACAGATGCTGTATGGTGTGTTAAGAAGGTCGGCCAGACACTCATTTCCATGTGCCAGCTACATGTGTTGGCTGCATAAACTTACGTGAATCTGGCATGGATTAGTGCATCCCTTGCCTCACGGCCAGCAATGTGCTCGCGTGCTGCTGGAACTGGCACTTGCACCTCCGCAAGGTCTTCCTTATCTGCATCCTCCTCCTCCTCCTCCTCAGAGGAGGAGGCTGTGCGCTGAACCACTTGTTCCTCAGGCAGTGGTAAGCCATGCTGATGTGCATTGTTGTGCAGTGCACAGCAGACCACGATGATTCTGGAGACCCTGGCTGGTGCGTACTGTAGGGCTCCACCAGATCTGTCGAGGCATCTGAATCGCATTTTGAGCAAGCCGATTGTTTGCTATATGATGCTTCTGGTGGAAATGTGGCTCATATTGCAGTGCTCCTCAGCTTCGTTTGATGGCCTCCTCATCGGTGTCATTAGCCATGTCTTCAGGGGATAGCCGTTGTCTCCAAGTAGTCATCCGGAAAGTTGGGTTGGCGGATTGAAGAGCTGAGGCACAGTAGACTGCCGCAGGATAAACAAGTCATGGCAACTGCCAGGGAACTTGGCGCAAACATGCATAATGTTCTTCCTGTGGTTACACACCAGCTGGACGTTAAGGGAGTGGAAGCCCTTGCGGTTCACAAATACAGCTGCGTTGTGATGGGGTGCCCTAATGGCCACATGTGTGCAGTTACCCTTGGGAAGCCTGCCATATTTGCAAAGCTAACTGCACACGCGGTTACACTTGCTTCATCCGTGGAGACATGGATGTAATTGTACGACGTTGCAAAGAGGGCATCGGTAACCTGCGTGATGCAAGTGTGTGTGGCCGACTGGGAGATGCCGTTGATGTCTGCTGCTGATCCCTGGAAGGACCCTGAAGCAAAGAATTTGAATGTGGTGGTGACTTTGACAGCCACTGGTAAGGAGTGTCCACCCGCTCCTCTGGGCTCCAGGTGTTGGTGCAGCATTGTGCAGATGTCAGCGACTACCTCTCGCGGAAGTCTCAGCTTCCTTTTACACTGCTGCCCACTCATGCCCAGAATCGGAGGAAGCTCATCCTCGGCCTGTAAACCATGTGTTGGGGGAAATTCTGTGGTGTGGTGCAGCCCTGCGCTGACGCCCTCTGCCCTGTGCAGCATCAGGTGGCTGAGGAGAAGGTTGGCGCTCCTGCTGTTGCTGCTGCTGGTGTGCCTGGTTCTGCTGCTGCCGCAGATGGTCTTCCTCCGATTCTGAGGACCACGATGAGAGGGTATAAATGGTTCCCATTCCGCTGGTAAATATCTCAGTTGAGGAAGAGATGTTATAAGCGCTCAGTCAATGTGGGGAGAGGGTTTTCCAAGGAGGTCACAGTGCATATGGATCTCAGCTTATACACTTACAAGCTCATAGACCTGCAAACTGTGTTCCAAAACCTCAAAACACAAAGTTCTGGCATTTGAAAGTCCGCCATGTTACAGGTCCACTTTTATGCTGCAGGAGCAGCTGGCAAGAATTCAGCTAGTTGCTGAACTCGGCACAATTAGCTGGCGTGTTTGTCGCACAACATGCAACACGCTGAAAATGGACTAAAATGGGAAGAGCCTGTAAAAATGGGATTATGTCGGCAGTTAACAAGCTGTTAACTGCCTTAAGTGCCTCTCCTGCCGCTTGGTATCGGGTCTGATTGGGTCTCGCAGACCCGACACTTTCCAAAGTTGCGTGGAGGCGGGATGGCGGCGTGTTCGCAACCCGCCGTCAATCATTTAGATTTTCACGACTGACCCGCCTCCAAACCTGCCCTCTGAGCGCCGGCAAAATCGTGGCCCTTAAATCTGTTTCCTCTGGTTACCGATCTTTCTGCCAGTGGAAACAATTTCTCCTTATTCACTCCAACAAAACCCTTCATGGTTTTGAATGCCTCGATTAAATCTCCCCTTTACCTTCTCTGGCCTTAGGAGAACAGGTTCTCTCGTCTCTACACGTAACTGAAGTCTTTCATCCCTGGTACCATGCTAATAAATAGTCTCTGCACCCTCTCCAAGGCCTTGACATCCTTCCTAAAGTGTGGTACCCTTTGTTTTGTCAATACCATCTGTTTATCTTTGTGAATAACCACAGAATACTGAAAATCAGTAAGGGAATTAACGCTATGGTTGGATTCACTACAGCTTTCCTCTGCCTGTAATTGCTTCTTTTTCCCAATTGATACAAACATGGGCTTTTCCTGTGTCTGGGTCACTTGTTCGATATTTTCTATTTAACTGTCTTTTCAAAAATGTATGTGTGGAGTTGCTCAAATCATAGCTCTATCGTTTAAATAGCACATTTTTCAAAATCTGAAACTTTCCAAGCAATTATACAAGTTTCAGAAAGATAGGCTGTCTCCTATCATTTAAAAGTCCCATTTCCAATCTAATTTGTATGTGCAAATTAGTTTTAATTAGTGTAGGTCATTAACATGTTATCCATAAAACTATCACAAATATAGTTTCAAAGATAGGACTGGTGGGGATTGCTTTATCAAGACAAGATTACTCTCTACTTAACCTATTTTGTATATGTAAATTGTGACTAATTAGCGCATCAATTATTGTGTGATTTCGAGTAGAATAATGAATGTAGCCTCTGGCTCCATAAAAATTGGACTTGTGTTCTCAGTCATGGGGACTGAATTACATTCGTATTTATGTTTAAAATTAAAGTAGCACTTCCAGGGGGCCCAAAAGTTGCTTTGTCTGCCATTCTACAGACTAGGAGCATTCGCGTTTGCAACCAGGAATCCCACACTGAGAGCTGGATTTCCCCAACCTCGGCAGTTCCGGGGTGGGCGACGTCGGTGGCGTATGGGGACCGCGCATCTGTGTCGATCCCGGCCACCTACAAGATATTCCGTTGACGGGGCTTATTAAGCCCGCCCTGTGAGGTTCCCGGCCAATTAATAGGAAGCGGTTCTGATGACGACATTTGATGACACGTCATCAGCCGGTTTCCTTAAAGGGACCATGCCCACAATAATTTTGATAGTTGTGCTGTCAGTGTTCTTCTGCATTGAGGTGCTGCAAACATATGCTTATGGAGGGAGTCACAGCATGCAGGGAGGTTCTCTTCCCTTCCAATGGGCGGAAGAGACCTCCCCAGGAGAACAACGCAGCCTGGTTGCACATTGCACAAGAGGACACAAGCAGGGATGTGGTCAGGAGGACCAGGCTGCAGCGGCGCAAACCTTTCAATGATCTCAGTAGATCACGAAACGTTACTGCAAAGCCACACTCAACCTCATCCTGCTGTGCCACTCATCACATCCCCATCACTCTGCCTTCCCTACCCTACTCCTGCACATCCTTACTCACACCAACTTACCTTGCACCTCCACCCATCCCTCTCTATCTACGTTATCACTTCCCCATCTCACCAGCCACCCCTCACACTCACCCTCATCCTTGTTCAATCATTCAAACTAACAACACACATGGGTAGGCACTTGTATGCATTAGCTAATGTTTGTGTAAAGTTTCTGTTAATGTGCTGTCAAGTATTAAAATCTTTATTTTCAACACTTTGCCTTCTTGGACAGATTTATGTGCACCTTTGGAAGTGTCTTAGTGAGTTGCAGTGAATGGTGAGACA
Source organism: Squalus acanthias (assembly GCA_030390025.1). Lineage (NCBI taxonomy): Eukaryota > Metazoa > Chordata > Chondrichthyes > Squaliformes > Squalidae > Squalus > Squalus acanthias. Next base: position 104,774,236 of record CM059430.1, on the reverse strand, counting down.
TAACTTCCCCCCACCCCCACCCACACCCCACCCCCACCAATGGTGATGAATGTGAAAGGAATGGCTTGGACATTGTAGGGATGCTGGTGTGGGGTGGCGCCAGGATGTATAGCATAAAGTGAAGTAAATCTGGCCATGGTGAGGCCATCGCTGGCGTCCCGGGCAGCAATGTGCATGGGTGATGATGCCCTGTGTCTAGTGCAGCATCAGGTGATTGCGGAGAAGGCTGGTGTGGATGTTGGTGCTGCTGGTGTGCCCGGTGATGCTGGTGTTGGGGCTGATCATGGTGGGATTCTGAGGACCAAGGTGAGATTTTTTCAAGGGCACCGTGCTGATGGAATAGATGGCAGGTGAGGTTGGGATGACAGAAGTAGTCTGTCAATGTTGCGATAGGTTTTTCCAAGGAGGTGACAGTGGATAGAGAGATTACTCCAAACACTTCAAAAGTGCATAAAGCTCAAATGTGGGTTCCAAATCAATAATGCTTCAGCTTCTAAGATTGGGAAGTAAAAGCTGTGAAATGATAGGTTTTATACCACTTTTAAGGTGATTGGCAGAAGAACCAAAGGCGACATGAGGAAAAACGTTTTTACTCAGTGAGTGGTTAGGATCTGGAATGCAATGCCTGAAAGGGTGGTGGAGGCAGACTCAATCACAGCTTTCAAAAGGAAGTTGGATAAGTACCTGAAGGAAAAAAAATTGAGGGCTACGGGGAAAGGGCAGGGGTGTGGGACTAGCTAAAGTGCTCTTGCAGAAAGCCTTCTTCCATGCTGTAACCATTCTATGAGTCTATGATTCATTCTTTTGCAGCTTTCACCTATTCACAGCAATCCACAGTCATTGAGAACCCAATATACCTTCCTGATCTGATAGCCACTCTCCAGGAACCTCGTTGAAAACCTAGTAAAATGGTAAGTACAATGGAAAATGGTTCTTAACTACCTTTAAGACGCTTTTAACTATATAAATTGGCTGATCCGCCGCTTGGTGTCGGGTCTGTTCAGGGATGACAGACCAGACACTTGGGAAACTGACAAGGAGGCGGGTTTACAGTGGGATACCGACCCACTGTCAATCTTTGTGATTTTGACAGTGGACCCGCCTTCAAACCCGCACTCTGAGCGCCGGCAAAATTCAGCCCTGAAAGTTCCTGATCACAGCCCATTAGGGAATATACCAACCACTAGACAGAAGCCATCCCACAGGAATAGAGGAAATAAATCTCCTTGGGATGCTTCAGATCACTTGTTGGGGTTCGTTACTGAGAAGCGTAGATAAAGGCAGAGGGCAGCTGTTTCACCTTCTGGTCTGGGAATGGTATTTGGGTTAATTAAAGAAAGTTTGGGGGCGAATTTAACGAATAAAGGAGAAAAATGATCAAACTTATTCAAAGAAAAACTTACCTCCATGTTTTAATATCATATATCTTTTAAATTGATTCTGGTTTGATGTCTACTAAGCATTTAAAAAAATAATATTTCTTAATTCACGGGTTGTGGGCGTTGCTGGCAAGGCCAGCATTTATTGCTCATCCTAATTGCCCTCGAGAAGGTTGTAGAGTTTCGCAATTATCGCGATTCTAACAATATGAGAGAAGCAGGTTCAATTGAACATTTTTATTGAACGGAAAGCTGCTTTTAAAATAAAGGGTACAGAAGCCTGTAAAATGGCCGCCGAGCATCGTGGCAGAAGTTTCCAGAGACACAGTGGGCAGACAAGATGGCGTTGAATATACATTCATTATGAGACCATACCCGGTACGAATTGAAAAGGCAGGATGCAACCCATTTGCATTTTGAACAAAAACAATGATATAAGTGCTCGAATCGTTTCATACGCACAGTAAGAATCATTGAACTGGACAATCGGGGGCCCATCCAGACACATCAATACACAAATACCCCCCCCAGCTCAACAATGAGAGAGACATTGGCGGGTGATTGGGCCAGTTTTCAGGGGGGTCCCAAAACCAGTTGAGGAGACGATTTATACACATCCTGGCTGGCTCAACAATGAAGAAGGCATTATCGGATAGTTGACCAGTTTTCAGGTGATCCCGAAACCAGTTAAGAAGATAATTTCCCCATGCTGGGAATTTTGGGCGCCAAAATCAAACAAAGGACAACACTTTGATTTGAGCGGGAGATAAGGCCGGCAAAACAGTATAACTATAGAGGACAAATGTTCATCGGGAGTGAGTTTTTGAACGGTTGCAGTCAAGTTACAGTTACAGTGACGAGTTACGGTCAGTTACAGAGAAAAGGGGAATCAGGTCATGTCTTGTGCGTATCCTGTCCGCGGCGCTGTGCTGGTCCGGTGTTCGAGTGTTGGGTGAAGTTCGAGTTCGTTGTTCGTGGTCCGTATCGGCCAGAAACAGAACCTCAGAACGAGCCACCTCGACACGGCAGGCAGTAGGGTACACCATCCCGATCGTTGGTAAACGGTGTCCGGACCCATCAGGGCAACGCAGCAGTGTGTTCCCGAGCGACCAGCCGTCGGTGGCGAGGAAGAAGGGAATCTCGGCCAAGCGAGGCCCGAGTGACGAGAAGAAAGACGAGAAGAAATTCCACGTGGCGCTACGGTCAGTAAAACCCCGACCGCGCCCGAAGATAAACGGCGGAGTCCACCTCTTTGAATTCTACCAAAAACTTAATGATATCAGGGAGACAGGCTTACCCTCTGGTTCTTTGAGCGGATAGCCTGGGTCATCCGCGACAGATATTCATCGGGGCTGTCTCAAGTGGATCCATCGTGGCAACGAGTGTAAACAAGTCGGGCGCAGAAACCCTTACAGCCACGTGACAGCCAGGCGCTGCAGCGAAAAGCTGAGAGCCTCATTTTAAATTCCGAAGTAAGCCGAGCGGTGAGCATACTTCCGATCCTACAAATCCAGACATAGTTTAGGTATTCTAAGGGAGGGTGGTTCCTAGGGTTAATGTGTAATGTGTTCTCCCTTTTACGATGTGTTGTGTGTTCCCCATTTGTATAGACCAAGTTTGATAGACGTGTGTATACTTGTAATTTCTTTGATCTGCGCATATGACATGTATTTCATTATTTTGGACACCATACAATAAAGGCATTCATTCTGTGCTATTCAACCAGGTCTATTTGAGTTTTTCTCTGCATTACTGCTCCTTTGCATCTAAGTCCAGGTGTCAGAACCGTAAGGGCGAGTGGGTCGAACCACTCACAGGTGATTATTGCAAAAGTCTGGCCTGAGACCAGAGTAAGCAATAGTACAGGCAACGAAAGCCTTACCTCGCACGAGCCCCCCTTACAGGTGGTGGTGAGCTGCCTTCTTGAACCGCTGCAGTCCGTGTGGTGAAGGTACTCCCACAGTGCTGCTAGGTAGAGAGTTCCAGGATTTTGACCCAGCGACGATGAAAGAACGGCGATATATTTCCAAGTCAGGATGGTGTGTGACTTGGAGGGGAATTTGGAGGTGATGGTGTTCCCATGCGCCTGCTGCCCTTGTCCATCAGTAGAGGTCATGAGTTTGGGTGGTGCTGTCGATGAAGCCTTGGTGATTTTCTGCAGTGCATCTTGTAGATGGTACACACTGCAGATAGTGTTGCTCACTGGTGGTCTGGGACCAGAAGTGTGGCTTCCAATGGCGACTGTGATCTTGTTGCAGCCTAAATGCAGGAGCTGTACCCTCATTGCTGTAACATAGCAAATCTATTTACATAATATATCACATGACTGACCTGAAGTATATTGAATTAAAATAATATTTATAATACTATTTTCTTACCAATTTACAACATTTGCTTAAGATAAAAATAATTAAGTTCTTCCCTTAACAAAACCTGTGATTCCCAGTTGTTTTTACATTGCTCTACCCCCCACCCACCATAGTATATTTGCAGTATTTTCTTAAAATGCAAGTACTTTGGCCGCAATTTTGTAAATGGATGCGGCTTGGGAGCGGGTCAGCTGGTTTCCGGTTTCCAGTCCCGCCCCCAACTGCATCCGGCCCACGGACATGATTTTCCCTTGATTGACCTTGTTAAGCCCGCCCTGCGGGCTTGCTGGCCAATTAAGAGGAAGCCGGTCAGATGACGTCATTTGATGACACGTCATCTGCTGGTTTTCTTAAAGGGACCACGCACAATTTTTTTTGACAGCTTATTTCTCAGTGTTTGACAGCATTGAGGTGCTACAAACACTGACAATCACTGCAAAAAGGTGAGCTCTTGCACCCAGGTTCTCCAATGACTCCATCCATAGGCTAGAACAGATGGCAGCTGCAGGTGAGGTTACAGAAGCGATCTGTCACTGGTGAGAGAGGTTCTCTCAATGAGTTGGGACTAGACATCCAATTCAAAACTTGTTACATACAGAAAAGTGTAAATGCATTAAAAATGATTTTCCCAACATTTCCTTACCTCTGAAACTCACCAGTGCACCATTGGATCCTTCACACCACTTCTGCAGCTGTCATCAATGCAGAAATATTACAGCAGACTCACAACACGCCACACTTACCTGGCGTGGTGACCGGACGTCGGGAAGCCCGAGGCAGAAGCGGCAAAATTGAAAAAGAGCCTGTTAACAACTATCAAGTACCTGTTAACAGGCAGGCAAGTGGCTTTAATCCTCATCCCACCGCTAGGTGTCGGGTCCATGCGCAAATCTGGGACCCGACACTTGGGAAGATTGATTGGAGGCGGGTTGACAGTGGGTTTCCTACCCAGTCAATCTTTGTGATTTTGACAGCGGGCCCGCCTCCAAACCCGCACTCTGAGCGCTGGCAAAATTCCGGCCTTTATTTCTTCATTTATTCTTCCCTCCTCCCTCCCGCAAACCTTCCTCTTTTTTCTTAGTTATTTACATGGTGATAATTTTTGTTTCCTCTCTTTTATTTTCCACACTGGATTTGTAGTACTTGCTGAAGTTATCATTGGCATAGAACAGGGAAGTGTTTCCTACTGTTGAGTCTCCAATGATCAGCACCTGAACAAATGAGCATTTGCCACAGTCTGGGCCTAGCTCTCTCTGGCTAAAATGCCTAAGTCAGTATCAAAGCAATATCCCGTTAGCCAAACAAATTAATTGCCACTTTAAATGTGCTTGAAATCAGAAGCAGTTGCTGAAACGTCAGGACCATCAGGAAGAAGTCAAGTGGGATATTTATTGCTGCCATTTGCCTGTATTAAATCTGCATTTTGAAATCAAATTACACAAAAAGGCTGCAAGATGGCCTCCTGGAATGAAGGGTCTTGAATTGTTTGGTGTTAGCAACTTTATAGGAAAAACGTGCATTTATATTATACTCTAGAGTTAGGTTGGGACCTGTCCAGATTTATGCTCTCTTCCATTTCGATGCGCATTCAAACAGTATCACATCAATGCAAAACCTGTCAGTATACGCATAGCTTTTGTTTACACTTTTGTTCAAATTGTCACAACTGCTCTAGTAAATGTGCAATACTGCTGAATAATGGTTTTGTTCTTAACTGATCTCAATATTTGGGGATCCATTTTGAAATCAATGCTGCTTTCAGAGCAACAATTGACTGTAAAACCAATTGCAGCCGATCAATGATGGTAACTGACACTTACCTCACCACCAAGCTGTTCACACTGCCAGGTAATTTATACCTACTTAGCCCCAAATTGATTACGCTGCCAGCTGATTGAGACCATATCCAATAACAAACTTATCCGAAATGTAAACAGAAACTGTCGCAGGTACACAGCAGGTCAACGGACATGTGAAAGAAAAAGATAGGTTAGCATTTTGACACAGCATCAAAACTTGAGTTCTAATGGAGATTCACATCGGAAATGAATGTGTCTTATATAGATGTTTTAAATACACCAGCCTCAGCCCACATGAAGTTCAACACAAATTCATAACCTTAATGCGCCTCGGTGCTATATGGTCATGAACAGGATCATCGTTTACTGATTGGAATCAGGTAATAGTGGTCCCAAGTTGAGGTGACTCCCCTTCCCGAAAGATTACTCTCGTAAATATATTGCATTATAAATTATGTGTTCCTAGAATTGAATTGGCCTTATTGTGAGTGCTAAAACTGACAACAGGCAATTCCAGGTGACTCTAATGTTCATAATAGATTGCACTTTTGAAACTTTTCTAAAGCATCCCTATCATGGAAATTATATGGATTCAATTGTATTTGTCATAATAGGGTAACGTTTTGTCATAGAATAAGTAATTCATCACTAATTGACCAGAATGCAAGAACGTCTTCTCATAAGTGGACCCATGTCACAGGAGTCAAGTTAAAATACAAAACGCTAGGAATGGTTTATTCACAGGACACAAGCCTAAAGGAAACTGGGTTTGACAAATATCAAATATTTTATATAGTGAGCTGCTGCAGTTCAGGCTTGCTGCTGTGTTCAGAGCTAGACTTCAGTTTCCATAAGAAGTTAGAGGACCTTTTGGACTGAAACTTGTGCCTTTAATCACCTCCACAAATGGGTTTGCATGCCCACATTTAACCGTTAACCCCTAATCATGGTAAAACACTTACTGCAGAATATGTTACATTCTTCCGTCACTTAGGAGGCAGTAAATAACATGAGCATTGCACAATGGCTACATTGCAGCTGTAATAATATACAGAGCAAAACAAAACAGCAAGGTTTTAAAAAAGTACAGTAACCAAAGAAAAAAGAAAAGACAGGCTCCAAATTTCTTCTAGTTCTTGTCTGCAAGTTCCCAAAAATAATGTCTGCTGTTGTTACATGTGAACAATTCCTCGCGGAGCCATTATTGCTACATGTAGCAGTCAGGCAATTAGGGAGCAAAAGATGCCAAGTCTGTGGGTTTTAAAATGTCTTTTTTTTTCTCCTTTGAAGATCAAACAATTGCTTGCCAATAGCCAGCCTTTCAAAATGTTTTCCATGTTTTGATACTTAGGTGGATATGGTTTGAACTAAGGCTTCTGCAGAGCCTAATAATCTGTCTTAGATGCCTGATGGCAATTGGAATTCATAACCTCAACTGAAATACAAAATATGAAACACCCTTCTCCTCCAAAGAATTTTTAAATTTATTGACCTGAAATCAAAGGCTTTCTGGTGCTTTAACCCAGACTCATCAACACTGAAAGTCATTATAGTGTCCGTGCCTAATGTTACCTAGGCCCTAAGCTCTGGAATTCCCTCCCTAAACCTCTCCACCTCTCTTGGAAAAGTTGATATTTTAACACTGGGCTGAATTTTGCCAACGCTCAGAGTGCGGGTTTGGAGGCGGGTCCGCTGTCAAAATAGCTCACCCTGGCGTGAGTTGAGTCTGCTTTGATTTATCCGATAACCGGACAGCTGCAGAAGTGGTATAAAGGATGCCATGTTGCAGCTGTTCAGTTTCAGAGCTCAGAAACTGTTGGTTACTGCATGTGTAAGACATATAGGGGGCAAAATTGGGTCGCGCCCACTATGGAGCGCTAACTTCGCCGAGGCGCTACAAAAAATTAGCACCCCCGCGCCCGAAATTCACTGGTAGCGTCCCAAGAGGGAAGCAGGGTGCTGCTGGAAGTGCCCCGCCTCCCTCTTGTGGTGCTGCGAGTGAATATCGCGGCGATATGTGCCGCAGCGCCATGCTCTGCGTCACATCGTGCCGCGGTACTGCAGGCCTTCCTCCCCTTATTAAAGGGGAGGGGCCTAGCGCAGTGCGACCCGGGGCCCAGCTGGGCCACCAGGGATCGGAGTGCCGGCAAAAGAGCCCGGCACTCAAGAGGGGGCTTCACAGGAGGCCGGGGGACAGCAACGGGGGCAGGTGCTGGCAGTCGGCCAGCAACAAAAATGGCTGCCCGGCACCTCCCCTTTAATTTGCACCGCCCCGGCCGCAGGTAGGCCCCCTTGACCCTGTCGGACATAGCGTCCGGCGGTAAGTCAGGAAGTGCTACCGCAGATCGCGGCCGGGGCGCTGCGCACGGCGATGACGTCATCGCCGGAGGCGCAGCGTCGCGGGGCGCTAATGGTTATCACCACCACTAACCTCCCGCTGAATTTCATGGGAGGCGTTAGCGGCGCCGCGCCTGGGCACTTGCTGCTTTTCGCCCCGTTTAGGGCGCTAACGGGATTGTATATCCAGTGGCACCTCATTGGAACAACCTCTCTCGCCATTGACAGATCACTTCTGTCATCTCAACTGCAGCTGCCATCTATTCCAGCAACATCGGTGCCCTTGAAAAAATCACACCTTGGTCCTCTGAATCCTTCCATGATCAGCCCCAACACCAACATCACCAGGCACACCAACATCACCAACAACAACGCCAACCTTCTCTGCCATCCCCTGACAGTGCACAGGACACAGGGCATCAGCACCTGACAACATTGCTGCCCGGGTTGCCAGCGATGCCATCACCATGGCCAGATTTACTTCACTTGATGCTGTCCACCCTGGCTGCCACATGATGCACGAGGTTAACACCACCCCACACCAGGACCATAAAGCATCCCGATAATGTCCTAGACATTCCTTTCACATTCATTACAATAGCGGGGGCGTGGGGAGGTGGGGGGAGTTATGTCTCAACATTCACTGGTACTCACTAAGACACTTCTCAAGGTACGCACAGATCTGTCCAATAAGGTGAAGTGTTGAACATATAGATTTCAATGTATGACAACACATTAACAGAAACTTTACATGAACATTGGCTAAACCTCTCAAATGCCTACCCTTGTGTGTTGTCAGTTGGTATGCTTGCAGTAGGATGAGGGTGAGTGTGAGGTGTGGCTTGTGAGATGGGGAAGTGATAATGTAGATAGAGAGGGATGGGCAGAGGTGCAAGGTAAGTTGGTGTGAGTAAGGATGTGCATGGGTAGGGTAGGGAAGACAGAGTGATGGGGATGTGATGAGTGGAACAGCAGGGTGAGTTTGAGTGTGGCTTTGCAGTAACGTTTCGTGATCTACTGAGATAATTGAAAGCTTTGCACCACTGCAGCCTGGTCCTCCTGACGACATCCCTGCTTGCGTCCTCCTGTGCAATGTGCAACCAGACTCCGTTGATCTCCTGGGGAGGTCTCTTCTGCCCATGGGAAGGGAAGAGAATCTCCCTGCGTGCTGTCACTCCCTCCATAAGCATATGGAGGGAGTCATGCATGAGCCTGGGTGCAGAGGTGCACCGCTTGTCAGTGTTTGCAGCACCTCAATGCTGCAGAACACTGACAGCACAACTGTCAAAATCAATGTGGCCTTGGTCCCTTTAAGGAAACCGGCTGTTGACACGTCATCAAATGACGTCATCAGACCCGCTTCCTATTAATTGGCCAGGAACCCCGCAGGGCGGGCTTAACAAGGCCAATCTACGGAAAATCATTTTCGGAGAGGGGCTGCAGACGGGATCAGGACCGGAACCCGCCATCCAGCTCTCCCGCTGCCATCCCACCTCCGCAGGGAAAATCCAGCCCAGTGAGTTGGATTCAGAAGAGTCACACAGGAACACCGGAGCGTTTGTTATATAGTCTGAAAGAACGGAGACCTTGAAATGATTCTGCATGATATTAGCAGCCAAATGCTTAGCTTATTAATGTGCAATTCCTTTGTCTGCGCTAGCAGGTCTGTTAAAATTATAACGGAATTCCACATGGATGAGTTAAGTACACCAATATTGCACAGCCTCATTTCAATTTCACAGTGACTTTATTGTGACTGTCAAATCCAGACTGATTTTAGCCTTTACACCTCCAGTAACTCTTGCTGATATTCTTCCAGTCTGCACATACCTGGAGAGGTTTATGGAGGGTGGATGATGAAAGGCCAGCCAGGAGATCATTGGAGTATCTGAGACTGAAGGTGAATTTCTTAACATTGTCATTTGTAGAATTGCAGCACAAATGGCTATTCTCAGGAAGCTCTTAATGGTTCACCATCGATCACATACAACCACTCGGAAACTCACCAGGCAGCTGGTAATTTGGCATCTCCATCTCCATTCTATAATGAACCATAATGTTCTGCTCTGAAAGAAATATCGAAGCAGTTTTTATTAGAATGGCCATTACTGTTTTGCCCAACAAAGGTAAATAGGACTCTATAGAATTCAGTTCATTAAATATGCATATGTTAAATTCATAACCATAAACATTATGGGTTCTAAAGCAATGCAGCTCTTACAAAGTATGGGTACAAATGTAGGTATGCTTGCAAATGAGGCATTTTGGTTAAGATTTTGACACTGCAACTACAGACACTAAAAATAAGCATGAAAGATCAAGGTGACATGGTAACTGAACACTATTCTGAAATGTGATAGGTGTTTGTATTTGTGAGCGGCAGGACACCAGCATGAAGCCAAGTCCGATGAGAATATAGTGTTAATGCGACATTGAAATGTCAGGGTTTTATTTTGGGTTCTGTAAACTGGTGTGGACACCATACCACTTTTATACAACATAGTATTACACATCTGAAGAGGTTATTGGTGATATACAAGGTTGTGAATCCTTATTCTGTGTGCAGTACTTTATGACTCACTGGCTATCATGGTTGCGTTATTACAACACAATCGAGTGAGCAGTTCCATTTGTCAACATATTCACTTATTATCTGCGGCTACTTGTCTGTGTATATAGCAGATATGTAAGCAAGGCAGAAAGGGAACTGAGAGGTCCTTAAACACATATTTCCTTCATTGTACTAAACTGTTATGTAGCTTTAGTATGGTGTTGTTTTCAAGCAGAACAAATCACCAGCCACTGTATAGTAAAATTAATGATTTCAGATCAGTCCACAGTACAGGTAGAGGCAGAGTAGTCCAAGGGCTAGAACAAGAAAGTAAATATTGAGGGGGTAATTTTAACCTAATCCGTCCGGTGGAAATGGAGCAAGTTCGGGTCGTACTCCCGTTTTACAACCTGCCCAACTTTACGTTCCATTAAAGTCCTCCCCGAACTCGTTCCATCCCGCCGGATGGATTCGATTAAAATTACTCAAAGCAGTATCAGTCATCATTTGTGAGAATGAAGGGATGCAACATAACAAGGTATAGATTTGGTCTAGTGTGACTAGGCAAAGTAAAATCCAGCTATGATTTCTTCAGAAACGGTGCTGTAGTGCTAATTTTAAAAATGTGTCTGCTGTACACATGTACAGGATTTATGTTCTTTAGAGTCTGGGAGTATGTTCCCTCAGAAAATTTAGAGGTTTAACACTTTAGCCTGTCAGCTGTGGCTCAGAGGGTAGCACTCTCGCCTCTGAGTCAGAAGGTTGTGGGTTCAAGTTCTACTCCAGGAACTTGAGCGCATAAAGCTAGGCTGACACTCCAGTGCAGTGCTGAGGGAGCGCTGCACTGTCAGAGGTGCCGTCTTTTGGATGAGACGTTAAACCGAGACCCCACCTGCTCTCTCAGGTGGACGTAAAAGATCCCATGGCACTATTTCGAAGAAGAGCAGGGGAGTTATCCCTGGTGTCCTGGCCAATATTTATCCCTCAACCAACATAACAAAAACAGATTATCTGGTCATTATCACGTTGCTGTTTGTGGGAGCTTGCTGTGCGCGAATTGGCGGCTGCGTTTCCCACATTACAACAGTGACTACACTTCAAAAGTACTTCATTGGCTGTAAAGTGCTTTGAGATGTCCGGTGGTCGTGAAAGGTGCAATATAAATGCAAGTCTTTCTTCTTTCTTTATTTGTTGCATTTTCTATCATTCAGAGTAGATTTTTTTTTACATAAATGCTAATATTTTCTGATTTTATACTATTTTCTGTACTGTTCCCAAGAACAATTATGATGGTAAATCATGTAAGTTGTAGTAATTGTTTATTAGCAAAGTAATAGACTTATTTCCTGACCCTTGTTTCAGTGTTTATACCACTAAATAGCCACTAAACCTTTTTGAACCAAGAAATTACTGTTGACAATAGTAGTCGATGAATGCTTAATGCATTTCTGTGATCTCAGGGCTATGGGAAAGAGCAGGGGAGTGGGACTAATTGGATAGATCTTTCAAAGAGCCGGCACAGGCACGATGGGCTGAATGTGCTGTATGATTCTATGGGCTGGATTTTGAATGACCCGTGGAGTCGGGTTTGGAGGCGTGTGGGGGGTTAAAGTAGCAGATTCGGGGGTCCCGACCCCATCCCGACTCCAACACGCCTCCACGCAATTTTGACAAAATGGGTCGCGGGGTTCCCGACTCCGTCCCGCCTCCAAGAGGCGCGAGAGGCCATTAACGCTCTTAACTATCCCTAAATTGGCTCTGTAATGGCATTTTGAAACTTTTTAGCTAGTTTAACCCTTTTCCGACGTGAAGTACGCCTGATGTGAAACACGCCAGTGAAACCTGGCGGGAGCACAAGTGGATAGCTGACTATCAGCTGCAGGTCCACTATTACAACGGAGATGTGATGAAGGTAGTAGTAGTATTAGGTCTGAAAGTCGCCTCTGATGCTGCTGCATTGAATGTCTTCAGAAACTGCCTGGCCTTTGATGTGAGAGGACCTGGATGCAAAAAAAAATCATTCTCTCTCTCTCTCTCTCTTGCTCATTTTGCATCCAGGTCCTCTCACACCAAAAGCCAGGCAGTCTCTGAGACCAGTCAGTCAGTCTCTGACCTGCAATGATGACATCATCAGAGGCGACTTTCAGACTGAAACCACTAATTGGTTCATGGGTTCCCACATGCTGGAACTCAATTACACAATTAAGTAAAAATTGCATCATTCATCCACATTAATCTGGAGTCGGGGGGGGCAACACGAAATGTGGGTAACACGACCCCAACCCGACCCCAAGACAAAATCCAGCCCAATTGATTCTGTATCCTTTTGTATACAATTTCAATGCAGGCTTAAATCCATTTTTTTGTAACTAGCTTCATATCTCCATTAAAACAATGGGCAAACAATACCATACAAACCTCTTAAATGTTCATCTGCTAGTAGCACCAGAATTAATTTCTATCCTTTGGTCTCTAAATCAATCATTGATAATATATTATAGTGTTTAGTATTAAAAATAGCTCAACATTAAAATGACAGCCACAGAGCCTTATAATCATCATCAGAAGATTTGCTCTGCAGATTACATTGACCTGGGTGATTTGTGTGTTTGTAGCCAGGATCTGATGTACTCCTTTCGATCCTACAAGAGAAGAGGTCAGGTTCACAACTAGAGTCTTGCCATGTTTGATATCAGCGCTGTTCTATTGTCATTTCTCTTTCTCTTTCTTCATATTTTAATTATTCCATCCCTTCAATAACTTGTAACTGGTCACAATTGGATTTGGCCAAAATTAGAATAGTAATGAGTTCACTGAGCAATGCTCCAAAGGCCCTAAAGTGTGAGACCCCTTCACTGGACTGAGTTTTTGCAAGTGCAGTCTAACTCCTGCCTAAGAATTTTTGTTAGAAACTGGGGGAAAAAAAAGCAGTGAGCAAGAAAATCATTAAATGAAACAAGGACTACAAGAAAATGGAAGGAATAAAAAGAAAATAGGTCCAAGTTCAGCAAGGAGGAAAGGAGCGAGCAGACAGAGCAAATAAACATACACGTTGTATCCAACCCAATATACTGTCATTTTTAGATAGCAGTCAAACTCAAACAGTTCAAACTCAAACCTCACAAACTTATATGTTACCAGAGCCACACTACAATGCCAACACTGTGTTCATATTTTGGCTTGTAGTATCCCATATTGGCAAAAGGAATCATAGGTAAAAAAATACTTGCCAGACAAATATGAATCAATATAGAAAACCTGGAGAAAAGGGAGGGACAATAGACAAATAAGAGACTGTTTTATTTTCCCAATTAAAAAGTTGAAGAATGGTTCTTATTTAACCAAATTTAAACCTGCAGTTACTGTACTGGAATTTCAACTAGCTATAATGAAAATATAAATTATGGAAATCTGAAGATTTTTAAAATTCCTTTACATTTATTTTAAATATAAAATAATTTTGATGTTCTTGCTGAGTATTGCATTTAATTAATATGTAGCAGTTACTAAATATTAATAAACTCGAGTAGTCCAAAATGCATTACCCTTTCAAAATCATAGTGGACATTAAATTAAACATAAATGTAATTGGTATTTTAATTGTCAACTAATCTTGTCTTGTCAAGTTCCAGAACTGTTATATTTAAGCCTGCTGGTAAACGGCTGCCCACAGATAAAACTTGAAATTGAAAGCATTTTTTAACTCAGGAAAGGATCATTTTAAAATAAGCACACTATGCAAGTTGACTCACTGAAATAACAACAACACAACCTGCATTTATATAACGCCTTTAATGCAGCAAAACATCCCAAGGCGCTTCACAGGAAATTGATAGATTTTTGGATATTAAGGAAATCAAGGGATATGGGGATAGTGCATGAAAGTAGAGTTGAGGTAGAAGATCAGCCATGATCTTACTGAATGGCAGAGCAGGCTCGAGGGGCCAAATGGCCTACTCCTGCTCATATTTCTTATGTTCTTATGTAGGAGCATTATCAAACAAAAATTTGATACCGAATCACATAAGGAGATATTAGGATATGTAATCAAAAGCTTGGACAAAGAGGTAGGTTTTAAGGAGTGTATTAAAGGAAGAGAGAGAGGTAGAGAGAGGCAGAAGGTTTAGGGAGGGAATTCCAGAGCTTAGGGCCTAGGTAGCTGAAGGCATGGCTTTCAATGGTGGAGTGATGAAAATCGGGGATGCGCAAGAGGCCAGAATGGGAGGAACGCAGAGATTTCCGAGGGTGTAGGGCTGGAGGAGGTTACAGAGATAGTATGGGGCAAGGCCATGGAGGGATTTGAAAACAAGAATGAGAATTTTTAAATCGAGGCATTGCAGAACCAGGAGCCAATGTAGGATAGAGATGAGAAAGAACACCATGTTTTCATGTTTTACAAAGATAATGGCCCATATTTTCCGATCGGAGGCTTCCTGCATGCGAAGGCCTCCGATCTGGAAAAAATCTATGTCCTTACTTGAGGGCTTCGGAGGTCCGGACATTTCCGCTGCTGGGCCTCTCCTGGTGCGTGCACGCACAGAGGCCCAGGTATCCCAGGGGCGCAGACAGTTCGCAAGCGCCCCTGGGATCATGTGGGTGATGGGGAACCAATGAAAGAAGGGAATCCCCCTTCACACTTTTGACAGGTTTCTCAGCTTAGACCTGCCAAAAGTATGAATGGGGATCACTCAAAAAACACATCAAAACATTAAATATTTTTTTTAAATCACCTTTTTAAAATTAGCTAAAATTACATTAAATTAAATATTTTAAACAAAAATTTAATTTTTTGAAAAAAAATTAAAGTTTTTTACAGGGCTAAAAATAAACTTACCTTTTTTAAAAGTATTTTTAAATTATAAATGAGTGAAAAATTTTTTTTAAACTTTTTTAAACTCTTATGCTGGTAAAAGCAGGCCTTACGCCTGCTTTTACCAGGCGTAAGATTTTTAAGTGATTTCAGCAGAAAGCGGAACTCTCCACCTGCAGAGGCCCTTCTCCCGGGCAGGCGGATGATCTGTCAAGAGGATTCTTGACAGATCGGACGTGCCGGTTTTCAGCGCATGCGCTTCGCATGCCTGAAACCGGCACTTGCGAGGTCCCTACAGATGTGTACACAGCTCGTACACACCCGTAGGGATTGGAAAATATGGGCCAATAAAGTGAATGATTCACTGGGCAGACTACAGAAACTAGCAGAAATCTATTAAAGGGTGGGTAGAGGCCAAACAGGAACCTGGAAATCAGTATAGCTGCAAATACTAAACGTAACAGCAGGAAATTCTTTCAGTCCAAAAAAAGTGAAGGGCTGGCAGAGAAGAGGGAAGAACCCTTAAGCATGCTAACAAGGCTGAAACTGAGGATAAACATAAAACTGCTGAATATGTTTGATTACTCTCTTGAAAAATTTACAAGAAGATGCTACTTACATGTCTTCCATTGTAGGAGAATAATCAAAATAGGCTTAACAAATCTGATATCAATGAGAAAGAGGTCTAAGGGTCTCAAACAAATCCCCAAGCATGGATAACATTTTTTGCAAAGTATTATGAGACTCATGGGATGCAATTTGTGAAGTGCTGATGGTCATCATGAGGAGTTTAATGAACACTGGACAGGTCCCACTGGATTGGAAACAAGTTGATAAGTATCTAGATTCAAACAAGGTGACTACAGACCCATTATTCAATTAGTCTTGCATTATTAATAGGAAGATAATGGAATCTATTATTAGCAGCAAATTTGAGCACTATCTGTAAGAGGAAAGAACTTGTATTTATGTAGCATCCACCATGACCTCAGGACATCCCAAAGCATTCTACAGCCAATTAACTACTTTTAAAGTGTAGTCACTGTTGTAATGTAGGAAACTATCTGTACAATAATACTCAAACAAAAATAACCACAAGGGGAAGATGCTGCCTCAACTTTATTGACCTTTTTGAGGAAGTAACTAACCAAGTGCACTGTAGAGGACCGTATGATGTGCTATACTTAGACTCCCAGAGAACCTTAGACAAAGATTCTTTTGAGAGGCTGCTGCAAAAGCATAAAATAATGGGAATTAAAGGGGAAAACATGGATGTGGATGATAAATAATGTTTGAAGAAAAAAAAAGGGACAGGTGCATGTTAAATAAGTGCTATCAAGGGTGGGGGAATACAGAGTGCGATTCTATGGAGCGAGTGGGACAGTAGGATTAGTTTTAGATTTCTCTAGCAAAGAGTTGGTACAGACACAGTGGCCTGGAAATTGGAGCCGGTTGCGCTGGCCGTTAAGGCCGGTTTGGAAGAAAAAATGGCGGCTGTCTCGCTTCCGGCGCGGAACATGGCTGCTGCTGTTGCCTGCACTCGCTTCACATATTTAAATGATCCAGATCGTGACGTCAATCGACGTGTAACACTGAATTGACGCACAAACTGGGATTTTGGACATCGCCTCTCTTATTAATGCCTTCTCCAAAGCACGCACGGCAGAATGTGCGTGCAGCAGTACAACAGACCCGCTGTCAGCACTTCTTAAAGGGACACACACAACTTTCAGGTAAGTTTAGATTTTTGCTTTTGTACTGGTTTCTTTATATTTTATTGGAGTAGAGGCTTAGGGGGAAAAATTGGGTCGCGCCCCCTTTGGGGCGCTAACTTTGCCAGGGCGCTACTTTTAGCGCCCTGAGAAAATTAGTGCCCCTGCTCCCGAAATTAACTGGTAGCGCCCCAAGAGGGAGGCGGGGTGCTACTGGAAGCGCCCCGCCTCCCTCTTGGGGTGCTGCGAGTGAATATCACGGCGCTACGTGCCGCAGTGCCACGCTCTGCGGCACGTCGCACCGCGGTACTGCAGGCCTTCCTCCCCTTATTAAAGGGGAGGGGCCTAGCACAGTGTGACCTGGGGCCCAGCTGGGCCACCAGGGATCGGAGTGCCGGCAAAAGAGCCCGGCACTCAAGAGAAGTGCCACGCTCACTGAGCGCAGCCGGCACCCCGCGTGGTGGGGGGGTGGTCCGCTGCACAGAAGGCCGGGGACAGCAACGGGGGCAGGTGCTGGCAGGCGGCCAGCAACAAAAATGGCTGGCCCGGCACCTCCCCTTTAATTTGCGCTGCCCTGACTGCAGGTAGGCCCCCCAACCCTGTCGGACATAGCGTCCGGCGGTAAGTCAGGGGGCGCTACCGCAGATCGCGACCGGGGCGCGAGCAGGACACAGCGCACGGTGATGACGTCATCACCGGCGGCACAGCGCCATTGGGCGCTAACGGTTACCGCCGCCGCTAACCTCTATCTGAATTTCATGGGAGGCGTTGGCGGCGCCACCCCCAGGCGCGAGTTGCTTTGCGCCCCGTTAACGCCCTCTTAGGGCGCTAACGGGAGGCGCAAATCAAACAAATTTTTCCCCCTTGGTGTAATACACTTGAAAAGTTGTTAAAGTGTGCAGGGTGTGCAGGGAGTGCTGCTGGACATTTGCAAGGGTTTGGCTCTTAAAGGAAGGCCACTGAGAACACCACTTGCTCCCAGTCTTGGGGGCTATAGTTGCAATCCCCTTGGGTTGCAGCATGACATAGAGATGGAGCAGAGGTAAAAAAGGGGACAAGTTGCTTGCCGATGGAGGAGGAAGAGGAAAGAGCAGAAGCAGAAGAGGAGGAAGCAGAAGAGGAAGAAGCAGAAGGAAGGAGGCAACCCAAACAGCCCCTTTCTGGCCGGGATATCCGGTATCGAATCATCCCCTTCCGGTACCAGTGAACACAACCCAAATTCCACTTTCAACATTTGTCCCACACTTTACCTTCCCTCTGTTACTGACCATAATAGTGTCCTCATGGCCACAATGCTGAAATAAAAGCCAACACAAAGCAAACTTTCTAATCCAAATTTATCCATATATGCATCCAACATTACATCAAAAAATCAACAAATTACACTTGTGCATTCCCTCAGTGAGTGTCTTGCGTGTGCCTTTGCCTATCCTACTGATGTCACGCAGTGCTACCCCAGTGGCTGCAGCATGGCTGGTGGAAGGCTGCTGACTTTCAGTGGGGAAGACTGCAGATGGTCTTGCAGGACGACCTCAAGGAGCTGGTGGCTGGAAGTGTGAAATTGAGTGACGGTTTTTCTTCTTCTTCTTCTTCACTCTCTTCTCCCTCTTCTTGTTGACCCACAGGCGGGGCAGCCTGGATTTCTTGGGTGTCTGAAGTAAGGAAGGCACAAGTGTAAGGTTGCGGTGATTAAGGGGGATAAAGCAAGAGGTGCATGTTTACACAATTTGCAGCTTGTAAGTCAGAAGAGATTATGGGATGAGGGGGAAGTGAGATGTGCGAAAGAGGCTAACATATGAGGATACCAGCATCTTGTATTCTTTCAGACCCGCTGCTGGCCAGGGGCACAGCCATACCCCTGCCAAGAATAGCCAGCAACGGGGGTGAGGTGAAACTCGGAATGTGAGGTGTGCCTCATGTTTGGTAGAGATTGTTGGTAGGTGAGTGATGGGGGGGGAGTGGTGGGGTCGTGCATTGAGCAGTGTGTGAGGCTAGTGGTGCAGTTGGTAGGAGATGGCTTTTGAAGATGCATTCACTGACGTTGACCACTTGTCTGAGGTCATGAAACTTCTTTGGGAAGTGGAGCCAGGCCCTGGGGGTGACACTGCTGGCAGTGATGGCCTCGGCGATCTGGTCCCATATCCTTCTTTCCAGAAGGCCTCCTGGCCCCCTGTGGGTAGAGAACCTCTCTTCCAGTGTTGACTCCCTGCACAAAGCACGAGTGCTGCGTCTGAGACCCTGGGTGCCTGTTGAGCCATTTGTGTTAGTGCTGAAGCACTTTTACCTTTTTTCATCAGCAGAAGGCAGCTCACATTTAAGAGGTACAGACTGCCTTCAAGAGGAGCAGGCTAGCTTTAATTAAAGCTAGCCTCGCTCGAGCAACACAAACTTCAGCCCCCTGCTGAGCGCCCAGCCTGTCAGCAGCGCGTTTAGCGCTAGGCTGTGCGCTACAACCATGATAATTAGCAGGCAGCACGAAGTTGACGTGCTGCCTGTGCTTTTTGAATAGACACAGGCATATCTCGCATCGCGGTGCCCGCGCCCGTTTTTTTGCGTTATCGAATTTCTAAGCCAATGGGTTGAATGGCCTCCTTCTGTGCTATATACCTCTATGGCTCTGTGATTCATTTCACTTTCTTGGTTTGAGAAACTTAGCTGAAGGACCAAGACCCATACTGTGGCATAGCATCTAAGGTCACAATGGTTAGGAGAAATACAGACTGAAATGCCCAAGATTTGATTTCAGGTCTGTGCTTAGTTGATTCAGGCTGGGACATTATAACTGACATCAGAAACCTTGGACTAGGATAGGGGGATAAAAAAATTAAGACAGAGTTCCTAATTCTGAACTCTATCCAGTAATCCATGCTGGGAGCTGCACAACTGTGGACTGTCAGGTGAGATTGGAATTTGGCTTGGGTGTGATGGCCTCGTGGTTAAATAACCTGCTGGCACTCACTGTCTAGGTTCACAGATGAAGATTAGTCTCTTGGGCAAAATGTAATAGTCTGCCAGGAGCTAAAGAGCTCAGGCCCACCAGAGTTAATACTTTCAGGAAAGGAGGGGAGAAAACTAGCAAATAATACAAGATTATGTCAGAGTGGGAAACAGTCGATGAGTCTTGATTTAGCATGGTTAGTACGCAGAGAGGAGGCCAAACATGTGGGTTGCTCAAACTGGTTTGCAATTTTAATTTTCTATTTATTTAGGTTGTTCTTTAACATTTGTAATGAAGGAGATTTATTTAGCTGTATTATTTGGCATGTTCAGAAGATTTTTTATTAATGAAATCAATATTTGTTCAAGATTTTCGTACTAAGTTGACATTGTACTGCTAACATCTGAAGGTTATGTTAATAAGAAATTAATTTATTAAAATAATTATACATTTGCTATTATCCTTACTTTCTAATATTATTGCAAGTTTTGGAAGAATGTTATAATCCTTTCAAGTAGCTTTGATCTGTCAGTGCTACAATAGAAGCATAGAAGATAGGAGCAGGAGTAGGCCATTCGGCCCCTCGAGCCTGCTCCGCCATTTAATGAGATCATGGCTGATCATCCAAATTCAGTACCCTGTCCCTGCTTTCTCCCCATATCCCTTGATCCCTTTAGCCTTAAGAAATATATCTATCTCCTTCTTGAATATATTTAATGAATTGGCCTCAACTGCCTTCTGTGGTAGAGAATTCCACAGGTTCACCACTCTCTGGGTGAAGAAATTCCTCTTCATCTCAGTCCTAAATGGCTTACCCCTTATCCTTAGACTGTGACCTCTGGTTCTGGACTCCCCCACCATCGGGAACATCCTTCCTGCATCTAGTCTGTCTATTCCTGTTAGAATTTTATAAGTTTCAATGAGATCCCCTCTCATTCTTCTAAACTCCAGCGAATATAAGCCTAATCAACCCAATCTCTCTTCATACGTCATTCCTGCCATCCCAGGTATCAGTCTGGTAAATCTTCGCTGCACTCCCTCCATGGCAAGAACATCCTTCTTCAGATAAGGTGACCAAAACTGCACACAATACTCAAGGTGTGGTCTCACCAAGGCCTTGTACAATTGCAGCAAGACATCCTTGCTCCTGTACTCGAATTCTCTCGCTATGAAGGCCTACATACCATTTGCCTTCTTAACCGCCTGCTGCACCTGCATGCTTACCTTCAGTGACTGGTGCACAAGGACACCCAGGTCTCGTTGCACTTCCCCTTTTCCCAATCTATTGCCGTTCAGATAATAATCTGTCTTCCTGTTTTTGCCACCAAAGTGGATAACCTCGCATTTATCCACATTATACTGCATCTGCCATGCATCTGCCCAATCACCCAACCTATCCCAATCATACTGGAGTTTCTCTGCATCCTCCTCACAGCACACACGCCCACCCAGCTTTGTGTCGTCTGCAAACTTAGAGATATTACATCTAGTTCCTTCGTCTAGATCATTAATATATATTGTGAATAGCTGGGGTCCTAGCACTGATCCCTGCGGTACCCCACTAGTCACTGCCTGCCACTCGGAAAAAGACCCGTTTATTCCGGCTCTTTGCTTCCTGTCTGCAATCCAGTTTTCTATCCAAATCAGTACCTTACCCCCAATCCCATGTGCTTTAACTTTGCACGCTAATCTCTTATGCGGGACCTTATCGAAAGCCTTCTGAAAGTCCACATCCACTGTTCTCCCTTATCTATTTTATCAGTTACATCCTCAAAAAATTCCAGTAGATTAGTCAGGCATAATTTACCTTTTGTAAATCCATGTTGACTTTGTCCGATCCTGTCACTGTTTTCCAAGTGCTCTGCTATTACATCTTTTATAATAAGTAACCATTGGAGAAATTCACTAGATTAAGGGGTCGAAATTGGTATGCATTGCGCCCATTTTTCGGCTGTCAACTTCAGCGAAGTTAAAATCAAAGCATTCGGTGGAGCCAGGAAGAGCAGGAGCACTCCGCTGATTCCACAGGAGTCGTGATCACCCCTCCCCCGTAGTACTCTCCAATCCCCCCTCCTGGGACTGACCTGACGGCTGCTGCCGACGAGACAGGCGGCCTGATAGTGATGTCTTTGCTCAGGCGAGCTGGCTGTGGTGGCATCGCGGTCGAGTATGTTAATGAGGCCCGACAACCATTGATCCACGGGCCTCTCGCTGGTCGTGCTGTGCCGAGTCTAGGCCCAGACTAATTTCTAGACCTAAAGTTCCGAGAATGCTCTAAGTTTTGTTCCATAAATTAGATTTTAAATCATTGGATTGAATTAGTCTGTTTCCAATTGTTCCCAGTGCAGCATTCTAAAAAGTGAAGACAATCATTTTGAACATGTCAAAATGCCTGTGTTGCAGTTCCAGAAATAGCAAGTCGTGCTCGTTTTCCAACATAGAAAATAAATTTTAAACACAGACAGGCTTGCTCACTGGTGGAACAATTTTTTAAAACCAACTGCTTGACAAATAGTAATTTTCTGAATCAGGCTAAATTAAGGTGCATTTATCTGACCAATTTACACTAACACTACAGTTCTGGTGTAAGTGCAGTCTGAATCCACCAAAGCAATGCACACTCTGCTTCGCTTCAGAATCAGGATGGGTCTTAACACCAGATTTACACTACACAAGTTCAGTGTCAATGTGAAGCCAGAACAGCTTTTCAACAATGCTCAACCTGTAGTGTGACTGTACCCTTATAATGGAGGTATCAGTTTGACACAAGTGCGTCTTTAGAGTGACGCCGATTTAGCAGTTTACAATTATACTGCAAGCACCATATTGCTGTCTGTCAGGATAAAGCTGAGTTCTGCACATGGCCACTGGTGTCCTAGTGCCAATTAAATGGTTAGGATTGCAAAGAACTGCACAAGACAAGGGCTCTATATTACTGCCTGAAAAGGGGTGATCCGAGAGTGCTAATTCCTCACCTCTAAAAATATCTGCCAGTAGTTTCTTCCATTCCCTCTGCTGATGATTGAAACTGGCTACCTATGGCCCATCCTGTCATCTCTAAATAACGGTTAGTGAGTGGGTGGAATTCCTTCTGTTTCTGCCTGTGCTCTGCCAATGGAAGGGAAGGCCTTCAAGGAAGTGATGTAAGTGCGTACTGTGACGGCAGGAAGCAAGTGGCATCGTTGGAGATGGAGAAAGTCCCGCCTACCTTTTCAAGTAGTTCAGTTGGGCATGAATGATCCCATGGCATTAGTCAAAGAAATTCTCTCAGTGTCCTAGGCAACATTTCTCCTTAAATCAACACCAACAAAAACAAATTCACTGGTCCTTCAACTCATTGCTATTTGTGGGACTTTGCTGTGTTCAAAATAGCTGCTGTGTGTTTGCTTACTTAACAACAGTGACTGCACTTCAAAGTTATTCATTGTCCGTGAAATGCCTTGAGACATTTCTGTTGAATGCAAGTCTTTTTCCATGTTAAAAAATGCTTGTGTGTTTCCTAAAAATATAATTCATGGATGCAAAAAAGAATCATACAACTCAGATAATCTATGTAATTTTCAAGAATTATTTTGGTCATCTACTTTCTCAATAGGGATAGAACTAATTTTTTCTGTCTTAAAATTTTGTAGATTTGGGGATCAAATAGAACTAGTGATTGTGGCCGCCCCATAAATACCTCCCAAATTTCAAACCTTGTGTGGACTAATGAGCCTGGACTAGTTTGTAGGTACTGGAGAAGGCTATCCAATTAGTTCATTCCTTGTCCTTTCCCCATAACCTTTTAATTTTTTTGTTAACATTTTTATCCACTTGCCTTTAAAAGCTATTATGGATTCTGCTTTGACCATTGTTTCTGATAGGGCATTCCGTATCCTCACAACCCTCTGAATAAAAAATATAATCCTCTTAACCTCTTATTTCAGTTAATTTGTACTTTGATGAGCTTTAAAAAAAGGGACACAGCTTGATGACTAGAACAGATTTAGAATATCATAGGTTTGCAGGAATAACGTATGAGAGCTGTAGAGTTTTATTGACATCTAAAGGAAATAAATGCCCTGCAGCTCTTTGATTCCTAATAGATGCAAGCAGTTGGCATTTCCAGGTATTTCGTATGAGTGGGAGACTCCAAATGAATGTTGAACCACGTCATTAAAATGAATGGAGAAACAATGGCATTACTGAACCAGTGACTGAATGGTTTTACCCATAGTGCAGAACACTGAGCGGTCGCGTTAAACATACTTACTGTAACAGACCGTTTGGAATTTTCCAGTAATTCAGGCAATTTTGCAGACAGGTTTGTTGAAGCTGACCTTTTTTTTTTAAAACAGATATTTTTTTTTTCTCTGTATGTAATTGGCCAGGTACTTAAACTATAATGAAAATTATGAGGTAATGTATAACTCCGAGGCACTATTATCGACTTGCGATAGATGAATCAGACCTCGCTCTTGAAGGCATTTATATAGTCGCATGGGAAGCTTTAATGCTGATGCACTGCCTCACACAGGAATTCATCACATTCACTATGATACGCTACCTTTCATAGAAGAAAGAAGAAACACTGTACTGTATAATAAGAGTAGGAGATCCCCATGGCTGGGAAATGTATTGCATAGTGGGGTACTGTGGGATTCGTTCTCCTCTAACCTCTTCTTGTGTCTCTAATGCTCTACCTCGTTACATCTTTCTCTTTCTTATTCTCTTCCTAACTTTCTGTTACCATCTCCCGTACTCTTTATGTTTATTTCTCTCCCACTATTCCTGGTTCAAGCCCCTTTCCAGAGATTTGAGTACATAATCTAGACTGACACTTCAGTACAGTACTGACGCTATGGCTTGGAATTTGCGGTCGGGATGATGGCGAACTGGCAGCGTTGCAGTCAGTCAATGACAGCTCCGAAACAAGCTGTGCTGTGCCCCCACCCTCCCCCTCCGCACAGAGCTGGCAATCTGTGGAATCAGCCAAATCATTGAAACTGACGGAACTTCAGCTCTTCCGTAGTAAGTACGCTGTTAGATTCCCCACTAAATGTTAGACCCAAAGGGATTAGGTGTAACTGGGGTTTTAACAGCATTATTACTGCTAAACAAATGTTAAGGGCCTGGAAAACTAATTTAAATTTTGCACAGTGTGAAATTTGTCAACTTAAATAAAAAATTAAATTTTTAAGCAACTTTTCAAAAATATTTTGAATTAAAAAAAGTTTCTCCATCTTTATTTCAGGTTTGCCTTTTCCCCATGTGAGAGCTCCAATCTTTCTTTTTCTCTCTGTAACTATTTAAAAAAGTTAATTTTAAGAGCTTACTCACTTCCTTGTTTGCTGTCTGTGGGAATTCTGCCTTTTGATTGGCTGCTTAGACAGCCTGTTGATGTCACAGCGGTTCGAACAAGGAGATCCCCACTACAGTCCATTGACTTGAATTGAAGCGATAGCAAAATACTGCGGATGCTGGAAATCTGAAATAACAACAGAAAACGCTGGAAAAACTCAGCAGGCCAGGCAGCATCCGTGAATTGAAGGTTGGACTACCCGAAGTTCTCGACACAGGGATCGTGAGATCCTTGTGTGGAGCATACTTTGGGGCCAGCAGCCAACACTTTCACTTCGATGCTGACCACATATTCTGGGCCAATGTTGCATTGTCAGAGATGCCATCTTTTGGATGAGGTCCCAACTGCCCTCTCAGGTCGACATAAAAGATCCCAAGGCACTATTTAAAGTGGTCATTTATCTCATTGCTGTCCGAGGTAACTTGTTGTCTCCAAATTAGATGTTGCGCTTGCCTACTTAACAACATTGATTACACTTTAAAAGTAATTCAATGGCTTTGAAGCATGGCTTTGGGACATCCTGAGGATCTGTAAGGCACTATATAAATGCAAATTCTATCTTTCTCAACCACTTAGTTATGTTATACAATTCTTGTTATCAGATTAGATACAGTTAGCTTGGAATTTTTTCACAATATCGACTAATTCTCACTTCCCTTTTTATACTATTGAGAGGATGATTGACAACAAAACAAACTGACAGAAAAAGTCACTTATTGCATGTTATGTTCTTCCCTATTCTGCCTTGTAGATGTGTGAAATAAGTTTGTATCTTGATTTCAATCCAGGATACCAAATGCATCTTTTGCACATAAATCTTGAGCTGGTGTGCAAATCCTATTCTGTACAGCTGTTTCTGCACTTCATGAATGCACTAATATTATATAAGTATTCAGCCAAGCAAGTGATGGCAACCTCATTATGTGCCGGGGCACCCAGAAATATCATAAATATGGTACAAAACTGAGTATGGTGATGCAAGGTGCATCTTTACACAACATGATTAAAATAAAAGCAGGGCTATAAGACAAATGTACACCTGCTTTACTCCCTATTTGTTCATTGATTCTTTTCAAGTGCTACCTTAGTACCATCTCTGTCTCTTAGAGACTGTTTCTCTTTCATAATAAACATTGAGCTGCGAGAGGTATTTTTCTATTCTCTTCCTGCTGATGTTAAATGTGTGCACTTGGTCCTTCTGTACTTGTAGTTATGATGTCGACTGAAATCCCACACATTTGTGTTGTGTTCAACATGTAGGTTCCAGTGATGTGAAAAATCAGAGAAGCACCAAATGGTTGCTTTAAGACACATCTCCACACATTAAAAAGATCCTTTTCGGTAACCAGAGGTCATAGATTGAAAATAATTGGCAAAAGAGCTGAAGGGGAAATGAGCAGAATTTTTTTTAACACAGTGTGTTGTTACGATCTGGAACGCACTACCAGAAAGGGTGGTGCAGTTAGATTCCATTGGAACTTTCAAAAGGCAATTGGACATGTACTTGAAGAGGACTATCTGCAGTGTTATGGGGAAAAAGCTGGAGTAGAAACATAGAAACATAGAATCTAGGAGCAGGAGTAGGCCATTCGGCCCGTCGAGCCTGCTCCGCCATTCAATACGATCATGGCTGATCATCCAAATCCAGTACCCTGTCCCTGCTTTAATCCCCACAGTACACATATCCCACCCTACCCCCGTAACCCCACGTATTTAATTCCCCCTAACATATCCCATCCTATCCCCATAACCCCACATATTTAATCCCCCCTAACACTAAGGGTCAATTTATCATAGCCAAATCAACCTAACCCACACATTTTTGGACTGTGGGAGGAAACCGGAGCACCCGGAGGAAACCCACGCAGACACGGGGAGAATGTGCAAACTCCACACAGACAGTCACCCGAGGTCAGATTCGAACCCGGGTCTCTGGCGCTGTGAGGCACCAGTGCTAACCACTATGCCACCGTGTTGCCCTCTGCCACCGTGTTGCCCTCTTCTTTTTTTTTTTTTTATTTGAATGAGAGTTAAAAATTATGGAGCTAGAAGCAAGATGGAAGGCAGAAGGAACTTTTTCACCCAAGTACATTTGTCGAATATAGTGGCAGGTAAAGCCACTGAAGCAGACATAAATAAAGAACTAAATTGGGACTAAATTGGACAGCTCCTTCAAAGAGCTGCCAGCGGCTCGACTGGCCGAATGGCCGCCTTCTGTGCTTTAAGATTTTATGATCCCACTGAAATGACTATTCTCCCTGTTGACTAATTCCTTTCATGTTCACATAACTAACTATCCCTGTGTTCCACACTCTGAAGTTAGAGAGTAGCTTTGTGTTAACTGTGTGAGTTAAGATATCATTTAATGCATTTAATCCTTTACAGAATTAGACTGTGTGACTTTTTCTGAAAATGTGCTGTCTTTTTTTTTGGCACTGATCTGCAAATGATTATACAATCATTTAATTATGCTAACAATTGAAGACATTTCTTCTCACGACTGTACAGACAGTGGCTTATTTCATGACAGCATCATTATTGTAAATTAACGTCAGAAGGGTGAAAGAGAAGGAACAGTGACAAAGCTGTGGCTTAGGAAGACAAGTGCAGTGAAATTCAGATCCAGTAAAATGTCATTTGTGGTGGAAATGTTGAATGTTCTAATTCACTTACCACACAACTGAGTACAATAATTTCCTTTTATAATACAATTACTGCTCACTTTTAATACCAATCTGAGTTGGCTGGCCTCAACTGGGTGTCAGTAACAGGACTGTAATTGTACTCATCGCCCTTAAGCTAGAGTAAATGCAGGGAAAATCAATCGTGTTTCCTGCTTCTGATCATTGTCCAGTGACTCTTGCTGGCAAAGGTGCCAATATGAATGTTAGGTGGGGGCAGGATCCAGGTTGGCTGTGATACTCTCATGATGGAATAGCTTGCTCGTGCTGACTGTCCAGAACCTCAAATCCAGGATGGCCATTTGGATGATGTATCGGAGAGCCAGCCACTTCAAAAGAGGATTAGGTCATGAAAAGAAAAGAAAATCTCAGTGTCACTCTTTCACTCTTGGCCCATTTATTGGACCATAAGAAGATTTCACAAGCGCTGCTCGGATTACTGAAAATTCATGCATAACTCCAGTAAAACTCTTGTGAGCCATGTGAAACCATCATCCGTGTAGATACAAATGGGTTTTTCTGTGAGGACAAGCGCCCTTTATGCACTTGATTCTGCAGCACGTACAATTGCATCATAAATGGCTGTTTGCACTAAGGTTGAAACCACCCGCTTTGCTCATCTCTTGATATTTGCCCCTTTATCAACAAAGTGCCAATGAAATCGAGGAAAACTCAATGCTGAGTGCGTGAAAAGCATAAATAACTCTGCCACCGAACCACAAAAATAATGTGGTCGACTTTTATGTATTTGAAGAGATGCAGGAAGGAATACAGAGCGGCTCCTTTGATGTTAGTGTAAAGTGGTGCCTTCAATTGGCTGTGAGGCTGATAGAGAGCCGGCTGAGTTGGGACAAGTCATTGCCGCGTAGATACTCGTCCGGATTGAGGATCTCCGAGCCAGCCTCCAGACTGGGTGAAGCTCTGGCTCTCATTAACAGCACTGGGGCCATTTTAGAAACTGCACAGGCTGCTCATAACTTACACCAGGAAGGTGTGGAGACACCAAAAGGTGAGTCTATATGAGGCCAAAAATACTTCACATAAATGAAGATAATAATATCTGAAAGGAGATTTATTTTTGGTTGTAAACAACTATGTTGTAGAGAATCTACTCATTTCCTCCTTCTTCCCTGGCTCCAGCCACTCCTCTTTTTAAGGGTTTTGACCTTTTTTTATTACTTTTTCTTTTCCCAACTTTTTTTTCTTTTCATCTTGGATTATCTTTTTAGGAATTAATTCAATGTATTTACCAATCTTCCTCATTTCTTTAAATCTTTTAAAACTTCCTTTAAACTATGTTTAGTCTCTTATTTAAGCATTTTGGTCCAGGTTTTGATATCAACCTTCTAATTCTATGTGCTGACTATATGAGCACTCCAGTATATCCTTAAAGCTGACAGCACTGCTATCTGCAGGGAATTCTGTTCTCCATTCCCCAGAACAGTCTTTTTCTTTCAAGATATTGGCTTACACACTACGGGCTGGATTTTACCAGCCCTGGGGAGGCGGGTTTGCAGGCGGGACTGCCGAGAAAATGGCAGAATTTGGGGGCGGGTGCCGGGTCCTGTCTCCTTGGAGGTGGGAAGGGATTACAGCCACTTAACTGCCTGTTAACAGATAGTTAACAGGCAGATAAGAGGATTATCACCATTTTGCCCACATAAGTGCGGGCTTCCTGAAGGCTCCAAAACCCGCCATCGTCACCGAGTTGAGTAGTGGGTCTGCCGGGGTCTGCGGGGTCCAAAAGTGTGCTGTGGAGGTGAGTGATGATGGGTGCAAGTGTGGAGAGGTGAGTATCTGAGGTCTTCTTCTTCTTCTTCTCTTCTTAGGCATTCCTTCGGAACCGAGGATGACTTGCTTCCACACTAAAAATGAGTTTGCAGGTGACTGATGAGTCCAATATGGGACCTACAGTCTCTGTCACAGGTGGGGCAGACAGTGGTTGAAGGGGCGGGTGGGTGGGGTGCTTGGGTTGACGTGCACTCCTTCCGCTGTTTGCGCTTGGCTTCCGCTTGCTCCTGGCGAAGAGACTCGAGGTGTTCGGCGCCTTCCCGAATGCTTCTCCTCCACTTTGTGCGGTCTTGGGCCAGGGATTCCAGGTGTCGGTGGGGATGTTGCACTTTTTCAAGGAGGCTTTGAAGGTGTCCTTGAAGCATTCCCTCTGCCCACCTGGGGCTCTCTTGCCGTGTCGAAGCTCCGAGTAGAGCGCTTGTTTTGGGAGTCTCGTATCGGAGATGCGGACGATGTGGCCCGTCCATCGGAGCTGATCGAGCGTGGTCAGAGCTTCAATGTTGGGGATGTTGGCCTGAGCGAGAACACTGACATTGGTGCGCCTATCCTGTCAATGGATTTGCAGATCTTGTGGAGGCAGCATTGGTGGTACCACTCCAGTGCTTTGAGGTGCCTGCTGTACATGGTCCTGCGGGAAGGAGGGAGGAGGACAGTAGGAGTATGTTTGTGTGTATGTGCTAGGTCGATGTAGCAGAGCCTGGTCTCCAATCGTCTTGGATCCCCTTGTCATTGGACCAAGACCTAGCTCTGTCAATCTGAGGTAAGTGGGAAGTGTTAGAAAAAGTTTACTTACTTTTGTTTCTTCCTGCTGGCTTCAATCGGTGGGTATGTGGAGAGTCTCGCATCTCCATGGCAGAGATGACAGATGGCTGTTGCATTCTCCAATGCAACAACCATCTAATTTCTACAAAATTCACAGAGCTGTCAAACGATGACAATTCATCTGTCAACATTTTTTGACAGCTGAAACGTCAAACGCTGACGTTCTCTGTAACCGGCTTTCCCTTAATTGGCCTGCTAAGCCCGCTGGGTGGGCTTAACAAGGTCAATCAAGGGATAATAGCGTGGGTTGGCCAGAAGTTGATGGAGGCGGGACTGAAACCCGACAAGTGGGAGTCCCGCCTCCAAAAGCTCCCCATTGGCAAAATCTAGCCTTGTGTTGCTGAAGGATCACTTAATGCTACATGAATTTACTGATATAAAAACGAAATCCATAAATGTTGGTAATCTGAAGTCAAAACAGAAAATTTTGGAAATACACGGTATCTGATAAAGAAAAGCATCTCAGAAGTGACATCAATAGAACTGAAACATATGGATGGCTTTAATACTAATATAGATTTTTCAACAAGTTACATTTTTCCTTCCTTATTTTATTTTCCTTTCCCCTTCTCTATTTTAACTTTGCTATTTATCTATAGTTTGGATTTGGTTCTTTGTTTTACATTATTTCCATTTTATGCTATGGGGAATGAATTCCCAGATAGAGCATTGGATGGGGGTAAATACTCTGGAATTGTTTAAGAAACAATTGGATGCTGTAATGGTGGGGCAGTACAGTGCTTTAGGATGGCTGAATTAAGGTGAGCCAAATGGCCTTTCTCATTTATAATCATCTGGTGATCTTGCACGCAGTCAACTTGTTTTCATGTGCCTCCACCAACACAACCAGCCATCGTGGAGTTGGGACCCATATTTCTCAAAGCCGCCATTTAATTGGCAGAAACTTAGTTCCGAAGGCTGTTTTATCGATCAATTGTGAAACTAATGATTGAAGTTTAACCTGATAACACCATCAGAATGATCTGAAAATGTTTCTAATATTTTTTGGGCACTCACAAAGCATTTAACAAGATAATGTCTAGGCTCAGGAGAGTGGGCTTGCCAAGATTAGTGGCATTCTGAGGCTTTACATATTTATTGTCCCCATTTTGATATGATAGTTTGAAAATCAACTTTTCTGAACTTTAGGTTCTACGGGAGGAATTTTTTGGTGGCGGGCTGGGGGTGGGGGTGGGTGTAGAATTCGCAATTATCGCGATTTCATTTTTTAATAAGGAGAAAACACAAAGTTTCGTTCAAAACAGCTTTTATTTCAGCGGAATGCTGTCAGGTTTAAATTGGACACAAGCAGCCTGTAAAATGGCCGCCGCACCGCGTGACAGAACATTCTAGACTTTTCAACAGGCAGACAAGATGGCGTTCCAATAAACATTCTTGCGAGATCGATAACGATTCAGCACAGTGAAGACAATACACAGGACATTATGGGTTTACAGTATAAACATCGATACTGGAATCGGTCTCCCAGGTACAAAGGAAAGCCATCAAGGGCCCATCCAAAGGACATTAGTATGTAAACTCCCAACGGCTCTACGATGAGAGAGCCGTTAGCAGGTAGTTATACAGGACACTTGGAAGCCCCCAAACCCCTCCAGGGGGAACACCGACCGATTTAACAATGGGAGAAATATTAACAGGTACTCAAACATTCAGGAGTAGCCCCGAAACCCATTAAGGACAGAGATCACCCATACAGGACTTTTTGGGCGCCAAACCTTAAACAAAAGAATGGACATTGTAGTTGGGCGGGAAACGGAAGAACTGTGCACTATAATTGCAGGCCCAAACCGTCCATTCGCTCTCTGGCCTCTTGCTCTTTTGCTCTTGACTCTTGTCGCTTGCTGCTGTTATCATCGTGGCTGCTCCTGTGTTTTATCCGGTCGATTCGTAACCTCGTGGCTGCTCCTGGGTAAAAGACTGTTGCAAAGACCTATGTTGGTAGCTGGCAGCGGAACCGAAGGCCCGGGATGAGATGAGATGAGATGAGATGAGATGAGAGGAGAAGAGAAGAAGACCTTATCCATCGCCACGGTCAGTAAATCCCGACCGCGCCTGTAGGTCGATCAGCCAAGTCTTCTCGACAGGAAGTTTTCTTCTTTAACAAGACATATTGCATCAATGATAACTGGACTGTGCAAACACATCGTATCAGTGATATTGACAACGGTGCTCCACGATTAAACTTTGAAGCCCACCAACAGAGGTCTTCACTACAGCGGACGGTCCAGCCGACTGACCGAGCAGCAGAAGCAGTAAACAAGTGGGACCAGGAGATCTCCTGACCAACACGTGGGTGCTGCGGTGAAAAACATCCGATCAGCTATTCGGGATTTCTCCGAGTTATTACGAGTGGTGAGCATGAGTCTCGGGATCCTACGAAGCTAGTTTTAGGATAGTTATTGATAGGGGAGGGTTTAAAGTGTAAGGATATTTGTAATGTGTGCCCTATTTACGTTGTGCTGGTCGTTCCTCGTTTCCCTAAGAGTGATTATAACTGTTTGTAAGATTGTACTGTCATTAATCTGTGCATATGACATGTATTTCATAATTTTAAGTATCATGCAATAAAGATTTTCCATTTCGTACCGTTCAAACCAAGTCTACATGAGTTTTATCTCCATTACTGCTCTCGCATCTAAGTCCAGTGTCTAGAACCGTAAGGGAGAGTGATTCGAACCACTCACAGGGGTGTCTAGTGTTCCCAGACTGGCTGGAGACCAGGCCTAGACCCGCACTGACATACAGGCTGCACAGAGCCGCGTGAATCTCACAGGCTACGAGACACGCAGGGTCAGGAGAGTATCCCTTACAGAAAATGGCGACCGCGGCAGGACACTGGCAGCGAGAGGGTAGTGTGTTAGATTTTGGAATGACTGTACGAAATGTGATGCAGGAAAAGATAGCGGATTACGTATTTGGAAAGGTTAATCTAACGAAAAAGTGGATAAGCGAATTGTTAGCGGATAAGAGCCCACTAGAGGCAGCTGAAAGGTGGACGGATAGTAAGGAGCATAAAAAGGCAGTTGAGAAAGCAGTCTGGCTTATGTGCTACAAAAGGCAGGTTCAGATTTCAAACCAGACCAATACAGCGCTAACCGCTCGAATCAAGCAGTTAGAGGAGGAAATGGAGGAGAAGGTTTCTGGAGGGGAGGCGCTCATTAAGAGTTTAAATGAGTTACGCCAGGAAAGCCAGGAAGTCTCCAGTTACCTTAAAACAAGGGTAGAGTATCTCGAGTGCCAGATCACTGAAGCAAAATTAAACGAGAGTAGGATGAAGGAAAGATGTAACCGTCAAGCTGCCCAGATAAGAACTCAAGAAGAGAGCTTAATGGGGGTTAGGTCGGCGTATAAGTTGGCCCTTGAGGATAAGTTTCAGGGAGCCGACCATAGCGCCTGCGAAAAAGAGATAGAGAGCCTCAAAAAGGCCGTGAATAATGCGAACGGCATGGTGTGCCTTATTAATCCGTCGGCACGCCAGCCGCTAGTAAATGAGAGATTTAGAAATTCCCCACCAAGTAAAGCAGAAGAAGTAGTAGCCAGTGCGCCCTCCGCGCCACCCAGCTATTCAGAAACCTGGGTTAGGGAGGAAGCAACGGAAGAAGCAAAAGAGCCCGTTGAAAAAGAGGTAGAAAAGGGATCGTTGTATCCAGTAACGGGGATTAAAAGGGGCCCAAGCAGAAACGGTGGGGAAGAACCGGGGGATCTCCTCGGACAGCTGGTGTTGCCTCACAGTTCACATCAGCTGAGGGCCATGATAAACCACGTAAGGAAGCTGACCGAGATAGACGACCCTTCCGTACATTTTAGGGAAGTTGAGCAAGCCGCAGCCATCAACGGCTGCGATGATGGGGAGACAGCAAAAATGCTGCTGTTCTCTTTAGATAGCTCGGTCCTTCAGTGTCTCTCAGGCGATAGCAAGAGGGGTAATAAAAGTTATGAGGAATTGAAAAATGAGGTCCTAGAAGTAGTGGGAGCGAACGACGGAGGTCCGTTTGCTAGAGTGGGACAGACAGTGCAGATGGAGGGAGAACCCCCGAAGGTTTTTGCCGACAGGCTGTGGCCAGTATATGAGCGCAGCTGTCTAGGTGCGCCCGAGCGCGAAGATGTGGAAGGCGCCGCTTTAATTCATTGGCTTAGGTGCATAATAGCCAACAGTTTACCAGCCGTTAGAGAGCAGGCAAAAGCCTGGTTCGATCCCAATGACCTCAACCTTACGGAAGAGTCGGTCTTGAATCGACTCACGTTAGGTTACCGTAACATAAGGGGTATGGCAACACGTCCCTTTAAGGGAAGAGTACATGAGGTACGACCCGCAGCCCCGACTCAAAGAGAGTGGCATCAGGAGGGTAATCGCGCCCCACAGGCAAGTAATGCCTGTTACGGGTGTGGGAAGACAGGGCACTGGCGCAAGCACTGCAGGAACCCTTGGAAGGATTCCAAGGATAAAAATCCCGCGGTCCGAACCCAGGCGCCTGTCCCGGCTAAGGAAGCAAAGGCACCCACCTCTCCTGAAGACCTCGAAGCAGTGTTAGGAGTCATGCGCAAGATGGTTTTGAATGCGCGTGGACAGGTGGCGGTCGCAACCGGCCCCGTAGGTGCCGCAGGACCGTCTAATAGTACCCAATGACTAGAGCCCACGCAGCCTGCCTACCTGTGTCCTTTTAAAAGACACGCACAGGAGGGGGTCTGCGGTGAGGAGGCCAGGTTAAAAGAGCAGGCCTTGCGGGAGGAGAACGCCCGCTTAATAGGGAGAATAGATGGGCTGGAAGGGCAGCTTAGAGAGCAGACCCTGCGGGAGGAGAACGCCCGATCAATGGGAAAGTTAGACGTGCTCAGGCTAGAAGGGCAGCTTAGAGAGATAAAAGCAGCCTACAGGGTAGCCAGGAGCAGGGAGTATAAGGATTTAAAACAGGATAGAAATCTGCAGCCTCCAGCAGGTGAGATTTCACAGAAACAAGCAGGGGCGGTGGCCTGTCTTAAGGGAGGGGCCAGACCTGCGAGTGGGGAAACACAGCCCCAGGTAGGACCACAAGGCACACAGGCAGGCGTAGCAGCTTGCATCAGGGGAAGGGACATCCCGGACGATCATGCAGCGTTTTTCTGGAGTTGGGGGTTAGATGACGAGGACCCCAGGGTACCCTGGTCAGATGAGGATAGTGCAGATGAGCATAGTGATGATGACGGGTGGTTTCAGAGGAACGGTCTGGAAGGATTGGGGCCGCTAGGTAGAGATCCATACGGGGTGGACACACAAGCTGCAGGTCCCGACAGCAGGAGGAAGGAGCTAGAGGAGGCCGGGCCAGCCGCTATGTGGTTCCCAGAGGTGTGGCCGCCCGCTTTGAACGTCCAGTCCTCAGGGGAGGCAGAGTTCGCGAGTGAAGGGCCGCCTGCTGGGCCGAGCAGGGCGGGGCCCCGAACTACCAGCCCCGAGGTTAGGGAGGCGGAGTCAGCGGAGGCGGGGCTGGCGCCTGTGATGGAACCCCAGGTCATCCCGTTGAAGGTCTCGGGACCCGGTCCGTCCGTCACGGAGCCCCCGCCCATAGCAATTCCCCGTAGGTCAAGCAGAGTACCCCAGCCCAGGAAGATGTGGTCAGGTCCACAGGCTGCCCCAGGGCGTAAGTTTCAGGTTAAGATAACCCGGGTAGAGACAGGCCACATCGAAGCAGTAACAGGCTGCGGCAGATCAGAGGCAAGGGTCAGCGCAGCAACAGGCTGCGGCAGATCAGAGGGAAGGGTCAGTGCCCTCCCACCGTCGGGAAGAGCTCGCAGCAGCCTTCTCAGGATTTAAAGGGGCCGCCCTGAGAACGGGCGGCATTGTAAAGTTATTAGTTTAAGGTTTTAAGTTTTAGTTTAAAGTTTTAAGTGGTTTTAATAAGGTTAAGTTTGTAGTGTTTGTAACAGAAAACGATAAAATGATGGGAGTTTTAAGGCTAGGTTTAGAGGAAGTCTATTTAGCAAACGTTGAAGTTTACGTGAGGCGAGGTCAGGGGACCCGCTCACCCTTCACAAAAGCCAGAGACTTTTTGCGAGGCTGGCTACCTCATTCTATCTGATCACAGGAACCAAGGAAGGATGGAACGACTCATAGTATTGCTCGCGGCAATCGGATGTGGATTGGCCTATCGGGGCCTCACCAAGGATGTCGTGGTGTTTGGATGTTCCGGGGACACGGCCCCCATCGCGGTGGATGGGACCGGGAGACGGAAGGCAGAAGGGACCAGCACCTATTTCCACAAGGGAAGGTGGCCAGGATGGCTGGGAACGAACTCAACGGAGTATTCCAGCACATCGGGGTTCGCCTACAAAGAGACTTCTTTAATGTGCCCCAAAGTACGGATCATCGCACCCAGGATCAGCGTCACCGTCGGCAAACGGATTTGTTTGACCTGCAGTGGGAATGTCCCATTGAGCCGATGGTGGTGGCTGCGAAAGCTGAGCAAAACTATGAGGAACTCTTCGGTTGAGTGGGAGCGACTGGGTAATAATACCCATCGGACAATTACGGGGACAAACGGACAAGTGAAAGTCTGTTGGGACAAATGGTGGGAACCGGATGAGGGGATTTATGTTTGTATGTGGGGGTCAAAGTACGTTTGCCCCAAAGGCATCTCCATATTCTTTATTAACCAGTGGCAGGATAACGGACAGGGGATGAGGTGGGATGCGAGCACCAGGGGGTGCGGAGCCCCATACTCTCCGATCCCAGTAAATGCCACTGAGCTCATTACGCGCCCACGCAAAGCCCCGCCCACGATTCCGGTGGTTGTAACTGAGGAAGAAGGGTGCCCTAAAACTAGTAAGGGACCCGGGAACGGTTTGGTACTGGTCCCCACAGACCAGATACTATTTCAGGGAGTGCATTACGCGGTGGCCTCGGTGATTTTAAATCTCACTGAGGTACGGTTACCAGAGTGGTGCCCCAAAAAGACGGAACAGTTGTACCAGGTCCTGTTGACCAAGATGTTCAGGCAATTTTACGAGTTTGATTTTGCAGAAATTGATAAGACAAGTTTGTACACCGCACCGCAGGAAGTTTTGGACCAAGTAGGGAGGCAAAGAAGGGGTTTGGTGAACGATGCGTTCACTGCTTTTAACACAGGGACATCTGTGGTCAACGCTCTAGACAGTGTGGAGCTGCAGACCCAGATTAATGGTTTAAAAACACAGTTAAAGGATATTCTCACAGATGAGAATAAAGTGGTAGGGTCGGGTCTGCACGAGGACCAAGCCATGACACTACACTTAAAGGAAATCATAGCAGAGCTGGAGAAACATGCGCGTACGGTAAATGCCCTGATTAGGGAAGATCGGAATGCATCCGATCAGGCTGCGCAGAACGAGGTGTGCGTGCTTTACGGGGCGTGGTTACTGGGCGAGGGCCGCAGTAATTTGGAGGATTTAAAACAAGGTTTGGTCCCGTCCTGGATAAGTAACAAACACCTGCGGGCGCTCCACCCTTTTCAGAACGCATTAAGTCCGTGCCAGCTCAGGCTAGCTTCAGAAGCTTACCCAGTCCCCGTGGACTGCGGACGTTCAAACCATACTATTATGGGAATAGTATTACGCATGCCGGTTTTGGGCAACACAGCAAAGCCCGCCCCGGTGTATCGGGTAGAGAACATTGGTGTCATTCAGGGGGGAGCCCACATTCGTTATGCAGCGGTTCCACCTTACGTCATCCGCTGGGAGCAAACGATGACAGGTACAGATCTCTCTGGTTGTCGTGGCAGGGGAGCACACATAATACTGTGCCCCCAGCACTTGAATGCCTTTTTAACACCACAGTGCGGGTTCAGAACGGCTGGCGCCAAGTCCATGAATTGCACCATGGAGGCAATGGCACAAGATCATGTGCCTCCGCAGGTAGCATACATCGGGGGTGGAACATACTGTGTTACCACTGCAGCGCAACACTACCAGCATGGAAACCGTAGCCGGTGTCCGGTGAGTGACAGCAGTTTCTGTTTTAAACCCAGGGCTGAAGTTCAAGTAGCACAACAGCGAATTATCCCAATCCCTGAACCATCCACTGTTCATCTCACAGTAAAAGAGAATTTTACCGACTTGCAGCGATTTGTCGCACATTTTGGGTACCTCATTCCCCCTCTCCCTGAGCATTTAACCAAACTTCTGAAAGCCGTCGCGGTGTCACAAAAGCATTTTTATACATTAGAACAGAAAACCGTCGAGATAGGTACAGACATTTTGGACATAGTGGTTCCACCGTGGTGGAATCTGTTCACGAATATTGAAGTGCCCTCATGGGTCAGAATAGCCTCCCACATTTTAGTCGTCTGTCAAGTGTTTATTGTAGTATACCTTTTGTTCATACATTGTAAAAGAGACAAGCGCCTCACCAAGCATGAGAACACGGGAGAGTGGCGAGAACGTTACGTGCGCGTGCACGATGAGAGCGCAGTGTAATGGGAAAATGGCGTCACTCCCGCTCGCCACGTGCGCCGCGGAAGTTTGTACTCATTGTAAATACGTTGGAAACTCGATATGTTTAAGAGTCGGGATTTGTTTATTTTGGTGATGGTGTTGATTGTTCGGTTTTTGGGTTTTGTTTTTCCTTCCCTTGAATAAAAGACAAATATACAGGTGATGCGTGAGGTATCGGCCTGGTTACGCCGGGAAGGAAAACAAGTGGTGTAAGTTTAAGGGCAAATGATGCCTACGGTGATATAAAATGTGATTTTCTTGGGAAATAAGGACGACACAGAGACCTAGTGAAGTTAAAATTTTATGGGATTAATTTACTGGATTCGGAGTGAAATCGAGATAAGATTGCTCACCACTGAGATTTTTGATACGATAAGCGGAGTTATTCGCATCAACAGGAGGGACTGTAGAATTCGCAATTATCGCGATTTCATTTTTAATAAGGAGAAAACACAAAGTTTCGTTCAAAACAGCTTTTATTTCAGCGGAATGCTGTCAGGTTTAAATTGGACACAAGCAGCCTGTAAAATGGCCGCCGCACCGCGTGACAGAACATTCTAGACTTTTCAACAGGCAGACAAGATGGCGTTCCAATAAACATTCTTGCGAGATCGATAACGATTCAGCACAGTGAAGACAATACACAGGACATTATGGGTTTACAGTATAAACATCGATACTGGAATCGGTCTCCCAGGTACAAAGGAAAGCCATCAAGGGCCCATCCAAAGGACATTAGTATGTAAACTCCCAACGGCTCTACGATGAGAGAGCCGTTAGCAGGTAGTTATACAGGACACTTGGAAGCCCCCAAACCCCTCCAGGGGGAACACCGACCGATTTAACAATGGGAGAAATATTAACAGGTACTCAAACATTCAGGAGTAGCCCCGAAACCCATTAAGGACAGAGATCACCCATACAGGACTTTTTGGGCGCCAAACCTTAAACAAAAGAATGGACATTGTAGTTGGGCGGGAAACGGAAGAACTGTGCACTATAATTGCAGGCCCAAACCGTCCATTCGCTCTCTGGCCTCTTGCTCTTTTGCTCTTGACTCTTGTCGCTTGCTGCTGTTATCATCGTGGCTGCTCCTGTGTTTTATCCGGTCGATTCGTAACCTCGTGGCTGCTCCTGGGTAAAAGACTGTTGCAAAGACCTATGTTGGTAGCTGGCAGCGGAACCGAAGGCCCGGGATGAGATGAGATGAGATGAGATGAGATGAGAGGAGAAGAGAAGAAGACCTTATCCATCGCCACGGTCAGTAAATCCCGACCGCGCCTGTAGGTCGATCAGCCAAGTCTTCTCGACAGGAAGTTTTCTTCTTTAACAAGACATATTGCATCAATGATAACTGGACTGTGCAAACACATCGTATCAGTGATATTGACAACGGTGCTCCACGATTAAACTTTGAAGCCCACCAACAGAGGTCTTCACTACAGCGGACGGTCCAGCCGACTGACCGAGCAGCAGAAGCAGTAAACAAGTGGGACCAGGAGATCTCCTGACCAACACGTGGGTGCTGCGGTGAAAAACATCCGATCAGCTATTCGGGATTTCTCCGAGTTATTACGAGTGGTGAGCATGAGTCTCGGGATCCTACGAAGCTAGTTTTAGGATAGTTATTGATAGGGGAGGGTTTAAAGTTTAAGGATATTTGTAATGTGTGCCCTATTTACGTTGTGCTGGTCGTTCCTCGTTTCCCTAAGAGTGATTATAACTGTTTGTAAGATTGTACTGTCATTAATCTGTGCATATGACATGTATTTCATAATTTTAAGTATCATGCAATAAAGATTTTCCATTTCGTACCGTTCAAACCAAGTCTACATGAGTTTTATCTCCATTACTGCTCTCGCATCTAAGTCCAGTGTCTAGAACCGTAAGGGAGAGTGATTCGAACCACTCACAGGGGTGTCTAGTGTTCCCAGACTGGCTGGAGACCAGGCCTAGACCCGCACTGACATACAGGCTGCACAGAGCCGCGTGAATCTCACAGGCTACGAGACACGCAGGGTCAGGAGAGTATCCCTTACATGGGGGGTGGTGGTGGTGGTGGGGGGGGGGGGTCAGTGGGCACATTCGGTGGTGGGTCGGGTGGGAAAATGTTTTTTTGACAACAGGTCGGGAACCCACTGTCAACACACTGCCACGTGCCTTTCCTAGATGTCGGGTCTGTCAGTGCTGAACAGACCCGGCATGCAGCGGCGGGGGAGGCAATTCAGGTCATTATGACTTTGTTAACAGCCCATTAAGAAGTATTTTGAGCTCACCTTTAACATTTTACGAGGTTGCACATGGGGTCCACGCTGCTCGGGGATCACGTCAGGTAAGCAGGTCGGAAGTTGTATGACCATGGAATCATCTCATTACTTGACAGCTGCAAATGTGCTATAAAAGCTCCCATCTCACAGCTGTTTACTTTCCAAGCTCAGAAGTTGTTTCTTACTGCATTTGGAAGACAGATTGAGCTTTATGCAGGTTGCAAGTGTTTGGAGTAAACTCTCTATCCAGTGTCACCTCATTGGAACAACCTCTCTCACCATTGACAGATTGCTTCTGTCATCTCAAGTTCACCTGCCATCTATTACATCAGCATCAGTGCCCTTGAAACTATCTCACCTTGGTCCTCAGAATCCCACCACGATCAACCCCAACACCAGCAGCACCAGGCACACCAGCAGCACCAACAACAACACCAACCTTCTCCGCAATCAACTGATGCTGCACAGGACACCTGAGCACATTGCTGGCCGGGAGGCCAGGGATGGCCTCACCATGGCCAGATCTACTTCACTCGATACTGTACACCCTGGCTGCCCTATTATGCGCCAGGTTGGCACCACCCCACACCAACACCATAAAGCATCCCTACAATGACCAAGCCATTCCTTTCACACTCATCACCATTGTGGGGGGTACCATTATATCTCACCATTCACTGCAACTCACTAAACCACTTCCAAAGGTGCACACAGATCTGTCCAAGAACACAAAGTGTTGAAAATAAAGGATGCAATGTTGGACAACACATTAACAAAAACTTTACATGAACATTGGCTTAAACACCCAAGTGCCTACCCTTGTGTGTTGTTAGTTGGTATGACTGCACTAGGATGAGGGTAAGCATATGGAGGGAGCCATGGAGAGCCTGGGTGCAGCCGTGCCCCTCTGTGCAGTGCTTGTCAATGTTTGCAGCACCTCAATGCTGTAGAACATTGACAGCACAAGTGTCAAAGTAAATTTGCACATGGTCCCTTTAAGGAAACCGGCTGATGACGTGCCATCAGATGACATCACCAGACCCGCTTCCTTCAATTGGCCGGGAAACACGCTGGGCGGGCTTAACAAACCCAATCAGAGGAAAATAATTTTGGACAGCGGGCTGGAGCTGGCAGCGAGGTCAGGACCCGGCACCGACGTCGATCACCACGGACCCGCCAAGGTAGGGGAAATCGCGGCCCACATTTCTCTTTCTCCTACCAGTGCTGCAACAGAATATTTAATATTATGGCCACAGTTTCTAAAATGTACTCCTCCATTGACGTTTTCCATTATCTCAGGCTCATTATTAGAACCAAATCAAGTCTGCTCCCTTTCCTAGTCCCTATATTAACTGCTGTGTGGATAAGTAGTTCTGAATTACTTCCATAGACTTGGAAGTCTAATCCCTCATTCTATTGTACATTGGGATAATAAAAATTTCTATAATTATCAACTTTTTATTTCACTTTTATTTATTTGTTGTTCCATAGCCATATCCATTTTTTTCTTGATGATTTAATACAGCAATTCTACTTATTAGTTGTCATCATAAACCAACTCTGATCTCAATTTATCTGGAATTAAATTTACTCTTTCATTAACTGGTAGATCCTCTCCCACCCTATCATTTTTATTTCATCCCTCACAAATACCTCAAACCAAAATACATAAAATTTATACTCAATCTTTGGTCTAAATCAACTCTCTTCTGCACCAGTTAAAGCCAATTTTTCATTCCACATGTAACTGTCAAACTTCTTTACTCCTTATGGCAGTGTGAACACAATTTGGTTTGTTAGTATTATAATGATCCCTATCAAATGTTAGTTTTAATCCTCTGTTCTCCATTATTCTTACATTCACTATTCTTAACATTTAATCTCATCATAAAC
Organism: Squalus acanthias; assembly: GCA_030390025.1. Lineage (NCBI taxonomy): Eukaryota > Metazoa > Chordata > Chondrichthyes > Squaliformes > Squalidae > Squalus > Squalus acanthias. Next base: position 104,731,083 of record CM059430.1, on the reverse strand, counting down.
ACTATGACCAAGATTTTCCGCTTTGGGCACAATCGGCGATGCGGGCGCAAATTGCACCCAAAATTGTGCTAGGTTTCAGAATTTTTTTTTAGCTCGAGGTTCCGCTCAAATTCATTTGCATGTCGCCAAACGTAAAGTCTTCCATGAAGCAGCGCAATCAGGCAGCGTTTTAGAACATCATTTTTTTTTAATTCCATTTATTTTGTGGGGCCCCAATGTTTTTTTAAACTAGCGCAAAAGATTGTGGAAACTCGATTTGCGCTGAATGTAATTTGTGTTTGAAATTCCTCGCTCTTTTGCACTGGTTTGGCCGATTTTGGCCGAATTGCGCTGAAAAAAAACGGCGCAACCAAGCAGAAACTATTGCACTATATTCATTCATTGTCCCCTTTCCTGTTTCAGTAATTCCCCTTTTCTCCCCTTCCCCTTTTGTTTCAAGTTAAGTGGACTGTTCCCGGTATTTGTTATTTACTGTTTCATCAATAATCCTCAGTGTGCTGCTTCCGAATGCAGTGGAACTCCTGACACAATGAAATGTTGTCATGGCAAACAAGATATTGCTGTAACGGCAGTCAATATTTAGTCATAATATACAATTATTGCCAGTTGAGCAGTGGTAGTAGCACATAATAATATGCAGAGATTGCTGCTTAATGGGCTTAGTATAGGAAGATTTGCATTTGCTTTTTAAGAGACGAGAGTGTTGAAGCTGTCTGACAAACTGCATGGCTCACTGGAAACGTGGAGAGAAGAACTGCATATATTAGGGAACCATTATTCATAAATTGCCATATATCATTGATACTTCTATAGGGTTACAACAAAACCTTATTTCTTTGAAGATGCTTCAAAGGTTTTGTTTATTGCCTAACGTTTTTGATGTTGAGATCATGGAAGCACAGATTTGAGTGTCACGCGGTAGGAAATGTCCTGTGGTAAGTCAGGGCCTTCTTCAATTATGTTGTGATTTGTTGGGTCTAATGTTTGCTGCATCATACATTATACAATGAGATATCCATGATATGCAGTTATTGTCCCAGTACAAACTCTCCTCGTCTTTGTGTCCCAGCAGCTAGCAGAATCAAATATAGGGGGCATCTGTACTTGCAGTCATCTCTAGCTGCACCTTATTGTTCTTTAATATATATGATGACTGCAAGTACAGACGTCTCCCAAATATGATATCTATCAAATTTCAGAAATATATATATATTTTTCACACATATATATGTGTATTTTTCACCCTCACACTCAAAAAAGGATCATCAATATTCATGGTTTAAAATTACTTAAATTGCAAGGATTATTATACCTATTGCAGTTAGAGACTAGAGTTAACATGAAAATATTAGTTTAATAGCCTCAGTGAAACATGACAAGTAATGGTGAACATTATGACCTGTAGTTATTACATGTAGTAATCGAAATAACAGTATAAATTAGATTTAAATCGGAACAGTAGACCTGTTGGTAGCCATTATCTTGCTCTAGTAAGAAAAATTAAAGTGCAGAGACAGCTTGCATTCACCCCTTGAACTTGATGTTGCTGGGTACTTCGACTTTTTTCTCTCTGTGCAAGAACTCTATTATAGTGCAGCAGAGGCCATGATCATAATGATCTTAGTGAGTCCTCCCGTAAATAAAGGAAAAGTAGGTCAGATCTTCGGTATTAAAGCTACCAGCCAGCACTGCAATGCAGCTCAACTATTATTTCATAAGGTTGTCCAGAGTAAATGAAAGGGGCCATTATAAGAACCTTCCAGCCCGCCAAAACATTGAGGGGCTTAACACTGTGTAACGCCGTACTGCATAAAAGAAAAAGGTTAAAAATATTTCAGTGCCAAGCTGAGGCTGATGGCCTGTGTGATGGCTTTATCGAGGTTGCAGAGAAATGGAAAGTTTCTAGTGGGCCACTCTCCTGGTCAAAGGACAGCAACAATGGGAAGAGCATTAACTTCTTAAGAGCCTCGTGTTGTTATATGGTGCAAGGACTTAGTCATTTGCAACTTGGTTGGTTGATGTAACGATACAGATGCACAGCTGTCACGAATCAGTGTAACCAATGTACTCCAGAAAGCTGTGTAACCAATGTACTCGAGAAAGCTGTGTACATACCTGCAATCCACTCTCCTCCAATATTGTGTTTGCTGGTAGGACTTTAACAAATTACTTTAGGATGGGAGTAAAATATACCATTGAGATAAAGCTGTTATGGATTGTAGGTTATTATCATGAGATTTTAAATGGTATGTCTTAGAAAAAAAATTCTATCGACAGGCCAGGCCACAGTTTGGAATATTACATTGCAATATCACTTGTGTTTTAATTATACAGGCATTATTTTAGAATTATTGGCTGCTCTTTGGGAAATGAAGATTATCTTAAAGGTTGCAGCCGCTCTGTAATTTTCAATCTTACACTATTGCTGTCAACCTCTCTCCCTCCCCAGTGTTGCAGGCTTATTAACAAATTCCCTAAAGTAAAAAAGAAACACGTACAACCATGAATAAGGCAATAAATTAAGTTTCTGTGCTAGCAGCAGAAGAGGAAGTAGTTAGAGTCATAGACCAGTGTTGCATAATCTCCAGCAATTGCTTATTTCTCCTTCATGTCATGTTTTTAACCCAAAGCTTAAATGGATTAAGTTTTTTGTGGTAGATAATTAAATAAAATGTATACGTAAAACTGGAGCTCAGCTGTCCTATTAGAACAAATATTTTAATTCAACACTTATACCGAGGGAGTGTAAATTGACCTTTCATTATTAACCTCTGTGCTCTTGTGAGAATAGGACACTGCACCATTATTATAACATATTCAGCAAATTTGTTACAATACGGTGTAAGGGAATCATTCTAACAAAAATAATGAATGCCAGTTATCATAATGTTGACGTAGGTTCTGACACTGGATACATAAAAGTGGAAAAACATTCTATTTTCTAGCATTGTCCTCCTTCATCTTAATAAATTCAAAAAACATTAAAATTTATGAAGTAAAATTGAAGTTTTGTGTCTGTGAAAATGTGGTACTGTATGATTGTGGAGTCCCTCCAACATTCTGATTGACTCATGGCAATCATGTGATCAAAATCACTACAAACTATTTATATCCCAGCATTCAATAACACAAGAATATACAAGTCATTTTTAAATTTTGTTCTCTACCAATAACTATTTTGTTATTTACCTTGCTTCCCTAAGTTTTAAATATTTACTTCACTTTCAATTTGCTATTTTTTTAAACATTTTTTCTTCTACATACCCAGGTCTCCATTTAGCTTCTCTTCTCTGCTGGACTGAATCTCTCCTGTAAGCATAATGGCAGGCCAGGTCTTGGGTTAGCTCACCTTTTCTGCTATTCAAGATCCAGTCCAGATCTCCTCTCCCCTCTGCTGAGAAATTAATACCAAAGTTTAATATTCCCTGAGTACAGTGGTAAATGCATGATCATAAAATGATTTTCTATGCTATTTTAACACTTGTATCTGTTTGTCTCTGAGTCTTTTTCACTCTTTGGGGGCGATTTTGCCAGCCCCGGGGAGGCGGGTTTGGAGGCGGGACTGCCTGGAAAATGGCAGAATCTGGGGGCGGGTACCCATCCCACCCCCAACCCGCCTCCGTGCCATCTTCCCAGGAGGTGGGTACCCAACTCCTCGAGGTGGGAAGGGGGTTAGTACCAATTAACTGCCTGTTAACAGGTAGTTAACAGGCAGTTTTTTGGCTAATCCCCATTTTGAGCCCTGAAGTGTGGGCTTCCCGACGGCACCGAACCTCGCCAGGGTCAGCGAGGCGGGCCGTCGGTCTGCGGGGGTCGGAGGGGCCGAAACGTCCGGTGTGCAGGTGAATGATGGGTGCAGAGGTAAGTGTGTGAGGTGTGTGTAAAGTGTTTTAATAAGTTTTACTTACCTTTACTTCTTCCTGCAGGCTTCCTCCCTTCAGGGCTTGGGAGTCCCTCAGCTCACCGGCACAGAAAGCAGAATGGCCGCTGAACTGTCAAAAGCTGCAGCCTTCTGCTTTCTGCTCAGGAGAGTTCTCTAACTGAGACTGAGTAGGAGGACTCAAGTTAGAGGACAGATTTGTCAGTGTTTGACAGCTTCACAGAGCCGTCAAACGCTGACATTTCATCTGTCAAAAGCTCTTGACAGATGAAACGTCACTCGCTGACATCACCTGTAACCAGCTTTCCCTTAATTGGCCTGCTAAGCCCGCTGGGTGGGCTTAACAAGGTCAATCAAGGGAAAATAGCGTGGGTTGGCCACAAGTCGATGGAGGCGGGACTAAAACCGGTCAAGTGGGAGTCCCTCTCCAAAAGCTCCCCATTGACTAAATCCAGCCCTTTCTGTGTGTTTCTTCTTTCTTCTCTTTGCTCTAATCTCTGTCTGCCTGTCATAGAATCTCGGTCTAATGCTATATGATGTCTTCCTTTTTTCTTTCTTTCCTCTTTTTTCTTTCTTTGTTCTTTCTCTCTTTTTCATTCTTCTCTCTCATTTTGTGTGGTTTTTTTTTGCTCTTTGAATTTCCTTTACCTATTTCCCCTCTCTATTCTGAATTTACCTTTTCTATACCGTTTCCTAGCTATATCATCACTGCTCAGTTACCTCCTTTCAAGGCTGAAAAGTTCAGACATCTCCAGTCTTTCCTCATAATTGAATCCTCTGAGGTTTTTCTTTGAACCACCTCCAGGGCTCGAGTGTCTCCCCCGCGTATTGGTAATTAGCACTAGGCGTAGTACGTGGGGTATGCTCCAATCAGAGCACTATACAGCCAGAGCACAACCTCCTACCACTTAGAACATAGTAATGGTTTGGCAGGAGAAAATCTTAGTCAATCTAATCTACCCTTTCAAATCATTCATCAGTTTCATTACCAAGATTCTGGAACAAATAGGCCTGTCTCCCCTTTCCCAATGGGAATTTATTCAGTCCATTAAAAAAAAACTGCCATAGTTTTCTCCTCCACCACTCTTGCTGGTAATTCATTTCACAATTTTATTGCTTACTAAACTAAGTTTCCTATTATCTTTTGGCAACCTGTAAACTGTGCCTCTAGTCCTCAAATCCTGTGCCTGGCAGAAGAATTTCTGGATTCAAATTCTTCTGACCCTTGAAAATATTAAAGACCTCTACAATAACAACTCATCTATATAGCGCCTTTAAAGTAGTAAAACGTCCCGAAGCATTTTACAGGAGCGTTATCAGACAAAATGTGACACCTTTTCACATAAAGGGATATTAGGACAGGTGACCAAAAGCTTGGTCAAAGAGGTGGGTTTTAAGGAGTGAGTTAAAGGAGGAGCGAGAGGTAGAGAGGCGGAAAGGTTTAGGGAGAGTATTCCAGAGCTTAGGGCCTAACCAGCTGAAGGCATGGCCGCCAATGGTGGACAGAAGGAAATCGGGGATGCTCAAGTGGCCACAAATGGAGGAACGCAGAAATCTCAGAGGGTTGTAGGGCTGGAGGAGGTTACAGAGATAAGGATCAAGTCTCCCCTCGTTCTATACTTCTCCAGACAGCAAAGTCCCAGAGCAGACAATCTTTCCTCATGACTCGGCCCTCTAAGGTTAGGAATCGGCCTCATCGCCCTTTCCTGGGCTCCCTCCAGTAATTTCACATTTCTCCTGTACTTTACTGTTTGGATTAGATGATAGGAAGAAATATCAAAGGAAGAATAGTGAAAAACAAATTATTTTCAAAAGAGACCAAAATAATCAGGCTGCAACAGCCAGTGTCCAACCTCCAACATCACAATGCAGCCTCAGATATTGTGATAATGCAATGAAAATTGAAGCTGCTAAAACTGGGACTGAAAATAACCATCCCCAAAGCTCAATTAACGTGAGCATACATAAAAGACCTTAATAGATTAGATGACAGGAAAATCACTCGTGAAATTGTATCTCAGGCCGAGCTGAGTGACCCGAGGAAGAGGATTATAAGGCGGAATGAAGATATAAAGGTAAAGGGAAACAATAATCCAAGATCACTTGGCGGTGCAGAGAGCTTAAAAACTTCAGCAGCAGTGAGATTTCTTGACCAAACACTGAAAGAAATACTGTGGATTGTCAGTAATGTGGGAATCAAATTAAAGAGCGCTCGCCACATCTTGGAAGCTTTCCCCACCAGCAGATCAGAAAGCTTTGTCCTGATCATGTTAAAGTTCAGTCCTAAAGAACAAAATAAAAAGTACAATGGCAGTTCTATGACAGTCATGCACAGGACTAGCCTAATTAGCGGTGATTCACAAGGAGGCACTTTAGCATTGATCTTAGCCTCTTTCTTGTTGCATAGCTAGTCGTGATACCTCAGGATCCATTGTTCATGCCCCCACCCCCTTGGCCTCTCAGTAAATGTATCTTTGTGCTCTCCCTTCTCCCACAACCAGAGTCAGACCACGAATAATTGGACCTCTCTCATTCTGCAGAACGAGCAGATATTAAATGGAACCTATTGAGAATTTGAACCTAGCTGAACTGCCATGTTCCACTGCTCTTGCCCTGGATGCGTGCAACGGCAGCCGATCACAGCTGCAGCAGCTGTGATTTTCTCCCATCACCGTGGCAGAGATTCCTGAAAGAAGGCTCAGACCCGAGGATTGATTCTATTCAGAAGCGTCTGCCTGCTGTCAGGTGACTCTAATTCAAAGATTCCAAATTCAAAGGAAACAGCTTGGGACCTCAGGAATGATCATTCTGTACTGGTGCAATTCAGAGCTTACTATAAAGAATGATTGAATAGCCACAATACAGAATACATGGGTGACCGCTCCACAGAGGCTGATTCCCTGTTTTTGTATTACCTGCGTGATATGTAACAACAAATTGTGACAAAAGCTATCATTCCAGGCCAATGGTGAGGGGCAGGCAGAACCCACCTACCTCTCTCCAATCGCTCCCATTGGTTGCACAATGTTGCCCTGTTTACTGCGTCTCAGATTCTCCTCGAAACAGTTCACTAATGTTAATATAATGACATTTTCTGAATGATTCCAATATTATTAACACGAACAGATTTTTATCCAAGTTGCTTCACAAAATGAATGGGTTAATACCTGGGTTCAAGCTACTTCAGATCAATAATTACGGAGATAGATGATCCTTGAAATTGTTATGTGCAATTTTAGTGTATAACATGTGACATTATTTTGTCTGCGATTTGGATGTGAACCTGTTTAAAATAAAGTTTACTGCCTCAATTAAAATTGCACACAAATTAATGCAAACATCATGGCCTAGATATTTGATTGAGCATCACCAGCTTTACAGGCGAGAAACGAACACTTCATGACCCACTATGGGGTGCGTCTGCTCATTCCGCGCCGAAAGTCTGCTGCACGCCATATTGATCAGGACGCCCTGTAGTCATCCAGGGCGCCTGCCTGAAACGGGTGTTAGAAACATAGAAACTAGGAGCAGGAGTAGGCCATTCGGCCCGCTCCACCATTCAATACGATCATGGCTGATCATCCAAATCCAGCACTATCCCTGCTTTCTCACACAGAATCCCCACATCGAGCCTGCACCTATCCCACCCTATCCCCGTAACCCCACGTATTTAATTCCCCCTAACATATCCCATCCTATCCCCATAACCCCACATATTTAATCCACCCCTAACACTAAGGGTCAATTTATCATAGCCAAATCAACCTAACCCGCACATTTTTGGACTGTGGGAGGAAACCGGAGCACCCGGAGGAAACCCATGCAGACACGGGGAGAATGTGCAAACTCCACACAGACAGTCACCCGAGGTCAGATTCGAACCCGGGTCCCTGGCGCTGTGAAGCACCAGTGCTAACCACTATGCCACCGTGTTAGGCCCATTGCTTATGCAAATTGGGGGGCCAACACCTGTTTCAGGGCCCTTTGTGAAATGAGTTTGCGAATGACTGCAGCATGCAACGTGCACAGCAGTCGAAACAGCAGTTCTGGAGGATGCTGCTCAAAAGATAAGTTTCAAGTTTTTTTACTTACCTTAATGTGGAGGCAGGAGAAGCAGAACCTCACTGCTTCTCTCTCCTTTGGATGTCTAACCCCCATGCTCTCTGGTTCAGTCTACAAGCCCCAATACCTTGTTGAATATCTCTCACACAGCCTCTGCTCCAAGTCTCTCCAGAACAACTGCCTTCAGCTTCCACTGCTCAATAACTAACTTCAGCTCAGAAATCAGACCATCTGCTGCTTTTTCTGTCATTTTAATCATTTTTTTTCTGACTCTACTCTCAGCTGAATTTCTGTTCTTTCTTTTCCTGGTACAGCAAACAAGTTTGTTTTTGTGCTGTGCTTCATAGGCTTTCGAGCCATCCCAAAAAATCCCTCCCAACTAAATTTGTTTCTTCAAACTTTCTTTCTGTCCTTGTAGAACTTTTACAAGTTCTGCTGTCCAGGGTGCCCAAGGAAGAAAAGGGAGAGCAGCAAATGTGTTTCCTTGCCTTTCCAGGTCTGTCCCATGTCTGCACTCACCACAAGGTGGGCTGCCCGACGGCTCCAAACCACGCCAAGTTAGCGAGGCGGACCGTCAGTCTGCAGGGCTTGGAGGGGTCGAGATGTCCAGTGTACAGGTGAGTGATGGGTGCATGAGTGCAGAGGTAAGTGTGTTTGGTGTGTGTAAAGTGTTTTAATAAGTTTTACTTACCTTTACTTTCTCCTCCAGGCTTCCTCCCTTCAGTTCTCGGGAGTCCCTCAGCTCACCGGCACAGAAAGCAGAATGGCCGCTGAGCTGTCAAAAGCTGCAGCCTCTGCTTTCTGGTCTGGAGAGCTCTCTAACTGAGTCTGAGTAGAAGGACTCAAGTTAGAAGACAGATTGTCAGTTTTTGACAGCTTCACAGAGCTGTCAAACGCTGATATTTCATCTGTCAAAAGCTCTTGACAGATAAAATGTCAATCGCTGACGTCACCAGTATCCAGGTGTCCCTTAATTGGCCTGCTGAGCCCGCTGGGCGGGCTTAATAAGGTCAATCAAGGGAAAGTAGTGTGGGTTAGCCACAACTCGATGGAGGCGGGACTACAACCCAAAAAGTGGGAGTCCCGCCTCCATCACGTCCCCATTGACAAAATCGAACCCACTCTCTCTCTTTCTAACTTTCCCAGTTCATGTTGGCTCTCTCCTCCCTCCCCCTCAATTCAACCTAACGTTCCTCCCCATCTCCCCATTCAAGCTGACATCCTTCTTTGCCCCTGCCCCTTCCTATCTCTGTAATCTCCTTCAGCCCCACAACCCCCCGAGATATCTGCGTTCCTCTAATTCTGCCCTTTTGAGGATCCCTGATTATTATCGTTCAACCTTTGGTGGCCGTGCCTTCTGTTGCCTAGGCCCTAAGTTCTGGAATTCCCTCCCTAAACCTCTCTGCCTCTCCACCTCTCTTTCCTCCTTTAAGATGCTCCTTAAAACCTACCTCTTTGACCAAGCTTTTGGTCACCTGCCCTAATTTATCCTTATGGGGATCGGTGTCAAATTTTTTGTCTTAATACTCCTGTGCAGCGCCGTGGGACGTTTTACTACGTTAAAGGCGCTATATAAATACAAGTTGTTGTTGCCCACTTAAACCTGGTACTGTTCTCTCTTTACAAACCACCCGGTTAATGCTGATGCTGTTCTCCCACCCTGTTCAACCTGGTATTCTTCCTCTCCACAATCCAAGTTTGCATTCTTCTTCACACCCTCTCCCATTTGCGTTGGTTCCCTTCTCCTCTTTTCCCCAGTTCAAGCTGACACTCTTCTCTCATGTCTAGTTCATGTGGCATTCTGCCCCACCCTCCTCAGTTAATGCTGGCATTCTACTTCCTTCCTTCCTTCCTTCAATCTTTCTATCCTTCTGTCCCATCACCCTCCTCAATTAATGCCAGCACCTTGCTCCAAAGCACCACATCTGGCTTCTCTCCTCCTCCCCCCCACCCCACAATTTGGTGTTACAAACTTCTCCCTCTTTCCCTGCCCTGCCCCCAAGCATCACTCCTCATCTTATACCTGTAGTCATGCCTACTTCACACTGTGGACAGGAATTGCTGATCGCAAGAGAATTGCTGCCCATAATGTGCAGCAGCAGGAATCAATTAGAACTCGAGAGCCTGGAGTCTTACTTGGGGTGGTCCACGCTGATTTTTCTTTACTAATACCCGATTGCAGACAGTGCGCCCACAAGGCTGACTGTGTCATACATCAATGAGTGGCATGTATGGTGCTTTGTGGTTGAAGGCCCATACCTACTTCATTGTGTTTTATTTCTCACATCAGGGGAATGTTTATTGACCTCGTGCCAGATTCTGGAAGTGGCACGGATCCTATTGTTGATATCCTCCCAAGCTTGGTGCTTGCAAAGAGGGAGGTGGATGCATATCTGAGCTGAACATTGTCATCCTCCTGATCCATAGGTTTTACACCTCAGTTTTAATGACTCGGGGTTTACTGGATGAATTCTGAGCCATGACTATGGTGTATCTGATTACCGTACCTCAATTGATAAACAGCTCCTTTATTATAGGGGTCGTTTCCCACCTGTTAAGTGTTAAACTGCAATTATAACAGATCAGCAATGAATAGTTCATGAAACTTCATATTCAGCAGGTGCTCAGAGGAAACATTAAAGTTCAAGTGTGTTCATAAATTGCTTGCTTTGCACAAATAATTGCCCCATTAAGGACCATAATATTGCCCAAAATATTGCCCTAAATTAATTTGTTAAGAGTAATTTCAAACTGAAACAACGGTTTTTGAAAAAAAATTGCAAATGCTAAATGAATTAACAAATTATGTGAATTCATAGGGGGAGAAATTCATTATAGTCCAGGATTGGGCGCTAACTTTTGAAAAGTTAGAGATTTAACGCCAGGCGCTAATGATTCAGAGTGCACGCTAAATTAATTGTTAGCGTTCAAAGAAAGGACTGGAGCGCTAAATCAAGCGCTAATGACCTAGCTCAGCGGCGTTAGACTCAAAGCACTAAGCAATTTCAGGTGCAGTCTAATCGCAAGTCATCATTGCCATCGGCTCTTTCCAGTTCTTAAAGGGGAGGTTCAATCATGCTGCAGAACCTCATTCTCAGCATTGCTGGTTCTGCAGCTGTCTCAGCAAGCAGCAGAAGGCCAAGGAGAAGGAACCGGACCACTGAAGGAGGTGTCATTATGACAGATCAACGGCCCAGGGAGAGAGCTCGCAGATTCTGTGACCAGGCATTGGAGGCCTTGGTCTTTGCTGTGGAGAGACGGAGGGCGGTGATGTACCCGACTAGCAGTAGGAGGCCCTCGTCACAAGTCTTCCGCGCCATGTGGAGGGAGGCAGCCCAGCAGGTCTCGGGCAGCACTGTGGACCCCAGGACCCACACACAGTGCAGGAAGAAATTGAATGACTTCACTCGGGTGGTCAGGGTGAGTCAATGCTTCAACAAATGCTACATACCACCGTCTGAACCTCAGCCTGCACACACTGCCCAAAGCACCACACCCCCAGCATTCACCCACCAACAATCTCCACCTACCAACACTCACATGCACATCTCACACCTTGCACACAATGACAGCTATTCAACTATGGCAGGCACATCACCCAAACACATTGCTCCACACTCACTCACACACTTTCCTTTCTCTTGCAGGCCAAGGCCGGTCACAACAGGAGTGAGCAGGAGCGCACAGACAGGGGACAACCTGACACCCAACCACTTTCTGAGCTGGAGGAAAGAGTGCTGGAGATCATTGGGCGCCAGGTGGTGGGCGCCGTGGCCACCGGCGACGTTGACCCGCTTGTGGACAACAACGGTATGTTCATCCCTACTCCTTCTTCTCACATCCCACTTCCCCCTCGCCCCACAAGCCTTTCCCACTTTCATGCTGTATGCATGCATTTCTCCCTTCCTGCCCTCCTCCCCTCACCTTAACCCGACTCTTGTGCCTTTATGCTTTCAGATAATCAGCAAGCACCTGAGCAGCCTGACCTGAGGGCACCGTAGAGAGCGAGGCAGGAGAAGAGGAGGAGGAAGAACACACTGCGTCACTGCATGTCTCACCCGCAGGCACCTGCTCAGATACTGGCACTACGCGTTCTTTAGAGGCTAGTATAGTAGTGGGATCTGCACAGGGTGATGCACCGAGAACGAGTGGGCTGCAGCAAGGCCAGGGGGAAAGGGTAGCTCGGGAGTCAGCTCCCCGGCGGGCGAGTTCGCGCACAAGTTCTGCTGCACAGGACTCAGATGAGGACCTCTACGAGGAGGCCTTTAGAAGAAGGATGTTGGGCATGCACATGGAGATGATAGGTGCAATGGCAAGGGTGCCTGAAAGCCTCTCGGCAATGGTAAGGAGCGTGAAGGAGTTCACCTCCAACATTGCACAGAGCTCTGCGCACACCATGGGGCCCATCATTTGCAGTCTGCAAAGGATTGTGGACTCCCAGAGGGACCGTGGCAACCCAGACCTCATACTGCGTGTGATGGGTGATGTCGCAGCTTCTATTACAGTACAGGCGGAAGCCACGCAACGTCTTAGTGCTGGAATGCAGTCTATGCTTGGTGGCATCGATTCTCAGATTGTTCTCATGCAGTCTCAACTTGATGCCACGCAAGCTCTGACTGCTGCCATCGTGGCTGGGTCGACCACAGTCCACCGGGGATCTCACAGTGTCGCTGCAGGCCAGCAATCTGTGCTGCAGCAGATTGGTAGGGATGCTGAGGTGCTGCCACGGGGGAGTGCTAGTGGGTCAGTGGAGCAGGAACCTGCTGTCCTCTCTCATTGTCGCTGCCTGTCATCCAGCCAGCCCAGACTGCTGCCGCCCATGCTGAGGTGGTGCAGTCTACAGCCGGGCCTTCCAGGCCCAGAGCTGGTCAAGGGCATCCTGCAAGGCCATCTGTAGTCTCCCGCACGGACACTCAGCAGCCTTCCACCTGCCGTGCTGCAGCCACTGGGCCAACACTTCATAGGAGCACTAGAGTAGGCAAAGGCACAGTAACGAGAGGCACTAAGGGATTGCACAAGGGTGAATAGTAAATATTGTTGTTGTAAATATGTGTTCACTAATTATTAATAAATTTATTAATTGGCTTTGGATGGTTTTGTGGTGTCTCTCATTTCAGCTTTGCACTGTGATATGGCCTGCGACAGGGATGGAATGATGGGGATGTAGTGAGCAATGGAAATCTGGGGTTTAATTTATTGGAGGCATCGTGGCTGCTGCCAGGATAGCGGGCATTCACATTGAGGATTCTCTGTCTGTGGTCGCACACCAACTGCACATCAAGTGAGTAGCAGCCTTTGTGGTGACGGAAGATCTCAGGATTGTTATGCGGTGCCCGCAAAGCCACATGGGTGCAGTCAATGGTGCCCTGCACCATGGGGAAGCCCGCTATCCGGGCAAACCCACATGCACGTTTGTCCTGTTTCTCTCTGGTGATGGGGAAGGAAATGTAGTCCCTTCTCCTACTGTAGAGAGCCTCTGTGACCTGTCGGATGCAGCGATGGATGTTAGTTATATCACTTGTGGCAGACTGGAAGGATCCACTGGCGAAGAAATTGAAGGCAACGGTGACCTTGACTGCAACTGAGAGAGCAGTAGGTCACCCTGATCTGAGGCTCAAGGTCTGGTTGCAGGAGGTGGCAGAGTTCTGTGACCACCTCCTTGCTGAAGTGGAGCCTTCTAATGCACTGCTCCTCGCTTAATTGGAGGTAGGAGAAGTGCTGTCGGAATACCCTCGGAGGGTAAGGCCTCCTGTTGAGAGCCCTCATGGCCCTCCTCCTCCCTCTGGCCACATGTTCCGGTCTTTCTCGCTGCCTCCGCTCTCTCCGCAGTAGATCCTGGAGGGCGATGTTGACTGCCAGTACAGCTCCCATTATTGTAAACAAGTGTAGCACTTTGATATCTTGTCAGCATAAATATCACTAATTTTGAGTAGCCACAACACTCCTGAAAGTAAAAAACCTTTAAATGACTCAATTAAACTGTTGCACAATCTCAAAGTGACATCGAAGCAGTGAAACAGCACTAACCTGACAGCTGCGAGTGATCCCTTTAAGTAGCACCCCTGGAGCTGCCATCCGCCTGCTTGACGCCTCCTCTCCCTGTCGTTGTCGGGGCGAGGCGCTAAGGCAGATGAACAATTTGGCAGATCGGGCGCTCAGTGAGCGTTGCATGCTCACTGATGTCACGATCTGCCTGGCGCTAAAGCCCCAGGCGCTAACTATTAGCGGCGGTGCTAAGGGGCAGCTGGATTTGGCGTGCGACGCTGGATTCGCCTCGTCCCGGCGCTACTTCATTAGCGCCCCATTAGCGTCCCCGCCAGGCGCTAACGGGAGGCACGAACCAACTGAATTTCTCCCCCATAGACTTCTTACATGTTTTTCTCTTTTGTGTCTATGCATGAGCAAAAGCACAATATAAGATGCAACTTTTGTGTTTTTGTAATTCTGTTTTGCTATTGTTCGCTTTGGTTTGATTGTACCTTTGAGTAATGCCTTTCTTCTATGATCAATGTGAGACATCTACTAACAAATAAACATGTGTAAATCACAGACAAAGGAATTAATCTTCACAAATCCTTGGAGCGCAACCAAAAAGGAAGACATCAATTTTGTCACCTCTTCCTTATCAAGGGCATTTAGAAAATAAATTCAAACAATTAACTTTATTTTTGAACAATGTCTGAAATGTATTTTGCTGACGAACATTGTAAAGGTTCTTTATAAAAGGTTGTAAAGAGTTTAAATGCCCTGTTGTTTCCACCAATAGAAAGGAAAAGTGACATATAATTACAATGAACAATGCTCTTCTAAAAACAAATTAAAATCTATTTAGGCTGTAAAAATAAAGTTTGGATGTTGCTGCGTGGAACTGCCAAAAGAGCCATTCAAGATTGATCTGCTATCGATCAGCTTCACTGGAACAATACAGGTCTATTACCCAAAGGGTACGGTAGCATAGTGGTTATGTTACTGGACTAGTAATCCAATAGACCTGGACTAATGATCTAGGGATGTGAGTTCCACCACAGCTGTGGAATTTAAATTCAATTAAATAAATCTGGAATAAAAAGTTAGTAATGGTGACCATGAAACTACAGGATTGTTGTAAAAACCCATCTGGTTCACTAATCTCCTTTGGGGAAGGAACTCTGCCTCTTATACGTGACTCCAGACCCACAGCAATGTAGTTGACTCTTAATTGCCCTCTGAAATGACCTAAAACAAAGTTGCTGCAGTTTGCTGCAAAAAACAATAATAAGAATAACCACCGGATTCGGACATGACAAAGGTACATCCAACCCAATCAACCCTGCAAAGTCCCCCTCACTAACATCTGAGGACTTGTGCCAAAATTGGGAGAGCTATGTCAAGCACCAGCCGCAGAATCATACCTTTCAGCGTCCCAGACTCCTCCATTACCATCGGCAGGACACACCAGGGATGGCGGCACAGTGGTATGCAGTCGGGAGGGAGTGGCCCTGGGAGTCCTCAACATTGACTCCGGACCCCATGAAGTCTCATGGTATCGGGTCAAACAGGGAAACCTCCTGCTGATTCCCACCTACCAGCCTCCCTTAGCTGATGAACAGGCTTACCACGTTGTACAGTGTATGCAGAACGTGGCTGGGGAGCTTTCACTTCTTTGTCAAGGAGCAATCCTCCACTTTCGAAGCCAACAAACCAGTGAAGCTTGTTGTGAACGTGGGTCCTACAGTCAGTCAATCTGTTACAATTTCTGTTGGCAGAGGTGATGTGCACACTCTGAAATGTCTACATGTCCAATGACTGAGTGAATTCATCCAGTGGGTAGCTAAGCTACGCTATGCAGACCAGACAGGTCATAGGTTTGATCCCCATCTGTATTAAGTTGTCCAATTTCATAATTGCCTAGAAACCTTTGGGTTAACAAGGAAACATTTGGCCTGTTCCCAATCACAATCCAGCAACTAGTGTTGGAAGAGTGTAGTTGTACATATTGGATGGGATGGGCATGGCTTTAATTCCACCTGTGGTTGAATCGGCTGCCAATATACTCTGTCAAGACTCACACATAAATCATAGTCACCTGGGCAAATTTTCGTGGAAGCAGAACCCAGCAGGGGAGATAATTGAGGTGGAAAAAATTCAAATGATCATAGAAGAGTATGAGTGAGGAGGTAAGTGAGCTCCAAAATCTCTGATAAAGATAACAAGTTACAAGGGCTTAGAAATTCGATTAAGCCCGAAAATGGGCTGTAAGGGGTTTGCGTGTCGTGCTTGTATCGCAGACGGTGCTGGTGCGGGGTTAGGCCTTCGTTGCCTAATACTATTGCTTGCTCTGGTCTCCGGCCAGCCTTGTTGCAATAAGCACCTGTGAGTGGTTCGACCCACTCGCCCTTACGGTTCTAACACTGGACTTAGGTGCGAGAGCAGTAATGCAGAGAAAAACTCAAACAGACCCAATTGAATAGTACGAAATGGAAATCTTTATTGCATAGCGTCTAAAATCATGAAGTACATGTCATAGGCACAAATTAACGATAGTACAAGTATACATACATTCATAAAGCTTGGTCTATGGTAATGAAGAACGCACGGCACATCGTAAAAAGGGGAACACATTATACTTTATCCTTAATAAAACCACCCTCCCCTATCAATACCTACACTACATCTAGATTTGTAGGATCGGGAAACATGCTCACCACTCGTGATACTTCGGAGAATTTTAAAGTGAGGCGCTCGGCTCGTTTCGCTGCAGCGCCTGACTGTCACGTGTTTTGAGGGGTCTCTGTACCCCACTTGTTTACTTTCGCTGCTGCTGCAAGCAGGCTGGGCTCCCCGTTGTCATGAAGAACTCGACAGTGCTCGGGCCCGGTTCGAAGAAGAGTCTTCCTGTGTCCGACACCGGTTGCCGGTAGAATTCAAAGAAGAGTCTTTGACCAGTTCGGGCAGTAACCTGTAGAGTTCAAAAATGGTCTATATATTTTCGGGCGCGGTCGGGGTTTACTGACCGCGGCGGGCACGTGGATTCTTCTTCTTCTCTTCTCATCTCGTCTCGTCTCGTCTCTTCGGGCCTTCGGGTCCAGAACACCGTTTACCGACCCTCGGGATGGTGCACCTTCGTCGAGGCGACTCATTCCATTTGAGCCCCACCCAACATAGTCAACAGAGTCCAGAGAAAACACAGAAGGCTGCTCGTCCAGCAGAGCAATCCCCGAGGATCAGAATAGGAGAATAAAAGTTCAGCAGTCATCAGCGAGATAAGAGAGAGAGCGATGGACATTTGTTCACTATAGTTATAGTGCTGTGTTCCCTTATCTCCCGCCCAAATCTTAATGTTTGTCCTTTGTGTAATACTGGTGCACAAAACTCCCAGCATGGGGCGATTCTTTCCTTTAACGGGTTTCGGTAGCACCTGGAACTGGCCAACTATCCGTTAATGTTTTCCCCATTGTTGAACCGGCTAGGAGCCTCCCTGGCTGGGTTTTGGGGGCCCCTGAATACTTGTTTAATCACCCGAGAATGGCTCTCTCATTGTAGAGCCGTGGGGGTATTTGTGTATTGATGTGTCTGGATGGGCCTTCGATTGCCCAGTACAATGGTCCTTACTTGTGCATGGAAAACGATTCCAGCACTCATATCTTATGCTATTGTTTCGAATGCAAACAGGTTGCATCCTGTCTTTATCAATGTCTGCTGAGTATTATCCAATCTTATACTGAAATGTTTATTCGAACGCCATCTTGTCTGCCCACTGAAAATTCTGGAAGCTTCTGTCACGATGCGTGGCGGCCATTTTACAGGCTTCTGTGTCCTTTTTAATCATGACAGCATTTCGTTTAAATAAACTGATTAAACAAATCTGTTTCTCTCTCGTTATTTTGAATCGCGATAATTGCGAATTTTACAGGGCGGTGCCACCGCGGGCCAAGGTTAACGGCCGCCCGTAAAGAGCGCAGACAGCACCGTTATTTTGGTGCTGCCTGCTGATTTAAATGAGCGCAGCGCAGAACCTCCCGTGCAACGCGTTCTGTCAGGCGGTAAGATCAGCAGGAGGCCGAAGGTCAGGTCTAATCTATCTGTGCGGCGTTATCAGGAAATCGCGATTTATTACAGTGAATTGCAAAGTTTCCGTTTGTTTTGTAGGTTGACAGAGGGAGAATGCAAGATAAATCAAAGCCTAAAAATACACTAATCTGTCATATTTTAAAGAATGCAGCCAATATTTCTGATTCTACTCCCTAGAATACAAATAAAAGCAATCTATTCTTTTAATACACATACATAATGAATAAGCTTTGTTATTACAGAGGCTTTTCACTCAAGTCTTTTTAAAAGTATATGGGGTAAAAATTGAGTCGCGCCCCATTTGGGGCGCTAACCTCGCCGGGGCGCGACTTTTAGCGCCCCAAAAAAATTAGCGGCCCCGCGCCGGAACTTCAGTGGTTGCGCCCCAAGAGGGAAGCGGGGCGCCACTGGAAGCACCCCGCATCCCTCTTGGGGCGCTGCGAGGGAATATCCTGGTGCTACGTGGCGCTGCGGCACGTCGCGCCGCGGTATTGCAGGCCTTCCTCCCCTTCTTAAAGGGGAGGGACCCTGCGCAGCGCGAACCGGGGCCCAGCTGGGCCCCCAGGGATCGGGAGTGCCGGCAAAAGAGCCCGGCACTCAAGAGAAGTGCCGGGCTCTTGGAGCGCAGCCGGCACTTCACGGTGGGGGGGCTTCACGGTGGCCGGGGGCAGGTGCTGGCAGGCGGCCAGCAACAAAAATGGCCGCCTGCCACCTCCCCTTTAAATATCGCCGCCCCGGCCGCACGTACGCCTCCCTGAACCCGTCGGACATAGCGTCTGGCGGTAAATCAGGGGGCGCGACTGAGGATCGCGGCTGGAGCGCGAGCGGGGTGCTGCGCACGGCGATGACGTCATCGCCGGCGGCGCAGCGCCACAGGGCGCTACCGGCTGGCGCCGCCGCTAACCTCCCGCTGAATTTTACGGGAGGCGTGGGCGGCGCTGCGCCCGGGCGTTAGCTGCTTTACGCCCCATTAGCGCCCTCTTAAGGCGCTAACGGGAGGCGCAAGCAGCTGAATTTTTCCCCCAATCTCTCTAGAAAGTACCCAGATGAGCATTTTGAAAGGTCAATGGTGTACTGGAATTGCAGGATTTTTTTTGCAGTACTGGATGTCAGAGCCGGCCTAGGTGATCCAAGATTCCTCCCTGAATAGTCTAAGAGATGTGAAAAGTTTACTGGATACCCTGAACACCTGAATATAGATACGAGTAAAAGCAGATGTACAAATTCCTTCAGAAACAGGAAAAAGTCGTTAGGTCTCCTTTAATTGAAAATGTAATAAACACACCTGCTACTTCAGAGGAACAGGATGCATATTCAATACGGACATTTATAACATTAACAGTAAACATTAACAAAGCCCAAATATCATTTCATTTTCAGTTTACTGACACAACTGCAAGCACTTTTGAGTAAGATTTGAAAATCTGGTGTACAAGTGTACGTCTTACGTTATGCAATTGACCGACAGTAATGGATCAGGCCTTTAGAGGCAGTACAAGTCCCCCAGACTGTTTGTAACCATATGCTGTTCTGTACACATTACACGCCAGAACTCACTGACCTGCTCCGGTTGAGTGCTGCCATGTAACGTGTATAGAACAGGCAGTCAATCTGCTAATGTGCTTCTGCAGCAATGATCATAAGCCATCTCACTGAACTGGACATACTCTGCATACTTATTGAAGACTTTGGCGGAGATCTATAGATCTCCGTCGCTTTCTCCTGGGTCTATGCATTGGCAATAGCTGCGCGCACGGGCATGCTTTGGAGAGGGGGGTAAAAGGAGCAGCGATGTCTAAAATCACTCAGCGTGCATCAATTTGGCATTGCACGCCGATTGACGTCATGCTCTTGATCTTGATCAGTGCTGCTGACCTGCCCAATAAAGCGCCCACTGCGTTCCGCGGCGGAAGTGGGCGGAAGTGAGGCAGCTGCCACATTTTCTTCAAAACCATGTTTAACGGCCAGCGCTGAAGGTTCCAAATTCTAGGCCAAGGACTTGGGTGACTCAGGCCAGGATTTTACTCACCTCGGCAGGTCCGTGGCGGGCGACGTCAGTGGCGGGTCCCAGCCCCGCTGCTGGCTCCATCCCGCTCTGTGAAATGAATTTCTCTGATTGGGCTTGCTAAGCCCGCACAGAGCATTTCCCGGCCAATTAGAGGAAGTGGATCTGGTGACGTAATTTGATGATGCATATTCAGCTGGTTTCCTTAAAGGGACCATGTCCAAATTTATTTTGGCATTTGTGCTGTCAGTGTTCTACAGCATTGAGGCGCTGCAAACACTGACAATGACTGCACAAAGGCACAGGGCTGCACCCAGGCTCTCCCATGGCTCCCTCCATATACTTATGGAGGGAGTCAGATCATGCAGGGAGGTCCTCTTCCCTTCCCATGGGCAGAAGAGACATCCTTAGGAGATCAACACAGCCTGGTTGCACATTGCATGAGGAGGGCACAAGCTGGGATATGGTCAGGAGGACCTGGGTGCAGTGCCGCAAATGTTTCAATGATCTCAGTTGATCATGAAATGTTAATACAAAGCCACACTCAACCTCATCCTGTTGTGCCTCTCATCACATCCCCATTGCTCTGCCTTCCCTACCCTACTCCTGCACATTCTTACTCACACCAACTTACCTTAGACCTTCACCCATCCCTCTCTATCTATATTATCACACCCCATCTCACTAGCCACCCTTCACGCTCACCCTCATCCTAGTGCAATCATGCCAACTAACATCACATAAAGGTAGGCACTTGGGTGTTTTATCCAATGTTCATGTAACATTTCTGTTAATGTGGTGTCAAACATTGAAACCTTTATTTTCAACACTTTGTGTTCTTGGACAGATCTGTGTGTACCTTTCGAAGTGGCTTAGTGAGTTACATTGAATGGTGAGACATAACGGTACCCCCTGCAATGCTGATGAGTGTGAAAGGAATGGCTTTGGGCATTGTAGAGATGCTTTATGGTATTGGTGTAGGGTGGTGCCAACCTGGCACATCGTGTGGCAGCCAGGGTGTACAGCATCAAGTGAAGTAAATCTGGCCATGGTGAGGCCATCCCTGGCCTCCTGGGCAGCAATGTGGTCGGGTGTTAATGCCCTGTGTCCTGTGGAGGAGGTCCAGAGGAGGAGGGATGTCCTGTACCCGCAGTGGGGGGAAAGATGCCACCTCGCCCCTCTTGCCCTCCTGTCCCTCTCTCCTTGGCAGCTGGTACTGCTCTGCCTGGCCTCATGTCCTCCTCCCATTCCTTGTCTAGACCAAGGGGAGCCCCTAGCAAGATGCCCATATCCAAGCACTGCTTTTTCCTTGTGACTCCTATAAGGTGGAGTAGCACAGCACTTACTCTTTTTCGGTGAAGTCCTCAGAGAATTTGCTCTGTTGTTCAAGTCTTGGTGAAGTCTTGACAAAGTGTCCCAGAAAGTCTCCTGTTTCAGAGGTCCGCTTCACAGCTCCAGCAGCAAGTGAACATGAAATGGTGAGTATCCCTTTAAGTAGCGCTTGAAGTCCACATCAACGCCGTGTTTACTCCCAAACAGCTGGTCACTGTTAGGAGAGGGCATTAGGACAAGCACTAGCCACCAAAATGCCATGCAACCTCTTTAATGAGTGCTAGCAGGCATTTTAACTGGTAATCAGTCCCTTAACGAGCCTCCGGGCGGCCATTCTTAGCGCAGGCTTCAACTCCTTTATCAAGATGGAGTCTTGCGCTAAACAAGGGATAAACCGGCGTTTCAGCTCAAGAGCCCATCTTAGCATCCTCAGAGGATCTTTAGCGCCTGAATGCGCTGCCTAAAATTGCCCCCAGTTAATTTGTTATGTTCAGAAGATGTCAAGTTCAAAAAGATCTCATGGCATCTTCTGTTCAGCTGATAACAAATCTTTGGTTCATATCATTAGCTGACAGTCATGGTTGGCAATGAAACATAATGGCGGCATGCTCAGGTTCCTAATGATGAGGTTGCACATCATAAACATGGACTATTTTGAGTGGATAAAAGATTCATTGCTATGAGCGAGGCTGCTAAGTGTTTTACTAATAGCCCTTGATCTCATTGTGCCATACGTGTAGTTTTCGATAAAAGAAACTTTGCATTGATTTGGGATTTACCGTTTTCCACAAATATATGTATGGCAAAGATAACAAAGAAGAATAATCCACACAAGGTCTTCATTTCAAAGTCAAAAGTGTCACTGCGGTCATATCAGATAATGTTGTTGGCGTTTTCTAAAATGTAATACTGTTCTCTATTCAAGCAAGTCCATTTTTAAACAAAGGTACTCTGATTTATTTCATTGCTCTGAATGGAACAACACTGCTTTCAAATCTATTATGGCCATGCTTTCTTCAGCTTTTAAATCTTTGGTGTATCTTTTAGGTAGTCATAAATAAAACAGACCACAGCAAAGGAGTGCATGTATGGAAAACAAAAATTGATTTTCTGATTTATAGTTATTTTATATTTATATTTCACTTGAACTTAGAAAAATCTGAATATTCTTCTCCAAAACATGTAAATGTAAACTCTTAGGGGTAAAAATTCACTTGGTTGCACCTGCCGTTAGCGCCTTAAGAGGGCGCTAATGGGGCATAAAGCCGCTAACGCCCGGGCGCAGCGATGTTTGCGCCGCTCGAGAACTTAACTTGAGATTGTGCGGCGGCGCTAAAACTTACCGCTGCGACCACCTGCGTGCGCAGATTGTGACGTCATTCCATGGTGCAACGCCCTTGTGGCGCCCCGTAGCGGAAATTGAGTGGCACCCCCTGCCTTACCGCCTGGCGCTTCCAACGACCAGAAGACTGGAACGCTATCAATCGCTGTGGGGCTGGGGGGGGCGCTATTTAAAGGGGGCCTCTTCCTGTCTTTTATTGTTGGTGGCATTTTTGAACTACGCATTCTGAGAGAGAGAGGGAGAGACTTCTGGAGAGATTCAACGTTGTGTGAAGGAGTTTTGGGTACTGAGCAGCACTTTGCAGGTTCATTTTGATTTGCCATTCCTTGTATCGATTTAGCAGAGACTGTGGGAGCTGCACTCTGAGCTCTTTGCCTGGTACTCTCCATTGTTCTTTCCAGCACATTTGATGTGCAAGTCTCTCCAGGCCGAGATTCAAGGCTGCAATGAACAGGATGTGGATGGAAAGCAAGATTAACCATCCCCTTTAAGAACTGGCCCGTGCCATTGTGTGTGTGTTCCATTGCTGACTGACATTACATGAGCTTCGCCAGTGCTCTGAGGTAGCGCCTCACTGCTCGGCCTTTGCGCCTTAAGAGAGGTGTGCAGCGCCTGCTTTAGCGCTCCACTCACCTCCCGGGGCGGTAAAAGTGAAGTTTCCTGTCAGTGCCGATAATTAGCGCCAGGCGCTAATATTTGCGTCCGGATGATATTTGCGCCCCAAATGGGGCGCGACCTAATTTCTACCCCTTAAGATGGAAAAAAAAATTGCAAGTAGAGATTAAATGTATGATGGAGGAGTGGGGAGGGGAGGCACAAGAAACTGGCTGCCTGTTCTTATATCAAAAAAGTTAAATAAATGTATTAATTGGTTACGAGCACATGTACTGAAATACAGATGAGTCTTAACAGAAGTCTAAGGGGGAGAAATTCATTATAGCCCCGTTTGGGGCGCTAACTTTTAAAAGTTGAGGGGGGAAAAATTGGGTATTGCCCATTTTGGGGCGCTAATATCGGCGGGGCACAAAGTTTAGCGCCCGGCGCCAATTTTCGCATCTGACTGCAAAATTTGCCTCTATCGCCCCTGGAGGTGATTTGAGCACTAAATCAGGCGCTACACACCTCTCTTAAGGCACAAACGTCGAGGAGCGAGGCGCTACCTCAGAGCACTACCGAAGCTCAGGCGATGTCAGTTACCATGGAAGCCAGACAGACTGGCGCCATCCAGTTCTTAAAGGAGAGGGGCCATCTTGCTGGCCAGCCACTCCCTGCTCATTGCAGCCTTGAATCTTGTCCTGGAGAGACCTCAAAAGCAATTGTGTAGAAGCACTGATGGATAGGCCCACGGAGAGTGCTCGGCACTTAGGAACCTCAAGAGTGGTGCTGACGGCCAAAACACCTTAGGACAGCGTTAAATCTCTCCAGACGTCTCTCTCACTCTCAACCTGTGTGTACCAAAAATTTTGCTGACAAGAAAAGGCAGGAAGCGCCCGCCTTTAAATAGTGCTCCCCCAGCCCCTTCCCCACTTGAAAACGTTTCCCATTAGCTGTTGTTCCTAGCGGCAGGCTCTAAGGCAGGGGGCGCGCCTCAATATTTGGTCTGGGGCGCTACCGGGGCGTTGCACGCTCGACTGACATCATGCTCTGCGGGCGCAGGAGATCGTGGCGGTAGTGTTTAGCGCCACCGCAAAACAACTGGTCAATTTCACGAGCGGCGCTAAAATCGCCGTGCTTGGGCACTAAGGGGGAAAAATTCAGTTGGTTGCGCCTCCCGTTAGCACCTTAAGAGGGTGCTAATGGGGTGCAAAGCATCCAGCGCCCAGGCGCGACGAAGTTTGCGCCGCTCGCGAAATTAACTAGACATTTTGCGGCGGCACTAAACACTACCACCACGATCTCCTGCGCCGGCAGATCATGACATCAGACGAGTGCGCAATGCCCCGGTATCGCCCCGGAGCGGATATTGAGTGGCGCCCCCTGCCTTACCGCCTGACGCTAGCAACGACAGGTTGATAGGAGCGTTCTGCAGTCATGAAGGGAAAGGGGGAGCGCTATTTAAAGGTGACCGCATCCTGCCTTTTATTGTTGGTGCCATTTTTGAACTATGCATTCTGAGAGAGAGTGAGAGAGACTTCTGGAGAGATTCAACGTTGTGGGAAGGAGTTTTGGGTACTGAGCAGCACTTTGCAGGTTCATTTTGATTTGCCATTCCTTGTATCGATTTAGAAGAGACTGTGGGGGCTGCACTCTGAGCTCTTTGCCTGGTACTCTCCATTGTTCTTTCCAGCAGATTTGATGTGCAGGTCTCTCCAGGCCGAGATTCAAGGCTGCAATGAGCAGGATGTGGATGGAAAGCAAGATCAACCATTCCCTTTAAGAACTGGCCCGTGCCATTGTGTGTGTGTTCCATTGCTGACTGACATTACATGAGCTTCGCCAGCGCTCTGAGGTAACGCCTCGCTCCTCGGCCTTTGCGCCTTAAGACAGGTGTGAAGCGCCTGATTTAGCACTCCAATCACCTCCAGGGGTGATAAAAGTCAAGTTTGCAGTCGGTGGCGATAATTAGCGCCAGGCGCTAATCTTTGCGCCCGGCCGATAATTGCGCCCCAAATGGGGCGATACTGAATTTCTCCCCCTAAGTTCCTAGCACCCCATTAGCGCCCCCTGGAGGCACTAACGGGAGGCGCTAACCAACCAAATTTTTCCCCCGAGAAAATTAGCGCCAGGTGCTAAGGTTTCTCAACTTTTAAAAAATGTGTTTTTGTGCTCCAGGGAGGAAGTGGAACTCTAATTCAAGCGCTTTACTTCCTTCTTGGAGCGCAATCGGCAGCAGGCGGGGCGGAGACTTCAGCAGTGCTGCACACTGGGCCGGGCAGCGCTGCCATGTTCAAAGGCTCCTTCCCTCCCTTAAAGGGAAGGGCCATCGCTGCAGGCTCTGCAATTTAAAAAGTATCTACCTGGACCACCAAGGCAGCCGCGATCCCGCGCGATCCCGCGCGATCAAGCAGAGTGTCGGGCTGATCGATCGCGGGCAGGAACCCGTGAATAAAACTGGAACAAGAAAGGTAAGTTTTTTTTCCATTTACCTCGGTCACCTCGCCTTTAATCATCGCCCCCGAAGCAGCCGGCCACCTGACGCACGCCTCCTGCAGCTGTCGGTGTTTTCGACCGGCGCTGCTGCAGGGGGCGGAAGTCAATTTCGGGTCCGGGGTGCTACCGAGGCGATGTGCACTGCGATAACGTCACGGTCTCCGGGCCACCGTAAAATCCCCGCCAAATATGGTGGGAGTCGATGTCAGCGCCGCGCCCGGTTGAAAAGTCATTTGCGCCCCGTTAGCGACCCCGGGGGCACTAACGGGAGGTGCAAAGGCACCCATTTTTGCCCCCTTAGAGCCAGACAGTCCAGTAGAACCAATGACAATCATTCACCCTTTAACCAAGTTTTGTCCAATTGACTTGATCCTTGGCTGTTTGGTTACAGTGTTAAGCATGTTATTCTATTATAAATTATGTTCTAATTTCCTGGGACTTTACAATTTGGAAAACAAACCCAAGGCCATAGATACACAATTCAAATAACACAAGTTTTCAGGAAATTCTGGGTAAATACTTTACAGAGCTGCCTCAATTTTGCGGCATTTTTGGACGGGGAGCCGAATGGAATGTGTGGTTTGATGTGCCACCTCAAGAAGTTTTTTTCCTCAGAGAGAAATAACACTCCGCCCCAAAAATAACCCGACCAGGGGAATGGAGTTCTGTGAGTTGATTCACGTAGCCATGCACAGAGCTCCTTTATCACTGAATTCAATGTAGCCACAGTGCAACCTGGGTCTGCCAGGGGCACGTTGCACCACACAGACTGGCACTTGTAGTATAATGGTAGCCATATATATATATGTAGTGTAAGACATCCAATTGTCAATAAATGCGTTAGTGTAACAGGAAACTAACCCGACTCTGGAGAGTCACCAACACAGGGCAAATCTTTCTGTTGCCAAGTTTGCAAAGATTGTAAGATAAAAATAAAAGTGGTTTATTGAAACACAATTCTTCAAGATATCAATGTCTGCTTTACAACTGCTCTGCCCCATTATAGATTCCTAGAAACTGCTGTGAAAGGCGTAAAATAAAAGCTTAATTTCTCATTTTAATATCCAGAATTTTTTTTTTTTTAATTTAAAAATCTGATTGATGTTCCTTAAACAAATGTGATTATCAGATTAGCATTGAGTTATGGATTAGTAAATTGTTTTGTAATCAAGCTGATGTTGAATCATGGTTGATAGAATATAGTTTTGAGTTAGGGATTCTGCCTTACCGTGTGCTGGAAAGTCTGGAGGGTCCTATTCTCCTATCATTGGGGGCCAGCAACAGGAGAGTTTGGAGCAGAGTCCAGACTGAACATTCATCATGGAGTTTCAGCATTGTCTTATCCTAACATTCTATTGGAATCATCAGGTATTATACTAGGACCTAACATTTTAAAATTGAATTTACCATCACCAATAATAAATAATAATAAAATTTGAGCTGAGCTTTTATACCACATACCAATGATGACTTCAACATTAGATTCAACTCTGGAGCAGCTTGTGATGTATTTGTGGTTATAATCCAAGCCAAAAACACATATAACTGAATAAAACTTTCTTATTATCTCTCTTTATTTGTTTAAAAAAAAACTCTACAAAGCCATGTCGAACATAAATTTACCTTGTCAGAGGTCTATCTTTAAATATTATCTGTTTAAATGCACAGCTAGACATGAAGACACATCCTCTCATTAACAGACAGATAAAAAGCTTTAGGAAATTTAACAGCAACATAGAAATTAAACAAAATTCAATGCAAACAATCATATTCCAGTTCTCAGATGGAAATGTGGCTGACACACACTGGCATCTTCAGTCTACACACAGCTTCAACTAAATAACTCTTGCAGCAGATGCATTTCAAGACTGAATTGCAGCATGATTCACTGGAAGTGACTCAGAAGCTTAATGTGTTCTAATGGAAATAATGGGTTTGCACATGCACATAAGATGAATGAGAGCATGAGCTGAGCTGAGAAGGCAGGAGTTGCTGGGTTCTCAGGTAAGTGCCCATTTTTTATATTTTATGTTGTTTATGACGATAAAAGGTGATTAGGACAAAACTCTCAGCATACAGCGCTCAAACACATTTATTTTTATATCAGGTGGGAGAAATTAATTTTCCTGCTGTTCTTGATCGGGCCATTAATCTGTGGGCTGAAACAGGAGATTTCTCACTGAACTCGACACATCTTGTTTCACAATTGATCTCACTCCCAGTCTACCTGTTGATAACATGCTAGTTCTTCACAAGGTTTGTCCGCAATACTCGATGGGAGATGCTTCTGGAAGCTGAGGTGTTAATCATGCCATTGTTTGTTTCTTTTAACAGCAATGAAAATAAATACTTGATTACTTCAGTTTCAGCCAAATGAATTAGTTCTATTGGATTAAATTAGCCCTACCAGCAGAAATTTTGCTAATCAGAACTCTCCTATTATAATGCTCCTTTGGTGCCTCTCAAGTGGTTTAACAGACACTGAACTAATCAAATAACGGGCAAGAAAGTTAATCCGTCTCTGGAGAGCGAAAAACTACAGAAGTTAAGCAGACCAGTGAATTTATACAGCTCAGTTCACTGTCATGGCTATTTGCAACTTTTTAAAGACTGATCTATAGATCCATGAAATTATAATCAAAGCATTTGCTCTTCTGCGTGTAACCTCTGAGTTTTGAAAACCAAAAACAAAGAAGTGAACCACAATTCTAGTTTTGAAAAATTGCGCAGGTTGTATTGAAAGTTATATTTCATTTGTTGGTTAGTTCTGTCCTTCTTTGCACTTGTCATGATTTTAAACATTTAAACCTTGAGATCCTTGACTTGCCTTGAGGGAGATTGCCATATGCAGCTGAGCAGTGCACTGGTTCTTTACAGCAGTTTACTGCTCGTTTTGATAGTGCCTGGGAGTCCGGCACAGTTCAGCTGCTGATATTGCTGGTGACCAGTGCCACATAAAAATTGGATGGTAGTTGGTGAGGTGGGTGCATCGCCTCTGGTGGGACCTGCACTCCTGAATAGCCGCCTGCCACCATCTGCAGCCCTGAACCTGTCATCATAATCCACGTTGAAAGTGTTTAGCTTCGTCATTAAATTGACTCCAGTTGAGTGGGTGAGCTAATTACTACATAGTTGTTTTAATTTTCCCCAGTGTGAAACTGCTGCACCGTTGTCTGAAAACTCATCAAGGAGGTCTTACCAGAAGCTTAAGAAACAGCTTTTTTCAAGGAAAAAAACATTATTAGCAATTCCATTTTATTTTTAAATAGAAAACAGGGACTAAATTCAGGAAAGGAAAAAGTCTGCGTGTTTCAGCCTAGCCCTCTAACACTCAGTTTTAATGCCCACCTCTGCTGTTGCTGCCCTAATAGAAACATAGAAACATAGAATCTAGGAGCAGGAGTAGGCCATTCGGCCCGTCGAGCCTGCTCCGCCATTCAATACGATCATGGCTGATCATCCAAATCCAGTACCCTGTCCCTGCTTTAATCCCCACAGTACACATATCCCACCCTACCCCCGTAACCCCACGTATTTAATTCCCCCTAACATATCCCATCCTATCCCCATAACCCCACATATTTAATCCCCCCTAACACTAAGGGTCAATTTATCATAGCCAAATCAACCTAACCCACACATTTTTGGACAAGAGTGGAGAATGCAATTTCTTTCATGCACATTCCCAGTGCCCTGGCCAATATCTATCCCTCAAGCAATATCACTAAAACAAATTATCTGGTCATTATCACTTTAATGTTTGTGGGAACTTGCTGTGCGCAAAATTGGCTGTCGCGTTTCCTACATTACAGCAGTGACTACACTTCAAAAGTACTTAATTGGTTGGAAGAACATAAGAACATAAGAAATAGAAGCAGGAGTCAGCCATTCAGCCCCTTGAGCCTGTTCCACCATTCAATGGAATCATGGCTGATCTGCGACCTAACTCCATATACCTGCCTTTGGCCCATATCCCTTAATACCTTTGGTTAACAGAAAGCTATCAATCTCCGATTTAAAATTAACAATTGATCTAGCATCAATTGCCGTTTGCGGAAGAGAGTTCCAAACTTCTACCACCCTTTGTGTGTAGAAGTGTTTCCTAATTTCACTCCTGAACTGTCTGGCTCTAATTTTTAGACTTGGGCCAGAAATTCGGCTGTTGTCGATTGAGTACGCGCTATGTACTCACCCGTAAGGCCACCTGAAGTGCTGGTTTCACGCATGCACTGCGCATGCGCAGGAAACCGGAACTTTCGTTCCCCTGAAGGAAGGGGTTCAGAAGTCGAACGCGTGTGCGGTAGAGGCAGCGCGCACGCAGCAAACTTCATTTTTTTTTTCAGGTTTCTCTGGGAGGGTAAGTATGGAGAAGCTGCACTTTTAAAAAGGAGGCGCAAGCCCTGTTTTTAACAAGGTAAGTGGCTAATTAATTACAATTTAAACATTTTTTCAACAGGTTTATCTTTTTTAGATACTTTAAAGAAAGGTAAGTTTATTTTTAGCACCGTTACAAAGTATAATTAATTTTGTCAAAAATTTTAATTTTTGTTTAAGGTAGTTAATTTATGTAACTTATAGTTATTTTAAAAATGTGAATTAGAAAAAAAAAATATTTGAAGTTTAAGTGTGGTTTTGGGGCCGATCTCTATTCATAGATTTGACAGGTCTTCCTGTCAAATCTATGAATGAAAATGCCCTGTTAGGATTGGCTTTCCATGGCCCACGTGATCCCAGGGGACGCTTCGAACTAACTGCGCCCCTGGGATATGCAAGCACTGCGCACCGGCAGCTGGAGGAGGCCCAGGAGCCGAAGTCCTCGTGGGCCCAAAGCACAACAGCAGGCGCGGTAGGCAAGTACGTGCACGATGCTTGCACCCGCAGGAAGCCGGAAAGCCGAATTTCTGGCCCAATGCCCTTTAGTCCCAGAATCCCCAACCAGTGGAAATAGTTTCTCTCTGTCTACCCCATCTGTTCCCCTTAATATCCTGAAAACTTCAATCAGGTCACCCCTTAACCTTCTAAATTATAGGGAATACAACCCTAATTTGTGTAATCTCTCCTCGTAATTTAACCCTTGAAGTCCAGGTATCATTCTGGTAAACCTACACTGCACTCCCTCCAAGGCCAATATATCCTTCCTAAGGTGTGGTGCCTAGAACTGCTCACAGTACTCCAGCTGTGGTCTAACCAGGGTTTTGTACAGCTGCAGCATAACCTCCACCCCCTTGTACTTTAGTCCTCTAGATATAAAGGCCAGCATTCCATTAGCCTTTTTGATTATTTTCTGTACCTGTTCATGACATTTTAATGATCTAAGTACCTGAACCCCCAAGTCTCTTTGGACATCCACTGTTTTTAGCTTTTTACCATTTAGAAAGTACCCTGTTCTATACTTTTTAGGTCCAATGTGGATGACCTCACATTTGCTTACATTGAAATCCATTTGCCACAGTTTTGCCCATTCACTTAATCTATCAATTTCCCTTTGTAATTTTATGCTTTCATCTACACTGCCTACAATGCTGCCTATCTTTGTGTCATCGGCAAATTTGGATATATGGCTTTCTATGCCATCATCTAAATCGTTAATAAATATTGTTAATAGTTGAGGCCCCAACACAGATCTTTGCAGGACACCACTAGTCACATCCTGCCAATTTGAGTACCTACCCATTATCCCTACTCTCTGTTTCCTGCCGCTCAGCCAATTTCCTAACCAGGTCAATAATTTGCCCTCAACTCAGTGGGCTTCTACCTTAGATAACAGTCTCTTATTTGGGACTTTATCAAATGCCTCTGGAACATCCATAGACATTCCCCTGTCCACTAATTTAGTCACCTCTTTAAAATCCCTTGATTCCCTTAGTATCAAAAAATCTATCAATCTCTGTCTTGAATACACTCAATGACTGAGCATCCACTGCTCTCTGAGGTAGAGAATTCCAAAGATTCAAGAAGAAATTTCTCCTTATCTCAGTCCTAAATGGCCGACCCCTTATTCTGAGACTGTGACCCCTGGTTCTAGACTCCCCAGCCAGGGGAAACATCCTCCCTGCATCTACCCTGTCAAGCCCCTTAAGAATTTTATATGTTTCAATGAGATCACCTCTCATTCTTCTAAACTCTAGAGAATATAGGCCTGGTCTACTCAATCCCTCCTCATAGGACAATACCCCCATCCCAGGAACCAGTCTAGTGAACCTTTGTTGCACGCCCTCTAAGGCAAGTATATCTTTCCTTCGGTAAGGAGACCAAAACTGTACACAATACTCCAGGTACGGTCTCACCAAGGCCCTATATAATGATAATAAGATTTCTTTACTTTTATACTCGAATCCCTTTGTAATAAAGGTTAACATACCATTTGCTTTCCTAATTGCTTGCTGTACCTGCAAGTTAACTTTCTGTGATTCGTGTATAAGGACACCCTTGTTGTAAAGCACTTTGGAATGCCCCAGGATTTGAAAGGCACTATATGAATGCAAGTTCTTTCTGTCTTCTTTACACACTAATTATAATCCAGGTGTGAGCCCATAATGCCTGTCATAATTTATTTCTTACCTACATTGGTGCTGCTACAAGCTGCTCCCCCAGTGGCTTCAGCATAGGAGGTGAAAGGCTGCTGTGGCTCAGGTGAGGGATCGTGAGATGCTCATGACCTGTGACATCTGGGAGCTCGGGCCTGAGAGGGCCTGGTTGCAGACTGCAGCAACTCGGTGGCTGCCAGGGCAGTCTGGACCAGCTGACTTTCTGGGGCCAGGATGGGTATTGGTTGAGGAGAAGACCAGGGTGCAGGTGTTCTGTTATTCTGAAAGAGGGCAACATGTTCCACTCCCACTGCACGATTGCCCTGATACCAGGCTGCGGTTCAGCACTCCCATTGATCTGTGCAGTAGGGAGACCCATGATCTGATTGAAGCCTTTTTCCATTTAATCTCCCAGCCTGTCCAAAGCAGAGGAGATGGTGGAGCCCAGACCCTGGATACCCCAAGTATGAGCATCCCTGAGAGAAGCTACTAGTGATGCCACAGATTTCTGCAAGGAGGACACAGCTACAGTGTCCATGGAAGTGACCACACACTCCCTAGTTAACTGCAGATCGTCGATGCCAGAATCCCACATAAGTTGGTAGCAGAGCCCTACACTATCTCCAACATGTTGTGGTATCTCTATGGCAGGCAATCGAATACATTCAGCAACTGCTGGTGCACAGAAAGCATTTTTCTTTTGATGGCTGGGCCCCTAAAGTTTGCATCTCTGTCCTTTTCAGCAGAGCTAGGGCACAAATTTGCCCTCTGGTGAGCTGTTTCCTGGGCTGTCCTTTCCACTTGCATCTGCTCCTGCTCACTTGCGCTCTGCGAATCACCCAGTGCAGACCACCTCTTACTTTCTGTATTGCCGGGGTGTTGACTTCTGTGCTAAAACTTGGAAAGATAAGAGTGAGTGACAGTGTATCTTTGGGAGAGTCGTCCCCTTCTGTCTGTGTGACTGCAGGGCCTGAGTCATCTGAAGGACTAAGATAAAAGGGCAGAGGGGCAAGGGTTAACGTGCAAGGGCAAGTAGTAGCAGATGAGTAGCAGAGTACTGCAGCACCAGGTTGTCACAGCGTGTGTGTGAAATAGAGTGTGTGTGAGAAAGATAGTGTGTGAGAATTAGAGAGTGAGAATGTATGAGAGAGAGTGTGAGTGAGAATGAGAGTGTTTGTGAGTGTGTATGTGAGAGTGTGAGAGAGATAGAGAGAGAGAGTTAACTGGAAGAAAAGCAATGGAAAATGGCCAAACATCCTGTTATCTGTTATGTGTAGCTCCAGTCTATGCAATGCTGTGTGTCCTGCCTCTGTCAATGATGTCGATGGTGGTGTCCGCGATTGGAGTCAAGAGTTTGAAATGAAGTGTGACCTCCTCCCAAGCTTGAGGCCTCCCTTTGATTGTGTGCCAGCTTCTCCTGCAGAAAACTGGGATGCTCTGGTCGACATCATGCTGCCTGCTGCCTCAGTAACACACCGTCCTCTGACCACCATGGAAAATTGCACCTCCCCTTTAAGACCTACTGTCTGCCTTTAAGTGGCAGCAGTCCTGCCAATTTCGTGCCCCCTCGAATGGGGAGCTGCCTATAAGCGGCATGATTAGTGGTGGCAGCTCATCTATTCTTTTTAAATGAGGTCCGACCACTAAAAGCGATCGGGCTTCAACTGACCTCGTTAGGCAGGTGGCGTGGCCTGTCCGAATATTGACCCCATAGTGTAAATACATCCTAAAATGCCGGCCCTTGAAATTACACAGTGGACTAATCGGTAAAAACTCTTCAAACCTTGATCTGAAATTTTCTTTCTGATAACGTAGTGAAGGCAGTAACCTGTTTAAAATAAATGGGTTAATGCTTATACTTAAATAGCAGAGAGAAGAATTTTGGACAAGTGCACTCCATATTTGTATCTATTATCCTGCAGTATAATTTCAAGGCCCTGATATTTCTAAGTATATTCGAATCAAAACATATTGGCCCAAAAATTCATCCCGGTGCGCGAGAGTACGCACTGCGTACTCTCGCGTATTCCCTCTGCAATTGCCGGTTTTCTGCATGCCCTGCGCATGCGCTGAAAACCGGCAATTGCTCTTTTGAAAAAGGGGGCGGTTCCTCGGTGCATCGCGTGCGCGCTACAGGCTGCGCGCACGCTGTGCACTTCATGCTTTGGACGCGCAGGTAAGTACTGAAGTATTTAGAAATGTAAAAAGGTGGAGTAAGACCCACTTTTAACAAGGTAAGTAGTGAATTAAGTATTTTTTTGAATTTTTTTTTACAGGTATATCTTTTTTAGAGACTTTAAAGACAGGTAAGTTTATTTTTATAACTTTTTAAAAGATTTTAAATTTTTTCAAAAATTTAATTTTTTATTTAAAATGGTTAATTTATTTAACTATACTTATTTTATTAATGTGATGTTTTTTTTTAATTTAATTGAGGTTTAGCTGTTATTTTGGGGGGGGTGTAAGATTCATAGATTTCACAGCACGTATGTGAAACTTATGAATGGAAGATGGTGTGCTGCCATTGGCTCTAACTGAGTCACGTGATCCCACAGCTCGCACGAATTCACTACGCCGGTGGGATACGCAAGCACTGCCCGGCTGATGTCTGGAACATCAAGTTCGTGCGAGCTGGATCTGAAAAAGCACAAGCGAGGTGAGAGATCGCGGGGAAGGCTTACCCCCGCGGGAACAGAGCGAGATCAATTTCTGGGCCATTAAGATTTTCAAGTTTCCAATTTAAATAAAGAAGTTGCATTTAAAAGAACACTTTTCACGACCTCATCTCTGAGTGAGAAGGTTGTGGGTTCAAATCTCACTGCAGAGATTTGAGCACGTAATCCAGGCTGCTGCTTCACCCTAGATTATGTGCTTTTTTATTCAGAGGTGAGAGTGCTACCACTGAGCCCAGGCTGACACCGTTAAATATTGAGCTCAAAACTGACTTCAAAACTACATCGCAGATAACGATAGTTATCCCAACACTGTAGTAAAAATCATTACTGTGTGATAGTTACAGATCCATCTCTCTGATCAACACGGATCAGCTCTGCCTGACACTACTTTTTCAATTCTCATCGACACTGTCTATTGGCTTTTCTTAGCTTACGTTGGAGGCCAGGACTTAGCATGACGAGGTGAATATAGCGTTCGTCAGACTTCATTGTGATTTCTTGCAGTTAAATCGAATAGGTATTGTGTTTCAACCTGTATTCTGTGGAAACTTAGGTTGGCTAGCAGGAGAACGAGGTGGCCTAGGTCACCAAAACACCTATTACCAGACAAAACATTGTAACTAAGTGAGTTGATGTTGATAACTCTTCCATTATGATAATTGGCAAAAGAACCAGGGGTGGGTTGAGGAGAAAATATTTTACTAGCGAGTTGTTATGATCTGGTTGTTACTGCCTGAAAGAGTGGCAGAAGCAGATTCAGTACTACCTTTCAAAAGGGAATTGGATAAATACCTGAAGGGGAAAAAATGCAGGGCTATGGGGAAAGAGCAGGGGAGTGGGTCTAATTGGATAGCTCTTTCATAGGGCTGGCACAGGCACGTTGGGCTGAATGGCCACCTTCTGTGCTGTATCATTCTTCTTCTTCTTCTTAGGCAGTCCCTCGGAACCGAGGATGACTTGCTTCCACATTAAAAATGAGTTCTCAGGTGACTGATGAGTCCAATGTGGGACCTACAGTCTCTGTCACAGGTGGGGCAGATGATGGTTGAAGGGGCGGGTGGGTGGGGTGCTTGGGTTGACGTGCGCTCACTGCGCTGTTTGTGCTTGGCTTCTGCTTGCTCCCGGCGAAGAGACTCGAGGTGTTCAGCGCCTTCCCGGATGCTTCTCCTCCACTTTGTGCGGTCTTGGGCCAGGGATTCCTAGGTGTCAGTGTGGATGTTGCACTTTTTCAAGGAGGCTTTGAGGGAGTCCTTGAAGCGT
Source organism: Squalus acanthias (assembly GCA_030390025.1). Lineage (NCBI taxonomy): Eukaryota > Metazoa > Chordata > Chondrichthyes > Squaliformes > Squalidae > Squalus > Squalus acanthias. The sequence continues at coordinate 104,694,860 of CM059430.1, read as the reverse complement.
TTCCTCTGCCCACCTGGGGCTCTCTTGCCGTGTCGGAGCTCCGAGTAGAGCGCTTGTTTTGGGAGTCTCATATCGGGCATGCAGACGATGTGATGATGTATCATTCTATGATTATAATAACATTCAGATTTTCAGGGTTGCTGATAGTTCAGAACGTGGGATGCCTTTTCTATTTTTCGGTTTCTGGAAAAAGTACAATTGGACATATGGACCTAATCTTAGGGTCACACACATAAATCTTAAATGAAAGAACTCTCAGAAAGCTCAGGGAACATCTCCCTTTATGTAATTTGGGAAGAGTTGCTTCACTTATAGTGACCACCCTTCAGAATATCCTACCAAGCATAGATGTTAATTCAGGCCCCTCAGCACTATTCTGAGGGAGCGCTATGATTCTCTACTCCATGCTCTATCCACTAAGTTCTCGGTTGAGGTGGAAGAATCGACATCTTTTACATCTCCCCAGACAGCAGAACAATTTCTACCTGAGAAAAGAATGATCTCTGCAGCTGCACTACTTTTGCCTGTTCCTGTTAGAAGCTTGTTTAGCACTACCACAAGCCTCACTATCATGGGCTGACAGCTGCCAATTTCCAGCGACTATCTTTGCTCAATGGAGCTCTGACTGAGGACCAAAGTGTTGATGTCTGACTCTATTTCCCCAGTGGTTGTAGCAGACTGACTTGAATTGCACAGAGCTGCTGTTTTCTGCATGCTATTAATTGTATGGTTTACGTGGGACAGTCTGTCTGTTCCAGCTCCATTAATTGCCTGGTGCTACTCTCCTTATGTCGAAACATCAATCTGTCTTGGGAGCTGCTGGTGCTAATTAAAGGTAACAATCATGGGTTCTTTGTTGTAGATGTGTTTTTTTATAGCTTTTTCTTCTCACATAATAGGATTATTATACTTATAAACAGATTCTGGTCTGTCCACTGTCAGATTGCTATGGCAATACTTTCTCAATAACAAAAAAATACATATTTTTGGAGGGAGAAAGAGAGCAATTAAACTTCTTCTCTTTGTTTCTCCTTCCATATGAGGCAAAGAACAATATTTTCCTGATCTGGCTTCTTTATGCCTCGGGTATATATTCTTTAAATCACCGCCCCTTTGGTGAATACGTGATGTTTATTTCAAATCTAACAGTTAGCGCAATGGAAGTTGCCTGATGTGGAGATCAGAGCATCCTCATGCCAGGTGAGACTTTCATAGAAATAACAACAGAAAACACTGGAAAAACTCAGCAGGCCAGGCAGCATCCGTGGAGAGAGAAACAGAGTTAACGTTTCAGGTCGAAGACCTTTCGTCATAGCTTTTGTTTTATTACATACGCTGAGGTGCAGGGTCTTACCACAGCTTTGTGAGATGTTACAAGTTGAGGACTCTTCCCTTTTTCTGTCCCTGTTCCCTCAATGTTTTCTGCTCTCACAGACTAGTTCCCTGGGATCCTTTACATCTAGACTTATCAGGGATTGAGACTTAGGTGGCTCCTATTTATAACAGCAACCACACACGAAGAGCAGCAGACTATATGAGGCTGAAGGAAAATGCAGATTCATAGTAGGAGGCTTTTGTTCTTTCTAGAGTGGCAGGGCTGGTCAGTATATTTCAGTGCATTTGCATCTGCATCTGAATTAAATGGATTCTATCCGAGGGATAAGGTATCATATTTTGTAGGGTTATCTCTGTCGTCAAGCTGGTGGGGTGGTGTTTAGAGCTGGCGGATCCAGTGTGGAATTGACATGATCAGCTCATCAGTTCTAAACAGGAATAGTTCGATGGAAGATCTGTTTGTGGTTCACGTACAGGTGGGTTTCAGCTCTGGTTTTGCCTTCTGGAATGGTGTTGGGGTGAAATGACAGAACGCTAGGGAAATTTTTGTTTGCTTACTGCCCCATTCATGCTGAAAAACAGATCAGTGGGATTTTCTTTTAAATCCTACCGTCCACTGGCTGCCCAAGGCCCATCTAACTAGATTTTCCAACAGGCCTCAAAATAGGAGACCAGATGCCCTGCCCGAAACAGGCGGGAATCTTACTTAAGTATTGAAATAAGCACCTGTAGGATCTTCATGCAATTTTCAGGTACCAATGGGCAGTGGATGTTCCATGGATACTCTGTCCTGTGGTACTGGATGTCAAGCAGCCTAACCGGTGGTGCTTAAAGGGACTGCTGCAGGCTGCTCCGAAAATGGGTACAAAAACTTTAGTGACACTCTTTTATGTGGGGCCAGGAGCCCTACAAAAATCTTCCTAACCGTTGCCGGCTGCTCAGTGTTCACTCCCCACCCAAGCCCCCAGGATTGCCTCCCCCACTTTAAGGGTTAACTTCCAGCTCAGCTCTACGGAAGAGATGCTCCTACCCCTGATCGGCGAGCTGCCTGTCAGTGCACTAGCTCACCCAATAAATTCAAATGAAGCCCAAGTACAGCAATGGTTCAGGCCTCTTGCCATTGAGTAGGTGGTGCAATCGCTCTACCCACTGCCCACCCAATGCGCACTGTAATATATGTGGGTGGAACAAATGAAGGACAGAGAGAGGATGAGTTGTTGTCCATGTGCTTGCTTTATTAGGCCAGAGCGAACTGAGCATGCTCATACTAAACCATGTGACAAACCATGTGATAATACATTACACTGCTTTCCCCTTAAAAAAAAGTATGTATTCCCCTCTCAAATACAACAAAACTATGGTCCCACCTTTCCCAGCATTACATGTACCAGATAACAAAAGTTCCTGGCTTTTTTTCTTTTAAATGAACTGGAAATCCAGTTTAATAACAGGTTTGCGGAGCCTTCCTGATCTCCTTGCAGAAGGCGTTGGTGTTGAACCAATTTTCGGGCTGTTCTGTTTCGGTTCTGTACTCAAAGATGATCCTGTTTCTATCTCAGACTTGTTTGAATCTGGTACTTCAGTTACTGAAGTCTGAACTGAGTCAAACTCATGTATCTGTTCATGATCAAGTGGTTAAAGATCACTGTTCAATCCAGGCCAGTAAACAAAGCTTCTTGCAATTGATTTCATACTGACGATCCCTGGATGTTCAGTATGAAGCTCAGCCAGAATTCTATCTTTCAAAGAAGTAGGTACCACCACTCTGTTTCCTCACTTTATACAACCTTGCTCACAGGACAATTCAGTATGACAGTTATGGAATGGTTTCAATTCTGTGTCCAGACACTGACCAGTCCATCCATTCAAGGTGTTTTCATACACTCTTTTCAGTACTGAGTTCTTTTGAGTCTCATCTGCAATCTCAGTTGCATTCACGGGAAAGTCTTTCTCAACTGCATCTAGCATGAAAATCTCACCTTCACTCACAACACATGAGTCCTCAAGTGGCAACCTGGACAAGGCATTTGCGATTGCGTTTTGCTTTGAAGTGCGATATCCAATCGTCTAGTTATATTGTGACAACAAAACTGCCCAACGTTGTATTCTTGATGTGGCCTTTGCAGGGATGGCAAATTTGGGCCCTAATATTGCTAGGAGCGGTTTGTGATTGGTTATCAGGGTAAACTTTCTGCCGATCAGGAACTGTTGAAATTTCTTGATTCCAAACACTATGGAAAGTGCATCCTTTTCAATTTGCGAGTAGTTTCTTTCGCTCTTTGTGAGGGTTTGCGATGTGAATGCGATTGGTTTCTCTTGGCCGTCATCCATTAAGTGGCTTTTGACAGCTCCCACACCGTAGCTGGAAGCATCACACGCTAACTTAAGCTCACGCTCTATATCGTAGTGCACAAGTAGAGCATCGCTAGAGAGACTTCTCTTACAAGCGTCGTAAGCTTCCTGTTGTGCTTTCGTACAATTCCATTGGACATCCTTCTTGAGGAGCTCATGCAATGGAGCTAACATGGTCGCTAACTCAGGTAAGAAACGTGCATAGTACTGGACCATTGCAAAGAAAGATCTTAACTCAGATACGTTCTGTGGCTTTGGAGCATTGATGACAGCATCAACCTTTTCCTTAACTGGTTGCAAGTCATTTGCATCAATTTGCAACAACTTTCAGACCAAGGTACACAACCACAGGCTGCACAAAAGCACATTTGCTCTTTTTCAATTTGGCATTGTAGGCATTCAACCTTTGAAGAACTATATTTAACACTTCTAGATTTTCTTCCTCGCTGCTTGTTGCAATTAGCACATCATCTTTATTACTCCTTGCAAAATCTTATCCATCGTAGTCTAGAAGATTTTGGGGGAGGACTTTACCCTATATGGCAGTTTGGTGTATGAGTGTGTGTGTTGATGGTTAGATACTGTTCACTCTCTTTGTCGTGCGACAGGTCATGCTTGTAGAAAACCTTTGATCGAGAGAGTGCTGCATACAAATCTTGCGATGTAGGTAACGAGTACTACTCATCGTTAACTGCTTGGTTGATAGTAATTTTGTAGTCACCGCGCAAGCTAGAGTTTTGTCTGCTTTGGGCACTACCACAATCGGAGTAGCCCTTTCACTTTTTTCAGTTTTTACTAGCACTCTGTTCTCTCACAGTTTCTCTTGCTCTTCCTCCACCTGACTTTTCAATGCATAGGGGACCGGTCTTGCCTTACAATAGATAGGCTTCGGGTTGGACTTGATGCGATATGCGCGTCATACCCAGTGATGTGCTCATAACTGTCTGTGAACATGCTTTCGTACTTGTTCAGCATTGTGTCGAGTCACTTCTTTGAGGCATCTACACTGAAGATGTTTTTCCAGTCTAGTTTTAACTTTATCCACCAGTCTTTGCCCATGAGGGTTGGACTGTTGCTGTAGCTCGCTACAATAATAGGCAGCTTTACTGACTGGCCATTGTGTTGAATTGTACATTCCATTTGTCCACATGTCTCTAGGATTTCTCCAGAGTAGGTTTTTAACTCTACGGTACTCTTTGTAAGTGGTACTTGATTTAACTTACTCGCATATGTGTCCTTACTCATGATAGAGCTGTCTGCCGCCGTGTTGATATACATATAAATATATTGCTCGTTGATCAAAAGTCTTTCTCATGACTGCTGGTGTTGCCGTTAGTGCATAGTTACTGTAGATGCCTAGTTTTCAACATCAGGTGTGTTCACTTCAATATTGTGAATTCCTCCCTTTTGTTGTCACTGCTTTGCATTGCCACTCGAATGGTTCTTACTTCCTGTTTTAGATCTAGCTCTGCAAGCTGTTGAAATATGGTTTTGCTTCTGGCAGTGAAAACACTTCACATTTCTGTATTGGTAGGTCTGTGATGAATGATTTCCATTGCAGCGATAACAATTCACTAAGCTGCTCTCACCGACATGCTTTCGACTCAGTCTCACAGCTTTAGGTTCGGCGGTGGCTTTGTGACTGTAGACCTCAGCTGTACTAGTCACTTGAGTTGGACGGAGCTCCTTAGCATTCTTGGACACCATCTCCATAGATAGGACAATTTTGCATGCTATGTCAAACGTTAGGTTCGGAGTGTTCAGTAACTTGGACTGTGCGCGCTCATCCACCAGTCCACACACAAATTTATCTTGCAACGCACAATCCAAAAACGTGCCGAAGTTACAATGCAAAGACAGGTTCTTAACAGCTACAATGTACTCACTGATGGTCTCACTTTGTTTTTGGTTTCTGGTACCAAACTTATAGCTCTCTGCTATTTCATAACAGCTTTGGTTCAAAATGGTCCTCGAGTTTCTCGACATTGTCTTCAAACGACCCATCCTTCGCTTTCCCTGGCGCGAGCAGATTTGTCAATGTTCCGTAGACATCTGGCCCGATCTCCGTTCGAAAAATTGCTTTTTTATGTTCATGACTTACTTTATTTTGAGCTTGAACATTCTCATCTGCACCTTTGGTCTCAATAAATGTTATTGACCCTAAAAAACATCTTCATCCGCTCAATGTAAAACTGAATGGTTCGCGAGCTTGGTCGTACATGCCGAGGCTTCCAATGAATCCCGTAGGCGCGGCCATGATTGTCCTGATCCCGACGAACAGTGACTCAGCACGCTACCTGTGTACCTGTGAGAATCAACGCTGCTGTTGCTGTGTATACATACATGCAAAGGTGAAGCACAGATGATTCTGTATCAGCATTAACAGTAAAACATCACAAAACTTCAGTTTAGGTGTCAAAAATTCACCTTAAACTTGTCCACTCGAAGGTTGAAACTGTCCTTCCATGGTCCCAAAAAATGGCTTTGGGATCCCATCCTTGTCACCAAAATGTAATACATGTGGGTAGAACAAATGAAGGAGGGAGGCAGGATGAGTTGCTAGTCCATATGCTTGCTTTATTAGGCCAGAGCGAACTGAGCATGCTCATACTAAATCATGTGACAAACCATGTGATAATACATTACATGGACTATGATTGAAAATTGCGCCGCCCGCTGCCCGTTTCTGCATTTAGGGTCATTTATATTACAGGACTGTGGGTTGCTGTTTTCGATTCTTCATCCTGTTTTTAGTTTGAGTGGAAGAAGACAGTTGGTTCCTGTTTTGAATAGTTATTTTTGCTCACTCAACTTTGTGTTTCATGTTGTATGTTTGTACAACTACTGTTTGGGCTAACATTGAGCTACTTTGAGTCTTAGATGTAGTGGTGATTATGGTGATGTCTCTGCCAGGCCTGTAGTCGGCAGACAATAATCAATCTGTACTCCGGGATCTCCCTGGAAGAATGTTATGATAACTTTGTAAATAGCTGGTCTTAAGTCCACTTCCCTTTAAAGTTAAGGGTCCGAATCATCTCATTAAAGAGAAAGTCACCTTATTTCTTTTGCAAAGAATGAAGAGAGGTGATCTTCTTTGGAGATGCACCTGGATCATAAACATGTTACATTTCAATTCACTTGTCCCCTAAGCATAAAGCAGTGGAAAAACCTGAAGTATGGATTTCTACTTTTCAAAACGAAAATCTTTCTAATAGTTACCATAAATACTGTTTTGCCAAACTTTTCCCCTGCAGACTATGTTAAAGGGATACCATCTATTTTCTTAGCTTACCAAATTTCAAACCAGTCCAAGTAAATCTGTGGAACACACCTAATTGATGTGATCCAGCCTTTTGAAAAAAAGGCATGCCATTTCTGATAATCATCATTGTGAATATTTCCATCTTCTTTCTATAGTAATCAGCCTACTACTCTTTAAGGGGGCATTATCAACATTTTAGAGTTCCACACAGCAATATGTTGAAGAAAATAACAATACAACATTCAGTTTTCATTGTCTGATACAAAATATGACCACTCGGTAGCTCAGTTGTGGTTTAGTGCTGGACTGGGAGTGAGATGACCCTGAGTTCTATTCCTGGTAGAGTTCACACACAGCCTTGCATCCTTCCAAGGTGGATAAAATAATTACCAGATGTGGGAGGAGACCAGGAGACTGCAGAGATTGTGCACAATAGTTGCAACGCTGTTATAAGTATCTTCAATTTACACTCCTGGCTGTCAGCAGCAGGAAGTGAGATCAGCAACACCTGGTGGTGACCAGAAAAATCAGTCAATCCCTCTTTCTCGCTCACTCTCGCTCACACACACAAAAGATGGCTCCATGGGGGAGATTTTTGGTTCGGGCCCATAATGGGTGCGGTATTGGCAGCGTGACTGCGGCGCCCACCCCTGGCCACGGTCGGGAGGCCCAAAGCTTTTCCAGGTTCGAGCCTCATTTAAATTTTACTGGTAAGCTGTGAGTGGCAAACAAGTGTCAGCTGCAGCTTACCTGTTTGGTGCCACAGAAAATCGCACAGCTTCTGCAAAGAGGCCTGCTGGCAAGTAGGGCCTATTTGGGGGTTGGGGGTTGGAGGGGTTTGTGGATCCCGGTGGCAAACAAGAACAGGCCAATTAGGCCTTTCAATGCCTGGAAAGAGTGGGACCAGCATGCACCTTGCATGCTTCAACCGGTTCTCCATGAAAATTTCAACCCGGGGTCCTACTATCAGCTGGGACCCTGATTTGAATATTTATACAGCCTCCCACCAGTGTTGGCCAGGAATGCTGGACACCTATTTAAAGGCCTGCCCGAAAATTTAATCAGGCAGACAAATGGGTGTACAAGGTCCCCACCAGATTTTCTTCTGCCAGTCACCTGTTTTTCAGGCGAGAAACAAGCAATCGAAAATTGCCCCTCCCCTTCCATTTGTTTTCTGCAGCAGTCCACACTTGGTGATAATAGGTATCTGATCCAATACTTAAACATTACTTTGCTCCACAGTAGGCCTTGCTATCATATTCTATGCCAAGAAGGCAAAGAAAATAGTGATTCTTAGGTCTCTATTTCCAATTCAACCAAAACTCTATTTTGGAGAAGTTCTCGTATTTTTGAGATTGCTCTGTATGCTGAGCCTTTAAACCAGGAACATAAAGCAGCAATGGTTACTGGTGTTGTCTATTTTAGTTGTAATAAGGGCAGAATATTAAGTTGTGTGTAGGTTCCCTCCATATGTACCAGGATCAGTTAATAGATACTTTTTTTCCTTAGGTTCCACATAAAGTAGTCATTCCAGGACATGGTGTCCTTCATCCTCAATATCACTTTTACAGATTGGGCTTATTCTGTTCCTTCTTGCAATTATTGGCCCCTTTGCTTCAGTTATAGCTGATTCTGTTAACTCCATATAGGATGTTGTCAAGAACATGTTTAGTTTGGAATCAATTTAATCGGCTATACATCCATTTCATTAACCTATTATATTTGTCCATAGATTGGGGCAAATCTCTGGATTTTAACTCCCTGTGCATTCGCTGATAGAAATATCTTCCCGTCTTTGTTTGATTAATCCTTTTATAACATCATTTTGGGTTGCTTTGGGGCGAGGCTTTGTTGCTGGAACAATCAGGAAAAACCTGTGGCAAAATTCCAAAAAATGGGCCACTTGGGGAAAGTTTGCTCTGCAGGAAATGTTAAATCAAATTATTCCCTAGCAACTGAAGGAAAAGTCTCTTTAGCTTTATTTAAATTCAATATCAGCACATGCGCAAGATGGTATGATGATGTTATTGTACATTGATGACATCCCCACATACATCTGAAGACCTTCCCAAGACTGGGCTTCAAACAATAGAACAAGTAGGTACAATAATGTACAGGAGTCATCTAATGTCAATAGATGGCTAAAGTCATGAAGAGGTTAAATGGACAAAAGTGAGAAGTCGCACAACACCAGGTTATAGTCCAACAGTTTTATTTGAAATCACAAGCTTTTGGAGCTGCTGCTCCTTCGTCAGGTGAAGTGAAGGAATACCAATCGGCAAAGCATATATAGACAGAGAACAAGGCCTGTGCAGCGTACAATGTCAGACGACTACAGTTAATCTTTCTGACTGCCTTTTATCACACCTCGGCAGAGAAACAATCAGGTCAGTCAGGAAGGCATTATATCAAAGACATAGCAAGATACAACTAAGACAATGAGGTGGGGTCACAGGGGGTCTAATGTGTCAAATGCTGTAGTCTGTGTGGAAAACCATAAACTTTAAACTTTTTTACTTTTTTTACTGGAAATCACATCTGTGAACAAGCCAACGACGACTTGAGTCTGGATGACTCTACGTCATGTAGCGTGACATGAACCCAAGATCCCGGTTGAGGCCGTCCTCATGGGTGCGGAACTTGGCTATCAGTTTCTGCTCGATGATTTTGCGTTGTCGTGTGTCTCGAAGGCCGCCTTGGAGAACGCTTACCCGCAGATCCGAGGCTGAATGTCCTTGACTGCTGAAGTGTTCCCCGACTGGGAGGTAACAATCCTGCCTGGCGATTGTTGCGCGGTATCCGTTCATATGTTGTCGCAGTGTCTGCATGGTCTCGCCGATGTACCATGCTCCGGTGCATCCTTTCCTGCAACGTATGAGGTAGACAACGTTGGCCGAGTCACATGAGTATGTACCATGTACCTGGTGGGTGGTGTCCTCACGTGTGATGATGGTATCTGTGTTGATGATCTGGCATGTCTTGCAGAGGTTGCCGTGGCAGGGTTGTGTGGTGTCGTGGTCGCTATTCTCCTGAAAGCTGGGTAATTTGCTGCGAACGATGGTACTTTTGAGGTTAAATGGAGACAGCAATTACAAAAAGTGCATTTAACAACATGAAGGAGTTTATGTGTAACATTAAAATCAGTCCAGTGATAAGAAATAGATTGCCTAAGTGTTGTATGTGGTCAACAGCATTGTATTGATGAGAAAATTGGACACTGAACACTGACGTAAGAAGACCGGAGGCTTTTGAGTTCTGATGTGACAAAGGTATGCTGAAAAATTAGCTGGACAAGACGAATATTCATGAGAGGCTCCTTGAACTAGCACAAAGAAAGAGAAAGTGATAAGGAGAAAAATGACCCTAATTCTAATGCAGGTGTAACATCAAGGGCTGATAAAATCCACTAGTGCAGGGACCCAAAAGTATAAAGCGCACTGATCGGCAATCCCCAAAGTAGAGACAGCACATAGGGAGAAGGAGCATTTCAAAGGGGATGGATATTTATATTACAATGCTATTTTCTGCAAATGTTGTTAACCCCCAAATTTCTCCTTTATTTTCCCGAAGGTGCTGATTCATGCTGCAAACAGTCCCACAGGTGCCGATTACTGTCTGTTACCACACACAAATAGCCATTCGAATGGTCCAAACAATGATTGTCTGCAAGCTATTCAACTGTGGGGGGGAAATAGAGAGAAATAGCAGTCAAACATATCCTCAGCTGTGAGTTATGTGTAATGAAGTCATAACCCTATTTACAAAGGAGGGGGTTTATCATTTTGTTACAAATAATGTGCAACGGAAATTGTTATCTCTGCCCCCCCCCCACAAGCCAAACTGTAATTTCCAGCTCGTGTCACTGGATAATCATCAGGAACAGAGAAGCTGGCTTCTTTTTCTTGTCTCGAGCTCAGGAGTGCTGAGGGTCATTGTGGAACCCTTGCCTCTCCCCTGGCTGAGATCTGCTACCTCACCACAAACTAGAGATTGAACCAGACGCCCTTCCCAGTCTGTATGGCACAGTTCCACACTGCGGAGTGCGTGTAATGACCGAACCTACCAGACTATTTCCTATCAGGTAACAAAGTCCTTTTAAGTAGAGATGAGAGAAAATTTGCATAAGCCTGATTATTGATCTTTGTATGCTAAGTGTCCATGGTGCCCCTAATGTTCAAAGTATAATTGATATAGATGTAGTTGAAAATGTCAAATGAGCTATTTATCATTTTGCGTGGGAGATTTTTTTTTCATTGCATGTAGGTAGTTGATGGGTCACCCTCCAAATTATATACCTTAGAAAAATAGGTAGATAATAATTTAGCAACCCTGCTATTATGCAGCACCAACTTGCTCTTGTGCAATTCATTGGCAAGTGAAAATATTGCAGATAGCTTGCCATGCCCCTGCAGTAATAGTCCATTAGAATGTCTGAAAGTGGAGGAGGCCTTAGATGTACAACATTAACTAGCCTACTGGAGACTGTTAACACATGATCACTTCTGTCACTCTCAAAGCCCTTGCAATTCCTCGGCAATCCTTTAGAAACTGCAAATCCACCTTAGCAGTTGAACCAGGCAATTAATCACTCGGAAGCAAGAAGAGAAAGTGTTCACGGGGAGCATCAGGGAGGCAATTAAATGACACTGTTGTGCAGAATAAGAATGGTGAGATTTCTGCTCCCTCGACTGATTTATTTTAGTCAGCATGTGTTTTGCACACATTGGAACAATTAACCCCTCTTCATTAAGACATGGTGTGACTCTAATTTCCCTCGGTTTCTTAGCAAACTGAGATGTTCCATACCAACAACAGGATGAGAGAAAAAAGTGATACACCAGTTTAGTCACGCAATTTTCAGTTAGTCAAAATGACGGCATTGTAACATTTGACAGCAGGGAGCATTGGCGCTGAGACCAAACCTAGGCAAGCTAAAAATAAATAACAGTCTAATTGGCTCAAAAACCTGACATGTTCTGTGATTTTATGTAAAAGCAGGAATAGGAAATGAACGATTTGAGCTTATGCTGTCATATCGCAGTGGCATTTTTCAAAGTGCTAAAATGGTATCAGAATATTATGGGTCTTTGGTGATAAGACATTTTTTTGACCTAAGGTGATAGAAATTTCAAAAGTACAAAGTTTAACTCCATATGTTAACATAAGTTTGCTTTCAGAAAAAAAGTGATGTTGAATATCTGTTCTCTTCTGTACAAACCTTTTTTCAAACAATTGTAATATTTAGGTTTAAGACTTGTACTTAAAGGAATTTCACTGTTTTTTGACTTCAAGGCTCCTGCTCAAACCAGTTGCTGCCAGATATGGGTGAATTAGTAGGCTTTCCGCTTAGAATACAGCATGACTGGGAATTAAGGGTTACGGGGAGCGGGCAGGAATTTGGACATGAGTCTAGGTTCGGATCGGTCATGGCCCTGTGGGTAGCGTAGCGGGCCTAGGGGCCGTGTAGCCTGATCCTGCTCCTATTTTGTGTGTCCAATTCTGTTAGGTTCAGGAGATGGTTCTGTGATAGTAGATTGGCGGTTAGGATCAGATCAGCCATGATCTTATTGAATGGTGGAGCAGGCTCGAGGGGCCAATTGGCCTACTCCTGCTCCTATTTCTTATGTTCTTATGTTCTTAATGAGCAGAGGCCCTGCAGAGTAGGGCAAGCTGCTAGAAGAGGGAGGAGGAGGAGGGGGAGAAGGGCTCTCAGCGGGAGGCCATATCCACCCAGGTTGGTCAGGGAACAATTCTCCTACCTGAACCTCAGCGAGGAACAGTGTACGAGATGTCTGCACTTCAATAAGGACGTCCTCACTGAAATCTGCCACCTGCAGCAACAACAACTGCAATCTCAGAGCAGGGCGAGGATTGCTTTGCCAGTGGCTGTGAAGGTGACCATGGCGATGAACTTTTATGCTTCTGCCTCCTTCCAGGCTGGAACTGGAAATATTTGTAACATCTCCCAGTTTGCCGTCCACTGTTGTTTAAGGGAGGCCACTGAGGCTCTTTATGCAAAGAGAGATAACTTCATTTAATTCACTCTTGCCAGAGACAAGCAGCAGAGTGAGCATGAGGGTTTGCTAGGATTGCAGGTTTCCCCATGGTGCAGGGTGCCATTGACTGCACGCACATCGCTTTGTGGGTGCCATATGTCAACTCTACCATGTACTGGAACTGGAAGGGATTCCAATCCCTCAACGTCCAGCTGGTGTGCAACCATATGCAGCACATCATGCAGGTCGATGCCCAGTATCCTGGCAGCAGTTATGATGCCTTCATTCTGTGGCAGTCCACTCTGCCATCTGCATTTGAGCCACCACAGCAAACCAAAGGTTGGCTACTGGGCGACATGGGCTATCCATTGAAGACATGGCTCATGACTCCGGTGCACAACCCACGCACATGTGCGCAGCATTCATACAATGAAAGCCATGCTGCCACACAAAATGTGATAGAGCAGGCCATTGGCATGCTCAAACAACAGTTCTGCTGCCTGGACCGCTCTGGAGGAGCCCTGCATTTCTCGGCAGAATGGGTGTCAAGATTCGTGGTGGTCTACTGCATGTTGCACAACCTTGCCATTATGGAGGGATAGCCCTTACCCCCAGCTATTTTTTTTTTATTCGTTCCTGTGATGTGGGCGTCGCTGGCAAGGCCAGCATTTATTGTTCATCCCTAATTGCCCTTGAGAAGGTGGTGGTGAGCCACCTTCTTGAACCGCAGCAGTCCACGTGGTGAAAGTACTCCCATGGTGCTGTTAGGGAGGGAGTTCCAGGATTTTGACCCAGCGACGATGAAAAAATGGTGATATATTTCCAAGTCAGGATGGTGTGTGACTTGGAGGGGAACTTGGAGGTGGTGGTGTTCCCATGCACCTACTGCCCTTGTCCTTCTAGGTGGTAGAGGCCGTGGGTTTGGGAGGGGCTTTGAAGAAACCTTGATGAGTTGCTGCAGTGCATCTTGTAAATGGTACACACTGCAGCCACAGTGCGCCGGTGGTGGAGGGAGTGAATGTTTAAGGTGGTGGATGGGGTGCCAATCAAGTGGGCTGCTTTGTCCTGGATGGTGTCGAGCTTCTTGAGTGTTGTTGGAGCTGCATTCATCCAGGCAAGTGGAGTGTATTCCATCACACTCCTGACTTGTGCCTTGTAGATGGTGGAAAGGCTTTGGGAAGTCAGGAGGTGAGACACTCGCCACAACATACCCTGCCTCTGACCTGCTCTTGTAGCCACAGTATGTACGTGGCTGGTCCAGTTAAGTTTCTGGTCAATGGTGACCCCCCAGGATATTGATGGTGGGGGATTCGGTGATGGTAATGTCTTTGAATGTCAAGGGGAGGTGGTTAGATGCTCTCTTGTTGGAGACAGTCATTGCCTGGCATTTGTGTGGCATGAATGTTACTTGTCACTTATCAACCCAAGCCTGAATGCCGTCCAGGTCTTGCTGCATGTGGGCATAGACTGCTTCATTATCTGAGGAGTTGTGAATGGAAATGAGCACTGTGCAATCATCTGCGAACATCCCCATAGCCATACGGCGATCAGCTGAGGAGCAGGAGCATGAGGAGGAGAAGGAGGAGTAGAAGGAGGAGGAGGAAGATGAAGTGAGGAAGCAACCTGGAAAGCCCTTTTCTGGCCGGGCTGTCCATGAAGGACAAATGCGAGTGCGATACCAGTAACCGCAACCCTAATTCCCCATTCACCAAGAGTCTCACCTTCCCTTCCCTCTGTTACTGACCATCACAGCATCCCCCTTGGCCACAATGCAAAAATAAAAGCCACCACAAAATAAACATTCCAAATGAAATTTATAAATGAAATCATGCCATATTGCATACAAATGTAAACAAATCACCCTTGTGCATTTCCTTAGTGCCTGTCTTCAGTGTGCCTTTGCCTGTCCTCGTGCGCCTATGCAGTGCTATCCCAGTGGCTGCAGCATGGCTGGTGGAAGGCCATTGACATTCAGTGGAGTAGATTGCAGATGCCCTTGGAGGATGACCTCGAGCAGCTCTGGGCCTAGAAGGCCCAGCTGTGGACTATACCATCTCGGTATGGGCGGCAACAGTCTGGGCTGGCTGGCTGACAGGCAACATCATGAGCGCTGACAGAGTGGCAGGGGTGGAAGTTTGAATGCTGTCATCCTGAGTTTGAAGGTCAGATTGCTGGTCTGCTGTGACACCCTGCAAGCCCCTTTAAACACTGTAATCCACAGCCATGATGGCAGCAGTCTGAGCTTGCATGGCAGCAGTGTGAGTTTCCACTGCGCACTCAGATTAAACATAGGATTATATAGGATATACAGCACAGAAACAGGCTATTCATCCCAAACAGTCCATGCCGGTGTTTATGCTCCATTCGAGCCTCCTTCCGTCTTTTCTCATCTAACCCCATCAGCATAACCCTCTATTCCCTTCTCCCTCATATGCTTATCTAGTCTCCCCTTAAATGCATCTATACTATTCTCTTCAACCACTCCCTGTGGTAACGAGTTCCACATTCTCACCACTTTTTGGGCAAAGACGTTTCTTCTCAATTCCCTATTTGATTTCTTGGTAACTATCTTATTTTGATGGCTTCTAGTTTTGCTCTTCCCCACAAGTGGAAACACTTTCTCTGTATCTACTCTGTCAAAACCTTTCGTAACTTTAAAGACCTCTATTAGATCACACCTCAGCCTTCTCTTTTCAAGAGAAAAGAGACCCAGCCGATTCATCCTTTCCTGATAGGTATACATCGCATTTCTGGTATCGTCCTTGTAAATCTTTTTTGCACCCTCTCCAGTGCCTCTATATCCTTTTTATAATATGGCAAATAGAATTGTACGCAGGTTTTTCTCTCGTGTTGGCTCTCTCACCACCTGCCGCAAGCCCAGTTTTGCAGCTATGTCCTTCACGACTCGGCCAGTAGTGGTGCTACTGACACACTTTTGGTGATGGACCTTGAAGTCCCCCACCCAGAGTACATTCTGTACCCTTGCTACCCTCAGTGCTTCTCCCAAGTGGTGTTCAATATGGAGTACTGATTCATTAGCAGGAGGTTTCCTTGTTGGGGATTCCCAGGGCCACCCCCTCCCGACTATATACCGCTGTGCTACCACCGGTGGGAGAGGACACACCCAGAGATGGTGATGGTGGAGTCTGGGGCGTTGGTTGAAAGGTATGATTCTCTGAGTATGACTATGTCAGACTGTTGCGTGAAGAGTCTGTGCGACAGCTCTCCCAATTTTGGCACAGATCCCCAGATGTTAGTGAGGACTTTGCAGGGTCAACTGGGCTGGGTGTTTTTTTTCATTTACAGGATGTGGGCGTCGCTGGCAAGGCCAGCATTTATTTCCCATCCATAACTGCCCTTGTGTGTGGCTTGGAGGGGAACTTGGAGGTGGTGGTGTTCTCATGCGCCTGTTGCCCTTGTCCTTCTAGGTGGTAGAGGTCGTGCATTTGGGAGGTGCTGCCGAAGAAGCCTTGGCGAGTTGTTGCAGTGCATCTTGTAGATGGTACACACTGCAGCCGGAGGTGGTGGGAGTGAATGTTTAAGCTGGTGGATGGGGTGCCATTCAAGCGAGCTGCTTTGTCCTGGATGGTGTCGAGCTTCTTGAGTGTTTGTGGAGTCGCACTATAAGCTGCACAGGACCAGCAGAGAGCTGCGCAGTTTATAGGGAACCTTGTTCATGACTGCTGCCAGGATACCGGGCATTGACCTGCATGATTCACTGCCTATGGTCGCACACCAGCTGGATGTTGAGGGAGTGGAATCCCTTTCGGTTCTGGTATATGGCAGAGTTGAAATGTGACGCCCACAAAGTGATTTGTGTGCAGTCAATGGCAACCTGCACCATGAGGAAGCCTGCAATCTAGCAAAGCTGCTGCTCTCTGGCAAGAGAGAATGAAATGTAGTTAGCTCTCTGTATAGAGAGCCTCAGTGACCTCTCTTACACAAGAGTGGACGCCAAACTGGGAGATGTTGCAAATATCTCCAGCCCCAGCCTGGAAGGAGCCCGGTACATAAAAGCTTATTATCTCAGTCACCTTCACAGCCACTGGCAATGCGGTCCTCACACTGCTCTGAGGTGCATTTGTGGCTGCAGCAGGAGGCATATTTCAGTGAGGACATCCTTACTGAAGCGCAGACGTCTCGCACATTATTCCTCGCTGAGGCCCAGGTGGAAGAATTAATCCTTGAACACCTTGGGCAAATATGGCCTCCTGCTGAGAGCCCTTCTCCCCCTCGTCCTCCTCCACCCTCTTCCAGCATCTTGTCCTGCTCTGCGTGGCCTCTGTTCATTCTCCAAGTCATGCTGTAATCCAAAGGGAATGCCTACTAGTGCATCCATGTCTGGGAGCAACTGGTTTGTGCAGAAGCCCTGAAGCCAGCAAAAGGGCCTTCAGCACCTGCCACAACACTCCCTGCAGACCCCGGCAACCTGAAACAATGAGAGAAAGCACCAAACAATTGTAGAATCATACCAACAGCCAGAAGAAATCAACCAGCAACCAACCCGCAAGCAGCCGACGATCCCTTCAAATAGCGCTGGTGGGGGGGTCCTCCCCGCTGCCGAACGCGTGCCCAGCCGTGCGAGGTCAAGAGATGGCAGCCAGCCAAGGCGTCGAGCTCCAAAATGGCACCGCCGGCATCAAACCAGCACCGCACACTGACCGACGACACTATCTGCCCATCCTGCACACCCCCAGCGGACGCTCCCCACGCACGCTCCAACACCCTCACCAACATGGCGTCCAGCTTGATTCGCCTCACAAGTGTGCGCGCGGGCACGGACTGTAAGGGGTTTCGGTCCTAGGTGCTTGTACGGGGTTAGGCCTTCGTTGCCTAATACTATTGCTTGCTCTGGTCTCCGGCCAGCCTTGTTGCAATAAGCACCTGTGAGTGGTTCGACCCACTTGCCCTTACGGTTCTAACACTGGACTTAGGTGCGAGAGCAGTAATGCAGAGAAAGACTCAAATAGACCCGGTTGAATAGTACGAAATGGAAATCTTTATTGCATAACGTCCAAAATCATGAAGTACATGTCATAGGCACAAATTAATGACAGTACAAGTATACATACATTCATAAAACTTGGTCTAGGGTAATGAGGAACGCACGGCACATCGTAAAAAGGGGAACACATTATATTTATCCTTAATAAAACTACCCTCCCCTATCAATACCTACACTAATCTAGATTTGTAGGATCGGGAGACATGCTCACCACTCGTGATACTTCGGAGAATTTTAAAATAAGGCACTCGGCTCGTTTCGCTGCAGTTTTTTCTTGTATTTTCGGGCGCGGTCGGGGTTTACTGACCGTGGCGGTACGTGGATTCTTCTCCTCTTCTTCTCGTCTCGTCTCGTCTCATAGTCAACAGAGTCCAGAGAAAAACAGAAGGCTGCTCGTCCAGCAGAGCGATACCCGAGGATCAGAATAGGAGAATAAAAGTTCAGCAGTCATCAGCAAGATAAAACAGTCAAGAGTTCAGCCCGAGTCAAGAGTCAGCAGAGATATGAGTCGAATCCAGAGAATAAGCCCCCCGATGGACATTTGTTCACTATAGTTATAGTGCTGTGTTCCCTTATCTCCTGCTCAAATCTTAATGTTTGTCCTTTGTGTAATACTGGTGCACAAAAACTCCCAGCATGGGGCGATTCTTTCCTTTAATGGGTATTGGTAGCACCTGAAACTGGCCAACTATCCGTTAATGTTTTCCCCATTGTCAAACTGGCTAGGAGTCTCCCTGACTGGTTTTGGGGCCTCCTCGAATACTGATATGTGTATTGCTGTGTCTGGATGGGCCTTCGATTGCCCAGTACAATGGTCCTTACTTGTGCATGGAAAACGATTTCAGCACTTATATCTTTGCTATTGTCACGAATGCAAACAGGTTGCATCCTGCCTTTATCAGTGTTTGCTGCGTATTAACCAATCTTATACTGAAATGTTTATTCGAACGCCATCTTGTCTGCCCATTGAAAATTCTGGAAGCTTCTGCCACGAGGCGCGGCGGCCATTTTACAGGCTTCTGTGTCCTGTTTAATCATGACAGCATTTCGTTGAAATAAAACTGATGAAACGAATCTGCTTTATCTCGTTATTTCGAATCGCGATAATTGCGAATTTTACAGATGCCATTCTGGACCCGAAATGGCACCTGTAGCACCGAAAAAACGGGCACTACCGATCCCAATTTTGCAACCACTGTGTCCGTGTTTTGGAAATCCCCCATGCTGGAAAGGATGGACTCTAAGCTCTGCGCAAAGCCCTGTGCCAAGTTGGTGCCAATGTCATGCTCCTTGTCATTGATCGCAGGCTTCCCAATGCAACAAGCATTTCATTGTGCATACCAGTCCATTCGCACACTTGTGGACCCAACTTGTGCAACGTCTGATGGCTGATGTCTCAGCTTCCATTACAGCAGAAGCAGCAGCCACCCAACATCTGGTGGTATCTGGGTACGATTGTTCTGGAGTCTCCAGGAATTAAAGATGGGCACCAGCATATAGGAGTAGAAAAGAGGAATAAGGTGCATAAAAGAGTGAGTGTGTTGCATAGTACTAGAGAAGAAAGTAGTACTAGAGGCGGAAGTAGTACCATATTAGATAAGAGCAGACTAAGAAAGACTATGAAAAATTCAAAAATGGGTTTAGAATGCATGTACGTAAATGTATAAAGTGTGGTGAATAAGGTTGGTGAGCTACAAGCACAATTAGCCGTGTGGCAATATGATGTTGTGGCAATAACGGAAACGTGGCTTAAAAATGGTGAGGACTGGGCACTTAATATTCAAGAGTACAAGTTGTTCAGAAAAGATAGGGAAGGGAAAAAGGGAGGTGGGGTGCCAGTGCTGATTAAGGAAGACATTGTAGTGTTGGAAAGGGAGGATGTTCTGAGGGGACATGGACAGAATCTATTTGGTTAGAGTTGAGGAGCAAAAAGGGTATGATCACGCTATTGGGGGTATTCTATAGGCCTCCAAATAGTGAGAGGGAGGTAGAGGAGCAAATCTGCAGGGAAATTGCAGAGATATGCAAGAGCTATAGAGTGGTGATATTGGGGGACTTTAATTACCCAAATATCGATTGGGATAATGCTAAGGTAAAGGGAAAGGAGGGGGAGGAATTTCTGAAATGTGTTCAGGAGAATTTCCTTGACCAGTATGTTCTTGGCCCAACGAGCAAGGAGGCATTGCTGGACCTGGTGCTGGGGAATGAGGTGGGCCAGGTCGACCAAATGTCTGTGGGAAAACACTTGGGTATGAGTGATCATCGTATCACAAGATTTAGATTAGCAATGGAAAGGAACAAGGAACAATCTAGAGTGGAACTTCTAAACTGGAATAGAGTTAACTTCAATGGGGTGCGAAGGGATCTAGCCAGGGTAAAATGGAACCAAAGACTGACAGGAAAAACTGTAATGGAACAATGGGTGATCTTTAAGGAGGAGATGTTCCAAGCACAGGCTAGGTACATTCCAACAAGAGGAAAGGGTAATGGAACCAAAGCAAGGGCTCCTTGGATGACGAGGGAGATAGAGAAGATGATGAAACAAAAAAAGAGGGTGTATGATGCATGTCAGATGAATTCTTCAAGGGAGAACCAGACCAAATACAGTAAGTTGAGAGGGGAAGTGAAGATGAAAATAAGATTGGCAAAGAGAGAATGAGAGTAGAATGGCGGTTAACATAAAAGGGAACCCAAAAATCTTCTACCGGCATGTAAACAGTAAGCGGGCAGTAAGAGGCGGGGTGGGGCCTATTAGAGACAAAGAAGGTGTTATATGCTTCGAGGCACAGGGCAAGGCTAGAATACTCAATGAGTACTTTGTATCGGTGTTTACTAAGGAGGCGAATGCTGACAAAATATCGGTAGCAGTGGAAAAGGTAGAAGCAATGGAAGGGGTGAAAATTGATAGACAGGATGTACTAGAAAGGCTGGATATGATTAGAGTGGATAAGTCGCCTGGTCCAGATGGCTTGCATCCCAGATTGCTAAGGGAATTGGGGGAGGAGATAGCGGAAGGGCTTGCCATAATTTTCCAATCTTCCTAGATGCGAGGAAGGTGCCTAAGGATTAGAAAGTGGCAAATGCGACACCATTGTTCAAGAAAGGGTGTAAGGACAATCCTAGTAACTACAGTCCTGTCAGTTTAACATCAGTGGTAGGTAAAGTTTTAGAAACAATAATCAAGGAAAAAATTAACGGGCACTTGGAGAGGTTTAAGCTAATTAAGGAGAGCCAACACGGATTTGTAAAAGGCAGATCATATTTGACTAATCTAATTGAATTTTTTGATGAAGTAACAGGGAGGATTGATGAAGGGAATGCAATGAATGTTGTCTACATGGATTTTCGGAAGGCGTTTGACAAAGTTTCACATAGAAGGTTAGTTAACAAAATTGAGGCTCATGGGATAGGTGGGTCAGTGGCAGCTTGGATAAGGAATTGGCTTAAGGACAGAAAACAGTGAGTTGTGGTAAATGGCTGTTTTTCAGACTGGAGGATGGTAGACAGTGGTGTTCCCCAAGGGTCAGTGCGGGGGCCACTGCTATTTTTTGATATATATATAAATGACCTGGATATTGGAATACAAAGTAGAATTTCTAAATTTGCCGATGACACCAAACTTTGGGGTGTGGCAAACAGTGAGGATGATACCAATCGACTGGAACAGGACAAAGAAAGGCTAGCAGAATGGGCAGACAAGTGGCAGATGGAATTTAATACAGAGAAGTGTGAGGTGATGCATTTTGGCAGAAGGAACAGGGAGAGGCAATATACACTTAATGGCACAGTTTCAAAGAGTGTGCAGGGATGGAGGGACCTGGGAGTTAATGTGCATAGGTCCCTAAAGGTGGCAGGACATATTGAGAGAGTGGTTAGCAAAGCATATTGGATCTTGGGTTTCATAAATAGAGGTATTGATTACAAAAGTAGAGAAGTTATGCTGAATCTTTATAAAGCGCTGGTTAGGCCACAACTGGAGCATTGCGTCCAGTTCTGGTCACCACACTTTAGGAAGGATGTGAAGGCCCTTGAGAGGGCACAGAGGAGATTTACCAGAATGGTTCCGGGGATGGGGGATCTTAGCTACAAGGACAGGTTGGAGAAGCTGGATTTGTTTTCATTAGAGCAAAGGAGGTTGAGGGTTGATTTGATAGAGGTGTACAAGATTATGACGGATTTGGATAGGCTAGATGGGGAAAGGCTGTTCCCACTCGTTGATGGTACAAGGACTAGGGGACACAGATTTAAGGTTTTGGGCAAGAGATACAGGGGGGATGTGAGGAAAAACTTTTTTATGCAACGAGTGGTGAGGACCTGGAACTCGCTGCCGACGGAAGTGGAGACACTCAATGTTTGCAAGGGGAGACTGGATAGGCACTTGAGGGAAATAAACTTGCCGGCTATGGGGATAGAGCGGGGGAATGGGACTGACTCGATTGCTCTGCAGAGACCTGGCATGGACTCGATAGGCCGAAAGGCCTGCTTCCATGCCGTTATGACTCTATGGGGGAAAAATTCAGTTGGTTGTGCCTCCCGTTAGCGCCTTAATTAGCAGGATGTGGATGGAAAGCAAGATCAACCCTCCCCTTTAAGAACTGGCCTGCGCCATTGTGTCTGTGTTCCATTGCTGACTGACATCACATGAGCTTCGCCAGCGCTCTGAGTTAGCGCCTCGCTCCTCGGCCTTTGCGCCTTAAGACAGATGTGTAGCGCCTGATTTAGCGCTCCAATCACTTCCAGGGGCGATAAAAGTCAAGTTTGCAGTCGGAGGCGATAATTAGCGCTAGGCGCTAATCTTTGCGCCCGGCCGATAAATGCGCCCCAAACGGGGCGATACTGAATTTTTCCCCCTATGACTCTATGACCCATCAGCCTTCTTCTGTAGCCTGCCCCATCAATGAGCTCATCTGAGTCCTCTGTTGCAGAACTCGTGTTCGAACTCGCTCTCCAGCAAACTGGCACCTACGCTATCCTTGCCCCCTGCCCTGGCTGCAGGCCACTCGTGCCGGTGTTTCACCACATGCAGATTCCGCCTCAATGCTATCCTCTAATTTACGCACAGTTTCTGAGCTGGTGGCTGCGAGTGTGAAATCGAGAGAAGATGTGTCTTCATCATCACTGTCTTCTTGCTGTTCCTTCACTGCCTGGCCAGGCTTGCACTTCTTGGGTATCTGAAAGGAGAAAGGCACAAAGATAAGGTTGTGGTGAGGGGAGGGTGGAAAGTAAGAGGTACACGCTTACACCATCTGCAGCTTGTAAGTCAGAAGAGATTAAAGGATGAGGAGGGCGTGGGCTGTGAGAAGGAATATTAGGTATGAGGATACCGTCATCTTCAATTGATTCAGTCCCACCACTGGCCATGGCTCAGCAATTGCCTATCCAATAATGGCCAGCACCCTCTTCTCCATGGGGGTAGAACATGCAGGCCCCTCTGGTTAGCTCCTGCTGCTTCCTGTTGTGCACCACCTTCTCCTGCAAGAGAGAAGGTCGTGTGTCAGCGAGTGTTGTGCAATCTGTTTGGGTGATGTGGTTATCATGGTTGAATAGGTTGCAGTGTGTGCCAGCTGTGAGGTGTGGGTGTGAGGCTTGCAGTAGTGCTAAGTGTGTGAGGGTGCGGTGGAGCATATGAATGTTAGGTATGAGTCCTGATCGATAGGGATTGTTGGTAGGTGAGTAATGGGGATGTGGTGAATTGAGGAGTGTCTGAGGTTAGTGGTGCAGTTGGTAGGATATGGCGTTTGAAGATGCATTCACTGACCTTGACCACTTGTGTGAGGTTATTGAACTTCTTGTGGCACTGCATCCAGGTCCTCGGGGCTACACTCACCACCACCTTCTCAAGGGCAATTAGGGATGTCCAATAAATGCTGGCCTTGCCAGCAACGCCCACATCCCAGGAACAAATAAAAAGAAAGACTCCTGGCATTGACCTCCACGTTTATCTGCTCCAACTGTCTTTTGAGTGTGTGTGGATACAGGACATCTTTCCTACTTTCCACCTCCTCCACCAATGCAGTGACCAAACACCTTGGAGCCCATTCTCTCACATGTTGTCCCATTCTTCACTGTTTCCCAGGTCAGATTCACTTCTTGCATGACAGCCAGCACCTGCACCGGTCACAATGCACCTCCTCTTTAAGAGGTGCAGGCTAGCTTTAAGCAGAGTAGGCTAGCTTTAAATAGAGCTAGCAAGTAGCGAATTTGCCCTCTGCTGATGCATGCAGTCAATCAACAGTGCAGTTAGTGCTGGCTTCATGCAGAAATCATTATAATGAGCAGGCAGCACAAAGTTGACGTGCAGCTTGCATTGCAATCAATGGGTGCGGGTTAACCGCGCATCGCGATCTCCACACCTGTTTTCAGGGGCTGAGCTAGAGTGTGGTATCCCCTAAATAAGATGAAGGTTACTTTTCAACTCATGTTGTTATGGTCAGTTGCCAATGGAAAGTCAGGCATTTCCCTACAGAAAGAAGAAATTAAAACTTGTTTTCATTTGCTGTATGGAAGCTAGGGTTAAAAAGGTTTCCTGATTGCATTCCCTTAGTTTCTTTTTTTTGAGAGAAAGCAAAGAAGCAGGCAGTTTACTGAATCGCATTCCAGTCAATATCCCTCAGCTAGCTCGCCGATGAATGGAGACCTAGAGACATGTGGCGAGGGAGGATATATTAACTTCCGCCCAAAATGGGCATGAAATTGGAGGAGTGGCTGCACCATCCACCCGAAGCAGGTGTCCGAAGGCCCAAACCATTTTCAGCGTCGGGGCTCACCAGCATAATTCGGGCGAGCGCTAGTGGGCAGCTTGCTACACCGCTGGGTGGGAAATCTGGCGGCTCAGTGATCGAGCTGAGCTGAAAGGCTTCATAAAAGAAGGAGGTAGCGCACCAGGGGCGGGGCAGCAGGCCACTGTATTTTTATGGGGCGTGGAGCAGCAGTGCTACTCTTCCTTGCCCTACAAAAATTCCCTCGCAAAAATTTCTGGTCCTTTTCTGGAGTGGCCTCCAGCGGTCCTTTTAAGGACAGCTAGTTAGGCTGCTTACTGCCCGATACAAACGGGCGGGGTGTCCTGGGGTGCAAGCTCCTCCATTTCTACCTGAAAACTGCAAACATGGTCCTACAACCGGTGTGGGTCCCCGATTTGCGTATGTAAGCAGCCTCCCGCCTGCTTCAGGTTGACGTGCTGCATGCCCGTTTAAAGGCCTACCTGAAAATTTTACCAGGCGGCCTTGTGGGTCTCCAAGGGGCGGCCAAGGTGCCTCTCCCCATTTTTCAGTCCAGAAATCGAAGGAGCACTCTTGCTTCTCCGAGGCCCACTAAACAAAGATCATTTTAAACTTACCTTCTGTTGTGCCAGTGGGACGGAGCATGCCCAGTGCATGCCGCAGCTAGTTGTCTGTCAAAATTGCATGTGAGGGCCTGTGTACACCCTAAGGATCCCAATTTGCATATTAAACGGGCGTACCGCCTGAAACAGGTGAGCGCCTCGGCTGCCCGCGAAGGTCCCTTTGAGGATGGCGGTGGGCAGAGCGCCAGCGTAAATGGGACGGGAGTCATTTTCCGACTGTCTTCACGCCGTATACGCTGGGAGGCCCAACTTCAAATCTACTCCGTAGGGATTTCTTTTCATTTCCATAACTTTGTTCTCGATCTGGATTGTAATTCACATTGCAAGAGGTTCCTTAATTTGCCAATTTAATTAACTGATTTAAATAATGAATCTTAAGCACTTTTATGTAATTCCGAGTTCATATAAATCTGTGGCCTCTTCCAATCCCAGCATCTCAAGATCTAAGCAATTTTATTTGCAAACTCTTCTAATCTCCCTCTTCAATAATCAATTTAATTTGTCCTGCAGATATATTTTCAGTTGCACTTAAAGGAGCGTTTCATCATAATCATCACGCGGACCATTTTTCCAATTTGAAAATAAGTAATTGGTAAAATGTAACAGCACTCCTACTGAGCGGCAGCTTTGATTTTAAAGAAAGACTAGCAATGTTTTAGAAAAAGAATCTCTTGATTCCAGAAGGGCTGTGCATCATTTTAGTCACAACATCACACACAATGATACTTCAATGGTGCAGTGTTATTTTAGTATGCTAATGCCACTGTTGCTTTGTGTATTTTCTGAACAGGTGGATAAAGCTGGCCTGACAGGATTACACAGTGGGCAATGTCACTTTAATGGTATGTAAATGAAACAGGTATTTGAATATTTCTGTCAAGTTTTTGCTTTGAATGGAACAGAGGGAGGAATTTTCAGATGTCATTATGCATCAGGGAATCTTTATAAATACCCTTCCTTCCACCCCCATCCCATTTAATTCTGATGGGAACACTTCAGTTTCGGATTGGCCTGTCACTTCTGTTAAATTGTGCCACGGGCACAAAGATTAAACATCAATGTCCCATCAAATATGTTACATGCTTGAAGCGATATATTGTGACTGAATTCACAGAACAAAGATAAATGGTGTTTTTATTTTAGCGGGTAGTATTTTTTTTTTAAAACCCGTTTTTTGAAAATTTTCTTTTGTAGTGGCATCGCGCAACATACTGCTCCTCCTCACCATCACTCAGCCTGGCTCATGAGCGGTGTGTCACATTGTGAGGTGTAAAGTATGGTAGATAAAAACAGATACTAACTCAAAGCTATC
This sequence comes from Squalus acanthias, assembly GCA_030390025.1. Taxonomy (NCBI): domain Eukaryota; kingdom Metazoa; phylum Chordata; class Chondrichthyes; order Squaliformes; family Squalidae; genus Squalus; species Squalus acanthias. The sequence continues at coordinate 104,668,256 of CM059430.1, read as the reverse complement.
AGTGACAATCGTGTGGTGCCATTCTACAATCTGCTCTTGTTCACCAAGTCGTTGTCTACTGTTGCCAATTAGGGAAGAAGGAAAAAAGGACTTGTGAATGAAGTGTGTCTTCACCTTGCTGTTGACTGTGTGTTGCCCCATATGTTTGATAGTTTGCTATATAACTGTCATTTCCCAGAACTGTTGTAGACTGTGATCGTTTTTGTCCTCATTGATTAGAGCTAACCATGACCAGAAAATGTCCCTCACTATCATTTTAAGATGACTTGTACAATTCTTCACACTGTCATATATAAATTGATACTGATTGTAGATGTGTAGCTTACAGTGAAAGAAAGACTAGCACCTTTCACTATCTCAGGACGTCCCAAAACGCTTTACAGCCAATGAAGTACTTTTGAAGTGTAGTCACTGTTGCAATGCAGGAAATGTAGCAGACAAATTGAACACAGCAAGCTCCCACAAACAGCAATGAAATAAATCACCAGGTAATCTGTTTTGGTTATTGTTTGAGGGGTAAATGTTGGCCAGGACACCAGGAGAACTCCCCTGCTCTTCATCGAAATAGTGCCGTGGGATCTTTTATGTCCACCTGACAGGGCAGATGGTTTGAAGTCTCCTCAGAAAGATGGCACCTCCAACAGTGCAGCACTCCCTCAGTACTGCACTGGGTATCAGCCTAGATTTTTGTGCTCAAGTGGAATTTGAAACCCCAACCTTCTGACTCAGAGGTAAGAGTGCAACTACTGAGCCAAAGCTGGCACTTAAAGCTGTTGGCGAACTCATACAGTGAAGTAACATATCGTAAAATGGCTCAAATGGCCCAACTAACTGACCCTTTAACTGGAACATCACATTTTAGCTTTGATGCAAATACTACCACTTCACAGTAAATTCTGAGTGTGAATCTTTCATTACCTGGTCCCATTCCACCAGAAGCAATGCATCACTGATTGATATAAGCTGGTGTCGCCAGTCAGTAAGTGTTTAATCTTTGTGTCCACACTGAACAAATCTCCTAATTTTCGTTTTAATATTATTCATTCCACTTCAGCTGTGAGAAACAATCAGCTTCAGGATTCCAATGTTATTTATTTATGTTTTTCACTCTTTTGTCTGTGTGCAGTCAGTTTTGAAGTTTGATTCATAACTGGAATAACAAAATAGAGCAAATTATTTGGATTAGAGAGTCCAAATTAACATAATTCAATTTGCGCTGAACTTGAACCTTTGTCTTCTTTCTCTCCATTTTATAAATCTATTAGTTTTTAGCTCTCAAAAAAGCTTCCGATATCATGAAATGGATGAAATTTAGGCTTTATTTTAAGTAGATATGGAAGAGGGAAGGAGTCGGAAATGTTCAAAAGCGAATTTGCGGGTGATCATGGGAAAGGAGAAAATAAGATGAAGCAGAAAAGAAATGCAGGCATAAAAAATAAACTTAGAATGGATAACAAATCTAAGAGAAAGTAAGGAACACAATTCAATGCATTTGCCTGTGTGCTAGAATCATTAGGAATAAAATGCTGCATTTCGATGCATATGCAGCAAAAGGAAAATTTGATGCCATAGGAATTGTTGAACCATATTTCACCTCAGAAAATTAGTGAACTTAATGGACAAGAGTTTCCACTTTGGGCTCAATCGGCAGAACGGGCATAAAATTGCATTCAAAATTGTGCTAGTTTTCAGAAGTGATTTTTTAATCTTAAGTTTCTGCTCAAATTCATTTTTATATCACCAAAAGTAAAACCTTCCATGAACCAGCGCAATCGGGCAGGGTTTTAGAATGTAATTTAAAAAAATATCTTTAACCATTAAAAAATATTCCTTGATTTTTTTAAGAGTATATATATTGGTGCAGTTTTATTAATACAGCTGAAAATGGGTTTATCACAAAAAATAAGCATTTTTAATCAGTGTGACCTGTGGGTAACCCGATTTTAAATAACTGAAAATGACTTTAAAAAAAAACTATACAGAACCATTTGCTAGTTACATTAGTCTGTTTCTTAGCAAATGAAAAAAATTTGAAAGCTTTAAAAGTTGCCTATTAGTATCCTTGCGCCTACAAAAAACAGCTTACTTTTTGGAGCTTCCTCGAAGGTCCGCAAACAGGCGCAATTAGCGGAAACTCCCAATGGCGATTAATTCGATCGTCAGGCATGGCCAGTTTTGTGGGTTGGGCCAGCTTCTAGTAGGATTTTTTTAAAACTAGCGCAGAAGATCACGGAAGCTTGCAAAAGCACTGGACGTAACTTGTGCTTGAAATTCCTCGATCTTTTGTGCTGGTTTGGTCGATTTTGGCTGAATTTTGGCGGGAAATACTAGCGCAACCTAACGGAAACTCTAGGCCAATGTTCTGCAAGAATAGAAATTGTAGGATGGGAGATGGGTTTCTGTATATGTACAAGGTAATCTACATGACAAAGAAATTGAAACAATATCTTAGGGAAGGGAAAAAATAAAGGGCCAGAAATTCGGCTGTTGTCGGGTGAGTACGCGCTGTGTACTCACCCGTAAGGCCATTTGAAGTGCCGGTTTCCTGCATGCACTGCACATGCGCGGGAAACCAGAACTTCCGTTCCCCTGAAGGGAGGGGTTCAGAAGTCGAACGCGTGCGCGGGAGAGGCTGCGCGCACGCAGCGAACTTCGATTTTATTTTCAGGTTTCTCCGGGAAGGTAAGTATGGAGAAGCTGCGCTTTTAAAAAGGAGGCGCAAGGTCTGTTTTTAACAAGGTAAGTGGTTAATTAATTACAATTTAAAAAAATTTTCAGCAGGTTTATCTTTTTTAGATACTTTAAAGAAAGGTAAGTTTATTTTTAGCACCGTTACAAAGTATAATTAATTTTTTCAAAAATTTTAATTTTTGTTTAAAGTAGTTAATTTATTTAACTTATAGTTATTTTAAAAATGTGATTTTTTAAAAAAATTTATTTGAAGTTTAAGTGTAGTTTTGGGGCCGATCTCTATTCATAGATTTGACAGGTCTTCCTGTCAAATCTATGAATGAAAATGCCCTGCTAGGATTGGCTCTCCATGGCCCACGTGATCCCAGGGGACGCTTCAAACTAACTGCACCCCTGGGATACACAAGCACTGCGTGCCGGCAGCTGGAGGAGGCCCAGGACCCGAAGTGCTTGTAGGCCCAAAGCACAACTGCAGGCGTGGTAGGCAAGTACGCGCGCGATGCTTGCACCCGCAGGAAGCCAGAAAGCCGAATTTCTGGCCCAAAAAAAATGGCTGGGGTTTAGAAAATGGGCAGAGAACTGGATTAAAAAATTGGGTCTGCTATTGCCGCCTAAACTAAGTAGGTCCTTTCGGGCAGGGAGGGGGGGAAGTGTTCAGTCATGATGCTCCAGCCATCATGGTATTAGGCAGGCTTGATGGACCAGCTGGTCTTTTCCTGCCCATCAAATTTGTATGTTCGTATTTACTGATGTTTGGGGAGAAGTCCTGCGCAGTGGCACTTCTGCCTATGAAACGTAGACACACATTTTTTTAAGCCCCAATTTTTAAGTAAGAGGAGGGAACATTTTTTCTGTATTTTTTCAAATCTGTCTTATTCTACTAATGTTTAGTGAATTAATGCATTTTGGTTTTCGTACCCTTGCCTGCCATTGATGATGCCAACCCAATGGTGTAGATTTGGCTGCACATGTCCTTGTAGCAAAATGGCACACCTGTGCGAGTGGCTGTTTGCTGACCTGTGGAGGCAGCTTCCCGTAGTTATTGTCATGTAGGTGTCCCAGGGCCTATAATGGTTACAGTGGATGTGGGAACTTTTTGCAGTGTCCCTGCAGTGATAGCATTACAGAAAATATCACCCAAGTCCATGGAATCAATACCTCTCCACATATAGCCTTATTTGATAAAAGAAAGCACAGGGGTGTTAAGCGGTTTTGATTGAGTGAATAAGGGGAAACTGTTTCCACTGGCAGGAGGGTGGGTGACCAGAGGACACAGATTTAAGGTAATTAGCAAAAGAACCAGAGGGGAGATTAAAAAGATTTTTTTTTTTTAATGCAGTGAGATGTTAAGATTTGGAATGCACTGCCTGAAAGGGTTGTGGAAACAGATTCAATAGTAACTTTCAAAAGGGAATTGGATAAATATTTGAAAAGGAAATATTTGCAGGGCTATGAGGAAAGAGCAGGGGAGTGGAGCTAATTGGATAACTCCTTCAAAGAGCTGGCACAGACACGATGGGCCGAATGACCTCCTTCTGCACTGCACCATTCTATGAGTGGCATGGTGACTTCATGACAGGTACGGTCAATCTGACCATGGTGGCTGGTGCTCTCCCTGTCATGCCTTCTTTCTTCTCGTACCATTAAAGCATCAAAGCACCACCAGCAATAAGGCCATAATGAATTACCAAAAGGCACTGTATTTGATGTAGCCACCAGTTAGATACAAAGACACACCCCGCAGTAGTATAAATGTTGCTACCCACAAACGTCTACAACAACTGACTGATGCACTCATTGTAACATCAGTGACTTTTCTATTATTCGAGGATAGAACAGTAGCCAAATATTTAATTTCTTTTACTACTGGCAAACAACAGAAGTAGAACAGGTTCCTCCTCACTTAGTGTTACCTCTTCAAGTTTACTGACTACATCCTCTGGGATATGTGTAGCTGTGATGGGTACTTGCAAAGGTTGGTGCGACGAATGTAGTATCTTGTGAGGTATTGTTTCATTCTGGCCCACTAGTAGGCTACTGTTCTAACCTCGAATGATAGAAAAGTCACTGATGTTACAATGCTGTTTCCAGGAGTCAACTTCCATCAGAGTTTACATTAAAATACTGTTTGTGCTGTTTGTATGCCTGTGTGGGAGCGGATGCGAGAGGCATGATATAAGAACTGAATGCTACTGGTCTATAGCTTGGGGAGGCTAGAAGACACATCTCTTACCCATTTGAAGCTCTTCAAGATGGTTGTCCAGGGTTGCCTCCTCTAAGGGAGTTGAGGCCTTGGAAATGGTGAGCTCTTCTCCAGCTAAGGTATGTTCCCTTGTATTAGGTACCATATTATGGTGATATACCATGCCACGTTATAACGTTGAAGGAGTACATGTACAGTGACAGATAGTGCCAAGGCTATGGAGTACCCAGGTATCATTACGTTTTTTTTCATTTATTCATTCATGGGATGTTGGCGTCGCAGGCAAGGCCAGCATTTATTGCCCATCCCGAGTTGCCCTTGAGAAGGTGGTAGTGAGCCACCTTCTTGAACCACTGCAGTCCGTGTGGTGAAGGTACTCACACAGTGCTGTTAGGTAGGGAGTTCCTGGACTTTGACCCAGCAACGATGAAGGAACAGCGACATATTACCAAGTCAGGATGGTGTGTGACTTGGAAGGTAACTTGGAGGTGGTGGTGTTCCCATGTGCCCTTGCCCTTGCCCTTCTAGATGGTAGAGGTCGTGGGTTTGGGAGGTGCTGTCGAAGAAGCCTTGGCGATGTCAGGCTGTTGCTTGACTAGTCTGTGGGACAACGCTCCCAATTTTGCCACAAGTTCCCAGATGTTAGTGAGATGGACTTTGCAGTGTCGACTGGGCTGGATGTGCCTTTGCGATGTCTGAATCTGGTGCCTAGCTCAAGGTCAAGTGGTCCATCCGGTTTTATTCTTAATGTCATTTTTTGTAGCGGTTTGATACAACAGAGTGGCTTGCTAGGCCATTTCAGAGGGCAGTTAAGAGTCAACCACATTGCTGTGGGTCTGGAGTCACATATAGGCCAGACCAGGTAAGGACGGCAGGCTTCCCTCCCTAAAGTACATTAATGAACCAATTGAGTTTTTACGACAATTCGACAGTTTCATGATTACCATTACTGATACTAGCTTTTTTTATATTTAAAAGCTTTGAAAACATGCCTATTAGTGTCTCTGTGCCAAAAACACAGCTTACTTTTAAGAGCCTCCTCGAAGGCCCGTAAATGGGCGCAATTAATGGAAACTCGCAATGATGATTAATTCGATCAGGAGGCCTGGCCAGTTTTGTGGGCGGTGCCGGCTTCTAGTGCGATGAAGATCACGGAAACTCGATTCGCGCTAGACGTAACTTGCATTGAAATTCCTTGTTCTTTTGCGCTGGTTTGGCCGATTTGGGGCGAATCGCACTGAAAAAAACCAGTGCAACCTAGCGGAAATGCCAGGCCCATGACTTTAAAATGGGGACTGAATTATGTCTCTATGCTCTGGTCCAAATATCCTCAGCTCTGCTTCACCTCTAGTTAGAGTTCACCTCCAACTCTACTTCACCTGATATTTACATTGGTCCCAACTTTCCACATGCAATGCCATGGGAGATGAACTAGTAAAATATTAAATCCCATATTTAACCTTCTGACTCAGAGGCAAGAGAGCTACCAGCAAATCCAAGCTGACATGGTAATGCAATAATATGTTAGGGGAATTCACAATGCATTAGGATGCTAGGCTGGGCGAGATGAAACATTAGAGAGATGAATTCAATGGGTTGAAAAGCCTTTCTCCTCCTTAACTTTTTCTCCTCAACTTTTCTCTCACATTTTATGTTATTGAATTCTATCATAGCAAAATTCATTTCAGAAATCCTACAAATATTCCCTCACTTAATCCCTTTGCATTATCATTCTAACCTCTGTTCTTTTTCTTGAATTCTTACAATTACTCAACCACTCCAGCTAAGAACCTAACTGAAGGGCCAAGGCCAATATTGCAGAAAACTATGGCAAGAATAGGAGACAAAATGTAATAAGTCGAGAAGTAGCAGTTAGCTGACGTCAAGCTTGGCTTTTAAAAGCCTTCATGTTGTAAAAACAAGGGAAAACTGAGAGAGTTAAGAAATTAAAGTTCTGGGAAACAATGGGCTGGATTTTGCCAATGGGGAGCTTTTGGAGGCGGGACTCCCACTTGTCGGGTTTCAGTCCCGCCTCCATCAACTTCTGGCCAACCCACGCTATTTTCCCTTGCTTGCCCAAATTTTTGACAGACGAATTTTCATTGTTTGACAGCTATGTGAAGCTGTCAAACACTGATATTCTCTGTAGTTTGATGAGGTCTTGAATTCAAGACCTCATCAAACATCTTTCTTTTGTAGAAATTAGATGGTTGCTGCATTGGAGAATGCAATGGCCATCTGTCATCTCTACCGCGGAGGTGTGAGACTCTCTGCATACCCACCGATTGAAGCCTGCAGGAAGAAACAAAGGTAAGTACACTTTTTCTAACACTTTGCACTTACCTCAGATACTCACCTCTCCACACTTGCACCCATCACTCACCTTCACAGCGCACTTTTGCACCCCTCCGACTCCCTCCAACCCTCTACTCGCCTCGGTGACCCTAGCGGGTTTCGGAGCCTTCGGGAAGCCCGCACTTATGTGGCCAAAAAGGGGATAATCCTATTTTCTGCCTGTTAACTACCTGTTAACAGGCAGTTAAGTGGCTTTAATCCCTTCCCGCCTCCAAGGAGATGGGACCCGGCGTGGGACGGCTACCCGCCTCCTGGCAAGATGGCATGGAGGTGGGTTGAGGGCGGGTTGGGCACCTGCCCCCAAATTCTGCCATTTTCCCGGCAGTCCCGCCTCCAAACCCGCCTCCCCAGGGCTGGCAAAATCGCCCCCCCCCTTGTGTTTGAACAGGAGATGGTGTAATGAATCTCGATTCCAACAGAATGAGGAAGCGGAGGTGGGGGGGTGTGGGGGGATGGTGGGGGGGGGGGGGGTGGGAGGGAAGAGGTTGTAAAATTATATATTTGGAGTTGAGGAGAAACAAGAGAGGAAAAGCAATAAATGCCTTGACCCACCCAATATCTGGGTAAGGGATAATGAGACCAGAAATTGAGTGGAGAGCTCATGCCACTTTATACCAGCTTACTGGAATGCACCTTGTGCTGCCCTGTGATGCTCCTCTCTTAGAAGGCAGATTGAAGATACACTATCAGATTGACACTGTATCTATGAACCAATAAAAACAATTATTTGATAATAAAAACAGGCAAATGAACAGTAAGCAATGCAAAGCAGTATAGCCCCAATCTTCTTGAGAGGCCTGCAGCCACGGTAATAGCCAATGGCTTTGGGGTCTTCTGGCTATTGCACAATGGTTTACTCGACTGCTTTCTTTTCTCAGTAAAGATATTCGTTTCATTCTGCTTCTGGATTCAAGGAGTTAAAATCAGTTTCTAAACTGAAGCCAGCTTCCTCATTCCTGCCATCAACACATCAATGGAATCTCATTAATACAGATGCTTAGTTTTCTGAGTAGTGAGCTTGAATTTGAAAATAATGTACAATTGATCAGTCATAAAAATAATAGAATCACAATGTCACTTTCAGTCATATCAATACGAAGCACACTGTCACATTATTGATAATGTCTTGAGCTCAGAAAGCTGATGCTTGTGTCCAACCCAAGAGATTGAGCTATTTTAGGAAGTCTGATTTCATTTCGTTTTAAAAAGAATACTGTTTTTGTTTCTGTAGCAGTTTTGTAGTTTTCAACATTATCTTCAGTTATTTAGTATTCTTTTCATATGGTGGGGGAACTCTCTTTATGGCTTACATCAAACAGTTCATCCCATTTATTGTTCAGTTCTTATAGCCTTTAACTAATATACAGCACAAAGGATCATTTCGATTTGGCTTATTTGATAAAACTATGTCAATTAAAGTTATCTCTTGGATTTATCGAGGTCAATTGGATCATCTCCAACTGAACTCCATTGATTTTCCATGACAACATAAGGAACACAGTACAGCAGTTGGACTTTAAAAGAATTACATTTGTCATATAGGTTAACTGCATCAGAATTATCATCAAATATGATAATATGATGAGGAAGGAATGTGTCGGGATATCACTTTGGCTCTAATTAATTTTGTAAAAGTTGCTAATTCCAACATTGGGGGTAAAAATTGAGTAGCTACCTTCGCCGGGCCCAAAAAAGTTAGCGCCGATTTTCCCAGGTAGCACCCCGAGAGGGAGGAGGGGCGCTACTGGAAGCGCCCCGCTTCCCTCTTGGGACGCTGTGAGCCAATATCGCGGCGCTATGTGCCGCGGTACTACAGGCTTTCCTCCCCTTATTAAAGGGGAGGACTCTGGCGCAGCGCGTCCTGGCACCGAGCTGGGCCACCAAGGATCGGGAGTGCCGGCAAACGAACCCAGCACTCAAGAGGAACGCAGGGCTCACGGAGAGCAGCCGGCACCCCGCGGGGGGGCTTCACGGGGGCCGGGGACATCAACGGGGGCAGGTGCTGGCAGGCAACAAAAATGGCCGCCCGCCACCTCCGCTTTAACTAGTGCTGCCCCGGCCGCAGGTAGGTTCACCTGACCCCGGCAGACATAGCGTCCGGCAGTAAGTCGGGGGGCACCACCCAATATTACAGCCGGGGCGCGAGCGGGGCGCTGCTAACCTCCTGCGCCGCTAACCTCCTGCTGAATTTCACGGGAGGCATTAGCGGCGCCAGTTGATTTGCGCCCCGTTAGCGCCCTCTTAGGGCACTAACTGGAGGTGCAAATCAACTGAATTTAGCCACCTTAAAGTTCTGGATCTCGGATAATCAAGCCCGCAGTAACAAATTATCTTTAATGACTTTTATTAATGGTACTAGAATACAGAGTAAGCACTACAAAAATACAAACTCAAACAAAAAATTAAAAAGTCAAACAGAAATGGTTCTAGTTACCATTCTGGGAATAGAAATATGGGCCTCATTGAGTAGTTGCCTCTTGAGTCTGTTCTAACAAACTGGCAACGATGTACACCTCATACAAGTGACTTGTTTACAAGAATGCATCAACTGTCCTCGCACTATATTGGTTACGGAAGAATTTAGTCATTTACCTTTTTTAACTTTTTTGTCAAGTATTACCCCTTTGCTAGCAAGCTACCAAGTTCTTAACCATACATCCTCTTTTCAATACGATAAGGATCAAGAGGTGTGAAGACAATTGCTATCAGACTGTACAAGCAGACATTTGCTGAAGAGATATGGGGGGTTATTTTGGCCAAAGGGTGAAAACAGGTGGTAAGACTGGATTTAGCACACAATTTTGGTCCTAATTGCTGATTACCATAATATGCAGGTTTAGAACTCAAATGCTGATTAGATGCAATTTTCGTGAAGCAGTATATGTGGACTCCTCACGCCCACTTCCACTGAAGGTTTGGAGTGCGCTGGCTGGCACACAATGACACATTGCAGGATGGCTCAGGGACCAAGGGAGAGGGTGCACCGGTTCTCGGACAGGGCATTGGAGGTCCTGGTGGAGGAGGTCCATAGGAGGAGGGATGTCCTGTACTCGCAGAGGTGAAGGATGCCACCTCGCCTTCCTGTACCTCTCTCCTGCAGGAGCTGCTGCTGCTCTGCCTGGCCTCATGTCCTCCTTTCATTCCTCGTCCAGACTAAGGGGGACCATTAGCAAGATGCCAATGACCAAGCACTCCTGTTCTCTGGTGGCTCCTATAAGGTGTAGTAGCCCAACACTTACTCTTTCTAGGTGAAGTCCTCAGAGAATTTGCAGAATGAATGCTGCTAGAGTGTTGGTGAAGTCTTGACAAAGTGTCCCAGAAAGTCTCCTGATGTGTTTCAGAGGTCCAGTTGCAAGTGAAAATGAAATGGTGAGTATCGCTTTAAGTAGCGCTTGAAATCCACATCAACGGCATGTTTACTCCCAAACATTGGTCGCTGTTAGAAGAGAGTGTTAGGACAAGCACTAGCCACTAAAATGCCATGCAACCTCTTTAATGAATGCTAGTAGGCATTTTAAATGGCAATCAGCCCCTTAACGAGCCTCCAGGTGGCTGTTCCTAGTGCAGGCTTCAGCTCCTTCACCAAGATGGCGACTTGCGCTAAACGCGGGCGAAACCCCTCAATTTCAAAATTCCCATCCTTGTTTTCAAATCCCTCCATGACCTCACTCCTCCCTATCTCTGTAATCTCCTCCAGCCCCACCACCCCCCAAGATATCTGCGCTCCTCAAATTCTGCCCCCTTGAGCATCCCTGATTATAATCGCTCAACCATTGGTGGCTGTTGCCTCAGCCCTAAGCTCTGGAATTCCCTGCCTAAACCTCTCTGCCTCTCTACCTCCCTTTCCTCCTTTAAGACACTCCTTAAAACCTACCTCTTTGACCAAGCTTTTGATCACCTGCCCTAATTTCTTATGTGGCTCGGTGTCAATTTTTTGTCTTATAACACTCCTGTGAAGCGCCTTGGGACGTTTTATTACATTAAAGGTGCTGTATAAATACAAGTTGTTGTTGTTGTTGTTGAAACCGACATTTCAGCTCAAGACCCCATCTTGGCCACCTGGGAGAATCTTTAAAGCCTGAACACGCTGCCGAAAATTGCCCCCTAGCTATTTAAAACTACACATTGAAACAGCGCATAATGACTTTGCCAAGGTCTCCTGGCTTCATGGCCATTTTCAAACCAATTCAAAGTCATGGCCCCAACTGTTTCCAATAGGACTCTATGGTGATTTCAATGGAGTGTAAAGTCAGATGTGGTGTAAAATGAGCATCCAACCCAAATCCAACCTGCTCCTGCCCGGTGGGTTAGGTTAAAATCTGGGCTTTAAGTGCTTATGAATTGTGTGGTCAGCACCACTGGAGTGCTCTACTTTCTGTAAACAACTGCCGTCCGACATGTATCCCTGCATGTACACCCATGTCTTTCCTTAGCAGAAATCCACCATAAAGATTGACTTCTATCCCCAGTATTAAATGAAAAAAATTTCCCCTACCTTGGTGGGTCCATGGCGGGCGGCGTCGGTGGTGGGTCCCGACCCCGCTGCTGGCTCCAGCCCGCTGTATAGAATGACTTTCCCCTGATTGGGCGTTTGCCGGCCAATTGAAGGAAGCGGGTCTGATGACGTCATTTGATGACGAGTCATCAGCCGGTTTCCTTAAAGGGACCATGTGCAAATTCAGTTTGACAGTTGTGCTGTCAGTGTTTTACAACATTGAGGTGCTGCAAACACTGACCAGCACTGCACAGCGGTGCAGGGCAGCACCTAGGCTCTCCCATGACTCCCTCCATATGCTTATGGAGGGAGTCACAGCACGCAGGGAGGTTGACTTCCCTTCCAATGGGCGGAAGAGACCTCCCCAGGAGACCAACACAGCCTGATTGCACATTGCACAGGAGGACACAAGCAGGGATGTGGTCAGGAGTACCTGGTTGCAGTGGTGCAAACCTTTCAATGATCTCAGTAGATCATGAAACGTTACTGCAAAGTCACACTCAATCTCATCCTGCTGTGCCACTCATCACATCCTCATCACTCTGCCTTCCCGACCCTACTTCTGCACATCCTTACTCACACCAACTTACTTTGCACCTCCACCAATCCCTCTCTATCTACATTATCACTTCACCATGTCACTAGCCACCACTCACACTTACCCTCATCCTAGTCCAATCACACCAACTAACAACACACAAGGGTAGGCACTTGGGTGTTTTATCCAATGTTCATGTAAAATTTCTGTTAATGTGGTGTCAAACATTGAAACCTTTATTTTCAACACTTTGTATACTTGGACAGATATATGTACACTTTTGGAAGTGTCTTAGTGAGTTGCAGTGAATGGTGAGACATAACGGTACCCCCCCCCCCCACCCCCCAATGGTGATGAGTGTGACAGGAATAGCTTGGGCATTGTAGGGATGCTTTATGGTGTTGGTGTGAGGTGGTGCCAACCTGGCGCATCATGTGGCAGCCAGGGTGTACAGCGTCAAGTGAAGTCAATCTAGCCATGGTGAGACCATCCCTGGCATCCCGGGCAGCAATGTGGTCAGGTGCTGATGCCCTCTGTCCTGTGCAGCATCAGGTGATTGCGGAGAAGGTTGGTGTTGCTGTTGGTGCTGCTGGTGTGCCTGGTGCTGCTGGTGATGGGGCTGATCGTGGTGGGATTCTGAGGACCAAGGTGAGATAGTTTCAAGGGCACCAATGCTGATGCAATAGATGGCAGGTGAAGTAGAGATGACAGAAGCGATCTGTCAATGGAGAGAGAGGTTGTTCCAATGAGGTGACACTGGATAGAGAGTTTGCTCTAAACACTTGCAACCTGTATAAAGCTCAAAAGTGTCTTCCAAATGCAGTAAGCAACAGCTTCTGAGCTTGGAAAGTAAACAGCTGTGAGATGGGAGCTTTTATAGCACATTTGCAGCTGTCAAGTAATGAGATGATTCCATGGTGATACAACTCCCGACCTCCTTACCTGCCATGATCCCCGAGCAGCGTGGATCCCATGGGCGACCTCGTAAAAAGGTAAGGTGAGCTCAAAATACTTTTTAATGGGCTGTTAATAAGGTCATAATGACCTGAATTGCCTCCCCCACCTCCCTGTGTCGGGTCTGTTCAGCCCTGACAGACCTGACATCTGGGAAAGTCGTGTGGTGGCGGGTTGACAGTGGGGTCCCAACCCGCTGTCAAAAAAACATTTTCCCACCCGACCCGCCACCGAACACGTCCGCTGACCCCCCGAAAAATTCCCCCCATAATTTCTTCTATAAAACTATAACCTCTCGTTATGATTTCTCCTATCAAATCTCTCGGAGTGATTTAAGCAAATTAATCAGCATATTCACGTAGTGCAGCTTGGTCATTATCTGCCATTTGTACCAAGTAAAAAAGTGTCAATGGCAGTTGGTGATAGTTTGTATAGTTGGCAGTAGTCTAGCCTCTGGGGCATCAGGATGTGGCTGTGACTAGAGACTTGAACTCATACCTAGTACTGATGGGTGTGCCATATTTGAAATGCTTCACTCTAAAGGCTTCATGATTGAATTATCAAAACCCCTCTCTACGCCGGTAGATCAGAAAGCTCCCGCACCCTTCACCAGAAAGAACACAGGTAACTTCAGTGGTTTATTGGCCCACAGAACCCTGTTTTAGGTTGTTTTTCATATAACAAATCAACATTAATGCTATTACCTTGAATTCTTTTAAAATATGTTTTCAGAAAAAAGTCCTTTTTAATTTAACACTTTATGTTACTTGAAACTGCTTCAAATCAGATTCACATCTGTTTCTTAAAATGCTGCTTGAAGGTTATTTCGGAAGTCCATAAGTAAAGATTAAAGCTGAATTCTGTGCTACCGAATTAGTTCGAAATGCAGAAGACCTTGAGAAGCTTGAATAAGTTAAATAGAATGCTCGGCAATTTTGATAAAATATTATCGATAATGTAACATGGGTGAAAGGAATTAACAATGTAACATGGTATATTTTAAAATTATTGTAAATATAATTGTGCATTGATTTGAAATACTCTATCTATACAATATCAAGAGTTATATTTAGGTTTCAAGAATCTGTAATCAAATGTAAAAATATAACTTCACAGCCAAACATTGTAGCCTAGAGATTACTGTTGGTGCTAATAACAGACACACATTTAACATGTCCTTTATTGTAGCAGAAGGGTTAAGCTATTTATTTTCAAAAGGTTTAAGTCTCTACTGCAATAAAGGAACTTCATGAATGCATTAAGCATTTGTCTGCTAACATTGACAGCAGTGAATTCTAGGCTTATGTGTTGATCTGTCTTTATGATAAGTGTTTCATTATCACTAGACCCTTCCAATAGAGAAAAAATATACGCGGCTACCATTAACCTCAATAGATCTAAATGCTATCAAAATCAGTGTTATCTGCACACCCTAGACATTTCCAAGTGATAATGAGGTCGTGAAGTGATGTACAGCAATGGGACACAAGTGCAGCACACTACTGAGAAACTAATTAGAGAGGTCATTTATCAGTGCACCTGTGGTCCCAGAACAATGCTTCATTCTTAATGGAGCTGTGTATTGTTTAGTAAAGAAAAATGTTATTTTTATGAAGGTTTTTAATTGGAGGTACTTGCTCTTCTACAAATTAAAAGCTTTTCATCCCAGTCAAGGAAGTTGGTGATCAGCACACAAATATGTTTTATACATATACATTTTCACAGCGTTCGTTCTGAGCCTGCTACAACATAGAAATACTGGTGGACTAAAAAGCTAATGGCGCTGCTGCAGATTGGTATGGCAGCTCCCGACGCAGTTAAAAGTGACGATTCTTGTGGGTTCTTGGCTACCAATTAGCGTAAATTGTGAGAGCAATTTTGTTCTGGGAGCTCACCCACTGGGACTAGTTTGAAGGCTACTCAAATTAATTTTATGTGATGCTCTTAACACAAAGGGCAGCTTTACATGATCTCCCTGGGTTGGATTTGAACCCAGGCGCCAGGGCTAAAAAGGCAGTTGTAATGATTGTCTAGATATTTTCAAACTGGAAATAAAAGACTAAGGGCTGAATTTTGCCAGCGCGGGTTTGGAGGCGGGTCCGCTGTCAAAATCGAAATGATTGACAGCGGGTTGGGAACCCGCTCCGAACCGGCCTCCATGTAAGTTTCCAAAGTGTCGGGTCTGCGATTTCAGAACAGACCTGACACCAAGCGGGGGGGGGGGGAGGCATTTAAGATACTTAACTGCTTGTTAAGTGCTTGTTAACTACTATTTTGCCAGCCTTTTTCTGTTTTGCCACATTTTTAACGGGGTTCACGTCGTTCGGAGATCATGCCAGGTAAGTAGGTCGGGTTCTCTATGTCTTCCCATTGCTGTGAATAGGTGACAGCTGCAAAAGTGGTCTGAAAGTTACCATTTCACAGCTGTTCACTTTCCAATGTCAGAAGCTTGAGCCTTCAGGACTTGGAAGACACTTTTGAGCTGTCTGCAGTTTGGAAGTGTTTGGTAAAAACTCTCTATCCACTGTCACCTCCTTGACATTGACAGATCGCTTCTGTCATCTCAACTTCAGCTGCCATCCATTCCAGCAACATCGGTGCCTTTGAAAAAATCTCACCTTTGTCCTCAGAATCCCAGCAAGATCAGCCCCAACACCAACACCACCAACAACAATACCAACCTTTTCCACAATCACCTGATGCTGCGCAGGACACAGGGCATCAGCACCCGACAACATTGCTGCCCGGTAGGCCAGGGATGGCATCACCATGGCCAGATTTACTTCACTTGACGCTGTACACCCTGGTTTCCACATGATGAGCCAGGTTAACACCACCCCACACCAGTACCATAAAGCATCCCTACAATGTCCAAGCCATTCCTTTCACACTCATGGCCATTGTGGGGGTATTGTTATGTCTCACCATTCACTGCAATTCACTAAGACACTTCCAAAGGTGAGCACAGATCTAAACAATAAGGCAAAGTGTTGAAAATAAAGATTTCAATGTTTGACAACACCTTAACAGAAAATTTACATGAACATTTCATAAAACACCCAAGTGCCTACCCTTGTGTGTTGTTAGTTGATATGATTGCACTAGGATGAGGGTGAGTGTGAGGGGTGGCTAGTGAGATGGGGATGTGATAATGTAGATAGAGAGCGATGGGTGGAGGTGCAAGGTAAGTTGGTGTGAGTAAGGATGTGCTAGAGTAGGGTCGGGAAGGCAGAGTTATGGGGATGTGATGAGTGGCACAGCAGGATGAGGTTGAGTGTGGCTTTACAGTAACGTTTCGTGATCTACTGAGATCATTGAAAGGTTTGCGCCACTGCAGCCAGGTACCCCTGACGACATCCCTGCTTGTGTCCTCCTGTGCAATGTGCAACCAGGCTGCGTTGGTGTCCTGGGGAGGTCTCTTCCGCCCTTAGAAGGGAAGAGAACCTCCCTGCATACTGTGACTCCCTCCATAAGCATATGGAGAGAGTAATGGGAGAGCCTGGGTGCAGCCGTGCACCTTTGTGCAGTGCTTGTCAGTGTTTGCAGCACCTCAATGCTGTAGAACACTGACAGCACGACTGTCAAAATGAATGCGGCCATGGTCCCTTTAAGGAAACCGGCTGATGACGCTTCATCAAATGACGTTATCAGACCCGCTTCCCTTTAATTGGCTGGGAACCCCGCAGGACGGGCTTAACAAGCCCTATTAACGGAAAATCCTTTTTACAGAGCGGCTGCAGCCGGGAGCGGGACCGGAACCCGCCAACCACCTCTCCCGCCGCGATCCCGCCTCCGCTGGCAAATCGCAGCCTAAGCATTTTTGATAACTTTGAAAAAGTTCCTATTGCTAAGAGATAAAAGGATTAAGGAAATGGCCAAGACTAAGGCTATAGTCACTATAAAGCACAAGTTATTTTTGCATCTAACAACTATATATTCAAATATTTTGAAAGTCAAATAATATCTCAACTCCAGGCATGGAGAATAGTTGGTCCTTATTGTGACCATAAAAGCAAAAACCCCTTGCAGGAGGAGAAAATTCTCTTCTACGTCCGATTTTACATAGGATATACAGCACAAAAACAGGCCATTCGGCCCAACCAGTCCATGCCGGAATTTTAGGTGGATAAAATCGCATCCCCTATGCTTCACAGACTTGAATATGCATGAGAAGCAGACTGCTGCTCGACAATCGTCAGCATGTTTTGACCAATCGAAATGTACAAGAATGGAATTCAGAAAATCCCAATCATGTTCTTAAATAAATGATGCGGAGATGCCATTGTAACTTTACCTGAGGAAGGGGCGACAGCTCCGAAAGCTTGTAATTTTAAATAAATCTGTTGGACTATAACCTGGTGTTGTGCAACTTCTCATTAAATAAATGAGTGAGAGGATGAGAGTTAAACATCAAGAGAACTGAAATTCTTGAAATTTAATCCTCTTCATTTGTTTTATAAAGAATATGTACCGTAGCCTGCAGCTTACTTGAGAGTAAGATTAACCCTAATGTAAGTGAAGCCTGTATTTGGATTTTGGAAACACCGTCCAATAGCTTGGATAGATTATGGATCTGTTTTGATCATATGTTGGGCTGTATTTTTGTCTATAGCCCTCCCAGTATAGAGCTTTGCACAGCAGGAGATCACAATGGCCCAGAACGGTCCAATGGTCAACGGCGAAGCAAAGACGTTCGCCGCTTGACCCGAAGTAAGCTTTCCACAAAGATCTCGTGATCTCTGTGGCGAGAGGTTTGGCTTTTGCGCCGTGCAATTGAAAAGAACGTATTTTAATGGGAATCCCATAGCCTGAGCTGCTGTGACGGCAACAAGATCTTTCAGCAGCCAATCAAAATGCAGAATTCTCACAGGCAGCGAGCCAGGAAGTGAGTAAGCTCGTTTGATTCTAACTTTTTAAAAATGTTAGAGAGAGCAAAACAGAGATTGGGCCTCTCACATGGGGAAAAGGTAAACCTGAAATAAAGATGAAAAAACTTTGAAAAATGTTAATTGTTTTTTAAAGTTTCTTTAAAATTTTTAGTTTTTATTAAAATGGATAAATTTGACACTCCACAATTTAAAATTAGTTTTTCAGGGCCATAACCTTTGTTTAGCAGTCAATGCACTGTTAAAACCTCAGTTACACTTAATCCAAAAGGGTCTAACTTTTAATGGGGTATTTAACAGCGATATTACCGCAGAAGCCTAAGTTTACGTCAGTTTTCCTGATTTCCCTGATTACACTGATTGCTGGCTGGGTGGGGGTGGGGGTGGGGGTGTCGGGGGCGGGGAGGTGTCCACAGCGCAGTCAGTGTCAGAGCAGTGAATGACTGACCACAACTTCAGGATTTCCATGTTAGGATGGGCAGGCGCTATATTCTGAAGTTGCGGCCAGTTTCAAAGGGGTAATGACAGCGAACGCTGTTTGTTCGCTGTTATTAGCCACTGCCAATTCCAGGCCATTAGGAATTTGGAGTGTGCACTGGTATTCCCGATACGTGCTCCTGTCTGCCCTCGGAGAGCTAAAGATGAAAATTAGAAAAGGCAGTGATTGCAAACATTATGAGTGTTTTCAGAGAAATGTGTAATTTTGAGACAAAGTACTAGTAAAATGGATCCACTTTGCCTGTGAGTGCTAGGGCTGAATGTTCCAGTGCTTTGGGGCTTTAGCTTTTGATTCTGGCCTGTGAAGTTCTGGCACTATCTGATGGAAAAACTCCACTTTACTTCTCTAGGTCTGGTGTGAGGACCTCACAAGTGCTTCCTTTATACAATAGGGATGCTGTTGATGGCAAAAGTGTTGTTAGAGGCAACCACGAAGTATAAACAATGCAAATGCTTACAACCCCCTGCTTGCTCCAGCCAGTACAAAACTACTGGGTGTGAATAAAAATCAATTGTTTTACACAATGCCGCTGCATTTGCAGCCTTGGTTTCAACCATAAATAAAATCCACTCTCCCATCACCTCTCATGATGACAGGAAGAATCTATAGCTGGATATACAAAGTGACTCCACAGCTGTACACTGGGTCACAGAAAATGTCAATACACATGCTTGGTGTTTTGCTTTTATTTGCTAGGTGTTTAGACTTGGGGAGGGGGGAGGGATTAAAAGAAGAACAGTGTTCAAACCAAAGTGGTCCAATTGTTTCCAAAACGCCTCGTGGTCCACTTTAGCTCTTTCCAGTATTCGAACATTGTTAAAAATTTTCAAATGTCTCCTTTTTAGGAAATATCTAACTTGCATGAAAAATACAAGCAAAAGTGACACATTTTTATAGGTTGTGTGTCGCAGATCTGAAATGGGCACCCGGTTAAGCAGCGCCTCGATTTCAAAATTCTCATCCTTGTTTTCAAACCCCTCCATGGCCTCGCCCCTTCCTATCTCTGTAATCGTCTTCAGCCCCACAACCACCCGCCCCCCCCGAGATATCTGCGCTCCTCTAATTATGGCCTCTTGAGCATCCCTGATTATAATCGCTCAACCATTGGTGGCCGTGCCTTCTGTTGCCAAGGCCCTAATCTCTGGAATTCCCTCTCTAAACCTCTCCGCCTCGCTACCTCTCTTTCCTCCTTGAAGATGCTCCTTAAAACCTACCTCTTTGACCAAGCTTTTGGTCACCTGCCCTAATTTCTCCTTATGTGGCTCGGTGTCAAATTTTTTGTCTTAAAATACTCCTGTGCAGCGCCATGGGACGTTTTACTACGTTAAAGGTGCTATATAAATACAAGTTGTTGTTGTTGTTGCTGTTGTTTCAGGTCACTTCATTGTGTCTCTTACTTACAAGTGTGCTTTTTGTGTGTAACCTGTGTTCTCCAGTAACTTAAAAGAAAAATGTACAGGTAACTTTTATTTAATATGGTTATCCATCAGTCTGCTTATTTATTATCTGCAGAAGCTGATGTGAAACGATGTGGAATCAAAATAGTTGCCTTCTTGTTTCAAAATTTAAAAAAAGATAGAACGTTCAACACTGCATAATCCACAACCTTGTATGAAGTAAACACAGCGGCATTATTGGCGCCGATCAGCGTAAGTGATAATGTGTTCGCCCTGATTCTCCCACACCGCTCCAAAGCCACAATTTGCTGGAAAACACATTGGGGGTAATTTTAACCTAACTCGCAGGGCAGGACTCCCATGGGATCGGGTGGAACCTTGGTTTTACATCCCGCCCAATATTACTCTCTACTGGCTTCAACGGAGAGTAAAATTGGTTGGGTTGTAAAAGCAGCGTTGCCCTCGACCCCGTCAGTTTTTGGAGGGGCGGGTTAGGTAAAAATGAACTCCATCGTCATACGTCATGGCGATATAGTGGTGATCCGAGGAGCATGGAAGCAGTGCAAGAACTCAGAAGTGGGCCAGCTGTATGCACAAGTCAGTTTCATTAGGAGGCAACAGTGCTGCTTTCAATGGGGAATAGCGATTAGCAGAAAACCCACCGCTTGCAAAGACTCGGAGAGTGTATATAAGTTATGTACTTTCAGAATATGTATACATTATTGTCATTGTATTAGTAATTGATGTTATTAGTATCAGTCGCATCATCTCTCAAATTGTTATTAAACATCAGTTGAAACATTGTTGGGGGAGTTCACAGTGAGCTTTTGTCTACTGATCTTAATTCTGACCTTATAATTTGTGCCTATTAATTACCAATGGTCTACATGGCAGTGGAAATCTTAATGGTGTTAATTTGGTAAACTCGGTCTCGGCATTGATTTTAATTAAGGCCGGAATTTTGCTCACCTTGGTGGGTCCAGGGCGGGCGATGTCGGTGGCGGGTCGCGGCCCCGCTGCTGGCTCCATCCCGCTGTCTAAAATGAATTTATGTTGATAGGGCTTGTTAAGCCTGCCCAGCGCATTTCCCGGTCCAATTAGAGGAAGCGGGTCTGGTGACGTCATTTATGACACATCATCTCCACATCATTTCCTTAAAGGGACCATGGTCAACTTTCTTTTGATGTTTGTGCTGTCAGTGTTCTACAGCATTGAAATGTTGCAAACACTGACAAGCACTGCACAGAGGTGCACGGCTGCACCCAGGCTCTCCCATGACTCCCTCCATATGCTTATGAAGGGAATCACAGCACGCAGGGAGGTCCTCTTCCCTTCCCATGGGCAGAAGAGACCTTCCCAGGAGACCAACACAGCCTGGTTGCACTTTGCAGAGGAGGACACAAGCAGGGCTGTCGTCAGGAGGACCTGGGTGCAGTGGCGCAAACCTTTCAATGATCTCAGTAGATCACGAAACATCAGTACAAAACCACACTCACCTTCATCCTCCTGTGTCTCTCATCACATCCCGATCACTTTGCCTCCCTACCCTACCTCTGCACATCCTTACTCACGCCAACTTACCTTGCACCTCCACCCGTCCCTCTCTCTTTATCTACATTATCACATCCCCATCTCACTAGCAACCCCTTACACTCACCCTCATCCTAGTGCAATCATACCAACGAACAACATACAAGGGTAGGCACTTGGGTGGTTTATCCAATGTTCATGTAAAGTTTCTGTTAATGTGCTGTCAAACATTGAAACCTTTATTTTCAACACATTATTTTCTTGGACAGATTTGTGTGCACCTTTGGAAGTGGCTTACTGAGTTGCAGTGAATGGTGAGACATAACGGTACCCCCCGCAATGGTGATGCGAAAGGAATGGCTTGGACATTGTAGGGATGCTTTATGGTGTTGGCGTGGAGTGGTGCCAACCTGGTGCATCACCAGCCAGGGTGTACAGCATCAAGTGAAGTAAATCTGGCCATGGTGAGGCCATCCCTAGCCTCCCGGGCAGCAATGTGCTTGGGTGCTGATGCCCTGTGTCCTGACGCAGCATCAGGTGATTGTGGAGAAGGTTGGTGGTGTTGTTGTTGGTGCTACTGGTGTGCCTGGTGCTGCTGGTGTTGGGACTGATCGTGGTCGGATTCTGAGGTCCAAGGTGAGACAGTATAAAGGGCACCCATGTTGATGGAATAGATGGCAGGTGAAGTAGCTGTGACGGAAGCATTCTGTCAATGGTGAGAGAGTTCTTCCAAAGAGGTGAGAGTCGATGGGGAGTGGAAAGTGGAAAGCCTGCAGAATCTGTGCTGGAAATGGACTGAGAAACAGCTTGTGGCTGAGGAAAGTGATGATCTGTCAGGTAGGAGCTTTTACTGTACATTTGAAGCTGTCAGGTAATCAGCTGGAGCAATGGCCACTGAACTCCCACCTTAGGTTCACAGACGTGGTCCCCGAGTAGCGTGGGCCCCGTGGGCGAGCAGTTAAATTTAAAAGGTAAAGTTGAAAGCATTATTAAGGGTCAGTCAACAACCCAATCATTGATTTAATTGGGTTGCCCGCCTCTACGGGTCCCGGCCCGCTGTCGAAAAAAAAAATCAAATTTCCCACCTGACCGACCACCGAACCCCGTTCTAACTGTGCAACTGTTTTTCTGAGGGAAGTGGCGGAGTGGCGCAAAGGTCCAGGAAATTATGAAGTGGCATAAGTAATGGTGGAAGTTAGTTACATCATAGTTTCCTGGGGTATTTGCACCATAAATCGAGCCCTGCAACATAGGCAAAGTCTCCAGGAAATTCAGGGCCAAATTTTCTTCAAGTACTTTCCTTTTCAATTAGTGGCTTATGTGACTTCTGCCAAGTCTGCGGCTGAATCCATTCTGATCTTGCTGTCTCCTCTTCAGGACTAGCAAAAGTATAATAATCCTACACCAAGGAGAAAGAGACAGTCTTTTAATTAACAAATGCAAGCAAAAGGACTAGGTAGAGAGAGTCCCATCTCTGTTAAAGCTATTGTTGATGAGATGGCTTTGATCTTCCAATTCCATACATGATTTGGAGGGAAATCAAAATAAAGTATTGCGGCAATTAGTAGACCCATGGTAAGAATGTGCTACCCAAGATTGTTTCCCCCCAGGGAGATGGGGAAGACATTTTAACAGGTATGAATTACACTAACAAGAGATGATGGTACATTGCCTGCTAATTGTCAACAATGTAGCAGAATAGATATTTCCAGAACTGGCAGGTTTGCAGTGTCAGCTATGCCTTGCTGTAATAACTCCTCACTGGATAAGCCTGAATAAAAGAAATTAACAACAACAACAACAAGACTTGTATTTATATAGCGCCTTTAATGTAGTAAAACGTCCCAAGGCGCTTCACAGGTGTATTAAAAGACAAAAAATTTGACACCCAGCCACATAAGGAGAAATTAGGGCAGGTGACCAAAAGCTTGGTTAAAGAGGCAGGTTTTAAGGAGCATCTTAAAGGAGGAAAGAGAGGTAGAGAGGAGGAGAGGTTTAGGCAGGGAATTCCAGAGCTTAGGGCCTAGGCAACAGAAGGCACGGCCACCAAAGGTTGAGCGATTATAATCAGGGATGCTCAAGAGGCCAGAATTAGAGGAGCGCAGATATCTCGGGGGGTTGTGGGGCTGAAGGAGATTACAGAGATAGGGAGGGGCGAGGCCATGGAGGGATTTGAAAACAAGGATGAGAATTTTGAAATCGAGGCATTGCTTAATCGGGAGCCAATGTAGGTCAGCGAGCACAGGGGTGATGGGGTGAACGGGACTTGGTGCGAGTTAGGACAAGGGCAGCCGAGTTTTGGTTGACCTCAAGTTTACGTAGGGTAGAATGTGGGAGGCCAGCCAGGAGTGCGTTGGAATAGTCAAGTCTAGAGGTAACAACAGCATGGATGAGGGTTTCAGCAGCAGATGAGCTGAGTCAGGGTGGAGACGGGCGATGTTACGGAGGTGGAAATAGGCGGTCTTAGTTATGCTGCGGATATGTGGTCAGGAGATCATTTCAGGGTCAAGTATGACACAAAGGTTGCGAACAGTGTGGTTCAGCCTCAGACAGCTCTTAGGGAGAGGGATGGAGTCAGTGGCTAGGGAACAAAGTTTGTGGGGGGGACCAAAAACAATGGCTTCGGTCTTCCCAATATTTAATTGGAGAAAATTTCTGCTCATCCAGAACTGGATGTCGGACAAGCAGTCTGACAATTTAGAGACCATGGAGGGGTTGAAAGAAGTGGTAGTGAGGTAGAGCTGGGTGTCGTCAGCGTACATGTGGAAACTGACGCTGTGTTTTTGGGTGATGTCGCCAAGGGGCAGCAAGTAGATGAGAAAGAGGAGGGGACCAAGGATAGATCCTTGGGGCACACCAGAGATAACAATGCGGGAGAGGGAAGAGAAGCCGTTGCAGGTGATTCTCTGGCTATGAATAGATAGATAAGAATGGAACCAGGAGAGTGCAGTCCCACCCAGCTGGACAACGGTGGAGAGGCGTTGGAGAAGGATGGAGTGGTCAACCGTGTCAAAGGCTGTGGACAGGTCAAGAAGGATGAGGAGGGATAGTTTACCTTTGTCACAGTCACAAAGGATGTAATTTGTGACTTTGATGAGAGCCATTTCGGTACTGTGGCAGGGGCGGAAACCTGATTGAAGGGATTCAAACATGGAATTGCAGGAAAGATGGGAACGAACTTGGGAGGCGACAACACATTCACGTTCAATTAAAAGGAATCTGACAGCCGTGTATACAGGAACATAAGAAGTAGGAGCGGGAGTAGGTCATTTGATTCTTCGATCCTGCTCCGCCATTCAATAAGATCATGGCTGATCTTCTACCTCATCTCCACTTTCCTGCACTATCCCCATATCCCTTGATCCCTTTAATATTCAAAAATCTATCGATCTCTGTCTTGAATATACTCAACGACTGAGCCTCCACAGCCTTCTGGGGTAGAGAATTCCAAAGATTCACCACCCTCTGAGTGAAGAAATTTCTCCTCATCTCAGTCCTAAATGGCCGACCCCTTATTCTGAGACTGTGACCCTTGGTTCTAGACTCCCCAGCCAGGGGAAACATCCTCCCTGCATCTACCCTGTCAAGCCCTGTAAGAATTTTGTATGTTTCAATGAGATCACCTCTCATTCTTCTAAACGTTAGAGAATACAGGCCTAGTCTACTCAATCTCTCCTCATAGGACAATCCCCCCATCCCAGGAACCAGTCTGGTGAACCTTCGTTGCACTCCCTCTATGGCAAGTATATCCTTCCTTAGGTAAGGAGACCAAAACTGTACACAATACTCCAGGTGTGGTCTCACCAGGACCCTATATAATTGCAGTAAGATGTCTTTACTCTTATACTCAAATCCTCTTGTAATAAAGGCCAACATACCATTTGCTTTCTTAATTGCTTGCTGTACCTACATGTTAACTTTCAGTGATTCATGTACAAGGACACCCAGGTCCCTCTGAACACCAACATTTCCCAATCTCTCACCATTTAAAAAATACTCTGCTTTTCTATTTTTCCTACCAAAGTGGATAACTTCACATTTCTCCACATTATATTCAATTTGCCATGTTCTTGCCCACTCACTTAGCCTGTCTATATTCCCTTGAAGCCTCCTTGCATCCTCCTCACAACTTTCATTCCCACCCAGCTTTGTATCATCAGCAAACTTGTATATATTACATTTGGTCCCCTCATCCAAATCATTGATGTAGATTGTGAATAGCTGAGGCCCAAGCACTGATCCTTGTGGTACCCCACTAGTTACAGCCTGCCAACCCTAAAATGACCCGTTTACTCCTACTCTCTGTTTTCTGTCTGTTAACCAATCCTCAATTCATGCTAGTATATTACCCCCAATCCCATGAGCCCTAATTTTGTTCAATTACCTCTTGTGTGGCATGTAAGGTTTCCAAAATTTACAGATCCCCAAAACCTAAGGAAAAAGGACTTTGGAACTACCTCAGAGTGATAAAAATGCATTTGGGCCTAACATAAGGAATTTAAGACCAAAAACCAAGTTTTGGCATTTTAAAACTATGTCTGGGCCTGTAAAGGGACAAGGAGGTGGGTTCGACCTCTGTAAAAGCAGTTTTGGTTATTGCAGTTAATTGCACTGTCTGGGGAACCAGGATGACCCCACTCAAGCCCTAGCAGGCATTAACATTTTGACAATAGACCCTGGGAGAAGGCAATCCCACCCAAAATAACAGGCCTCATCAAACCAATTACAGGACCCGTCAGAAAACTTGCATAATACAAATCACTCAGGACCATTCTATAGAAAAGACCGAGTCCAGCCTAGAAACCCAAAACACGAAACCAATCACCAGTGATCAGCCAAGGAGATCGACAGGATGCAAACCATCCCAAAACCCATCTGACACTTACAGAGCAGTTACTGGTAACAGGCCCGCCAAAAATCAGACAATGAACTGAGTAGATTTGGCGGGTAGATAAGGCCATGTTCAATGGGTAAGATAGAAGGCCTGTTAAAAAACCAGTTAACGCGCTAGTAAGTCGTTACCGATTTACGAGCCCGCCAAAAACCAGACAATGAACTGAGTAGATTTGGTGGGTAGATAAGGCCACTTCAATTCAGTATAATTGAAGGCCCGTTAAGCAGTTCAAGGTCGTTAGTTGCAACCGGTGGTCATCAGAAGAAGAAGAAACCAGGAAGAAGACAAACCGAGCTGGAAGTGAGTCGGCATCGCTCACCACTCAGACACACCTGAGTCCAGCCTGTGAAGATACCACCTCGACGGACCTCCAACAACGGTCCCAACACAGTCACCCGGAGCAACAAGCCAAGAAGACATTGACGGCTCCACAAGGTCAACCGACACACTAGACAAGGCCTAAAGCCATCGCGGAAACCAAAGGCCTCACGAAACCAACAACCGCACATTACCCCCAACTGACCGGGTAATAGCAGGCCACCGCGACCAACAAAGACCAACTCAAGGAAAGAAAACCCGAAGAACCGCAAAGTTTCCACACTACAAACTACTCCTGACTTACCCCTGGGTAAGATTTCTACCAAAAGACTCTAAACCCCACTCCTAACCAAAGGAAATTGGGTACTCACCTGATAGATCCAAAACGACATCCTACCACATCAGCGGACTCGCGAAGACTGACCAGAGACCCAGGTGAAGTCCTCTACTGCGTACGGGGTACGACAGACACTAACCGCCATAAACAGCGAACCCCAAAACCGCGATTTAGCCCAACTGTCAAAGGATTGGTGAGCATTATCCCTGGTCCTTCAAAACCTAACTTAGCTAGTAAAGTGGGGTTGGGAGGGGTGAAGTATTGTTTTACTGTCATTTCCCTCGCTTGTACCGAAGTGTTCCCCACCTTTAGAGTGTTAAGAGTGTTATTATTTGTGTCTTACCTTTTAATAAAGATTGAAGTTCTTTTCACCAAACTCAGTTGTCTGCTGCACCTTTTATCACAACCCCCAAATAAGTCCAAGGTCCAGAACCAAGGGTGTGGGAGCGATTCGAACCACTCAGAAGTCAGAGGCAAAGCTGACACAAACCACCACCCGCTACAGGCACCTTATCGAATGCCTTCTGAAAATCCAAATACACCACATCCACTGGTTCCCCCTTATCTATTCTACTAGTTACAACCTCAAAAAACTCTAACAGATTCGTCAAACTCGATTTCCCTTTCATAAATCCGTGTTGCCTCTGTCCAATCCTATAATTATTTTCTAAGTGAACTGTTACCACGTCCTTAATAATAGACTCTAGCATTTTCCCTACTGCTGATGTCAGGCTAACTGGCCTGTGGTTAGCAGCGGCAGTAACCGTTAGCGCCCCGCTGCACTGCGTCACTGCGATGACGTCATCGCCATGCGCAGCGCCCCGCTCGCGCCCCGGCCACGATCTTGGGTAGCGCCCCCTGACTTACCGCCAAACGCTATGTCAGGGGGGCCTACCTGCGGCCGGGGCGGCGCTAATTAAAGGCGAGGTGCCGGGTGGCCATTTTTGTTGCTGGCCTCCTGCCAGCACCTGCCCGCTTTGCCATCCCCGGCCTTCTGTGAATCCCCCCGTGGAGTGCCAGTTGCGTTCCGTGAGCCCAACATTTCTCTTGAGTGCCGGTCTCTTTTGCCGGCACTCCAATCCCCGGTGGCCCAGCTGGGCCCCAGGTCACGCTGCGCAAGGCCCCTCCCCTTTCAGAAGGGGAAGGAAGGCCTGCAGTACAGCGTCGCGACGTGCCGCAGTGCGCCAAGAGGGAGGCGGGGCGCTTCCAGTAGCGGCCCGCTTCCCTCTTGGGGCGCTACCATTCAATTTCGGCCGCGGGGGTGCTAATTTTTTCAGGGCGCTAGAAGTAGCGCCCCGCTAAAGTTAGCGCCCCAAAGGGGGCACGACTCAATTTTTCCCCCATGGAATTTTGGAAAATGACAACCAATGCATCCACTATCTCTATAGCCAACTCTTTCAAAACCCTAGGATGTAGGCCTTCAGGTCCAGGGGACGTATTGGCTTTCAGTCCCATTAATTGCTCCAGTACTACTATTTTACTCATACTAATATCTTTCAGTTCCTCATTCTCGCTAGACCCTTGGTTGTCCACTATTTCTGGGAAGTTTTTTGCGTCTTCTTCCATGAAGACAGATACAAAGGGCTGGATTTTACCAGCCCTGAGGAGGCGGGTTTGGAGGCGGGACTGCTGGGAAAATGGGAAAAATTGGGAGTGGGTCCCAACCCCGCTCCCAACCCGCCTCCTAACCATCTTCCCGGGAGGCGGGTCCCCGACTCGTGCAGGGACCCGTCTCCTCGAAGCCGGAAGGGGATTAGAGCCAATTAACTGCCTGTTAACAGATAGTTAAGAGGCTTTTCACCATTTGACGCCTGCTGATGCGGTCTTCCCAACATCGGGAAACCCAGCCAGGGTAAGCGAGGTGAGCAGTGGGTCTGCGGGGGTGAGAGGGGTCGAAATGTCAGCTGTAGAGATGAGTGGGTGCAAGTGTGGAGAGGTAATTATGAGAGGTGAGTGTAAAGTGTTGGAAAAAGTTTCCTTACCTTTGCTTCTTTCTGCAGGCTTCAACCTTTGAGAATCCGGAGGTGCCTCATCTCAACGGCAGAGATGACAGAATGGCTGATGCATTCTCAGATGCAGCAGCCATCTGCTTTCTGCTGAGGAGAGAGGTCTTGGTGAGCCTGTGTGCAAGGGCTCACCTTAGAACAGAGATTGTCAGTGTTTGACAACTTCTCAAATCTGTCAAACGCTGACAATTCATCTGTCAAAATTTTTTCGACAGATGAAGCATCATACGCTGACATCATCTGTCACTGGCTTTCCCTTAATTGGCCGGCAAGGCCAATCAAGGGAAAATAGTATGGGTTGGTCAAACGTCGCTGGGGGGCGGGACTGAAATCCAGAAACCAGAATCCCGCCTCCAGCACGTCTCCATTGAGAAAATCCGGCCCAAAGTATTTGTTTAATTTCCCTGCCATTTCCTTATTCCCCAATATAATTTCTCCTGTCTCAGCCTGTAAGGGACCCACATTTACTTTCGCTAATCTTTTCCTTTTTACATACCTATAGAAGCTTTTACAATCTGTTTTTATGTCTCTCACTTGTTTACTCTCATATTCTACTTTCCCTTTCTTAATCAATTTCTTGGTCCTCCTTTGCTGAATTCTAAAATCCTCGCAATCCTCAGGCTTACTATTCTTTTTGGCAGCATTATATGCCTCTTCCTTTGATCTAATACTATCTTTAATTCTCTTGTTAGCCACATTTGGACCACTTTTCCGGTGGGGTTTTTGTGCCTTAAAGGAATGTATATTTGTTGTAAATGATGTATTAATTCTTTAAATGCTAGCCATTGCTCGTCCACTGTCATTCCTTTTAATGTAGTTTCCCAATCTACCTTAGCCAACTCGGCCCTTTACTACAAGGTTATTAATTAACCCTTTCTCGTTGCACAATACTAGATCTAAAATAATCTGTTCCCTAGTTGGTTCCTCAACATACTGATCTAGAAAACTATCTTGCATACATTCCATGAATTCGTCCTCCACACTGTTACTACAAGTTTGGTTTGCCCAGTCTATATGTAGATTAAAGTCCCCCATGATTACTGTATTACCCTTGTTACATGTGCCTCTGATTTCCTGATTTATACTCTGCCCTACATTACAACTACTGTTTGGGGGCCTATAAAAAACTCCCACCAATGTGTAGAATTCGCAATATATCGCGATTTTATTGATAAGGAGAAAAACACATAGTTTCGTTCAAACAGCTTTATTTCAGCGGAATGCTGTCAGGTTTTCAAAGTGGACACAAGCAGCTTGTAAAATGGCCGCCGCACCTCGTGGCGGAACATTCTAGACTTTTCAACAGGCAGACAAGATGGCGTTCCAATAAACATTTGTGCAAGATCGATTAAGACTCAGCACATTGAAGATAATACACGAGACATCATGGGGTAAAAATTGAGTCGCGCCCCTTTTGGGGCGCTAACCTCGCCGGGGCGCGACTTTTAGCGCCCCGAAAAAATTAGCGGCCCCGCGCCGGAACTTCAGTGGTTGCGCCCCAAGAGGGAAGCGGGGCGCCACTGGAAGCACCCCGCATCCCTCTTGGGGCGCTGCGAGTGAATATCCTGGCGCTACGTTCCGCAGCGCCACGCGCTGCGGCACGTCGCGCCGCGGTATTGCAGGCCTTCCTCCCCTTCTTAAAGGGGAGGGACCCTGCGCAGCGCGAACCGGGGCCCAGCTGGGCCCCCAGGGATCGGGAGTGCCGGCAAAAGAGCCCGGCACTCAAGAGAAGTGCCGGGCTCTTGGAGCGCAGCCGGCACTTCACGGTGGGGGGGGCTTCACGGGGGCCGGGGACAGCAACGGGGGCAGGTGCTGGCAGGCGGCCAGCAACAAAAATGGCCGCCTGCCACCTCCCCTTTAAATATCGCCGCCCCGGCCGCACGTACGCCTCCCTGAACCCGTCGGACATAGCGTCTGGCGGTAAATCAGGGGGCGCGACTGAAGATCACAGCCGGGGCGCGAGCGGGGTGCTGCGCATGGCGATGACGTCATCGCCGGCGGCGCAGCGCCACAGGGCGCTACCGGCTGCCGCCGCCGCTAACCTCCCACTAAATTTTTCGGGAGGCGTGGGCGGCACTGCGCCCGGGCGTTAGCTGCTTTACGCCCCATTAGCGCCCTCTTAAGGCGCTAACGGGAGGCGCAAGCAGCTGAATTTTTCCCCCCATGGGTTTACAGTATACACATAAATATTGAAATCGGTCTCCCAGGTACGAATGAAAGCTATTGTACCAAGTAATCAAGAGCCCATCCAAAGACATTAATATGTAAAATCCCAACGACTCTACGATGAGAGAGCCGTTAGCGGGTAGTTACAGAAAACACTTGGAAGCCCCAAAACCCCTCCAGGGAGAACACCGACCGATTAAACAATGGGAGAAATATTAACAGGTACTCAGACAATTACGAGTAGCCCCGAAACCCATTAAAACGGAGATCACCCTATACAAGACATTTGAGCGCCAAACCCTAACAAAAGAAAAGACATTAAGGTTGGGCGGGAAACGGAAGATTTTTCACTATAATTACAAGCTCCAACCGTCCATCTCTCTCTTATCTTGCTGGTGTTCATCCTCGTGGCTGCTCCTGTGCTCTTGACTCGCCGTCTTGTTCCTGCTTGCCTCGTGTCTCTTTTCAAAAGACTGTTGAACTTTATGATCCGCTCGGATCTACCTCGTGTCGTGTCGCGAAGACCTGTGTAGAACTGGGCTCTGAAGCCTTGAAGCGGGCGCACCATTCCGATAAGTCAGTAAACGGTGTGGGAACCGAAGGCCCGAGATGAGATGAGATGAGATGAGATGAGATGAGATGAGATGAGAGGAGAAGAAGACCATACTTATCGCCACGGTCAGTAAGCCCCGACCGCGCCTGTAGGTCGAATAGACATTTTCCTTGCCAGGAAGACTTCTTTGAGTTCTACAGAACTGACACAGGAAGACTCTTCTTCGAGTTTTATCGAACCGGTGTGAGGGCACAGGAAGACTCTTTTTTTTGAGTAGAGTCGGAACTCCGAGGACAGCACAGATCTTCATGACAGCAGACGTTCCAGCCTGCTAGCCGGAGCAGAAACGAGTAAACAAGTGGGGCCAGGAGACCCCCTGATCGACACGTGGGTGCTGCGGTGAAAAACATCCGATCAGAGGTTTCGGAATTCTCCGAGTTATCACGAGTGGTGAGCATGAGTCTCGAATCCTACGAATCTAGCTAGGACAGATATTGATAGGGGAGGGTTTCAAGTATTAAGGATAAGTGTAATGTGTGCCCCCATTTACGATGTGTCGTTCGTTCCTCGTTTCCCCGAAATTAGTTACATAACTGCGTGCAAGATTGTACTGTCATTAATCTGTGCTTATGACATGTATTTCGTAATCTTAAGTATTATGCAATAAAGATTTTCCATTTCGTACCATTCAACCGAGTCTACCTGAGTTTCATCTCCATTACTGCTCTCGCATCTAAGTCCAGTGTCTAGAACCGTAAGGGCGAGTGGGTCGAACCACTCACAGGTGTGCCTAGTGCTCCCAGACTGGCTGGAGACCAGAACAGGCAACAAGGCCTAAACCCGCACTAGCACCCGGGCTGCACAGAGCCACACGAATCTCACAGGCTGAGAGACATCAAAACCCTTACAAATGTTTTCTGCCCCTTGCTGTTTCTTAGCTCCACCCAAACTGATTCTACTTCTTGATTTTCGGAGCTAAGATCCTTTCTCTCTGCTGTCTTTATCCCATCCTTTATTATCAGGGCTACCCCTCCTCCTTTTCCATTTTGCCTATCCCTTCTAAAAGTTATGTATCCTGGAATATTTAGTTCCCAACCTTGGCCACATTGCAACCATGTCTCCGTTATGGCTATTAGATCAAACCTGTTAATTTCTATCTGCGCTATTAATTCATCTATTTTGATGCGAATGCTTCGCGCATTCAGCTATAGTGCCTTTAGCTTTGACTTATTTCTATTTTTCCCTTATGTCATCTTAGTCACTGATGTCTTATTACCTTTGTTACTCTCTCTGTCCCTTCCTGACCCACTCTGCTTATTTTTACCCAAAACTCTACTCTGCTCCAGAGCCTTGACATTTCTCTCACTGCTTTTAAATTTACTCTTTCCTGAATCCTCCCGCCCCCCCCCCCTTCATTAGTTTAAAGCCCTGTCTACTGTCTACTGCCCGAGTTATTCAGTTCGCCAGGACACTGGTCCCAGCCCAGTTTAAGTGAAGCCCATCCCAACGGAACAGGAAGATGTGACTGCAAACCAGTAAGGGTGCCAGTGCCCCATGAACCGAAACCACTTCCTCCCACACCACTCTTTGAGCCACGCATTTAAACCTCTAATCTGTTTGTCCCTATGCCAGTTTGTGCGTGGCTCAGGTAACAATCCATAGATTATTACCTTTGAGGTTCTGCTTTTTAATTTGGATCCTAGCTCCTCAAACTCCCTCAGCAGAACCTCATTTCTAGTTCTACCTATGTTGTTGCTTCCTACGTGGAGCACGACAACTGGATCCTCCCCCTCCCACTCCAAGTTCTTCGCCAGCCGTGAGAAGATGTCTTTAACCTTGGCACCAGGCAGGCAACACAACCTTCGGAACTCTTGGTCGCGGCTGCAGAGAACAGTATCTATCCCCCTGACCATACTGTCCCCAACCACAACTACATTCCCTTTCGCTCTCCCCACTTGAGTGGCCTCCTGCACCATGGTGCCATGGTCAGCCTGCTCATCCATCCTACAGGCTTTTCCCTCATCCACACAGGCAGCAAGAACCTCATACCTGTTGGACCAGGGCAAAGGCTGAGGCTCCTCCAGCACTGTACCTGGGCTCCCCTTACCTGCCTGAGTTGCAGTCTCACCCTCCTGTCCCTGACCACTAACCAGACCTATACCACTACCTAACCTAAGGGATATGACAGCCTCCTGGATCAAAGTGTCCAGGTAACTCTTCCCATCCCCGATGCCCCGCAATGTTTGCACCTCAGACTTCAGCACAAAAACTCTGAGCTGAAGTTCCTCAAGATGCAGGCACTTACTGCAAATATGGTTGTCCGGGATCACAATGCTCTCCACAAACTCCCACATGCTGTAGTTGTGGCACACACCACCTGCATTGCCATCCCTATATGACCTTGTTTTATTTAATTAAATTTAATTACATTTGTAATTAGGTAACTTAGTTTACAGTGTAGTTTCCTGACTACTTACTTGATCTAGGTTAAGTTAAGGGTGCTGAAATTAAATATCTACCTGTAACACAAAGCACTACAAGTAGTGTAGGCAAAAAGCAACAACTCTTTCCCCCTCTTCTCCGAATTCCCACTCTTTCCAAAATCCCAAACAAAACACTCTGTTCAAGTCCACTCCGTTTAATCTCGCTCTGTGCATTTGTCTTGCAAGAGGGCAGCATTCAATAGTGCTAATCTACAATAATCATCATCATTTAATCAACAATAATAATCACATTTAGAATGCCCAGTGAACCATAGCTAGAATGTGATCCAGTGAGCTGTGAAGGACAGGTGTGCATTTGCAGCAGAGCTGGTCCATTGTGCATGCAGCCGGGTCAGTAGGAACAATAGCTCCTTTGTTCTTTTTATTACTGACAGTGTATTTCATGTTTTTTTTTGCCTGATAGAGAGTTTGAAATGAAAATAGAAGCATTGAAAAGAAGTCTGCAATGAACAATTGATCTGGTTTATAACTACTTATCTAGTTCACCAACAATTTAGCAATTCCTTAAACCTTGGCTCCTCTGTATTTAAGTACATCTGGAAGTCAAAGTGTGTCAATTGTCTAATCAGCTGGTTAATCATACTTCCATCAGAATGCTCAGCAGAATATTTAGCCTTGTTGGATGGTCAGTTGAGTTGTCTTCTGCACACAGGTATCACTTGGACTAGAATAGGATGAAAGAGTAATATTGCGCCAATGTGCCATTTCCAACTGCATTGTTGCCCATATCAAGAATGACAATCCTACACATGAATACGAAACAACAACAAAAACACAGTCAGATCGGACGTTCACATTGAGTAAGTTGAGAGAACTGCATTGCAGTGAGTCACATGCATTGGCCACTCATAGACTAACATTGTTACAGAACAAAGAACATTTCAGAAAGACATACCAGAGACGCAGCTGACGCCATTCTTAATGTAGATTAACTCTATTTAAAGCCATAAACAAAAGAAAGCTATTTTTGTTTCAACCTCCCCTTCCTCAACATCAATTAGCATCCATAATCATAACTGTCATTATTCTGAAACTACAGATGAGTAAGATACATATGCTTAATTTTGGATTAATTTCACTTATTCTAAGCTTATCACCTGTCTTCAAGTATTAATCAGCCACTGTTAGTGTGATATAGATGTGTGGTAAATTTGCCCCAGAACTGGCAACAGACCGCATTCCTCAGAGAATACTTTGAATCGTCTTGAGGCTATGTTATTGACCTGCCTACAGGTGCAAAATATTGGCCCAGAAATTCGGCGCTTGTCGGGTGAGTACGCGCTGTGTACTCACCCGTAAGGCCAATTGAAGTGCCGGTTTCCTGCATGCACTGCGCATGCGCGGGAAACCGGAACTTCCGGTCTCGTGAAGGGAGGGGTTCAGAGGTGAACCGCGTGTGCGGGAGAGGCTGCGCGCACGCAGCGAACTTCGTTTTTTTTTCAGGTTTCTCCGGGAAGGTAAGTATGGAAGAAGCTGCGCTTTTAAAAAGGAGGCGCAAGACCCGTTTTTAACAAGGTAAGTGGTTAATTAATTACAATTTAAACATTTTTTCAACAGGTTTATCTTTTTTAGATACTTTAAAGAAAGGTAAGTTTATTTTTAGCACCGTTAAAAAGTATAATTTACATTTTTGTTTAAAGTAGTTCATTTATTTAACTTATAGTTATTTTAAAAATGTGCGTACTTGCCTACCGCACCTGCCATTGTGTTTTGGGCCCACGAGAACTTCGGGTCCTGCGCCTCCTCCAGCTGCCGGCGCGCAGTGCTTGCATGTCCCAGGGGCGCAGTTAGTTCGAAGCGTCCCCTGGGATCACGTAGGCCATGGAGAACCAATCCTAGCAGGGCATTTTCATTCATAGATTTGACAGGAAGACCTGTCAAATCTATGAATTGAAATCGGCCCCAAAACCACACTTAAACTTCAAATAATATTTTTTTTAAATACACCTCCTCTCTAGGAGGGATGTCTGTGTAGACATGGGTCCTCATGGCCCCACTGATGTGCAGCAAGGTGCTCTCCAACTCCTTGGCAGCAAGGAAGTGAGCAGGCTGCCTCTACGTCTGCTGAAGCCACAGGGCTTGCACCTCATAGAAGCACGCGGAAGAGAAAGATGACACACAAGTAGATTCACAAAGGTAGCCACTTGGATATTTTATCCAATGTTTATGTAAAGTTTCCAGTAATGTGCTGTCAAACATAAAAATCTTTATTTTCAACACTTTCTGGTCTTGGACAGATTTGTGTGCACCTTTGGAAGTGGCTTAGTGAGTTGCAGTGAATGGTGAGACACAATGGTACCTCCAGCAATGGTGGTGAGTGTGAAAGGAATGGCTTGGGCATTGTAGGGATGCTTTATAGTGTTGGTGTGGGGTGGTGCCAACCAGGCGCATCATGTGGCAGCCATATTGGTGTACCGCGTCAAGTTAACTGAATCTGGCTATGATGAGGCCATCCCTGGCCTCCCGGGCAGCAATGTGGTCGAGTGCTGATACCCTGTGTCCTGTTCAGCATCAGGTGATTGCGGAGAAGGTTGGTAGTGTTGTTGGTGCTGCTGGTGTGCCTGGTGCTGCTGGTGTTGGGGCTCATCGTGGTCAGATTCTGAGGACCAAGGTGAGAGAGTATAAATGGCACCCATGTTGATGGAATAGATGGCAGCTGAAGTAGAGATGACAGAAGCCATCTGTCAATGGTGAGAGAGGTTCTTCCAATGAGGTGACACTGGATGGAGACTTTGCTGGAAAGACTTGCAGCCTGCAGAATCCGTGCTGAGAATGCAGTCAACAACAGCTTCTGCCTGTGGAAAGTGATCAGCTGTCAGGTGGAAAGTTTTCTAGCTGGATCAATTGCCACTCAACTCCAGCCTTAGGTTGACAGACGTGGTTCCCGAGCAGCGTGGTTCCCGTGGCCATCCAGGTAAACTTAAAATGTAGGGGGAAAAGGCGCTTAGCTGTCTGAAAGCAAGGTTATAATGATTTCAATTAGGTCGCCCACCTCTGCCGGTTGGGTCGCTGCCACACCGGCAAACGCACCCGAGGGAAAGGCGCGTGGGGGCGGGATGACGGCGGGTTCCTGACCCGCTCCCAAAAATATCAACTTTCCCACCCGACCCTCCTCCGATCACGTCCGCAACTATCCCGGAAAATTCCGGCCGTTAACTCTGTTTCTCGCTCCACAGATGCTGAGTATTTCCAGTATTTTCTGGTTTTATTTCAGATTTCCAGCATCCGCAGTTTTTTGCTTTTGATTTATTATTGAATATTTTAGATAATACTTAATGGCTAGTCATTGCTCTTGCCAATATTTGGACCAGCATCCAGCTTGGGGTTGGTTATCAGAAGTAGATCCATTCCTAGCGTGTGCTTCAACTCCTTTACCAAAAGACTATGGGTGTTGGATCAATTGAAATTTTAAAAACTAAAATCAATAGATTTTTGTTAGGTTAGGATATCAAGAGATATGGAGCAAAAGTGGGTAAATGGAGTTGAGGTACAGATCAGCCATGATCTAATAGGCTGGCGGAGCAGGCTTGAGCGGCTGAATGGCCTGCTCCTGTTCCTATGTTCTTACATTTCTAACTAACAGGGAATAAGCCCAGTGTAAGCAAAGTTCTTTTGCAGGCTTCCATTTTAGAATAAGACTTCCATTTTAGAATAAGGCTTTCTACATAAACATCATATCATTAACAATTAGACAGCTAAAGACCTTGTCTAGTCAAGCCTATCCTTGGAGCATTCTAAGTAAGGAGGCAGTCATTCATTCTAGTTATCTTATCTTTTCTAGGATGGTTTCATGGGTGTCTTTTTAATGATTATAAGGAAGACGTAAAATCTAGATTATTAGAATGTTCTCGGAGCGGAACTTGACGTGTCAAATGCATGAGTCTGATCACCTCACAGCCTTGTGATGTTAACAGGTTGTATTTCAACGTCTTATTCACTGTGTTAACCTTTGTATTTAACTTCTTTACTTCTTGTATTGTAGTTTCTTTTGTAACTGTAATAAACATAGGGCGATTTTCACTGGCTCCTTTGGGTGCTAAAGAGCCTCCGAGATGGCCAAGGTGGGGTCTTGAGCTGAAACGCTCTCAATCGGGCAGCTCGGAGTCCCATTCCTCTGCATTTGGCAGTGGTGAAGCAGGAACCCCAGAATGTTGGGCCTGCTGTGTTCACCTTGAGATTTATTCTCAAACAGTACGATGAGCTATTTTCATCGGATTTATTTCTTGCTTTCTGCTCTAAAGTAAAAGAAGGTTTCACTAAGTAATGGTACTAATCAAACTGTAACACCCACAAAAACAGAAATTAAACACTGCAAAATAGAGTTTGTATTTAAAAACAGAAAAGGTTTTAGTCTTATTGTTTCAAGACTCCCACTCCAAGGGTAAAAAAATTAACCCAATTTGCCAACATGCCATCTGACATGGTTAAACTAGAGTTTATTTCTGGAGGGATAGAATTGAAAAGTAGTGAAGTTATGCTAAACTTGTACCGAGTCTTGGTTAGACCACACTTGGAGTACTGCCTACAATTCTGGTCGCCATATTATAAAAAGGATATAGAGGCACTGGAGAGTGTGCAGAGAAGATTTACAAGATAATACCAGAAATGCGAGGGTATACCTATCAGGAAAGGATGAACAGGCTGGGTCTCTTTTCTCTTGAAAAGAGAAGGCTGAGGGGTGACCTAATAGAGCTCTTTTAAATTATGAAAGGTTTTGATAGAGTAGACACAGAGAATGTTTCCACTTGTGGGGAAGAGCATAACTTGAGGCCAAGTCACCAAGAAATCAAATAGGGAGTTCAGAAGAAACTTCTTTACCCAGAGAGTTGTGAGAATGTGGAACTCACTACCACAAGCAAACAGTATAGATACATTTAAGGGGAGGAGCAAGGAACAATCTAGAGTGGAACTTCTAAACTGAAATAGGGCTAACTTCAATGGGATGCGAAAGGATCTAGCCAGGGTAAAATGGAACCAAAGACTGACAGGAAAAAATGTAACGGAACAATGGGTGATCTTTAAGGAGGAGATGTTCCAAGTACAGTCTAGGTAACGGAGATGAAGGGGTTGTCTTATGAAGAAAGGTTGACAGTTTGGGCCTATGCTCATTGG
This sequence comes from Squalus acanthias, assembly GCA_030390025.1. Lineage (NCBI taxonomy): Eukaryota > Metazoa > Chordata > Chondrichthyes > Squaliformes > Squalidae > Squalus > Squalus acanthias. The sequence goes on along the minus strand of CM059430.1, from coordinate 104,628,818 downwards.
AGTTTAGAAGAATGAGAGGGGATCTTATTGAAACATATAAGATTCTGAAGGGGCTTGACAGGGTAGATGCAGAGAGGATGTTTCCCCTTGTGGGGAAATCTAGAACTAGAGGGCATAATTTCAGAATAAGGGGGCACCCTTTTAAATCGGAAATGAGGAGGAATTTATTCTCTCAGAGGGTCGTGAATCTTTGGAATTCTCTTCCCCAGAGAGCTGTGGAGGCTGGGTCATTGAATATATTTAAGGTGGAGATAGACAGATATTTGAACGATAAGGGAGTCAAGGGTTATGGGGAGCGGGCAGGGAAGTGGAGTTGAGGCCAAGATCAGATCAGCCATGATCTTATTGAATGGTGGAGCAGACTCGAGGGGCCAAATGACCTACTCCTGCTCCTACATCTTATGTTCTTATGTTCTTATGTACATTCCAACAAGAGGAAAGGGTAAGGAAACCAAAGCAAGGGCTCCTTGGATGATAGAGCAGATGATGAAACAAAAAATGAGGGTGTATGATACATGTCAGGTGAATTCTTCAAGGGAGAACCAGACCAAGTACAATAAGTTGAGAGGGGAAGTGAAGATGAAAATAAGATTGGCAAAGAGAGAATATGAGAGTAGAATGGCGGTTAACATAAAAGGGAACCCAAAAATTGTCTACTGGCATATAAACAGTAAGCGGGTAGTAAGAGGCGGGGTGGGGCCTATTAGGGGCAAAGAAGGTAATATATGCTTAGAGGTGCAGGGCAAGGCTAGAATACTCAATGAGTACTTTATATCGGTGTTTACTGAGGAGGTGGATGCTGACAAAATATCGATAGAAGTGGAAAAGGTAGAAGCAATGGAAGGGGTGAAAATTGATAGACAGGATGTACTAGAAAGACTGGGTATGCTTAGAGTGGATAAGTCGCCTGGTCCAGATGGCTTGCATCCAGGTTGCTAATGTAAGGGGTTACGTGTGGCTCTGTGCTTAGCCTGGGTGCTAGTGCGGGGTTAGGCCTTGTTGCCTGTTCTGGTCTCCAGCCAGCCTGGTAACACTAGACACCTGTGAGTGGTTCGACCCACTCGCCCTTACGGTTCTGACACTGGACTTAGGTGCGAGAGCAATAATGCAGAGAAAACTCAGGTAGACCCGGTTGAATAGTGCGAAATGGAAAATCTTTATTTCATATTATTCAAGATTACGAAATACATGTCATAAGCACAGATTAATGACAGTACAAACTTACATACATTTATGCAACTAGGTTTAGGGAAACGAGGAGCGCACGACACATCGTAAAAGGGGACACACATTATAATTATCCTTAAAACTTAAACCCTCCCCTATCAATACCTGTCCTAATCTAGATTTGTAGGATCGAGACTCATGCTCACCACTCGTGATAACTCGGAGAATTCCAAAACTCTGCTCGGATGTTTTTACCGCAGCACCTGACTATCCACGTGTTGATCAGGGGTCTCTGTACCCCACTTGTTTACTCGCTTCTGCTCCGGCTAGCAGGCTGGACCGTCTGCTGTCATGAAGATCTGTGTTGGTCTTCGGAGTTCGGACACCACTCGAAAAAGAGTCTTCCTGTGCCCTACACCGGTTCGATAGAACTCGAAGAAGAGTCTTCCTGGGCCAGTTGTGAAGAAGTCGGTAGAATTCAAAGAAGTGTTTAATCGATTTACAGGCGCGGTCGGGGCTTACTGACCGTGGCGATACGTGTAGTCTTCTTCTTCTCTTCTCATCTCATCTCATCTCATCTCCTCTCGGGCCTTCGGTTCCAACACCATTTACCGACTTCTCGGGATGGTGCGCCCGCTTCCAGGCCTTCACAGCCCAGTTCTCCACAGATCTTCGCGGCAAGCCACGAGGTTGATCCTGGCGGATCAGAGTCCAGAGTCGTCAGGCAAGAGAATAAGAGTTCAGCAGCCTTCCAGCGAGTCAAAGCAGCAAGAGAGAGATGGACGGTTGTACTTTACAGTTATAGTGCTGTAATTCCTATTTTCCCGCCCAATCTTAATGTCTATCTTTTGTCATGTTTTGGCGCTCAAAACTTCTTGTATGGGGTGATCTCAGTCTTTAATGGGTTTCGGTGACACTTGTAACTGTTTGAGTACCCGTTAATATTTCTCCCATTGTGGAACCGGCTAGTAGTCTCCCTGGAGGGGTTTTGGGGCTTCCAAATGCTTGCTGTGAGTACCCGCGAACGGCTCTCTCATCGTAGAGCCGTGGGGATTTTGCTTATTAATGTATTTGGATGGGTCCTTGATCGCCCAGTACAATAGCCCTTGTTTGTACTAGTATTTATGTTTAAAATGCAAACCCATCGCGTCTTGTCATTATCTCAAATGTGCTGAGTCCTGTCCGATCTCGCTGAAATGTTTATTGAAACGCCATCTTGTCTGCCTACTGAAAGTCTAGAACTTTCTGCCACGAGGCGTGGCGGCCATTTTACAGGCTGCTTGTGTCCTTTTTGAAACATGACAGCATTCTGCTGAAATAAAGCTGTTTATACGAAACTTTATGTCTCCTTCTCATTATTATAAAATCGCGATAATTTTGTGAATTCTACACTAAGGGAATTGGGGGAGGAGATAGCAGAAGCGCTTGCCATAATTTTCAAATCTTCCCGAGATGAGGGGCAGGAGCCTGAGGATTGTAATGTGTCAAATGTGACACCATTGTTCAAGAAATGGTGTAAGGACAATCCTAGTAACTATAGGCCGGTCAGTTTAACATCAGTGGTGGGTAAAGTTTAAGAAACAATAATCAAGGAAAAAATTAACGTGCACTTGGCAAGGTTTAAGCTAATTAAGGAGAACCAACACAGATTTGTAAAAGGCAGATTGTGTTTGACTAATCTAATTGAGTTTTTTGATGAAGTAACAGGGAGGATTGATGAAGGGAATGCAATGGATGTTGTCTACATGGATTTTAGGACGGCGTTTGACAAAGTACCACATAGAAGGCTGGTTAACAAAATTGAGGCTCATGGAATAGGTGGGTCAGTGGCAGCTTGGATAAGGGATTGGCTTAAGGACAGAAAGCAGCGAGTATTGGTAAATGGCTGTTTTTCAGACTGGAGGATTGTAGACAGTGGTGTTCCCCAAGGGTCAGTGCTGGGGCCACTGCTTTTTTTGATATATATATAAATGACCTGGATATTGGAATACAGAGTAGAATTTCTAAATTTGCCGATGGCACCAAACTTGGGAACGTGGCAAACAGTGAGGATGATACCAATCAACTGCAGCAGGACATAGAAAGGCTAGCAGAATGGGCAGACAAGTGGCAGATGGAATTTAATACAGAGAAGTGTGAAGTGATGCATTTTGGCAGAAGGAACAGGGAGAGGCAATATACACTTAATGGCACAGTTTCAAAGAGTATGCAGGGACAGAGGGACCTGGGACTTAATGTGCATAGGTCCCTGAAGGTGGCAGGACATATTGAGGGTGTGGTTAGCAAAGCATATGGGATCTTGGGCTTCATAAATAGAGGTATTGAGTACAAAAGTCGAGAAGTTATGCTGAACCTTTATAAAGCGCTGGTTAGGCCACAACTGGAGTATTGCATCCAGTTCTGGTCACCACACTTTAGGAAGGATGTGAAGGCCTTGAGAGGGTACAGAGGAGATTTACCAGAATGGTTCCGGGGATGGGGGATCTTAGCTACAAGGACAGGTTGGAGAAGCTGGATTTGTTTTCATTAGAGCAAAGGAGGTTGAGGGGTGATTTGGTAGAGGTGTACAAGATTATGACGGGTTTGGATAGGCTAGATGAGGAAAGGCTGTTCTCACTCGTTGATGGTACAAAGACTAAGGGACACAGATTTAAGGTTTTGGGCAAGAGATACAGGGGGGACGTGAGGAAAAAGTTTTTTACGCAGCGAGTGGTGAGGATCTGAAACTCGCTGCCGATGGGAGTGGTGGAAGCGGAGACACTCAATGTTTTCAAGGGGAGACTCGATAGGCACTTGAAGGAAATAAACTTGCAGGGCTACGGGGATAGAGCGGGGGAATGGGACTGACTGGATTGCTCAAAAGAGAGCTGGCACGGACTTGATGGGCTGAATGGCCTCCTTCTGTGGCGTCATGACTCTATGGGCTGGATTTTGATACTGGGGCGGCTTGGGTTCGTGTCATCCGCATTTTGTGTTATCCACCCGACTGCAATTGGATGTGGGAGATTGATGCAATTTTCACCTAATTGGGCAATTGAGTTCCAGCATGTGGGAACCCATGAACCAATTAGTGGTTTCAGTCTGAAAGTCGCCTCTGATGATGTCATCATTTCTGCTGCATTGCAGGTCAGAGACTGCCTGGCCTTTGCTGTGAGAGGACCTGGATGCAAAATGAGCAGCAGCTGAGAGAGAGAGAGAGAGGAGAGAGAGAGAGAGAGAATTTTTTTTGCATCCAGGTCCTCTCACAGCAAAGGCCAGGCAGTCTCAAGACCTTCAATGCAGCAGCATCAGAGGCGACTTTCAGACCTAATACTACTACTACCTTCATCACATCTCCATTGTAATAGTGGACCTGCAGCTGAAAGTCAGCTTTCGAAATGTGCTCCCGCCAGGTTTCACAATCGTGGTTCAGAACAGGCGTGCTTCACGTAGAACAAGGGTTAAAATCACAAAGGCCTTTCAAAATGGTATTATCGAGCCAATTTAATGCTTGTTAAGGGCCTTAACAGCCTATCCCGCCTCTTAAAGGCGGGATGGAGTCGGGACCAGCAGACACGATTTAATGAAAATTGCGTGGAGGCTGGATGGAGGCAGACTTGTGCCCGCCCGCCAGTTTTCGCAATTTTAACCCCCTACACGCCTCCAAACCCGCCTCTACAGGTCAGTGAAAATCCAGCCCTGTGACTCTATGTAGCTGTATGATATGTAATTCTGTCATGAGTTTGCTCAGATGTCCCCCTCTCTCCGTCTTCCACCTCCAGCTGCTCGATAACTCCAAATATTTCTAAAGCTGCCTCCTCTACTTTTGTAAGATTTGCAAATGATGGAGGGCCACCACCGGTTCTCTCCCTCTCCCTCTTACTTTGGGCTCTCTTTTCCTGCAAGGAGGGAAAGAAGAGGAGGTTGAGTGAGAGTAATGGAATGAGTGTAAGGAATGGATGGGTTAGATCTTTAGAGGGTGTCTATGATGGAGTAGGGATACCAAAGCCAAGTGGCCTCCTTGTGTGTTGTTAGTTGGTATGATTGCACTAGGATGAGGGTGACTGTGAGGGGTGGCTAGTGAGATGGGGATGTGATAATGTAGACAGAGAGAGAGGGTTGGGTGGACATGCAAGATATGTTGGTGTGAGTAAGGATGTGCAGGAGTAGGGTTGGGAAGGCAGAGTGATGGAGATGTGATGACAGGCAAAGCAGGATGAAGTTCAGTGTGGCTTTGTACTCACGTTTTCTGATCTAATGAGATCATTGAAACGTTTGCAGCACTGCACCCAGGTCCTCCTGACCACATCCCTGCTGGTGGCCTCCTCTGCAATCTCCAACCAGGCTGTTTTGGTCTACTGGGGAAGTCTCTTCCGCCTATTGGAAGGGAAGAGGACCTCCCTGCGTGCTCTGTCTCCTTTCATAAGCAGAGGGAGTGAGTCATCAGAGAACCTGGGTGCAGCCCTCTGCCTCTGTTCAGTCATTGTCAAAGTGTTTGCAGCACTACAATGCGGTAATGCACTGACAGCACTATGTTACATTAACCTTCAAATGTAATGTGGCCAAGATCCCATTAAAGATCGCGGCTGAAAACGCGTCAAGAATGACGTCACCAGACCCGCACCATTTAATTGGGCCGGGTAACACGCAGGGCGGGCTTAATAAGCCCTCTTGACATTAAGTCGTTCTGTGGAGTGGGACAGAGCCAGCAACGGTGTCGTGACCTGCCATGGCCACCGCCTGCACTGGATCCACCCAGGTAGGGAAAATTCCGGCCAATGTTTCAGGTCGATGACCTTTCGTCTAATAATTCACTTGTGCTGCTCTACAGAGGTGCCAAAAAAAGAAGCTTGTATTAGCAACTAATGTTGGAATCCAGAACAAGGGGACATAAACCTAGGCCATTTAGGAGTGAAATCAGGAAGCACTTATTCACACAAAGGGTAGTGGAAATCTGGAACTCTCTCCCCCAAATCACACAGGTATCGAACATAATGAATACTGTAGGAAAGATACATTTAAAACACTACTGAAAGCCAAAACATGACTGCAAAGCAGAGTAGCACTGGTTCAAACTCTGAGACTGGTTCAAATTTGATTCACTCCACGTGATAACAAGAAACGGCTGAACGCACTGGATACTGCAAAGGCTATGGGCCCCAACAACATCCTGGCTGTCGTGCTGAAGACATGTGCTCCAGAACTAGCCGTGCTTCTAGCCAAGCTATTCCAGTACAGCTACAACACTGGCATCCATCCGACAATGTGGAAAACTGTCCAGGTATGTCCTGTCCACAAAAAGCAGGACAAATCCAATCCGATCAATTACCGCTCCATTAGCCTACTCACAACTCCTCAGATAATGAAGCAGTCCGTGCCCGCGTGCAGCAAGACCGGGACAATATTCAGGCGTGGGCTGATAAGTAACATTGGCACCACACAAGTGCCAGGCAATGACCATCTCCAACAAGAGAAAGTATACCACCTCCCCTTGACATTCAATGGCATTACCATCGCCGAGTCCCCCACCATCAATATCATGGGGGTCACCATTGACCAGAAAAACAACTGGACCAGCCACATAAATACTGTGGCTACAAGAGTAAGTCAGAGGCTGGGTATTCTGCAGCAAGTGACTCACCTCCTGACTCCCCAAAACCTTTCCGCCATCTACAAGGCACAAGTCAGAAATGTGATGGAAAACTCTCCACTTTCCTGGATGAGTGCAGCTCCAACAGTACTCAAGAAGCTCCACACCATCCAGGACAAAGCAGCCCACTTGATTGGCACCCCATCCACCACCTTAAACGTTCACTCCCTCCACCACAGGTGCACTGTGTCTGCAGTTTGTACCATCTAGAAGATGCACTGCAGCAACTCGCCAAGGCTTCTTCGACAGCACCTCCCAAACCCACAACCTCTACCACCTAGAAAGTCATGGGCAGCAAGTGCATGGGAACATCACCACCTCCAAGCTCCCCTCCAAATCACACGCTATCCTGACTTGGAAATATATCGCTGTTCCTTCATTGTCACAGGGTCAAAATCCTGGACCTCCCTACCTAACAGCACTGTGGGAGTACCTTCACCACACGGACTGCAGCGGTTCAAGAAGGCAGCTCACCACCACCTTCCCAAGGGCAATTTGGAATGTGCAATAAATGCTGGCTTTGCCAGTGACGCCTACATCCCATGAACAAATTAAAAAGAACTGGCAAATGGCAAACTTAGGACTGATGTCATGAGGTTTGTCTTCCCATCATGATCAACACATGAAATGAACTTCCGGGTAGGGTACTGGAGCAAATACCTTGCAATCATTTAGGAGACAGTTGGATGCTGTGATGGGCAAACTGTAAGTTTTTGGATAAATGAGCTAAGCTGACCCAAATGGCCGACCTCATCCGTATTTATCTTGTTGTGAACAAATAGAACTTCCTCCAAAAGGGCAACTTGGGTTAGAACGGCAATCAGAGAGAAGCAATAGAGAGTCAGCTCACAGATCGATCGCTACAGGGGGCAGGAAGACTGGATCGTTAGGGAACTGAGGTTATTAAATACTTGAGAAAAGCAGCAAAGTACATAAATCAAGGAACTGGAGGAAAAGAATGCTGAAGGGGGATAAAAGGAATCTGTGTGTGGGAGAAGGAAATTTGGCAGGAAAAAATTAAGCAAAAGAGATAAATTAATTTAAATTAAAGGAATCTTATCTACTATTAAATTGAATGTTGATATTTATTCTAATATAAACTAATTTTTAGATTTCTAAGTGTTACTGTTACATAGCAGATGCCTAGTTTGAAAGCATAAGTTTACATTTAATTTCCATTATCTGAGCATTTCAGAAGAGTGATATTTAACTGGCTTTTAATTAGGTAATTATTAGTGCATTAATTTCCCAATAAAGTTAATTACTTTTTAACTAGCGTTGGTTCCATGGATTACTTTGATAATGGGAGACTGAGAGTTAATTGGGTTTAATTTGAATAGTTAATTAAGTTACGCATTGTTAAAGACTACTCTTACAAAGCACTGTGTAATTTGAAGGGGGAAAAAATCACAGCATTGTGTTTCCAAACATGTAACACACTTATAGAGCTGAACTTTGTTCATAGTGCTGATATAAACTAGGAAGGCCTACAGTTGAGAGTTATCCTGCTGGGGGCTCCCTGGAGCCTGATCATAACTGGACAAGTTAATTTGTCAAAAGTGCAGTGAACATTGATAGATGATTTACCTAAATATGTATTCCACACAGAAATACAATTTTTATAGGATAATGGATGTCTGGCAGTAAGAAACAAAGCTGTCATTTAGTTGCAATGTTAAATGACAACAACACATGAACATGAATATCACAAGCCTTTAAACTAAATTACTGTTTTTTACTCACTCACTGCTGTTTTTGGTAATATGTATGTTCAACTTAATTGATTAACAAAAAATGTTGAGACTAAAACACTAGGCTGGAGGTTTGGCATCCAGAAATATAGTTTTACATTGTTACTGCAAAATAATTTATTTAAATGATCCCTAGGATGAGTATAATGAAGGGATTTGGATCTGATACAGATTTTCACCACAATTAAAACATTAGTACTCATTATGAAATATTTAGGTTATGGACGAGAATAAAGTAGAGGTCTTAATTATAAGCTGAGGACACCTTGGTTTATGCATTAGTTCAGGAGTATCAGTTTAGAATAAATTGTATTCAGTACATTGAAAGTACACAGTTGATGCATTTAAAAAAGAAATAGACTGATTTAACAGCGAGCCAGTATTGCTGCTGCTAGTGTCGGTTTGGAGCTCAAGGTTTGGAGATTAAAAAAATATCTGTGTGAGTCTTATGCGTAATTTTAAATGTCATGCTTTTTATCTTGCCAATGGTGCTTCTGCAATATTTCCTGAGAGCTCAAGAGCTGTGGAAAGTGCCCCATTTATATTGTGCAGTGGATTCTGCAACAACAGAAAAGCAACCCTCCAGGTGGGGAAAGGCCAGTGAGCACTAACTGACTTACTGACCTATCTGGACGGGATGAGACGCTTGGGTTAGAAAATCACAAAAAGTGATGCCAGTGCCTTTAGCTTTAGAGAAGATTAAAAAACTCACCTCTTCAGTTGGGTCTCAGAGCCTCCAAAGTCAGCATCAGCGCTTTGTTTACTTTACGACAATGCCACCAATGTCAGCATTAAAATAAGTGCAGTTTAAACTGGAATTTGACTGGCTGTGAACCATTTTGAATGCTGCTGATATTATGATAGTTTAATTCAATCTCAAAATCTTGCATTATTCTATATTACAGTTGCTGTTGTGAAGTCAATTAAACACAGACAGCAACTCAAAATATATCTAGTTATCTGCCTAATTTGAAGTTTAACCTAGAATTTGACTGGCTGTGAATCATTATGAGCCCCCTTGATATTATGATGGTTTAATTCAGTCTCAAAATCTTATGTTGTTCTCATATTGCTTTTATTGCGAGTGAATTTTCAAATGAATAATTTCTACAGGATGTGGGAGAAAGGTTTTTAAATTGACTAATCACTAATTAGAATCATAGAATCATATGCAGCACAGAAGGAGGAGATTTGCCCCATTGTGCCTGTGCCAGCTCTTTGGTAGAGCTATCCAATTAGTCCCACTCCCCTGCTCTTTCCCCATAGCCCGGTAACAACAACAACAACTTGCATTTATATAGCCCCTTTAATGTAGTAAAATGTCCCACAGCACTTCACAGGAGCGTTATCAAGCAAAATTTTTGACACCAAGCCACATAAGGAGATATTAGGACTGATGACCAAAAGCTTGGTCAAAGATGTAGGTTTTAAGGAGCATCTTAAAGGAGGAGCGAGAGGTAGAGAGGTGAAGAGGTTTAAGGAGGGAATTCCAGAGTTTAGGGCTTAGGCAGCTGAAGGCAGACTGGCAATGGTGGAGCGATTAAAATGGAGGATGCGCAAGAGGCCAGAATTGTAAATCTTTTTCCTTTAATTATTTATCCAATTCTCTTTTGAATGCTATTATTGAATCTGCTTCCACCACCCTTTCAGACAGTGGCTTCCAGATCACAACAACTCATTGTGTAAAAGAAAATGTTTCCTCCTGTCACCTCTGGTTCTTTTGCCAATTACCTTAAATCTGTGTCCTCTGGTTACCGGCCCTTCTGCCACTGGAAACAGTTTCTCTTTATCTACTCTTTCAAAATCATTCATGATTTTGAACATCTCTATCAAATTCCTCTTAACCTTCACTGCTCTAAGGCAAACAGTCCCAGCTTCTCCAGTCTCACCACATAACTGAAGTCCCTCATCCCTGTAAATCTAATAATTCTAGTAAATCTAGTAATTCCAGTAAATCTCTCCTGCACCCTCTTTAAGGCCTTGACATCCTTCCTAAAGTATGGTGCCCAGAATTAAACACAATACTCCATATTTTATAAAGAATTAGCATAACTTGCTTCCTTTTTTTATTCACTTATGGGATGTGGGCGTCATTGGCAAGGCCAGCATTTATTGCCCATCCTTAATTGCCCTTGAGTAGGAGTGGTGAGCCGCCTTCTTGAACTGCTGCAGTCCGTGAGGTGCAGGTACCCCCAGAGTGCTGTTAGGGAGGGACTTCCAGGATTTTGACACAGCAACAATGAAGGAACATCTTGGCAACAGAATGGACATGGAGAAAAGAAAGTGAGCTCGAAGTCAAGTAGGACACCAAGGATCGGTTCTTTCTAAATTAGCTTTATATGGTGGTCAGAGAGGTTAATTGAATCAAGGCCAGAGATATGGATGTGCTAACAGGAGCTGAAGAGGATAGGCGCTGTCTTGCCAACAATCAACTGGACAGAGCTCTTGATTGGCCAGGTCTTGATGTCAGACTGGCAATTTGACAGCATAGCAAAAATGAATGAGTTACAGCTGGGTGTCACAAGCAGACATGTATAAACTGACCCTGTGCTTCTGGATAACATAACGAAAGGGTAACCTGTATCATGGAAAGAAGAAGAAGACCTTCAGGGGTATACTGCAGATAAATATATGAGCAGAAGAGATTGGCTTCAGTGAGATACTTGCGTTGAGTCAATTCAGAGCAGAACCAAGAGAGAGCTCAGAGGTGGACTACAGAGGAGAGAGGAGATAAAAGGAGGATGGAATGTTCAATGGTGTCAAAGGAGGATGAGGAGAAATAGGAGTCCACAGTCACAGACACTCAGGATATCACTTGTGACTTTGACCAGTGCTGTTGTGGTATGTGTTTAGACATTGTGATATACATGCAATGAATGATGCCATTATGACATTTGCATTTTGAGGGTCTATTTTCTGGTTCAGGGAGTTTTAAGGCATTTTGGGAATAAATAAGTGCTAACTTTGTAAAATTACCACTGAAACATAAGAACATCACTTTCCTGTCTGGTAATTTATTACTATTAGTATACTAAGATAGCTAATGGTATAAAAAGTGAAATGGTGTTAATTTACCCATTTAAGAGTCACTTAGCCTTTTGCAGGAACCAGTGATAATAGCACTGAACTCAAAATTTGTAGTATGCAAAGTTTCCTGGAAAAAGAACTATAAGCCCGGAATTTGCGGTATTTAACAGCGATATTACCGCAGAAAAAAACATGTTTTTGTCAGTTTCACTGATTTCACTGATTGCCGAAATGGGGTGGGGCGGGGGGGGGGCGGGGGTGGGGGGGGGGGCGGGAGTGGTTGTGGGGTGGAGGCTACAGTGCAGCCAGTGTCGGAGCAGTGAATGACTGACCGCAACTTCAGGATTTTGCATTTAGATGCGCATGCGCTACATCCTGAAGTTGCGGTCAGTTTCAAAGGAGTAATAACGGCGAACGCTGTTAGTTTGCCGTTATTAACAAATGCAAATTCTCGCCCTACATGGGTTGTTCCAACATTTTATATTCAAAGAAAGGTTTTAGATTTCCCATCAAATTATCAAGATATATTTGAATGAGCAATGACCCCTAAGAATTGGTTTAATTTATATTTGAATCCACAAGTGTTAATCTGTAACTTTGGGTTCAATCCTGCATGAAAATCTGCTGTGGAAGTGACTGTGATCATCAGTGCTAAGTGAGTGGCAACATTACTACACATCATAAGGTAGATCCATTAGTCAGATAATGATAGCTTGGCGCCACAGTAGCTTCATTTTTGTGAATGGTTTTAATGACAAGTTATTGTGTTATTATATTGAATGGGGAAGAGGGAAATCATATACATCATCAGATATGTTATCACAGTTATTGTATGGTTTAGTTTTTCTATTTTTATGGAAACTATTTGTTCAGGCATGTATTAGTGAAAACAAATAGACAGATGCTTCATTAAGCAGGGAGTAAAATCATTTAAATTGTGTCTTATGGATAACCAGTTAATCTGTTTTTGGTTGCATTGGTTGAGGGAGAAATGTTGGCCAAAATAACAGGACATCTCCCCACTATTCTTTGAATAGTGCAATGGAGTTTTAGTGTGTACCTGAAACACCAGAATAGACAGACGGGCCTCTGCTTAACATCTCATTTAGAGGATAAGACCTCTGACAATTCAGCATTCCCTCAGTACTGCACTGAAGTATTAGCCTAGATTGTGAGCTTAAATACTGGTATGGGGAGGAAACTCACAACCTTCTGACCCAAACATCAGAGAGACACTGGGGGTGAAATTCTCCTTGGGCAGTAGTACAAAATGGGTGATGGCGAATTGGCAGCCCCTTATAGACTCTGCTCAATTTCCTTTTCTACATTGGAAAGGCAAATCAGGCGGGCTGTAAAAACAAGTTGCTGATTCACTATTGCCTAGTTTGTGCTACCGGCTTGATGAATATCCCCCTAATGAGCACTTAGTATAAGATTATAACGTTTCTACAAAGGCAGTAGTAAGATTCAAGTGGTTGGGATGGATTCTGTGTGAGAAACTAAACCACCAAGTTAATCTTTGTCTTATTCATACTTGTAAAATTGCCTAGCCTTCCAACTTTGATTGTTATACCTTCCATTCTTTGTTAACTTAAATTGGTTAAATCGGAATGTGTCAGATAAACAATGTTGTCATCTCTTTGATGCAACCAGGGCCTTGCTGAAGCTTTTATCAGTTGAGTGGATGACACTGCCATTACAATACATGCAGTTTGAAGAGAAGAGAAATAGCAGTGAATGAAACATTGAATGATAGATTTCTTCTACAGTGTTCAATTATCTCGACCTGCAGCAAAGGGAAAACTGCTACTGCATAGGGAACCAGAGTATGCTGTTTTTCCCTGCTACTTAGGTGTAGAACAAGGTAGAAAATGGATCCTTGCAGCATTCATTATATCTTAAGCCACAGATGCGGCATTATACTTAGCAAAACAAATTCAGAACACCAGTCAAGTTCTCTGCAGGTGATCCTTGCCATTATGCTGATAAATTAAAGTTCAGATAACATCCAGAGTGTATGCTGCAGGCTATAAGCAAATGCCCGTTGACAGCTATCGGCAAGGACAAGAACTGTTCATACTTGTGAGTATGAAGAATATTGAATATTAAAATGAAGATTTATAATGTAATAGATACAACGTGGGTACGAAATCTGGAAAGACATTCCAGTTACTTGAACATACTTAAATCATAATGCCACATATTTTTTTAGGCAGTGCCAGCTGATAATTAGTTGTGCATATCTAACTCAGGCACCTGCACCATGAGAAACTTAAACATTCAAGCAAATCCCAGGGTATTTGATTTTTGGTTTGGGCATGATACCAAAACTGCAAATATCAGTAATAAAGAAAAAAAGATCTGCGATCAGACTATAATATCTCCCAATAGATTCCTCCACAATCAATCATGTCTACATGCTGCTACTATGCTCTGCAAGGCCACAATAATTTTCCCCCAGCACTTCTGTCACCATCATTATCAAACATGCAAATAGCATAGATGCCTTTAAGGGGAAGCTAGATAAGCACATGAGGGGGAAAGGAATAGAAGGATATGCAGATAGGGTGAGATGAAGTGGGGTGGGGGTAGGCTTGTGTGAAGCATAAACACGGGTACACACCAGTTGGGCCAAATGGCCTGTTTCTGAGCTGTAAATTCTATGGGCTGGATTTTGCGTGGGGTCAGCGGGCGCGATCGGTGGCGGGTCAGATGGGAAAGTGTTTTTTTTCCCCAGCAGGTCGGGAGCCCACTGTGAACCCGCCGCCATGCGCCTTTACCAAATGTCGGGTCTGTCAGTGCTGAGCAGACCCGACACGCAGCGGCGGGGAGGCAATTAAAATCATTAGTGGCTTGTTTACAGCCACTTAACAATGCTTTTTTTCCCCAGCTTGTTGAATTTTACAGGTCGTCCACCGGTTTTCCGCTGTGCCTAGACCTCATCTGTGAAGCTGAGGCGGGAGATCAGTGGCCATTGAATCAGCTGATGAGTTGACAGCTTCAAATGTCAAGTCACAGCACCTAGCTGATGAAGAAACATTCCCTTAACCACCAGCTTCTCTAAACTGCATTTCCACTACAGATTCAGAATGCTGCAAATCTTTATACAAGTCTCCATCCAGTCTAATCTCATTACCTCTCCCACCATTGACATATCACTTCTGTCATCTCTACTTCACCTGCCATCTATTCTATCAGCATGGGTGCTCTTGAAACTCTCTTGCCTTGGTCCTCAGAATCCCACCATGATCAGCCCCAACACCAGCATCACCAGACACACCAGCATCACCAGACACACCAGCATCACCAGACACACCAGCATCATCAGGCACACCAGCAGCACCAACAACAATACCAACCTTCTCCACAATCAACGGATGCTGTACAGGACAGAGGGCATCAGCAACTGACCACATTGCTGCCCAGGAGGCATGGGATGGCCTCACCATGGCCAGATTTACTTCACTTGATGCTGTACACCCTGGCTGCCACATGATCCGCCAGGTTGGCACCACCCAACATCATAAAGCATCCCTACAATGCCCAAGCCATTCCTTTCACACTTATCACCATTGTGGGGGGTATCGTTATGTCTCACCATACACTGCAACTCACTAAGCCACTTCCAAAGGTGCACACAAATTTTTCCAAGAACGCAAAGTGTTGAAAATAAAGGTTTCAATGTTTGACACCACATTAACAGAAACTTTACATGAACATTGCATAAAACATCCAAGTGTCTACCCTTGTGTGTTGTTAGTTGGTATGATTGCACTAGGATGAGGGTGAGTGTGAGGGGTGGCTAGTGAGATGGGGATGTGATAATGTAGATAGAGAGGGATGGGTGGAGGTGCAAGGTAAGTTGGTGTGAGTAAAGATGTGCAGGAGTAGGGTAGGGAAGGCAGAGTGATGGGGATGTGATGAGAGGCACAGCAGGATGAGGTTGAGTGTGGCTTTGTACTAATGTTTCGTGATCTACTGAGATCATTCAAATGTTTGCAGCACTGCACCCAGGTCCTCCTGACCACATCCATGCTTGTGCCCTCCTCTGCAATGTGCAACCAGGCTGTGTTGATCTCCTAGGGAGGTCTTTTCTACCCATGGGAAGGGAAGAGGACCTCCCTGTGTGCTGTGACTCCCTCCATAAGCATATGGAGGGAGTCGTGGGAGAGTCTGGGTGCAGCCCTGCACCTCTGTGCAGTCATTGTCAGTGATTGCAGCGCCTCAATGTTGTAGAACACTGACAGCACAAATGTCAAAATAAATTTGACCATGGTCCCTTTAAGGAAACCGGTTCATGATGTGTCCTCTAATTGGCCGGGAAACGCCCAATCTCAGGAAAGTCATTTCAGAGGCTGGGATGAAGACAGCAGCAGGGTCGGGACCCGCCACCAACATCGCCCGTCGCGGACCCACTGTGCTTCGTAAAATCCAGCCCTATGTAATTCTACGTGATCTTTGATCAGCAGTTTTGCTGATATTTTCCAAGGCACTGACATACCCAATGACCAAAATGTATAGCATTTGTCTCCACTCCATCACTCCATCACAGAAATTACACCCCCTCTGTAACATTATTCTTTCTTACTTACACATACTGAATGTTGCTGTACTGTGCAATCAAAATATTCAGAAATAAGTTGCAGGATACTTGCACAACTTACGGGTTCAAAAGACCTTCAGATAATAATTTGTTACATTTTTATCAAAGACCCCTAGAACTTCCTGAAAGCTCAGTGTTGTACTGATGTCGTGTACATACATTTAAAATGAACAAACTAATGACTTTCACCGACAGAATACTTGAACTTTTGCCATGGATTTTCCTTTTGTCTTGGAATAATGGATGGCAGTAAAATCACTTTTAAACAGGAACTACTTTCAATAGCAAAAACATTCTCAACACAAGCTTTCTCTAGTTGATTGTAACTGATCACTGACTGTATCTTACTCCACAGCCCCGATTGTAACCTTATCGGACCAGCAGGAAGTGTTCAGGTTTGATGCCCGTTTTGACGTCAATGGAGTGTAAAATCGGGCGGAGTGTAAAATGAGCGACTGACATGAACCCACCCGGTTAGGTTAAAATCGGGGCTTACTTTTCATCAGTGACAGACCCTCAAACACCATAGCAGCAATACACGTAAGACCAAGTTGTCTGAAGACTCTTTCTCAATATCATTAAATGGCAGCATTCAGCCTCTTCCACACAACTGCCTAGAACCAGCCCAGGCTACAAAGAATAATAGCTCTGTACCCATGGTGCCATGGCGTTGGTAAGAAAACTTATCCTCCAGTAACTCAGGTGACACGGAATCGTCTGACATGGTAGAGGAGTCATTGAATACAGAAACTGTTTATTAATGGCCCGTATTTTCCGATCACAGGCCTCCCGCAGGCGGAGGCCTGTGATCTGGAAAAATCTGCGCCCTTACCTGAGGGCTCCCGGGACGCACATGCTTCCACTCCTGGGCCTCTCCAAACTTGAAGTGCGCAGGGCCCACGTATCCCAGAGGCGCATGTATTCGCAGCATCCCTGGGATCATGTGGGCCATGGGGAGCCAATCACAGAAGGGAATCTCCCTTCATACATTTGACAGGAAGACCTGTCAAATATATGAATGGAGATCACCCCAAAAACATAGTAAAACTTTAAATATATTTTTTTTAAAATCACATTTTTAAAATGACTTAAAATTGCAATAAATTAAGTATTTTAAACAAAATTTTATTTTTTGAAAAAAATAATTAAAGTTTTTTACGGGGCTAAAAATAAACTTACCTTTTTTAAAGTATTTTAAATGATAAATCAGTGAAAACATTTTTTTTTTTACTTTTTTCAACTCTTATCCTGGTAAAAGCAGGCCCCTGCTTTTTACCAGGCGTAAGAATTGTAAGGGTTTTCTGTGGGCGGAGGGTCTCCAAAATGTGGAACTATCCGCCCGCAGATGCCCTTCTCCAGGGCAGCCGGAGGATCTGTCAAGACCAATCTTGACAGATCGGAAATGCCGGTTTTCAACACATGCGCTGTGCATGCCTGAAACCGGCATTCCGATGTCCCTACGGGTGGGTACACAGCGCGTACTGTAGAATTCGCAATATTATCGCGATTTTATAAATAAGGAGGAGACACATGGTTTCATACAAACAGCTTTATTTCAGCAGAATGCTGTCAGGTTTTCAAAGTGGACACAAGCAGCCTGTAAAATGGCTGCCACGCCTCGTGGCAGAACGTTCTAGACTTTTCGATAAGCAGACAAGATGGCGTTCCAATAAACATTTGTGCGAGATCGGACAAGACTCAGCACATTTGAGATAAATCACAAGACATAATGGGTTTGCATTTTACACATAAATACTGGAATCGGTCTCCCAGGTGCGAATAAGGGCTATTGTACCGAGCGATCAAGAACCCATCCAAAGACATTAATATGCAAAATCCCCACGACTCTACGATGAGAGAGCCGTTTGCGGGTAGTTACAGAAACATTTGGAAGCCCCAAAAGCCCTCCAGGGAGAATACTGACCGGTTACACAATGGGAGAAGTATTAACGGGTACTCAGGCAGTTACAAGTATCACCGAAACCCATTAAACGGAGATCACCCTATACAAGAAGTTTGGGCGCCAAAACCCTGACAAAAGAAAAGACATTAAGATTGGGCGGGAAAAGAGGAATTACAGCACTATAACTGTAAGGTACAACCGTCCATCTGTCTCTTGACTCTTGCATCTGCCTCTTGACTCTTGCATCTGCCTCTTGACTCTTGGATCCTGACTCTTGCTGCTCGACTTGCTAGAAGACTTTTGAACTTTCTGATCCACCAGGATCAACCTCGTGGCTTGCCACGAAGATCTGTGTGGAACTGGGCTGTGAAGCCTTGAAACGGGCACACCATCCCGAGAAGTCGGTAAACGGTGTTGGAACCGAAGGCCCGAGATGAGATGAGATGAGATGAGATGAGATGAGAAGAGAAGAAGACGACCATACGTATCGCCACGGTCAGTAAGCCCCGACCGTGCCTGTAGGTCGAATAAACACTTTCCTTGCCCAGGAAGACCATTTTTCGAGTCGTGTCGGAACTCCGAGGACAACACAGATCTTCATGACAGCAGACGGTCCAGCCTGCTAGCCGGAGCAGAAACGAGTAAACAAGTGGGGTACAGAGACCCCTGATCAACACGTGGGTGGTCAGGTGCTGCGGTAAAAACATCCGAGCAGAGTTTCGGAATTCTCCGAGTTATCACGAGTGGTGAGCATGAGTCTCGATCCTACAAATCTAGTTTAGGACAGGTATTGATAGGGGAGGGTTTAAGTTTTAAGGATAATTGTAATGTGTGTCCCCTTTTACGATGTGTCGTGCGCTCCTCGTTTCCCTAAAATTAGTTACATAACTGCGTGTAAGATTGTACTGTCATTAATCTGTGCTTATGACATGTATTTCGTAATCTTGAATAATATGCAATAAAGATTTTCCATTTTGCACTATTCAACCGGGTCTACCTGAGTTTTCACTGCATTATTGCTCTCGCACCTAAGTCCAGTGTCAGAACCGTAAGGGCGAGTGGGTCGAACCACTCACAGGGGTCTAGTGTTACCAGGCTGGCTGGAGACCAGAACAGGCAACAAGGCCTAACCTCGCACTAGCACCCAGGCTACGCACAGAGCCTCAGGC
Source organism: Squalus acanthias (assembly GCA_030390025.1). Taxonomy (NCBI): domain Eukaryota; kingdom Metazoa; phylum Chordata; class Chondrichthyes; order Squaliformes; family Squalidae; genus Squalus; species Squalus acanthias. The sequence continues at coordinate 104,609,569 of CM059430.1, read as the reverse complement.
GTGTCACCCCTTACAGTACCTACCCGTAGGGATCGGAATATCTGGGCCAATGTAACTAAAGCGTAACCTACATACAATTTCAACAATGGGATGTCAACTTTTATTGCCTTGTGAGGTATTTTTTGTTGTTGCATTTAATAGGTTCCAAACACTGTCCTGTCTGAACTAAAGCTTTCAACAAATTGCCACCTGGATTGCTCATACCTATGACTATCACAGTATTGTTATTAGTAATAAATGTGCAGAGGGCACTTTCTCAATGCCTGCTAACAATCTCACTCGTGATCAGCATTTGAGGCTTCCTGAGGTTAACAATGAAGTACCAGATCATTAGCACAACTTGAGAACAGGTCTCTTTATCCGTTGCTAATGGTCATAAAGCTGCATCTCTTTTAATCTAATGGTCTGATCACATGCTAAATTTTACTTAACACACATGAAGCCCAGACTCGCAATAATTAGTCTCTTCTTCACAGATGTTTTCCACCAAATGCTATTATCACACCACAGACATGCGTCTCAAACATCCCAATTTAATTGGGGCAATCTCATTTCTGTGCGAATCTCAATCCTGTTCTGATGTCATGACATTGGAGCGGCATTCCTGGATTTTAAAGTGCCCTCCAAGTTTAAAAATCTTGACTCTTAAATTACACTTTAGAAGATATAACAAGACTGAAATGATACAATTGTTTTTTCACACTTAATGTTCCATCAGAGAGATTAACATCCTATGTATTTTTAATGGTACAGTCCATAGCTTAATGTTAAAACTGTATGTCCTCACATCATAATAAGGCATTAATCCCTCTGATTGAAGAGTGTTTAAAAGAAAAAAACACATTGGCCCAGAAATTCCGTTCGCAGCCCTCCCGTGGGCGGAGGGCTGCGATGCGGAAAAATCTGCGCCTGGACCGGAGGGCTCCCGGGAGGCGCAGAATTCCGTTGCTGTGCCTCTTCAAACCGCCGGTGTCCAGGGCACGCGTATCCCAGGGGCGCAGGTAGTTCGCAGCGTCCCTGGGATCACGTGGGCCATGGGGAGCCAATCAGAGCAGGGAATCTCCATTCATAGATTTGACAGGAAGACCTGTCAAATCTATGAATAGAGATCAGCCCCAAAACATAAGTAAAACTTCAAATATTTTTTTTTTTTAAATCACATTTTTAAAATGACTATAAATTACATAAATTAACTATTTTAAACAAAAATTTAAATTTTTGAAAAATGTAATTAAAGTTTTTAACAGGGCTAAAAATAAACTTACCTTTCTTTAAAGTATTTTAAAATGATAAATCAGTTTACTTTCTTAAACTATTAGCCTGCTAAAAGCAGGCCTTGCGGCTGCTTTTCTAACTGCAGCTGTTCCCAACTTACCTGGACTCAAGCCAGTGTGAAAAAAACGGAAGTTTCTAACGTACGCGCTGCCTATCCAGCGCAGGCGTTTGACCTGGGAAGTCCTTTCTGCAGAGAACGGAAGTGCCGGTTTCCAGCGCATGCACAGTGCATGCGTAAAACCGGCACTTCCGTTGGCCCTACGGGTGAGTACACAGCGCATACACACCCGTAGGGAACGGAATTTCTAGGCCAATTTACCAGACTGAAATTTCCTAAATTCTTTTTTTATTCATTCATGGGATGTGGGCGTCGCTGGCAAGGCCGGCATTTATTGCCCATCCCTAATTGCCCTGGAGAAAGTGGTGGTGAGCCGCTTTCTTGAACCGCTGCAGTCGGTGTGGTGAAGGTATGAAGGAATAAGCCATATAACCTATTCAGAAAAATACACTATCTTATGAAAGAATTCTGGCCTTATTAAAACATGACAAACTGGGTTTGGAAATTTAGAAACTGAACTATGAAATAGCTATGAAAGAATTCTGGCTATTGAGATAAGACAGTTGTTGACCCTGAATAAATAACCTTATTGAAACAGAAGGTGTATGACTCCGACAGACTGACCTTTGGGAATAAAAACAATGGTTCACCCTGGATAAGGTGTTCTAATTTAAACTTCGTAAAGATGGCACATAAGATAAGGAACATCTGCCCTCGTAAAGATGACATAAAATAAGGAACACCTGCCATTCACACCGTTCTATATGGTGACCCTAGAACACCTGGAGATAAGACAAGATTCTGGCTGATGTAGCAGTAAGAATTACAGAGGTCGGCAGAAAGATGAATAGGGATAATTGACTTGCATCAGCAGAAACTTTCAATAAAATACCACTGGAAAAGGATATAAATATTGAACTTTCAAATGGGATATCAGGGTTGCTTTAATCGGGCAAAGCGATTCTCGGCTTCAGAGGCGGCTCTGTAGTCTCCAACTCTTTGGGGGGAAAATTCAGTTGGTTTGCGCCTCCCGTTAGTGCCTTAAGAGGGCGTTAATGGGGCGCAAAGCAACTAGTGCCCGGGCGCGGCGATATCTGCGCCTCTCGCGAAATTGACCAGACATTTTGCGGTGGTGCTAAACACTACCGCCACGATCTCCTGCGCTGGCAGATCATGATGTCAGTTGAGTGCGCAACGCCCCGGTAGCGCCCCGGAGCGGATATTGAGTGGCGCCCCTTGCCTTACCGCCTGTCGCTAGCAACGACAGGTTGAGGGGAGCGTTTTGCAGTCAGGAAGGGACTGGGGGAGCGCTATTTAAAGGCGAACGCTTCCTGCCTTTTTTTGTTGGTGACATTTTTGCACCACGCATTCTGAGAGAGAGAGAGAAAGAGAGACTTCTGGAGAGATTCAACGCTGTGTGAAGGAGTTTTGGGTACTGAGCAGCACTTTGCAGGTTCATTTTGATTTTCCCTTCCTTGCATCTATTTAGAAGAGACTGTGGGGGCTGCACTCTGAGCTCTTTCCCTGGGACTCTCCATTGTTCTTTCCAGCAGATTTGATGTACAGGTCTCTCCAGGCCGAGATTCAAGGCTGCAATGAGCAGGATGTGGATGGAGAGCAAGATCAACCCTCCCCTTTAAGAACTAACCGGCTCCATTTTGTCTGTGTTCCATTGCTGACTGACATCACATGAGCTTTGCCAGCGCTCTGAGGTAGCGCCTCGCTCCCCGGCCTTTGCGCCTTAAGACAGGTGTGTAGCGCCTGAGTTAGCGCTCCAATCACCTCCAGGGGCGATAAAAGCCAAGTTTGCAGTCAGAGGCGATAATTAGCGTCAGGCGTTAAACTTTGTGCACAGCCAATAATTGCGCCCCAAACGGGGCGATACCGAATTTTCCCCCCTTTCTACCTCGGGGATCAAAGGTATTTGATATTGATGGATATCCTGTATAGAGAACTTTAAGAACTGTAATACTGTAGCGAAGTTAAGATGTAAAAGTAAGATTCTCTGTTAAAAAGATAGTATTTTTTCTCTTTTTAGAACTGTTAATGTTGCAATTGACTGATTCACCATCTGTAAATTGCATGTTGGCTCTTTAATAAATCTCTATATATTTTTAGAATAGTCTCACATAAGTCTTCTGTATCAAAAACTCATGAACTCAATCTCTGTACACTCTTTGGTGAAGAGTTACATTTCTGGGTGAGTTTTCCAGACCCTCATAATATCCGGGACATTACAGTCTAGTTAAACTTATTAAAAGTGCTATCTGGAGGATGGTAACATTCTCGGGTTGTTCCTTTCCTTTAGGGAGAGATAGTCCAGACCTTTAGACCCAATTAAGCGTCTTTAGGATTCGGCTACCTCAAACTTTAGTTGAAAGTGAATGTCTGAGAAATATGCCTGATCCGGGATAGTCCTAAAGGGGCAAGGACTAGTAAATATCCCTTCAAAGTTACTTCCATCATGCTGTTAGTTAGGGAGTTCTGAAAACGGTTTAAAAATGCACTAAATCATTAGAAGCACCAAAATAATATTATAAAAAATGAAAATATTACATTTTTGATTATTCATTGTATTAACCCAGAGTCAAATTACGTGTCCCTGATTTTGGCCATTCGCCTCTGCTTGAATGGTAAGTCACACAGTAATCAAATATATGTTGCTGTCATTGTAGCCTTATTTCTTTTGTTGTCTCCATGTATTATATCCATGTGGAACCAGGTGAAAATCAACATCAACTTTTGGACATTTGCTTAATTAAAAAAAAAATTACAAAAGAAAACTTAACACAGCTGCGCAGCATGAGTCATTGGAGATTTTCAGGTGCCACTGAGGGGATAATACTAATACAGAATTTTCATTAACTGTTTCTTACTTGAGTGCACATTATAATTATTCAGGAGCGTTTAAGGTATGATGCTTCATAAGGTGCAGCTTTTCCTTTTAATGTTAGCACAAGTGTAAATTGCTTTCATGGTTAACATCTTGGATACTAAATGCTATAATATAATATGCTGGACTCGTAAGTTGACTTTTTCCCCTTCACGGTGACTTGTATAGTTTTGCAGTACGAGATGGATATTTGCTAAAATTGTAAAGCAAGCTGATGAGATACTGAGATTGACAGTAATGCAGTTGCTTATTGTTGCAGATAGCATCTTAAACAGCTGTTTGCACACTGACATCATTAACAATTAATCCAGCCAAGTGAGATTACTCATGTATCCTTCCTTTGATGTGTGGTACTTCCCTTTAGTTGTATGATTAATTTGATTCAAAAGATTGAAATTATTGGTAAAATTACTAATTCATCTTTCCAGACAACCATAATTGTATTGTAACCTAAAGGAAAATTAGTCTGGGACTTTGTGATCAAGGGGTTGGCAGTCTGCTAAGAATAAGTATGATCTAGAAAATATAAATATGCACAAAAACCATACCCCTTCCTGCTAAAATAGTCCCCTGCATCTGGGCTTGTCCTTTCCACACTCCAGTGCTTGATATTACATACTTATCACAGTAAACACTATTATTTCTCTGTGTATTAATACATATGTAAGTAGGAAGTGTTTTTCTCTTAAGTCCTTCTCATGCTATAATTTTGATATCAAAACTGTACCAGTATAATTTGAACACAAGGACTGCAATATACAATAGTTGAACCTCACGCTGATCAGCGCTTCCCCACGCCCCCCTCCCCCACCCCCCCCCCATCAAGTTCCATCAAGTATCTGGGAGGGTAATGAGATGGCACTGCATTTGTTCCAATTTCACAGCATAGCATCATGACACATATTAAAACTACCTTATATCCACTTAGCAATATGAGTCTGGCTTCATAGGAATGTATGTGGATTATCTACACTGCACAGATGAGGTGTCGTGATTCCTCTTACACTTAGGGGATCACTGCAAGTGCCTTGATATATGTACAGCTAAGCACAGACATTCCTGTGCTGTCTCCATTTCAGATGAAAGTTGAGTATCCAATGTCTGCAGGGAAGGTAACTTGGTTGGCATGAATGAGGTACTGTGATTTATTGTGCCTCACTCACGCCAACCAGGTAAACATAAGAAAATCCGTAGGCTGGGAAGGGGGGTGGATAAGGTGAATTATTAGCACAGCTAGCTCATTAGCCTGTCCATTCATCCGAAGACTTTACTTGGGACTATTTGACATTGACACTGGCTACAAAATGTGGGAAAATGTTCATATTTCAGCTCCATAGCACCGACACAAATTCCTCTCTTGATTAACTATAAGAACAGAAAAGCCTGACTCTTAAACTTAGCAGGCCAGCACAGTAAGGTCCCAGGTTCAATCCATTGCCTGGGCTGCGTTGGCTGATCTAGGCTGACGCGGGGAAAATTGGCCAGAGTTCCTGCTCCTGGTTGTTGTCTGGTGACTCCTGCTGTAAGTGCATGTATGCAGGTGTCCGATAAGCACAGGATCTGGATTGACTGTGATACTCTACCGAGGTCTAATAGCCTGTTCACACTCACTGTTGAAACTCACCCAAGAGTAATGGTCAATTAGGCGAGGTGCTGGAGAGTGCCCAACACTTGTAACACAACAAGGAGTCAATAACATCAGGAGAGGAGAAAATTGGCAAGGAAAACAAAATCTCTTTTTTTTTGCTTTCACAAATGTTGCATCAATTATTTGCTTTCTGAAAGTACAGTTTTTTTCAAAATAACGGCTGTTGCTATTCTGTTATAGTTGAGCCTATTGAATTGTTCCAAATATTCTGAAAGGATTTATAGAGTATTTGTTGAATTTTAGTTTGAGTGTGAACCAATGTTCCCTCTAATTTTTTTCCCCCTGCGCTGGCCCTTTAAATTTGCTGCACGGCCGTGGTATCTCTTCCAGTGGCAGCAGCTGGTGAGTGGCCTACACTTGACCTCGCGATTGATGCATGGCCAGGCAGCCGCGCACCTTAGGGGGAACATTGCTGTGAACAAACGGTTTCACCCAGACTTGGTAGTATGTTTGTGCTATCTTTGACTTTCCTAGATCTCTGCACTCCTCCAATTCTGGCCTCTTGCACAGCACCGATTTCCATCACCCTGCCATTGGCGGCCGTGCCTTCAGCTGCCCATGCCCCAAGTTCTGCAATTCCCTCTCTAAACCTCTCTGCTTCTCTACCTCTCCTCCTTTATGATGCTCCTTAAAACCTACCTCTTTTGGTCACCTGCCCTAATATCTCTTTATGTGGCTCGGTGTCAAATTTTGTTTGATAACGCTCCTGTGAAGCGCCTTGGGACGTTTTACTACGTTAAAGGCAATGTTCCCTTCAAGCTGTGCAGCCGTGTGGCCGCACAGTGCTCCAAGGGTCCCGCGCAGGTGGTGAGCCAGCTTTTAAATTGAAAAGACCGTGCATGCGTGGACTTATGAATGGGCTGCACGGACTTTTAAAGGGGCCGCGCAGCCCCCAAAAAATTGCAGGAACCATTGGTTAAAGGCACTATATAAATGCAAGTTGTTGTTGTACATGCACCCCCACGTCTCTCTGTTCCCACACCCTTTTAAAATTGTAGCATTTAATTTATATTGCCTCTCCTCATTCTTCCTAGCAAAATGTATCGCTTCACATGTTTCTGCATTAACTTTCATCTGCCATGCCCATTTCACCAGTCTAACGATGTCCTCCTGAAGTCTGTTAATATCCTCCTCATTGTTTACTATATTTCCGAGTTTCGTGTCATCTGCAAACTTTGAAATTATGCCCTGTATACCCAATTCCTGATCATTAACATATATCAAAAAGAAAAGTGGTCCTAATACTGACCCCTCGGGAACACCACTGTATATTTCCCTCCAGCCTGAAAAACAACCATTCACCACTCCTCTCCGACCCGTAGCCAATTTTGTATCCACACTGCCGCTGTCCCTTTAATCCCATGGGCTTTAATTTTGCTTATGAATAATTTTGTCAAATGCCTTTATTTATTTAATTATTTCAAGTAGGTGGAGAAAAGTCCAGCAAAAATATACCCCTGATTAAGTATTGTGTAGATTCTGTGGACCATTTAATATATGCCACTTTGTATAGAATGCTAGTACAGTAAGATTATAGAATGTATTGTTTCTGCATACTTCACATCCCTCTAATGTGTTTAGAGCTAATTCATCTTTGCAGTTGAAGCTTTGGCATAAATGCTAAATCTACTAGAAAGAAAGAAATCTTTAACAGGATTTTTCAGTGCATATTCAGTAGTGTGCTGGGGTGGGGGTGACTGATAGGCCTCACAATGTCGGATGTGATCTGTTAAAATTGCAATGAAAATCAGTAAATAGTTGGTCCATTTCCAGGTTTTTCTGTCATTTCAGTCTCTGCTTTTTAATCAAATCAAGAAATCTATTATTTTACAAAAAATTGTCAGTTAAGTTTACAGCACAAAGAGGCCATTTAGTTTTCAGCCCAAAACTAATATCTTCCCACAACCCTGTGTCTTCCTCCACTTCAAATATTTATCTACTCTTGCCTTAAAAGATTCAGTGATCTCTGCTTCAACTTAGATGAGACATTACATTAACCAAATTTGGATTAGTTCAGATATCTGACTCTGATTTATACTCATTCTCCAATTGTTTTGTAATATTTTGACAAATTCTGTGTTGGGAAATGCACAGGTTGGCATCAGTTTATTTTCTTGCGCAAATTTAATGTCTTATTCTATCAGGTTACATCATTAGGATTTTAAATTAGAATAATTGTCCAATTTTCAAGAGGAATTATGAATTCAGTCTTAATATGTTTCTTCATATGGCTGATATGAACTGGGTAAGAGTTGAAAGACAGTGGTGACAGATTTAATAAAATGTTCCAGTTTATAATATCACAATATTGCTACTTATTACATTTCATTAAGAACTCATTATTCATTAAGAAATTATTCTGTTTTTTTTTTGTCCTCAAATTTCAGGAAATGGACCATGTGTCTAACCTCCATTTGATGCATTGTACCACATTTCTTAAATCATCTGCTTTTTTTTAATGAGAACATTTCTGTTTTTTCTTTCATAATTAGTGTCCCACTAACACAAAGGCAGAACACAAGGTTTTGAAGCATGCAACTTCTGAGAATGAGGTTTAATTAGTGAGTGGTTAATTATGGAGAAAAATAGGCATTCTCCTGTCTTTCCTTAAAATAGGAATTCCATAAATGTCCATAATCTTGAAAGTCAATGGTGTTTAAAGCAATTAGAGGCCAAGTAAAATGCAAACATATAAGATCCTGAGGGGTCTGGACAGGGTGGATGTGGAGAGGATGTTTCCTCTTGTGGGAGAATCTAGAACTAGGGTTACTGTTTAAAAATAAGGGGTCACCTATTTAAGACAGAGATGAGGAGAAATTGTTTCTCACAGAGGGTCGTGAGTCTTTGGAACTCTCTTCTTCAGAGGGCGGTGGAAGCAGAGCCTTTGAATATTTTTAAGGCAGAGGTAGATAGATTCTTGGTAAGCAAGGGGGTGAAAGGTTATCAGGGGTAGGCAGGAATGTGGAGTAATCAGATCAGCCATGATCTTATTGAATGGCGGAGCAGGCTCGAGGGGCCGAGTGGCCTACTCATGCTCCTAATTCGTATGTTCGTATATATCATGTATAATACTTTAAGTAAACATTTTAACTGAAAGACATAGTCATACTTTACATACAGATATATAGATATCAGCTCTACAAATACCAACATTAAGCTTTTTCAGACATATACACATGTTCAATTGCCAATACTGAAATTTGCCTGTATGATAGTAATCTAAACATCACACATTAATGAAATCACAGAATGTGACTAAAATCTATATTATGATGATAATTCATTTTATCTTTTTAATATGAGAATTCTGGATGAAGCTATAGCAATTAAACTATCTTCTCAAAGATGGCAACTCATATCACATCTCTTACAGGTTGAAACAAATAAATTACAAATTGAAAGGTTGACAGTAATGATACAGAATGAAATATCACCAGACATAACATGTCCAAACTTTCCTTTGATTGTTACAACTGGCAGTTTAATAACAAGGTCAGACAATTAAATGTAAACGTATTACTTTGCAGAAAAGATTAATGGCTTCAAAAGAATTCTAGTTTTGAATATCTGTACCAAAACGGATGGAATGTTTTCAGCAAGAACACAGTATTCTTTACCATATTACCATTTGTCAAAAAGAAGGTAAACTGGCAATTGCAAGGTTGTCAAGAAGGCAAGCAGGCCTCACGCAGTTTCAAATGCAAACAGGTATGGACAATGGACAATTCAGGTGTAGAGAAAAAATATATTTGAAAGGTTACTTGCAGCTGCCATTTCTGTTGCTATGACAGCACAGTGGTGCAGATTGCTTGTCATGTAGTTCGTGCTCGGTTGAATGTAGCATTGCACAAGGCGATTGCTCAGTCAGTTACTAAGTCCATTTTTAGCTCATTTTCAATCACTTCACGCAGATATACAGGGGAAAGTAGATGATTGAAACAATTATGGCCTATAATTTAAATGCAACATTTTCTTTATGCAATATGGTCCAGAATGTTAACCTCCTTAGAAACACTATCCGTGCAGACAATGTAATGCACTTGTGTTGAAATAAAATGCACTCAGAATTGTCTACCGAATGAGTTATTCTGGGATTTTACTTTCACCAGGAAGTGTCATTAGTGGTATATGTAATTAATTGCATTTATTGTCACTGGGCTTTCTGCTCCCAAACTTATAGACTTCCTTGGGTGCAGTTGGTTTTATGTTCACTCTTCCAATTTTCTACCTTCCTCTTCTGAAGTTGCTGACTCTCACAGGGGTGCACTTTTATGAATTCTAACTGTTCTCCCAATACCTCACCCATGCCTAGGCAGTGAGCGTCATTTTTGTTCACTCTCTGGCATACACTAGATGAGAATAAATATGCAAGCACATTACGAACTGTTGAAGATGGTGCAACAGCTACTCTTCCTCTTTTTGGTAGTCTATTGCCTTTTAGATTAATGGGGAATGGGACCAAGAATTTTAAAATAAATCTTAAGTCGACAACAGATTACAATTCAAGCAGAAGTTGGGCACTGATTAAGGAATATAGTGAAACATAAGCTATGGGAATTCCTCAGGAGTTTTCCCGATCGGCCTCTGTAACTTAGGCTGAAGATTGGCGAAAACTCTGCCCCCCTCAGGAAATGTAGTTAAAAAAAAATTGGGTTTGCATAATGTGTGAAGGCAAGAATTAATTTTTAAAAATTGTTTTGAAATCATAGACCTTTTAGACAAGGACAGCCCAACTTTGTCCACTTAATATATCTCAAAATAAGTTTGTTTCTTCCATTTTCAAATTTACCGCACCTTTAAGTTAAATCATAACAGCAAGAATGAGGTAAACAACGTGATACAAATGTATCATCATATCTATCTGCATTGTAAATTATACAGGGATGCAACAATGACAGTTTCCAAGAATAAAAGTTTATAAACCATTATTGTTACTCCACTGCTTTAAGTTTTTGTGCAACAAGAATAAAGTGGGTCCAACAACAACAGCAACAACTTGCATTTATATAGCGTCTTTAACGTAGTAAAACATCCCAAGGCACTTCACAGGAGAGTAATTAAAAAAAATTGACACTGAGCCACATAAAGAGATATCAGGACAAGTGACCAAAAGAGATAGGTTTTAAGGAGTGTCTTAAAGGAGGAGAGAGAGGTAGAGAAACGGAAAGGGTTAGGGAGGAAATTGCAGAATAGCCGTCCCAATGGCAGATTCCCTCCCAATGAATGATCCCTGGCTGCGGCCTGGAGCCGCAGGCCTACCCACCCGACAGCCAGCCATCTGTTTGGCTGTGGCCAGGATACAGAGAATTGAAAAAAAAATCAGGTCCTGCCATTAAACTCGGCTGGACCTCCAGAAAGCCCATACTTCCCACCCGCTAAATCTCCCCTCACCCCGATCCTCTCCCGTCTCGCAGTTATTATCAGGGCCAAAGTCTTCAGGAGAGAAGAAAGGGGGAAAGAATAATTGGCTGAGGAAGTCAAGGAAAAAACCCTTACTAAAAAAGGGAATTTGTGCACATACTTCCTACTATCTAATTTGACTTTCTATCTAATAGGGCCATTAAACCCAGCCTCTTAGTTACCACATGTTAGGTTGGCCATTTACAGTTCTTGTATAGAAACTCAATTTGTTTGATAAAATTGAAGTTTGATGCACAAGCGTCTGAATCCTGTGAATATATACAGTCCTTTTCAAGGAATAGATCACTGTCCCTAGATAATCTGAAGGCTGGCAATCAGTGCTCAGACAATGGATTAAACTGAAGATCCTTCTCTGAAATATTATTGTTCCATGATTTTAAAAATAATGGAGGATCAGTAAAGATCAGAGGTGCTGATTCCAAGCTTTTGGTTCTATGACAATAAATTTACGGAATACTGGTAGGATATTGCATTTTCTCCTTCATCAGGTTAGAGCAGATAACCAGGTCCAGCCCAGAGCTCATTTTAGGATGCAAGGTCCCCATTTGTTTTTGAGAGTATTTTCTCTCACACATTACTATAAGTTGTAATTTGGCTTCCACGGCATCACTGCCTCTCAAAGCACGTACAAACAATTTTTGTTGATTGTGCTAACACCGTCTTGAAGCAGCAGCATTGCATTCTTCTTTTACCTTTTTGCCACCAGTTTAATTTAGCTACCCTCTGAAATGTTGATGAAGCCATTAGCCAAATCAGAATGTCAGGTGAATCATTAAACAGTGAACAGTACTTTGTTGTCCAGCCAGAGCAAAATACACCAACTTATGGGTCTGAAGTCCAGCCCTACAACCCTCCGAGATCTCTGCACTTCTCCAATTCTGGCCTCTTGTGCAACCGTGATTTTCATCGCCACACCATTGGCGCTCGTGCCTTCAGCTGCCAAGGCCTTAAGCTCTGGAATTCCCTCCCTAAACCTCGCTGCCTCTCAACCTCTCTCTCCTCCTTTTAGGAGCTCCTTAAAACCTACCTCTTTGACCAAACTTTTGGTTTCCTGTCCTAATATCTCCTTATGTGGCTTGTATCAAATTTTGTTTGATAACGGTCCTCTGAAGTGCCTTGGGATGTTTTACTACATTAAAGGCTCTATAGAAATGCAAGTTGTTGTTGAAGTTTGGAACTTTACCATGTCCTTTGTAAGGGTTTTTGTCTCTCAGCCTGTGAGATTCGTGTGGCTCTGTGCAGCCCGGGTGCTAGTGCGGGTTTAGGCCTTGTTGCCTGTTCTGGTCTCCAGCCAGTCTGCGAGCACTAGACACACCTGTGAGTGGTTCGACCCACTCGCCCTTACGGTTCTAGACACTGGACTTAGATGCGAGAGCAGTAATGGAGATGAAACTCAGGTAGACTCGGTTGAATGGTATGAAATGGAAAATCTTTATTGCATAATATTTAAGATTACGAAATACATGTCATAAGCACAGATTAATGACAGTACAATCTTACACGCAGTTATGTAACTAATTTCAGGGAAACGAGGAACGAACGACACATCGTAAATGGGGGCACACATTACAATTATCCTTAATACTTAAAACCCTCCCCTATCAATATCTGTCCTAAGCTAGATTCGTAGGATTCGAGACTCATGCTCACCACTCGTGATAACTCGGAGAATTCCAAAAACTCTGATCGGATGTTTTTCACCGCAGCGCCCACGTGTCGATCAGGGGGTCTCCTGGCCCCACTTGTTTACTCGTTTCTGCTCCGGCTAGCAGGCTGGAACGTCTGCTGTCATGAAGATCTGTGTTGTCCTCGGAGTTCCGACACTACTCAAAAAAGAGTCTTCCTGTGCCCTCACACCGGTTCGATAAAATTCGAAGAATAGTCTTCCTGTGTCAGTTCTGTAGAACTCAAAGAAGTCTTCCTGGCAAGGAAAATGTCTATTCGACCTACAGGCGCGGTCGGGGCTTACTGACCGTGGCGATAAGTATGGTCTTCTTCTCTTCTCTTCTCATCTCATCTCATCTCATCTCATCTCGGGCCTTCGGTTCCAACACAGTTTACCGACTTATCGGGATGGTGCGCCCGCTTCAAGGCTTCAGAGCCCAGTTCTACACAGGTCTTCGCGACACGACACGAGGTAGATTCGAGCGGATCGTAAAGTTCAACAGTCTTTTGAAAAAAGAGACACGAGGCAAGCAGGAACAAGACGGCGAGTCAAGAGCAGCCACGAGGATAAACACCAGCAGGATAAGAGTCAACCGAATAAGAGAAAGATGGACGGTTTGGAGCTTGCAATTATAGTGCAAAATCTTCCGTTTCCCGCCCAACCTTAATGTCTTTTTCTTTTGTTAGGGTTTGGCGCTCAAAAGTCTTGTATAGGGTGATCTTCGTTTTAATGGGTTTCGGGGCTACTCGTAAATGTCTGAGTACCTGTTAATATTTCTCCCATTGTTTAATCGGTCGGTGTTCTCCCTGGAGGGGTTTTGGGGCTTCCAAGTGTTTTCTGTAACTACCCGCTAACGGCTCTCTCATCGTAGAGTCGTTGGGATTTTACATATTAATGTCTTTGGATGGGTTCTTGATTACTTGGTACAACAGCCCTCATTCGCGCCTGGGAGACCGATTTCAGTATTTATGTGTATACTGTGAACCCATGATGTCTCGTGTATTATCTTCAATGTGCTGAGTCTTAATCGATCTTGCACAAATGTTTATTGGAACGCCATCTTCTCTGCCTGTTGAAAAGTCTAGAATGTTCTGCCATGAGGTGCGGCGGCCATTTTACAAGCTGCTTGTGTCCACTTTGAAAACCTGACAGCATTCTGCTGAAATAAAAGCTGTTTGAACGAAACTATGTGTTTTTCTCCTTATTAATAAAATCGCGATATATTGCGAATTCTACACCTTTAATGGCCACTGTTTGTATTTTGTAGATGGCACATCAAAATTCAGTTGGGTGTATGGTTGGTTATCTTACATTCGATGATGAGTGCTGAGATTATCAAGGACACGGCTGGCAATAATGAACTCACATAGCTGAAGGATAAAAAGGTACATACTTGAAGGTAAGAACATAGAACATAAGAAATAGGAGCAGGAGTAGGCCATACGGCCCCTCGAGCCTTCTCTGCTATTCAATAAGATCATGGCTGATCTTCAACCTCAAATCCACTTTGCCGCCCGATCCCCATGTTTTCTGATACCCTTAGAGTTCAAGGGCTGGATTTTGTCATTGGGGGCGGGCTAGGGTCGGGTCAGATGGTCGGCAGGTCCCAACTCCGCCTCCGATGTGAGGCATGACAATTGAGGGATTTTTCCCCCTAATTGGGCACTTGATTCCCACTGTGTGGGAACCCCTGGCCCAATGAGTATTTTGATGCTGAAACTCGCCTCTGATGATATCATCTATGCAGCTGCATTTAAGGCCTGCAAGCAGCCTTGGTTCATTTTCTGCCTTACAACTTTTGGTTTATACTTCTGAGGGATTCATGCTCCAACCATGTCAAGCACCAGATCAAAGTGTGCACCCCGTTTCGATGAGGCCTCCCTCCAAGCTCTTGTGGAGGGAGCAAGAGCGCATAAGGAAGTGCTGTTTCCTTCTTCTGGGAGGAAAGAGCCTCCCCAACAGACCAAAGCTGTGTGGCTGCAAGTGGCACAGGAGGTGAATGCCATCTCAATGTGCAGCAGAACCTGGCTGCAGTGCAGAAAGAGGTTTCATGACCTTCTCCGCACAGGAAAAGTGAGTATTCCATCCCCATGACCCTCAATCTGATCCCCATCACCTCTCATCACGAGCACTCTGCTTTGTCAACCTCCTCCTCCACATCCCACTTGACCCTTACATCCCTGGACCCTTACCCATTCCCTCTCTTTGTATGTTCACATTCACTTAACTATTTGACTATGCAGCCCTCACACTCCCTATCACTGTGATGCTATGACAACAACTTACAACACACAGGGAGGGCCCTTGGTCTTGGGACCTCACTCCATCTTTGTGTCCTTCTAGGCATCTATGCTATGGATTCTCTACACTCACTCCTTCATTCTCACTCAAACTCCACTTGTGTCCCTCATTGCAGGAAAAGAGAGCCCACAATAAAAGGGAGAAGGCGAGGACATAGAAACATAGAAACTAGGAGCAGGAGTAGGCCATTCGGCCCGTCGAGCCTGCTCCACCATTCAATACGATCATGGCTGATCATCCAAATCCAGTACCCTGTCCCTGCTTTCTCACACAGAATCCCCATCGAGCCTGCACCGACACATATCCCACCCTATCCCCGTAACCCCACATATTTAATTCCCCCTAACATATCCCATCCTATCCCCGTAACCCCACATATTTAATCCCCCCCTAACACTAAGGGTCAATTTATCATAGCCAAATCAACCTAACCCACACATTTTTGGACTGTGGGAGGAAACCAGAGCACCCGGAGGAAACCCACGCAGACACGGGGAGAATGTGCAAACTCCACACAGACAGTCACCCGAGGCCAGATTCTAACCCAGGTCCCTGGCGCTGTGAGGCACCAGTGCTAACCACTATGCCACCCTCAATAGCCCAGCTCACCACTGCAGAGGAGGCAGCCCTGGAGATTGTGGGAATCGAGGAGGATGCGCAAGTGGGGGACGGACAGACGGGCACATCAGAGCAAGCTGGTGACAGAATAGTTTTTCTTCTCTCTCATTGACATTGCGTGAGTGACTGATCTTGATTCTAATGCTCTAACAGATTGACTTATGATCAACTGCACAATTCAATGTGCATGCAACGTCTATCTCACATGCCTAACTCTTTCCTTTACTCCCCCAAAGGACCATCGACAGCCCCCGTCCCCACTGTCCAGGAGGAACAGCCTGAGCCCCCAGACTCCTCAGAGGAAGCTGCAAGCTCTGAGGGCGCAGAGTCAGCAGAATTCAGCGCACCCAGCACCAGCGCAGAAACTCACACCTTGGTGGAACCTTCGCGAGATAGAGTAGTGTTGTCATCTGGTGTATCACAGATCACAAGTGAGCATCAGCAGATGGTGGAGACAGGGACAGCAGTGGAGAGTTCTTGTTGGAGGGCGCAGGACTCTCCCAGCTCGGCTCAGCTGCATGTCGACCCTGTGCCTCCGGGTCCATCCAGAAGGAAAGCGGTGCTGGAATTCCATCAACAGGTGCAGGAGTCTCTGGCAGGTTTTGTCTCCAGGGTCGCTGCGAGTGTGGAGTGAATGGAGGAGTCCATCGCGAACATGAGCAGAGCCTTTGTGGAGGCATTGGCGCATGGACGCTTCACCATGGAAAGGATGGCAACCTCTGTGGAAAGGATGGCTACCTCCGTGGAAAGGATGGCTACCTCCATGGTAAGGTTGGCTACCGTAGAGGAGAGGATGGCTACGGTAGAGGAGAGGATGGCTACGGCCATGGAGGAGCTAAGTCGCCAGGGGCTTGCAAACATGTTCATTGTTCAGAATAGACTGACATCTCTTGAGGAGCGATGGTCAGCTATTGAGCAGAGAAATCAGACCTTCATGGAAGTCTTCTGGAGTTGGACTTCCAGTGCAGAAACGGGACCTCATGGCCCCCCTTAAGTGCAGCAAGGTGCTGTCAAGCCACTTGCTAGCTCTGAAGTGGGGCTGACCCATGAGAGGGTTGTTAGTGGCAGACAACCAGGAAGTGGGGGCTCCTCTCCAAGCGCTCACACGACCAAGCCACTGCAGAGCCCTCGGTCAGAGCCCCACCAGAGTCCTCACCCAACTGAGATCGGCATCTCAGCCCCTGCACAGCCACAGGAGCAGCAGACTGTTGGCGAGTCCTCAAAGGCTCGCAACCCCAGAGGACGCCCGCCAAAGGTATTGAGGCAGGAGCAGCAAGAAAGTGAGCAAGGGGCCTCCACATCTGCTGAAGCCACAGGGGAAGCACCATGTAGGAGCATGCGTAAGAGGAAGATAAAGCACAAGTAGTCACAAGGGTAGTCACTTGGCTGTTCTATTGTGTTTATTTTTGAAAAGCCATCCGTGACTTTATATGATAAAACAACTTGATGGCAAACTGTTGATGTTGTGGGCTATGTCATTTCGCAAATGGTACTTCCACATTGAGGGCTTAGGGTGACTTGGAATTGTCAGTATGGTGGTCAGAGTGATAGGAAGCCATAGGTTCTTGTCCATTGTCGATGGTCTGGTAAGAAGGTGCGAGGCAAATGTGTTTGATTGGGCAGGCTAGGCAAATCTGGCCAGGATGAGTGCATCCCTTGCATCCCGGGCAGCAATGTGCTCGCGTGCTGCTGCTGCTGGTTGATGCACCTTCACAAGCTCTTCGTTCTCGCTCTCCTCCTCCTCCTCCTCCTCCTCCTCATCCTCATCCTCATCCTCATCTGAGGAGGCTATGCGCTGAGCCACTTGTTCCTCAGGCAGCTGCAAGCCACGATGCTGTGCCATGTTGTGAAGTGCACAGCAGACCACGACCATTCTGGAGACCCTGGCTGCTGAGTACTGCAGGGCTCAACCTGATTTTTGAGGCATCTGAATCGCATCTTCAGCAAGCCGATGGTTTGCTCGATTATGGATCTGGTGGAAATGTGGCTGGAGTTGTAGCGCTCCTCAGCTTCATTGGATAGGCTCCTCAATGGCATAATTAGCCACGTCTTCTGGGGATAGCCCTTGTCTCCAAGTAGCCATCCGAAAAGTTGGTCTGGCAGACTGAAGAGCGGAGGAACACTAGACTGCCGCAGGATGACGGAGTCATGGCAACTGCCAGGGTATTTGGCGCAAACATGCAAAATTTTCTTATTGTGGTCACACACCAGCTGCACGTTGAGGGAGTGGAAGCCCTTGCGGTTGACAAAAATACCTGGATTGTGATGGGGTGCCTTAAGGGCCACATGTGTGCAGTCTACGACACCCTTCACCCTCGGAAAGCCTGCCAGATTAGCAAATCCAACCGCACACGTGGTTACACTTGCTTGAACCTTGGAGAAGTTGATGTAATTGTGCGCGTTGACAAAGAGGGCATCGGTTACCTGCATGATGCAAGTGTGTGCGGCCACCTGGGAGAGGCCGCTGATGTCTGCTGTTGATTCGTGGAATGATCCTGAAGCAAAAAAGTTGAGTGCGGTGGCGGCTTTGACGGCCACTGGTAAGGGGTGTCCACCCATTCCTCTGGGCTCCAGGTCTTGCTGCAGCATTGTGTGAAGGGATAATTACTAGTCCTAGCCCCTTTAGGGCTACCCTGGATCAGGCGTATTCCTCAGACGTTCACTTTCAACTAAAGTTTGAGGTAGCCGAATCCTAAAGATGCTTAATTGGGTTTAAAGGTCCGGACTATCTCTCCCTAAAGGAAAGGAACAACCTGAAAATGTTACCGTCCTCCAGATAGCACTTTTAATAAGTTTAGCTAGACTGTAACATTTTGGATATTATGAGGGTCCAGAAAACTCCCCCAGAATTCTGCAACTCTTCACCAAAGAGTGTACAGAGATTGAGTTTGCGAGTTTGATACAGAAGTCTTATGTGAGACAATTCTAAAAATATATAGATTTATTAAAGATCCGACATGTAATTTGCAGTTGGTGAGTCAATCGCAACATTAACAGTTCCAAAAAGAGAAAGCTTACAATTCTATTATCAGAGAACCTTACTCTCAAATCTTAACTTCGCTACAGTATTACAGTTCTTAAAGTTCTATTCAGGATATCCACCAAAATCAAATACCTTTGATCCGCGATGTACAACGAGTTGGAGACTTACAGAGCTGCCTCTGAAGCCGAGAATCGCTTTGCCCCTTTAAAGTGAGTCTACTATCCCATTTGAGAGTTCAATATTTATACCCTTTTCCAGTGGTATTTCCTTTAAGGTTTTCTGCTGATGTTAGTTAATTATCTCTAGTCATTTTTCTGCTGACCCCTGCTATTCTTACAGTCACCTCAGCTGGTAGCAATGCAGAATTATGTCTCTTCTCTAGGTGTTCTTAGTTTACCATAAAAAATGGTGTTACGGCAGGTGTGTTGTTTACTTGATGTCATTTTTACGAAGGCAGATGTTTCTTACTTTTCTGTGCTTCTTTACGAAGTGTAAATTAGAACACCTTGTACAGGGTGAACCATTGTTTCATTCCAAAAGGTTCAGACTACCGGAGCCTTTAACCTTCTGTTTCAATAAGGTTATTGATTCATTGTCAACAACTATCTTATCTCTATAGCCAGAATGCTTTCACAGCTTTTTCATAGTTAGGTTTCTAGATTTCTAAACCCAGTTTGTCATTTTTTAATAAGGCCAGAATTCTTTCATAGAATGGTATATTTTTCTGAATAGGTTATATGGCTTATTCCTTCACATGCGCAGGTGTCACCCACTACCTCTCACGAAAGTCTGAGCCTCCTTTGGCACTGCTGCTCAGTCATGTTGAGGTAGCTCATCCTCTGTCTGTAAACTCTGTTTTGGGGGTATCTCCTGCGGCGACATGCTTCCATGCGCTGGTGCCTTCTGGCCTGTGCAGCTTCAGGTGGGTGAGCAGCAGATTGGCGCTCCTGTTGTTGCTCCTGCTGTTGGTGCTGCTGTTGTTCCGGGTTCTGCTACTGCCGCGGCTGGTCCTCGTCCGAATCTGATGTCCAGGAGGAAAGGAAATAAATAGTCCTCATTCTTCTGGTATGTACCTCAGTTGAGGAAGCGCTCAGTCAAGGTGAGGAGAGGGGATTCCCAGGAGATCACACTGGAGATGGTTCTCAGCTTCAAAACTTCCACAATGAGTAGGCCTGCTAAAAGTTCTCCCAGACCTGAGAAAACAAAGTTCTGCCACCTGCAAATGATCATTGTTGAAAACTCCTTTTTAATGGTGGAGCTGTAGCTGTTAGTAAGCCATCCACTTGTGAGGCCACCAGGGTTAACTGGCGTGTTCCAGAGGAGGCGTGTAGCACGGGGGAAATGTGTTAAACTTAGAAAGGCCTCTCAAAATGGCATTATAGAGGCAATTAAGTGCTTGTTAAGAGCCTTAAGGGCCTATCCCGCCTCTTGGAGGCAGGATACAAACAGGGTCTGGAAGTCCAATTTTGGGAAAATTGCTCAGAGGCGGGCTGGAGGTGGGCTGGAGGCGGGATTGGATCCACCTGCCATTTTTTGTTAATTTAACATCTCACACGCCTCCAAACCCGCCTCCTCAGGCCTGGCAAAATCCAACCCCAAAAATCTATCAATCTCTGTCTTGAATATACTCAACGACTGAGCATCCACAGCCCTCTGAGGTAGAGAATTCCAAAGATTCACAACCCTTTCAGTGAAGACATTTCTACTCATCTCAGTTCTAAATGTCCGACCCCTTATCCTGAGACTGTGACCTTTAGTTCTAGACTCACCTGCCAGTGGAAACAGCCTTTCAGCCTATACCCTGTCAAGCCCTCTCAGAATGTTAGAAGGTACTGTTTCAATAGATGGTACCTGTAGAAGCTGGATTGAACTGTGGTGAGGGGTGGCTGAGCACGGATCATTATGTATTACTTGTGTCATTAACTTCAACAAATTGGTACATAGGACCCTAATGCAATTTTAGGCTTCCACTCTGTGTGTCTTCTGTGTCAGCTGTGGCTCAGTTGGTAGCACTCTCGCCTCTGAGTCAGAAGGTTGTGGGTTCACAGTCTCACTCCAGGGACTTGAGCACAACACTCCAAGTGCAGTACTGAGGGAGTGTTGCCCTGTCGGAGGTGCTGTCTTTTGGATGAGATGTTAAACTGAGGCCCTGTAGTTCTCCAGTCAGTAATTTTGTTTATTTTCCTGGAGCTTTTGACCAGTTGGCAAATTCTGAGAGGAATCTCTAAACATTTTCTTTTAGATTTTAACTAGGAAGCCATCACATTTTTGGCACAGAAATCATTTATGTAAATGCTGATATCAGGATATTAAGAAAAAATATTGCAAGTGCCTTAATTTTTAAATAAGAAAGAAAGGACGAAAGAAAGACTTGCATTTATATAGCGCCTTTCACGACCACTGGACGTCTCAAAGTGCTTTACAGCCAATGAAGTACTTTTGGAGTGGAGTCACTGTTGTAATGTAGTAAACACGGCAGCCAATTTGCGCACAGCAAGGTCCCACAAACAGCAATGTGATAATGACCAGATAATCTGTTTTTGTTATGTTGATTGAGGGATAAATATTGACCAGGACACCGGGGATAACTCACCTGCTCTTCTTCGAAATAGTGCCATGGGATCTTTTACGTCTACCTGAGAGAGCAGACGGGGCCTCGGTTTAATGTCTCATCCGAAAGACGGCACCTCCGACAATCGGTGTAAATAGTCAGGTATAATTTCTGCAAGCACTTTTCTGATTGGTCAACAATTCCCCTGTGTTCCTGATGCAGCTGTGAATGCAAGAGATAATACACAAGCTTGAACTATTCCATATTTAACAGTCATTCTCTATCATATTATTTGAGAAAAGGGCATAGATTAAAAAAGCATTAGAATGATAACATTCATAATCATGGAAGACAGTTTCACTGCAGTGCATATCTGTGCTACCTTTTAAAACATTCTTTTGAATTCTAATGAAAATTCAAAGAAGGTGGATTAAAATTGAAAAATCACATCAAAATATTACCACAACATATAATGTATATTTCTATTCAGTATAATATCACCATATCTTACATTTTGCATTGGAAAATTTGTGAGCAGCCGAAATGCACAATAAGAGCCAATTGATGAGTGAAAATGCTTTAGCAAACAGCAGTGGGAGTATTTTAAAACCCATTTTTTGCCACATGTGGAGATTTCAAGTTCTGTTGTTTCAAAACCAATTTAGTCTCGGTGTCACACATCGAGTAGAAAGGAAACATTAAGTCCTGAAGGAGACAACATTATTTTCTACCCATTCAGACAAAAGAATCAATTTAACTGCTATACAAAGAGGCTCACATTCTTATTTACATCTCAATTACTTTCTACACGATCTCCATGCACCAGTCATCACAAGTGACATGAAAGGACATAATAGAATTGTTTGATCAGGATAGAGTTCTGCAAGAATAAACAGGAAACTGCACCTCCAATCTTTGTCCTTTATTTTTGTTTGCAAGGTTGACTTTTATTTGCCATTATTATCAATATGTCATGCTTAAAGTATAGAATCTTAAAATAAGTTTTCGTATCTAACTGGTAATGTCTTCAAGCATTTTTCTTTTTGAGACGGATATAAACATATATTATAAGTGCATAAATAGAGGCTGGCCTAAATGTACAATCCATAGTAGTAGCTTGTTCTTGATGGTTGGAACCCTATAATTGAGCATAAAAGAAAAGATGATGATGTCCAGTTAAGGATCACAAGGTAAATTTGTTGTGGCTTTTTCAATCTAATGCCAGGCGGAATAGATACCTGCATTTCTCACTTAAGGGACTCTTGTCATGCTCACTGTTTTGGGAGATTTTTGGGTAGCTTTCACTAATAAAATAACCAGGAATAGTCTACACTGGTCGCAAATAATCTTTATTGAGTTAAACCAAGTCTTGACATACTCAGGCCACAAAATTCGGCACCTTAGCTCTGGAAGTTAAGGCTGGTTTCGGCAAAAAAATGGCGGCCGCCTCGATTCTGCCCACTTCCGGCGCAGGCCACAGCAGACTCCATTTTGGGCAGGTCGGCAGTGTGGCCAGTGCACTTGAGGGAAATAAACTTGCAGGGCTACGGGGATAGAGCGGGGGAATGGGACTGACTGGATTGCTCCACAGAGAGCCGGCACAGAATCGATGGGCCGAATGGCCTCCTTCTGTGCCGTTATGACTCTATGGGGGAAAAATTCAGTATCGCCCCATTTAGGGCGCCATTATCGGCCATGCGCAAAGTTTAGCGCCTGGTGCTAATTATCGCCTCCGACAGCAAACTTGGCTTTTATCACCCCTGGAGGTGATTGGAGCGCTAAATCAGGCACTTCACACCTGTCTTAAGGCGCAAAGGCCGAGGAGCGAGGCGCTACCTCAGAGCGCTGGCGAAGCTCCTGTGATGTCAGTCAGCAATGGAACACAGACACACTGGCGCCGGCCAGTTCTTAAAGGGGAGTTCTGACGAAAGGTCATCGACCTGAAACGTTAACTCTGTTTCTCTCTTCACAGATGCTGCTTGACCTACTGAGTTTCTCCAGTATTTTCTGTTTTTATCTTAAAGGGGAGGGTTGATTTTGGTCTCCATCCACATCCTGCTCATTGCAGCCTTGAATCTCGGCCTGGAGAGACCTGCACATCAAATCTGCTGGAAAGAACAATGGAGAGTCCCAGGGAAAGAGCTCAGAGTGCAGCCCCCACAGTCTCTTCTAAATCGATACAAGGAAGGGCAAATCAAAATGAACCTGCAAAGTGCTGCTCAGTACCCAAAACTCCTTCACACAGGGTTGAATCTCTCCAGAAGTCTCTCTTTCTCTCTGTCTCAGAATGCGTGGTGCAAAAATGTCACCAACAAAAAAAGGCAGGAAGCGGTCCCCTTTAAATAGCGCTCCCCCAGTCCCTTCCTGACTGCTAAATGCTCCCCTCAACCTGTCGTTGCTAGCGGCAGGCGGTGCCACTCAATATCCGCTCCGGGGCGCTACCGGGGCGTTGCGCACTCGACTGACGTCATGATCTGCCAGCGCAGGAGATCGTGGCGGTAGTGTTTAGCACCGCCGCAAAATGTCCAGTTAATTTTGCGAGCGGCGCAAACATTGCCGCGCCCGAGCGCTAGTTGCTTTGCGGCCCATTAGCGCCCTCTTAAGGCGCTAACGGGAGGCGCAAACCAACCAAATTTTTCCCCCTTTGACTCTAAGTCAACTAATCACCCTTGTGCATTTCCTTAGTGTCTGTCTTCCGTGTTCCTTTGTCTGTCCTAGTGATCCTATACAGTGCTACCCCAGTAGCTGCAGCATGGCTGGTGGAAGGCTGCTGACTTTCTGTGGGGTTCACTGCAGATGGCCTTGCAGGACGACCTCGAGCAGCTCTGGGCTGAGAAGACCCGGCTCTAAACTGCACCATCTCATCATGGTCGGCAGCAGTCTGTGCTGGCTGGCTGACAGGCAACTGCAATGGCACTGGCGGCGTGGGAGTATGAATGCTGTCATCCTGAGAGAGGACAGAAGGTTCTTGCTCCACGGAGCCACTGCCACTCTCCCGGGGCAGCGTCTCAGCATTCCTAGCCATCTGTTGGAGATCAGATTGCTGGACTGCTGTGAGTCCCTGCAAGCCCCTTTCCACACTCATAAACCCAGCCATATAGCAACAGTCTGAGCTTCCACTGCAGCACTCAGATGTTGGGTCACTTCAGCTTGTGCTGCAAGGGAAGATGAAACAACGCCCATCACACCCAGCATCATGGTTGGGTCCACAAGTGCTCTAATGGGGTTTCCCATCCCTTCCATCCTGGACATCATGGGCTCCAAGCTCCACGCAAAACCCCGTGCAAAGTTGGAGCTGAACTTCTCCATGCTCCTTGACAGTGACACGAGGCTCTCTGTCAGGCTTGCCATTGCACCGAGCATTTCTGTGTGCATGCCCATCACCCTTCTTCTGAAGGCCGCCCCATCAAACTCCTCATCTGAGTCCTGTGCAGCAGAACTCGCACGCAAACTTGTCCTGGAGCCGGCATCTGCGCTACTCTTTCCCCCTGGCCTGGCTGAAGCCCACTCATGCCCAGTGACTCACCACATGTAGATCCCACTTCTATACTACCCTCTAAAGTTCATGCAGTGCCATTTTCTGAGCTGGTGTCTGGGAGTGTCAGATCGAGTGATGGTGCCTCTTCTTCTCCATCACTCTCCTCCTCCAATTCTTTGTGCACTGGCTGGGCTGCTGGCAGTTCTTGGGTATCTATAGACCCTCTGGACCAAGGCCTTCAATGCTGCATCAGAGAAGCGAGGTCGCCTTTCTCTCCCCTGTTATGCCATTGCTGCAGCTACAGTAACAATGAGGTACTTCTGCAATAAAGCACCTCCCCTTTAAGAAGTGCAGACAGCCTTTTACTCTGCAGGCAAACTTTAATTGGAGAGCAGACTGCACCCGATATGGGGCCCCTGTTGTGTGCTGAGCCAACCAGCAGTGTGTTGAGCACTGGGCTCAGTGCTGCAATCATGCTAATGAGCAGGCAGCATGAATTTTGCCTGTGCTGCCAGCACTCCTTTCAACAGGTGCAGGCAGATCATGCATTGTGATGCCCACGCCCTTTTTCGGGCCTAATTTAATTTTGTCCCCTCA
The DNA here is from genome assembly GCA_030390025.1 of Squalus acanthias. Taxonomy (NCBI): domain Eukaryota; kingdom Metazoa; phylum Chordata; class Chondrichthyes; order Squaliformes; family Squalidae; genus Squalus; species Squalus acanthias. The sequence continues at coordinate 104,584,080 of CM059430.1, read as the reverse complement.
AAGTCTTAAGCAATAGTTATGCAGAGACCTAAAAATATTACCTGCTTTTGCTCTGGGTAGAGTTGTAACTATCAGCAATTATTTTGTTCTGTCTCTCTCTATGAATTGTGAAGGAAAGCTTAAGATCTTTATAGGGCTCTAGTTATGCACAGCCATCTTAGTAACCTTGACGATTAGTTATGGTGTGATCAGAGGAGTTGTTCAGTTTTTGAGTTGTTTTTCAATTTCCTAACTAATCTGTGATCATCATCTTACTTACTTGTTATATAGGCTACCCTCTTATCTGGCAGACTATTGACCCCTTAAGTAAAGTTGTATGGGGAGCTAACCATGGAAAGGTCACATGTTAGGGATTGGTGAGAAAAATATCATTTAGATTTTTTTTTAAATTATAAACTCAACACCATTTGAAATCAGACAGAAGATTTAGTATAGGTAGTGAAAAGATTTACAAATGAACTAATTTCCTTGTCACTTTTGGATGCATTTTCATAATGGCACTGGTGGAGGGCATCATTGATTGATATGAAAAGACACTAACATGCTTCCACCACCCATAGACTCGCATGCCAGCATAGATTGCTGCTTTCAAGAGAGAAGGGTTATAAGGAGAACAATCAGAAATCTATATATTTCAAGTGAGTTTCTTATAGTAAGTGCAGACTTCAATTTGGTTTCTGTTGGGCTAAAAGCTCATAAACCATGAGGCTTGACAGTTCCTTTCAGAAGGATTTTGTAACTAATATTGACAGAATCAGTGCTACTGCATTCATACTCGGGTTGACCTGAGTGGTTTTAGCCTAAATTGCTGTTGCTCACTCTACAAGAAATGTACACAAATAATCGTATTTTTGAGGTGATAAATACCTGAAGTCAAGAGGGTGCCATTTCTGTCAAATTGATTTTTGAAAAAGTTTTTGATAATTCAGGTATCATGTTGAAAGTTTGTTTCTGAGATTGGTGGATTGAGTGGTTTAGTCCATGTTGTTGGGAACTGAGATTTGAAAAACGATCTAGAAATGGTGGCCCAGAAATTTGACTCGGAGGCTTGCCGCGGGGGTAAGGATCGCGCGCGCTCTTACCCACCGCGCCGGCCGTTGTGTTTTGGGCCCACAGGAACTTCGGGTCCTGGGCCTCTCCCTAGTGCCGGCGCGCAGTGTGTGCGTGTCCCAGGGGCGCAGTTAGTGCGATGCGTCCCCTGGGATCACGTGGGCCATGGAGAGCCAATGGCAGCAGACCATCTTTCATTCATAGATTTGACAGGAAGACCTGTCAAATCTGTGAATTGAAAGAGACCCCAAAAGAACAGCTAAACCTCAAATAAATTTTAAAAAAAACCATCACATTAATAAAATAACTATAGTTAAATAAATTAACCACTTTAAACAAAAATTTAAATTTTTGAAATTTTTTTTTTTAAAGTTATAAAAATAAACTTACCTTTCTTTAAAGTCTCTAAAAAAGATAAACCTGTTGAAAAAATTAAAAATTATACTTAATTAACTACTTACCTTGTTCAAAAGGGGTCTTACGCCTCCTTTTTACTTGTGTAGAATCTTCCATACTTACCCTCGCGTTGAAACCTGAAAAAAAAACTAAGTGTGCTGCGTGCGCGCAGCCTCTAGTGCGCACGCGGTTCACTTAGGAACCGCCCCCTTCACCATACCGGAAGTGCCGGTTTCCCGCGCATGCGCAGTGCATGCAGGAAACCGGCACTTCGGGAACGAATACGGGTGAGTACGCACTGAGTACTCACCTGTTCTCGGCCGAATTTTTGGGCCAGTAGCTCAAGAAATATATTAAATACAGATGTCCATTTCTTTCTATTACTTCTTTCTTCCTTTTGTACATCTATCTTTCTTGTAATGTTCTTCTGGTAAAATAGTCTTGTTACTGCACTGCCTCAATCCACCTATCACTGTCTCGGTAATAGTTTCAGATAATTTGTCTATTAGGATATAGATTGGAGTTATATGCAATGCAAAGTATGATTTGAGTATTTAATTTAGTGAGCTTTTTAACAAATTTCATTGCAATCCAAAGTAAATTTATAAATCTGCCTAAACTACTGACAGTAATATTAGTGAGTAGCAATAGTAGCTGTTACTGTCACACAACAATTGTATGTATTACTGAGCTGAGTCAAGCAAATATATATCATGAGGAATGGACCAAAAATGGAAAAGGGCAAAGAGTGAGGAACAAGACCCCAGGGACTAGGGTTGGCCTTTAATGCTAATTCCTGGAGTTTCAAAGTCATCCTACATTACAACAATGACTGCACTTCAAAACGTCGTTCATTGGCTGTAAAACGCTTTGGGACATCCTGAGGCTGTGAAAGGCGCTATATAAATGTAAGTCTTTCTTTTACAAGTAAAACAAAAAAAAATACTATCACAGTTGCATCATTACATTGATAGTTATGTTGTTAGTGCAAATATTGCATTCATAAAATATTCTGCCTTGCTAGTCTATTAAATTGAGAATAATATTACCTGCATCACAAGATGAAATTATTTTCCATTTCTAAAGCAAAATTATAAAGGAATTAAAGGCTTTATATATAGATCAGTGAAGCATTTCACAGAATATATCTTTAGAAAAGCTTCTGTGTTTGGTAATCTTTACTTCATTGCTATTTGAAGGATTGTATTGATATACTAGTACAGAATTCCTAGTGACTGGTCTACATAGGATTTTTTAGAGCCTTCAGAATCTATTATGTTACATATCCCTTGAATACATTTTATCTGTGTAGATTATCTGACAGTTTTTGACAGTTTCAATACTGTATGTCAGTGGCACTTACAAATGCAACCGTCATGCCTCCTGTGTATTGCAAAAATATTCAATCAGTAAGTGTCAATAGTTTTTGGACTACATGCAATCTTGCTATATTGTTATATGGACGCATTAGTATTGACACATTTATGAAAGTGCAGTAAAGAGTTGTTTGAAATTTTCAACCCCACCTCTTTTCCACTGCTGCCAATTTCATAATTTATTCCTTGATCACCGTAAGGTTCTACTTCTATAATGTTCTTCTCATTGCCCTCATTTCTTCCACCCTCTACAAATTACATCTCATTCAGAGTGTCATGCCCTGAGTCCTCACCTACACCAAGGGCTGGATTTTGCCAATGGGGAGCTTTTGGAGGCGGGACTCCCACTTGTCGGGTTTTAGTCCCGCCTCCATCGACTTCTGGCCAACCCACGCTATTTTCCCTTGATTTACCGTGTTAAGCCCGCCCAGTGGGCTTAGCAGGCCAATTAACGGGAAGCCGGTTACAGAGAACGTCAGTGTATGACGTTTCATCTGTCAAAAATTTTTGACAGATGAATTGTCATCATTTGACAGCTCTGTGAAGCTGTCAAATACTGACATTCTATGTTGTTTGATGAGTTCTTGTATTCAAGACTCATCAAACCTCTTTCTTTAGCAGAAATTAGATGGTTGTTGCATTGGAGCATGCAGCAGCCATCTGTCATCTCTGCCGCGGAGATGCGAGACTCTCCGCATCCCCAACGTTTGAAGCCTGCAGGAAGAAACAAAGGTAAGTAAACATTTTCTATCACTTTCCACTCACCTCACATACTCACCTCTCCACAGTTGAACCCATCACTTACATTCACAGCGCACTTTTGCACCCCTCCGAACCCCGCTGACCCACTGCTCGTCTCGTTAACCCTGGCGGGGTTCGCAGCCTTCGGGAAGCCCACACTTGTCTGGGTAAAATGGGGATAATCCTCTTATCTGTCTGTTAACTTCCTGTTAACAGGCAGTTAAGTGGCTGTAATCCCCTTCCCGGGCACCCGCCCCCAGATTCTGCCATTTTCCCGGCAGTCCCGCCTCCATACCCGCCTCCCCAGGGCTGGCAAGATCACACCCCAAGTCTCACATTCCCATTACCTCCATACTTTCAAAACACCATTGGTCCCCCAGAAAATTGACTGAAAAATCTCCATTCTTGCAATCAAATTACTCCATGGTCTTGTCACTGCATATTTTAGTGATCTCCTTCAGTCATACACACCTTCATGTCCTCTGGCATTCGGTCACTGCATGTTCCTCTTTCCCTCTGCTCCACCATCAGTGGCTGCTCTTTCAGATACTGTGCCCCTATCTCTGGAACTCACTTCCTCTTTCCCTCTAACTACTATCTCTTCTTTACTGTCTTTGCCTCTCGTCCTCCCCCAAATGTTTCCTTCCTGCTTATATTCACTACTTTTGTAAAACACTTTGAACATTTTCCTGCATGTGAGGAGTGCTGTATAAATTTAAGTTTCTGAAACTGCTGTTGTACCATATATATCTTTAAGATGAGTGAGGTCAAAACACTAAAGGCTTTTAATATTTGTATTATGCCTTCATGAATCAGGATCATGGTATAGAATAACACAAATAAAAACATTTTGAATAATTATTTATTAACATTTTCTTCCCAACATTTTCTCTTTTCCTCCTTTCCTGAAGGTAGTGACTGTTGCTGAGGTATGGCTACACAGGTGTCTATCACCTTCAACACCTCACCCAAGTGGCCATCATTCATGTGTGGGCCTTGACTGTGAATGTTGGCATGCTATATGACCATAGGGAGCATTGCAACCATGCTTGATCCTGTCCTAATCCACATACATGCACTTCCAGTAGGCAACATGCTTAACGCTGGCAGCTTGTCTATTCAATGTTAATGAGGTCGACCACCAAAATTGACTGGGCCTGCCACAGATGTCATCGGGTGGATGGAGCAGTTGCCCCACCCACCGCCGACCCGAACTGTGCCCAACATCAAAACAACACGCCATTCCTTTTGACTCTGCTGCTCCTGTCCTATTACTTTGATGTTCCTTTTGAGCTTAAATTAGGAATTGCAACAATAGTAAGAATTGTAAAAAAAAATAGTGTTTAAAAATCCATCGGCTGGAATTCCCAATCAATGAAGTTCATGTATGAACATTTAACCCACTCTTATTGTGTTCCTTTATGTGTTACTTTTATGCAGCTGTTTCAGGCTAATGCTCAAGGGAAAATTGTGCACCACGAATATGATAAAAGTGCATTAAGCGGTTGAATGTGAACTTTGCTGATCGGAATATCAACCTACATATTTAGGTTGCAGCACATGCCCTTCCCCATCCCTGACTCACGATTAGAGAGTAAAACATTCTACTGTTTCTGTTGAAATGCTGTATGATTTTCTTTTAAACAAATACAATGCCATCCTAACAAATATATATTTTACAACTAATACAATAGATCATGGCCATGGCAAGTTAGCTAATTGTAAACTCAAAGGTGTGAATAAAGGGTCCTATTCCAATTTATAAATGAGAGGTCACCATAGGAACGAGCACCAAAATAAACAATGCAATCCCGCCAGAGTGGGAATGATAGGGCAACACCCTTGCTTTTGTTTGGGGGAGTAGTTCCTTCTTTGAGATTTATGCTATTTTGTGCTTTCTGGTCTATTATTCAATAGATTCAATGGATTCAATAAGTTTTTAAAGAAATTAGCACAATTCATAGTAACTGTAAAAAACTGTCAATCTGTGAAGAGCAGTAAAAATTCAGAATTTCTATCGATATTTTTTTTCTACCTGTAATTTTTTGGCTTCAGCAAGTTACTCACCAGTGATAGGATTCTGGCAGCAGCTTTTACTGACAGTACATGAACACAGTCATCATACAGTACGAGCAGTTCCTTCAGCTTTCCTTCGCAATCTATTTAACAAGTTCACAAGGAAATAAAACATGTCAAGAACTATAATCTTGCGAACTGTATTCCTCTTAAACAGTTTTTTTTTAAAGTTAGGGGCATATCATAGTTTCAGAGCCAAATGAAAAGTAAAATCCACATCAGCAAACGGCAGTCTGGACAAAGAGTCAGTGTAAAAGATTAGAAAAGAGCTGATCTGGTAAGTTAAAAAAAATGTAATGTAGGTAGAACATTTTTTTCTAGCTGAGAATGTCTCATAAAGATGTATCGCAGTATTTTTCCTGTCTTGTTTTAGTAGGAATGAGAATCACTAGAAGACTAGATGATGTAGTGGGCTAGTAAACTGTCCTTTCATTTCTGGGATCTAGATTTGAATCTATGCAGACTGACAAGTAACTCTGCAAGTAACTCAGAGGGTTGGGTGTTCAGACCTTAGAAAGAGATTATGAACATCAGAAAGGAAAGATTTGGCAGAGATTGGCACTCTGATTCAGCCTTCAGCCTACCCAGACCAATGCGATGCCAAGTGCAGAACATTATAGACAGGATTTGACTTTCAGTGAATAATTAGACTAGGATGACAAAAGTGCTATTACTATCTCATTGCATGAACCTCGGGAGACGTTTAGCCTTTTCTTGAGATAGCATTAAACCAGTCTGTGGTCTAATGCTCACTGCCAGTCTTCAGAAGGTTCTGTTGCCACCCTCCTTCAATAATACATCTCAAATTAGCACTCCTTTTGAATGTGTCTCTTTCCTCCACTGGTAAGGGAAGGGAATCTGAAAGATTATTGTCAAGAAAATACAGGTATTTGATGAAAAGATGTGCAAAGATCTCACAAAGCAATACATGCAAACACAGAATATAGGATGTTCATGCATTATATTTTTAAAGAATAAATTAATTAACACTTATTTCTTTCATTGATGTATTTGTTCCCTAAAAAGTAAACTTAGTCACAAATCAAAAACTTACAATTATGTAGCACCCTCAGCATCGAAAAACATCCCAAAGAGTTTTACAGATGTAATCAGACAAAAATGGGCACTGAGGACAAAGGAGATAGTAAGAGGGGTGCCCAAAGCTTGTGGGGTCTGAGTGGCTGAAAGCATAAGTCAGTAGTGGGTCAATAGGAGGGAAGTATTGCACAGGAGGCCAGAGTTGGATGAAGAGGAAGTTCAGGAAAATGTTGGCTGGCTGGAGTACCATCAGAGTTCTGCAGGAAGGTCCTCGGGCAGTGCGGGGGCGGGCGTGGCGGGGAAGACGACGCCAGGCAGATCAAGGCCGGGCAGCAGCGGCCCAAGGTATTTTGTGTTGCCAGGAGGAGCACTCCAGCTCCTCCCCGCTGCACAAAAAATATTTTCTTCTGTCTGTTTTCTGACTGGAACAACAGTAGTTGGGCCGAGCGTGCATGTGTGCTTAAAAAATGGGCCCCACAAATTTTGCAGATTGGCACAAAATCACAGTGCCAATCTCTGCCAAATCTTTCCTTTCTGATGCTCATAATCACTTTCTAAGGTCTGAACACAGACTGGTTTATGCTATCTCAAGAAAAGTCTGAACGTCTCCTGAGGGCCATGCAATAAGAGATTAATAGCGCTTTAGTCATCCTAGTCTAATTGTTCACTGAAGGTCAACATCCTGTTGCACAGCTAAATTGATGTGCTTTGCACCCATTTTACACCCAAAAAAGGGCACAAAGCATACCAATTTCTACCCCTTTGTTCTTATCTGGAGACCTGTCTTTAACAAAATTAGATTTACCTCTGCCTATAGCAAAGGGTTAGACATTTTCATTCAGCTATCATGTTGGAAGCAAGCTAAATTCTGTACTCTTGTGACAATGGCCTAAGTAAGACCAATGATTTAAAAATTAGAAAATCAGAGACAAATGTTTCTATTCAGATTTTAAAAATTACTCTAAACAATCTCTATTGATCTCTTATAAGTGTTAGCCATGGTTCAGTGGGTAGCAACCTTGCCTTTGGGTCAGAAGGTTGTGGGTTCAAGTCCCACTCCAGAGACTTGAGTACAAAAGTCCAGGCTGACACTCCAGTGCAGTGCTGAGGGAGTGCTGCACTGTCAGAGGTCTTTCAGATGAGACGTTAAACCGAGGGCCTGTCTGCTGTCTCAGGTGGACGTAAAAGATCCTGTGGCATTGCTTTAAAGAAGAGCAGGGGAGTTATCCTCAGTGTCCTGGCCAATATTTATCCTTCAATCAACATCACTAAAACAGATTATCTGATCATTATCACATTGCTGTTTGTGGGAGCTTGCTGTGCGCAGATTGGCTTCTGCATTTCCTACATTACAACAGCGACTACTCTTCAAAAAGTACCTAATTGGCTGTAAAGCACTTTAGGATGCCTGGTGGTCGTGAAAGGCGCTATATAAATGCCAGCCTTTCTTTATTCTCTTCCCAGTTACAGGTATTCTGATTGATATTGGCACCATGACAGACCTTATTTTGGGTTAACCCATTTGTCAGTGATATCTTTGAGATTTCTTTCTGCTCGATACATTAATGGGCCTAAAATTACTTCAAGCTGCCAAAATAATTAAAATAAATGCTGCAGTGTCAGCCCAGAGATACAATTCTATCCTTTGTCATTATGAAGGCAAAAAGTACTTTTCATTACACTTTGGCAAATTGCGAAAATGAGCTTGTTCTCTTTCCTGAGTTCCATTTGGGAAATCAAAAATGTCCTCACTACTGCCTAAACTGCCCCACTTAGTGTAAGTGATACATTGAAAAATATAGTGCTCTTATTTTGACCTATATACTTATAACAATAAAACAAGGTATCTTGTTTAGCAGTTACAAGTTTTTTTTGTGGCCATTTTTCTAAGATCACTGAGGAAAAAAATACAGAATGCTGGAATATTAATAAATTCTGCTGCTATTTACAAGGATTATATAAAATACAATGGACTGGTGGCAGTGAATTATGGTATTTTCTTGATAGGTATAGTCCATAACTGTTATGTGTGATTTGTGACTCTTGCCCAAGTAAATGAACACATTTCTAATGGTGCGATATATTCTAATTATTGCATGGGTGCGCTTTCAAGGACATCTGGAATGCATTGTGTGATTTTAAGCTATTACACAACATCTGAAACAAAAAGAGAAAATGCTGGAAATACACAGTAGGTCAGTCAACATCGGTAAAGAGAAAAGACAGGTTATATAAATGATCATCTCAGTTAGGCAATGAAAAGATATTTTTAAAAAGAATGTGCAATTAGCTAAGACAGTGAGAAAAATGGGGGAATTTGGGAAGAGAAAAACTAGGCCTGCAGTTTCAGATCTTAAATGCTGGAAAGGCACAATAGTTATGTTCTGCAAGCAGAAAAACAGGCCAACATCAAAACCATCCCCTCCCAATCGTAATGGGCCAGAAATTCGGGTCTCCACGGGTGAGTACGCACTGTGTACTCACCCGTAGACCCAACAAAAGTGCCGGTTTCCTGCATGCACTGCGCATGCGCTGTAAACCGGAACTTCCGTTCCCCTGAAGGAAGGGGTTCAGAGGTTGAACGCGTGCGCCGGAGAGGCAGCGCGCATGCAGCAAACTTCGTTTTTTTTTCAGGTTTCTCCATGAGGATAAGTACGGAGAAGCTGCGCAGGAAAAATGGAGGCGCAAGGCCTGCTTTTAACAAGGTAAGTGGTGAATTAAGTACTATTTAAACATTTTTTCAACAGGTTTATCTTTTTTACATACTTTAAAGAAAGGTAAGTTTATTTTTAGCACCGTTAAAAAGTGTAATTAATTTTTTCAAAAATAAAGATTTTTGTTTAAAGTAGTTAATTTATGTAATTTCTAGTCATTTTAAAAATGTGATGTTTTTAAAAAATGTATTTGAAGTTTTAGTGAGGTTTTGGGGCTGATCTCTATTCATAGATTTGACAGGTCTTCCTGTCAAAATCTATGAATGGAGATTTCCTGCTCCGATTGGCTCTCCATGGCCCACGTGATCCCAGGGGACGCTTCGAACTAACTGCGCCCGTGGGATATGCAAGCACTGCACGCCGGCAGCTGGAGGAGGCCCAGGAGCCGAATTTCACGTGGGCCCGAAGCACAACGGCAGGCGCGCTGGGTAAGTACGCGCGCGATCCTTGCACCCGCGGGAAGCCGGAGAGCCGAATTTCTGGCCCAATTATCTTTCAGTTTTCAGTTCTGAAGAAAGGTTCTGACAGAGTCTACTCCTGAAATTCCAATCCTTTCCCCGTCCCCTGGCCACCAAAATACTCATCTCCCATCACCAACACGATGTTGTAAAGAAAATGGGGGATATAGCTAAGATCCAAAGTTACTAACTTCAATATTCAGACTAAAAGGCTACAGAGTGCCAAAAGAAAGGTGAGATACTGCCCCTAAAGCTTGCTTTGAGCCTATTTAGAGCAGTGCAGCAGACCACAGACAGAGAAGACAAATGAGCTCAGCATCATATTTGCAGACACACCAGAGGGGTTTTGCAAAGCATCTAATGCGTTTAGTCTTCCCATGGTAAAAGAGACTGCAATGTGAGTTGAGAATGCAGTACACTATCGCTTTATGAAGAACTATTTGGAGCCCCGCACAATGGTTTCGAAAGATGTGAATGGACAGCTGTCGCACCTGCTGCAGTTGCATGGGAAAGGCCCAGGGCAAGGGCTGCAGGAAATTGAGTGCTTGAAGAATTATCAACGGTATCACAGAGGGAATAGTCCCTCTGGAGAATAGGTACGGGACAGGAAGATGTGCTAATTGGTGGCATGGTGTGGATGATGCAAGATAAACAAGTAAATGCAAATGCAGGTGGAGTGGAATCAGAGAATAGCGGCTGACCCTGTTGTTGTGATGGAGATCGGATGATAGCAGAGGCAACAAAAATGGGATTGACAGGGCATGCCATCTACTGTTGATGGGAAACCTTGGCTGAGGAAAAAGGAAGATATTTCAGAAGCTCAGGTGCCAGAGGGACAGATGTGGTGGAGACATAGAAACTGGGAGAAAGGGATAGGGCCTTTACAGGAAGCTGTGTGGGAAGAAATGGATCTAGTTAGCTGTGGGAGTCAGTCTATTTGGAACAGATGTCTATGCAATGCATATTGACAGAGATGGAGAAAGAAAAGTTCTGGAAAGGAAGGGAAGAGTCAGCGATAGACCACATGAAGGGGAGGGATAGCTGGAAATTGGAATCATAGTAAATTAAATTCTCACAATCAAAGCTAGAGCAGAAAGCAATACCAATTCAGTCGTCAATGTAATGGAAAAAGAGGTCAGGGAGGGTGCCTGAATAGGATTAGAGTAAAGAACATTCCACATTTGAAACAAAATCAGTCATGGGACTCATGCTGGTTCTCATAGCGATGCCTTTTATCTGGAGGAAGTGAATGGAGTTAAGAGCAATTGTTCGAGAGGAGAAGTTCAACCACGCAGAAGGGTTTGGTAGTGGAGGGAGACTAGTGGAGGCTGCTGTTCAATGATGAAGTGAGGGCCTGATGAGTCTTCAGAGGATGCCATTCAAGTTCAGGTAGGTAGAGGTCCTTCCACCATGCAACAACAACAATCCTTTTGTCAGCAGATCTGATGATGTGGGGGTTAGAATTGACAACAGAATGCTACAAGCTCAGATGGAGATAAATCACGGTGAGTAAGAGAGTAGAGAAACTGACATAACAGATTCATAGTGGCAGTTTGCAGTGAAAAGATCAGAAGAAGGTAAGATTCCAAGGATGGAGATCTAGGAGATGTCAGAAGGCTGAAGACAAGAGATGGGTGTCAGATTTTCAGATGAGAGCATTCGCTCCCCCCAAAATAAGATATGGAGGTGAAGCGAGAGCTCGGTATCATGTCGAGCTTAGAACTGGTTGAAGTAGAGGCGTAGGGGGATGAAGCTAAAGCCCTTGAAAACAAATCATTCAGGGTAAGAAAGGGAACATCAGAGCATATGGTAAAAACCCAGCAAGGAATGAGATTAGGAGAGATAGGGTCAGAAGAAACTGAAGGGGAAGAGTGATCGTGGGTTTGATTGACATCAAAGAGTTCTTTGAGTTTCCAATCCTTGCTACCTAAAAGAAGGAAAAAAGTTCTGTTAAAGCACTGGGTGAGACAATGGATGATACGGAAATGAGGACCAGGGCAGCTGAAAAGAGAGGTTAAGACTATGCATGCATGTGGGGAGGGTGAACTGCATGAAATGTCAAGAGCTGTAGTCAGATGAATATTGAATATCACAAAGGTACTGGAGATCCTGAGTGGATCTGGAAGAAATTCAGCTGGAATACATGTGGAATGAGTCACAGCAGAGGCAGGTTGAGAAAAGTGATATGGCTGTAAAAGCATGTCTCACATTCAAAAATGAGAAGAGAAAGGGCTAACAATGAAGGTGAACACGATGTACAGTAACCATGACAAAAAGAGAAACAGAACTTCTTCAAGGCTGCAATATCTAATTGCAGTTATATATCGCTTTTATCCTTACTGCAGTTAATTATCAACTTCTTGAATTGATCAGTAAAAAAATTACGAACGCCTCCTCACTGCCCCTGAAACTAAATTGTCCAAGTTCATCTAATTTATATAGAATCTAATTGGAACACTATGTTGTTGCCACTTATATTTTTCCTGAAATTGCGATTCTTTTAGAAAAGTGATCCTGTGAAAGTTGGAGTTTCGTGTAATTAAACTGTCTAACTTCTAAGTCTTTGTTCTCATCTGGAGCCTTGGCTTTAATAAATTGTGATTTACTTCTGGGCATAACAAATCAGACAGTTTGCCTGTTATAAAAATCACATACCAGTTTATTAGTTGGTTATTTTAGCAAAAAGGAATCAGGACTCCACAGATGTGTTTCTTTCACCTGCCTGGATGCTTAATTCTGCCTTGCACGATTCCTGTAGCAAACCTCTGGCTCAGTGGGATGAGGTCAATCAGTGTACGTCCTCTTAATTATACTTGGAAGTAGTTGGTTTGAAATTTAACTTAGTGACCGAAAAAGGTGGTAGTAAAAGTATTATGGCCTTGAAATTGGATTGTGCCCGAATTGGGAAGCCACCCTGGTGAAATGCACGCTGCACGCCTAATGAGGCCGGCAACGGGACCACTGCAAATTGGTCCGCTTGCCTCATTTGTTTATTGCTGGCGATCTGTGGGTGCCAGTTGTGGCCCCATTGGCAGCGAGGTCAGCAAGCTTAGATGCTAGCTGAGATCCTCAACAGAGGAACTGAACGCACAACCTTCTAACTCAGAAGAAAGTGTGCTACCAATTGAGGCACGGCTAACACCGTTGTACAGAATATGTTACTACCATGCACTTCCTGCACAAATGGGCCAGAACCTTTACCTTGGAGTCGGGTTGCATGCATGCGGGCTGCGTAGCGGGTTGGGAACCCGAAAATGTGAACAGCAGTGCGAGTTTAACTTAATGGCCCCACTTAAAAGAGTCATGCGCGTTTCCCGGCCCAATTAAATGGAGCGGGTGTGTTGACGTCACCGATGGCTCATTTTCAGCGCGGATATTTAAAGCAGCCTTGCATACATCTCATTTGAAGGTTGCTGTAAGAGTGTTCAAGGTGATTTTCAGAGCTATAAATTGGTGAATAACATTGACAAACCTGTGGGTCATGGAGACACAAAGGCAGAGGGCAGCCCCAAGATTCCAAGATGCCTCCCTGGAAGTGCTGGTCCAGGGAGTAAGAGCTCACAGGGAGGTCCTCTTCCCTGCGGATGGCAGAAAACAACCAACAAAAGACACGAAGAGGGCATGGCCAAACATGGCAGAGGTCAGCAGCAGGGATGTGGTGAGGAGAACGTGGATCCAGTGCCGCAAGAGATTCAATGATCTCATGAGGTCAGGAAAGATGCAATGCCACACTCACCTACATCCTGATGTGCCAGTCACCCCAACCCCATCACTCTGCCTTCTCAAGCCTGTTCCTGCATAACACTCCTCACAACAACCTACCATGCAGGTCCACCCATCCCTCTCTGTCTATATTCCTACTCAAATCCCCATCTGACTAATCACCACTGACACTCACTCTCATCCTAATGCAATCATAGCAAGTAACACCACAGAAGGAGGCCTTTTGGCAATGTCACACCACTCCCTCATAGTCACCCTCTACAGATGTAGCCCATCCATTGCTTACACTCATTCCATCACTCTCACTCAAAGTTCTCTTCTTTCCCTCCTTGCAGGAGAAGAGAGCCCACAACAATAGGGAGAAGCAGAGATCTGGAGGTGGCCTTCCAGTCTTCAGTTAATTGACTCCAGCAGAGGAGGAGGCCCTGGAGATCTCTGGAGTTGCAGAGATGCTGGCGGTGGGAGACGGAGAGAGGGTCATCCCAGCAATCTGGTGACTGAACTACATCTCATAAAGCCACATGGCATACAGCAGTCACTCATATGGTGAGTGATGTCAGCAGCCAGTGAAATGTCATCATGTGCATAATGGTAACGTTACCTATTCTTAATATAACACTTCTAATTCATCTCTTTACTCTCCCACAGGTCCATCAACTGCCCCTTCCCCCCTCCCACTGTCCAGCCGCAGGAGGACGATGACTCCTCAGAGGAAGCTCCAGCCTCTGAGGGTGCACCGTCAGCAGACCCAAGCGCAGACAGCACCAGCACAGATACGCACACCTCGGTGGGTCCTGTGCGAGATAGAGTAGTGTTGTCACCCGGCATCTCTCAAATCACAAGTGAGCAAGAGCAGATGGTGTTGACAGGGACAGCAGTGGAGACTCCTCGCTGGAGAGCACAGGACGCTCCAAGCTCTGCTGAGCTGCATGCAGTCGCTGAGCCTCGGGGGCCATCGAGAAAGAGGGTGATCTTGGAGGGGCAGCAACAATTGCAGGAGGCTCTGGCATCTTTTGCAGCCACGATGTCTGCAAATGTTCAGAGAATGGTGGAGTCCATCTCCAACATGAGCACCACCATCTCTCAGGCGATAGTGATGATTTGCTGTTCCGTGGAAAGGATGGCCACCTGCATGGAGCAGCAAATATGCCAGTCACACGAGAACATGCTTGCTATGGACAACAGATGGCAGACGCTCAGTGACCTCATCTCGAGGAGAATATAAACTTAAACTTGGGCTTTCATCGCCCTATTGATGTGCAGCAAGGTGCTCTCCAGCTGCTTGCTAGCAGGAAAGTGCGGGTGACCCATGAGAGGGACGATGTTGAGAGGGGACATGGAAGTGGGGGCCCGTCTCAAAGCGCTCCCACTTCTCCCCCGTTGCCTCCCTCTCAGTCAGAGTCCCACATGCTTCCGCGGGTCCTGATGGCCGAGCCCACCCCTGCACAGTCGCAGGAGGAGCAGTCTTTGGCAGGGCCCTCACAGGCACAAAAACCCAGAGGACATCCGCCAAAGCTGTCAAAGCAGTCGCAGCAGGGAAGTGAGCAGCCTGCTTCTACCTCTGCTGAAACCACAAGGGTTGCACCTCGTAGAAGCACTCAGGAAAGAAAAAAGACGTAATCCTAGATGCACAAGGGTATGCACATGGGTATATGAAAATATGTTAGTAATAAGTTTCAGTTATATTTACGACCCACATAAATTTATTTCTTTGCACCATTTTTGCCTGCTACCTGGGCAGTCGCCTTGTCACTTGGAGTGAATGGTGAGACATTAGTTAACCTCGAGCTATGAGAGTTTTGGTGAGTGAAACGGCTTGGTCATTGTAGGGCTGCTTTATGGTGTTGTTTGGTGGGGGGATCTTAGTACAGCATGTGGCAGCCATATGGGTGCATTGGAGCAAGTTAAGTAAATCTGGCCACGATGAGGCCATCCTGGGCCTCCTGGGCAGTAATGTGTGCCGCTGCTGGTGCCATCTCCAACTCAGGTTCCTCTTCCTCCTCCTCCTCCTCGTCTTCCTCCTGTTCCTCCTCCTCCTCCACTGAAGAGGCTGTGCGCTCTGCGCCTTGCTCCTCCTGTAGCTCCAATCCTCGTTGCTGCGCTATGTTGTGCAGCGCGCAGCAAACAATGATGATTCTGGAGACCCTGGCTGGTGCATACTGAAGGTCTCCTTCAGATCTGTCAAGGCATCTGAAGCGCATCTTCAGCATGCCTATTCCATGCTCTATGACACATCTGGTGGACATGTGGGTGTCATTATAATGCTCCTGGTCCTCAGTACTTGGCCTCTTCAAGGGTGTCATGACCCACATCTTCAGTGGATAGCCCTTGTCTCCTTGCCAGCTGGTATGTCTGTTTAGAGGTGCGAAGAGCTAGAATCATAGAATCTTTGGGCTAGAAATATGGTATCACCCCTGTTGGGGGCGCTAAATTTAAAAGTTGTAGAATTAGCACCAGGCGCTAATCCTTCTGACCTTCCGCTAAATTGATTGTTAGGACTCCAAGAAAGAACTGGGACGCTAAATCAAGCACTAATCACTTAACTTAGGACGCTACACACAGAGGGGGAAAAATTCAGTTGGTTTGCGCCTCCCGTTAGTGCCTTAAGAGGGCGCTAATGGGGCACAAAGCAACTAGCGCCTGGGCGCGGCGATGTTTGCGCCGCTCACAAAATTAACTAGACATTTTGCGGCGGCGTTAAACACTACTGCCATGATCTCCTGCGCCGGCAGATCATGACGTCAGTCGAGTGCGCAATGCCCTGGTAGCGCCCCGGTCCGGATATTGAGTGGCGCCCCCTGCCTTACCACCTGCTGCTAGCAACGACAGGTTGAGGGGAGCGTTTTGCAGTCAGGAAGGGACTGGGGGAGCGCTATTTAAAGGCGACTGCTTCCTGCCTTTTTTTGTTGGTGACAATTTTGCACCATGCATTCTGAGAGAGAGAGAGAGACTTCTGGAGAGATTCAACGCTGTGTGAAGGAGTTTTGAGTACTGAGCAGCACTTTGCAGGTTCATTTTGATTTGCCCTTCCTTATATGGATTTAGAAAAGACTGTGGGGGCTGCACTCTGAGCTCTTTCCCTGGGTCTCTCCATTGTTCTTTCCAGCAGATTTGATGTACAGGTCTCTCCAGGCCGAGATTCAAGGCTGCAATGCGCAGGATGTGGATGGAGAGCAAGATCAACCCCCCCCCCCCCTTTAAGAACTGGCCGGCGCCAGTGTGTCTGTGTTCCATCGCTAACTGACAGCACCTGCGCCTGCGCTCTGAGTTAGCGCCTCGCTCCTCGGCCTTTGTGCCTTAAGACAGGTGTGTAGCGCCTGATTTAGCGCTTCAATCACCTCCAGGAACGATAAAAGTCAAGTTTGCAGTCGGAGGCGATAATTAGCGCCAGGCGCTAAACTTTGCGCACGGCCGATAATGGCGCCCCAAACGGGACGATACTGATTTTTTCCCCCAGAGAGCGGGGCGCTACCCGCAGAGCGATAACCAATTTCAGGTGCACTCCATTTGGGACTCATTCACACTGGTTCCTTCCAGTTCTTAAAGGGGAGGTTCAATCATTCTGCAGAACCTCGTTCTCAAGGCGACCTCCAAGCAACTCGACAGCTACACCTGTTATCCTCATGGCTGATCCCAGTCCCAAGGAGAGAGCTTGCCGTTTCAGCGACCAGGCATTGGAGGCAATGGTCACGGCAGTCGAAAGAAGGAGGGCAGTGCTGTTCGCGGCCACTACCAGGAGGCCATTGCCCCAGGTCTTCAGGGCAATGTGGAGGGAAGTGGCCCAGGACGTCTTGGCCAGCAGTGTGGTCCTCAGGACCCTCACACAGTGCCATAAAAAATTCAATGACCTCACTCAGCTGGTCAGGGTGAGTACATGCTTCAACAAGTCCTACATACCAGCATCTGAACCTGAGTCTGTACACACAGCACAAACCAACACACCCCCACCACTCACCCACCAAGCATCTCCACCTACTAAAACTCACAAGCACATCTCATGCCTTGCCTATAATCACAGCTATTCAACTATGGCAGGCACATCTCCCAAGCACATTGCTCCACACTCACTCTCACACTTTCCTTTCTCTTACAGGCCAAGCTGGACCACAATTGGAGGGAGCAGGAACGAACAGGCGGTGGTGAAGCCGACATCCAACAACTTACAGACCTGGAGGAGCGACTGTTGAGAGTCATTGGGTGACGTTGACCACCTAGGGGACAACAATGGTATGTTCATCCCCTCTCCTTCTCTCATCCCACTTCCTCTTCACACCACAAGCCTTTCCCACTTTCCAGCTCATTATACTGTCTGTATTCCTTGCTCCCTTCCTGCCCCCCTGCTCTCACCTTAACGCAAGTCTTGTGCCTTTATGCTTTCAGGTAATCAGCAACCAGCTGACCAGCCTAACCCTGTGCCTCCCAGTGAGAGTGAGTTGGGAGAAGAAGAGGAGGAAGAAAGCACCGCGTCACTGCATGTCTCACCCACAGGCACCACCTCAGATACTGGGACTACGCAATCTTTAGAGGCAAGTTTAGTAGAGGGATCTGCACTGGGTGATGCACCGGGGATGAGTGGGCTGCAGCAAGGCCAGGGGGAAAGGGTAGCTCAGGAGCCAGCTCCCTGGAGGGCGAGTTCGCGTGTGTTCTACTGCACAGGGCTCAGATGAGGACCTCGATGGGGTGGAATTCACAAGAAGGGTGATGGGCATGCACACCGAGATGATTGGTTCAATGGCAAGGGTGCCCGAGAGCCTGTCGGCAATGGTAAGGCGCGTGGAGGAGTCCACCTCCAACATTGCACAGAGCTCTGCGCGCATCATGGAGCCCATCCTTGGCAGTCTGCAAAGGATGGTGGACTCCCTGAGAGACCGTGGGGACCCAGACCTCATGCCGCGTGTCATGGGTGATGTGGCAGCATCCATTGCATCACAGGCGGAAGCCACGCAAATGCTTATTGCTGTAATACAGTCAATGGTTGCTGCCATCGAGTCTTAGACTGCTCTCAGGCAGTCTCAGCTTGATGCTACACAAGCTCTGACTGCTGCCATCATCGCTGGGTCCACCACAGTCCACCAGGGATCTCACGGTGTTGAGCCGGCTCTCTGAAAGAGCACTTCAGCTAGTCCCACTCCCGCGCCCTTTCCCCGTAGCCCTGCAATTTTTTTTCCTTCAGGTATTTATCCAATTTCCCTTTGAAAGCCATGATTGAGTCTGCCTCCACCACCCTTTCAGGCAGTGCATTCCAGAATCTAACCACTCGCTGCGTAAACATTTTTTTCCTCATGTCGCCTTTGGGTTTTTTGCCAATCACCTTGAATCTGTGTCCTCTGGTTCTCGACCCTTCCGCCAATGGGAACAGTTTCTCTCTATCTACCCTGTCCAGACCCCTTATGATTTTGAACACCTCTATCGAATCTCCTCTCAACCTTCTCTGTTCTAAGGAGAACAACCCCAGCTTCTCCAATCTGTCCACGTAACTGAAGGCCCTCATCCCTGGAACCATTCTTGTAAATCTTTTCTGCACCCTCTCTAAGGCCTTCACATTCTTCCCAAAGTGCGGTGCCCAAAATTGAGCACAATGCTCCTGTTGAGGCTGAACCAGTGTTTTATAAAGGTTCATCATAACTTCCTTGCTTTTGTACTATATACCTCTATTTATGAAGCCCATATCCCATATGCTTTTTTAACCGCTTTCTCAACCTGTCCTGCCACTTTCAGGTCTCTCTGTTCATGCACCCCTTTTAGGATTGTACCCTTTAGTTTATATTGCCTCTCCTCGGTTTTCCTACCAAATTGTATCACTTCACACTTTTCTGCATTAAATTTCATCTGCCACGTGTCCGTCCATTTCACCAGCCGTCTATGTCTTCTTGAAGTCTATCACTATCCTCCTCACTGTTCACTATACTTCCAAATTTTGTGTCAGCTGCAAATTTTGAAATTGTGCCCTGTACTCCCAAGTCCAAGTCATTAATATATATCAAGAAAAGCAGTGGTCCTAGTACCGACCCCCTGGGGAACACCACAGTATACCTTCCTCCAGTCCAAAAAACAACCGTTCACCACTACTCTCTGTTTCCTGTCACTTAGCCAATTTCGTATTCATGCTGCCACTGTCCCTTTTATTCCATGGGCTTCAACTTTGCTGGCAAGCCTATTATGTGGCCCTTTATCAAATAACTTTTGGAAGTCCATATACACCACATCAACTGCATTGCCCTCATCAACCCTCTCTATTACCTCATCAAAAAACTAATTCAAGTTAGTTAAACGGGATTTGCCTTTAACAAATCCATGCTGGCTTTCCTTAATTAATCCACACTTGTCCAAGTGACTGTTAACTTTGTCCCTGATTATTGTTTCCAAAAGCTTCCCCACTACCAAAGTTAAACTGACTGGCCTGCAGTTGCTTGGTTTGTCCTTACACCCTTTTTTGAACAAGGGTGTAACATTTGCAATTCTCCAGTCCTCTGGCACCACCCCCGTACCTAAGGAGGATTGGAAGATTATGGCGATTACCTCTGTGATTTCATCCTTAACCGCCCTCAGCATCCTAGGATGCATACCATCCGGTCCTGGTGACTTATCAACTTTAAATTCAGATAGCTTTTCTAGTACCTCCTCTTTATCAATTCTCATCTCATCCAGTATCTCCACAACCTCCTCATTCACTATGACTTTGGCAGCATCTTCTTCCTTGGTGAAGACAGTTGCAAAATGCTCATTTAGTACCTCAGCCATGCTCTCTGCCTCCATGCGTAGGTCTCCTTTTTGGTTCCTAATCGGCCCCACCCCTCCTATCGTTTATTATTTATATGCCTATAGAAGACTCCTGAATTCCCTTTTATGTTAGCTGCCAATCTAGTCTCATACTCTCCCTTTGCTCCTCATATTTTCCTTTTCATTTATCCTCTGAACTTTCTAAATTCTACCTGATTCTCACTTGTATTCTCAACCTGACATCTTTCATACGCACTCTTTTTCTGCATCTTCTTACTCTCTATCTCTTTCGTCATCCAGGGAGCTCTGGCTTTGGTTGCCCTACCTTTCCCCCTCGTGGGAATGTACCTTGACTGTACCCGAACCAGCTCCTCTTTAAAGGCAGCCCATTGTTTGATTACAGTTTTGCCTGCCAACCTTTGATTCCAATTTACCCGGGCCAGATCCGTTTTCAACCCACTGAAATTTGCCTTCCTCCAATTAAGTATTTTTACTCTAGATTGCTCCCTGTCCTTTTCCATAGGAGGTTGGAGTGGTGCAGCATGAAAGAGTCATGACAGTTGCCAGGAAATCTGGCACACACATGCATGATGATCTTTTTATGCTTACAGATGAGCTGCACATTGAGGGAGTGGAAGCCCTTGCGGTTCACAAACACTCCTGGGTGATGTGGGGGTGCCTTGATGGCCACATATGTACAGTCACTGTGGGAAACCAGCCAGAGCTGCAAAACTGAGCGCCCGCTCAGCAACACTGGCTTCCTCAGTGGCAAAGTTGACATAATTGGCTGGCTTGTCAAACATGGCATTGGTCACCTGGGTGATGCATCTGTGGGCGGTCGACTGCGAGATCCTGCATATGTCTGCTGCAGATCCCTGGAAGGAACCTGAGGCGAAGAAGTTGAGGGCGGTGGTGACTTTGACAGCCACTGGTAAGGACTATCCACCAGGTCCTCTGGGCAGCATGTCTTGTTCCAGCCAACTACAAATGTTTGCGACGACCTGGCACGATAGCCTGAGCCTCCCTTGGCGCTGCTGTTCAGTCATGTCCAGGATATTCATCCTCTTCCTTTATACCCTGTGTTGGGCGTGTTGCCTCCGGCATGATGCAGCCCTGTGTTGCCCCCCTCTCTCCTGTGGAGCATCAGGTCATTGAGGAGAAGGCTGCTGCTGTGGTTGCTGCTGCTGCTGCTGGTGTTGTGGCTGCTACTGGTGTGGCTGGTGTGGCTGGTGTTGCTGGTGTTGGGGCTCATTTTGCTCTGATTCTGAGGTCTAAGGTGAGACAGCCTAAGCGGCACCCATACTGATGTAATAGATAGCAGGTAAAGTGGAGATCAAAGGCCCAATCCCTCAATGTTATGATAGTGACTAGCAATGTGGTGAGAGTGGCATCCAAGGTTGCAGAAATGACCTGCTGACAGCGAAATCTCTGCACAAAATGTAGTCAGCAAGAGCTTTTCCATTAGGCAAGTAATCAGGTGTAATGTGGGGGTATTTATGTGTTTTTCCCAGCTCTCAATTAATGGACTTACACAATGGCCACTGAGCTACCGCCTCCCCTTCACAGGCGAGGTTCCTGAGGTGCGTGAATTCCGTGCTCCAGAAGTTAAAGCCAAAAGCTGCTGTTAAAAAGCCTCTTAAGGGTCTCCCAACAAGCATTTAATACTTCAATGAGGTCGCCCACCTCTGCCGAACTGGTCTGTGGCGCGCTGGGAAAAGCACTCGAGTTAAATGTGGAAATCGGAGGGATGATGGCGGGTTCCTGGCGTGCTGACATTTTTGACAATTTTTACTGCTCACCCGCTCCCAAAACTGAACGCGCGGGACTGGGGAAATTCCAGCCATGATGTTTGCCTTCCAGACAAGGTTACATACAGCTCCCTTGTGATCTTCATTTTATAATTATCATCCTGTACCCAAACTGTATTTATTATTCTCTACATGGATGAAAGAACCTAGTTAAGTAATTAGATGGGGGCGGGGGAATAAGTAATTAAGATAGCTAATAAATAAATAGACCAAAAATTGGCCTATTCACTTCTTTGACATCAATGGCTGATGGAATTTTAACATTTAGTTTCTTATGGTGCAATTTAAAAAACTCTAGTTTTTTCTCAATTTCGTTGGATAGTTTTTCTTAAGAACTCAGAAATTTCCTTAATCTTCAGAAGAGACATTTAGGGGGAAAAGTTTGCGTGGTTTGCGCCACATGTTACTGCCAGGAGATGGCGCTAAATGCCGTTGATCGCTGTTACGGCAGCTGATGCAGGTTCCAGCACCGCACGCCATATCGGTGGTGCTGGTAGTGCAGCCGATAAACCCTAGCACCAGGGAACTCACCATCATGGAGATTGTGACATCAGTGAGTGTGCAATGCTCACTGGACACCCGATCTCCAACATTGAATTTAGCCACTTACCTTAACGGCAGCGCAGAGCAACGACAGGGAGAGCTGGCGTCTACAAGCAGAAAGTAGGCTGCAGCAGCGATATTCAAAGGCACCATCCCCAATCCGCTGTACCTGACAGGGTTTTGCAGTTTCAGTGCCTACTTGCTACTTACTGCAACTGAAACAGCTTTCTTTAGTTACTTCAAGATTTTTTGATGATAGGGAGTGTTCATGCAAGAGCAGAAGTCACTCATTATTTGTTAAAGGCTTCTGCTCACAACACTTCCTCACAGTCATGGGGGCTGCGGGATTGTGACATTACCTCAGGAGGATGACGAGGCAGAGGAGGACAAGGAGGAAGAGGATGAGGAGGATGAGGAGGAGGAGGACAAGGCAGAGGAGGACAAGATGGAGGAGGATGAGGAGGAGGATGAGGATGAGGAGAAGGAGGAACAGGAGCGAGGGCAGAGGCAGCGAGACAATTGGCCTTCTGGACGGGCTGTCCATGACCAGCTCATCAGACTCCGATTCACATGAATGAAACCCCAGATCCCCGTAGCTCACCACATCCCCATCATACAATCCCTGTCTCATGGTGTATCATAGCATCCTCCTGGGTGCAAAGATGAAATAAGAGAGATCACAAAATATTCCAAACACCATTAATAAATGTATCTATAAACATATCAAACATATGACATGAATTCTAATAACTAATGACACTTGTGCCTGCCATAGTTGAATAGCTGTCATTGTGTGCAAGGTGTGAGATGTGGGTATGAGTGTTGCTAGGTAGAGATTGTTGGTGGGTGAGTGCTGGGGGTGTGGTGCTTTGAGAATGTGTGAAGCTTGTGGTACAGATGATGGTATGTAGCATTTGTTGAAGCCTTCACTCACCATGACCACCCGTGTGAGCTCATAAAACTTCCTCCTGCACTAGGTGTGAGACCTGGGGACCACAGTGCTACCCGTGATGTGGTGTGCCCCCTCCCTCCACATAGTCCGGCAGACTTGTGGTGCGACCCATCTGCCACTTAGTACAGGACCACCTGCCTTCACTCCACCACTAAAACCAATGCCTCCAAAGGTTCCTCGGAAAATCCCCGGGCTCTCTCCCTGGGGCGGCGATCTGCCATCAGCATTTGTAAATAAGAGCTCCTTCTTCTTATGGTTGTTGAGGCAGCTGTACTCCCGACAATGCTGAGAATGAGGTGCTGCAGCATTAATGGACCTCCTCTTTAAGCAGTGAAAAAAACCTTTGGCAATCATTACTTGCGTTTAGACTACACCTGATATTGGTCCATCTTTTCAGTGTAACGCCAATGAGCTTGGGTTTTTAGACTAGTTTTATGGCTCCAATCATTTTAATGAGGAGTGAGGACAAATTTTTTCGTGCAGTCTAGATGATTTTCACCTTGCATTAATTCACCATTTTTAGTCTAAACACTGCCCATTCCTTGGCTATAATGAATTTCTAGCCCATACAGTTTTAAACAGATTATTTCCCCATTTAATTCAACCAATTTATATTAAAATCTAACATGATATTGTCCTATCAACCAAAGTTCCAGTCATATTTATAAATTAAGTTCAGGTCCCAATCATTTCAGAAGCCCTACAGGCTAAAAGAAAAAGAAGAAAACTTGAAAATAAAAATGCAGTAAATCCTTCAAATATAGCATCAAAACGATATGTATGGAAAGTAGGATATAAATCAAATTCATAGTATTTTTATGAATATCAGTATTCTTGCGTTACAGAAGAAAATGGTCTGAAGTGTTGAATAACTTACGAAAAAATGAATCAATGCTGATGGCTTCAGACAGCTAAGTTGCAACACAGAGTCCCTACTACTTTAAAGAACGCTGTAAAATTGTATGAAAGCATATGAACAACAAATGCCACCTTACTTTGTCATTCATGACTAATTCCTGTCTAGGGCTATGGTTAGAAAACAAGCCACTAGTTTCAGACCACTATCCCTGCACTGTCAATTTTCAGACTTGGAAGTCACTCAAGTGTTTCTACTTTAAAAAGCTGTTGTTTTCTCGCAGGGCACTGAAGAACTTTTTGCAATAATTTTCACTTCAGATTTCTATTGTAATTAGTGATAAAGAATGTACACTGCTACCAAATAACACCTTGAGGGTTTGAAAGCTAGTTCAAAGAAAACTACTTCTTCATACTTAATTAGTGAACTAAAGTGTTATACTTCATAGAAAAAATGCACAAATGAAAAGCCAATGCTACTTTATTAGGCAAAGGACTGCTCTCATTATAACTTTGAAAAGTTAAGTATTGATACATGGGATATTTAGTACAAACTAAGTCCATGGGCCACATACAGCCTGTGAGTCCTAGCAATCCATCTCCAAAGTCTCAGGAGCTCAATTCTAGTTGTTACATATGATTACATAGGATATATAGAACAGAAACATGTCATTCAGCCGAACAAGTCCATGCCACGTTTATGCTCCACTCAAGCCTCCTCCCGTCTTTCCTCATCTAACTCTATCAGCATAACCCTCTATTCCCTTCTCCCTCATATGATAATCTAGCCTCCCCTTAAATGTGTCTATACTCTTCGCTTCAACCACTCCCTGTGGTAGCGAGTTCCACAATCTCACCACTCTCTGGGTAAAGAGGTTTCTTCTGAATTCCATATTTGATTTCTTGGAGACTATCTTATATTGATGGACTCTTGTTAGTGCCCCCAGGGGCGCTAATGGGGTGCAAACGACTTTTCACCCAGGCACGCGCCGCTAACGACTCCTGCTAAATTCAGCGAGAGTTTAGCAGCGGCGGTAACCGGTAGCACCCCGCTCCGCTGTGCAGGCAATGACGACGTCATCACCGTGCTCAGCACCCCGTTTTTGCCCCGCCTGCAAAATTGGCCCACGCCCCCATAATCTGCACCGGGCGATGACAGTGCGGTGGGCACGGAGCAGTAGGAGGCTCGAGGGGCGCTAACTAAAGGGGAGGTGGCAGGCAGGGAAAAAAAAATTGGCCAACTTACTTGTTGCGGCCCGTTGCATCTTTGAACGTGGGGTCCGTGCCGCGATCTGGCAGCCCAGCACTCCTCTTGTGTGCCGGGCTGCTGGCACGGCACCCCGCTCCCTGGTGGTCCAGGTAAGGCCCCGCAGAGTTGTGGGCTTGGGCCCGCCCCTTTAATGAGGGGTAGAGCCCTACCATGCAGCAGCGCTACGCGGCCCAGTGCATAGCGCTGCAGAACGCACCGCCCCGATATTCGGGGTTAGCACTCTAAGAAGGAAGTGGAGCGCTTGAATTAACGCTTCACCTCCTCCTTGGGGCGCTAAAACTGAAGTTAGCGATCGCCGATGCTATTTTTCACTGGGCGCTAACGAATTTTTCCCCCTCTGTGTCTACTCTAACAAAACTTTCATAATTTTATAGACCTCTATTAGGTCACCCCTCAGCCTTCTCTTTTCAAGAGAAAAGAGACCCAGCCTGTTCATCCTTTTGTGATAGGTATAACCTTGCATTTCTGGTATCATCCTTGTAAATCTTTTTTGCACCCTCTCCCGTGCCTCTATATCCTTTTTATAATATGCCGACCAGAATTGTACACAGTACTCCAAGTGTGATCTAACCAAGGTTCTATACAAGTTTAGCATAACTTCCCTACTTTTCAATTCTATCCCTCTAGAAATAAACCCTAGTGCTTGGTTTGCTTTTTTGTGGCCGTATTAACCTGCATCACTACTTTTAGTGATTTGTGTATTTGTACTCCAAGATCCCTTTGTTCTTCTACCCCATTTAGATTCTTATTTCCCAAGTAATATGTGACCTCCTTATTTTTCTTATCAAAGTGTAATACCTCACATTTATCTGTGTTGAAATTCATTTGCCAATTATATGCCCATTCTGCATGTTTATTACTGTCTTCTTGTAATTTGTTGCGGTCCTCCTCAGTATTGACTATCTCCCCCCTAATTTGGTGTCATCTCCAAATTTAGAAATTGCATTTTTGATTCCAAAGTCTAAATCGTTAATATAAATTGTGAACAGCAGTGGTCCCAGCACTGATCCTTGTGGGTCCCCACTTTCCACCTTCTGCCACTCTGAGTAGCTACTCTTTAACCCCTAGTCCTTGCTTTCTGTCTTGAAGCCAGCTAACTATCCATTCTGCTACTTGTCTCCTGACTCTGCATTCTCTGACCTTTTTCATTAGTCTATTATGTGGTACCTTATGGAAGATCTTTTGGAAATCTAGATAAATTACATCTACTACATTACCTTTGTCTACTCTCTCTGTTACCTCTTCAAAGAATTGAATGAGGTTGGTCAAGCAAGTCTTTCCCTTTTGAAATCCATGCTGACTATTCATTGTTATATTTTTACTTGTGTTTATACCTTTTCATTCATTGGTTTGGCCTATGAATATTGTGGGGTTGGAGGTTTGGAAAGTGCTGCTCCTTATTGCCTTGTTGTTGGACAAATCCTAAACCAGGACACCAAGATTTGCATTCACAACTGATACATAGTTATATTAATGGGAATATTATGTGGCCATGAGATTCCATGGTATGCATCTAACTGGCCCATGGAGGCAAAAAGCTTGGAAATTCTCGATTTAGGTATTTTCTCTGAAAAATTAAGCTCTCCTCAAAGCATGCTTTATCATGGTCCTGTCAATATAATAGATAAAGAACTGTCAGTAGACAAATTTTCCTTGTTTTATGACCTTTATGTCCTTGACATTGTTCATGCATAATGACTTCATAAAGATAGAGGGACTTAAGTTTGATTATCAATTATCAAGTAGACGTCATTCGTCAGCTTTTGATTACAAACAAGGAACTTAACTATTTGTCTGAAAGAAATGGAGATGGAATAATCTCTAGAGCATTCACATTTAACCTACACTCAGTGTCAGTTCCTATTCTGCAGATATTGGGATGAAAGAGGAAGATGGTACTTACTAGTGGTCTGAAAGCAGGAGAAGGAAGGTATAATTTTAGGAGGTTCAAAGAGCAATTGAGACCTTGATGTAAAAGGTCTATTTGGTATACTATAAGTTAAATAAATTAACTACTTTAAACAAAAATTAAAATTTTTGAAAAAATTAAAATACTTTTTAACAGTGCTAAAAATAAACTTACCTTTCTTTAAAGTATCTAAAAAAGATAAACCTGTTGAAATTTTTTAAAATTGTAATTAATTAACCATTTACCTTGTTAAAAACGGGTCTTGCGTCTCCTTTTTAAAAGCGCAGCTTCTTCCATACTTACCTTCCCGGAGAAACCTGAAAAAAAAAAGTTTGCTGCGTGCACGCAGCCTCTCCCGCGCACGCGGTTCACCTCTGAACCCCTCCCTTCAGGGGAACGGAAGTTCCGGTTTCCCGTGCATGCGCAGTGCATGCAGGAAACCGGCACTTCAGGTGGCCTTACGGGTGAGTACACAGCACGTACTCACCCGGCAAGTGCCGAATTTCTGGCCCAATATATCCTTTTGAGGGATAGCAAACAGATGCTTTTCTTAGCTAGACAAGCAGTCTTAAGTTCTGTGGCAATTCCCTATCTAGATGGAATGGATGTCTATTGCATAGTTTAATTCAGAAATTACATGGATGAAATCAATTTGACACAAGCTCAGCACATTTCTATACAGTGCCTCGAAATGTTCTTCCCAAATAAGTTGGAATTTAAACTGAGATAATCACCAGATTTTATACTATATTATTCAATCCACAATCATGGAGGATCTGAATAACCAGTTAAGTATCTAACCTCATGCTGAATATTGCATTTTGAAACGAGGTCTGTTGTGTTCTTGTAGTACTTAATTACAAGATAGTTGCAGGCACATTTAAGTACATTTTTAAAATTCTTAACTGCAAAATGCAAGCAAGAAAATTGTAGATACATTAGATAATTTTCACTGGGCCACATGAAGATCTTATATAATGTTCTCATGCTTTCAGACCAGTCCTTTCTATGTTCTACCACCTTAGAAACATCCTACAATCTCTTGCAAATGGCCTAAGTCATCACAGAAGGTAAGTGTGCAGTGTGTTGGTATTTTTGATATACCGAGGAAGTAGTTTGTTCTAGCACTATGCCATGAATATTCAAAAATCCAGTTTTGTTTGTTCAATACATAAGTGCAGAATTATTGTGAACATCTGTTAAGATTATCTGCAGATAGATTTATATGGACCCTTTTGGATCTTGGCATTATTTATGAGCATTAATATTTGATTTAAGAATTTTATGAATAATAACAGATTGTCAGCCCACTGTAGGTGGGCTAGAATCCCTTTCAGTGGCAGAGATCAAAGCATTGATCCTTTACCAACTGTAATGACTGAGAACTAGCAGTGATGCAGTGGAAGAAGCATTGAAAAACCTAGCCCAGCCAGAGAAACTAAAGTGCCAAATCCCCTGGTACCAATGAAAGTGTCCTGCATAAGGACATCTGTAGCAGGCCACAAGCCAAGAATGTCCGTTGTTGGCCCATAAAGTCAGAATAGTGAGGCTCGTTAGAATCCAAATTTGAAGAAAATGTATTAATATGAGCCTGTAATTCAACTGAAAGAGTGGAGGATTTTGCATTTTGACAAAAAGAGAGTGAAACATGTACCATCGTCAAGATCCACGCATTTTTTGTATTCATTCCCAGGATGTGGGCATCGCTGGCAAGGCAGGCATTTATTGTGCATGCCTAGTTGTCCTGTGAAGGTGGTGGTGGGCTACAGTCCATGTGGTGAAGGTGCTCCTGAAGGGATAATTACTAGTCCTAGCCCCTTTAGGGCTACCCTGGATCAGGCGTATTCCCCAGACGTTCACTTTCAACTAAAGTTTGAGGTAGCCGAATCCTAAAGATGCTTAATTGGGTCTAAAGGTCCAGACTATCTCTCCCTATAGGAAAGGAACAACCTGAAGATGTTACCGTCCTCCAGATAGCACTTTTAATAAGTTTAGCTAAACTGTAATGTTCCGGATATTATGAGGGTCCGGAAAACTCCCTCAGAATTCTGCAACTCCTCACCAAGGAGCGTACAGAGATTGAGTTCGCGAGTTTTGTGAGATAATTCTAAAAATATATAGATTTATTAAAGATCCGTCATGTAATTTATAGTTGGTGATTCAATCGCAACATTAACAGTTCCAAAAAATAGAAATGTTACAATCTTATTACCAGAGATCCTTATTCTCAAATCTTAACTTCGTTACATTTTTACATTTCTTAGTTTTATTCCAGGAAATCCACCAAAATCAAATACAAGTACCTTGATCCCCCAGATACAAAGAGTTGAAGACTTACAGAGCTAACTCTGAAGCTGAGAATCACTTTGCCCCTTTGCAGCAAATCTATCATCCCATTTGAAAGTTCAATAGTTATATCCTTTTTCAGTGGTATGTCCTTTGGAGTTTTCTGCTGATGTAAGCTAATTATCTCTAATCATTTTTCTGCTGACCCCTGCTATTCTTACAGTCAGTTCAGCTGGTAGCATTAAGAATTATGTCTCTACCTTTAGGTGTTCAAAGCTTATCATAAAAACGGTGTGACAGCAGATGTTTCTATTTGATGTCATTCTTACCAAGGTCTTCTGTTTCTTCTTCTTTTATATGCCTGCTTACGAAATGTACTTTAGAACGCCTTAACTGGGTGTACCATTGTGTTCTTTCCAAGGCTTCAGACTATCAGGAACCTCCAACCTCCTGTTTCAATAAGGTTATTGATTCAGTGCCAACAACTTATCTTATCTCAATAGCCTGTATGCTGTTTACAACTTCTCCATTGTTAGGTTTTTAGATTTTCAAGCCCAGTTTGTCATGTTACAAAGGCCAGAATTATTTCATAGAATGGTGTATTTTTCTGAATATTGCTTATTCTTTCACCCCCCCCCCCCCCCACCCCACTTGACCAAAAAATGAACTGGAGCATCTAGACAGAGTTTGGTCAATGTTACTAATAAGGTTACAATAGCACATTAATTTCACGAGATTCACAATCATGTGCTACATGAAAATTCCTTTTAAGTCATCCTAGGACAATGTTTTGCCTTATTTTAAATTGAACACAATTTAAAAGGATGATAGGCACATTGTCATGCAATTAGTGAAACAACATGTACTTAGAATGTCCAATTGGCAGATGTATGTTCTGTAGAGGTGAGTTATTCATACGAGTCAAGGAGACGTCATTTGGAACTAGCTGAAGGTTGACACACTGTTCCATTGATCCACCGTGTGGACAGATTCTTGTTTTCGTAAAGGCCTTGCCAGGTGCTCAGTTGATTCCTTCTTCTTTTGGTCTCCTAACTTAAGGAAGGACATTCTTGCTATTGAGGGAGTGCAGCAAAGGTTCACTAGATTGATTCCTGGGATGGCCAGACTGACATATCAAGAAAGATTGGGTCAACTGAATTTGTATCCTCTGGAGTTCAGAAGAATGAGGGGGGATCTTATAGAGACATTTAAAATCCTGACTGGTTTAGACAAATTAGATGCGGGCAGAATGTTCCCAATGTTAGGGAAAACTAGAACCAGGGGTCACAGTCTAAGGATTAAGGGGAAGCCATTTAAGACTGAGCTGAGGAGAACTTCTTCACCCAGAGAGTGGTGAATCTATGGAATTCTCTTCCACAGAAGGTTGTTGAGGCCAGTTCGCTAAATATATTCAAAAGGGAGTTAGATATAACACTCACAACTAGGGGGATCAAGGGGTATGGCGAGAAAGCAGGAATGGGGTACTGAGGTAGCATGTTCAGCCATGAACGCAGTGAATGGCGGTGCAGGCTCGAAGGACCGAATGGTCTACTCCTGTACCTATTTTCTATGTTTCTATGTTTCATCTGCGGTGTCTTCCTCCTTTGTTGAAGTAACTCGTTGATCTTTCTTTGTTTCGGTTGTTGCTTTTTGCAAATCCAATTCCTGAGGCGTTGCCAAGCATTGTGTGGAGGAGTCGGTGACACCGTCTGACTGACCGTTGTCAGTAGTTCGATCGCATCCATTACCTGTGTCGTGCTCCAAGCTGGGTCTTGAAAGACAGTGTACGACTGCACCTTGTATTGTTCCTCCATTTCGGTATCCCGCAGGACATCTTTTGAGATTGTTTATGGAGACAGTTTTAAGAATATGCTTGCCATTTGGCTGATTAATATGTATTTTAACTGTTCTTTCATTAATAACAGAATGTATTTGAACAGGTTTTTTCCACTTCGGTCTTAAACCAGGTTTTTGCTCGAACTTCTTTTCCTGTAGCCATCCTTCTACTAGGGGTTGCCATGGTTTGTTTGTCAATTTTTTCTGCCTATTTGCCTCCTTTATCCTCTGATCAATTTGATGAATCTCCTCTGTTACTTCTTTTTTTAAATCTAACTGTTGCTATCGGGTCATGGACTCAGAGAGTGTAGAGGCAATAAAAGAACTATGGGTAAGCGGTGTATGCATCTCAACCCCATACATCAGATAATATGGAGTTTTAGGGGACACTGTCCCTGATGCAGATGTGGGCACATTATTAAGTGATAGCTGCACCTCCGGAATGATGGTGGTCCACTTATTTCCCCTGATTCTCAACAGTTTGACCAATAGCTTTTTTACTTCCTGGTTTTTACGTTCCACCAGCCCCGCTGATTGTGGATGACGTGGCGTGCTGTGCTCTAACCCAATCCCCCTTTGTTCGCAGTAGTCTTTGAAGACCTTGGAGACAAAGGCTCCGCCTTGATCGGAGTGTAAGATTTTGGGTGCACCAGCTACAGTAATTATGTCAGTAATAGCATTGGTGAGTGCGTTTTCTGAAACAGTTTGTGTGGGGACCAGCCAGCAGAAGGAAATGCATCCATCTACACAAAGAAGAACATGTCTGTATCCCAAAGATGGGGAAGTGGTCCAATACAGTCAATAACGAATTTTCCCATCGGCTCATCAGCTTTCACAGAAGCTAATGTTGGTGGCTTAATTAGTGGTGGCTTAATTAGTGATGACTTATTGGTTAAATAGCATGGCTCACAATTTGCCACGTATGTTTTACAGGCCTTAAGCATGCCTGGCCACCAATATAAGGGGGTCAATTTGCAGAATGTTGTTCTGGCACCACAATGTGCTTGACCTATGCCCTCGTGAGCTTCTTTTACAAGCTGTTCTTGTTTGTGTCTCGGGGGTACTTCTCGGTTTCCCTTGGGCAACTTAACTAGCACAATACCCGTAGGGGTTTCCGAGTAAAAGTACTTTGGTGGATATCCTGTTGGATTCTCTTTTGTTGGGTCTAATAGCTGAATCAGTTCCTCCTCCTGATTAGCTGCCTGTTCTGCCCTAGTGATTACACTAATATGGGCAGGCCCCTCTCGAGGGGGTGTCATGCAGACCGAACGTTTCGCTTGTTCGTCTGCAAGACTGTTTCCTTTTGAGTGTACTGTCCCAGTAGTATACCCGTTTACATGAATCACCTGATGATTCTGTTTCTCCATTCTCGAACGGAGAATGTCTTCCCACAATGACTTATGTTTTATGGGTTTACCCTTATGATTGGTAAAATTTGTTTGTTCCCAGAAAACTAGATCTTGGTTATATCCTCTATGCAGTAGTCACTATCCGTACAGATTAGTGTGGGTTTAATAGGGTCTGCCTTTTATAAAGCATACCATAACGCTGTGGCTTCAGCATATTATGCTGTCTTATGGCCAAGGGGTATGGACAGTAATTCTTCTGGATAAAAAGAATAGGAATCTCTCAAAGTCCCTACTACTATCTCCATCCCAGCTGAGGATTGTTGGGATGTCCCTTTTTTAATCGTCAATGAAGATCCATCACAGTAAATTACTTGATGGTACTCTGTAAGCGGTCGCATAGGTATTTGTCTGATTCCCTCCTCCGGATCATCATCCTCCATGATGGGAAGATGCTCTAAGTCCATTTCCGGGGAGAGGAATTTAAAAATGTGTGTAGAATCATTCAAGAATGATGCCCATTTATCATATCGGATCTGGGTGGCTCTTTTTTCATCAGAGGCCATCCTCAATACTGATCTTAAATCGGGAATCTCAGTATAGATGGTAATGGGGTATTTCCCTTGAAGGGTTCGTGCCTTGATGAGGCATTGGACTACCATAGTCATGACCCTTTCTTTTTTAATGTACCTCCTTTCGACATTGGAAAAGTTATAAGAAAGGAACTGAATGGGCACTATGTTCTTTTCATTATAGAAAACTGCAACTGCCACTTTAGGTGATGACCTGAGATGAATATTGAGGGGAACTTGTAAGTCCCTCTGTTCCAGGTCTATGGCTTTTTGTACCTCTCGGCATAATTGTTGCAATTTTGAGTAATCGTCTGGTGAAAATATGAATGGTCCTTTTGCTGCTTCGCCCACTCAAGCATACAGGGGTGCTGAGTTTCGCAATTTTCGTGATTCTAATAATATGAGAGAAGCAGGTTCAATTGAACATTTTTATTGAACGGAAAGCTGCTTTTAAAATAAAGGGTACAGAAGCCTGTAAAATGACCACCGAGCATCGTGGCAGAAGTTTCCAGAGACACAGTGGGCAGACAAGATGGCGTTGAATATACATTCATTATGAGACCATACCCGGTACGAATTGAAAAGGCAGGATGCAACCCATTTGCATTTTGGACAAAAACAATGATATAAGTGCTTGAATCGTTTCATACGCACAGTAAGAATCATTGAACTGGACAATCGGGGGCCCATCCAGACACATCAATACACAAATACCCCCCCCAGCTCAACAATGAGAGAGACATTGGCGGGTGATTGGGCCAGTTTTCAGGGGGTCCCAAAACCAGTTGAGGAGACGATTTATACACATCCTGGCTGGCTCAACAATGAAGAAGGCATTAACGGATAGTTGGCCAGTTTCAGGTGATCCCGAAACCAGTTAAGAAGATAATTACCCCATGCTGGGAATTTTGGGCGCCAAAATCAAACAAAGGACAACACTTTGATTTGAGCGGGAGAAAAGGCCGACAAAACAGTATAACTATAGAGAACAAATGTTCCTCAAAAAGATGAAGCAGTTACAGTGACGAGTTACAGTCAGTTACGGAGAAAAGAGGAATCAGGTCGTGTCTTGTGCGTGTCCTGCCCGCGGCGCTGTGCTGGTCCAGTGTTCGAGTGTTGGGTGAAGTCCGAGTTCGTTATTCATGGTCCGTGTCGGCCAGAAACGGAACCTCAGAGCGAGCCACCTCGACACGGCAGGCAGTAGGGTACACCATCCCGATCGTCGGTAAACGGTGTCCAGACCTATCAGGGCAACGCAGCGGTGTGTTCCCGAGCGACCAGCCTGTCGGTGGCGAGGAAGAAGGGAATCTCGGCCAAGTGAGGCCCGAGTGACGAGAAGAAAGACGAGAAGAAATTCCACGTGGCGCTACGGTCAGTAAAACCCCGACCGCGCCCGAAGATAAACAGCGGAGTCCACCTCTTTGAATTCTACCGAATACTTCATGATATCAGGGAGACAGGCCTACCCTCTGGTTCTTTGAGCGGATAGCCTGGGTCATCCGCGATGGATATCCATCGGGGCTGTCTCAAGTGGATCCATCGCGGCAACGAGTGTAAACAAGTCGGGTGCAGAAACCCTTACAGCCACGTGACAGCCAGGCGCTGCAGCGAAAAACTGAGAGCCTCATTTTAAATTCCGAAGTAAGCCGAGCGGTGAGCATACTTCCGATCCTACAAATCCAGACATAGTTTAGGCATTCTAAGGGAGGGTGGTTCCTAGGGTTAATGTGTAATGTGTTCCCCCTTTTTCGATGTGTTGTGTGTTCCCCATTTGTATAGACCAAGTTTTATAGACGTGTGTATACTTGTAATTTCTTTGATCTGCGCATATGACATGTATTTCATTATTTTGGACACCATACAATAAAGGCATTCATTTCATGCTATTCAACCAGGTCTATTTGAGTTTTCCTCTGCATTACTGCTCCTTTGCATCTAAGTCCAGGTGTCAGAACCGTAAGGGCGAGTGGGTCGAACCACTCACAGGTGATTATTGCAAAAGTCTGGCCGGAGACCAGAGCAAGCAATAGTACAGGCAACAAAAGCCTCACCTCGCACGAGCCCCCCTTACAGGGGTGCTGAGAGCTCGGCAAAGGTTGGCGTAAAGGATCGAGCAAAATTCAGGAGTCCTAAACTTGCTTGCAGATTTTTCAGAGTTTTAGGATATTGAATGGTGGCTAATTTTTCTTTATAGGATTGAGTTAATCCTCTACCGTTTCGTTATTCGCAGGCCCAGAAAATCTACCTCTTCCCTAACTAGTTGACTCTTTTTTATGTTGATTAAGTACCCAGCAATTGTAAGTCTGGATAAAACACTATCAATGGCTTTCAAGTGCTCTTGGAGATTGTCATGTGATAGATATGTATCATCCACATAAGAATTGACGTTAGGTAGGTCTTTTAAAAGGTCAATGATGTGGGCTGAAAAGAGAACGGGACTGTTTTGAAATCCCTGGGGCAATCTGGTCCAGCAGTACTGATAACCATCGGGTCCAGTCATCGCTGTTTTTGGCTTTTTCAATTGGGTGTGACCAGAAGCCGTTTGCTAGATCAATACAAGATTTATATTTTACCCTCGTGATTCCAGAGAGAAGGGCTGTGAAATGTTGCTGTTGTGCAGTATGTGGGGCCGTTACCTTATTTAAGGCTGTATAATCGACCACTAATCTCCACCTCCCATCTGGTTTAGCAACACCAAACAATGGTGAATTAGTTCTAGATGCCATTTTGATTAAGACACCTTGTTCTGTTAGTTCTTTGAGCGTTGTTAGGAGATCTATTTTTCCTTTGTGGTCTTGAATAGGCCTCTGTTTTTTAGGTTTGTGCCAGCCAGCATCAAGTGGGTGGGGTTTGATATCTATCTTTCCACATTGATTTGGATGGCGTTGCAGATAAGGGTAGTATCTATTAATGAGTTGCTCGAGGAGGTCTTTGCCTCCCCCCTCTAGACAAGTTTGATCAAGCTGTGTCCGAACATGTTTTTCCCTGTCATCCTGGTCTGTGGATGCTTCTACAGGTCTGGTTGAGATTTTAAGGTAATGTTTCATGTCTGGTTGTCCTATAATGAGGGAATAGGCCAATTGTGGTACCAGTCCTACATCTAGGGTCACCGTGATTCCATATATAGTAATAGATATTTTGTAAAAATTAATTATTTTGGTTTTGTCTTGTGTGAATCCCCCTAATGGTCTTTTACAAATTGGGCTCCCCAAATCTGTCCACTTAGTTTTTATAATTGCAGGATCTATTACAGTGTAATCAGCTCCCGTATCAAACAGGGCCTTCACTTGTGTGTTTGTGGGCAAGGTTGCCAGGGCATAGGGGAATTCAAGAGGCCCTGGCTGGGTGCCAGGCCTTCAATCCTCGGATTGTTCATCCTCAGGATCCTGAGTTTCATTTGCTGCTTTGTCTTTAATTATTTTAACTGATTTTTGTTCCTCCCTCTTGGGGGTATCATGTTTTCCAGATCCCTTAGGGGGTTTGTCGGACCGTTTATTATCTTGATGATCCTCCTGTTGGGGTGGACGTTGGTTCTGCCGGGAATCTTTTTGATCCCCATTTCGGTTTTCCCGATATCCTCCCATGGCTCTCTGATAGTTTTGGCCAGTGTAAAAGCTGTCCCCATAGGGAGTCCACTGTCCTTCGCTTTCCTTTCGAGGTCTAGCCCCTCGTCTATCCCATCTTTCCGGGGAGAAATCTTACTCATATTGTGGGCAAGTTGGGGGTGTAAACCTTCTGGAATACCCTCTTGGGGGTCCCGAGCCACGAGTTTGTGTCTGGGCGGGGTGGACTTGAGACTTGGGTGTATACAGTTCTTGTTTCTAAGTACCAAAGGTACCTTCTCCGGTTTTTTTATCCCTAGTTTCTGATCTCATTATAGGTTTAGGTTAGAGTAGATTTAATTGGATAATGCGATTGACATTATCCCATCTTTGTTGGTTATCTCGATAATCGTTTAGAGCACCCTCACAGGCAAGTTTGAGGGCTGTATTTTGGTATTGATTGGCCAGGTAACCATGGACAATATCCCAGTTATCCTGTGTAAGTACTTTGCCTAATCTGTAGGCAGCTACCAGCCCTTTAGTTGTGGCTGTATTAGTGAGTATTTCCTTGATGGAACCCATTACATGCCCTCCCTGAGTTGCCGTGAGATCATAGGCGTATATTTGAACCCAGTTGTTACACTCGTTTAATGGGGGAATTAAGTCTGAACTTAGTATCATTTGTAGTAGTTGCCTCAGGTGTTGGGCATTCCAATCTTGGGAACAAGTTTCCAATTTATCAAGGTTAGTTAGAATCCAGCAGGTTTTTTCCTGGCTGGTGTTTCCCGGTCTACCACACATTGTGCAGATAGAGCTCAGGTTTACTTGACCTAGGGGCGCAATGTGTGGTTGCTGGGGTTAGCTTACTGGACCAGTAATCATTGCGCCTCCAGCATTTAGATAAGATTGAGCTAGTGCCTGTCGGCATTCATTATAATGGATTCTAAGCTGTCTATAGTTTTCTCGAAGATTCTGGTCATTTATTTCATCATGAGCTTGCCACCTTAACCGGAATCCATGGCCCCCAGGAGCATAGGCTGCTCCGGGTCCTACTATTCGGCCATGGTTGCCACCACCTTGTTGCGGGTGTGCACCTTATCATTAAGTAATTTCATGGATTTGGAGTATTTGTTTGATTATCCCACTGGATATTCTGTATCCCCTGGTTCTGGGGATCAACATCAATTGTGCCATGAGTTCTAACGGCTCCGTCGGCATCAAAGCCTTCTATTTCAAAAATTAGCACTTGGTTTTGTGAGGTACAGGGATAGGATTATTTCCCCTAATAAAGTAATTGTTTGAATTTCCTAATAAAAAGACTTGGCCAATTCCAACAGGGTTTTCCATTTTGTCAGGACCTAACGTCGGTTAGGGTTTAATATGAACTTTATAAGAAATTTCTAGACCTCAATGGTATATTGAGGAAGTTCTGATTTAAGTTCTACAAGGCCTGATCAGGGGCTTGTCATCTCTAGAGACTTAAATCTGGGTCTTAGTACCACTGTCAGTAAAACACTCCTTCTATACTTAACAATCTACAAGATGGATATAGATATAAATATAAGTATAGGTTCTGTATCAACTCGTTAACACACACGTTGGGCGCCAACTGAAGGGATAATTACTAGTCCTAGCCTCTTTTGGGCTACCCTGCATCAGGCGTATTCCCCAGACATTCACTTTCAACTAAAGTTTGAGGTAGCCGAATCCTAAAGGCGCTTAATTGGGTCTAAAGATCCAGACTATCTCTCCCTAAAGGAAAGGAACAACCTAAAGATGTTACCGTCCTCCAGATAGCACTTTTAATAAGTTTAGCTAGACTGTAACATTCCGGATATTATGAGGGTCTGGAAAACTCCCTCAAAATTCTGCAACTCCTCACCAAAGAGCGTACAGAGATTGAGTTCACAAGTTTGATACATAAGTATTATGTGAGACAATTCTAAAAATATATAGATTTATTAAAGAACTGACATGTAATTACAGTAGGTGTTTCAATCGCAACATTAACAGTTCCAAATACAAAAAACTTACAATTCTATTATCAGAGATCCTTATTCTCAAATCTTAACTTCACTACATTTTTACATTTCTTAGTCTATTCCAGGATATCCACCAAAATCAAAAACAATACCTTGATCCCCGAGATACAAAAAGTTGAAGACTTACAGAGCTAGCTCTGAAGCCGAGAATCGCTTTGTCCCTTTACAGCGAATCTATCATCCCATTTAAAAGTTCAATATTTATACCCTTTTGCAGTGGTATTTCCTTTGAAGTTTTCTGCTGATGTAAGCTAATTATCTCTAGTCATTTTTCTGCTGACCCCTGCTATTTTTACAGTCAGTTCAGCTGTTAGCATTAAGAATTATGTCTCTACCTTTAGGTTTTCGAAGCTTATCATAAAAAACGGTGTGACAGCAGATGTTTCTATTTGATGTCATTCTTACCAAGGTCTTCTGTTTGTATCTTTTTACAACATGTAAATTAAAAACACCTCAACTAGGGTGATCTATGCAATTCTTATTTACCTTAGCTGGTTGCAACACAGAATCATGTCTCCTGTCCGTAGGTGTTCTAAGTTTCACATAAAAACGATTTGACGGCGGGTGTTTCTTTTACTTGATGTCATTTTTATGAAGACATATGTTTCTTCTTCTTTTATGTGCCTGTTTATGAAATGTACTTTAGAACACCTTAACAGGGGATACCATTGTGTTCTTTCCAAGGCTTCAGACTATCAGGAACCTCCAACCTCCTGTTTCAATAAGGTTATTGATTCAGTGCCAACAACTTATCTTATCTCAATAGCCTGAATGCTGTTTACAGCTTCTCCATTGTTAGGTTTTTAGATTTCCAAACCCAGTATGTCATGTTGTAATAAGGCTAGAATTCTTTCATAGAATGGTGTATTTTTCTGAATATAGCTTATTCCTTCACACTCCCACAATGCAGTTAATTCTTCGTAGCAGTTTTGATATAACTGAGTGGCTTACTAGGCTACTTGAGAAAGCAGTTAAGAGTCAACCACATTGGTGTGGGACTGGAGTCACACATAGGCCAGACTGGGTAAGGATGGCAGGTTTCTCTCCCTAAAGGACATTAGTGAACCAATTGTTTTTTTCTCAACAGTCCGACAGCTTCATGGTCACTTTTACTGATAACAGTTTCTTATTTCCAGATTTATTTATTTACTGAATAAAAATTCTCAAACTACTTGGTGGGATTATGAACTCATTTTCTGTGGTTTGTTAGTTAACCACCACACTACCATCCCCACCTAGACTAACACTGGTGAGGAAAGGATACCATGTAGTGGTGAAACCAAATTGTGAAAAAAAACCTTTGCTGATACAAGGTGTTGATGTTGCGTTAAGAAAAAAACCAATAGCGTTGACGTATAATAGTTTTATTTTTGCACGTTATTATGTAGTTGTTGAGCTAATTAACGAAGCAAATTAGATCCAATTTAAAACATAATGGTTATTTCATAGAGCTCCTGAGAAAATGGATAGTGTTGCAACACACTATCACCTAATTGATAAGTGGCAAGTAACATTCGCACCACACAAGTAACAGCAGAAGGTTAGAAAAAGTCAGCTGAAAATTAGATATGAAATGATTATAAAATGACATTCTATTGCTTCTAAAATAATTCTTATCTTTGTTTTCCAGTTGGGTTCTAGAAACCGCACAGTGGCTCATGTAAATTGAGAGAACACTCAAGTAGAACCTTAGGACAAAAACAAATGTAAAGCATTAATTTAACACCAGCAATCTCACTTTTATTCACAAAACTGCATGTTGTCCTGACTTTTATTTTACATTGTCTAAAAGTACACAATGCCT
The DNA here is from genome assembly GCA_030390025.1 of Squalus acanthias. Taxonomy (NCBI): domain Eukaryota; kingdom Metazoa; phylum Chordata; class Chondrichthyes; order Squaliformes; family Squalidae; genus Squalus; species Squalus acanthias. The sequence continues at coordinate 104,543,023 of CM059430.1, read as the reverse complement.
GATGACTATTTGAATAAGTTTTATTGTCCTCAATGGGATAGTATTTTGTCCTACATTTTATATATAATTGGTATCGACATAATGTACTTTAGTAAGCAAACAAAGTATCAGAATGTGTCAAATCAGGTACATTTTGTTCAAATATACATGCAATGTAAGTGGACTGTTTGTTTACAAGGGGTCTGCAATTCCTTAAAAGAAAGATTTGCATTTAAATAGCGCCTTTCACGACCACTGGACATCCCAAAGCACTTTACAGCCAATTAAGTTATTTTTGAAGTGTACTCACTGTTGTAATGTAGGCAACGTGGCAGCCAATTAGTGCACAGGAAGCTCCCACAAACAACAATGTGGTAATGACCAGATAATCTGTTTTAGTGATGGTGATTGAGGGATAAATATTGGCCAGGACACCGGGGATAACTCCCCTGCTCTTCTTCAAAATAGTGCCATGGGATCTTTTACGTCTACCTGAGAGGGTAGACTGAGCCCCGGTTTAACGTCTCATCTGAAGATGGCACCTCCAACAGTGCAGCACCCCCTCAGCACTGCACTGGAGTGTCAACCTAGATTTTAGTGCTCAAGTCTCTGGAGTGGGACTTGGATCCACAACCTTCTGACTCAGAGACAAGGGTACTACCAACTGAACCATGGCTGACACTTATAAGAGACTAATAGAGATTGTTTAGAGTCATGGCTGACACTCCTTGGCAAAAAACTGGGAGTCTCCTAATACCTAATCTGACATAGTATGTCAAAAATTGCAAAACTTTACTACTGATGGGCAGTCTCGCTAGATATGAACTAAGGTCAGAGATAGTGCTACGACACCACAGCCCCAATTCTGCACTTGTGCTTGTGTCTGCGCCAGTGAGTTTTTTGTAGCTGATTGGTTCCTTTAGATTACCAAATCACATTTCTAGCAGGTGCTGATCAGACCCATATTTTTTCCTATTTTAAAGAAGAGTGCAAGAAATTTCCTTGGAGGTTCTCTCGATTGACCACCACAACTTCCACCAGGACCACTCGGCTCCAGACCTCATTACAGCCTTGGTCCAAACATGGACAAAAGAGCTGAATTCCAGAGGTGAGGTGAGAGTGACTGCCCTTCACATCAAGGCAGCATTTGACCGAGTGTGGCATCACTGAGCTCCAGTAAAATTGAAGTCAGTGGGAATCAGGGAGAAAACTCTCCTCTGGCTGGGGTCATACCAAGCACAAAGGAAAATGGTTGTGGTTGTTGGAGGCCAGTCATCACAGCCCAAGGACATTGCTGCAGGAGTTCCTCAGGGTGGTGTCTTAGACCCCACAATCTTCAGCTGCTCCATCATAAGGTCAGAAGTGGGGATGTTTGTCGATGATTGCACAGTGTTCAGTTCCATTCGCAACTCCACAGATAATGAAGCAGTCTATGCCTGCATGCAGCAAGACCTGGACAACATTCAGACTTGGGCTGATAAGTGGCAAGTAACATTCGCACCACACAAGTGCCAAGCAATGACCATCTCCAACAAGAGAAAGTCTAATCACCTCCCCTTGACATTCAATGGCATTACCATCGCCAAATCCCCCACCATCAACATCCTGGGGGTCACCATTGACCAGAAACTTAACTGGACCAGGCACATAAATACTGTGGCTACAAGAGCTGGTCAGAGGCTGGGTATTCTGTGGCAAGTGACTCACTTCTTGACTTCCACTATCTACAAGGCACAAGTCAGGAGTGTGATGGAATACTCTCCGCTTGCCTGGTTGCGTGCAACTCCAACAACACTCAAGAAGCTCGACACCATCCAGGACAAAGCAGCCCACTTGATTGGCACCCCATCCACCACCTTCAGCATTCACTCCCTGCACCACCGGCGCACCGTGTCTGCAGTGTATACTGTAATGTATTATCATATGGTTTGTCACATGGTTTGTCACATGGTTTAGTATGAGCATGCTCAGTTCGCTCTGGCCTAGTAAAGCAAGCTCATGAACTAGCAACTCGTGCCTCTGTCCTTCATTTGTTCTACCCACATATATTACATTTTTGGTGATGAGGATGGGAGCTCAAAGCCATTTTTAGGGATCATGGAAGGACACAGTGTTCAACCTTCGAGTGGAAAAGTTTAAGGTGAGTTTGTGACACCTAAACTGAATTTCTGCGATGTTTTACTGTTAATGCTGATGCAGAATCATCTGTGCTTTGCCTTCGTGTAATAGTATACACAGCAACAGCAGCCTTGATTCGCACAGGTACACAGGTAGCATGCTGAGTCGCTGTACAATGGGATCGGGACAATCATGGCCACAGCTATGGGATTCATCGGAAGCCTCGGCATGTATGACCGAGCTCGCAAACCATTCAGTTCTTATATTGAGCAGATGAAGGTGTTTTTTTAGGCCAATAACATTTTTGAGACTGAAAGTGGCGATGAGAGTGTTTAAGCTGAAAATAAAGTAATTTGTGAACGTAAAAAAGCAATTTTTCTAACGGAGATCGGACCAGATGTCTACGGAACATTGACAAACCTACTCGTGCCAGGGAAAGCGAAGGATGTGTCATTTGAAGACAATGTCGAGAAACTCGAGGACCATTTCAACTCAAAGCAGTTAGAAATAGCAGAGAGCTATAGGTTTGGTACCAGAAACCAAAAACAAAATGAAACCATCAGTAAGTACATTGTAGCTCTTAAAAACCTGTCTTTGCATTGTAACTGCGGCACATTTTTGGATTGTGTGTTGTGAGAGAAATTTGTGTGTGGACTGGTGGATGAGCGCGCACAGACTAAATTACTGAACACTCCGAACCTAACACAAAAGCAAAATACTGCGGATGCTGGAAATCTGAAATAAAAACAGAAAATGCTGGAAATACTCAGCAGGTCAGGCAGCATCTGTGGAGAGAGAAACAGTGTTAACATTTCAGGTCGATGACCCTTCGAATGACCCTTCGATGACAAAGGGTCATCGACCTGAAACGTTAACCCTGTTACTCTCTCCACAGATGCTGCCTGACCTGCTGAGTATTTCCAGCATTTTCTGTTTATACTCCGAACCTAACGTTTGACATAGCGTGCAAAATTGTACTATCTATGGAGATGGCGTCTAAGAATGCTAGGGAGCTCCGTCCAACCCAAGTGACAAGTGCAGCTGAGGTCTAGAGTCACAAAGCCACCGCCAAACCTAAAGCTGTGAGACCGAGTCGAAAGCATGTCGGTGAGAGCAGTTCAGTGAATTGTTATCGCTGCAATGGAAAACACTCACCACAGACCTGCCAATATAGAAATATGAAGTGTTTTCACTGCCAGAAGCAAGGCCATATTTCAACAGCTTGCAGAGCTAGATCGAAAGCAGGAGGTAAGAACCATTCTAGTGGCAATGCAAAGCAGTGACAACAAAAGGGAGGAATTCACAATATTGAAGTGAACACTCCTGACATTGAAGAACTAGGCATCTAAAGTATCTTTGCCATTAGCGGCAATGCTAGCAGTCATGAGAAAGACTTCCATACAAAACTTTTGATCATTGACCAATATTGTGTATCGACACAGCGGCGGACTGGTCTATCATGAGTAAGGACACATATGAGAGTAAGTTTAATCAAATACCACTTACAAAGAGTACCATAGAGTTAAAAACCTACTCCGGAGAAATCCTAGAGACATATGGACAAATGGAATGTACAGTTTAACACAATGGCCAGTCAGTAAATCTGCCTATTATTGTAGCGAGCTACAACAGGCCAACCCTCATGGGCAAAGATTGGTTGAGAAAGTTAAAACTCGACTGGAAAAACATCTTCAGTGTAGATGCTTCAAAGAAGTGACTCAACACAATGCTGAAAAAGTATAAAAGCATGTTCACAGACAGTTATGAGGGCATCACTGGGTATGACGCGCATATCCGCATCAAGTCCAACACAAAGCCAGTCTATTGTAAGGCAAGGCCGGTCCCCTATGCATTGAAAAGTCAGGTGGAGGAAGAGCTAGAGAAACTGTGAGAGAACAGAGTGTTAGTAAAAACTGACAAAAGTGAATGGGCTACCCCGATTGTGGTAGTGCCCAAAGCAGACAAAACTGTACGCTTGTGTGGTGACTACAAAGTTACTCTCAACCAAGCAGTTGACGATGAACAGTACCTGTTACCTACATCACAAGACTCTCTGGGTCAAAGGTTTTCTCTAAGCTTGACCTGTTGCACGCTAATGCTCAGCTGAATGTTGACAAAGAGAGTCAGCAGTATCTCACTATCAACACACACAAGGGACTGTACTCATACACCAAGCTGCCGTATGGTGTAAAGTCCTCCCCCAAAATCTTCCAGGCTATGATGGATAAGATTTTGCAAGGAATTCCAAATTGCTTATGCAATCAAAATGATGTGCTGATCACAACAAGCAGCGAGGAAGAAAATCTAAAAGTGTTAGAGTTAGTGCTTCAAAGGTTGAATTCCCACAATGTCAAATTGAAAAGGAGCAAATATGCTTTTGTGCAGCTCAAGGTTGTGTACCTTGGTCTGAAAGTTGATGCAAATGGCTTGCAACCTGTTAAGGAAAAGGTTGATGCTGTCATCAATGCTCCAAAGCCACAGAACGTGTCTGAGTTAAGATCTTTCCTTGGAATGGTCCAGTACTACGCACGTTTCTTTCCTGAGTTAGCGACTATGTTAGCTCCATTGCACAAGCTCCTCAAGAAGGATGTCCAGTGAAAGTGGACACAAGCGCAACAGGACGCTTACGACACTTGTAAGAGAAGTCTCTCTAGCGATGCTCTATTTGTGCACTAAGACGCAGAGCATGAGCTTAAGTTAGCATGTGATGCTTCCAGCTACGGTGTAGGAGCTGTCATAAGTCACGTAATGGATGACGGCCAAGAGAAACCAATCGCGTTCGCATCGCGAATCCTCACATAGAGCGAAAGAAACTCCACGCAAATTGAAAAGGAAGCACTCGTCATAGTGTTTGGAATTAAGAGATTTCAACAGTTCCACTTCGGCAGAAAGTTTACCCTGATAACCAATCACAAACCGCTCCTAGCAATATTGGGGCCCAAATCTGCCATCCCTGCAATGGCCACATCAAGAATGCAAAGTTGGGCAGTTTTGTTGTCACAATATGACTACACGATTGAATATCACACTTCAAAGGAAAATGCAATCGCAGATGCCTTGTCCAGGTTGCCACATGAGGACTCGTGTTGGGAGTGAAGGTGAGATTTTCACTCTAGGCGCAGTTGATAAAGACTTTCCCGTGAATGCAACTGAGATTACAAATGAGACTCAAAAGGACTTAGTACTGAAAAGAGTGTATAAAAACACCTTGAATGGATGGACCGATCTGTGTCTGGGCACAGAGTTGAAACCATTCCATAACCATCCTACTGAATTGTCTTGTGAGCAAGGTTGTATCAAGTGGGGAAACAGAGTGGCGGTACCTACTTCTTGGAGTTCAGAACCAGAACAAAACAGCCCGAAAATGAGTTCAACACCTAAACCTTTTGTTAGGAAATCAGGAAGGCTCCACAACCCAGTTATTAAACTGCACTTGTAGTTCATTTATAGCATTTGTAGTTGATTTAAAAGAAAAAAAGCCAGGAGTTTTTGCTATGTGGTACATGCAATGCTGGGACAGGTGGGACCATAGTTTTGTTGTATTTGAGAGGGGAATATGTATTTTTTTTTAAGGGGAAAGCAGAGTAATGTATAATCACATGGTTTGTCACATGGTTTAGTATGAGCATGCTCAGTTCGCTCTGGCCTAGTAAATCAAGCTCATGAACTAGCAACTCATGTCTCTGTCCTTCATTTGTTCTACCTACATATATTACATGTACCATCTACAAGATGCATTGCAGAAACTTGCCAAGGCTTCTTCGACAGCACCTCCCAAACCTGCGACTTCTACCACCTAGAAGGACAAGGGCATGGGAACACCACCACCTCCAAGTTCCCCTCCAAGTCACACACCATCCTGACTTGGAAATATATCATCGTTCCTTCATCGACGCTGGGTCAAAATCCTGGAACTCCCTCCCTAACAACACTGTGGGAGTACCTTCACCACACGGACTGCAGCAGTTCAAGAAGGCAGCTCACCACCACCTTTTCAAGGGCAATTAGGGATGGGCAATAAATGCTGGCCTTGCCAGTGTTGCCCACATCCCGTGAATGGATAAAAAAAAACTCCAGTGGAAAATCCTCAGAAACTTCGTTTATGCCCCATAAATGGGGTTTCCGCTGAAGTTACAGTGGCCCAGCGGGAAAACCCCCAAGGAAATTCCTGGCGGAGACCTGCTGCTCTCCTGACCCAAAGCCCTGACACCTGCTGATCTCCTGACCAGAAGCTCTAATGCTTGTTGGTCACCTGACCTGAATCTTTGACATTTCCTGGTGTCCTGACCTGAAGCCCTGACTATTGTTGATCTTCTGACCTGAAGCCTGGACACCTCCTGATCTCCTGACCTGAAGCCTAGACACCTCCTGACCTCCTGACCTGAAGCCTAGACACCTCCTGATCTCCTGACCTGAAGCCTAGACACCTCCTGATCTCCTGACCTGAAGCCTAGACACCTCCTGATCTCCTGACCTGAAGCCTAGACACCTCCTGACCTCCTGACCTGAAGCCTAGACACCTCCTGATCTCCTGACCTGAAGCCTAGACACCTCCTGATCTCCTGACCTGAAGCCTAGACACCTCCTGATCTCCTGACCTGAAGCCTAGACACCTCCTGATCTCCTGACCTGAAGCCTAGACACCTCCTGATCTCCTGACCTGAAGCCTAGACACCTCCTGATCTCCTGACCTGAAGCCTAGACACCTCCTGATCTCTGACCTGAAGCCTAGACACCTCCTGATCTCCTGACCTGAAGCCTAGACACCTCCTGATCTCCTGACCTGAAGCCTAGACACCTCCTGATCTCCTGACCTGAAGCCTAGACACCACCTCCTGATCTCCTGACCGAAGCCTAGACACCTCCTGATCTCCTGACCTGAAGCCTAGACACCTCCTGATCTCCTGACCTGAAGCCTAGACACCTCCTGATCTCCTGACCTGAAGCCTAGACACCTCCTGATCTCCTGACCTGAAGCCTAGACACCTCCTGATCTCCTGACCTGAAGCCTAGACACCTCCTGATCTCCTGACCTGAAGCCTAGACACCTCCTGATCTCCTGACCTGAAGCCTAGACACCTCCTGATCTCCTGACCTGAAGCCTAGACACCTCCTGATCTCCTGACCTGAAGCCTAGACACCTCCTGATCTCCTGACCTGAAGCCTAGACACCTCCTGATCTCCTGACCTGAAGCCTAGACACCTCCTGATCTCCTGACCTGAAGCCTAGACACCTCCTGATCTCCTGACCTGAAGCCTAGACACCTCCTGATCTCCTGACCTGAAGCCTAGACACCTCCTGATCTCCTGACCTGAAGCCTAGACACCTCCTGATCTCCTGACCTGAAGCCTAGACACCTCCTGATCTCCTGACCTGAAGCCTAGACACCTCCTGATCTCCTGACCTGAAGCCTAGACACCTCCTGATCTCCTGACCTGAAGCCTAGACACCTCCTGATCTCCTGACCTGAAGCCTAGACACCTCCTGATCTCCTGACCTGAAGCCTAGACACCTCCTGATCTCCTGACCTGAAGCCTAGACACCTCCTGATCTCCTGACCTGGAGCCTAGACACCTCCTGATCTCCTGACCTGAAGCCTAGACACCTCCTGATCTCCTGACCTGAAGCCTAGACACCTCCTGATCTCCTGACCTGAAGCCTAGACACCTCCTGATCTCCTGACCTGAAGCCTAGACACCTCCTGATCTCCTGACCTGAAGCCTAGACACCTCCTGATCTCCTGACGCAAAGCCCTGATACCTGCTGGTCTCCTGACCCAAAATCCTAATCAAGTTTCCAGCAGATGTTGATAAGACTCGTGGCTTTACATTTTAAAAATTAGATATTCTGGCAAGCAGTGCAACCAGCCTAACATTTGCTGGTCTCCTGATTGAAGCCCTGCCTCCTGCCAGGTTCCTGACTCAAAGCTGCTGCACAAATAGTAAATTCTATCAGATAACAACTACTTATCCTGCTGGACCAAGAAAAATTAATTAAAAATATCTAATTGCATTTTAGCTGGTTCATGTAAAACTAAGTCTTGAATCTCATTAAATTTTTGCAGGTATTCAGAGTATGGACAATGGAATGCAGATAATCAAGGATCTACTGTAATGCTATTCTCTCAACCTGTTAGTAACCGAGTTTGAAATCCATAAAACGAAATGCAGCCCCTGTTGTTAGTGCCCCTTGGGCTCCGGAACAAAATGAAGTGGACTTGTTGCAGCAGATGACTTTTGATCAAAAGGTGCAAGTATAGCAGTCCTCGTAGTGATTCACAATAATTGTTTCCTAGGCATGCTTGGAAACATGATTCGAAACCACATCAGCTGCACAGAGGATGTAATGCAAGGACACCAAGTGCACATACCAAACATCAATTTGGCATGTCTGGGTGTTCAATAGAGTGACTTTCTGTCCAGCCAACTTGCTTTCTTTTAAATTTGACTCCAGTACAACAGAAATGATCACAAGTACTGATGACCACCAAAGAGGTTGCTGTAGTTTGGAAGTGTTTCTCTTTTAACTTTCAATACTTGCTTCACTGTTCTACAGAAAACACGGTATATTCTGTGTCCTTAGAATTCCAGAATGCCTCAGTTTGCATTTCGCTTTTGAAGGAGATTCCACACCACTAATAGTCGTGAAAGATATTTATATAGATATTTTTAAGTCCTTGGGCCGGAATTTTCTGGGGTGGCAGTGGGCGCGATCGGTGGTGGGTTGGGTGGGAAAGTTATTATTTCTGACAGCGGATCGGGAACCTGCTGTCATCTTCCTCCCACGCGCCTTTCCCCCAGGCATGTCTGTCATCGTGGAGCCGACCTGATTGGCAGCGGCGGGGGACCCAATTGAGATGATTATCAGACAGTTTACAGGCACTTAAAAGCCTTTTTTCAGTTACTTTTTAAATTTCCCTGCATGGCCACAGGATTCACACAGCTCGGGAACCACGTCTGTCAACCTAAGGCGGGAGTTCCATGGCCATTGCTCCAGCTGATTACTTGACAGCATGAAATGTACAGTAAAATCTCCCACCTGATTATCACTTTCCTCAGGCAGAAGCTGTTGCTGAGTCCATTCCCAGCACAGATTCTGCAGGCTACAAGTCTTTCCAGCAATGTCTCCATCCAGTGTCACCTCATTGGAAGAAATCTCTCACCATTGACAGACCGCTTCTGTCATCTGTACTTCACCTGCCATCTATTCCATCAACATGGGTGCTGTTTATACCTTGGTCCTCAGAATCTGATCATGATCAGCCCCAACACCAGCAGCACCAGGCACACCAGCAGCACCAACAACAACACCAACCTTCTCCGCAATCAGCTGATGCTGCACAAGTAAACAGGGCATCAGCACCCGAGCACATTGCTGCCCGGGAGGCCAGGGATGGCCTCATCATGGCCAGATTTACTTAACTTTACACTGTACACTCATATGGCTGCCACATGATGCACCAGGTTTGGACCACCCCCCACCAACACCATAAAGCATCCCTACAATGCCTAAGCCATTCCTTTCACACTTATCACCATTACGGGGGGTACCGTTATGTCTCACCATTCACTGCAACTCACTAAGCCACTTCCAAAGGTGCACACAAATCTGTTCACGAATGGAAAGTGTTGAAAATAAAGATTTTTATGTTTAACACCACATTAACAGAAACTTTACATAAACATTGCATAAAACACCCAAGTGGCTACACTTGTGTGTTGTTAGTTGGTTTGATTGCACGATGATGAGGGTCAGTGTGAGGGGTGGCTAGTGAGATGGGAATGTGATAATGTAGATAGATAGAGAGGGATGGGTGGAGGTGCAAGATATGTTGGTGTGAGTAAGGATGTGCAGGAGTAGGGTAGGGAAAGCAAGTGATGGGGATGTGATGACAGGCACAGCAGGATGCAGTTGAGTGTGGCTTTGTACTAACGTTTCCTGATCTAAAGAGATCATTGAAACGCTTGCGGCACTGCACCCAGGTCCTCCTGAACACATCCCTGCTTGTGACCTACTCTGCCATGTGCAACTAGGCTGTGTTGGTCTCCTGGGGAGATCTCTTCCATCCCCTCCCTGCGTGCTCTGACTCCCTCCATAAGCATACGGAGGGAGTCATCGGAGAACCTGGGTGCAGCCCTCTGCCTCTGTGCAGTCATTGTCAGTGTTGGCAGCACTCCAATGCTGTAGTACACTGACAGCACTATGTTAGATTAAACTTCAAATGTAATTTGGCCATAGTCTCTTTAAAGATCCCAGCTGAAAACGCATCATGAATGACATCATCAGATCTGCTCCATCTCATTGGACCGGGTAATATGCTGGGCGGGCTTTATAGGCTCCATTAAGGTAGGTTCATTTTCAACAGCAAACCCCCACGGACACGGCCCGCACCGGACCCGCCCAGGTAGGCAAAATTCTGGCCCAAGTGTTTGAAGATATTGGCTGGGAACTTCCTCAGAGCTGCTCCTGTTCCGCCATCGTTCCTTCACTGGCAATGCAGCCAAAATTCTGTTTATGCGCACAAATGGGGCTCCTTCTGCTCATCTGGCCAAGTTATGGTGATGGAGCAGGAGCAGCTCTGAGGAAATCCTCAGACTTTCTTTACTTTCAGGGCTGTGTCTAGGAAGTTTCCTTTCATCCCTTCCTGTGGTAAACAAGGAATTCTGTTTCAATAATGTTGATAACACATTTGTAATGTTAGATATATAATAAATGGCATCAAGTGAGTTTACAACAAAGCAGCTTTGTCACTCACATCATAGAGTCTTGATGTTATGGGAGGGGATTTTCAAACATACAAACCTGAAATTGTTTATCCATACCAAATCAGCTACCAATGCAAGATTAAAAAAAAATAAACATGCATGTGTCACTGTTTTGATGCTTAACTGCAGTTAATCTAAAGCCAGGTGACTTCGGAGTGGAAAAATAATATCACACAAATAATTCCCGAGTTTAGATTGGAGACGTTGCTATTTATTTACGAACGAGTCAATCTCCTATGGCGTTGCACACAGTCGGTGGACCTTTCGAACTTTGGCGGTGGTGTAAAACGGGTGCTATGGGATCGGCTGCCCGTTATACACCTAGCCTGATATTCCTTTCGATTCAATGGAATCCCATTACGCCCATTTTAAACCCCTGCTGAAGTTGAAAGTTTCAGCAAGTAAGTCTGAGAATATGTCACTCTCTTACCTGTCTCTGACATCTTTGTGTTGCTGTTTCTCTCTGTCTCTCCTCTCCTCTTCTGTTCGTGTGTGTCTCTCTCTCTTCTTTGCTGCTTCTCTTCCTTTAACTCTTCTCTCATTGTCCTGCATCTCTCTCTGTCTTTTTCTTCTTACCTCTTGGGTAGGAGGTGATGGTGCTATGGCATGATATGGCAAAGAAAGGTGCCACCAATGGCTGTGGGCTGTATTTAGGGTGGGGGCTATGCCGAAACCGTGACCCTCATTGGCTCCCTTCCCATTCCCTCCCCCAATCACTCATGCTTCCCCCACCCCATCACTCCCATTGCACCTTCTATCCCTTCACCTTCCCACTACCCATTTGCCTTCTTGCCACGTCTCATGACCATCACTATCCCTACTTCTTCCTTTTGAATGGCCCACACAACCCATATCTTCCCCTTTCCCTTACTCTGCTGTTAGTCACCTCACCCTTAACCTTCCATCCCTTCTCCTCCACTCCTACTTGCTCCTTCCAAGGGTGGGTGCTGAGAGGCTCCCTCAACCGCAACCATTTTCACTCTTTCCTCCCCCTCCAACTCTCTTCCTATCTATTTCCAGCAAAGAAAACTTTGTTTACTTTCAAAATTCAACTTTAAAAGAGAGTCAAATTAGAAAAAGGGGAAAAAGTAGTTACCCATCCAGTTTACTGTGTGTCTTTCTCTCCGACCCTGTGTCTCACAGCTGTTAGAGATTATAATCTTGGTCTCACAGGTATACGCAATTAGCATTGACCTCTTCCGTCAACAAAACACGGGTTAAGATAATTATTTGGCTTCATATTCAGTTACTGTTTTTAAAAAAATGCCGTAACATTAATTGAAGAAAGCTCTCTGCCTCTTTTTTTCCCTCCCCTCTCACCTTTGCTTCCCCCACCCTTAGCTTACTATACTTTTTTTATTTTATAGAACACAAAGCAAAAGCTACAACAGGCGTGTTTTTGGAAAAGAACAACACTGAATATAAATTTTACTTCAATGATAGAATGTTATATTGAGTTTGAAAGTTATTTAGTTAAACCGGAAACTAGGTTCTTCAATCTAAACAAAGCAAACTACGTAGGTATGAGGGGTGAGTTGGCTAAGCTAGATTGAGAAACTACATTAAAAGGTATGATGGTAGACAAGCAATGGCTAGCATTTAAAGAATGAATACATAATTTACAACAAATGTACATTCCTTTAAGGCACAAAAATCCCACAGGAAAAGTGGTTCAACCATGGCTTACAAGAGAAGTTAAAGATAGTATTAGATCAAAGGAAGAGGCTTATAATGTTGCCAAAATGTGTAGTCAGCCTGAGGATTGGGAGGATTTTAGAATTCAGCAAAGAGGATCAAGAAATTGATAAGGAAAGAGAAAAAAGAATATGAGAGTAAATTAGCAAGAGACATAAAAACAGATTGTAAATGTTTCTAATGCTATGTAAATAGGAAGAGATTAGTGAAAGTAAGCGTGGGCCCATTAGAGGCAGAGACAGGAGAAATTATAATGGACAATAAGGAAATGGAGGCATTAAACAAATGGGGGAAAAATTCAGTTGGTTGCACCTCCCGTTAGCGCCTTAAGAGGGCGCTAATGGGGCACAAAGCAACTAGCGCCTGGGCGCGGCGATGCTTGCGCCGCTCGCAAAATTAACTCGACATTTTGCGGCGGCGCTAAACTCTACCGCCACAATCTCCTGCGCCGGCAGATCGTGACGTCAGTCGAGTGCCCCGGTAGCGCCCCGGAGCGGATATTGAGTGACGCCCCCTGCCTTACCGCCTGCCGCTAGCAACGACAGGTTGAGGGGAGCGTTTTGCAGTCAGGAAGGGACTGGGGGAGCACTATTTAAAGGCGACTGCTTCCTGCCTTTTTTTGTTGGTGACATTTTTGAACCACGCATTCTGAGAGAGAGAGAGAGAGAGACTTCTGGAGAGATTCAACGCTGTGTGAAGGAGTTTTGGGTACTGAGCAGCACTTTGCAGGTTCATTTTGATTTGCCCTTCCCTGTATCGATTTAGAAGAGACTGGGGGTTGCACTCTGAGCTCTTTCCCTGGGTCTCTCCATTGTTCTTTCCAGCAGATTTGATGTACAGGTCTCTCCAGGCCGAGATTCAAGGCTGCAATGAGCAGGATGTGGATGGAAAGCAAGATCAACCCTCCCCTTTAAGAACTGGCCGGCGCCATTGTGTCTGTGTTCCATTGCTGACTGACATCACATGAGCTTCGCCAGCGCTCTGAGTTAGCGCCTCGCTCCTCGGCCTTTGCGCCTTAAGACAGATGTGTAGCGCTTGATTTGGCGCTCCAATCACCTCCAGGGGCAATGAAAGTCAAGTTTGCAGTCAGAGGCGATAATTAGCACCAGGCGCTAATCTTTGCGCCCGGCCGATAATTGCGCCCCAAACGGGGCGATACTGAATTTTTCCCCCATACTTTGTATCTGTCTTCAAGGTAGAAGACACAAAAAACATTCCAGAAATAATGGGGAACCAAGGGTCTAGAGAGAATGAGGAACTTAAAGAAATCAGTATAAGTAAAGACATAGTACTGGTGAAATTAATGGGACTAAGTGGCGACAAATCCCTTGGACCTGATGCCCTGCATCCTAGGGTTTTCAAAGAGGTAGCTGCAGAGATAATGGATGCACTGGTATTAATCTTCCAGAATTCCCTAGATTCCAGAATAGTCCCCAAGGATTGGAAGGTAGCAAACATAACCCCACTATTTAAGAAAGGAGGAAGAGAAAAAGCGGGAACTATAGGCCAGTTAGCCTGACATCAGTAGTAGGCAAAATGCTAGAATCTATTATTAGGGACGTGGTAACAGGGCACTTGCAACATCATAATATGATTAGGCAGAGTCAACATAATTTTATGAAAGGGAAATCGTGTTTGACAAATCTGTTATAGTTTTTAAAAAATGTAACTAGTAGGATGGATAAGGGGGAACCAGTGGATTTTCAGAAGGCATTCGACAAGGTGCCACACAAGAGGTTATTACACAAAGTTAGGGGAGAAAACTTTGGTTGGTTAGCTCCTCCCTTTAGCGCCTCCGGGGGTACAAATGGGGTGCTAATGACTTACCGTCCTGTGCGCGGCGATTTTAGTGCCACCCGCGAAATTCAACTGGCGATTTGCGGTGGCGCTAAACACTACCGCCACGATCTCCTGTGCCCAGTTTCCAAATTTCCTCATGTTTCTCCTTAGAACTTTAGCCACTCATAGGGGCTGTGGGATGGCTGTAATGATGTGGTTGTTGAGCCCAAAAGCCATCTTCTCTCTCATTCATCAGGAGCGTTGTGTTATGAGGCGTTCACGAACGGCCCGTGCAGAAGCAACATTGAGCGCCTCCCTTGCACGTTTTTGCTGCTCCTCCTCCTCTTCATCCTCCTCTTCCACCTCCTCCTCATCCTCTCCCTCTTCCTCCTCCTGAGGTGGTCCACCAATCCCTGGTGGCAATGGCTGGGTCCTCAGAATTGCGAGGTTGTGAAGCATGCAGCACACAACAATGAAAACCAATACTCAATCAGGGAAGTACTGCAGGGCTCCTCCAGAGTGGTCAAGATACCAGAACCATTGCTTCAGCATGTCGATCGTCTGTTCAATGAGGTTTCCAGTGGCGCTATGGCTCTCATTGTATGCGAGCTCAGCAGGAGTGTTGGGGTTACGGAGCAGTGTCATCAGCCAGGTGCAGAGTGGATAACCCTTGTCCCCGAGGAGCCAGCCACGAGGTTGATGTGGTGGTTGGAACAGTTCTGGGACACCAATCTGGCGCAGGATGAATGCATCGTGGCTGCTGCCAGGATAGCGGGCATTGACGGCGAGGATGTGCTGTCTGTGTTCGCACATCAACTGCATGTTCAGAGAGTGGTTGCGGTAAACCTCTGCATTTTGATGAGCTGCCCGCAATACCACGTGCATGCAGTCAATGGCACCCTGAACCATAGGGAAGCCCGCTATCCTAGCGAAGCCACATGCACATTCATGCTGTTTGTCTCGGGTCATGGGGAATGAGATGTACTCCCTTCTCCTTCTGTAGAGAGCATTTGTGACCTCCCGGATGCAGAAATGCACAGCGAACTGGGAGATGTTCGCAATATCCCCTGTTGAAGCCTGGAAGGAGCCGCTGGCGTAGAAATTGAGATCCACTGTCACCTTCACTGCCACCGACAGAGACGTCCTGGTCTTGAGCTGAGGCTGGAGCTCTGGCTGCAGGAGGTGGCAGAGCTCTGTGACCACCTCCTTGCTGAAGCGGAGCCTTCTAAAACACAGCTCCTTGGACAGGTGGATAAATGAGAATTGCTCCCGGAATACCCTGGGAGGGTAAGATCTCCTGTGGAGAGCCCTGTTGGCCCTCCTCCCTCTGGCCACGTTTTCCACTCTCTCTCTGCCTCCGCTGCTTCCGACGGTGAAACTGGAGGGCGAGGCCCCGTGCCAGTACAGCCCATTAACTCTTCTAAATGTGGTAGTACTAAAGTTTACAGAAATGGGAACCTGATAAGTCTTGATGACGACCAAAACTCCTTCAAGATGGACACCGTTAAATCTATCCAAACGCCTCTCTCCCTCTCTCAACCTGCGTAGGCAGAATTGATTGCCGACAGGAAAAAACAGGAAGCACATGCCTTTAAATAGCGCTCCCCCAGCTCCCAGCCGACTGCAAACCGCCTCCTCTACCTGTCGTTCCTAGCGGCAGGCTCTGAGGCAGAGGGCGAGAATCAATTTCCGGTCCGGGGCGCTACCGGGGCGATGCGCACTTGCTGACTGACAGGCAATAGCAAGGGCACTGGTGGAGTGGCAGGGGTGGGAGCACAAATGCTGTCACCCTGTGAGAGGACAGCAGTTTCGTACTCCATGGAGCCACTGCCACTCTCCCGTGGTGGCACCTCAGCAATCCTAGTAATCTGCTGTGACATCCAGCAAGCCCCTTTGAACACTGGTATCGAGAGGCATGATGGCAGCAGTCTGAGCTTCCACAGCAGCACTCACACCTTCGGTGGAAGCTGCCTGTGCAATGGAAGCTGAGACATCGGCCATCATATGCTGCATGCTGGGTTCCACAGGTGTGCTGATGGAGGTGGTCACCCGCTCCATGTTGGAGAGGATGAGCTCCAAGCTCTGGGCAAAGCCCTGTGCCAAGTTGGTGCTGGACTCTTCCATGCTCCTTTACATTGAGCGCAGGCCTTCTGGCAGGCTTTCCAGTGCATCAATCATTTGGTTATGTACACCCATCAGCCTTCTTCTGTAGCCTGGCCCATCGAAGTCCTCATCTGACTCCTCTGCAGCGGAACTCATGTGCGACCTCGCCCTCCAGCCAACTGGCACCTGTGCTATCCTTCCCCACCCGCACCCCTGTCCTACTCCTGCGCACTTGTGTCTCACCACGTGCAGATCCCTCCTCTGTCCCAGTCTCTAAAATGCGTGCAGTGTCAGTATCTGAGCTGGTGGCTGCGAGTATAAGGTCGAGTGATGGTGTCTCTTCATCTTCACTGTCTTCTTCCTCTTCCTCCACTGACTGGGCAGGTTCCAGTTCTTGGCTATTTGAAATGAAAAAGTGACAAATGTTGGTTTGTGGTGAGGTGCGAGGAGAAAGTAAGAAGAGCGTGCTTACACCCTCTGCAGCTTCTCACTCAGAAGAGATTGAGGGATGAGGGAGAAGTGGGATCAGAGAAGGAGGATTAGGTATGTGGATACCCTCATCGTTGATCGCTTCATTGCCGAGAGTGGCCACGGCCGCAGCGATGCCCCTTCCCATGATGGCAAACACTGTCTCTTCCATGGGGGTTAAAACATGCAGGCGCATTTGTCCTCCTCCAGTTAATTCCTGCTGTCTGCTGTTAGACTCCACCTTCTCCTGCAAGAAATAGGGAAGTGTGTCTGTGAGTGTTGTGCAATATGTATGGGTGATGTGGCTGTCATGGTTGAATAGCTGCCAGTATGAGCGAGCTGTTAGTTGTGGCTGTGAGGCTTGCAACAGTGCTAAGTGTGTGATGGTGAGGTCAACCATATGAAAGTTAGGGTTGAGACCTGATAGAGATTGTTGGTAGGTGAGTGATGGGGATGTGGTGAATTGAGCAGTGGATGAGGCTATTAGTACAGTTGTTAGGTTATGCCGTTTGAAGATGAAGTCACGCACCTTGACAACTCGTGTGAGATCATTAAACTTCTTCCTGCACTGCATCTATGTTCGAGGAGCAACACTCCTGGCATTGACCTCCGTCCTATTTCTTCCCACTGCCTCCTGAGCACATGTCTGGAGGGCCTTCTGCTCCGCGCCAATACTGGACATCTCTCCTCTATGCCACCTCTTCCACCAAGGCCTCCAGTGCATAATCAGAAAACCTTGGTGCATGCTCTTTCGCATGTTGAGCCATTCTTCAATCTTTGACAGCACAGTTCAGTTCACAAAGGACTCCCACCACCTATTCTAGTCACAATGCACCTCCCCTTTAAGAGATGCAGGCTTTCTTTAAGTAGCGTTAGGCACTCATTTCTTGGGCCCCCTGCTGATGCATGCAGCCAATGAACAGCGCAGGTAGAACATTTAAACAGTCCACTGGATTTTGTCTGATTGTTGAAGCAATTTCTTCTACACAGTTCTATAAAGTTATTAACCACAGCTTTGTAGATGAATAATAAAATATATCAACTATTTGCTAAAACCCTAGGCCTTGATTCGAATAGCAATGCAGAGGCACCATGTATATGGGACAACATGGATATTTTAGTTTTATATTTAAATTTAAGACTATCTTATCAATAAAGAAAAAGTAAGAACTTGCATTTATATGGTGCCTTTCATGACCTCAGGATGTCCCAAAGCGCTTTACAGCCAATTAAGTACTTTTTAAGTATAGTCACTGTTGTAATGTAGGAAATGCAACAGCCAATTTGCGCACAGCAAGGTCCCACAAACAGCAATGAGATAATGACCAGATGATCTGTTGTTAGTCATGTTATTCAAGGGATATTAATGGGAGTTAAAATCGGGGTTTAAGTCTGGTGATTTTTCTCGTACCTGGTTTCCCAGGATGCATCAGTGCCATGCTAATTGGGGTCCTATGACATACACAAGACCCCGATGGGTATTTTAACGACTTACTGAATAGAATGGCTGCTGCGGGGGCCCTACTCAGTAAAATCTGTTGCGGAAGAAGCTGTAGAAAGCAAGTTTTAAACTAATCTTTGTGGGGCCAGGAGGGGCTGTAGGATAGGGTGTATTTGTATGATTTAGTAAAACATTTTTGTATAACTATAATATGTGAAATTGTATGTTAAAAGCCTAAAAGCCTGTATAAAATGGCGAATGGCTGAGAGAAAAGCAGGATGGGAAATTGTGCTAACCTGACTGAAACTGCTCTGTTTTCAATTACTGAAGTAATGGAATGTAGTGCTAAGTTTATGGAGACTACCAGGGAGGTGGTATTCAGTAATGTGATAGAAAAGAGATAAGAGTTGGAGAAGAGAGAGAGATAAGAGAAGCACCCCTCAGTGATAAATACTATAAAATGGACAAATTGTTTAGATGACATCTTAGGAAATGGTCTTTGGAAAGAGAATATCTAAAGTTAAAAGGGCCCTTTGATATGCACAAAGCGAGTCCAAGTAGGATCAACAAGGTCATAAAACATGTACCAGGTGTCGGATAGCTGTTTGCAGTCACGTAGGAAGAGGGAAAAAAGGTGTATAAAGATACGGATTTTGAACACTGAAGGCAGCGCAAACCAGAGTTGAAGAAGCTTCAGTCAACAGAACACAGCAAGGATCCAGAGAAGCGAGCTGCAGTCAACAGAACACAGCAAGAGAATAAAGAGACCGCGCCACAGTCGCTCGGAAGGAACGCCAAGGCTCAAACGAACAGACTGTGACTATCTCCTTGTTAAGTATTACTTCTTTGTACTGGATGTTTAATACTTAATAAACATGTTTTACTGATACACAATATACCTGTACCCAGAGTGGTTTGTGTAGTGATGGACAAATTATTATAAGAACTTTTGGAAGCTACAGGGCAGAAGTGCTCCTTTGGGCCGCACAAGGAATCTCTTGATTTCCTTGGGCTCCTCCACCACCCTCTTTCCCCATCACCCCCGTTTCCACCTGCGAGACCCTTCCAAACCCACCAACACGCCCACCCCCCACCCCACCCCCCCACAAATTACCCGAATGCTGGCGGGCATCCAGCCAGCAGGATGTAAATGAAGCCCAACAGTCTATATCCTGCCTGCTTCCCACTGGGAGTTAAAATTTCCTCCGTTTCCAACAAAATCAATTGTTGAGTGTACAAAATGAAGCCAATTTTTGAACTTTAATCTAAGATACAAAATTCTTAAATTGAATAAACTATATTCAGTATTTAGGTATCAGTGTTTGAAGCCTTAATCTATGGGTTTGAAGCCTGGATACTGTGGAGTTCAAAGGCAAGAGCTCAGAATAGCTGATGAGAAAATATGCTTCCCTCACCCTTCACAATGTTGGAAAATGGACCAATAGTGTCAAACATAAAACATTTCTGGGTCTCGTCCAAACAAAATACATTTTCTGTTTTGAATACCCTACATAAACTTTTAAATCCAGCATTGCTGGCCACCTGCTTTTGAATAGAACTGTTATCACTGAGCTAACTCGCTTCATTAACCCTTTTTATTTAATGTTCAAAAACAGCTTGCATTTATATCGGCCCATTAATACAACAGAATTCTCCCAAGGTGCTCCAGATGTAGGGCCGGACCCAAGCACAAGTATGGATAGGAGCTAGGGAAGATTGATGTAGTCCACATGGATTTTAGCAAGGCTTTTATCAAGTTCCCACATGGCAGACTGGTCGGAAAAGTAAAAGCCCATGGGATCCAAGGGAAAGTGGCAAGTTGGATCCAAAATTGGCTCAGCGGCAGGAAGCAAAGGGTAATGGTCGACGGGTGTTTTTGTGACAGGAAGGTTGTTTCCAGTGGGGTTCTGCAGGGTTCTGTACTGGGTCCCTTGCTTATTGTGGTATATATCAATGATTTAGACTTCAGTGTTGGGGGCGTGATTGAGAAGTTTGCTGATGATGCAAAAATTGGCCGTGTGGTTGATAGTGAGGAAGAAAGCTGCAGACTGCAGGAAGATATCAATGGACTGGTCAGGTGGGCAGAAACGTGGCAATTGGAATTCAACCCGGAGAAGTGAGGTAATGCATTTGGGGAGGGCTAACGAGGCAAAGGAATACACAATAAATGGTAGAACACTGAGAAGCGTAGAGGAACAGAGGGACCTTGGAGTGCATGTCCACAGATCCCTGAAGGTAGCAGGGCAGATAGATAAGGTGGTTAAGAAGGCATACGGGATACTTGCCTTTATTAGCCGAGGCATAGAATATAAGAGCAGGAAGGTTACGCTAGAACTGTATGAAACACCAATTAGGCCACAGCTAGAGTACTGCGTACAGTTTCTGGTCACCACATTACAGGAAAGATGTGATTGCACTAGAGAGGGTACAGAGGAGACTTACAAGGATGTTGCCAGGAGTGGAGAATTTCAGCTACGAGGAAAGATTGGATCAGCTGGGGTTGTTTTCTTTGGAATAGAGGAAGCTGAGGGGAGATTTAATTGAGGTGTATAAAATTATGAAGGGCCTAGATAGAGTGGATAGGAAGAACATATTTCCCTTAGCAGAGAGGTCAATTACCAGGAGGCATAGATTTAAAGTAATTGGTAGAAGGATTAAAGGGGAGTTGAGGAGAACTTTTTTCACTGAGAGTGTGGTGGGGGTCTGGAATTTACTGCCTGAAAGGGTGGTAGATGCAGAAACCGTCATCGCATTTAAAAAGTACTTGGATATGCACTAAAAGTGTCATAATCTACAAGGCTACGGACCAAGAGCTGGAAAGTAGGATTAGGCTGGATAGCTCTTTTTCGGCCGGCACAGACATGATGGGCTGAATGGCCTCCTTCTGTGCCATAAACGTCTATGATTCTAAGATGTGGTACATTTAAGGAGGCATTCAAAGTTGGAGAGAAATGTAGCAAGGCAGAGAAAATTAGGAAGAGAATTCCAGATTGTGAGAGCTAGATGGCTGAAGGTTCTGCTATTGACAATGGATCAGAGAGAGGGTGGTACACAAAGTAGACTAAAGTTGGAGCAGCAAAAGTTGCAAGCGGGAACATGAGGTTATGGAAGGTGAGAGAGGTAAGGTGGAGTGAGGCCGTGGAATGAGGACAAGGAATTAAAAGTCAGTGTGCTACTGGGGAAGCAATGGAGATCAGCTAGAATGGAAGTAATGGATGTAAGTTAGTGGATGCAGACAGCAAATTTCTGAATATGTTTCAGTTAGATGGAGTTCAGCTGTGTGGGGCTGTTTTAGTTTTGTTTTCCTCTTCTTCCTCCATTATGCACTCTGCTCATAAAGTAATTCTTTGAGCTGTTCATAGGCCTCTGTCTATATCTATTATGAGGTGTCAGAATCTTTTCCTTCATGAAATTTACGAATACCACGGGCTGGATTTTACCAGCCCTGAGGAGGCGAGTTTGGAGGTGGGACTGCTGGCAAAATCAAAAAATGGGAGCGGGTCCCGAACCCGCTCCCAACTCGCCTCCAAACAATCTTCCCGGGAGTTGGGTCCCCGATTTGCGCAGGGACCTGACTCCTAGCGGCGGGAAGAGGATTATAGCCACTTAACTGCCTCTTAACAGGTAGTTAACAGGCAGTTAAGAGGCTTTTTCCCATTTTGAGACTTCTGCTGCGGGCTTCCCAATGTCAGGGAACCCCGCCAGGGTAAGTGAGGCGTGCTGTGGGTCTGTTGTAATGTTTGAGTATAAATGACAGCTGCAGAAGTGGTGTGAAGGATCCAACGGTACACTGGTGAGTATCAGAGGTAAGGAGATGTTGGGAAAGTTATTTTTAATGTGTTTAGATTTTTCTGTAGGTGACAAGCTTTGAAGTGTTTGTGTGGCTTCACCTCACTTCTGTAACCTCACCTGCAGCTGTCATCTGTTTTATCCTAAGGAGAGAGTTTATTGGAGAACCTGGTTGCAAGGGCTCACCTTTGTACAGTGATTGTCAGTGTTTCACAGCACCTCAATGCTGTCAAACATTGACAAATCATCAGTCAAAAATAAATGCTACATGTCCCTTTAAGAAAACCGGCAGATGAAGCATCATCAACTGATGTCATCTGACACCGGCTTTCCCTTAATTGGCCGGCAAGCCCGCAGGGCGGGCTTAACAAGGCCAAACAGGGGATAATAGCGTCTGTGCGTCGGACGTCTCTGGTGGCGGGACTAGAACCCGGAAGGCAGCAGTCCGGCCCCCAACTCGTCTCGGCAGGTAAAATCCAGCCCCACGTGTGACCTGAAGCAAAATGGTCACTTTTTGAGTTGACTGTAGCAATAGAATGTTATACGATTGCTTCATAAATGACCTTAGCAAGGAAAGATCACCTTCTTATGACTTTTCACTTATGTTTGCTAATCCATTTAATTCAGGGGTAGGAATAGTCATCTCATGCTAAATTTGGTTAAATAGTCTATCTGCATGTTCTACCTACATTCCAGCACGTTTTCACCAAGATTAACAAAGATCAGAATATCAGTTGCAGAGACAGATAGATTTTCCTGAAAAAGTGTGCAAACTAATGGGACTAAAGGTTAACAAGTCCGCTGGACCTGATGGCCTGCATCCTAGGGCTTGAAAACAAATGGCTGCAGAGATAGTGGATGCATTGGTTGTAATCTACCAAAGTTCCCTGGATAATGGAATGGTCCCAGCGGATTGGAAACCGCAAATGTAACGCCCCTATTCAAGAAAGGAGGGAGACAGAAAGCAGGAAACTATAGACCAGTTATCTTAGCATCTGTCATTGGGAAAATGCTGGAATCTATTAGTAGTAATAGCAATACATTTAGAAAATCATAACACAATCAAGCAGAGTCAACATGGTTTTATGAAAGGCGAAATCGTGTTTGACAAATTTAATAGAATTCTTTGAGGATGTAACGAGCACGGTGGTTAAAGGGGAACCAGTAGATGTAGTGTATTTGGATTTCCAGAAGGCATTCGATAAGGTGCCACATAAAAGGTTACTGCACAAGATAAGAGCTCACAGTGTTGGGGGGGTAATACATTAAATAGAGGATTGGCTAACTAACAGAAAACAGAGTTGGGATAAATGGGTCATTTTCAGGTTGGCAAAATGTAACTAGTGGGTGCCACAGGGATCAGTGCTGGGGCCTCAACTATTTACAATCTATATTAATGACTTGGATGAAGGGACCGTGTGTACTGTTGCCAAATTTGCTGACGAGACAAAGATAGGTAGGAAAGCAAGTTGTTAGGAGGACACAAAGAGTCTGCAAAGGGATATAGATAGGTTAAGTGAGTGGGCAAACATTTGGCAGATGGAGTATAATGTGGGAAAATGTGAGGTTATTCACTTTGGTAGGAAAAATAAAAAAGCAAAATATTATTTAAAAGGAGAGAGACTACAGAATATTGCAGTACAGAGGGATCTGGGTGTCCTCATACATGAAACACAAAAAGTTAGCTTGCAGGTACAGCAAGTAATTAGGAAGGCAAATGGAATATTGGCCTTTATTGCAAGGGGGATGGAGTATAAAGGTTGGGAAGTCTTGCTACAACTGTACAACTGTACACCTGGAGTACTGCGTACAGTTTTGGTCTCCTTATTTAAGGAGGGATATACTTGCATTGGAGGCAGTTCTCAGAGAAGGTTCACTAGGTTGATTCCTGAGTTGAAGGGGTTGTCTTATGAGGAAAGGTTGAGCAGGTTGGGCCTGTACTCATTAGCGTTTAGAAGAATGAGAGGTGATCTTATTGAAACATATAAGATTCTGAGGGGTCTTGACAGGGTAGATGCTGAAAGAATGTTTCCCCTCGTGGAGGAATCTAGAACCAGGGGGCATACTTTCAGAATAAGGGGTCGCCCATTTAAAACGGAGATGAGGAGGAATTTCTTCTCTCAGAGGGTCGTGAATCTTTGGAATTTTCTACCCCAAAGAGCTGTGGAGGCGGAGTCATTGAAAATATTCAAGGCAGAGATAGATAGATTTTTGAACTATAGGGGAATCCAGGGTTATGGGGAGTGGGCAGGAAAGTGGAGTTGAGGCCAAGATCAGATCAGTCATGATCTTATTGAATGGCGGAGCAGGCTCGAGGGACCGAATGGCCTACTCCTGCTCCTAATTCATATGTTCTTTGTGATATGACTGTGCAGTGGTTCTGCAATCTTGCTATACAGAATATATTTGTTCCTGGTCTTTTTTTCTTTTCAGGTTCCACAATTCTGTTCAGGAACCGGAACCCAACCTTTAAATTATGATACCCTTACACAAGCCTGATACATTTCACTGGGATGCAGATTAGAATATGGCAAACAACTGGGAACTCTACAGATTATTTCAGCAACCACACACCATAATTAAAGATTGCAAATTTAAAAATATGATCTGCATTCTAATCATATTTTAAACAAATGACATTTAACTACTTTAAATAAAGCTGACATTTTCTAAGCATTTCACTTATAAGGTCAAAGAACTCATTTCACACACCAGCAAGATGTATTATTAGAAACACAGGTTATTAAATAGAGTATTGTGCCCCGAACATTTTTTTACAGACAGAAAAAAATGTAAAGAATAAGTAATTGAATGCCAGAGAAATTTAGAAGTATGATTCAGCTGGATGTACAAGTCTTTCTGCAGTCATTACAAATAAATGCCTTGCTTGAAGTATGCTTTCTGTGTTTTTTTCCCCTTCATTTCTTTCAAACTGAGGTCATGACTGATCTTCGTTGACAGGCTACAGCATTAACACTTTGATATTAAAAACATGCTGCGTACAATATGTATTCTTCTTCTTGTAACTCTATCAATTTTATGGTAAAAATGAACAAGAGCTGCCTTGATGTTGTTTTTTCCCTATCTTGAATCTGATGCTGTTTATCTCATTTTCAAAACTGCAACTTCTTTGTCACATTGCGCATCATGAGGGAGGTATGATGTAAACAAGTCCTGCCTTGATAAATGGAATCTTGTCATTCATTCTGAAGGTTTGAGCTATTTCTTTGACAGCGTAATTTGAGCACTGAAGAAAGAAAATGGATTATGATTTGATCATTTCATTCCAAAGGTAAGCTGGGCATCATGATTATAAAATATCCAAGTTATTGAGATGTCGAGTGAAACGTTCCAACACTTCACATTACCGGGATGTACATGGAGCAGGTGGCTGACAAAGAAATCACAGGTGCACAGCCCATCAGTCTCTGTCCATTGAAAGCAGTGGGCAAAAAATCATAGGCAGTGCACCTGAAATTTTGCAATAAGCTGCCCATTGTGTGCAAGGCCTGTCCAATGGTGTGGGGTCTCAGAAAGTTTCACCCATCTAGTGAGAAGGAATGGAAATAGATACTTTAACCATATTGGCTGGTCAATCATCAACAATGCCCTGGAGTAGAGTGGATTTTCTGGTTTGGGTTTTAAATTATTGTGTCTACCACAGAGGATTAACTTGGTTCCGAACCTCCATCACCATATGTGTCCTCTTGGAACAACCTCAACCCGAAAATGACTCCAATTACCTCCACTCCCCACCCCCAGTCATTAGACAGCTGTTAAGCATGGGATTCTACTCTCTAGAGGTGGACAGCAAGTACCAGGAACTCCTCATGAATGACATGGTGGCCAAGATAACCCAACATAAAATGTGTAATTGCATTGCCACCATAACATGGACACGCATAATATCCTACTGAACAGTGAGTCAACAAGAGATGCAAACTTTCAGTGATGACTGCTTTCCTCTCTGCTAACCAATCATAATAACCACTAAGCCCTATATACACAAGCCCAGAATCTCTTATCCAGCTTTCAGGTAATGGTGGCCAGTAGCTCAAATCCCAAGCCACAGAGGCTCCTCATCAGCTACAAGTCAGACATTTGTCGTCAGGGTGGTAGAAGGAACTACAGAGGGTAGCATGCACCATGCCAACCACCTTCGCGTTTTATATGTTCTTTTAATTCTTTTTTTGTATGTACAAGTCCATGTACTAAGCTTAATCATTGCCAACTAGGTAATTCAGATGTGTCTCCAAGGATCTTTGTAACAATTCGATGTAGGCTGAAACCCTCTCTCCCTTCAGCCACTTCAGTTTTTTGTTCTAAATCCACCACACAACCTGGTTCTGGATCTCATACATGGGCTCGAGGAAGTCCTTCCATTACACACATATCAATGGTAAACCATGAAGGAGAGGAGTTTAGACACATGTCCTGCACATCAGAAGACTGGAATGTCAGCTTTGGCCTCAACTAAAACCATACTAATATTACTACCAACAAGGACAGATAAAATCAATTGGTCAAAAGGTAAAAGCATCCACATCATAAGTACTAATGACTTTTTTTAACAAGGTTTGTGACACTAAAAACATTTAAACACATTATCAATTCTCGGGATATGGGCATCGCTGACAATGCTGGCATTTATTGCCAATCCCAAGTTGCCCTTAAGAAGGTGATGGTGGGCCTGCATCTTGAACTATTGCAGTTTGTGTGGTGAAGGTACTCCCACAGTACTGTTAGGTAGGGAGTTCTAGGACTTTGACCCAGTGACAATGAATGAACGCCGATATAGATCCAAGTCAGGATGGTGTGTGGCTTGGAGATGTGACTTGGATGGTGTGACTTTTGTGCTCAACTCTTTTGACAACTGCAGCATTATTTTTTTTCCAAGAGATACATTTAGTGCAACATGATTGTGGTTTCTGTAGCATTGGAAATACCCTTTTTGTTTTTGTTTTGGAATATTAGGAATCAGCTTGAACTTGGTGGTTGTTAGGAACATGGAAAGATTTGGAGATAATTAACTGGATTATGCTGTGCAAGTTAAAGCCTAATGTATGCTCCATCAGCCTGTTGTGGCAAGTGATAATTAATCAGCATTTGAATGTTTGCATAAAAGGAACAGAGTTCCAGGTGACAACACTGACTGTGAGAGAGTTCCACAGACAAGGAATGTGATGTATAACATTTTCTATTCACTTTTCTGATTGACAGATGCAATTGCAACAGCTCTTGTGTTCTTGGCATAAACATTACCGGTTATTTACAGCACCAGCTCTGGTCATATAATCTTGTAGAGGACTAACGGGCCACCACATGTCCTTGACATTTCACAGGATGGATTTTAGGCATGCATTTTCAAGTCCCTAGGTATAAATGGCTTTGAACTGTGCTAAACCCGGGAGCAAGAAGTGGGTTTACCTTGCCACCTGCCAAAGTGGACCAAGACATTTCATCTCTGTGCTGATACAGACCAAGTAGCCTATTAAAAACTCGGATTTCTCCTAAACCACTAATTTATTGTTTGCCTGAGACCAGGCATTAAAGTGGACCATGACAATCCAGCACACTTTTCCAATCTCAGTGAGTATTTATGGTGCCAGTTCTTGAATTTCTCATGAGATTTCTAAAGTTGCTGTTTTTCATTTAAAATTGGATTGAATGTGATTCAGAAAATACCTTTAGCACCTTTGCTTCAACCCGAGTTCTCCAGACTTACTGCCGCATGCTCCAGACCAGTGATTTCCTGTAACTGGTGAAGTTAAGTTTCTGTCTATCATAACTGAAGCTTCTCTTCTTGCTCCTGTCAAACTTTCCCACTCTTCATGACTTTGAAACACCCTCTTTGTTGATGTCCCCATTGGCTTTTTGTCATTCCCTCCACTTCTCCATGACTAACCATCTCCTCAATCTTTCATTTCCTGCTTTTTTCCAGTTCTGACGAAAGGTCTTCGACCTGAAACGTTAACTCTGTTTCTCTCTCCACGGATGCTGCCTGGCCTGCTGAGTTTTTCCAGCGTTTTCTGTTGTTATTTCCTCAATCCTTTTCCCTGTGCCCCTTCATCCTCTCCTCCAATGCTTACTTTGAAGAGCTCATGGATTTCTTTGTTTCCAGGATTGCAACTATCCATGCAGCTCATCCTGCAGCTACCTTCCCTCCCTCTCCCTGCCTGCTCCTGACCTTTCCCAGTCTCCCATCTATTCTAGCCCCAGTCAGTCTGCAGCTTCCATCCCATCTCTCCCCTTCCCCACTCAGCTCCTGTCCACTCAACACTCCTCCTGTTAATGACAGATGAATTATCTGGGGGTGGGGGGAAGGTACATAATGGAACAGATGTGTTAAGGGCTGATATATTTCATTACATATGACAATGGAAGTAATTGTAGATTTTGACAACTAATTTTGGAAAAAGTGCATTGCAACATCTAGACAAACATATTTCTGGAAAATGAATACATTTCTCTTTGACTTTGTTATGTGACTGTGACCAAACATTTATGAAGTCTAAAATGTTGCAGTATTGAGGTAAATGGTTATGAGGGTGGGATTGAAAGTTATATGCAAGTTCAAGGGAAGGGGTGAATTGTTAACCAACAGCTTATACAGTAGTACATTTTATTTTGTGTGTTCACTCTTTTTGTAAATGTCTGTCTCCTCACTCTGCAGATTTGATGAAAGACTAACATATATTTGTGGCCCAGTATTTTCACCCAAGTGCATATGATATTTTGTTTGTCACTTTAGTTCCCACATTGAGAGTACAGCCCCGAGAGTTAGTGTGATTGAACTGCCCAAAATAATTATATTGGCAGTATATTAATCAGATGAATAAACAGTGTTTGTAACTTGTATGCTTGCCTTGGTGTATTTCTTATTTTTTGGGAGAAATGTAAAACAAAAAGTCTAACTTCAGCAATAAGTGTATTTACTGGAAATATATATGTATATAAAATTTAAATGTTAACAGAAATAATAATTTATAAAATTTAATTCAATTATATGGAACCTGATTTGCTTTATGTATATTCTTCCCTTATATAATTTTCTTCTGATTTCTACCCTTGTATAATTTTGTACTGATCAGTATGAAAGAAATTTGTGTTACAAATTATTTGCAGTCAGTGACAGAATCAATCAATATTAGCTCAGGTACATGGATTAAATCCAATATCCAGAAGAAGACCATCCTATACCACGCTAGTGTCATATTTCCATTTCCCATATTATCTATGTACTCTCTTAAATGCAATTACCTAACTGATGCTGATTAGTGTGAAATTCATTAGTGTTTTTCTTAAATTTTCTTAAATTAATGATAAAAAATAATTAAAAAACTCTGGCTTACGCTTGAGTAAAGCAGTGTCTGAGTTTTGCCAGGTTGTTTCTGCTGTCCGACTATAGGTATTCTAATAACATTCAGTACAGTCAGTCCTGCAACTCTCTTTCCCCCAAAGAACAGAATCTGAGAAGTGGGGTGAAAGCTGTTATTACTTGATAGACCTTTATCTTTGAGTGGATGGGCTGCATTGCCCTCCAATCCGAGCATAAGCCATTCAACGTTTTGATGCAACAGATTTGTTCTCATAGTTTAGAGGCAGACATGAATCTGAACGTGTGAACACATAGCAACGAAAACCTGCTTTGTGCAAGTAAACATGCAGACAGACGACTAGTTTGGTGTGACACAACAGAAAAATAATGGGGAAGGCATATTAAAAGCACTGCATTTAAGATAGAAAAAGCTGCAAGCCAAGCAAGAGGGCAAAACATAAGAGATCAGCTCCTCAAAATATCAACTTTTATCCAATATTGTAAGAAAAAAGAAAAATCAAATAATATCCTCGGTCTCCTGAAACTAAAGACATCACTGAAATTGTTGTAAATAACTAGCTTTTTTAATGCTAGTAAGCAAAGGGAACGTTCACAGCCTAAATTATTTTGTAAATTAGGCAGCTTCACATAGATAAATTCTGGTATATTCCAAAGACAACCCATTGATCAACGGAAGGAAAAGAAGAAAAGGGCAACATGGTGGCATAGTGGTTAGCACTGGTGCCTCACAGCGCCAGGGACCCGGGTTCGAATCTGGCCTCGGGTGACTGTCTGTGTGGAGTTTGCACATTCTCCCCGTGTCTGCGTGGGTTTCCTCCGGGTGCTCCGGTTTCCTCCCACAGTCCAAAAATGTGCGGGTTAGGTTGATTTGGCTATGAAAGATTTGGGGGCGGTTAATTTTATCATTATAGGGTCAGGTGTACAAATAATGATTTCTTCCAAGTTATGTATTGAAATGTAAGATAACATCACATAAGTTGGGAAATTATTCACCCTTAGATTTTGCATTCTTCATAACATTTTGAGCAATAAATGGGTCAATTGTAGATAAACCATAATTTGTACTGACAAGACTTCCAAAGGAATAAATTCTTACGCCTAGAAAGTCCCTACCTTACTGCCGACCATTGGCGCTGTATTTCTGCAAAAAATGGCGATCGCCTCGCCTCCGCCCACTTCTGGCGCGGGACATGGTGGCCACGATTTTGGTGAGTTCCATAGCACAGCCGTTGCCAGCGCTGGCCTCTCAAATTCAAATGAGCAGTTCGTGACGTCAATCGGCGTGCAATTCCTGATTTGACACAAAACTGCGATTTTGGACGTCGCCGCCAGTCATAAAGCCCTCTCCTAGTCTCACATGGAAGAACGTGCACGTGCCAGTGCTGCAGAGACGCTGTCAGAGCTTCTTAAAGGGATACACGCATCTTTCAGGTAAGTTTCGATATCAGCTTTTGGAGTGTTTTTTTTATATTTTATTGAAGTAGTGGCTTGGTGCAATACATTTGAAAAGTTGTTAAAGTGTGCA
Organism: Squalus acanthias; assembly: GCA_030390025.1. Lineage (NCBI taxonomy): Eukaryota > Metazoa > Chordata > Chondrichthyes > Squaliformes > Squalidae > Squalus > Squalus acanthias. The sequence goes on along the minus strand of CM059430.1, from coordinate 104,512,021 downwards.
CGGAGTGTTGTTGCATGCTTGCAAGGCATTTGATGGTAAAGGAGGGCCTCTGAGAAGACAGAAAATGCTGGAAATACTCAGCAGGTCAGGCAGCATCTGTAGAGAGACAGAGTTAACATTTCAGGTTGAGATGCTGGCTGACCTGCTGAGTATTTCCAGAATTTTCTGTTTTTATTTCAGATTTCCAGCATCCACAGTATTTTGCCTCTGAGAAGATCACTTGCTCACAGCAAAGGCAGCAAAGGGGACAAGCTGCTCACAGAGTGAGGAGGAAGAATCTGAAGAGGAAGACACAGAAGAGGAGGAAGCAGAAGAGGAAGACACGGAAGAGGAAGAAGCAGAAGAGGAAGACGCAGAAGAGGAGGAAGCGGAAGGAAGGTTGCAACCCAGACAGCCACTTTCTGGCTGGGATATCCAGGATTGAATCATTTGCCTGCGGTACCACTGCACACAACCCCAATTCCCCTTTCAACGTTTGTCCCACACCTTACCTTCACTCTGTTACTGACCATCACAGCGTCCTTTTTGCCACAATGCTGAAATAACAGCCACCATAAAGCAAACTTTCCAATCCAACTTTATCCATATATGCATCCAATATGACATCAAGAATTCAACTAATCACCCTTGTGCATTCCCTTAGTGACTGTCTTGCATGTGCCTTTGCCTATCCTACTGATCTCACGCAGTGGCTCCAGCATGGCTGGTGGAAGGCTGCTGACTTTCAGTGGGGGACACTGCAGATGACCTTGCAGGACGACACCTAGGAGCTGGTGGCTGGGAGTGTGAAATCGAGCGACGGTGTTTCTTCTTCTTCTTCACTCTCCTCTTCCTCTTCTTGGCCAACCACTGGCTGGGCAGGCTGGATTTCTTGGGTGTTTGAAATGAAGAAGGCACAAGGGTAGGGTTGAATTGAGGGGAATGCGGGAAGGCAAGAGCTGCATGCTTACACCATGCGCAGCTTGTACATCAGAAGAGATTGCGGGATGAAGGGGAAGTGGGTTGTGAGAAGGAGGATAACGTATGAGGATACCAGCATCTTGTATTCTTTCAGCCCCACTGCTGGCCAAGAGCATAGACATGCCCTTGCCAAGAATGGCCAGCACTGTCTCCTCCAAGGGGGTGAAGTGAAGCTAGGAATGTGAGGTGTGCCTCGTGTTTACTAGAGATTGTTTGTAGGTGAGTGCATTTAGCAGTATGTGGGGCTAGTTGGCAGGAAACAGCTTTTGAAGATGCATTCACTGAGTTTGACCACTGGTCTGAGGTCAGGAAACTTCTTTGGGCACTGGAGCCAGGTCCTAGGGGCGACACTGTTGGCAGTGACAGCCTCGGCGAACTGCTCCCATATCCTTCTTTCTGGAGGGCCTCCTGGCCCCTGTGGGTCGAGGACCTCTCTTCCACTTTTGACTCCCTGCACAAAGCTGGAACACTGCATGTGAGACCCTAGGTGCCCTTTCCTTTGCCTGTTGAGCCATTTGTGTTCGTGCTGAAGCACTTTTACCATTTATTACGTGCAGAGGCAGTTCAGCTTTCAGAGCTGAAGACTGACAAGTTTGGAATGATTTTTAATTTTTTTTTCAGAAGGCAGTTGAGCTCTAAGGGCTAGAGACTACCTATTTTTAGCTGATTTTTTTTTTTTTCAGATTGCAGTTCCCCTTTAAGGGCTTGAGACTGCTTTCTAAAATGACAGCCTTGCTTTAAGAAAAGGCAGCCTCGCTCCAGGGACGCTGCAGCCACGCTACGTTGGGCCTCCTGCTGAGCACACAGTCTGAAGCAGCACGTGCGTTGTGCGGCTGTGTGCTCCAATCATTCCAATCAGCAGGCAGCACCAAAATAACGGTGCTGCCTGCGATCTTTTACGGGTGCGACCAAATCTCGTCTCATGGTGGCACCGCCCGTTTTCGGGCTTTATCGAATTTCTAGGCCATTATGTTTTGATCTAGGTTCAAATTGTTGACCTAGAAATTATGATGGCGCTGCTATAGGCACAAAAATAGGCGTTCAGGTTTACATCTGAAACAGGCATGAAGCCCTTTGCATATGCAACAAAGGGGCCTAACGCCTGGCTGAAGTTCCGTGTGCAAGATTGTGTTGCCCTGATTGCTGTCGGCATTGGGCTGGCTGCGTTCAGGAAAGCCAGGTCTATACACGGCCTAACCAGCGGTCCTTAAAGGGACCGCTGCAGGCCGCCACCAATAAGGTAAGTCTTTTAAATATCTGAATGTGGAGCGAGGAGAAGCAGGAGTGCTCTGCCCAGTTCCACATACATATCACGGGCCGCTGCTGACCTCCGCTCTCCCCACCCCCCCCCCACCCCCGGAATCGCCACATCCACCCCCCGCCCCGATCATTACCTCGAACCCCCCTAATCGGCACCGCCAGCAGCCCCAGCTCTGCCATCAACCCTCTGTTCAGTGCCACCACCCACCCACCCCTGGTTGCCCCGTCCTGATTGCCTTCCCTTCCCCTTTAAAAACATCGGCATCGCAGTGGCCCAATATTGCAGGCCTCTTTGCCAACGAGCTGCCTGCTGATGCCCAGTTGGTGTCTGCAGCTCGCTGATGTAATTTAAAGGAGTCCGAGGCACACTATCAGGCCGTTCAGGCGCAAGGATTGATCCCTGTGACCTGTTAATGCTGGCAATTTCTACCCCCTTGTGTTTAAAAACAGAGTGTGACATTTTGTCTAGATTTACTTTGTCTCTGTGGTATAACATAATAAACACAAATGTAAAAATGTAATTTATAATATAGCTCAATATGTCCTCATTCAGTGCTGTTAGTACAGAGAAGAGAATTAAGTTTATAATTATATGAAGTATAAGTATAGTGATCCTTGCATACATCTGACATTCATCTATAAGTGAAATCAGAGCAGGTTTGCTGTACCATACAATGGCAATATTTCATTTTAAAGCAGAATTTTATTTTCCATACTGTATACATCAATACTGTGCAATGGGAGCCGGGAGTTAAACAGCAATATATTTGCCTGTGCATGAGTTGGAGGCTGATAAAACTAGTTTTAAATAGATGGAGCAGTGTATTGACACTTATATACATGGTGACACAAGTGGTGAGTCACAGGTTCGATGCCCTACTCTGCTCAGTTCCTCACCTCAAACATCCTGATGTGGAAAGGTTGAAATTGAATGTATCACCACCAGATGGAATGAAGATCAGAGGCCGAGCCACCAAGCTGCTGTCACCCATTTCCCCCTAGCAGCTGGCTCAAGAGTGGCATTGGAGGAGATCCAGGAGAAGATATCGTGAGCGGGGTGAGGGGTTGAAGGAACCATTTAGAGGATATATGGCAGTGAAGTAGCCATCAGACCTCCCCTAAGCCCCTACCACCACCTTCACACCCTCAAAATCCTAGATAACAGAAGTATTCATTCACATTGGCTTGCCTTCTCCTCTTGAGTAAGTCTACCCTCCCCTTTCTTTAAATCCTGGATCCGATTTGGAAATAGCCTCAATAAATCTGTGGACAGCCAGCATCAGTGTTTATTTTCTAATTGGTCTGGCCTATAAATTGATTGAACTGAGCATCTGAGTAAGCCTTGCAATGAAGTTGAGATAAATAAACCCATAAATCAAAATTTTATGATCCAGTTCTAGTTTCTCCACTATAATCTAATTATCTAAATAGTGTGTGTTATGAACATAAATTGCTCAAATCATGCGCTGTTTTGGGCATACAGAGGAGTACTGTGGCAAGATTTTTCTTCATCCCTTGGAAAATCAGCAATTTCCATTATCTGTACAGTAATTGCATATGCTTTAATGAAACTAATTTTCCATTTAACCGCTTCAGTTCTACTTTGCATGGTTGGGCTGCCCTCTAGAGATTGTGTATGGAAGCATTCACATCCTCCTGCAATAACTTTGCTCACGACTCATAGACATTAAACTAGATGTGCTGAATTAAACATTAATGGAAAATATAATGCCTACATTAAAGAAATGGAGAAGAGTTGAATTTTAAACAGACATAAAGAGATTCTGTTTGTGTTCGAAATGGTCTGCAATCAAACAGCTTCAAAACCCATGCAGACTTTTTTATGTGTCCTACCTTCATGCAAATTTTCATTTTTTTAAAGAATATTTTAATAACATCCTTTTAAAATTTCTTTTAGAACAGTTCCTTTGTTTTACCTCAATTGCAGAAGTGTTTTCTCAGAAAAAATTTAGGACTACAATTTGAAAAATCTTTTGGCCTAGATTTTCCTATTGGAGGTTAATGTACCCCTGATGTCTGAATCATTTTTACCTGCTAGTAATAGCCACTGCCAGTTGAACTATTTTGCCACTCAGATTAAGACAGGTGGTAATAAGTACATGCACTCAAATGGTTGACTACAAGTTGTCTGAATTCCCTCATTCCCATGCAGAAAAGACATTTTCATACATTTTGAATTACCTTCCCTGATCCAACTTGCAAAGAAATGACCCAATTATGAAATGAGATACAAGAGAGGAGAGAAATGAAAGAAGCCAGTGCAGTGGAGACCTCATTGTCAGAGAAGACTCGTCTATTGACCGTGGACGATGTTGGTCACCTGCAATTGTGTAGAAAATACATCAGAACCTTAATGCATGCTGTTTGAAACTTGCATTGAAAAAGGATTAATGAAGCATTCACCAAAGCATGCTTCAACAAAGTCAGTCTAATGTCAAGGATGATTGGAGCAATGTGCAAAGTTTCTGGAAGGTTTACCTCAAGAGGAATAAATTAAAATGGACGGTATGGGAAATAAAGGATGAGGAACAATTGACTGTGTTGACTGAGAACATTGAGAAAACAAAGCAAGGTAACTTTTGTAACCTGATTGAAAAATCTGCTTAGGACTCCAAAGGGGATCAAGCTGGGAAGAGGCCATAATTTCTTTGCTGGGAGGAAGATGGTTGAGCTTCTGTACGAGGAATGAATCATTATTTCTTCTCAGGTGAAAGTGGTATAGTCTTTCTGCACAAGGAGGGAGTATCAAGAAGTTTTTAAAAAGGCTTGGAAGGAATAATGTTTTCATTTACAGTGCTAAGCTATGAGTTTAGAATCATAGGGGGTGAACCCCATAGTCCGCTGTAACTTTTGTGGAAGAGCCGCAAAATTGGCATCAACGATGTTTCTGTTGCTTTTCTGGTGATTCCGTGGCCATTCCGCTGAAGTTACGGTGAATGAGTGGGAGAACCCCCATGGAAATTCATTCCCACAGAAATTTACAGCACAGGAGGCCGGTCGACCTATCGCACCTGCACTGGCTCTCTGAAAGAGCTATCAAGTTGGTTCCATTCACCTGCTCTTTCCCCATATTCTTTTAATTTTTTCTTTTTCAAATATTTATCCACTTCTCTTTTAAAAGCTATTATGGATTCTGCTTCCACCACTGTTTTTGGTAGGGCATTCCATGTCCGAACAACCCTCTGCATAAAAATAATTCTCCTAACTTTTTCCTTCATTCATTGCTGATTATTTTAAATTTATGCTCTCCAGTTACTGATCTTTGGATACGGTTTTCCTGATTTACTTTAGCAAAGCCTCTCATAATTTTGATCACCTATATTAGATTTCTTTCTTTGTTCTAACGAAATGAGCTCAGTTTCTCCAGAATTTCCTCATATCTAAAGACTCTCGTCCCTGGTTTAATCTTAGTAAATTACCTTCTGTATCCTTTCCATGACCTTGATATCCTTTCTGAAGTAGGACACCCAAAATTGGATACATTGATCGAGAATTTTGCTTATCGCGAGAATTGATGGAATTCAGATGTTTTTAGGTGCTCCTGTCTCATTTCTGCCCAGTTTAGCTAGTGAAAATCTCTTGGTTTAAGCCTTAGACTGAGCATATCTAAAGATTAATATTACAGAGAGAATTATATTTACTAAGGTATCAGATTGGCTCAGTTGTAGCTCTCGTCTCAGTCAGAAGGTTATGGGTTCAATTCCCATTCCTGGACTTGAGCAGAAAACTGGGGCTGATGTTTCAGTGCAGTATTGAGCGAGTGCCACCTTGTTGTAGGTGCCATTTTTTGGATGGGACGTTAAAGTGAGGTCCTATCTGCCTGTTCAAATGGACATAAAAGATTCTGTGGCACTATTCGAAGAAGACCAGAGGAGTTCCTGGTGTCCTATCCAGTTTTATCCCTCAGCCACTACCATCAAAACAGATGAACTTGTCATTCATTCCATTGCTGTTAGTGGGACCTTGCTTAGTACATATTTGTCTACATAACAACAGTGATTACACATCAAAACAACTTCATTGCTGTGAAGCACTTTGGAATGTCCTGAGGATGTGAAAAGCTATACAAGTGCAAGGCTTTTTTTTTCTTTTTAGGTTACTGTGGAAGAAATTTGACTTGGGAATGTGGAAGATACAGAGGTAGAGAGAAAAACACTGTCATATACAAAAATGAGTCCTGGATGGAGGGCCCACAGCATGCCTCACTTACCCTGGTGGGGTTCCCCCATGTTGCGAAGCCCGCAGCAGAAGTCTAAAAATTGGAAAAAGCCTCTTAACTGCCTGTTAACAGGCAGTTAAGTGGCTATAATCCTTCTCCCGCCACTAGGAGTCGGGTCCCTGCGCAAATCGGGGACCCGACTCCCGGGAAGATTGGTTGGAGATGGGTTGGGAGCGGGTTCGGGAACCGCTCCCATTCTTTTTGACTTTCCCAGCAGTCCCGCCTCCAAACCCACCTCCTCAGGGCTGGTAAAATCCAGCCCAGCATGTTGGTGCTGGCTATATGCTATTACTAGGGTGAGCTAAAACAAAATATTGTAATTAAAAAATTAAAGGCAGTGACTCTCTCACTGAAAGTATGAAAACTGTGGTGGGCTCTACAACAGGTAAACAATCCACTCTGCCAGATTAATGCCCAGGCTGTGAAGATGAAAATGATCCCCACTGTCTTTTAAAGTAATTCATTGAATGCAAAATGCTGAGATGTTTCTGGGACATGTGGTGAGGTACTACAGGTTGGATTTTACTGAGTGGAAAGTTGTGCATGTCGCTGACCTCTCTTTCCAAATTCCCAATAGGTGCCCCCATTGCGCGAAGCTTTATGCTGGGAGTGCCAATTCATAAAATATATCGGCCCAGAAATTGATCTCGCTCTGTTCCCGCGGGGGTAAGGAGCAGGCGCGATCTCTCACTCCGCGTTGGCTTTTTCAGATCCAGCTCGCACGAACTTGATGTTCTAGACATCAGCTGGGCAGTGCTTGCGTATCCCACCGGCGTAGTGAATTTGTGCGAGCTGTGGGATCACGTGACTCAGTTAGAGCCAATGGCAGCACACCATCTTCCATTCATAAGTTTCACATACGTGCTGTGAAAGCTATGAATCTTACACACCCCCAAAATAACAGCTAAACCTCAATTAAATTTAGAAAAAAAACCATCACATTAATAAAATAAGTATAGTTAAATAAATTAACCATTTTAAATAAAAAATTAAATTTTTGAAAAAATTTAAAATCTTTTAAAAAGTTATAAAAATAAACTTACCTGTCTTTAAAGTCTCTAAAAAAGATATACCTGTTAAAAAAAATTCAAAATAATACTTAATTCACTACTTACCTTGTTAAAAGTGGGTCTTACTCCTCCTTTTTTCATTTCTAAAATCTTCCGTCCTTACCTGCGCGTCCAAAGCACTAAGTGCACAGCGTGCGCGCAGCCTGTAGCGCGCACGTGGTGCACCGAGGAACTGCCCCCTTTTCCAAAGACCAAGTGCCGGTTTTCAGCGCATGCGCAGTGCATGCAGAAAACCGGCAATTGGAGAGAGAATACGCGAGAGTACGCAGTGCGTACTCTCGCGTAGTGGCATCAATTTTTGGCCCATTATGTTCTCTCCCTGCAGATTTTCTGTTCTTCCACCATGGAATGATGTACCTCTGATTTTAGAAAGTGATAGGAATTCTACCACCACTAGGAACCGTAAGAATTGCGAGAGGAAAAATAGCAAGGACCATCTAGTTCACCTTCTACCATCCTAGTAGTCGCATGATGCAACATAATGGAATTGTTGACTAATCATAGCAATCAATCTTTTTCAACAGACCCAGACATGACATGAGGAAAACCCCAGTGGTGGAAAACTCTGGGAATCATGGCCTCACTATTAACCCCCCCTTCAAGTGCAGTGCATGTCCTCTCGTTCTACTGTTCTGGAGAAGGTGGAATAGCTTGTCATGGTCTACATTATCTAGTTCCTTTAGAATCCTAAAAACAGCAATTATATCACCTCTCAGCCTTCTGTTTTTTCAGTGAGAGCATGCCCAATTAATATCATCGCTCCTCATAATCCCATCCCACCATCCCCTCAATCATTCTGGTTGCTCGTTTCTGTATACTTTCAACAGTTGAAATATCTTTTTTGTATTGTGATGACCAGGAAAGGTTGAAGGCAAGTGATGGAGTAGGCAGGAAGGACCTGGATGCTATCCAAAGTTTTATGAGTGAGATGAGCCAGGCATAATGAAAAACCAGGAGTAAGTGATTTTACTTTTTATTCACATTCGTATTATAATTACCTAAGATTCGCTTACTTGTTAGTTGCCAGTCCTTTATGACTGTAATGTTTTAAACTGTACTCCAACGTGCATTGAAATGGACATTCTCAACCCAGTCCCTAATCCTTCATAGTGCCACTTTAATGAAAAACTATTACAAAACAAAGATGAGGTACAAGGTTGTTGATTAATACTAAAGCCCCTGTGTTCTGGGAGGTGGAGAAGACAGCTACTTTCAAGCTGGGGCTCATAATTAAAAGAGGAAAAAAGGGATTAGAAAATTCACAAAGGACTTGGAATATTATTATTCCCAAGGGTCAAGTACAGAAACTTGAAATAATTTAAAGGCTAAATTTGAATTGGAAACCATTATCAGTGGAAGACAAGGGCAATATATTTTGAAATTGGGACAGATCAGGGGATCTCCCAGATTACTCAACTGAGAATCTCATTATTTTCAAGAGTCAAGTAGAAATACTTGAAATATGTTAAAAGGGCTAAATCTGAATTTGAAGCTATTATCAATGGATAATAGGGCAATATATTTTAAACATGAGACAGATTGGGTAAGCTCCTAGATTATCTGATTTAAAAAAAAAGAAGTCTCGCTATGAAATACCTGCAATTTTCACACAAGAATAGAGGAATGCAGCTTTAATTTTTTGGAGATCTTCAGTAAATTAAATATTAGCTATCTTATGATGTAGGACTATTTCCGTCATCAAGGTTCTCTTAAAGTAACTTGAATATTACAAACATTGTGCAATATCTAAATGTATGTTTTTGTATCTTCACCACTGATGAGGTTACAGGTTGGTCTGAATCAATTTTTCCATTACATAAATACTACTCATACAGTTGTTAGTAATAAAATGCATGCCCATTGTAAACATTTAAGAAATACCAATATATCAATTGCTACAATTATGCAATGCTTTTGATGTGGAATTAAAGATTAAGTATAATTAGTCCAAATTAAATCAATTCATGATGAATCATAATTAAATCTGCACTCTGTGTGGTGGTAGAACTGATTTAGAATTAAGTGTGGATACATCCTTGGTCCAATTATAGCCCAGAGCTGGCACATTATCAAACCAGTATTGTACTTTATGCTGTGTAAAATCATGTGAAATTGTGGACACATTAGTTTGGATTTACTGCCCGCCCCTGCTGCTTTTTCGGTGGATATTGGAGGGGCAGGAACAGTAAACTGCTCAAAGACATGCTTTGCCATGCCCCCACCTTGCTGTGCCCCTCCTTTCCTGCTCCTTGGGCCTACTGGTGGACAACACACTTGCATGGGAAGGAAGTGCAATTAAAAAAAAATCATTCTCAGGATTTGAGCATCGCTGGCAAAGCCGTCATTTATTGCCCATCCCTAGTTGCCCTCAGAAGGTGGTGATGGGCTGCTTTCTTGAACTGCTGCCGTCCATGTAGTGAAGGTATTCTTTGTAATGGTTTGATACAACTGAGTGGCTTGCTAGGCCACTTCAGAGGACAGTTAAGTCAACCACGGCGGCGTGTGTCTGGAGTCTCATGTAGGCCAGACTGAGTAAGGATGGCAGGGTTCCTTCTCTAAAGGATATTAGTGAACCAGTTGGGTTTTTGCAACAATCTGACAGCTTCATGGTCACAAATTAGGAACATACAACCTTCAGGGCATATTCTGTTATTTGCTGGATATAAGAGGTGCCTGATAGGTCCAGGTATCCAGCTTTGTAAGGATAGTGGATGGGAGGCCAATAGTTTATTTGGATGGTAGGGCCTGTTCAATCAGTACACAGGCCCAAAAGGTGAGTCCAAAATTTCTGTACCCCTACACTGTGGCAAAACCCCACCCCCATTTGTTTGGACATTCTGATGGTGGTTGGGGGGCTGCCTCTAATATGTATAGGCCCCCGGGCTGGAAAATCTGCCAGGGTTAGAGTTGCATCTCTGTGGCAAGTGGAAGTCCTCCCTGCACCCCTGAGATGTGCCCCAATTTACCAAGTGTAGGAAATCTAGGCCACTGATTCCAAAATTGCAGTCATTCCCACTAGCACAGAATCTGTTCGGATTCAACTGATGATGTTGCATTCTGTAACATGGCTAAAGGACACATGAAGTAGTTTGTCTTTGGCCATATATTAGACTGCCAGATTGACATCATCAAGCGGTTTCTAATAACTGAAACCACTGGAGTGCAATTCATGTCTTCCGAATTAATCATTTTCAGAAAAGTCACCAGAGTTCTAAAAGGCTTGTAAAGAATATTTAAAAAAAAATAGAAAATGAACTGTAGCAACTGAAACCGCACTCTCAACCGTAGGGTAAAATAAAGTTTGAGTATTCATGTTTAGCAATTGCAGGGGGTGAAATTAGACATGTGCAGAGACGCAAAACAAGTGGAAACGCATTTGCCGACCACAGAATGGAAACTACCTTTGGAAAACTGTCATTCTGTAATTAAATCCTCCCACCAGTAGGGTTGCTGTAGCCCCTCTGTTTTGTGTCTCCCAGCAGCTTAGCCTATACTACAGAGAAACCCCTACTCTCCAACCAATTCTACCTCTAATGCCCCAAGCATTCAAGTTATTTCATTGGTGCACGCGAAGGCCCAGATTTGAGACCCTGGGGTATTTTAACTCCCTTTCCTCATCTGCATGTCACCCATCAACTGCACGCCTGAAACGGGCAGAAAGCAACAGCTAGCCAGCGGCGTGAGTAGACATTCTGGCGGCCGGAGGTCACCAGCAAGAAAAGAGTTATGGGGGAAGGGTTTTCAGGAGGGCGCACGGGAGCGGGCTGGGGAAGTGGGGATGCGGAGGGGTGGGGGGTGGTGGTGGTGGTGTGGGTGGATTCCCAGACAAGGGAGGCCATGGTTTTGCTTGTGCGGCCTGGAAGAGCACTCTTGCTTCTCCTGCCTCCACAAAGGAAATTTTTTGACTTTCCTTGGAGGAGTTCCTCCTCACAGCTGCTGACCCGCTACAGCCTGGTGGGAAAGTCCCTGCTCAGGCCCGAGTTTAAATCCAATCGGGGTCCCATTGACGTAATGGGGGCCCCGATTAACATAAATTTATCAGTCTCCCACCTGCTTCCGGTGGGTGCCTTAGCCACCGAACTGCAATGAGTAGTTAAAATGGAGGCCAGTGGGATTCCAGCAGGAACAGGTGGTAAGGCGGAACGCACCATTATGAAGGTCTCCCCACCTGTTACCTCCAGCAGATTGGGTTAAAATTCCCCCAAGATCTCAGATAAATAATTATGTTCCTTACACAAAATACAACCCATTTGTATGTTACACAGAAGACAGTTATCATTGATACATTTTAGAACCACAATATACTTATTAATATTACTCAGAGGTTAGTTGATGTGGCTTATTTATTACATGGGTACTTCTAGAAAGTTTGCTCATTTTCAGTGGCCTCATTAAAGAGATTGATTTAATATAATTTGGTACAAAATTCTTATTTCTATAATTGTCATGGATTTAGAGGCATATTAAGTCTTATAATTTGGGCTTTGTATCATTGGGAAAACTTTATCTATGAAGACTATTTAGTTGCTATAATTGAAATATTCTTCTGAGAGGCTATCAGTCACCACAGAGAAGCTGGTATGAACACATTTAGCCACTCAAAGACCCAGCTCCTACACTTTCCATTTCTGTTCTGTAGCTATCATTCTAATACCACATGATATCAGATTGACTGGTGTCTTATTACTATTACACTATATAAAATATGTGTGTCTCAAGGTGTTCATTGCTTACTAATGCAATGGCACAGAAAATGATGGTTGGACAAACTCATTTGCTTCCATGTCTTATCAATTTTGAAAGAACAGGAAATTGGGGGAAATTTTAACACCCCCTCAGAGGGGTGGGAGAGGGTTGGGGGGGGTATAAAATCATCAAATTTACGAAAGCCGGCCCCAACCGACCGTGAACTTGCCTGCTTCTGTTTTAACCGCGGCGGATATGGGGGCGTTCAAGTAACCTGGTCTGGAGAGGCAGGTCCTTTCCAGAGATTTCGGCAGCAATTTGAAATGAACGCCTCCTGCATCGGGAAACTCGACAGTAAAATGGAGACGAGATTGAGCGGCACTTCATGAGGATGGTTAAAAGTCAGGAGTCCCGATGTGATTGAAGGCTCAGTGTTCACAGCTGCTTTCTCAGTTCCCTCTGGAAAACGGGTTGGTGAGGATTCCAATGGAGAGGAGGAGGATCACCGGGTGAGATCCCACCTAACTCTCCAAAAGGACCCACGAAAGTACTCGTATCTGCGCTGGTGCCTGGTAAGTATGTGTCCTGTGACAGTGCACCCTCAGAAGGAATCAGCTCCTCTGAGGAAGCGTTTTCGCAAAAGGCACGAGCTGCTGTTCTTCGCGTGATGGCCCTGCAGGATGGAAGAGGTGGATGTGATTTATTCATGGGAATGTAAAAATTTTGAAATTCAGCATGATTAAGGTGATCATATTTCCTTTGGTGCTGAAATCAAGTCAACATGACTCAGTCTTGTATGAGGTGTGGGTCTGTAGAATTCGCAATATATCGCGATTTTATTAATAAGGAGAAAACACAGAGTTTCGTTCAAACAGCTTTTATTTCAGTAGAATGCTGGCAGGTTTAAAGTGGACACAAGCAGCCTGTAAAATGGCCGCCGCACCTCGTGACAGAACATTCTAGACTTTTCAACAGGCAGACAAGATGGCGTTCCAATAAACATTTGTGCAAGATCGATTAAGATTCAGCACAGTGAAGATAATACACGAGACATTATGGGTTTGCAGTATACACATAGATACTGAAATCGGTCTCCCAGGTACAAAGGAAAGCCATTGTACCGAGTAATCAAGGGCCCATCCAAAAGACATTAATATGTAAAATCCCAACGACTCTACGATGAGAGAGCCGTTAGCAGGTAGTTATACAGGACATTTGGAAGCCCCAAACCCCTCCAGGGAGAACACCGACCGATTTAACAATGGGAGAAATATTAACAGGTACTCAGACATTTACGAGTAGCCCCGAAACCCATTAAGAACGGAGATCACCCATACAAGACATTTGAGCGCCAAACCCTAAACAAAAGAATGGACATTATAGTTGGGCGGGAAACGGAAGATTTTGCACTATAATTGCAGGCTCCAAACCGTCCATTCTTTCTCTTGCTGCTCTTATCATCGTGGCTGCTCCTGTGTACTCGTAGTTGGGCTTCTGCTTGCCTGTTGCCTCTTTTGAAAAGGACTGTTGAACTTTCTGATCCGTTCGGATCTACCTCGTGTCGCGTAACGAAGACCTATGTTGGTAACTGGCAGCGGAACCGAAGGCCCGAGATGAGATGAGATGAGATGAGATGAGAAGAGAGGAAGACCATATCCATCGCCACGGTCAGTAAATCCCGACCGCGCCTGTAGGTCGATTATCCAAGTTTTCCTTGCCAGGAAGACTTCTTCGAACTTGCAAGGAAACATATCGTATCGATGATATTGACAACTGTGCTCGAAAAGTACCTGTTAAACCAACCAACACAGGTCTTCATCACAGCAGACGGTCCAGCCTGCTAGCCGGAGCAGCAGAAGCAAGTAAACAAGTGGGACCAGGAGATCTCCTGACCGACACGTGGGTGCTGCGGTGAAAAACATCCGATCAGCTATTCGGAATTTCTCCGAGTTATCACGAGTGGTGAGCATGAGTCTCGAAATCCTACGAATCTAGTTTAGGATAGATATTGATAGGGGAGGTTTAAGGATTAAGGATATTTGTAATGTGTGCCCCTATTTACTTTGTGCCGTTCGTTCCTCGTTTCCCTAAGATCGACTATATAACTGTTTGTAAGATTGTACTGTCATTAATCTGTGCTTATGACATGTATTTCATAATCTTAAGTATCATGCAATAAAGATTTTCCATTTCGTACCATTCAAACCAAGTCTACATGAGTTTCATCTCCATTACTGCTCTCGCATCTAAGTCCAGTGTCTAGAACCGTAAGGGAGAGTGATTCGAACCACTCACAGGTGTGTCTAGTGTTCCCAGACTGGCTGGAGACCAGAACAGGCAACAAGGCCTAGACCCGCACTGACATACAGGCTGCACAGAGCCGCGTGAATCTCACAGGCTGCGAGACACGCAGGGTCAGAATCCCTTACAGGTCGAAGATATTTAATTCTATCACCATGCAGCAGTGAAGTCTGAGTCTCGCCATCTCCGATGCTCAGGGATTCTGATGTGCTCCTTATCTCCATGGCCTCGTCCTCTGCAGATGTCAACTGGGCGATCTGTGTTGTCCCACCTCCAGTCCTCTGACTCTGCCTTGTATTTTGTGCTTTCTTCTCCTGCAAAGGGGCACAACAGACCTATGAGTGTCTGTAAGGCATGTGTGCATCTGATAGATGCAGTGCGTTGAGTGAGGGTGACTATCAGGCAGATGCATCACGCATGCCACTGGCATGCATTTGAGGACGTGTGCTGAGAATCGAGTGAGCTGACTGAGGTGGGATCACAGTGCATAAGGATTGGGGTGAGTGACGGTGGTGGATGGAGGAAGGGGGAGGTGAGGAAGTGCATAGAAAGGGAATGATGGGTTCTGCTGAAATTGTAATGGCTGTGATGCATGGTGTGATGGAGTACACTTGCCAGGACAGAGTGAGGTGGGGTGGAGGGTGCACTACAGGATGCAGGTGTATCTGCAACTGTGCTCATCTTCCTAATCTGATTAGGTCATTAAATCGCTTCCTGCACTGGATCCAGGTACAGAGCACTGCATTCCTGCTGCTGAGCTCCTCAGCCACCTCTAGCCACGCCTTCTTTGTCACAGCAGCAGGTTTCGTCTTGCCTTTGCTGGGGAATAAGATCTCCTTCCTAGCCCTCACTGCACTCAACAGTACATCAAGTGATGCCTCATTGAACTGGGGCGCAGTCTTTGCCCATTCTGACTCCATCTGTAATTTTTTCTCTTTCTTACTACAATGCTCCAACCCCGACAAATTCCATTTTTTGCATTGGCCCTTTAAATAGTCGAGGTGCAATCGCGTCATGCGGGTGCGCATCACGCCCGCTCATACACACTGGAGAAGCAAAAGCTGAAAGTAAAATGATAATGAGGCATTCCTGTTGAAATCGGACATTCCTGTGCGTCCCACATTCCTCCGTGTTTCACGCCCACCATCACTGCTCTCCCACTCAGATCCTGCCTCTGCGTTAATGTTGACTCCATTATCTCAATTTTGTCTAACTGAAATCCTTCTTTGTGTACAGCATGAGTGAAAAGCAAAGCACAGGTAAACCCACAAAATAGATTCCTCATGGAGTTTTAGCAAACTCCTGGCAATCTGCTCTTATCTGTCTGAGCACATTAAACTAAGGTGAGACGTTAATGTAGTACTGAGGGAGTGCTGCATTGTCAGAGGTGTGATTTTTTGAATGAGATGTTAGGGTGCATATGAAAGAACTCATGGCACGTTGTGTTTGAAGATGGAGCAGGGCGTTATCCTGGTCTCCTGGCCAACATTCATCTCTGAAACAACACTGCTGAAAACTGATTACCTGGTCATTCATCTCATTTGATGTTTATGGGATCTTGCTGTGCACAAATTGGCTACCACACTTACTGGCATCACAACAGTGTGACCATACCCCTAAAAATAATGGCCTAAAGTTTCCGTTAGTTTGCGTAATTCACCAGAAATCGGCCAAACCAGCGTTAAGGATTGAGGAATTTTAAGCACAAGTTATGTTGAGTTTTTTTTGGCGCAAAGGCACTAGTAGGCAAGTTTTTAAATATTAGAAACTATTTAATTTATGAAGAAACTGACTAGTGTACACCAATGAAACTAGTAAATGGTTCAGTATAGTTTTTTAAAGTTGTTTTCATGATTTCAAATCAGGTTACTCACAGGTGGTCGACTGGACACTCTTATTAAAAATGCTTATTTTTTGTGATAAACCCATTTTCAGCTATATTAATAAAACTGCACCAGGTTAACCCTCCATTCCCTAGCCACCGACTTTACCTTCTCCCTGGCAACTGTCTGAGGCTGAACCAGACTGTTTGCAACCTTGGTCTCGTACTTGACCCGGAGATGAGATTTCGACCACGTATCCACGCCATCACTAAGACCACCTACTTCTACCTCTGTAAGATCGCCCAACTCCGCCCCTGCTTCAGCTCATCTGCTGCTGAAACCCTCATCCACGCTTTATTACTCCAATGCAATCCTGGTCGGACTCCCATCTTTCACCCTCCATAAACATAAGCTCATCCAAAACTCTGCTGCCCCTTTCCTAACTCGCACCAAGTCCCATTCACCCATCACCCCTGTGCAAGGATTCTCATCCTTGTTTTCAAATCCCTCCATGGCCTCGTCCCTCCCTATCTCTGTAACCTCCTTCAGCCTTACAACCTTCTGAAATATCTGCTCTCCTCCAATTCTGGCTTCTTGAGCATCCCCGATTTTAATCGCTCCACCATTGGCGGCCGTGCCTTCAGCTGCCGAGAACCTAAGCTCTGGAATTCCCTCCCTAAAACTCTCTGCCTTTCTACCTCTCTTTCCTCCTTTAATACTCTCTTTAAAACCAAGCTTTTGGTCATCTGCCCTAATATCGCCTTATGCAGCTTAGTGTCAAATTTTTGTTTGACAACGCTCCTGTGAAGCACCTTGGGACATTTTACTACGTTAAAGGCGCTATATAAAGGCAAGTTGTTGTTATTAAATACATCAATGAATTTTTTTAGTGCAAGGGGAAAAAAATAAACATTTACATTCTAAAACGCTGCCTGATTGCACTGGTTCATGGTAGATTTTCCGGTTTTAATTATGCAAGTGAGTTTGAGCGGAAACTGTAACCATAACTTCACTTCGGAAAACCAGTACAATTTCAAGCACAATTTGCACCCAGATTGTTGATTGCACCCATAGCGGAAACTCCAAAATGTCAAACTTAATAAATGTCTATTCTAGCAATTACCCATAATAGGATATTTTGAGCTTTCAAAAAGAATTACGGTGACTTATTTTTGTTCTTTTAGAACACTGGTGGCCAGATGTTATTGTTTGAATTGCTAACTCAGTCCTTCAAATGATTAATTAAAATGAAAGTAAAAAATTAAACAAACGTTTAGCTGAATTAGCAGTCAGAACTTTACTAACATGGTATAGCATACATGCTGGTACCAGGGAAGCACTCACTGTGACCAACAGATCACAATGGAAATGTAATTACTTTTGTTACCGAGCAAAAATTGATGTTACTATAATATCTGACTTGTTTACTGCACCTTACTTGTCGTGTTATGTAAGAAAAATAATTAGAAATGTATGGAACCAGGCGAACAAGATTAAACTGATGATGAACCGTACAAGTCGAAGAAGAAAATAAGGTTAGTGCAATGGTTCCAAACCCTCTCACCTAGAGACTGAAGTTCAAATTTAGTCTTAAAACTATGATGAAGTGAATAGGAACCTCAATAGTCCAAATTTAAAATGTCTCAATTTCAGCTAGCTGAAGTCCAAAGTCCTCTCTGCAATTGGCGGTAATTTGGGAATTTCAATGAGATAAGCCTAAAGCTAGAACATCTGGGAGATGGAAAACACAACAGTGTGCAAATAGTAGGCAGTCCTCTGAAATTCATACCTAAGAACATTGCCAAGGTACATAGGGCAGTTGGCTTATACAACAGTTGATCTGCGAGTGCCAACCTAGTCCCTTGTTGGTGTATATATACAATATAATCCTGTCCATGATTTGCCAGATGTTACTAAAAGAAAGCCACATATTTGGCTCCTGCGGAGGATTCATATATTTCACTTGTGCAATAAGGAATGCATTTTTGAGGTTGGGGTTAGGGGACATTGCTGATGTGACACACAAACTGATTTATCCTGAATCTTGCCCATGGTGTAATTTGCCAGTGTTGACAATCCCCACATTGATAAACATGAACATTATTTAAATAAAAAAGCACAAATACATGTACAAATTAGTGGTGCCAAGAGGCAAGAGTGTCTCTTCACATCTGTGAACATTGCTTATTATGTATTTAAGTATTAACACAATTTCAGAAAGATTTGCTGACATCTGTGTCACACACAAACAGATGCCATTCATTTTTATGTTGATTATAGTGTTTTTTTTTACACACGTTACAATTTTGCCTTGCTTGGTATTGTTCAGCAGTACAGTGCAAAACACTGCGTCAGTGCTTAAAGGAGATTAATGGGAGGGGTAATTTTCTTTTTATAACACTAATGACCAAGAAACATTTTGTTTCAAGGACAAAAGAATGAAAAGTAGCTTGGAGATTAACATAAAATACAACTTTTAAAAATGACAAAATAATGATCAGTTAATCATGGGTCTAGGTAATTGAAATAATTTATTTCTTGAGCCCGAAGTGGAAGTCTGTGACTGACTTCCCAGGATGATCTTCATTTGGCTTGATCGGCTGAGTTGCATCAATTTTTATTCAGGATCCCAGGTGATGTATTTTGTTGAACCAAGATGTTCCATTTCTGGAAGGAAAGAAACTCAAACATCCTGGGGCTCTATCTGCTTGAACAGCATCTCCTGATGCCTATTAGTGGAGTAGAATCAACAGTGAACTTGAAGACATCTGTGGCCTAGACTTTAAACAAAAATCTTTAAAAGTCACATTGGAAGTATATTCTCTAGATGCTCTCATCTTCCATAATATGCAACAAAAGTTATTTCATAGCCCAAAAAGTCAGTAATTTAATAATCCAGATTTATAACGAACAATCACTAGGATGGTAACATGTATATCATAGCTTATTCTTTAAAATCAAAATCTGTTAGACATCCCTGATCCTTGCGGTTACTATGGATATCCTCAGCAATTAGATTTAAAGATTTTTGACTTTAGGTGGATCATGGTATGACTACTTGCCCAGGGTAGCTATTTTCCCCGTCAGATTCCCGATAGGGACCAGATAAACATTTACAAACAGCTGGTTTGTAAACCAAGTTTCGATTAATCCTCTTTGCTCAGTTTAATTATTGTGATTTGGCCTCACACTAGGCTTCAGCTTAAAGGAAAGCACAACAATCAGAGGAGCATCTAGGAGCTAAGGATCTGACACCCAAGCAAAGTTTGAGCTTGATATGTCTATGTCTATCACAAAGTTCTGGTTAAACTGGGTCTTCTGAAGATAATGAAACATCCCACACCAACTGGTATTAAATTGGCAGTTAAACTCAGCAAAATATTTGTGCCTGTTTTAGGGGTTCTGGATGTTATCACAAGGTAAAAGTAAAGTATTTAATTCCCCAGCACTTACATCCCATATATAAATGAGTACAATACAAGAAAATTGAATAGAGAGAGAGTGACCCAGTAAAATACTCTGGCCGGAATTTTCCTGCTGCCCTGCGTGCGAGATTGGAGCCGGGTCGGCAGTGAAAGTTGGAGAAAAAGGGAGCACAGCGGGAACACTCCGTCATCCCGCCTCCTCGCGCCTTTAACTCGGGCGCTTTAGCCAGCGTGGCACGGACCCGAACAGCAGAGGCGGGCGACCTAATTTAGCTCAGTAAAACCTTGTTGTCAGACCATTAACAGGGTATTTAACCAGACCTTTTTGAATTTCACTGGATCACCACAGGAATCACGCAGCTCAGGAACCACGTGTGTCAATCTGAGGTGGAAGCTCAGTGGCCATTGATCGAGATCATTACTGCAGGGCATTGAAAGCACAATAAATACTCCCACATGACACCTCATTACTTGCCGAAGGGTAAGACTCTTGCTGAGTGCATTTTGAGCACAGATTTAGGTGTCTACAGTTTGCAAGTATTTTCTGCAACTTTGAAAGCCATTCTCAGCTCATTGCTACTAACTATCACACCGTTGACAGATTGCTTCTCTGATTTCTACTTGACCTGCCATCTATTACATGAGCTTGGGTGCTGTTTATACTGTCTCACCTTGGTCCTCAGAATCGGACCAAGCTGAGACCCAACACCAGTAGCAGCAGCAGCAACACCAACAACCTTCTCTTCAATGACCTGATACTGCACAGGACAGAGGGCATCAGCGCAGGGCTGCACCACGCCAGAGGCGATACCCCCAACACAGGGTGTTCAGACAAAGGATGAGCTTCTTCAACATGACTGAGCAGCAGTGCCAAAGGAGGCTCAGGCTATTGTGCCAGGTCGTCGCAGATATTTGCAGATTGCTGGAACAAAACTTGCAGCCCAGAGGACAGTCCTTACCAATGGCTGTCAAAGTCACTGGTACGCTCAAATTCTTCGCCTCAGGCTCCTTCTAGGGATCTGCAGCAGACATTTGCGGCAACTCGCAGTCGGCCATCCACAGATGCATCACACAGGTCACCGATGCCATGTTTAACAAGGCAGCCAATTATGTGAACTTTGCCACTGATGATGCCAGTGTTACTGAGCAGGCGCTTGGCTTTGCCACTCTGGCTGGCTTCCCACAGGTACAGGGCATCATCGGCTGCATACATGTGGCCATCAGGGCACATCCACATCACCCAGTAGTGTTTGTGAACCACAAGGCTTCCACTCGCTCAATGTGCAGCTCGTCTCTAACCATAGGAAGATCATCATGCATGTGTGCGCCAGATCCCTGGCAGCTGTCATGACTCTTTCTTGCTGGGCCAGTCCACACTCCCACAGCTCTTCGCACTGTCAAACAGACTTACCAGCTGGCTGCTTGGAGACAAGGGCTATCCACTGAAGACGTGGCTCATGACACCCTTGAGGAGGCCAAGTACTGAGGTCCAGGCGAGATATAATGAAAGCCATATTTCCACCAGATGTGTCATAGAGCAAACAATAGTCATGCTGAAAATGCACTTCAGATGCCTTGACAGATCTGGAGGAGCCCTTCAGTATGCACCTGTGGGTCTCCAGAATCATCCTGGTCTGCTGCGCGCTGCACAACATAGCGCAACAGCAAGGATTAGCGCTGCATGACGAGCAAGGCGCAGAGCGCACAGCCTCTTCAGAGGAGGAGGAGCATCAACTAGGAAGATGAGGAGGAGCAGGCGAAACCTGAGGTCCAGATGCCAGCAGCACTGGAGCACATTGCTGCCCAGGAGGCCAGGAATGGCCTCATCATGGCCAGATTTACTTAACTTCTTGCAATACATCCATATGGCTGCCACATGTTGTGCCAGGTTCCCCCTGCCCCCGCCCCCCCAACAACACCATAAAGCATCCCTATAATAACCAAGCCATTCCTTTCACACTGACCCCCATTGCTGGAGGTAACGTTATGTATCACCATTCACTTCAACTCACTAGCCACTTCCAAAGTACCATACAAAAATGGGCATGACCAGAAAGTGGTGAAAATAAATATTTTTATATGTGTTATAACATCAAAGGACCCTTCTTTAAACACCCATGTGCTTACTCTTGTGCATCTACTTCTGTGTCATTTTCCGTTTACATGTACTTCTACAAGGTGCAACTCCTGTGGCTTCAGGAGGTAGAGGCAGGCTGCTCACTTACCTGCTGAGACTGTGTAGACACTTTTGTCGAACGTCCTCTGGGTTTTGGAACCTCTGATAGTCCCGTCAAAGTCTGCTGCTCCTGCGACGCTGCAGGGGCAAACTTGGCCTTCGCGATCCGAGGAGGCATCTGGGGCTCTGACTGGTTGAACTGGGTCTTCTGAAGATAACATACAAACATAGAAACATAGAAGATAAGAGCAGGAGTAGGCCATTCGGCCCCTCGAGCCTGCTCCGCCATTTAATGAGATCATGGTTGATCATCCAAATTCAGTACCCTGTCCCTACGTCTATGCTGACATCCCTCCTAGAGAGGACGTTTATGAGCGTCTGCCATCGCCTGCGACACGGTGGTGTTCATGTTGGAGATGGACTCCTCCATTCTCTGCACATTTGCAGACATTGTAGTCGCAAAACCTGTCAGAGCCCCCTGCACTTCTTCCTGTACATCCAGGATCACCCTCCTTCTCGATGGCTCCCGAGGCTGAGCATTTGCATGCAGCTGAGCAGAGCTTGGAGCGTCCTGCACCCTCTGGCAAGAAAGTCTCCACTGCTGTCCCTTGCTCACTTGTGACTTGTGAAACACCAGGTGACAACACATCCTCTATCTCATGTGGCATCCACCGAGGTGTGCGTATCTGTGCTGGTGCTGGGTGCGCTTAGGTCTGGTGACGGTCCTCCCTCAGAGGCTGGAGGCTCCTCTGAGGTGTCGTCTTCCTCCTCCGGCTGGACAGTGGGGTGGGCTCTTGCTGACCCTGTGGGAGAGTAAAGAGATGATTTAGGAATGTTATATTAAGAATGTGTAACGATATCATTATGCGCATGATGACATTTTACTGGCTGCTGACATCAGTCACCATATGAGTGACTGCTGTATGCCATGTGGCTGTATGAGATGTGATTCTGTCATCAGGTTGCTGAGATGTCCCCCTCTCTCCGTCTCCCATGCCAACAGCTCCGCAACTCCTGACACCTCCAGGGTGACCTCCTCTGCTGTTGTCAAAGTGGCGAAGGATGGAGGGCCACCATCAGTTCTCTCCCTCTCCCTGTTGTACGCTCATTTCTCCTGCAAGGAGGGAAAGAAGAGAAGTTTGAGTGAGAGTGATGGCATGAGTGTAAAGAATGTGTGGATTACATCTGCAGAGGGTGACTATGAGGGAGTGTGATGCCAATGTTAAAGTGCCAATGCCAAATGACCTCCTTGTGTGGTGTTATTTGGTATGATTGCATTAGGATGAGGGTGAGTGTGAGGGGTGACTAGCCAGAGGGGGATGTGAGTATGTACATAGAGAGAGAGGAATGGGGGGACGTGCAAGGTATGTTGGTGTGAGTAATGATGTGCAGGAGCAGGCTTCGGAAGGCAGAGTGATGGGGATGGGGTGACAGGCACGGCAGGATGAAGGTGAGTGTGGTTTTGCACTCACCTTTCCTGATCTCATGAGATCATTGAAGCGCTTCCGGCACTGCACCCAGGTCCGCCTCACCACATCCCTGCTGTTCACCTCCTCTGCAATTTGGAGCCAGACTCTTTTTTTCTCCTGGGGAGGTTTCTTCCGCCCATCAGCAGGGGGAAGGGGACCTCCCTGCATGCTCTGACTCCCTTCTCAAGAATATGTAGCGAGTCATCTGAA
Organism: Squalus acanthias; assembly: GCA_030390025.1. Classification (NCBI taxonomy): domain Eukaryota; kingdom Metazoa; phylum Chordata; class Chondrichthyes; order Squaliformes; family Squalidae; genus Squalus; species Squalus acanthias. The sequence continues at coordinate 104,488,401 of CM059430.1, read as the reverse complement.
AACCTGGGTGCAGCCCTCTGTCTTTGTGGAGCCATGTTTTGAAGTCTGAGCAATAACCAGGTCCTGCAATATCCTCCCCCCACACTCCTACATGAACCTTCAAATGCGATGTGGCCAAGACTGCTTTAAATATCCCTACTGGAAATGAGTCATCGATAACGTCACAGACCCGCACCATTTAATAGGGCCATGAGACTCGCAGGTCTGCCTTAATAGGCTTCATTAACTGCAAGTCGCTCTGAGGAGCGGGATGATAAGAACAACGCGGTTCTGACCCGCCACGCGGCCCGCATGCACCTGACCCGACACGGTAAGGATAATTCCGGCCTTTATGTCTATTTTACATTTTTACTATCCACTTTTGATTGTGGACAGCACTATTTGATTACACATCAGTTGTAGCCACATTTGCCCCCATTTTAACTCCGCCCACTGAGCGGGAACAGTTTGAGCGGGAGGTTTTCAATGGCGATTGGGCACGAACAGCTGTGCTCCTGATGCATTTGCGCCCTCCACCATTTTAACCCTGCGATTCAGATCACAGAGAAGTCACACCGCAGGCCTCATCGATAGTTAAATGTCGGGGTCCGATGGCATCATTTTTGAAGGTTTCTTTCTGGGCCAAGAGGAACTGCAATGCTCCTCCGGGACCCACGAGTAAACCATCGGCCTCCCCTTCCCCACACTTCCCACCCTCTCCCTCTCCCCCGACTCCGATTACCACCCCATCCACAAACACTTACCTTATTCCGGGGCAGTTCCCTCAGGTCTCTGGCGGCGGACTTCATATTCATTTCATGTGCAGCCAACTGACCTCAGTTATAATACCAGCTATACCTCACTGCAGGTCACATTGAGCTTAGTCACAAAGAAAGCACTGAGCACTATTTCTTAGAAACATGCACTGGGGCTCGACTCACTGAAATAAAATTGAATTCAATTTTTTAATGAGTCAGGAGTGTGGATGGAAGCAATGTTTTTCTCAGAAATGTTAAAAGTAAATTGCTGCAGTAGCGATCTTTCTATCATTCTTCCTTACTGCTGTCCTCATTACTGCTCACTAATCTCACAGATGATAATATGCAGGGAAGAGAATTATTCTGCTCCAACTCTCTGGCTGCATACCCATCAGAGTACTCCTGTAGGCCACCCCAGCAAAGTCTTTATCTGAGTCCTGTACAGCAGAACTCATGTACGACCTCATCTTCCGGGAAGTTGACACCTGAGCTACCCTTTCCCCCTGCCTTGGCTGCAGGCCACTCGTGTCCGGTATCTCACCACGTGCAGATCCTCGATTCTCTAACCTCTCCTCGAAAGTACGCGGAGTGTCAGTAAATGAGCTGGTGGCTGGGCGTGTTTTTTTATTTGTTCATGGCAAGGCCAGCATTTATTGCCCATCCCTAATTGCCCGTGAGAAGGTGGTGGTGAGCCGCCTTCTTGAACCGCTGCAATTTGTGTGGTGAAGGTACTCCCACAGTGCTGTTAGGGAGGGAGTTCCAGGATTTTGACCCAGCGACGATGAAGGAACGGCGATATATTTCCAAGTCAGGATGGTGTGTAACTTGGAGGGGAACTTGCAGGTGATGGTATTCCCATGCACCTGCTGCTCTTGTCCTTCTAGGTGATAGAGGTCGTGTGTTTGGGAGGTGCTGCCGAAGAAGCCTTGGCGAGTTGCTGCAGCGCATCTTCTAGATGGTACACACTGCAGCCACAGTACGCAGGTGGTGGAGGGAGCGAATGTTTAAGGTGGTAGATGGGGTGCCAATCAAGCGGGCTGCTTTGTCCTGGATGATGTCGAGCTTCTTGAGTATTGTTGGAGCTGCACTCATCCAGGCAAGTGGAGAGTAATCCACTCCTTACTTGTGCCTTGTAGATGGTGGAAAGGCTTTGGGGAGTCAGGAGGTGAGAAACTCGCCGCAAAATACCCGGCCTCTGACCTGCTCTTGTTGCCACAGTATTTATGTGGCTGGTCCAGTTAAGTTTCTGGTCAATGGTGACACCCAGGATATTGATGGTGTGGGATTCAGCGATGGTAATGCCATTGAATGTCAAGGGGCAGTGGTTAGACTCTTGCTTGTTGGAGATAGTCATTGCCTGGCACTTGTGTGGTGCAAATGTAACTTGCCACTTATCAGCCCAAGCCTGAATGTTGTCCAGGTCTTGCTGCATGCGGACATAGACTGCTTCATTATCTGAGGAGTTGCGAATGGCACTGAACACAGTGCAGTCACCAGCAAACATCCCCACTTCTGACCTTTTGATGGAGGGAAGGTCATTGATGAAGCTGCTGAAGATGGTTGGGCCTAGGACACTGCCCTGAGGAACTCCTGCAGCGATGTCCTGGTGCTGTGATGATTGACCTCTAACCACCACAACCATCTTCCTTTGTGCTAGGTATGACTCCAGCCAGTGGAGAGTATTCCCCCCGATTCCCATTGACTTCAGTTTTACTAGGGTTCCTTAATGCCACACTCGGTCAAATGCTGCCTTGATGTCAAGGGCAGTCACTCTCACCTCATCTCTGGAATTAACTTTTTTGTTTTTGTTTGGACCAAGGCTGTAAGGAGGTCTGGAGACGAGTGGTCTTGGCGGTACCCAAACTGGGCATCAGTGAGCAGGCTATTGGTGAGTAAGTGCTGATTGATAGCACTGTCGACGACACCTTCCATCATTTTGCTGATGATTGAGAGTAGACTGATGGGGCGGTAATTGGCCGGATTGGATTTAGTCCTGCTTTTTTTGGACAGGACATACCTGGGCAGTTTTTCACATTGTCGGATAGATGCCAGTGTTGTAGCTGTACTGGAAGAGCTTGGCTAGAGGCGTGGTTAGTTCTGGAGCACAAGTCTTCAGCACAACAGCCGGGATGTTGTCGGGGCCCATAGCCTTTGCTGTATCCAGTGCGCTCAGCCATTTCTTGATATCACGTGGAGTGAATCGAATTGGCTGAAGACTGGCTTCTGTGATGGTGTGGACCTCAGGAGGAGGTCGAGAAGGATCATTCACTCGGCACTTCTGGTTGAAGATGGTTACAAACGCTTCAGCCTTGTCTTTTGCACTCACGTGCTGGGCTCCACCATCATTGAGGATAGGGATTCATGGAGCCTCCTCCTCCCATTACTTGTTTAATGGTCCACCACCATTCACGACTGGATGTGGCAGGACTGCAGAGCTTTGACCTGATCTGTTGATTGTGGGATCGCTTACCCCTGTCTATAGCATGCTGCTTCTGCTTTTTAGTATGCATGTAGTCCTGTGTTGCAGCTTCCCCAGGTTGGCATCTCATTTTTAGGTATGCCTGGTGCTGCTCCTGGCATGCTCTTTTACACTCCTTATTGAACCAGGGTTGGTCCCCTGGCTTGATGGTAACGGTAGAGTGAGGGATATGCCGGGCCATTAGGTTACAGATTGTGGTGGAATACAATTCTGCTGCTGCTGATGGCCCACAGCGCCTCATGGATGCCCAGTTTTGAGCTGCTAGATCTGTTCTGAATCTATCCCATTTAGCACGGTGGTAGTGCCACACAACACAATGGAGGGTGTCCTCAGTGTGAAGACGAGACTTCGTCTCCACAATGATTGTGCGGTGGTCACTGCTACCAATGCTGTCATGGACAGATGCATCTGTGACAGGTAGATTGGTGAGGACAAGATCAAGTAGGTTTTTCCCTCGTGTTGGTACTCTCACCACCTGTCGCAGGCCCAGACTGGCAGTTATGTCCTTCAGGACTCGGCCAGCTCGGTCAGTAGTGGTGCTACCGAGCCACTCTTGGTGATGGACATTGAAGTCCCCCACCCAGAGTACATTCTGTGTCCTTGCTACTCTCAGTGCTTCTTCCAAGTGGTGTTCAACATGGAGGAGTACTGATTCATCAGCTGAGGGAGGGTGGTAGGTGGTAATCAGCAGGCTTCCTTTCCCATGCTTGACTTGAAGCCATAAGACTTCATGGGTTCCAGAGTCAATGTTGAGGACTCCCAGGGCCACTCCCTCCTGACTGTATACCAGTGTGCCGCCACACCTGGTGGGTCTGTCCTGCCAGTGGGACAGGACGTACCCAGGGATGTTGATGGAGGAGTCTGGGACATTGGCTGAAGGGTATGATTCTGTGAGCATGACTATGTCAGGCTGTTACTTGACTAGTCTGTGGGACAGCTCTCCCAATGTTTATGAGGAGGTCGACTGGGCTGGGTAGGCCGTTGTTGTGTCCGTAGCCGGTACCGAGTGGTCCGTCCGATTTTATTCTTCTTATTGTTTTTCGTAGCTGTTAGTTACAACTGAGTGGCTTGCTCAGCCATTTCAGAGGGCAGTTAAGAGTCAACCACATTGCTGTGGGTCTGGAGTCACATATGGGTCAGACCCGGTAAGAATGGCAGACTTCCTTCCCTAAAGGACATTAGTGAACCAGATGGGCTTTTACAACATTCCGATAGTTTTATGGTCACCATTACTGATACTAGCTTTTTATTCCCGATTTTTTTAATTAACTGAATTTAAATTCCCCAGCTGCCGTGGTGGGATTTCAACTCACATCCCTGAATCATTAGGCCAGGCCTCTGGATTACTTGTCGAGTTACATAACCACTATGCTACCATTTCCCACAGTGTGAAATCGATTGATGGTGTTTCTTCTTCTTCTTCACTCTCTTCTCCCTCTCCTTGTTCAAAACACTGGCTGGGCAGGCTGGATTTCTTGGGTGTCTGAAATGAGAAAGGCACAAGGGTAGGGTTGTGGTGAGGGGAGGTGGGAGGAAAGCAAAAAGTGCATGTTTACACCATGTGCAGCTTGCAAATCAGAAGATTTATGGGGTGTAGCATGTGAGAAGGAGGATAATGTATGAGGATAATGGCATCTTGTATTATTTCAGCCTTGTTGCCTGCCATGGGCTCAGTCATGCCCCTGCCAAGAATGGCCAGCACCGTCTCCTCCATTAGGGTGAGGTGATGCAAGCGAACCTGTCCCTTGCCGGTTAAGCTCTGCTGGCGCCGGTTATGCACCACCTTTTCCTGCAAGAGAAAGGGAAGTGTGTCAATGAGTGTGGTTTAATGTGTTTGGGTGATGTTGTAGGCATACACAGACCCTTCATTCTTCATTCTTCATTTTGACATATATTGAAATGCTTTGCCAGGCCAAAAGGTTTTTTTCAAAGTGAATTATAAAGTTGTAACAAACAGTCTTTCACTGATAAGGGGGACATGGAATTTGCTTTGATGTGCTTTACTAAAAGGCAGCAAACATGGTTGTGACTGCAGGGGTAGTCATAGACAACAGAGATAAACAAACCCCCTTAGATGTTGCAGACTTCATAGCTGCAATAAATAGGTCACAAAGTTGTAAATCGACTTGTTTTTGGCTAAAGGGGAGGAGTTAAACCTTTGAAGTTTTGAATTGCAGAATACGACGTAACACCTGAACTGTAACCAGATGGTTTTCTGCCATTTTTGTAAACTTTATGAGTGAATAAACAATTTTGGGCTTTGATAAAGGCAGCTAATAGAAAGCGACGTAGGAGGTGTGAATGTAAACGTTTGACAGCTCAAACAGCTCAGATCAAACATTAAAGGAACATTTCACTAACTCTGAATGATTGATTTACTGCAAAAGGCAAGGAAAACTGTATAAAACACAGTGGCTAAAGAATATCGGCACTGCAGTCGGAAGAACATGGTTTGGCCATTCATCTCGCCTACAAGGATCAGGCTGCAGTTGGAAGGAGGGGCCTGGCCAGTCTTCTTGCTTTCGAGGACCTACAATCAACGCTGGACTGATCATCGGCGGGTGGTTGTATGTATGATTTCCTGTAATATTATTGGTGAACTGCTCGAATAGTGGTTGGGGTTTTGAATCTGTCTTAGGAACAATAAAAGGTTAAAGACAGAACCTGTGTGTCTGGTGTAATTTCTCATAAGTCTCAAGTCCGGACTCGAAAACCTGTTGGACGGGGCGAGGGGTAATTCCGCACGTCTTACAGATTTGGTGACCATGAAGGGACATTGAGTGAGAAATTTACAGACCATTAATATGGGTGGAAAAACCACCAACACAATGGATGAGTTAGTTACAAAGTATGTTGCGGGGAAGTTACCTCTCCGGGAGAGGTGGGTACGGGTTATTATTGACAGTGATGATCTGGTTTCTGAGGCCAAACAATGGACGCAAGGGTCCACACGTTGGCAACGGATAATGAAAGCTGTCTGGTTGTTAGCCTATCAAAGGCAGGTTATAAACGATGTGTGTGAAAAGATTAAGTCACGAAGGAAATAGAGGATATGGCAGAAAAAGCCAGTGATAGAGAAGCGGTGGTAAACCGGCTTCTTAAGGAATTAGAGGAAGAACGAGAAGGTCGTAAGAAAGATAGAGAGGTGATTGAGAAGGAGAAAGCGAGATGGTGTAACAAAGAGCAATATTTGGAAAGTCAGTGTGTGAATCAAGGGAACAAGAGTAAAACTTGGAAGCAACAGCGGGCAGAAAAAGCAGAGAAGGATAACGAGGATTTGAAAGCTGTCATTAGGGTGGTGCAGAGACAGGTTGTGAAACAAGGTGGGCAGCAGGACCATGCGGAATGCAAAAGGATGGGTAAAGTGTTAGAAGAAAAACTACGAGTGCAAAGGTGAATTGTGGGTGCTATAACCCCAGGGGAACAGCCTGTATTTGGGTGGTCATCATCAGACAGTGAGTGGGAGGAGGTTGAAGAAGAAGGGGAGTTGGGACCTATACCTGGGAAAAAGATTAAACCACCTCCTACCGTGCCTTCCCCATTGAACCCCATACGTCAACGGAGGTATCTCACCCCGGGAGCAGACACCCGACCGGGAGAGTGGGGTGACTTGGACAGGGAATTTTTTGTTAATTATGATTATAGGAGTTTGAAAGCTATGGCGCCTGACATTAAAAAGTTAGAAATGGGAGGTGAACCCCAAGGACATTTCATTGCAGTTGAACAAAGAGCAGCTGTAAGTGAAATGGACGAGGATGAAAAGAAGAAGTTATTATTATTTAATCTTAGCCCAGAAGTATTTAGCAGCCTCCCACCTGACATGAAGATTGGTAATGGGACGTATGAGAATTTAAAGGTAAGGGTTGCTCAGGCGATGGGGGTAGGAACAGGAGATCCCTTCAAGGCTATGGCAGAGATAGAACAGGGGCCCAATGAACCACCCACAGTGTTTGCCGACAGACTATGGCCCACATATATGGAAGCAACAGATGGAGGAGTAGGAGTGCGAGCCAACTTACAGGGACAACCCAGAAATCACTGGCTCCGGGTTCTGATATCTCATAGGCTGCCATATTTACAGTCTGTCATGTCGGACTTTGATCCCACAGACGCAAATAACACTGAGGAAAGGGTTTTAAGGAAACTAACTTTGGTGTTTGAAAGAAGACAGCTCGATAAAAGAAACACAGGGACAATTAACAAACTAAAGGGCAAGGTGTGTGAGATGAGGAAACAACCCCTAAAAAATGGCAACACGAGGGTTTCACTGAAAAGAGGACACGATGTGTTATAACTGTGGAGGGAAGGGCCATTTTATCCGGGAGTGCATGAAGCCCCGTAAGAAGAAAATTGAATCAAGAAATGGTCCTAGCGCGCCCCCCCCCCCCACTCTGCCCCCCCTCCCCCCCACCCCCGAGGAGGAGGATGAGAAAACAGCTCGACTCATTTCTAAATGTGTGCAGTAATGTTTGGAAGGGTGGGAGAAAAGGCAAAGTCAGGGGAAAATTCATGCTGCCCACAGTAAAGACTGTGGAGAGACACAGGCGTGAAGGGGCTGCGCCCAGCCCGAGTACCTTTGTCCACTCAGGTACGATGAATATGGTAGACCTTGTGTAGGCATCATTGTTGAGGGGAAGAAGGGAGATTATTTGGTTGACACCGGAGCATCTAGCATGGTGGTACATTCCCCCTCCTCGATGACGTCACCTTGGTCGAGTAGGGAACCATATGTGTTAGATGGTTTCACGGGCAATTCAATGGCTGGGACGGTGTCTAAACACCTAAATTTTAAAGTAGGACCCCTCCAAACTAAGTGGACATGCATGTAAATGAAGTGGGACCAACCAGGATTGGGGGTTCTAGGCTCGGATTGGATGTTAGAGTACAATGTGATAGTAGACATGCACAACGACTGCCTATGGGGAGGAATGGAGAGTAGTGACGAAGTGGTAGTAATACCTCCAAGACATGGGGAGGCTTGGGTAGTGACTCCGACAGGCCCCTACGATTTACAAACTTTAATAGCAAGAGTGCCAGAAAGATACATAGCTGTAGTTAAAGCTAACAAAGAGGTTTTTGCCACGCATAAGCACGATTGTGGGAGGGTGACAGGGGTAGAAGTCAGGGTAGGAGGAGAGCCCATGCTCTGCCCACAAAAGCAATATACCTTCCCCAAAGAAGCAGAGAGGGACTTGGAAAAAGCTGTAACATCCCTTGTGGAACAAGGAGTTGTGAGACCCTTGGCTACCACGTGAACTCTCCTGTATGGCCAGTAAAGAAGCTGGATGGCTCCTGGCGAATGACCATTAATTATAAGGTGTTGAACAAGAACATCCCTGCTTGTGCCCCTACAGTAGCAGCCATAGTAGATCTGATTGGTAACATCCCTAGGCACGCCATGGTATTTTCGGTCCTTGACATACCGTCCCGTTGCACCCCGAGGATCAGTACAAGTTTGCCTTCACCTTTAAAGGACAACAGTATACATGGACTTACCTTCCACAAGGATTCCATAACAGCCCCTCTATTTTTAATCAGTGCATGGAAGCATGCATAAAGGAGTTCAGTTACCCAGATCGACTGATACAGTATGTAGACGATTCACTGTTGTTTTCCAAAAGTGAAGGAGAACATGAGAAACTGTTGGAGGAGTTGTTGGGATTGCTTAAAACAGCCGGATTTAAGGTTAATCCCAAGAAGGCACAGATCGGGGAAGAGGAGGTTCAGTTTCTGGGACTCACTATTCGACCAGGGGAACGTGCGATAGATGAGGCTAAGCGAAAGGCGGTGCAGGAGTTACCCCGACCAGGCTCGGTAACTGCTCTCCGATCGTTTTTGGGTCTGACAGGTTACTGTAGGGAATTCATTGAGAACTACGCAGCTACAGTGGGCCGCTTACTGAGATTATTGAAGAAGGGTGTAGAATGGAAGTGGAACAGGGAATGTGAGGAAGCCTTTGTCCAGTTAAAACAAAACCTTCAGATAGCTCCGGCTTTGGAAGCTGTCGATCCTGGGAAAAGCTTTTATTTGGAAGTGGCAGCTACAGATGCCAGTCTGAGTGCCATCCTTATGCAGGAAGTGCACCATCACATGAGACCGGTAGCCTATGCCTCCAGAGTCCTGGCGGAAGTGGAAAGAGGCTATTCCACTTGCGAGCGACATCTGCTAGCTACCTTTTGGGCAGTAAAACATTTTGCGGTGTTCAGAGGAACCCAACCTGTCACTCTATTAACCCATCACACCCCAACTCGTTTACTCTTAGATGGGAAAATTAAAGAGGGAGCAGTGTCTAGTGTGTGGATAGCTGGATGGATGTTACTGTTAGAAGGCATGGATCTTAAGGTCGAAGCCATTGGAGACCCTAAATGAGCCTTCAACCTTAATTACATGGGAGAATCTCATACTTATACAGTTGAGGGAGTGTGGGAAATGAAAGGAAATTTTAAATCAGGGATACACCCTGAAGGGCGAGACATCTATGTGGATGGCTCGAGCTTCGTGGAAAAGGCAGAAAGGAAAATGGGATGTGGAATTTACGATCCGGATCGGAACGTGGAAGTAGCCCTGTTACTCCCCAATACTCTTAGTGCTCTGCAAGCAGAATTAGCCGCAGTCACCTCGTGGTCACACACCCCACAGAATTTCCCCCTCCTTACACCATCTGCTCCGACTCAATGTTTACATGCAACTCATGCACTGAATATTTGGCCATTTGGGCCAGACAAAGGTTTAAGTCAGCAGATGGAAAGCCTTTGATCACAGCCCCGATGTTGGCAACAATATTGGAAGCTGTAAAGGGAAAAGAACACGAGTATTATATCCACAAGGTCAAGGCCCACTCTAAAACCGAGCCCAGGTGGAAAGGCAATCAAAAAGCCGACGAACTGGCTCGGAGGGGTGCAGAGAGAGGAGTCCCATGGGACCCTTACCAGTCAGGAGTGGTGGTCACTGTCGCCTCTGCTCAGAGGACGGTCCCCCTCCCACCGGATCTTAAAACCATTCATTTAAAAGATGTAGTGCTAAGGGCAATTATAAAGGAAAAGGAAGAGGGAAGAGACATAGCGGGACCCTACAGAGCTAGGGATGTAGAAATCAGAGAAGGGATGCTATTTAAAGGTGACAAGTGGGTAGTCCCAGAGGGATACCGGGAGGAATTCATTCAACTAGCACATGGCGGTCCAGGGGCGGGACACCCAGGACCCAAAACCACCTGGAAGAGAGTGGAAGAAGTAAGATGATGGCCACACCTTAGGGGAGATGTGGATGATTTTTGTAAAAGCTGCTTGATATGTGCTGCCAATAATCCCGACCCACACAGGAAAAAGGCACCTTTGGGACATACGCAAAGGGTTGAAGGGCCATGGCAATGTGTCCAGATTGATTTTATTGGACCCTTACCCACTACTAATAAGGGCAATAAATGTTGTCTGGTGTTAGTGGACAATTTCAATTTCACTAAATGGGTGGAAGCATTCCCTTGTAAAACAGGCACGGCATTGTGGACTGCGAAAACACTAGTAAAAGAGGTGTTCTCTAGATGGGGACTCCCTCGTGTAGTGGAGTCAGCCCAAGGGAGCCATTTCACAGGTCAGGTGATGCAGGCTACTCTGAAACTGTTGGGGATTGAATGAAAATGGCATGTAGCTCACAACCCGCAGTCGTCGGGAATTGTGGAAAGAATGAACCATACCCTAAAACTGGCTTTACGTAAAGAACTGAATGAAAGCCCCACCAAGTGGGACGAGATACTGCCTCTAATCCTGATGAATACATGCAGTACAGAGTCGAAGGGAACAGGATATTGTCTGCATGAATTGGTTACAGGGAGACCCATAAGAATTTCAACACACTTGTTGATTCCTACATTGACAGAGAAGCAGATCAAAGAGGTAACCAGGGATAAGTTCCTAAATGTCTTGTGGTAAACTCTGACAGAGTTGCACCTGGGAGCTGCTCACAATATTGGAAGGGCTCACCAAGGTAACCGATTACTTCTAGCCCTGAGTAAGCCACAGGAATGGGAGGTTGGTAGCCAGGTGATAGTTCAAAACTACGTGAGGGTGGGTGTGTTCGAACCCTTGTACAAGGGACCATACAGTATCGTTGATAAGGCAGTTCTGCTACCTAAGACAGTTAAGTGGTTTCATATTAACCAGATGAAGCTTTTTCAGCCCACAAGCAGGTCAAGGAGACAACAGACCATGATTATGAGCATGATTGGGATGCAGCCGGTCACTGGGATGATACGGAGGAAATGCCCAACGGCGCATCTCACCAGGTACAGTATGAGCCAAGTGAAGGTTGACAGCGTGCAGGAACTGTAGAAGCCTCCTTGGCCCTAGGTCCGGAGCCACCTTCTATTCACAGACGAGACCTACAAATTCTTACTACCTCACGATATAGTTAAAAAAAAGAGAGTAACACCCCTAAGATTTAGACCTTATAAGTACCAAAAACCGAAATGGCTAATGGTAGAGGGAAGGGTACAGGACTGGAAGTGATACTCCGTTTTGCCCCCTTCTTCCTACAGGTAAGGACCAGGCAAAAGATGAATAAAATGAAGAAATTATTCTGGCCAATGATCAGGATTCTGCTCTATCTGGAAGATTTAACATCAGCTCACTCGGTATACGGGGCCATAAATAACTACCTCCCCCCCCATAACAGTTCGATTACCGTGGTCCTGACAACATTACCCCTAGGTACCGTCCGAGAGATTGCTCTCCTGTCCATTACGGTTACTTGTGAAACAAATTGTTCAGGAACAGTACGAATCACCACTTAGGAGGTACAAGGAGGAACCCTGCCAGAAAAGGGAGGGATCCAGAATAAGTTGCTGAGACAATTTAAAAGAAGGACAAAAAAAGGAAAACTTAAAGTTTTATCGACACAGATGCCATCAGTTTCTGTCTGAAAGAAGTAAAACACAGGATTTATTGAGTGAAAGGAACCTTAAAAGATGCTGGAATTTCAGTGTGTGTTAAAAGTGTGGAAGTTTTCTGTCTTTGAAGGAAGGTATCTGTTGTGTTTGTTTTAGCTCCACCCACTTCTCTGTGCAGAGAGGTAAAAGCTGTTTAATCCTTTCGTACTCTTGTCTTGAATGGTGGACAAGGGTGTGCTATTGTAAGTTTGTTAATTGTTTTACAAAAGATAAGTTTCAGCCTTGAAGTTACAGTAGCCATTGTGCCTAGAAGAAAATGAATTTGAATGTTTACAAGGCATGTGTGAATGTTTCTTTGTTAATGTGGCTGTGGCTTCTTTCTTTCTTTTTCAAGTGATACTGGTTAGTTTAAGAAATTGATCTGGATTAAATTGGAGTTATTGAGGATAATTAACCTATTAAACCAGACTTTTATTATGGCCATGATGAAATTCTGGTTGGTGTAAATTCTGTGAAAGCCTCTAGTTCTGGACATGAGGCAATCACATCAACAATTGGTATTTTTAAGATTTCTGACCAATTTCAACTATGTGTGACCAGGGGGAAAGAAAGGGAATGCTATTATTGTGTGTGGAGTTATTTCGCCGAATGTTTGTAGTGGTGTTACTAGTGATGTTTGATGTTTTAACCTGATGTGTGTATTTTAAAGATATTGGACATTATTAAATTTAAGTTTATGCTTTAGACGAAGCCACGTGAAATGACGTGAGTATAATGTAAGGATCTTGGTTGGTGGAGCAAGCCAGGGGAGACCTACAGCGAATTGCTGAGGGAAGGCTTCCGTCGTGGGTGACTGATCAACATTTAAGGGCTATGTCCACCTACCAACTGAATTTGACTATGTGTCAGGTCAGAAAATTGGTGCAGGTATACCCGGTGAAACATTACTGCAACTGGCTGAAGCAGAGAGATGTCACTCTGTTGGGTTTGGTGTTGTATTATCCTGTCCTGCAGGGGAGTGCAACCCCAAGTCCTCTGTTTCATACAGAAAACATAGGGGTACACCGGTGAGATCATATAGTAGAGTATAGTGAAACCCCAAAGTATGTGGCCCAGGTGGATGGGATCACGTGGGTGGCCCCAGACTTTACTGGATGCACCTGAGACCAGGATTTGCCCTTATGCAGCCCCCGCTTGTGGGTTTAAATGGGATCACGTGGCATGGAATTGCACTATGAAGGTAACTTCAGGGGAGCATTTTCCTGTGAGATCATCATATCGGGAAAGAGGGGAAAATTGTGCCACTACCATACACCAGGAATACCAGTACGGTAATCTGATCTGTCCTATTGCGATGGGAACATTTTGTTTTATTCCGGTCTGACCTGTACGGATTGGAGTGCGGGTGTTATTAAATGTATATTTACATGACTAACTGACTATTAATAGAAAAGATGAGTTAAAAGAGCAGTTGCACCAATGTGTTTTGGGTGACAGTTACTTGAGGGGGGACTGTAGGCATACACAGACCCTTAATTCTTCATTCTTAATTTTGATATATATTGAAATGCTTTGTCAAGCCAAAAGGTTTTTTTCAAAGTGAATTATAAAGTTGTAACAAACAGTCTTTCACTGATATGGGGGACATGGAATTTGCTTTGATGTGCTTTACTAAAAGGCAGCCAACATGGTTGTGACTGCAGGGGTAGTCATAGACAACAGAGATAAACAAAGCCCCTTAGATGTTGCAGACTTCATAACTGCAATAAATAGGTCACAAAGCTGTAAATCGACTTTTTTTTGGCTAAAGGGGAGGAGTCAAACCTTTGAAGTTTCGAAATGCAGAATACGACGTAACACATGAACTGTAACCAGGTGGTTTTCTGCCACTTTTGTCAACTTTATGAGTGCAGATCGGAACAGAGTGTTTAAGCTGCAAGTTTGGTGAGTGAGGGAGTTCGGGGAGGGAGGTGTTCCTTTCTTTTTCTATCTTTGTCAGCTTCTAGGAGAGCAGGAGCTAAAAAGCTGCACAAGAGGGGACAGAGAACCAGCAGGAGTTCAGCTCTGTGACACCCCCCATCCGCATCTGGAGAAAAATAAAAGGTGACATCACAGGGAAAAGGGTAAGTGATTGGTTGGTGAGCATTTTGCTCACTTCCCTAATCTTTTAAAGCCCAGGAAATTTATTAGTAATTGTAAGGTTTCATTAGTACTAGTTTACTAGCAGTAATAAATCTTATTAGATGTAGTAGGGTTTAATAAAAATAAATTAATTAAGACTCATTAAGGATGGCAGGGCAGGTGATGTGTTGCGACTGCAGTATGTGGGAGCACCTGGATGCCAGTGTGATCCAGGATGAACACGTCTGTGGTAAGTGTCTGCAGCTTGAGGAGCTTCGGCTCAGAGTTGATGAGCTGGAGGCCGAGCTGCGGACACTGCGATGCTTCAGGGAGGGGGAAAGTTATCTGGACACTTTATTCCAGGAGGCAGTCACACCCCTTAGGATAGAGTCTTCTGATTTGGTCAGCGGTCAGGGACAGGAGGATGTGACTGCGAGTGAGGCAGGTATGGGGACCCAGGAGGTGGAGGAGCCTCAGCCTTTGCAATTGTCCAACAGGTTTGAGGTTCTTGCGGTCTGTATGGTTGAAAGCGGTGGCTGCAGGGTGGCTGAGCAAACTGACCATGGCACCGAGGTACAGGAAGCCATTCAAGCGGGCGGAGTTAATAGGAATGTAGTGGTAATTGGGGACAGCATAGTCAGGGGGATAGATACAGTTCTCTGCAGCCAAGAGTGAGAGTCCAGACGGCTGTGTTGGGACATCTGCTCTGGGCTGGAGAGGAACTTGCAATGGGAGGTGGAGGAGCCAGTGGTCATGGTCCATGTAGGTACCAATGACATAGGTAGAACTAGGAAAGAGGTTCTGCTGAGAGAGTATGAGCAGCTAGGGGCTAAATTAAAAAGCAGAACCTCAAGGGTAATAATGTCTGCATTATTACCTGAGCCACGAGCAAATTGGCACAGGGTAAATAAAATTAGAGAGATGAATGCGTGGCTCAAAGACTGGTGTGGGAGAAATGGGTTTCAATTCCTGGGGCACTGGCATCAGTACTGGGGAAAGTGGGATCTGTATCGTTGGGACGGTCTTCACCTGAACCGAGCTGGGACCAGTCTTCTGGCGAGTCGTACAACTAAGACAGTAGAGAGGGCTTTAAACTAAATATTGGGGGCATGGGATCAAATTTGGAAAGATGTGGTAATTCAAAGATTAGAGACAAGGCAATAGAGAAAGGTATTAATATGGAAATGATAAACAGACTGTGACAGGAAGGGATAGAGAGTACAAATCTAAGAGTAAATCAACAGATAAGGCTAGAGGTTACAAAAATAATAAAAGGACAAAACTAAAGGCTCTGCATCTGAATGCACGTAGCATTCGAAACAAAACAGATGAACTGATAGCGCAAATAGAAATAAATAAACATGATCTGATAGCCATTACAGAAACATGGCTGCAGGATGACATAGATTGGGACCTGAATATTGAAGGATACATGACATTTAGGAAGGACAGGAAGGTGGGAAAAGGTGGAGGGGTGGCTCTGTTAATTAATGATGGTATTAGCACAATAGAGAGGGATGACCTAAGTTCAGGAAACCAGGATGTAGAAGCGGTTTGGGTAGAAATGAGAAATAATGGGCCAAAAATTCGGCACTTGCCGGGTGAGTACGCGCTGTGTACTCACCCGTAAGGCCTCCTGCAGTGCCGGTTTCATGCATGCACTGCGCATGCGCGGGAAACCGGAATTTCTGGTCTCGTGAAGGGAGCGGTTCAGAGGTGAACCACATGCGCGGTAGAGGCTGTGCGCACGCAGCAAACTTAGGTTTTTTTTCAGGTTTCTCCAGGAGGGTAAGTATTGAAGAACCTGCGCTTTTAAAAAGGAGGCGCAAGACCCGTTTTCAACAAGTTAAGTGGTTAATTAATTATAATTTAAAACATTTTTCAACAGGTTTATCTTTTTTAGATACTTTAAAGAAAGGTAAGTTTATTTTTAGCACTGTTAAAAAGTATTTTAACTTTTTCAAAAATTTTAATTTTTGTTTAATGTAGTTAATTTATTTAACTTATAGTTATTTTAAAAATGTGATGTTTTTAAAAAAAAATTATTTGAAGTTTAGCTGTTGTTTTGGGGCCGATTTCAATTCATAGATTTGACAGGTCTTCCTGTCAAATCTAAGAATGAAAGATGGTCTGCTGCCATTGGCTCTCCATGGCCCATGTGATCCCAGGGGACGCATTGCACTAACTGCGCCCCTGGGACACGCAAGCACTGCGCACCGGCAGTTGGGGCAGGCCCAGGAGCTGAAGTTCCCCGTGGGCCAGAAGCAGAACGGCAGACGCGGTAGGTAAGTGCGCGCGCGATCCTTACCCCCACGGCAAGCCAGAAAGGCGAATTTCTGGGCCAAAAAAGGCAAGAAGTCACTTGTGGGAGTGGTGTACAGGCCCCCTAACAGTAACCACATGGTAGGATGGAGTATAAAGGAAGAAATAATGGGAGCTTGTCAGAAGGTTACGGCAATAATCATGGTGGATTTTAATCTGCATATAGACTGGAAAAATCAGATGGGCAAAGGTAGCAAAAATGAGGAGTTCATGGAATGTTTTCGGGATAGTTTCTTACAACAGCATGTTCTGGAGCCAACCAGAGAGCAGGCTATACTAGACCTGGTATTGTTCAACGAGATTGGATTAATTAATGACCTCATAGTGAAGGCACCCCTAGATAGCAGCGATCATAATATGATTGAATTTTACATTCAGTTTGAGAGAGAGAAGAGTGGGTCCAAGACTAGTATTTTAAACTTAAATAAGGGCAATTATGAGGGCATGAAAGCAGAGCTAGCTAAAGTGAACTGGCAAATTAGGTTAAGGGATAGGTCAATAGAGTTGCAGTGGCAGACATTTAAGGAGATATTTCAAAATACACAGAATATATACATTCCAATAAGAAAGAAACATTCCAAGGGGAGGACCCACCATCCGTGGTTAACTAAAAAAGTTAAAGATCGTATTAAACTTAAAGAAAAAGCATATAATCGCGCAAAGATGGGTGGCAGGTCGAAGATTGGACAGAATATAAAAAACAGCAAAGAATGACTAAAAGATTAATAAGGAGAGAAAAATTAAAGTACGAGAGAAAGCTAGCTAGAAATATAAAAACATACAGTAAGAGTTTCTATAGATATGCGGGTTAGGTTTACTTGGCTATGATAAATTGACCCTTAGTGTTAGGGGGATTAAATACGTGGAGTTACGGGGATAGGGTGGGATATGTGTCGGTGCAGGCTCGATGGGCCGAAATGGCCTCTATCTGCACTGTGGGGATTCTGTGATTCTGTGATATTTAAAAAAGAAAAGAGTTAACAAAGTGAGCGTTGGTCCTATAAAAAGTGAGTCTGGGGCATTAATAATGGAAAATAAGGAGATGGCAGTTGAATTGAACAGGTATTTTGCATCGGTCTTCACTATAGAGGATACAAGTAACATCCCAGAAATTGCTGTAAATCAGGAAATGGAAGGGAGGGAGGAACTCAAGAAAATTATAATCACCAGGGAAGTGGTACTGAGCAAATTGTTCGAGCTGCGGGCTGACAAGTCCCCGGGTCCTGATGGACTTACATAGATACATAGATACATAGAAGATAGGAGCAGGAGTAGGCCATCCGGCCCTTCGAGCCTGCTCCGCCATTTAATGAGATCATGGCTGATCCTCCAATTCAGTATCCCGTCCCCGCCTTCTCTCCGTAACCCTTAACCCCTTTTGCCTGTAGAAATATATCTAATTCCCTCTTAAATATATTTAATGAGCTGGTGTACACTGCCCTCTGTGGCAATGAGTTCCACAGGTTCACCACCCTCTGAGTGAAGAAATTCCCCCTCATTTCTGTCCTAAATGGTTTAGCCCTTATCCTTAAATTATGTCCTCTAGTTCTGTTCTCACCTGCCAAGGGAAACATCCCTTCTGCATCTAGTCTGTCTAGACCTGTCAGAATTTTATACACTTCTATGAGGTCCCCTCTCAATCTTCTAAACTCCAGTGTGTACATCCCTAAACTACATAGTCTCTCCTCATAGGTCAATCCCGCCATTCCTGGTATCAGCCTGGTGAATCGCCGCTGCACCCCCTCCATGGCAAGAACATCTTTCCTCAGATGAGGCGACCAAAACTGTACACAGTACTCGAGGTGTGGTCTCACCAGTGCCCTGTACAGCTGCAGCAAGGTATCCCTGTTCCTGTATTCCAACCCTTTTGCTATGAAGGCCAGCATACCGTTTGCCTTCTTGATCGCCTGTTGCACCTGCATGCTCGCCTTCAGTGACTGGTGTACAAGAACACCCAGGTCTCTCTGTACTTCCCCCTCTCCCAATTTATTGCCATTTAAATAATAATTTTCCCTCCCGTTCCTGCACCCAAGGTGGATAACTTCGCACTTGTCCACATTATAGTGCATCTGCCATTTATCCGCCCAATCACCCAGTCTGTCCAAATCGCTCTGGAGCTTCCTGGTCTCCTCCTCTGAGCCCACCCCCCCTCCTAGTTTAGTGTCGTCTGCAAATTTGGAAATGCTGCATCCGACTCCCTGATCCAGGTCATTAATGTAAATTGTGAACAGCTGGGGACCCAGGACAGATCCCTGTGGTACCCCACTTGTTACTGCCTGCCATTCAGAAAATGAGCCGTTTATTCCAACTCTCTGTTTTCTATCTGACAGCCAGTTCTCTATCCACGTCAATACTTTCCCCTTTATCCCATGAGCTTCAATTTTCCCTGCTAATCTTTTATGTGGGACCTTATCGAAGGCCTTTTGGAAGTCCAGGTACACCACATCTACTGGCTCTCCCCCATCTATTTTACCAGTTACTCCCTCAAAAAATTCCAATAGATTAGTCAAGCACGATTTACCCTTTGTAAATCCATGTTGACTCTGTCCTATCCTGTCCCCATTTGCTAAGTGCTCCGCTATTTCATCCTTAATGATGGACTCCAGCATTTTGCCCACAACTGATGTAAGGCTTACAGGTCTGTAATTACCTGCTTTTTCCCTACTCCCCTTTTTGAATAGTGGGGTAACGTTAGCTACCCTCCAATCCATGGGCACTGTTCCCGAGTCTAATGAATTCTGAAAAATCATACTTAGTGCATCCGCTATCTCTAGGGCCACCTCCTTCAGCACCCTAGGATGCATGTTATCAGGCCCTGGGGATTTGTCCGCCTTCAATCCCTTTAGCTTCCTTAACACCATATCCTTAGAGATATTGACTTGCGTCAGTTCCTCCTTTGCAAATGTCCCTATTTTTCCCGATATCCCAGGGAGGTTTTTTGTGTCTTCCTTCGTAAAGACTGACCCAAAGTATGCATTTAGTTGGCCTGCCATTTCTTTATTTCCCGTTATATATTCCCCCGTATCTGACTGCAATGGGCCAACTTTGGTTTTCACCAGTCTTTTCCTCTTGATATACTTATAAAAGCTTTTGGAGTTAGTTTTTATATTTTCCGCCAGCTTGCTTTCGTAAGCTATTTTGCCCCTCTTGATTAAGCCCTTTGTCCTCCTTTGCTCTATCTTAAACTGTTCCCAATCTTCCGCTCTGGCGCTTTTTTTGGCTATTTTATACGCCCTATCTTTGGATTTTATGCTGTCTCTAATTTCCCCTGTTATCCACGGTTGAGTCACCTTTTTAGATTTCCTTTTATGCCAGATTGGTATAAACAATTTTTGCAATTTTGTCATTCTATCTTTAAATGCTTGCCATTGTTTATCTACCTCCAGTCCTCCCAGGAACGTTGTCCAATCAGACCTACTCAGTTCCCGTCTAATGGCATCATAATTCCCCTTGTTTAAATTCAGGACCTTAGTATCTGAGTCAATTTCTTCGCTCTCCATTTCGAGTGAGAAATCGATCATGTTATGATCGCTCTGACCCAAGGGTCCCCGTACAACAAGATTACTAATTAGTCCCTTCTCATTGCACAGTACCCAGTCCAATATAGCCTGTTCCCGAGTTGGTTCCTCGACATATTGATCCAGATAACCATCCCTTAAACACTCAAGGAATTCCTCCTCCTCATTATTTTTACTGATTAGGCTATTCCAATCTATATGTAAGTTAAAGTCACCTATGATGACAGCTGTGCTCTTATTGCACGCTTCTCTAATTTCCCTCGTGATGCCCTCCCCAACCTCTATTTTACTATTTGGAGGCCTATATACCACTCCTATTAATGTTTTTCGCCCCTCGCTATTTCTTAGCTCCACCCATATAGATTCTGTATTAACTGAGTTAATATCCTTCCTTTCAATTGCATTTATCCCTTCTTTTACCAGCAATGCTACCCCTCCTCCCTTTCTTTTTTGTCGATCCTTCCTAAATACTGAATACCCCTGTATGTTAAGCTCCCAGCCCTGCTGACCCTGCAACCATGTTTCCGTAATCCCAATTAGATCATAATTATTAACCTCTATTTCCACAGCTAATTCATCTACCTTGTTCCTGATGCTTCTCGCATTAAGGTATAAAACCCTCAGGCTTTTTTTATGCTCACATTTTTTATGAATTGGTTTGGCCCTTTGTTTTTTGTTCCTCACCCTTTTACCATTTATTTCTGTCTGCCTTTCACTTTCCTCTATTTCACTACATAGGTTTCTTCATCCTAGGGTCTTAAAAGAAGTGGCTAGTGATATAGTTGATGCGTTTTCTGTTGTTATTTCGGATTTCCAGCATCCGCAGTATTTTGCTATCGATATAGTTGATGCGTTGGTTTTAATTTTCCAAAATTCCCTAGATTCGGGGAAGGTTCCATTAGATTGGAAAATAGTGAATGCAACTCCTTTATTCAAAAAGGGAGGGAGACAGAAAGCAGGAAACTACAGGCCAGTTAGCTTAACATCTGTCATAGGGAAGATGTTAGAAGCTATTATTAAAGACGTTATAGCAGGGCATTTAGAAAAGTTCAAAGTAATCAGGCAGAGTCAATATGGTTTTGTGCAAGGGAAATCATGTTTAACCAATTTATTGGAGTTCTTTGAGGAAGTAACATGTGCTGTAGATAAAGGGGAACCAGTGGATGTACTGTACTTAGATTTCCAGAAGGCATTTGATAAGGTGCCACATCAAAGGTTATTGCGGAAAATAAAAGCTCATGGTGTAGGGGGTAACATATTGGCATGGATAGAAGATTGGCTAGCTAACAGGAAACAGAGAGAAGGCATACATGGGTTATTTTCTGATTGGCAAGATGTTACAAGTGGTGTGCCACAGGGATCAGTGCTGGGGCCTCAACTTTTTACAATTTATATAAATGACTTGGATGAAGGGACCGAATGTATGGTTGCTAAATTTACTGATGACACAAAGATAGGTAGGAAAGTAAATTGTGAGGAGGACATAAGGAGGCTACAAAGGGATGTAGATAAGTTAAGTGAGTGGGCAAAGATCTGGCAAATGGAGTATAATGTGGGAAAATGTGAAGTTGTCCATTTTGGCAGGAAGAATAAAAAAGAAGCATATTATCTAAATGGTGAGAGATTGCAGAGCTCTCAGGTGCAGAGGGATCTGGGTGTCCTAGTGCATGAATCGCAAAAGGTTACTATGCAGGTACAACAAGTAATTAGGAAAGCTAATAGAATGTTGTCGTTTATTGTGAGGGGAATTGAATACAAAAGTAGGGAGGTTATGCTTCAGTTATACAGGGCATTGGTAAGACCACATCTGGAGTACTGTGTACAGTATTGGTCTCCTTATTTAAGGAAGGATGTAAATGCATTGGAAGCAGTTCAGAGAAGGTTTACTAGACTAATACCTGGAATGGGCGGGTTGTCTTATGAGGAAAGGTTGGACAGGCTAGGCTTGTATCCGCTGGAGTTTAGGAGAATAAGAGGTGACTTGATTGAAACATATAAGATCCTGAGGGGTCTGGACAGGGTGGATGTGGAGAGGATGTTTCCTCTTGTGGGAGAATCTAGAACTAGGGGTCACTGTTTAAAAATAAGGGGTCGCCCATTTAAGACAGAGATGAGGAGAATTATTTTCTCACAGAGGGTCGTGAGTCTTTGGAACTCTCTCCCTCAGAGGGCGGTGGAAGCAGAGTCTTTGAATATTTTTAAGGCAGAGGTAGATAGATTCTTGGTAAGCAAGGGGGTGAAAAGTTATTAGGGGTAGGCGGGAATGTGGAGTAATCGGATCAGCCATGATCTTATTGAATGGCGGAGCAGGCTCGAAGTGCCGAGTGGCTTACTCCTGCTCCTAATTCGTATGTTTGTATGTATGTTCGTATGAATGAACAATTTTGGGCTTTGATAAAGGCAACTAATGGATAGTGACTTAGGATGTGTGAGTGTGAACGTTTGACAGCACAAACAGCTCAGATGAAACATTAAAGGAACATTTCACTATCTCTGAATGATTGATTTACTACAAAAGGCAAGGAAAACTGTTTAAAACACAGTGGCCAAAGAGTATTGGCACTGCAGTTGGAATAAGGTGGTTTGGCCAGTCAGCGCACCTATGTGGATCTGGCTGCAGTCGGGAGGAGGGGCCTGGCCAGTCTTCTCGCTTACGAGGACCTACAATCAACGCTGGACTGATCATGGGCGGGTCTTTGTATGTATGATTTCCTGTAACATTATTGGTGGACTGCTCGAATAGTGGTTGGGGTTTTGAATCTGTCTTCGGAACAATAAAAGGTTAAAAACAGAACCCGTGTGTCTGGTGTAATTTCTCATAAGTCTCAAGTCTGAACTCTATAACCTGTTGGATGGGGCGAGGGGTAATTCCGCACGTCTTACAATGTGGCTGTCATGGTCGAATAAGTGACAGTGCATTCAAGTTGTGAGATGTGAGTGTAAGAGAGTGTGATGTGTAATTTGTGTTTGGCAGAGATTGCTGGTAGGTGACTGAAGGGGGTGCCATGCAGTGAGCAGTGTGTGAGGCTACTGGTGCAGTTGGTAGGAGACGGCTTTTGAAGATGCATTCACTGACCTTGACCACTAGTCTGAGGTCATTAAACATCTTTGGACACTTGAGCCATGTCCTGGGGGCGTCACTGCTGGCAGTGGGTAGAGGACCTCTCTTCAAGTGTTTACCCCCTGCACAAAGGCCTCAAGTGATACATCTGAGACCCTGGGTGCCCTT
This sequence comes from Squalus acanthias, assembly GCA_030390025.1. Taxonomy (NCBI): domain Eukaryota; kingdom Metazoa; phylum Chordata; class Chondrichthyes; order Squaliformes; family Squalidae; genus Squalus; species Squalus acanthias. The sequence goes on along the minus strand of CM059430.1, from coordinate 104,465,114 downwards.
CCCCTGGCCTGTTGAGCCATTCTGATTTGTGCTGAAGCAGTTTTAAAATTTTTGAACACCAGAAGGTAGTTCAGACTTAAGAGATGCAGACTGCATTTAAGAGGCGCAGGCTAGCTTTAAGTATAGCTAGCCTTGCGCGAACATCACAAACTTCGGCCCCCTGCTGAATGCAGAGCCAGTCAGCAGTGCGCTCAGTGCTGGGTTTTGCGCTGCTATCATTATGATTAGCAGGCAGCACGAATTTTACAAACATTACTAATCCAAAAGGCACAACTTCAAATTGTTTAGAAATACTAAGGGCTGGATTTTCCAAGCCCCGAGGAGGCGGGCATGGAGGTGGGACAGCCGGTAAACTCGGAGAAAGTGGGGGCGGATGGCAAACCTGCCCCCATCCCGCCTCCGTGCCCTTTTGCCAGGAGGCGGGAGGATGTGCAGCCTTGGGTCCCGTCTCCTGGAGGCGGGAAAGGCATTTAATCCTTTCAACTGCCTGTTAACAGATATCATGATGTGGAGATGCCGGCGTTGGACTGGGGTGGACAAAAATGAGAAGTCGCACAACATCAGGTTATAGTCCAACAGATTTATTTAATTTTACAAGCTTTCGGAGCTGTCGCTCCTTCGTCAGGTAAGTTAGCAATGAGAGAATCTCCCAGAATTCACAATTTAAACCCAGACAAAATCTATTCACATTATTCGCTACAACAAAGAGCACAGCCAAGACAATGAGATGTGTCCCAGGGGGTCCAACGTGTCAAACCACCTGCTGGCTGCATATCCTGTCAATTTGTGTTAGCCTTTTTAAAAAAAAACAAACAAAAAAAAAAAAACACCTGGGAAGACCAGCCATGATGTCAAGTCGCGTTCTGTATCGTGACATGAACCCGATATCGCGATTGAGGCCATCCTCATGAGTGCGTTTTTTTTTTTTAAAAAGCCTAACACAAGAACACAAATTGACAGGATATGCAGCCAGCAGGTGGTTTGACACGTTGGACCCCCTGGGACACATCTCATTGTCTTGGCTGTGCTCTTTGTTGTAGCGAATAATGTGAATAGATTTTGTCTGGGTTTAAATTGTGAATTCTGGGAGATTCTCTCATTGCTAACTTACCTGACGAAGGAGCGACAGCTCCGAAAGCTTGTAAAATTAAATAAATCTGTTGGACTATAACCTGGTGTTGTGCGACTTCTCATTTTTGTTAACAGATAGTTAACAGGCAGAAAAAAGGATTAGTGCCATTTTACCTTCACAGGTGAAGGTTTCCCGACCTCGGAGAACCCCGCCGGGTTGGAGGAGACGTGAAGGAGGTCTGCGGCGGTCGGAGGCACCTGGAAGTAAGCTGTAGAGGTGAGTGATGGGTGCAAGTGTGGAGTGGTAAGTATGCAAGGTGAGTGATAAGTTTAAAAAAGTGTTCACTTACCTTGTTTTCCTTCCATAGCCTTTAGCCGCGCTGGATGGGGAGAGCGGACATCCTCCTTGTCAATTCCAGGTAATGGTTGATGGACCCTCCGATCCATCAGACATCTGAATTTGCAATGTTTTTTCAGTCCTCACCTCAAAGATTCATCAAACTAAAGAGAATGTCAGTGTTTGACAGCTTCACAGAGCTGTCAAACGCTGTCATTTCTTCTTTCAAGAAGACTTGACAGATAGCACGTCTGACGTTGACGTGATCTGTCAGTGACTTCTTCCCTAATTGGCCTGCTGAGCCCGCAGGGCGGGCTTAACAAGCTCAATCAGGGGAAAATCCCTCTGAATGGTCAGGCGAGGATGGAGGCGGGACATCGACATGACAAGCAGCAGTCCCGCCTCCAACTCGCCTCCATTCACAAAATCCAGCCTTAAGTATCAGTGTGCAGAAAAACAGTGTTTTGCGAGAATTGCTTAATGTATATCTAAATAACCATGAATTTGTACTGGAAATCTGTACCCAAACTATTCAAATTAGTGGTAGTTTAATGGGCTGTGACTTTGTGTTGTATCAGTAAGAACAAAATACAATGCATGCTAGGTTAGAATTAATATAGAAAGGATTTCTTTATATTTATATGAATAAATGTGAGTTATTTGTACATAATCTCAAAGGATGTTGCACCAATGCCTCAGGTTTAAAATTCTCACCTTTGTTTTTAACTCCCTCCATGGCCTCACCCCTTCCTACCTCTGTCACCTGCAGCACTACAATCCTTCTGCCCAAAGTATCCATTCCTCTAGCCTTATGCATTCCCCTCGCTTTCCTCCACCATTGACAGTTGCATCTTATTTTGCCTAGGCCTCTAGCTCTAGATTTCCATCCCTCAACCCATCTGCCTTTCCACCTTCATATACTCTTTTAAGACCTTCCTTAAAACTCACCTCTTTCATTATGCTTTGAGTTATTCTTCCTAAGAACTCCTTCTTTTGCTCAGCATCCATTTTTATTCTTTACGCCTACGTGAAATGTCTTGAGATATTTTTCTGCGTTACAGCTGCTGTATAAATGTAATCTGTTGTTTATTTTGATCCTGGCAGTGATGAAATGTGTAGAGATTGTTCATGATGGATGCAATATGATACCTACTGTCAGATTGTTATATATTTTTCATTAGCACCAGCATAAAAATAAACTACATCAGAATCCTTGGAGCATTTTCTTATCACCTCATTGTACATTGTAAATGTTAACGGTATCTAAAGAAAGTATTGCATTTATAGAGCACCTTTCACAACCTCAGGACGTTCCAAAGTGCATTACAGCCAATTAAGTACTTTTGAAGTGTAGTCACTGTTGTAATGTAAGAAATGCGGCAGCCAATTTGCACGCAGTAAGCTCCCACGAACTGCAATGAGCTAATGACCAGATAATCTGATTTTTAGTGATGTTGATTGAGGGATAAATATTGACCACGACACTGGGAAGAACTCCTCTGCTCTTCTTCGAAATAGTGCAGACGGGGCCTTAGTTTAACGTCTCATCTGAAAGACGGCACCTCCGACAGTGCAAAACTCGCTTAGCACTGCACTGGAGTGTCAGTCAAGATTATGTGCTCACAACCTTCTGTCTCAGAGGCGAGAGTGCTACCACTGAGCCACAGCTGACACTTGTTTTTTTTTTAATGGGCTTCACAGATTGTGCAGATTCTGTAAAACCTCTGTGAAGTCAGACAATCTCATGAACTTCATCAATAATCTCTTACAATTAACGTGAAAGACTGTAAAATTTACTGTGCATCACATTAAATGACCTGAGACTGGTATCTGTAGTACAATAGCAGCCTAACTCTCCACACAAGAAAAAGACTTTTAAAGGTGGTGTGAAGTCAAGAGGTGACTATCTACTAGAAGCGGTAGTATGTACTTTGTGAACTCACAAATCTTGCTTCAGTGAGTTCAGGAGTTGGATTGCTGACCCGATCTGACTCCTGCGTCATATTCAGAGTGATGTGAATCAGAAACCACTTCACATTAATTGGGAAGTATGACGGCAGACTTCAATTTCACCTTCTGAACAAGGGCCATTGAAGAATGCGCAGTGCTAAGAGAGCTGTGATTTGGAGATGAAAAACCTTTTTGTGGCCCCACTTACCACCGGGTACAAATTTGTGCGATCTCTCTTCAAAGCTATACTTTTAATTATGTTACATAATATATGAATTAATGGGAACAAAAAGCTCACTGCTGGACATGACAGGTCCTCCACAAGCACATTTACATTTGCTGCTTCTGTGGGAGAATAACGTCTGCACACTTACATTGCTAAAGTTGTCTCCATTATCCTGACAGCAGAATTGTAGACTGACGAAAATGTTGGTCAATGGTTACATAAGAACATAAGAACATAAGAAATAGGAGCAGGAGTAGGCCAATCGGCCCCTCGAGCCTGCTCCGCCATTCAATAAGATCATGGCTGATCTGATCCTAACCTCAAATCTAAAGAACACAAGAAGTAGGAGCAGGACCCGGCCACTCAGCCCCTGGGCCCGCTCTGCCACCCACAGGGCCTTGACCGATCCGAACTCAGTCTCATGTCCAATTTCCTGCCCGCTCCCCGTAACCCCTAATTCCCTTTACTTCTAGGAAACTGTCTATTTCTGTTTTAAATTTATTTAATGATGTAGCTTCCACAGCTTCCTGGGGCAGAAAATTCCACAGACCTACTATCCTCTGAGTGAAGAAGTTTCTCCTCATCTCAGTTTTGAAAGAGCAGCCCCTTATTCTAAGATTATGCCCCCTAGTTCTAGTTTCACCCATCCTTGGGAACATCCTTACCGCATCCACCCGATCAAGCCCCTTCACAATCTTATATGTTTCAATAAGATCGCCTCTCATTCTTCTGAACTCCAATGAGTAGAGTCCCAATCTACTCAACCTCTCCTCATATGTCCACCCCCTCATCCCCGGGATTAACCCAGTGAACCTTCTTTGTACTGCCTCGAGAGCAAGTATGTCTTTTCTTAAGTATGGACACCAAAACTGTATGCAGTATTCCAGGTGCGGTCTCACCAATACCTTATACAACTGCAGCAATACCTCCCTGTTTTTATAATCTATCCCCCTAGCAATAAAAGCCAACATTCCGTTGGCCTTCTTGATCACCTGCTGCACCTGCACACTAACTTTTTGATTTTCTTGCACTAGGACCCCCGATCCCTTTGTACTGCAGTACTTTCCAGTTTCTCGCCATTAAGATAATAACTTGCTCTCTGATTTTTCCTGCCAAAGTGCATAACCTCACATTTTTCAATATTGTATTGCATCTGCCAAATCTCCGCCCACTCACCCAGCCTGTCTATATCCCCTTGTAGGTTTTTTATGTCCTCCTCACTGTTCTGCTGTCAAAGTAAGGAGGATGGTTTCAGCAATATGTGTAAGGGGAAATTTTATAAGTGAGCAATAAGGAAAGGACTTGAATTTATATAGTGACTTTCATGTCCTCGGAACATTCCACGGTGCTTTATAACCATTGGATTACTTTGTGATCTATAGTTACTGTTGTTTTGTAGAAAATGTAGGAGCCAATTTGTACTTAGCAAGGCTTTCTAAGCAGTAAGTGAATGAATGGCCAGATAATCTGGTGTTGGTTGAGGGAAGAATGTTGGCAAATACACCAGCAATATTCCCTGCTCCTCCTTCAAATGGTGCCTTGCGATCTTTTCACATTCACTTGAGAATAGCCAGTGGGGCCTTAACATAGTGTGTCATCCGAGAGATAGCAGTTCAGTGCTGCACTGAAATGTCAGCCAAGATTATGTGCTGTAGGGGTGTTTGAAATCAAACTCTGTACATTCTGAAGTCTTCTTCTTTCGTATGGTAGTATCACAGCAAATCAAATGTCAATATCTAAATTGGATATCAAGGCCGAAGCTTCCTGTGTAACCATGTGGATATCTTGTTGGCTGCCTATGAATTTCCTCTGAGGGCAGTGCTCAATGATGTGCTCCAGGGTCTGATCAGGAGCTCCACAGTCGCATGATGGGGATACTTTAATCTTCCATCTATGGAGAAGGTGGCAGCATCTACCATGACCAGTTTTGAGGTGGTTGATGGTTGTCCACTGATTGCGAGGAAGATTTGAACCTTCAGGTTGTACTGTGGAGACCTCTATAAGGAATCCATTCTGTATGTCGCAGTTCTTCCAAGCATTTTGCCATCGGTCATCAAAGTCGAGGGGAGATCGCTAAAGGGCTTCGGCGACGGTTCAAAATGGCCTTCCAGAATTCATAGCATCATAGAAAGTTACAGCACGGAAGGAGGCCATTTCAGCCCATCGTGTCCGCGCCGGCCAACCAAGAGCTACCCAGCCTAATCCCACTTCCCAGCACTTGGTCTGTAGCCCCGCAGGTGAGGACATCCCAAGTGCACATCCAAGTACTTTTTAAATGTGGTTAGGGTTCCTGCCTCTACCACCCTTTCAGGCAGTGAGTTCCAGACCCCCACAACCCTCTGGGTGAAGAAATTTCCCCTCAAATCCCCTCTGAACCTTCCACCAATTACTTTAAATCTGTGCCCCCTGGTTTTTGACCCCTCTGCTAAGGGAAATAGGCCCTTTCTATCCACTTTATCTATGCCCCTCATAATTTTATACACCTCAATAAGGTCTCCCCTTAGCCTCCTCTGTTCCAAGGAAAACAGACCCAGCCTATCTAATCTTTCCTCATAGCTAGGATTCGCTATCCCGGCAATATCCTTGTAAATCTCTTCTGTACCCTCTCTAGTGCAATCACATCTTTCCTGTAATGTGGTGACCAGAACTGCACGCAGTACTCTAGCTGAGGCCTAACTAGTGTTTTATACAGTTGAAGCATAACCCCCCTTGCTCTTGTATTCTATGCCATGGCTAATAAAGACAAGCATTCCGTATGCCTTCTTAACCAACTTATCTACCTGGCCTGCTACTTTCAGGGATCTGTGGACATGCACTCCAAGGTCCCTTTTTTCCTCTACACTATTCAGTGTCCTACCATTTAATGTGTATTCCCTTTCCTTGTTAGCCCTCCCCAAATGCATTACCTCACACTTCTCCGGATTGAATTCCATTTGCCACTGTTCTGCCCACCTGACCAATTTATTGATATCTTCCTGCAGTCTACAGCTTCCTTCTTCAGTATCAACCACACAGACGATTTTAGTATCATCTGCAAACTTCTTAATCATACCCGCTATGTTCAAGTCTAGATCCTTGATATATACCACAAAAAGCAAGGGACCTAGTACTGAGCCCTGCAGAACCCCACTGGAAACAGCCTTCCAGTCACAAAAACACCCATCAACCATTACCCTCTGCTTCCTGTCTCCGAGCCAGTTTTGAATCCAACTTGACACTTTACCCTGGATCCCATGGGCTTTTAACTTCGTGACCAGTCTGCCATGCGGAACCTTATCAAAATCCTTGCTAAAGTCCATATACACTACATAAATGCACTACCCTCATCTACCCTCCTTGTTACCTCCTCAAGAAATTCAATCAAGTTTGTCAGACACGACCTTCCCTTAACAAATCCGTGCTGACTATCCTTGATTAATCCATGTCTTTCTAAATGAAGATTTATCCTGTCCTTCAGAATTCTTTCCAATAATTTTCCCACCACCGAGGTTAGACTGACTGGCCTGTAATTACTCGGTCTATCCTTTTCTCCTTTTTAAACAAGGGTACCACATTAGCAGTCCTCCAGTACTCCGGCACCACACCTGAAGCCAGAGAGGATTGAAAAATAATGGTCAGGGCCTCTGCTATTTCCTCTTTTGCTTCACTTAACAGTCTGGGATACATTTCATCTGGGCCTGGGGATTTATCCACTTTTAAAGCTGCTAAACCCCTTAATACTTCCTCTCTCATTATGTTTATTTCATCTAATATTTCACACTCCTCCCCCATGATAGCAATGTCTGCTTTGCCCCTCTCCTTTGTGAAAACAGACGCACAAAGTATTCATTAAGAACCCTACCGACGTCTTGTAGCCGTCAGCGCAGGCTCCATGGATTTTTTTAGATTATGAACATATACCCTTATTAAAAACTGGACAGGCTGTTTGGGGGGAAGCTGTGGAAAACCACTCAAGCTGAAGGTGGCTGACGTAACCAGGTTGCATTCGTATGGTAACGGACTGCCCTTGGGAACATTGGCCCGAGAAGCCCACTCCCAAGTCATGAATAACGAGGCTGGTGACTCATTGTTTCTGGAGAAGATGAGCTCGTTAAGTTAATCAGCTGGGAGATCGAAACAAGATCTAAACCATCCAAACCTGGGAGGAGGCCTGGAAACCATTTCCCTGAGGCCATGTGTCCATTAAAACCACAGACAGCAGTCTGTGTATTGGAGGGGTATATCAGAGAGCAAGTTTGGATAGCTCTCTCTCTCGCTCTCTCCTGCCCTCCACACAACGGAATGTCAAGAGGAGCTGAGCCTTGCTCTTCCAACCGAGACGGACTTCGACTCAGACTGGGACTCGCATGCCACAAGGCCGGTACGGAACCAGGTAGCCGAGATGTATGGGAGGAAGCTACAAGCAAGATCAAGGGCAATCTAGGTGAGCATTGCCAAGCCTGCACACCCACAAGATCACTTAGCTGTGTGAGGGGGTGCCTGTATGTTCCTACCAAACCAGAGGGGGTTTAGCATTGGAAGGGTCCTGTGATAGTTTAGTTCACAGGAGGGTGTTTTTAGGCCGTGGTAAGTCAGCACGGCAGGGGCTTGTTGGACAAGTCCGGATTGTACTGTTTTAAACTGTACTGTTGTGTTCACACCGCTCGTACTGTATGCGAGTGGAGTGGTTTTGCCAACCTTAATAAACACTGTACGGGTAAGCCCGAAAATGTTGTCCGTGTTCCAACTGTCCTCAGTAATCCCTATCGTCCAGAACTTGTAGTAAGGGGTTTGCGTGCTCGCTACGGGCGAGGCAAAACCACTTACAATAATTGGCGATTGCAGCAGGGCCTATAGGAAATTGACCACTGCAAAAACTGGTTACAGAATTGGCGACCGCGGCAGGACGATAGGTTGTGGATTAGTTATGGACAGTTTGGAGGGCAAGAGATCCGGAATGGAGGACAGAATTTCCTCCTACATGTTTACAAAGGTTAACATATCCCAGCAATGGGTGCTGGAGATGTTGCGCTCTGAGAGTCCCCAGGATAGGGCCGCAGAGTGGACAGGGAGCAAGGAATACAGGAAGTCTTAAGAGAAGGCGATTTGGCTCCTGTGCTTCCAAAAGCAAGTTCAACTGCTCCGGGAGCAGGTTCAAAAGCTCAAAAATGTGCTGAAGGAGTCTGAAGACAAGTCAGACGGAAGGGGGATAGTCAGGAGTAGACTAGTGGAGGAGTTGCACGAGGAAAGACAGGAAAGATGCGCGCAGGAATAGACCTCCCATAATATGGGGGAATACTTGTAGTGCCAGGTTATGGAGGCCAGGTTAAATGAGCAGGCCTTACGGGAGGAGAATGCAAGATTAACAACCAATGTATCCTCTGCGGCAGCAGAAGTACGGTCCACCCACACCAAACGGTGACCAGGGCCTGCTGCAGAGCAATTACGTGGTCCCATTCACCAGCCCGCAGTTGCAAGCCATGGTAGCAGCGTTGTCCAAACTAAAATAGGACGGGGACCCCTCAATTCACTTTATGGAGCTCAAGCAGGTAGGGGGGATCAACGGGTGTAGCGAGGGCAAGACCCACAGGCTGATGCTGCTCTCCCTTGACGGGTAACTGTATCAGAGCCTGTCCGCAGCCACAAAAGCGGGGCGAGGCACCACAGAGGGGTTGAAGGAGGAGATCCTGAGAGCCATGGGGCATACCCAGGGTAGTCCATTCTCACAAGTGGAACGGACTCTACAGTTGGCCAGCGAGGCACCAGCTGGATTTGCGAACAGGCTATGGCCGGTGTACGCAAAGGCAACTGGAGGTGCGCCAGACCGCGCGCAACTGATAGGGGTCCCCAGAAATCACTGGCTCAGGACCCTGGTAGCAAACAGCCTGCCACAGATTAAAGCCAAGGCAGAAGCATGGTTTGACTCTGAGGACCTCGCGAACACAGAGGCAGGAGTGCTCCGGAAATTGGGCTTAGCTTTTAAGGCCGGTTCTGGGGAGGAGGTCAAACACAAGGGGAGGGTACATGAGATGAAGGCCAGAAAGGGGAATAGGAAGGAATGGCGTCAGGAAGGAGGTAACACCGACGAGTCTAAGACTTATTTCAAGTGTGGGAAGACGGGACACTGGAGGCGGGATTGCCCAGCCCAAATGAGGGGTTCAGGCCGAGGGGGTCCTCCCGTGCGAAAACCCCAGGTCACTGAGGCGAAGGAGGTGACCAATGAACCGTTTGATGTTCTGGTGGCCACCCTTCGCATGGTGCTGGGGAAGGACAAAGGAAGGCTAGACGCTGCCATGAGCAGCATAACGCCGACCGCACCCGCATGTCCCCCTTCACCCTGACTAGAACGTGCCCAGCCTGAGTACCTGTGTCCGCTCACATATAATGAGTGGTCCAGGCCTGTGTTAAGATGGGGGTGGAGACGGTGCAGGGGAGATATTTGGTGGACACCGGAGCTTCCAGCACGGTGGTCCATTTGAAGGACCCGACCAATTCACCCTGGTCTAACAAGGTCCCATTTAGCCTAATGGGATTCACAGGGAACGAGCAGGCGGGGGCAATGTCCAAACATCTGAGAATAGAGCTAGGGTCCCTCCGCATCACGTGGAAGTGCGTGCTAATGAAATGGGAGCAATCAGGGTGGGGAGTCCTCGGGGCTGATTTCATGTGTAGGGTGTTTTTGTGTGCCCCGTGTTTCTATGACTCTCCCTTGAGTCGACCCGTGCCTCAAAAACTCCCCGGTTTGGGTTGTTTCCCTTGGACGGCAGGAGCTTTTGTCAATAGTCCCTGCCTAGCCCGTCGATTAGCGGGTAATCCCACACAGAGAGAGAGACCAAGGCTAGATAGGTCTTCTCCTATGCCTGATGCGCAGCACCCCCAGCGGGATGACTGTGTAACCCGGCCATGACCGGATGCCACCTGGTTGGTCTTCCAATTATACCGCGAACCACAAGCCCCATATCCCCCAAGTTCAGACCCAAGGAGTTACTATGGATAGATTAAAATTGACTCAGACAAAACGAAATGGTTCAGGTTGGTCAAAGATCGATTCCTTTTATTACACTCACAAAACGACAATCCCTACTCCTCTCGCTTACGACATAACAAGTAGGTGACTGTGGACACTAGCTTATAACTTTCGACTAAAATACCCACCCTGTTGGTTACGCTGAACCAACTCCTTCCCAGAATCTAGGCCTAGATAATGGAAAAACCCTTCTAACTAAACCCCTCTCCCGGTTTGGTCAGAACCCACACTTGGAAGCCTCCTCACACACGCACACGTGTTAGCCTGCGTCTTGGGCACTTGCAGTTCCTCAGCAGCCAAACACGCAGGCGGTCCTGGGGATTTTTAGAGGTGTATGCTGGATATAATTACCAGCCCTTGTCGTTGATTCACGTGGTCCCGGGTCCGTTCGACTCCAGAGACAAAACCATTGCTAACAGAGGCATGCGATGAGACCTAGAGAGTTACGTTCAGGCGGTATGATGAGGCACTCACTTTGGGCGTTCCTGGAGAGTTGACGGGCGCGTAGTTACGCGGAGAACCCCATCCTAGATGGTAGAGAAAAGCAAGCCCTGAATCCTCAAAGTTCAGCATATTTATAGCCCGTATAATACACAAAACTGGCTGGGCGATACCTAGTTACCATGGTCGCAGAGATACTAGTTGGATTTCCTGGTGAAGTCTCTGTCCTGGATTGGTCATCTTGATGGAAACAATGGTAGGCCATTACTGCAGATGAGCAGTTCTTGAATTGCTAACTGTTTGTTAAGTTCTTGAGGGCTCCTTCATTGAAAGAGTCCAGAGGTGTTACTTTTGGCCTGCAAACCTCATTGTCCATCCAGACATCCCGGCTCCATGGACAAAAGGTGGTTTTCCTCAAATCACACAAGTTCGAATATGAAAAGGCTCCTGCCTTTCATGACGTCCGCGTTGAAACTGGTCCCATGGCAACCCAAAAGACATGGGCCCAAAAATTCGGCCCTTCCCGGGTGAGTACACAGTCCGTACTCACCCGTATTGCTTCCCGAAGTGCCGGTTTCCTGCATGCACTGCGCATGCACGGGAAACCGGAACTTCTGGTATGGTGAAGGGGGCGGTTCCTAGGTGAACCGCGTGTGCGCTAGAGGCTGCGCGCATGCAGCACACTTAGATTTTTTTTCAGGTTTCTACGCGAGGGTAAGTATTGAAGATACTACGCTAATAAAAAGGAGGCGTAAGACCACTTTTGAACAAGGTAAGTGGTTAATTAAGTATAATTTTAATTTTTTTTCAACAGGTTTATCTTTTTTAGATACTTTAAAGAAAGGTAAGTTTATTTTTATAACTTTTAAAAAGTATTTTAATTTTTTCAAAAATTTAAATTTTTGTTTAAAGTGGTTAATTTATTTAACTATAGTTATTTTATAAATGTGATGGTTTTTAAAAAAAAAAATTATTTTAAGTTTAGCTGTTCTTTTGGGCCGATTTCAATTCACAGATTTGACAGGTCTCCTGTCAAATCTATGAATGAAAGATGGTTTGCTGCCATTGGCTCTCCATGGCCCACGTGATCCCAGGGGTCGCATCGCACTAACTGCGCCCCTGGAACACGCAAGCACTGCACACCGGCAGTTGGGAGAGGCCCAGGACCTGAAGTTCCCGTGGGCCCAAAACACAATGGCAGGCGCAGTAGGTAAGAGCGCGCGCGATCCTTACCCCCACGGCAAGCCAGACACGCGAATTTCTGGGCCATGATGTGGAGATGTTGGTGTTGGACTGGGGTGGACAAATGTGAGAAGTCGCACAACACCAGGTTATAGTCCAACAGCTTTATTTGAAATCACAAGCTTTCACAGTGCTGCTCCTTCGTCAGGTGAAGTGACGAAGGAGCAGCACTCCGAAAGCTTGTGATTTCAAATAAAGCTGTTGGACTATAACCTGGTGTTGTGCGACTTCTCACATTTAACCCAAAAGACAGACAGTTCCTGCTATCTTCACAGAAACCAACAGTCATTCCTTTTTATAAAGTCCAAAAGTTCAAACTCCATTTTGAAACACAGCCCAAGTGCGTCTCCATTTTAAAAGGGTACATATCCATTTTAAAAGTCCAAAAATCCTTCAGGCACATGCACCCACTGATGCTGGCACCGGCCAAACCCTACACATATTAGCCAACCGGGTCATTGTGGACCTGAGGAATCACTGCCTGTGGGGGACAGTGGTCTCGGACAAGACAGAGGAGGTGACAGTGATCCCCAGAGATAAGGGAGGAGGGGGTAGTATATGCACCATGAAACCCAAAGGGAGTTACGACCTTGAACAGTTGGTTAGTAGCGCCCCAGCCCAGTACCAGGCAAATGTACGGGACAACCTCGCCACATTCGCCACCCATAAACACGATTGTGGCAGGGTGACCGGGGTAGAGGTCCGGGTGCAAGGGGACACCATGTCATGGCCACAAAAGCAGTACAGTTTCCCCCGGGAGGCAGAAGCCGACTTGGAGACGGCACTGGGATCCCTGGTAAAACAGGGGGTGTTGAAACTAATAGCCACCCACGTGAACTCACCACTCTGGCCGATGAAGAAACCCGACCAGTCGTGGAGAGCCACCGTGGACTATCGGATCTTTAATAAGAACATCCCAGCTTGTGCGCCCACAGTTGCAGCTGTCGCCGATCTGATAGGGAGCATTCCAGCATCCGCAGCCACATTCACGGTGCTGGATATCTCCAATGGGTTTTGGTCGATTCCCCTCAGATGGGAAGACCAATACAAGTTTGCATTCACTTTTAAAGTGCAGCAGTATACATGGACATGCCTTCCCCAGGGGTTCCACAACAGCCCCTCCATATTCCACCAATGCATGGCGGATGCATTAAAAGGCTTCAGCCGACCCCACCAGTTAATCCAATACGTGGACGACCTGCTTTTGTTCTCTGCAGAGGGGGAGAACCATGGGCCACTGCTGGACGAGCTGCTAAAGCTGTTGCAGGAGGCGGGGTTCAAGGTCAACCCCAAGAAAGCCCAGATCGGCCAGGAGGAAGTCAAATTCCTCGGGCTGACTGTAAGGGCTGGTGAAAGGGTCATAGACGAGGCTAGGAGGAAGGCAGTACAGGAGCTACCAGCCCCCAAGAATGTGACCAGGGTAAGGTTTTTCTGGGACTCACAGGGTACTGCCGAGACTTCATAGAGGGTTATACAGCCATGGCAGCCCCTCTGCTTCGGCTCCTCTGCAAGGGAGTCGAGTGGGAGTGGGATCAGGAAGCGTTCACTCGCCTCAAAGGGGATTTGCAGATGGCACCCGTATTGGGAGCCATTAACGGTGAGGAAGAATTCTTCTTAGATGTAGCAGCCAGCTGGGATAACTTGAGCGTGGTGTTGCTCCAGGAGCGACACGGCAAGCTATGGCCCATGGTGTACTCATCTAGGGTTCTCACCGAGGCAGAACGGGGATATTCCAACTGCGAAAGGCACCTCCTAGCCACGCATTGGGCCGTAAAACTCTCTCAACCTTTTATGGGTTCATCCCTAATAGTTCTCTTGACCCACCACACACCCACTCAGATACTGTTGGACAGGAGAATCAAAGTTGGGACGGGGAGCAGTGCCCGCATTGCTCGCTGGACATTACTGCTTCACAGTTGAACTTGAGAGTGCAGGGCTGACCGAGCCAAAGCTAGCAGCCAACATGATTTACTCAGGGACGGCCCACATGTGTACGACTGAAGGGGTGTGGGATGTAGATGAAGGATTCCGGGTCGGGATACACCCGAGGGGCCGGGACATCTATATAGACGGGTCCAGTTCAGTCATGAAGGGGGAGCGTCTCACCGGGTGTGGAATCTATGACCCTACGGATAAAAAAGCGAAGGCCATTAAACTCCCCAACACCCTGAGCGCTCAGCACTCCGAACTGGCGGCGGTGGCGTACGTGGTCACCCACCCCGACGAGTTCCCCACCCACTACACCATTTGCTCGGACTCTATGTTCACATGCAACTCATGCACGGAATACTTGGCAATCTGGGCAAGGCGCGGATTCAAGTCCACAGATGGGAAGTCCCTAGCAACAGCACCGCTGTTAAGTAAAAATTTGGAGGCCACAGGCACCCAGGGAGATCACTATATTCACAAAGTTAAAGCCCATTCAAAGACAGAGCCTAAGTGGGAGGGCAACCAAAAGGCAGACGAGCTGGCCAAACAGGGGGCCAGGGAAGGAGTATTCTGGGATCTGTACAAAGCAGGTCTGGAGCAGCAATCCGGGACAAGGGAGGCACACAGGGGGTAGCTTTGGCCCCGGACTTAAAGCAGGTCCAAGCCCAGGATCCCGTCCTTAAGGCCGTCCTGGTAAAGAGAGAGAATGGGGAGTCCATAGAAGGTCCGTTCGGGGCAGCGGACATTAGTATCAAAGAGGGGATGCTTTTCAAAAGGGATCGGTGGGTAGTCCCAGCACAGCACCGAGAGGAGTTCCTCCAGTTGGCCCATGGGGGCCTGGGAGCGGGACACCCAGGGCCGGAAACTACCTGGCAAAGGCTGGAGGAGGCAGGGTGGTGGCCCCAGCTCAGGGAGGATGTCCGAGTTTTCTGTGCGCATTGTTTGGTGTGCGCAGCCAATAGGACACACCAGGAGGGTAGAGGGGCCATGGCAGTCCCTGCAGGTCGATTTCATCAGACCACTACCCACCACTAAAGCAGGCAACAAGTACTGTTTAGTCCTGGTGGACGTATTTTCCAAGTGGGTGGAAGCCTTCCCCTGCCGAGCAGCCACGGCACCAGCAACAGCTAGAATCCTGGTGAGGGAAGTGTTCTCCCGGTGGGGGCTGCCACAGGTCGTGGAGTCCGACCAAGGGAGCCATTTCACGGGGCAGGTGATGCAGACCACCTTAAAGCTCTTGGGAATACAAGGGAAGTGGCATGTGGCTCACACGCTCCAGTCATCGGGGATTGTGGAGCGCATGAACCGGACACTGAAAGAAAGACTGAGGAAGGAGATAGGCCCGTTCCCGCAGAGATGGGATGAGGTCTTGCCTCTAGTCTTAATGGATGTCCGGGCCAGCCCCTCCAGAAGCACAGGGTACTCCCCACACGAGCTTATGACCGGGAGGATTATACGCACCCCAACCGAAGCGCAGGTCAGGGAGGTAAACTGGGACAGCTTTGTCCAGAATCTGTACAAGACATTGAAACGGATTCACTGGCAGGCAGCCAGTAACCTGGGGAGCCAGCACCAGAAAAATCGGCTGCTGTTAGAACCCCAGAGAACCCACGAGTGGGAGGTGGGAGACCAGGTAATGGTCCGTAATTACGCCCGAGTAGGGGCGTTCGAGCCGCTGTACATGGGGCCTTATAATATCGTGGATAAAGCGAGCCCCATGGTATATGCAGTAAAACTCCCGAAACGCACAAAATGCTTTCATGTAAACCAGTGCAAGTTGTTTAACCCTGAGGAGGGGAAAACAAAGGCCAAGAGGCACCAGGGCACAGTCATGAGCCTGGTGGACGCGGGTCTTCCTCCCCTGGTGTGGGACGATGATGACCCAGAGGACGGGGGCGGTAAGGAGGAGCAGTCGGGTCCCACGGCCTAGGGTGCCGTGGACGCCTCCCTACTCGCCGACCGCGAGCCGCAAGAGGCCCCGACAGGAGAGGTCTTAAATGAAGCGCTCGTTAATGTGGCAGGGAACACTGTAAATATATTGTAAATAACCAAAACCAGATCCGTGCAGGAAAACCCTCTCACAGAACGGAACTGTTTTGCTTTTGTTTTGGAAGGGAACCAAAGGAGATCGGAGGAACAAGGAGATATGGCCAACAAATTTATCGTACTTCTATTCCTAATGATGATCGGGACTGGCAGCATGGAAAGAGGAGACACCGAGGTGTCCTTCCTCTATGGCTGCACAGGAGGGAACGGGCCTACCGTGACACAGGGGGTAGGACAGGGGACACGGACGGAATGGCCACTTACTTCCACGAGGGAAGGTGGCCAGGGTGGCTGGGATCGAACTCGACTCGGTACACCAGCAGCGAGGGTTTCACGTATGGAGAAGCTTCCATACATGTCCCAAACTGCAGGTCACAGCCATACGGGTTAGGGTGACCGAGGGGAAACGCGTCTGTCTAAGATGTGAGGGACACATTCCCTTGGGACGGTGGTGGTGGTTAAGGAAGTTGGGCCAGGCAAAGGGTAACTGATCCGCGGACTGGGAGAAACTGGGGGACGTTACGTACCGACAGATTACGGGGGCGAGGGGGGGAGTAGAAGTGTGCTGGAACAAATGGTGGAAAGAGGATCAGGGAATTTATGTGTGTATGTGGGGGTTGGAACGGGTCTGCCCGGTGGGTGTGTTGATCGCCTTCTTGCGGCGATGACAGGATTCCGGGGCCGGGATCGGATGGGATCAGAGTGTGGACTCCTGCGTGATCCCAGACCCTCCCAACACAGTAAATTTGACGGAACTGGTAGCACACGAGAGGAAGCCCCTGCCCACAGCCCCACCGGTACCAGAAACACAGATTAGTTGCCCCGCAACCACACCAGGACCGAGGAATGGGTTAGTGTTAGTCCCGACTGGCAAGATCTTGTACCAAGACGTTCACTACGAAGTCGCGTCGGTCATTCTAAATCTAACCCGGGTACAGCTGCCCCGGTGATGTCCGGTAGAAACGGAAAAATTATATATGGCCCTGTTGAAGGAAATGTTCCAACAATTTTATGAATTAAGTTACGGGGACGGGAATCGGGAAAGTCTGTACGAGTTAACTGTAAACCATCGCGTTGGTTCGGGGAGATATAGACGGGGGGTATTTCATGATGCGGCTACAGCCTTCAGCACGGGCACGTCCATTATCAACAGTATGGATGATGCACAGTTGCAGATGCAGGTCAACACCTTAAGGGACCAGCTGCGAAAGATACTGCGGGAGGGTAACGTGCTAGAGGGGTCGGAGTTACGGGAAGATCAGGCTATGACTATACATTTAAAGGAAGTCATAGCCGAGCTGGAGGCACACGCTCAGACGATCAATAATTTGATCAGGGAGGATCAGAATGCCTCGGCGTAGGCAGCGAAAAATGATGTGTGTGTGTTGCACGGTGCGTGGCTGCTGAACGAAGGGCGCAGTAATTTGGAGGACCTACAGCAAGGTCACGTCCCTACATGGGTCAGCAACCGGCACCTCACTGCGCTCAGCCCATACGAAAATGTAATGAGCCCGTGCTAACTCCGACTGGCCTCAGAGGCATACCCGGTCCCAGTTGACTGTGGCCAGTCCAGCCACACTGTAATGGGGATTGTACTCCGGATGCCGGTAATGGGCAGGTCACCGCGGCCAGCGAGTATACCGAGTAGAGAAAATTGGCGTTCTAAGGGATGGGGTGCAGGTGCGACATCATGGGGCCCCACTGTTTGTTGTAAAGTGGGAGCATGCCATGACCAGCACTGACCTCAATGGATGCCAGAGCAGGGACGCACACGTGGTGTTGTGTCCCCAGCATTTGAATGCGTTTAATTGGCCGGTGTGCGGGTTTGAATCCGAGGGTGCAGAGCCCATTAATTGCTCCATGGAGGTGATGGCCCAAAGCCACGTTCCACCCTAGGTAGCATATGCGGGCAGAGGGGCGTACTGCGTCACGACAAGCGTGGACCAGTACTGGGTACACAACGACACTTGGTACCCGGTCACCGATAAGACTTTCTGCTTCAAACCCCACACAGGAGTTCAGATGGCTCAAGAGCGCATCATTCCCATTCCAGAGCCCACCACGGTACACCTCACGGTGAATGATACAATACAAGACCTGCAACAATACCTAACACGGTTCGGGTATGAAATTCATCCTCTGCCCGAAAACCTCACAAAATTAATAAAGGAAGTTGAACTCTCCCAAAAGCATTTCTATACCCTCGAGCAACGCAACAGGGAAACGGGGGATGAGATAAAAGAACTGGTTTCTCCGCCATGGTGGGACATCGGTCTGAATATCAAGATTCCCCCATGGATTCGTGTGATTTCTCATGTGATTGTTGTAGTTCAATGTGTGTTAGTGTTTTACCTTCTCCGATTGTCATGCAGAAAGCGAAGTAAAACACTCCGAAACTGGTGGCAAGCTTTCATCAAAGAATAGCCCGGAGTTGACTGTCTGTTTGTATATATACCTGTAACTGTGATGTGATTTGTTGTATAAAGTGTGAGATACAGGACCCTGGGGTAAAATTTGATGTACGGTTTGGTTGGGATATAAGTGCGCCTCCCACAGCGGAAGACGACAGAACTTTTGATGATATTTCTGTTTGGGAAAAGTTGAAATATCAAAGGGGGGCCTGTAGCCGTCGGCGCAGACTCCATGGATTTTTTTAGATTATGAACATATACCCTTATTAAAAACTGGACAGGCTGTTTGGGGGGAAGCAGTGGAAAACCACTCAAGCTGAAGGTGGCTGTCGTAACCAGGTTGCATTCGTATAGTAACGGACTGTCCTTGGGAACAATGGCCCGAGAGGCCCACTCCCAAGTCATGAATAACGAGGCTGGTGACTCATTGTTTCTGAAGAAGATTCGTTAAGTTAAATCAGCTGGGAGATCGAAACGAGATCTAAACCATCCAAACCTGGGAGGAGGTCTGGAAACCATTTCCCTGAGGCCATGTGTCCATTAAAACCACAGACAGCAGTCTGTGTATTGGGGGGGTATATCAGAGAGCAGTTGGATAGCTCTCTCTCTCTCTCCTGCCCTCCACACAACGGAACATCAAGAGGAGCTGAGCCTTGCTCTTCCAATCGAGACGGACTTCGACTCAGACTGGGACTCGCATGCCGCAAGGCCGGTACGGAACCAGGTAGCCGAGACATACGGGAGAAAGCTACAAGCAAGATCAAGGGCAATCTAGGTGAGCATTGCCAAGTCTGCACACCCACAAGATCACTTAGCTGTGTGAGGGGATGCCTGTATGTTCCTACCAAACCAGAGGGGGTTTAGCGTTGGAAGGGTCCTGTGATAGCTTAGTTCACAGGAGGGTGTTTTAAGGCCGTGGTAAGTCAGCACGGCAGGGGCTTGTTGGACAAGTCCGGGTTGTACTGTTTTAAACTGTACTGTTGTGCTCACACTGCTTGTACTGTATGCGAGTGGAGTGGTTTTGTCAACCTTAATAAACACTGTACGGGTGAGCCCGAAAACGCTGTCCGTGTTCCAATCTGTCCTCAGTAATCCCTATCGTCCAGAACTTGTAGTAAGGAGGTTTGCGTGCTCGCTACGGGCGGGGTGAAACCACTTACAATAATTGCTGATTGCGTCAGGGCCGATAGGAAATTGGCCACCGCAAAAAACGGTTACAGTCTCCCGCCTCCACACACAGATTACCTTCATGATCTCTAATAGGCCCTACCCTTTCTTTAGTTATCCTCTTACTCTTAATATATTTATAAAACATCTTTGGGTTTTCCTTGATTTTACTTGCCAAGAATTTTTCATGCTCTCTCTTTGCTTTCCTAATATCCTTTTTAATTGCACCCCTGTACTTTATGTACTCCTCTAAAGATTCTGGAGTATTTAGCCCTCGGTATCTGTCATACGCCTCCTTTTTTTCTTTATCCTACCCTGTATGTCTCTAGATTTCTTAGTCCCACCTTTTTTCTTTAAGGGCACATATTTGGTCTGAACCCTCTGGATCTCCTCCTTGAATGCCTTCCACTGCTCTGACACTGATTTACCTTCAAGTAGCAGTCCACTATGGCTAAATCCCCTCTGAGCTTAGCAAAATTTGCTTTTCCCAAATTTAGAATTTTTATTCCTGGTCTATCCTTGTCCTTTTCCGTAACTACCTTAAATCTAACAGAATTATGGTCACTAGCACCAAAATGCTCCCCCACTGATACGCCTTCTACCTGCCCAGCTTCATTCCCTAAAACTAAGTCCAGAACCGCCCCCTCCCTTGTTGGGCTTGCTACATACTGGCTAAAAAAGTTCTCCTGAATGCATTTTAGGAATTCCACACCCTCTATACCCTTCACACTAATTTTATCCCAGTTAATATTGGGATAGTTGAAATCCCCTACTATTACTGCCCTATAGTTTTTGCACTTTTTAGACATTTGTCTACATATTTGTTCTTCTATCTCCCTCTCACTGTTTGGGGCTCTGTAGTACACTCCCAGCGGTGTGATCGCCCTTTTTTTGTTTTTCAATTCGACCCATATGGCCTCGTTTGATGATCCCTCCAACATATCATCCCTCCTCACAGCTGTAATAGTTTCTTTAATCAATACAGTGACCCCCCCCTCCCTTTTTACCTCCCTCTCTATCCCGTCTGAAAATCCTGTAACCAGGAATATTGAGCTGCCATACCTGCCCCTCTTTCAGCCACGTCTCTGTAATAGCTATAATATCATAGTCCCAAGTATCTAGCTGTGCCCTCAGCTCATCTGCCTTGTTCGCTATACTCCTTGCATTGAAGTAGATACCATTGAGTACAGGCAACCCCCATTGTTGACTACTATCTAGCCCTTGATTTCTCTGTCCTTCCAATTTACTTTCTACATTTTTGTTTTCCAATTCCAGTTTTTCTTCCCTCCCTATTGACTCTATACTTAGTTTCCCACCCCCCTGCCAAGCTAGTTTAAACCCTCCCCAACAGCACTAGCAAACCCTCCCGTGAGGATATTGGTCCCACCTCCCCCAGAAACGGTTCCAATTCCTCAGGAATCTAAAGCCCTCCCTCCTACACCATCTCGCCAGCCATGCATTCATCTGCTCTATCTTTCTATTTCTGTACTCACTAGCACGTGGCACTGGTAGTAATCCGGAGATTACTCCCTTTGAGGTCCTGCTTTTTAACCTCTTCCCTAGCTCCCTAAACTCTGCCTGCAGGACCTCAGCCCTCTTCCTACCTACGTCATTGTTACTGATATGGACCACGACCTCTGGCTGTTCACCCTCCCCCCTCAGAATGCCCTGCAGCCGTTCAGTGACATACATGACCCTGGAACCAGGGAGGCAACATACCATCTGGAGTCACGTCTGCGGCCGCAGAAACGCCTGTCTACTCCCCTAACTATTGAATCCCCTATCACTATTGCTCTCCCTCTCCTCTTCCCCCCCGCCTGTGCAGCTGAGCCTTCCATGGTGCTGTGGACTTGGCTCTGGCTGCACTCCCCAGAGGAACCATTACCCTCACCAGTACTCAGCATCGACTACTGGTTGGTGAGCAAGATGGGCTTAGGGGACTCCTGCACTACCTGCCTGGTCCTCCTCTTCTGTCTGACGGTCACCCATTCCCTCTCTGCCTGCACACTCTTAAGCTGCGGGGTGACCACCTCCCGAAACGTGTTATCCATGTAGCTCTCAGCCTCGCGGATGCACAGCAGTGACTGCAGCCGCCGCTCAAGCTCCGTAACCCGGTGATCGAGCTGCTGTAGCTGGCTACACTTCCCACGCATGTGGTCGTCCAGACCATGGGAGGTGTCCAGGACTTCCCACATGGCACAGGATGTGCATTCCACAGGTGTGAGCTGCCCTGCCATATCTCTAATTAACAGACTATTTACTAACCTAGCTGGAATAAACTTAAAAACTTTAAGAAAGCCAAGTAAAAACACTTACCAGATACAAACCAATCAGCACCCTCTTTTTGAACATTTAGTTTTTAATCCCTGTAGGGGGTGGTGTGGTAGGGTCAGCCTCACCTCTGACTCAGTGAGCAGGTTCAAATCGCTCCCATGCCCTTGGTTCTAGACCTTGGACTTATTTAGGGGTCGTGAACAAAGGTGCAGTAGACAACAGGTTTGATGAAAGAACTTTGACTTTTATTCAAGGAAGTAAAACACAACACAAACACTCTAAAGGTGGGGAACACTTCGGTACAAGCGAGGGAAATAACATTAGAAGAATACTACACCCTCCCAATCCCACTTCACTAGCTAGGTTGGACTCAGAGAACCAGGGATAATGCTCACCAAACGAATCCTTGACAGTTGAGAGTTAGGGTTTAGAGTCTTTTGAGTAAAAGGTTTCTGAAGGCCCTTGTTGCCGCGAGGTGTCCGATGGTCACTGAGGCAGTCGCTCTGGTTTCTTCTTGCGTGTCGGTCTGCTTGTGAAGCTGTTGGCCTTCTTTGTTTAACTTCTTGCTGTAACTCTGCCTCTGTTTAAACTGTCTTCTTCTGAGCTGTGGAACTGCCTTCTTGCAGAACTGTGGAAACTGCCTTCTGCCTGCTTCTGTAACTGCAGCCCTGACTTCTGTTCAAGACAGGCTTTCAATTCTGTTGAACTTGAACTGTTTTACTGGAGAACTTGAACTGTTTAACTGGAGAACTCGAACTTGTAACTGCTTGATGGGCCTTCAATTATACTAAATTGAAGCGGCCTTATCAAAACCAAATCAAATCCTGGTCATTGTAAGACCTCGTTAACAGTAACGACTTTACTAAGTGTCAAATGGCTTGCGTCCTGTCGATTTCTTCGGTCGATTACAGGTGATTAGTTTCGTGTTTTGGGTTTCTAGGCTGGACTCGGGTTTTTCTATAGAATGGTCCTGAGCGATTTGAATTATGCATGGTTTTGATGGGTCTGTGATAGGTTTTAATGGGGCCTGTGTTTTGGGTGGGGCTGCCTTCTCCCAGGGTATATTGTCCAAATGTTAATGTCTGCTGGGGCTTGATCCTGGTTCCCCAGACAGTGCAATAGCCAAACTGCTTTTTTTTTTACAGAGGTCGAACCCACCTCCTGTGCAGCCTTTTCTCCCTTACAGGTCCAGACATGTCTTTTAAAATGCCAAAACTTGGTTTTTGGTCTTAAATTTCTTATGTTAGGCCCAAATGCATTTTATCACTCTGATGTAGTTCCAAAGTCCTTTTTCCTTAGGTTTTGGGGATCTGCAAATTTTGAAAACCTTACATCCTGGCTCTTAATTTAAACCAATGCCCAAGATAAAGAGAGATATACTGACCAACCAATCACTTCCCTGCTTTCCTGTGACATCACTCCTTGTTGCTTGGACTCCTGGATTTTTTCCTCTCTGCTCCGGTTCCCAGCTCGGTCCGCTCCTCCTCGGCTGCTCGCAGTGAGTTCAGGCCCCTCTCTGACCGCAATCTTTATTTACTGGCCTCTGCTCCGGTTCCCGGCTCGGTCCGCTCCTCCTCGGCTGCTCGCAGTGAGTTCAGGCCCCTCTCTGACCGCGATCTTTATTTACTGGCCTCTGCTCCGGCTCCTGGCTAGGTCCGCTCCTCCTCGGCTGCTCGCAGAATTGAGACGGGTTGGTGGTAGGTTGTTCAAGTCAGCCCGGATCGGCATGCCTTTGCTGGTGTAGCGGTTGTATTCTCTGGAGACTGCAGATTCGCGGAGCAGGTGTGGTGGTGTGATGTTTGCAACCACAGTCAGCCAGGTGGTGTCGATAAAAGCATACTGGTGATAATTCTCATAGTAGAATTCAGCTGGACATCAACGGATTTAACATGCGGGCTTGACAGCCGTGCCGGAGAGCAGTTCTAAAGTGAAAGTGCTGCCCACTGAGCCACGTTGACACTGACAATGTGGTATTTATTCTTTTAAAAGTAGAAAAGTCAGCAATAAGTTTACCTGAATAAGATAGCAAAATACTGCGGATGCTGGAAATCCGAAATAACAACAGAAAACGCTGAAAAACCTGAATAAGATATTGGTTTCTGATGCCAGTAATGCAACATTCACACACATATGCCGCAAAATTATGTATATCCTCTTATGCATGTATATATAAGCTCTTAGTAACAGAAAATCCTGGAGAGACAAAGGCTTGCGAACATGTGGTCTGTGCTACAGTATTCATCCTATAAATGTAAGATGAAAAATTCATCATGCTAAGCTCCAGCCTTCCAACAATATTCATTCATCCACCCATCTTAATATCTATCTAGTTTTTTTTTTAAACTAAGAAATCTATGTGATACATAGTTGAAATTTATGTCACCTAAATATGGGCTAGCATAAGTATTGCTTGTAAAGTCACCTCCATCTTTGTGGCTGACAATTGGATCAGTTGGATTAACTTTTAGACCAGAGGATTCATTCTTAATATTTATACTCTGGGATTGTGACAGGAGAAGTTGTACTATTGGAGAAGTCATCCTTTGAGTGAGATATTAAACCCAGGATTTATCTGCCTGCCTGAGGAGATAATATAGGTCCCATGGTACTATTCACAATTAATGGGGCAGCTTAGACAATGACTTACATACCCAAATTCACAGCTGCGATTATATCTTTGACAGTAATTGTAACTAGCCAAAAACCTGCAGTGTTCACTGATTATGATCAGGCTTTTTCTGGAGACTGCAAATTATTTCCTAAGTTTTCTCTGTATTTTTCTGTGTACCCACAATATTTTTATCAAACAACAGTATGGTTTGTCATGGGTGCTCATGTTACCAGGTATGAGGTACCTATCCTGCTTTTCCAGTTCGTGCATCCTGCAATTCAGTTTTAAAATCATAATGTGATGTTGCATGAGTTGATACAGGAGCCTCCACTACAAAGCGGTAAAGATCTATTACACTTTTTTCTGCCTTGTAAAACATAATTGCACTGTTATAGCATTGAGATCTATTGGTAGAAAACTACAATACATTGTGTCACGCTGGAACTACTTGTCAGTAAATTCATTGCTGATGTTATCAAAAAGGTAGTGTCAATAACTTCCAGTATGCATCCATTCTATCTCCACGGTTGAACCTGGATGAATTGGGTCCAAAAACATTCATCTGGCACTGTTGGTCCAACCATGTCTGCTGTTCTCCTGTCTGAAACAATCTCAGGAACCCAGTGCCAGTTTTATTTCTGCTCACAACCTCTATAAGCAACCATTAGAGCTGTTAAATGTAAGTAATTGAAAAGAAGCATCAACTGCATCTTCCTTGCTCTTCTTGTTCCGTTGGTCCCTTGCCAAAGTTGACTCCTGAAAATTCCTCTATTGCTTCATTAGGTTCCGTCACTATAATCACCATCAAGTTTTATCTGTTTCTATTCTACTCTCTTGACTCCAATAACCCTTCTGTTCCTGATGCTATCCCTGTTATTGTTCTCAAGAAGTGTGCCTCCAAACGTACCCTTCTACCATATTTTCAGTCTCTCTTCATCCCAGTCCACCTTTTCCTCTCTTCAAAAATGTATTATTTACCTGTCCCTAAGAAAGGTGGTCTCTTTAACTCTTCCAATGATCTCGCTTTTTCACTTTCTAAAAGTATGGAAACTGCTGTTAATTCTAAGGCTGCAATTATAATTCACTCATTGCAAATTCAAACTGGTGTGAGGCAGACTCCTACTGGAGGGCTCAGACATTTAGTGGTCTTTGAGTCATGCTCCACTTTTGCGACGATGCACACAAAAACTGCTTCACATCGATACAGATATGGCAGTGTAACTGTTCATTACCTTGAAATTCATAAGCTAATGGCCATCAGTATGGATTTAAACACATCCATTCCATTCGTGATTGCCCTTATATTATGTACCTTTAGAAATCTGTTACAATATCCCTTTGGTGATTCACTTGCCAACTCCAAAGAATTTGATAGACTGTAAAGAAGTTACAATTATACCGTCTTTTATTTAAGTCATGTATATCGCACTTCCTCTTAAGAAGCTCTGATTTTTCTCCTTCAACACAGTGCTTTCTCCATGGCTCTGTTCCTTCTCCATATCAATAATCTCCTCAACTCATCATCCAACTTTATCACCATTTTTCTGATGATCCTGCTGTACATTCACCAATTTTCTTGAGATCGATCTCTCAGTAGATACAACCTTTCCAGTTTAATGGTTGAATCGTTATAGCAAGCAATTTCCTCAGCTGCTCCCGCTCCACCTCCGTATCTTTGCTGGAAGTGCGGTGGAAATTTTTTGGCCTATATCTTTTCATTTGTCCCACACTCCCCAAAGTAGAAATGAAATCCTGTTTTAATACTTCAGGACTCTCACCAGTTCAACTAACAGCTATAACCTCTTCTACATAGAACATAGAACATAGAGCATAGAACAGTACAGCACAGTACAGGCCCTTCGGCCCTCGATGTTGTGCCGAGCATTGTCCGAGACCAAGATCAAGCTATCACACTCCCTATCACTCTGGTGTGCTCCATGTGCTTATCCAATAACCGCTTGAAAGTTCCTAAAGTGTCCGACTCCACTATCACAGCAGGCAGTCCATTCCACACACCAACCACTCTCTGAGTAAAGAATCTACCTCGGACATCCCTTCTATATCTCCCCCCATGCACCTTATAGTTATGCCCCCTTGTAACAGCTGCCTCTACCCGAGGAAATAGTCTCTGAACATCCACTCTATCTATCCCCCTCATCATCTTATAAACCTCTATTAAGTCGCCTCTCATCCTCCTCCGCTCTAAAGAGAAAAGCCCCAACTCCCTCAATCTTTCCTCATAAGACCTCCCCCCCAAACCAGGCAGCATCCTGGTAAATCTCCTTTGCACTCTTTCCAATGCTTCTACGTCCTTCCTATAGTGAGGTGACCAGAACTGCACACAATATTCCAAATGTGGTCTCATCAAGGTCCTGTACAGTTGCAGCATAACCTCACGGTTCTTAAACTCAAACCCTCTGTTAATTAACGCCAACACACCATAGGCCTTCTTTACTGCTCTATCCACTTGAGTGGCAACCTTCAGAGATCTGTGGATATGAACCCCCAGATCCCTCTGCTCCTCCACGTTCCTCAGAACCCTGCCGTTGACCCTGTAATCCTTATTCAAATTTGCCCTACCAAAATGAACCACCTCGCACTTATCAGGGTTAAATTCCATCTGCCATTTTTCGGCCCAGCTCTGCATCCTATCAATGTCTCTTTGCAGCCTACAACAGCCCTCCACCTCATCCACTGCTCCACCAATCTTGGTGTCATCAGCAAATTTACTGATCCACCCTTCAGTCCCCTCCTCCAAGTCATTGATAAAAATCACAAACAGCAGGGAAGTGATGTTGAATTTGTACAAGGCATTGAAAAAGCTGCAGTTGGACTACTGCACGCTGTTCTGGACATCCATTACAGCATCATTATTCAAGTCATGGAAATATATGGCAATTCAATAAAATGATACCAGGAATGAGGGGTTATATTTATAAAGAAAATCTCCAAATATTGTATTTTTTCCACTGGAACAGAGAAGGCTAAGGGAACATCTAATAGGGGATTTCAAAGTTACAAAAGATTTAAAGGAGGTAAATAGTGAAAGACTGGTTGTAGAATTCCTAAAAGTAAGGCATAAATTCAGGATCATCATTAGAAGAATGAAAGAAAAAACTAGATGACATTTTTTTACTCTTTGAACATGGAATGCCTTTTTACATGTTGCTATAACATAATTTAAAATAGGAATTGGATAAATATTTGAAAAGGAAGAATGTAGAAAGGAAAGGATGGGGAAAATGGCATTAGAAGTAGATAACTTTAGTTAGAGATGCTAGTATTAGCACAGAAGAATGGCCTTACTCAGTGCTGTAATTTCTATGGCCGCGATGTTGCTGGGCTCGGTGGGTCCGTGGCGGGCGACGTTGATGGCGGGTCCCGACCCTGCTGCTGTTTCCATCCCGGCCTCTGAAATGACTTTCCCTAGATTGGACTTGTTAAGCCCGCCCAGTGCATTTGCCGGCCAATTAGAGGAAGCGGGCTGGTGATGTCATTTGATGACGCATCATCAGCTGGTTTCCTTAAAGGGAACATTTTGACATTTGTGCTGTCAGTGTTCTACAGCATTGAGGTGCTGCAAACACTGACAAGCACTGCACAAAGGTGCAGGGCTGCACCCAGGCTTTCCCATGACTCCCTCCATATGCTTATGGAGGGAGTCACAGCACACAGGAAGGTCCACTTCCCTTCCTATGGGCAGGAGAGACCTCCCTAGGACACCAACACAGCCTGGTTGCACATTGCACAGGAGGGCACAAGCAGAGATGTGGTCAGCCGGACCTTGGGTGCAGTGCTGCAAACGTTTTGATTATCTCAGTAGATCACAAAGCATTAGTATGAAGCCGCAATCAACCTCATCCTGCTGTGCCACTCATCACATCCTCATCACTCTGCCCTCATTACCCTACTCCTGCACATCCTTACTCACACCAACTTACCTTGCACCTCCACCCATCCCTCTCTATCAATACTATCACATCCCCATCTCACGAGCTACCCCTCACACTCTGTCAATGGTGAGAGAGGTAATGAGGTCAGAATGGATGGAGACTTGTGTAAAGATTTGCAGCATGGTGAATTTGTGTGTAAATGCAGTGAGGAAGAGTTTGTGGCTGAGGGAAGATATCTCTGTAAGGTGGGAGCTTTTACTGTACAGTTGAAGCTGTCAACTCAACAGCTGATTCAATGACCACTGAACTCCTGCCTCAGCTTAGCAGACGTGATCTCCGAGCAGCGAGGACCTCATGGGCGAGCTGTCAAATGTAGAAGGTGAGCTGAAATTCATTCTTAAATGGCTCTAAACAAGCCACTAATTACCTGAATTGGGTCCCCTGCTGTGAATCCGCCACTGCGTGTTGTAAGGGATTCCTGACCCTGCGTGTCTCGTGGCCTGTGAGCTTCACGCGGCTCTGTGCAGCCTGTATGTCAGTGCGGGTCTAGGCCTTGTTGCCTGTTCTGGTCTCCAGCCAGTCTGGGAACACTAGACACACCTGTGAGTGGTTCGAATCACTCTCCCTTACGGTTCTAGACACTGGACTTAGATGCGAGAGCAGTAATGGAGATAAAACTCATGTAGACTTGGTTTGAATGGTACGAAACGGAAAATCTTTATTGCATGATACTTAAAATTATGAAATACATGTCATAAGCACAGATTAATGACAGTACAATCTTACAAACAGTTATATAGTCGATCTTAGGGAAACGAGGAACGAACGGCACAAAGTAAATAGGGGCACACATTACAAATATCCTTAATCCTTAAACCCTCCCCTATCAATATCTATCCTAAACTAGATTCGTAGGATCTCGAGACTCATGCTCACCACTCGTGATAACTCGGAGAAATTCCGAATAGCTGATCGGATGTTTTTCACCGCAGCACCCACGTGTCGGTCAGGAGATCTCCTGGTCCCACTTGTTTACTTGCTTCTGCTGCTCCGGCTAGCAGGCTGGACCGTCTGCTGTGATGAAGACCTGTGTTGGTTGGCTTAACAGGTACTCTTGGAGCACAGTTGTCAATATCATCGATACGATATGTTTTCACGTTCCAGTTACCATGGACACAGTCCAGTTATCGTCGATGCAATATGTTTCGTTATAAGTTCAAAAGAGAAATCTTCCTGGCGAGGAAAACTTGGCTGATCGACCTACAGGCGCGGTCGGGATTTACTGACCGTGGCGATGGATATGGTCTTCCTCTCTTCTCATCTCATCTCATCTCATCTCATCTCATCTCATCTCGGGCCTTCGGTTCCGCTGCCAGTTACCAACATAGGTCTTCGTTACGCGACACGAGGTAGATCCGAACGGATCAGAAAGTTCAACAGTCTTTTCAGAAGAGGCAACAGGCAAGCAGAAGCCCAACTACGAGTACACAGGAGCAGCCACGAGGTTACGAATCGACCGGATAAAAGCACAGGAGCAAGAGAGCGAATGCAAGAGAGAGAATGGACGGTTTGGAGCCTGCAATTATAGTGCAAAATCTTCCGTTTCCCGCCCAACTATAATGTCCATTCTTTTGTTTAGGGTTTGGCGCCCAAATGTCTTGTATGGGTGATCTCCGTTCTTAATGGGTTTCGGGGCTACTCGTAAATGTCTGAGTACCTGTTAATATTTCTCCCATTGTTAAATCGGTCGGTGTTCTCCCTGGAGGGGTTTGGGGCTTCCAAGTGTCCTGTATAACTACCTGCTAACGGCTCTCTCATCGTAGAGTCGTTGGGATTTTACATATTAATGTCTTTTGGATGGGCCCTTGATTACTCGGTACAATGGCTTTCCTTTGTACCTGGGAGACCGATTCCAGTATCTATGTTTATACTGCAAACCCATAATGTCTCGTGTATTATCTTCACTGTGCTGAATCTTAATCGATCTTGCACAAATGTTTATTGGAACGCCATCTTGTCTGCCTGTTGAAAAGTCTAGAATGTTCTGTCACGAGGTGCGGCGGCCATTTTACAGGCTGCTTGTGTCCACTTTAAACTTGCCAGCATTCTGCTGAAATAAAAGCTGTTTGAACGAAACTCTGTGTTCTCTCCTTATTAACAAAATCGCGATATATTGCGAATTCTACAGTCCCTCCTGTTGATGCGAATAACTCCGCTTATCGTATCAAAAATCATAGTGGTGAGCAATATTATCTCGATTTCTCTCCGAATCCAGTAAATTAATCCCATAATTTTTTTTTAACTTAGCTAGGGTCTCTGTGTCGTCCTCATTTCCCAAGAAAACCACATTTTATATCACCGTAGGCATTATTTGCCCTTAAACTTACACCACTTGTTTTCCTTCCCGGCGTAACCAGGCCGATACCTCTCGTATCACCTGTATATTTGTCTTTTATTCAGGGAAAAGAGAAACAAAACCCAAAACCAAACAATCATTTTTAACTATAACACCATCACCAAAATAAATCAACACCAACTCTTAAAACATGTCGAGTTCCCAACGTATTTACAATCTCTGAAAATCTTATATGAGTACAAACTTCCGCGGCGCACGCGGCGAGCGGGAGTGACGCCATTTTCCGATTACACGGTGCTCTCATCGTGCACGCGCACGTAACGTTCTCGCCACTCTCCCGTGTTTTCATGCTTGGTGAGGCGTTTGTCTCTTTTACAATGTACGACCAATAGGTACACTACAATAAACACTTGACATACGACTAAAATGTGGGAGGCTATTCTGATCCATGAAGGCACTTCAATATTAGTGAACAGATTCCACCACGGTGGAACTACTATATCCAGAATGTCTGTTCCTATTTCGACAGTTTTCTGCTCTAATGTATAAAAATGTTTCTGTGATACCGCGACGGCTTTCAGAAGTTTGGTTAAGTGTTCAGGGAGAGGGGGAATGAGGTATCCAAAATGCGCGACGAATCGCTGCAAGTCGGTGAAATTCTCTTTTACTGTGAGATGAACAGTGGATGGTTCAGGGATTGGGATAATTCGCTGTTGTGCTACTTGAACTTCAGCCCTGGGTTTAAAACAGAAACTGCTGTCACTCACCGGACACCGGCTACGGTTTCCATGCTGGTAGTGTTGCGCTGCAGTGGTAACACAATATGTTCCACCCCCGATGTATGCTACCTGCGGAGGCACATGATCTTGTGCCATTGCCTCCATGGTGCAATTCATGGACTTGGCGCCAGCCGTTCTGAACCCGCACTGTGGTGTTAAAAAGGCATTCAAGTGCTGGGGGCACAGTATTATGTGTGCTCCCCTGCCACGACAACCAGAGAGATCTGTACCTGTCATCGTTTGCTCCCAGCGGATGACGTAAGGTGGAACCGCTGCATAACGAATGTGGGCTCCCCCCTGAATGACACCGATGTTCTCTACCCGATATACCGGGGCGGGCTTTGCTGTGTCGCCCAAAATCGGCATATGTAATACTATTCCCATAATAGTATGGTTTGAACGTCCGCAGTCCACGGGGACTGGGTATGCTTCTGAAGCTAGCCTGAGCTGGCACGGGCTTAATGCGTTCTGAAAAGGGTGGAGCGCCCGTAGGTGTTTGTTACTTATCCAGGACGGAACCAAACCTTGTTTTAAATCCTCCAAATTACTGCGGCCCTCGCCCAGTAACCACGCCCCGTAAAGCACGCACACCTCGTTCTGCGCAGCTTGATCGGATGCATTCCGATCTTCCCTGATCAGGGCATTTACCGTACGCGCATGTTTCTCCAGCTCTGCTATAATTTCCTTTAAATGGAGAGTCATGGCTTGGTCCTCGTGTAGACCTGACCCTACCACTTTATTCTCATCTGTTAGAATGTCTTTTAATTGTGTCTTTAAACCATTAATCTGGGTCTGCAGCTCCACACTGTCTAGAGCGTTGACCACAGATGTACCCGTGTTAAAAGCAGTGAACGCATCGTTCACCAAACCCCTTCTTTGCCTCCCTACTTGATCCAAAACTTCCTGTGGTGCGGTGTACAAACTTGTTTTATCGATTTCCGCGAAATCGAATTCGTAAAATTGTCTGAACATCTTGGTCAACAGGACCTGGTACAACTGTTCCGTCTTTTTGGGGCACCACTCTGGTAACCGCACCTCGGTGAGATTTAAAATCACCGAGGCCACCGCGTAATGTACCCCCTGAAATAGTATCTGGTCTGTGGGGACCAGTACCAAACCATTCCCGGGTCCCTTACTAGTTTTAGGGCACCCTTCTTCCTCAGCTAGAACCATCGGAATCGTGGGCGGGGCTTTGCGTGGGCGCGTAATGAGTTCAGTGGCATTTACTGGGATCGGGGAGAATGGGGCTCCGCACCCCCTGGTGCTCGCATCCCACCTCATCCCCTGTCCGTTATCCTGCCATTGGTTAATAAAAAATATGGAGATGCCTTTGGGGCAAACGTACTTTGACCCCCACATACATACATAAATTCCCTCATCCGGTTCCCACCATTTGTCCCAACAGACTTTCACTTGTCCGTCTGTCCCCGTAATTGTCCGATGGGTATTATTACCCAGTCGTTCCCACTCGACCGAAGAGTTTCTCATAGTTTTGCTCAGCTTTCGCAGCCACCACCATCGGCTCAATGGGACCTTTCCACTACAAGTCAAACAAATCCGTTTGCCGACGGTGACGCTGATCCTGGGTGCGATGATCCTTACTTTGGGGCACAGTAAAGAAGTCTCTTGGTAGGCAAACCCCGATGTGCTAGAATACTCCGTTGAGTTCGTTCCCAGCCATCCTGGCCACCTTCCCTTGTGGAAATAGGTGCTGGTCTCCTCTGCCTCCCGTCTTCCGGTCCCATCCACCGCGATGGGGGCCGTGTCCCCGGAACATCCAAACACCACGACATCCTTGGTGCGGCCTCGATAGGCCAATCCACATCCGATTGCCACGAGCAATACTAGAATTCGTTCCATCCTTCCTTGGTTCCTGTGATCAGATATAATGAGGTAGCCAGCCTCGCAAGAGTCTCTGGCTTTTGTGAAGGGTGAGCGGGTCCCCTGACCTCGCCTCACGTAAACTTCAACGTTTGCTGAATAAACTTCAACTAAACCTATCTTTAAAACTCCCATCATTTTATCGTTTTCTGTTAAAAACACTACAAACTTAGCCTTATTAAAACTATAAACTTAACCTTGAACTATGAACTTAAAACTTAACCTTGAACTATAAACTTAAAACTTAAAACTATAACTTTACAGTGCCGCCCGTTCTCAGGGCGGCCCCTTTAAATTCTGAGAAGGCTGCTGCGAGCTCTTCCCGACGGTGGGAGGGCACTGACCCTTCCCTCTGATCTGCCGCAGCCTGTTGCTGCGCTGACCCTTCCCTCTGATCTGCCGCAGCCTGTTGCTGCGCTGACCCTTCCCTCTGATCTGCCGCAGCCTGTTACTGCTGCGATGTGGCCGGTCTGTACCCGGGTTATCTTAACCTGAATTTTACGCCTTGGGGCAGTCTGGGGACATGACCACATCCTCCTGGGCTGGGGTTCTCTACTTGACCTACGGGGAGTTGCTATGGGCGGGGGTTCCGTGACGGACGGACCGGGTTCCGAGACCTCCATCGGGATGACCTGGGGTTCCATCACAGTCGCCGGCTCCG
Organism: Squalus acanthias; assembly: GCA_030390025.1. Taxonomy (NCBI): domain Eukaryota; kingdom Metazoa; phylum Chordata; class Chondrichthyes; order Squaliformes; family Squalidae; genus Squalus; species Squalus acanthias. The sequence goes on along the minus strand of CM059430.1, from coordinate 104,430,833 downwards.
CCTCCGCTGACTCCGCCTCCCTAACCTCGGGGCTGGCAGTTCGTGGCTCCGCCCTGCTCGGCCCAGCAGGCGGCCCTTCACTCGTGATCTCTGCCTCCCCTGAGGACTGGACGTTCAAAGCGGGCGGCCACATCTCTGGGAGCCACACCGGTACTCTCTGTGCTCCTATAGCGGCTGGCCCTGCCTCCTCTAGCTCCTCCCTCCTGTCCTCGGGACCTGCAGCTTGTGTGTCCACCCTGTGTGGATCTCTACCTACAGCCCCCATTCCCTCCAGACCGTTCCTCAGGAACCACCCGTCATCATCACTATGCTCATCTGCACTATCCTCATCTGACCAGGGTACCCTGAGTTCTTCCTCATCTAACCCCCAATTCCAGAAAAACGCTGCATGATCGTCCGGGATGTCCCTTCCCCTGATGCAAGCTGCTATGCCTGCCTGTGTGCCTTGTGGTCCTACCTGGGGCTGTGCTTTCCCATTGGCGGGATTTACCCCTGTAGTTTTCCCCTGCGCACCTGGCTGGTACAGTTTGCATTGGTTTATGTGGAACCACTTAGTGCGCCGAGGTACTTTTACGGCGTAAACCATGGGACTCGCCTTGTCTACAATGTTGTAGGGTCCCATATACAGTGGTTCCAGACTCCCTACTCTGGCGTAGTTTCTGACCATGACCTGGTCTCCTACTTCCCACTCCCGCGTTTTGCGGGGTTCCAGCAACAAGCGATTGCCCTGATGCTGCCTTCCCATGTTCCCAGCCGCCTGCTCATAAACTTGCTTCAGGCGCTCCAAGAGAGTCTGGGCGAACTTGTCCCTGCTTATCTCTTGGAGCTGACCCTCAGTGAGCACCGGGGCTAGCACATGGGTGGGGGTTCGCATGAGCCTGCCGGTCATTACCTCGTGCGGGGAGTACCCCGTACTTTTTGACTGACTGGCCCGGACCCCCATGAGGACTAAAGGCAGAACTTCCGCCCATTTTTGGGGCGAGTTCCTAGTCTCTTTCCTCAATTTCTCCTTCAGGGTCCGGTTCATACGTTCAACAATCCCGGATGACTGGGGATTGTGTGCTACGTGCCACTTCCCTTCAATGCCCAAAAGCATGAGGGTGTTCTGCATCACCTGGCCGGTGAAATGACTCCCTTGGTCTGACTCCACAAAACGGGGGAGTCCCCACCGCGAGAATACTTCCCGGACCAAGATTTTTGCTGTACCCAGTGCCGTAGCTGTTCGACAAGGGAAGGCTTCCACCCACTTGGAAAACACATCCACCAGGACGAGGCAGTACTTATAACCTCCCTGGGTGGTGGGCAGGGGTCCTATATAGTCGATCTGTATCGACTGCCATGGTCCCTCTACCCTTCTTACGTGTCCCATGGGCACCTTCCTTTTCTGGGGGTCTGGGTTGTTTGCAGCGCACACAAGACAGTTTGCACAGAACTCGCGGACTTGTTCCCTGAGCCCTGGCCACCATCCCGCTTGCTCTACCCGTTGCCAGGTAACCTCGGGCCCGGGGTGCCCTGCCCCTGGTCCCTCGTGAGCCAACTGGAGGAATTCCCTCCTGTGCTGCTGCGGCACAACCCACTGCTCCTCGCGGAACAGCATGCCTTCCTTAACTGAGAGGGTTGCCGTACTGTACGGACCTTCTACCCGCCTCCCCTCAGCAATCGTTTTTAGGATTGCTTTTAGGGCGGGATCCTGGGCTTGGACGGTCTTAAGGTCTAGGGGCAATGCTACCCTGGGGTTCCCGGGATTCCCGTCCCCGCCTCGGACCGCTGCTATGGGTCCGGTCCTATAGGGGTTCCAGAAAGTGCCGTCGCGGGCACCCTCCCTGGCTAGCGCATCCGCCTGCCGGTTGCCCTCCCCACGGGGCTCTGTGGAGGAGTGAGCTTTCACCTTATGGATGAAAATCTCTCCTTCCTCCCCTACTGCTGCTGCTAAGATTTTTTCCAGCAAGGGCTTCACCGTTAAAGGTCGCCCGTCCGCGGAGGTGTATCCGCGGCGGGACCAAATGGCCAGGTATTCTGTACACGAATTGCAGGTGAACATACTGTCCGAGCAAATCGTGTATGGGGTTGGGAAAATGTCTGGGTGGGTCACAACGTACACCACGGCAGACAGCTCAGCTTGCTGCGCGCTCATAGTGCTAGGGAGCTTGATCGCCAGGGCAAGGTCTGCCGCAGGGTCATAAACTCCACACCCTGTGAGTCGCTCGCCAGCAGACACTGTGCTAGACCCATCAACATAAATCTCGCGCCCAGTGGGATGTATCCCGGCCCGTAAACCTATGTTGACGTCCCACACCCCTTCCACCGAACACCGGTGGGCTGTACCGGGGTATACCAAATTGGCCGCAAGCCTGGGCTCGCAAAGACCTTTTACTCTAAGATCCAACTGGGAGAGAAGAAGGGTCCAACGCGCAATGCGTGCGCTGCTTACGGTCCCGTCTTTAATCCTCCCATCCAGAAGCATCTTAGTTGGTGTGTGATGTGTGAGGAGAGTGATGGGAGAGAGCCCTGTAAAGATCGCTGATCTTTTCACAGCCCAATGCGTGGCTAAAAGGTGCCTTTCGCAATTGGAGAAACTTCTCTCCACATCCGTTAATACCCTGGATGAATAGACAACCGGCCTCAGCTTGCCGTGACGCTCTTGGAGCAGCACGGCGCTTAAGCTGTCTCCGCTGGCAGCTACCTCCAGGAAAAACTCCTTCCCCCCATCTATGGCCCCTAAGGCTGGCGCGGTCTGCAGATCCCTTTTTAACTTCTCGAAGGCTGCTTGGCAGCCCTCGTCCCAAAGCCACTCCACCCCCTTATGGAGGAGTCGGAGGAGCGGCGCCGCTGTGGCCGCATAATCTTCGATAAAATCCCTGCAGTAACCGGTCAGTCCCAAGAAGGACCTCACACCCCTTACGTTGTTGGGAATCGGTAATTCTTGCACCGACTCCCTCCTTGCTTTGTCTATGGCTCTTTCCCCAGCGCGTATGGTCAGTCCCAGGAACTTTACTTCCCGCTGACCGATACGTGCTTTCTTAGGGTTTATTTTAAAACCCTTTCTCGCTAACAGTTCCAATAACTCGTCCAGTAGTGGTCCGTGCTCCTCCCTTGAGTCCGTAAATAGGAGCAAATCATCCACATACTGTACTATCTGATTGGGCTGACTAAACTCCTTTAAACTTCCTGCCATACACTGATGAAAAATACTGGGGCTATTGTGGAAACCCTGTGGCAGACAGTTCCACGTGTACTGTTGCCCTTTGAAAGTAAAGGCAAACTTGTACTGGTCCTCTCGCCGCAGCAGGATGGACCAAAAACCGTTCGAGATATCCAGCACCGTGAACGTGGTCGCGGACGCTGGGATGCTCCCTATTAGGTCAGCAACTGCTGCTACTGTGGGCGCGCAGGCGGGAATGTTACCGTTAAGGACTCGGTAGTCCACCGTGGCTCTCCACGAATTATCCGGCTTCCTAACCGGCCATAATGGGGAGTTCACGTGTGTGGCTATCGGCCTCAACACGCCCTGCTGCACCAAGGAAGACATTGCTGTCTCCATATCGGGTTCGGCTTCTTTGGGGAAGTTATACTGCTTTTGGGGTCGGGTCATGGGGTCCCCATCTACGCTGACCTCAAACCCGACCACTCTCCCACAATCGTGCTTGTGGGTTGCAAACGCGTGCATATTATCTGACACGTACGTTTGCATGTCCGTTGGGACATCTGCGACCATAAGCCTGAGGTCGTAGCCTCCGGATGGCTGTACGGTACACAGGACCCCTGTTTCTTCCTCCCCCGGAATCACTATTACCTCGCCCTTTTCACCTTTAGCCCCCCAGAGACAGTGATTTCTGAGGTCCACGAGGATCCCGTGTCCCGCTAGGAGATCGGACCCGAGAATACCTCTTCCACCCCCCTTTTGCCATGCCATCAGTATACACTTCCACTTAAGGCGAAGTGTTCCTAAACGAATGGATAGCGGAAGGGAAAACGTGCCAGCCTGTTCTTTTCCTGTGAACCCTGCCAACGTGAATGGGACCTTGGTAGATAGCGGCGAGTCAAAAGGGTTATCTGTATGGATTATGGTGCAAGAAGCTCCCGTGTCCAACAAATAACTACCCTTCTGTTTCTCTACCTCCATCTCCACCACAGGTCGCCTCCACGCATCATAGCTAAGCGGACACAGGTAGACGGGCTGTGCTGGTTCTAGTCATGGGGCACTATTAGACGGTCCTGCGGCACCTACGGGGCCGGTTGCGACCGCCACCTGTCCACGCGCATTCAAGACCAGCTTGCGCATGGCTCCTAACACTGCTTCGAGGTCGTCGGGAGGGGTGGGTGCCTTGGCTTCCTTGGCCGGGACAGGCGCCTGGGCTCGCACCGCGGGATTTTTATCCTTGGAATCCTTCCAAGGGTTCCTGCAATGCTTGCGCCAGTGCCCTGTCTTCCCACACCCGTAACAAGCATTACTTGCCTGTGGGGCGCGATTACCCTCCTGATGCCACTCTCTTTGATACGGGGCTGCGGGTCGTACCTCATGTACTCTTCCCTTAAGGGGACGTGTTGCCATACCCCTTATATTGCGATAACCTAACGTGAGTCGATTCAAGACCGACTCTTCCGTAATGTTGAGGTCATTGGGATCAAACCATGCTTTTGCCTGCTCTCTAACGGCTGGTAAACTGTTGGCTATTATGCACCTAAGCCAATGAGTTAAAGCGGCGCCTTCCACATCTTCGCGCTCGGGCGCACCTAGACAGCTGCGCTCATATACTGGCCACAGCCTGTCGGCAAAAACCTTCGGGGGTTCTCCCTCCATCTGCACTGTCTGTCCCACTCTAGCAAACGGACCTTCGTCGTTCGCCCCCAACACTTCTAGGACCTCATTCTTTAATTCCTCATAACTCTTGGTTCCCCTCTTGCTCTCGCCTGAGAGACACTGAAGGACCGAGCTGTCTAATGAGAACAGCAGCATTTTTGCTGTCTCCCCATCATCGCAGCCGTTAATGGCTGCGGCTTGCTCAACTTCTCTGAAATGTACGGAAGGGTCGTCTATCTCGGTCAGCTTCCGTACGTGATTTATCATAGCTCTCAGCTGATGTGAACTGTGAGGCAACACCAGCTGTCCGAGGAGATCCCCCGGTTCTTCCCCACCGTTTCTGCTTGGGCCCCTTTTAATACCCGTTACTGGATACAACGATCCCTTTTCTACTTCCTTTTCAATGGGTTCTTTTGTTTCTTCCATTGCTTCCTCCCTAACCCAGGTTTCTGAATAGCTGGGTGGCGCGGAGGGCGCAGTGGCTACTACTTCTTCTGCTTTACTTGGTGGGGATTTTCTAAATCTCTCAGTTACTAGCGGCTGGTGCGCCGACGGATTGATAAGGCACACCATGCCGTTCGCATTGTTCACGGCCTTTTTGAGGTGCTCTATCTCCCTTTGGCAGGCGCTATGATCGGCTCCCTGAAACTTATCCTCAAGGGCCAACTTATATGCTGCCCTAACCCCCATTAAGCTCTCTTCTTGAGTTCTTATCTGGGCAGCTTGGCGGTTACATCTTTCCTTTAACCTGCTCTCATTCAATTTTGCCTCAGTGACCTGGCACTCGAGATAATCTATCCTTGTTTTAAGGTGACTGGAGACTTCCTGGCTTTCTTGGTGTAACTCATTTAAATTCTTAATGAGCACCTCTCCTCCAGAAACCTTCTCCTCCATTTCTCCCTCTAAATGACTGATTCGAGCTACTAGCGCTGTAATGGTCTGGTTTGAAATCTGAACCTGCCTTTTGTAACACATAAGCCAGACTGCTTTCTCAAGTGTCTTTCTATGTTCTTTACTATCTGTCCACCTTTCAGCTGCCTCTAGTGGGCTCTTATCCGCTAACAATTCACTTATCCATTTCTTAGTTAGATTAACCTTTCCAAACACATAATCCGCTATCTTTTCCTGCATAACATTTCGTACAGTCATTCCAAAATCTAACACACTACCCTCTCGCTGCCAGTGTCCTGCCGCGGTCGCCATTTTCTGTAAGGGATTCCTGACCCTGCGTGTCTCGTGGCCTGTGAGCTTCACGCGGCTCTGTGCAGCCTGTATGTCAGTGCGGGTCTAGGCCTTGTTGCCTGTTCTGGTCTCCAGCCAGTCTGGGAACACTAGACACACCTGTGAGTGGTTCGAATCACTCTCCCTTACGGTTCTAGACACTGGACTTAGATGCGAGAGCAGTAATGGAGATAAAACTCATGTAGACTTGGTTTGAATGGTACGAAACGGAAAATCTTTATTGCATGATACTTAAAATTATGAAATACATGTCATAAGCACAGATTAATGACAGTACAATCTTACAAACAGTTATATAGTCGATCTTAGGGAAACGAGGAACGAACGGCACAAAGTAAATAGGGGCACACATTACAAATATCCTTAATCCTTAAACCCTCCCCTATCAATATCTATCCTAAACTAGATTCGTAGGATCTCGAGACTCATGCTCACCACTCGTGATAACTCGGAGAAATTCCGAATAGCTGATCGGATGTTTTTCACCGCAGCACCCACGTGTCGGTCAGGAGATCTCCTGGTCCCACTTGTTTACTTGCTTCTGCTGCTCCGGCTAGCAGGCTGGACCGTCTGCTGTGATGAAGACCTGTGTTGGTTGGCTTAACAGGTACTCTTGGAGCACAGTTGTCAATATCATCGATACGATATGTTTTCACGTTCCAGCTACCATGGACACAGTCCAGTTATCGTCGATGCAATATGTTTCGTTATAAGTTCAAAAGAGAAATCTTCCTGGCGAGGAAAACTTGGCTGATCGACCTACAGGCGCGGTCGGGATTTACTGACCGTGGCGATGGATATGGTCTTCCTCTCTTCTCATCTCATCTCATCTCATCTCATCTCATCTCATCTCATCTCGGGCCTTCGGTTCCGCTGCCAGTTACCAACATAGGTCTTCGTTACGCGACACGAGGTAGATCCGAACGGATCAGAAAGTTCAACAGTCTTTTCAGAAGAGGCAACAGGCAAGCAGAAGCCCAACTACGAGTACACAGGAGCAGCCACGAGGTTACGAATCGACCGGATAAAAGCACAGGAGCAAGAGAGCGAATGCAAGAGAGAGAATGGACGGTTTGGAGCCTGCAATTATAGTGCAAAATCTTCCGTTTCCCGCCCAACTATAATGTCCATTCTTTTGTTTAGGGTTTGGCGCCCAAATGTCTTGTATGGGTGATCTCCGTTCTTAATGGGTTTCGGGGCTACTCGTAAATGTCTGAGTACCTGTTAATATTTCTCCCATTGTTAAATCGGTCGGTGTTCTCCCTGGAGGGGTTTGGGGCTTCCAAGTGTCCTGTATAACTACCTGCTAACGGCTCTCTCATCGTAGAGTCGTTGGGATTTTACATATTAATGTCTTTTGGATGGGCCCTTGATTACTCGGTACAATGGCTTTCCTTTGTACCTGGGAGACCGATTCCAGTATCTATGTTTATACTGCAAACCCATAATGTCTCGTGTATTATCTTCACTGTGCTGAATCTTAATCGATCTTGCACAAATGTTTATTGGAACGCCATCTTGTCTGCCTGTTGAAAAGTCTAGAATGTTCTGTCACGAGGTGCGGCGGCCATTTTACAGGCTGCTTGTGTCCACTTTAAACTTGCCAGCATTCTGCTGAAATAAAAGCTGTTTGAACGAAACTCTGTGTTCTCTCCTTATTAACAAAATCGCGATATATTGCGAATTCTACAGTGTTGGGTCTGCTCAACGCTGACAGACCCGACATCGGGGAAAGGCGCGTGGCGGCATTTTCACAGTGGGGTCCCGACCTGCTGGGGAAAAAAAACACTTTCCCACCCGACCCGCCACCGATCGGGCCTGCTGACCCGCCACAAAAATCCAGCCCTATGATTCTTACCTTTGGTGGCACCATCCTTTGTTCTTCTATGGCCTAGAAATTCCATTCCCTGTGGGTGTGTACGCGCTGTGTACTCACCCGTAGGGCCAACGGAAGTACCGGTTTTAACGCATGCACTGCGCATGCGCTGGAAACCGGCACTTCCATTCTCTGCAGAAAGGTTTTTTTCCACACTGGCTTGAGTCCAGGTAAGTCGGGAACAGCTGCGCCTAGAAAAGCAGGCGCAAGGCCTGCTTTTAGCAGGCTAATAGTTTAATAAAGTAAAAAAACAATTTCCACTGATTTATCATTTTAAAACACTTTAAAGAAAGGTAAGTTTATTTTTAGCCCCGTTAAAAATTGTAATTTAAATTTTTGTTTAAAATAGTTAATTTATGTAATTTATAGTCATTTTAAAAATGTGACTTTTTTAAAATGTATTTGAAGTTTTACTAATGTTTTGGGGCTCATCTCTATTCATAGATTTGACAGGTTTTCCTGTCAAATCTATGAATGGAGATTCCCTGCTCTGATTGGCTCCCCATGGCCCACGTGATCCCAGGGACGCTGCGAACTAGCTGCGCCCCTGGGATACGCGAGCACTGCACACCAGCAGATTGAAGAGACACAGCAACGGAAGTGTGCGCGTCCCGGGAGCCCTCCGGTCCAAGCGGAGATTTTTCCGAATCGCAGCCCTCCGCCCGCGGGAGGGCTGTGAACGGAATTCCTGGGCCATTATCTTTTGACATTTATAGTCTTGCTATTTCCTCTATTCTGAAATGGAAATCCCATATCTTTTTCAATGTTCAGTCTGCCTTGAAGGAGCTCAATTTACTTTCGTGTCATACACTTCTTTTGGCTTGAACATCCCCACTCCGCCACGATTTGAACACTGCTCCCATATATGAGGTGGCTCTTCCAACATTTCACACTGCTCGACAGGATACAAGAAAACGTCTATCTTCCGAAGGGTGATTCTTCCATCAGCTCTAGTCACAAACCACTCTCCATCGCAGGCCTTCTTGTCTCTCTTTATTTTATCATGGTTGTTTCTCACCTGTATCTCTTGACCCGAACAAAATCCAAATACACCATTCTGTACGCTGCCCCTCCTCTTATCATCCTAACCGAATTGAAGTTAATACACATTGCACTGTCTGCTATTCCAATTCATTTATTTCCCAGGACCCCAAACTATTGAACTCTATACCTTCCCAGTCCTCCCTTCTTCTTGTCACCTACAGGCTTAGAAAAGCCAAGCTTCGCATCACCTAATCACCACCTAATTTCCGTAGTCTTCATTATAACTGTTCAACTTTGGTGGTATCCTGTACTTTGGATCTTTGCCCTTCACCATTTCCCAGTGGGTCATGATTTAAAAAATAACTCAGCACAAGACATTCCACTACAGACAACTCAAACCAACAAATTAAACAAAAACACTATTATAACAGCCACCAACAGAGAATCTGAGGCATCTACAAATGGTAGTGGATCATCACAAGTTTAGCAAGGACACTAGCGATAAGTTCACCACTGCTCCCAAAAGGAAATCATGCTTCAAGGGAGCACAGGTGGGAAAATTGGTATTATACTTTTGTAGCCTTATTTCCAATCTGCCTTCCCTTTGAATGTTGGGAGTATGGATTGGTAAATTTACCATACAGTGTGGTATCAATATCAATATTCATACACAAGTTAATTTGTGCTGTATAGTACAAGCACAATGTTGTTCCAAGTTTTAGTTTCACTCATGCTGGTACGGCAAATATAACAACAACTTTTGGCTGGATTTTGATACTGGGGCGGGTTGGGGTCGTGTCATCCACTTCTCGTGTTATCCACCCGACTGCAATTGGATGTGGGAGATTGATGCGATTTTCACCAAATTGGGCAATTGAGTTCCAGCATGTGGGAACCCATGACCCAAATCGTGTTTTCAGTCTGAAAGTCGCCTCTGATGATGTCATCATTGTTGCTGCATTGAAGGTCTGCAAAGACTGCCTGGCCTTTGCTGTGAGAGGACCTGGATGCAAAATGAGCAGCAGCAGCCCTAAGTCTGCTCCCAGATATTTTTGCACCACCACTCCCAGATATGTCTCCCATCCACCACCACTCCCAGATATGTCATCTATCCATCCAGCCAGCCAAATGTGCTCCGCCAGGTTTCACATTCGTGGTTCACAACAGGTGTGCTTCACGTAGAAAAAGGGTTAAAATCACAAAGGCCTTTCAAAATGGCATTATAGAGGCAATTTAGTGCTTGTTAAGGGCCTTAACAGCCTATCCCGCCTCTTAGAGGTGGGATGGAGTTGGGACCAGCAGACACAATTTAATGAAAATTGCGTGGAGGCGTGATGGAGGAGGGCTTATGCCCGCCCGCCAGTTTTCGCAATTTTAACCCCCCACACACCTCCAAACCCACCTCCACGGGTCAATGAAAATCCAGCCCTTTATGTTTAAACAACTTGTGTGTACCTGTTCAAGGCAATCAAGGGATCAAAAATACTGCTCCTTTATTGAACATAACAAACCTAGATTCAACCTCTTTGCCTATATACAGCTCACAATTATGATTTTTAATGGATGGAAAAGGGAGTGCACCAATTATTTATTAATACTTGATGCTGATCGCTGGTCACTAGCACACAGAAAAGTGTTGCCACAATGTAACATTTTCACTGTTGTGTCTACCTCTAGTTTGAAGGATTCATCCTTACTGCCCCTTGTATTTCAGAGGCTATTGACCATTAATATCACAAACCTTAGGCTATGTCCTCCATAAAACTGCTGTAAAGATTTCCTGAGGTATTTTAATGCAAATTATCGTTATGCATTGAGCATGAGCTGCCATGCTGTGAAAATTACAAGTTAATTTGAGCACATCCCCACTATTGATTGCAGTTAAGGAATCAGGGTGTACAGAATTTTCTTTTTATCTCCATTTCTTTTAATCAAAGAATTTTAAAATAATAAGGTCAAGAGTATAATAAAGCAAATATTAACAGTTGGTTCTGAGCATTAAGTTCAACCATTTCTGTTTGGGTTATAGAAGTGACCTTGATTGTGCAGCATTGTCTTCAAGTTTCAACTTTGTCTTTAAAGAAACACTCAATGACTTCTGAGACTCCCAATTCAAGCATTTTCCAGTCCCATCATACCATATATATCATTTGTAAAACGATTTGTAGAGGTGTGACATATGGTGTATAGATATGATAGTAAATTTGTTACTAAGCATGGCCTCAACCCTCCCTATCTCTATAACCTTCTCCAGTTCTACAATGATCCCTCCAACCGTCTATTCCTCCCACTCTGGCCTCTTGTACGTTTCTCCTCCTTCCTCGCATTGGTGGCGGTGCTTTCAGCCACCTAGGCCCCACACTCTGGAATTCCCTCTCTAAATCCCTCCACCTCTACACTTCCCTCTCCTCCTTTAAGGCCCTGCTAAAAATTCACCTCTTTGACCAAGCTTTTGGACACTAATATCTCCTTCTTTAGCTCAGTGCCTATTTGTGTTTTGAGTGTGTCTCTAGGAAGTGTATGGAATGTTTTTCTACATTAAAGATGCTATATAAATGCAAGTTGCTGTTAAGCAATGAAAAAAAAATTGCACGATTTGTGATTTGACCTTCAAATGCAATTTTTAAAAAATCACTGAGGTTAATTTTCATATGGTTCCTGTACCGGGCACTGATAACAGTTGAATATTTATTGATATGAAAACGATGTAAAGCAAAATACAGTGGAATCCTGTTTTATATTCACGTGTTGCATAATTCACTTCCATAGATGATTTTTCATGCAACTCTTTTCATTCCATAACTAGGCACAGCAGAAAGTGCTCCTGTTTAAATGTTAAAAGCTGTCTCTCGTTCATTCATTCCTTTGCTGGAAGCAAAATAAATTGCGTGCTGAAGAAAACAAATGTTCCCCTGGCAACCACATTGCCACCAATGCACAGGAGACAAATATTAAGCAATTAAAGTACAGTGGTCCCTACAGTCACCGATGATACGAGAGCCAGCAATATTTTTGGCTGCTTTGAGAAGATTTCAGATATTCTATAGTGCTACTGTTCCCATCATTTCACCCAACATAATAACTGCAAATAAATTGGAGTGTAAAAGGACAAGATCACTTTTATTTATTAGGGAATTTTAATAAATATGTTTAATCGCTCTTTTGCATTTATAGTGCTGTTCACAGCTAAATTAATTTTGTGCTGCTGTTACTCTAGTTGCCAATGCATTTTGTATAAGCAGGGGTGTGCTAGTGCGTTGTTCACTCAGACAGATAAGCTGCATTAGTATGCTGTACACCAGTGTTATTATTCTCTTAATCAATAGAGGCACTAAATGTCCAATGTCCATTCTATTACTTACACCAAATGGAAGTGGTACAAGTGGTAGTAACATGATTACAGCCTATTTTCGTTGCCTGGATTGCAAGCTTCAAATTGAAAAATAGTGCTCATGGTACTATCATGACCGCACCAAAGAAAGGCCCACACCCCCTCAGGCTCTACACATAATGGATAACTTTATATTGATTAGTCTACAGTGCTTTCTTTAGAGACTTAGATTAACTAATCAGGTGCTGTTTGGCCTGTGTGCGGAGTTAAGTGGATTTAGAGCACTAGGAAGCCACAAATTAGACTCCTCGGGTTGTCCATGAAGGTGACTGCACACCTTGCCTTTGCTACCAGCACTTTTAGACCTCAGCTGGGGCAACAGTAGGCATCAAGTTAATCAGCCAGATCCAAATTATTATTTTTTTAAGTCACTGTTATGTTGTTCATGAGGATGTCCTTGTTATATTAGCTTCTAAATATTGCCACAGCAGAAACTGGAAAAAAAAGAGAGGTTATTTGCCAATTTAAACTGTCAACTTTTCTTTTTCTATTCAATATGCAGGCTGAGCTGTGTGGCTGCTTGCCCAAGGAGTGTGCTCAAAGCAACAGACTTGTAATTCCAACTGCGTTCGATTTAATGACCCATTTTCACCAAGGAGATGGAGTTATACAAAAAAAAAGCTCCAAAATGCTGTGGCTGAAAATAATATATGAAGAGTTCTGAGACAATGGATAATTTTGCTCAGTTAGAATGAATCCTTTGAAAGCAAAATTGTCCCGATTTCCATCTGAATGCTCCAGTTCAATTTTGAATGCTGATCATTGAGCTGCAGAAATTCTGTTCAGTTTATCTCTCCAAATGTATAATTAATAACTGAAGTGCATTGATAAAGATTAATATCATTTAAACAGGCTTTGAGTTGCTGATCATTGTTTCTGTTACAATAGCATTGTAAAATGAATATGGTATCAGAATCAACAGCAATACAGATGCAATTTCATATTGTGAAAGCCATAAATGAGGTAAAATCAGAATTTCCTTCCATCACAAACCTTGGACAGAAGGGACCTGTGATTGGATCTAATATTAACTGCTGTGCACTGATGTTGTATTTTGCTAACAATGGTACTGATCCTAAGTCATACACGGGCTTCTTCCTGGTTAAGCTTCATAGTACTGTACTGTGAAATACCTGTTCTTCCTGTCAGGTATTAAAAAGCCATACAGAAAACAAATTAGCTCGTCATAATAGGAACAATAAACCCAAGGAAACAAAAGGATAGCAACCCTAACTCCAGTTCTCCAACAGAGAGGCTCTGAATAGACAAACAATAAGAAAATCTACCTTTTATTTATATATTATTAGTAAATCACCATGACATCGCTCCCAGTGTATCCATGAACGTAAATCTGGTTCGGCATCAACTTAATTAAGTGATCTGTTATAGTTGTGTCAACTGTTGGTAGCACACTTGCCTCTGAGTTAGAAGGTGGTGGGTTCAAGTTCCACTCTCAGGGACTTGAGGACATAAAGCTAGGCTGACACACCAGTGCAGTGCTGAGGGAGTGCTGTACAGTCGAAGGTGCCGTCTTTCGGATGAGATGTTAAACCGAGGCCCTGTCTGCTCTCTCAGGCGGATGTAAAAGATCCCATGGCACTATTTCAAAGAAGAGCAGGGGAGTTATCCCTGGTGTCCTGGCCATTATTTATCCCTCAAGCAACATAATAACATAAACAGATGAGCTGGTCATTATCACATTGCTGTTTGTGGGCGTTTGCTGAGTGCAATGTTTGGCTACCGCGTTTCCCACATTACAACAGTGGCTCCACTTCAAAAGTAGTTCATTGGTTGTAAAGCGCTTTGAGAGGTCCGCTGGTTGTGAAAGGTGCTATATAAATGCAAGTCTTTCTTTCTTTACTTGTACATTTTAATATGCAAAATTGAAAATGAATTTAACATGTGTAGAGATTGTTTAAAAATGGAACATTTTGAAAGAGCAGTGACATTGGTCCCGATATTTTGATGGTTGGAGCAATGGCGGCTGGTGTGGCAATTTGTTTCTGTGGCTTTTAGATTTTAACAGGAGTGAGTGGCAAGGGCTCAGTCCACAGGTGCTGGTCGCTATATGGTTTGTTACTAATACCATTCTTCTTCTGAAAGGCTAGGCAGTAGAGACTGTCACTGAGGGTCGTGCTGCACAGATCCAGGCTGCCTCACTGGCAAATCACGCCAAAGGCCTTATCTTACTGACAGTTGGAGCAATGGCGGTCAGAGCAGCGCTTTGTTGCTGCAGCTTTTGATCAACTGGCAGTGACTCCTGGGGAATTACTCTTCAATCCTACAGCTTACAAGCTTTTAAAATCAATAGGAATTTCTCAAACTTGTTTCACTAAAACGCTGCTTGATTCTCAATTTGGCGGTCGGAACAATGGCGGCCGGAGCAGGGCTTCGTTGTTTTGGCTTTTAGATTCAACGGCAGTGATTCCCGGGGGATCCATCCACAGGGACCAGTGGCTGTCTGGTGTGTTACTAATCACTTCTTCATGTGGAAGTCTAGGCACCAACAGCAGCTATTTCAATATGGCCTCAGGAAATATTCAATTTCATGGAAATACAAAGTTCAATGCTCTGCCCTTTGAACTACTTCTGGACTCACTCACTTGTCTCCGCTCCTGGACATTAGTTCGTCATTAATTCCACCCAATCTATGTCACCTTTATCAGACCTCTGACTTTAACTCTGGATTCCCTACTCTTATCTCTTCTCTATTCCCTGTTTATTATCAGAACATATCTATCATGATCTTGCATGAAACCACGCCTGCGTAGCTTGAGTTTCCCCATGTCCATTCCCGTGCGTGTTTTGGCTGCCACTCTGGACCCAAGCCCATCATCTCTCTTTCTACTTTTCGCTCCCCTTTTTTTCTTCTTTTCTCTTTGCCCCTTCTAGACCCCTTCTCTCTTGTCGTCATGCCTCCTTTCGCTTTGACCCTTTCGGGTTACACTGCCCTCCCAAATCCCCATCCTTCAGCACTCCTTGGGAGTGAAATTCGGCTCCTTTGCGTCTGCCATTAGCGCCTCCGGGGGGGCGCTAATGGGGCACAAAGGGGTTATCACTTGGGGGAGGGGGGCAAAAAAAGGGCCTCCCATGAAATTTGGCGGGGCGTTGCTGAGGCGCTACCTGATAGCGCCACACCGCCGCCGGTAGCGCCCCGGGCCGCTGCGTCTCCAGCGATGATGTCATCACCGTGTGTGGTGACCCCTAAGCACCCTGCCGTGTCCCTATACCGCCCCGCAGCAGAAATTCGGCTTCGCGCCGCGAGGCTGCAGCGCGCAGTGTCAGCGCCAGCCTCGTAAGCCGGGCCGGCCTCTGCTTGCGGGGCGGTAGTTAACGGGGAGGTGCGGCCTTGACCCTCACTGCCATTTTCTTTTTTGGCCTACCTCCAGGTCGGCCCTCCGTGGTGTACCGTGGCGTGGTCCTGGCCACCATCACACAGCCCGGCACCGCGTTTTGGCGCCGGGCTACTGCAATGGCACCACACCACCCTGGTGGCCTAGTTGGGGCCATCGGATGTTGGGGAGCATAGGGTCTAATGAGAGGGAGGAACTGAATGAAATCAGTATTTGTAGGGAAATGATATTAGGGAAATTGATGCGATTGAAGGCCGATAAATACCCAGGGCCTGATAATCTACATCCTAGGGTACTTAAGGAAGTGGCCCTAGAAATAGTAGATGCATTGCTGGTCATCTTCCAAAATTCTATAGACTCTGGAACAGTTCCCATGGATTGGAGGGTAGCTAATGTAACCCTACTATTTAAAAAAGGTGGTAGAGTGAAAACAGGGAATTATAGACCGGTAAGCCTGACATCGATAGTGGTGAAAATGCTAGAGTCCATTATAAAAGATGTAATAGCAGAGCACTTGGAAAACAGTGATAGGATCGGACAAAGTCAACATGGATTTACAAAAGGTAAATCATGCTTGACTAATCTACTGGAATTTTTTGAGGATGTAACTGGTAGAATAGATAAGGGAGAACCAGTGGATGCGATGTATTTGGACTTTCAGAAGGCTTTCGATAAGGTCCCGCATAAGAGATTAGCATGCAAAGTTAAAACACATGGCATTGGGGATAAGGTACTGACTTGGATAGAGAACTGGTTGGCAGACAGGAAGCAAAGAGCTGGAATAAACGAGTCTTTTTCCGAGTGGCAGGCAGTGACTAGTGGGGTACCGCAGGGATCGGTGCTAGGACCCCAGCTATTCACAATATATATTAATGACCTAGACGAGGAAACTAGATGTAATATCTCAAAGTTTGCAGACGACACAAAGCTGGGTGGGCGTGTGTGCTGTGAGGAGGATGCAGAGAAAGTCCAGTATGATTTGGACAGGTTGGGTGATTGGGCAGATGCATGGCAGATACAGTATAATGTGGATAAATGCGAGGTTATCCACTTTGGTGGCAAAAACAGGAAGACAGATTATTATCTGAACGGCAATAGATTGGGAAAAGGTGAAGTGCAACGAGACCTGGGTGTCCTTGTGCACCAGTCGCTGAAGGTAAGCATGCAGGTGCAGCAGGCGGTTAAGAAGGCAAATGGTATGTTGGCCTTCATAGCGAGAGGATTCGAGTACAGGAGCAAGGATGTCTTGCTGCAGTTGTACAGGGCCTTGGTGAGACCACACCTTGAGTACTGTGTGCAGTTTTGGTTGCCTTATCTGAGGAAGGATGTTCTTGCCATGGAAGGAGTGCAGCAAAGATTCACCAGACTGATACCTGGGATGGCAGGAATGACGTATGAAGAGAGATTGAGTCGATTAGGCTTATATTCGCTAGAATTTAGAAGAATGAGAGGCGATCTCATTGAAACTTATAAAATTCTAACAGGACTAGACAGACTAGATGCAGGAAGGATGTTCCCGATGGCGGGGGAGTCCAGAACCAGGGGTCACTGTCTAAGGATAAGGGGTAAGCCATTTAGGACTGAGATGAGGAGGAATTTCTTCACCCAGAGAGTGGTGAACCTGTGGAATTCTCTACCACAGAAGGAAGTTGAGGCCAATTCATTAAATATATTCAAGAAGGAGTTAGATATATTTCTTAAGGCTAAAGGGATCAAGGGATATGGGGAGAAAGCAGGGACAGGGTACTGAATTTGGATGATCAACCATGATCTCATTAAATGGCGGAACAGGCTCAAGGGGCCGAATGGCCTACTCCTGCTCCTATCTTCTATGTTTCTATGTTTTTATCGGATGCCCTGCACAGTGCGCAGTGGCCCTCCCTTTTACCTGAGGAGCCTTCGCGGAGCACTGCCGATCGCGCCCCGATATCGCCTCGGTTACCGCTCCACTTCCTGGGCGGGACGGTAAGGCGAATTTCACGGCCGGGGCGGGACTTCCTCGCCGGCCACAGGATGTTCCGCCTCGCCAGCATTACCGTTCCGAAACGGGGCGCTACCGAATTTCACTCCCCTTGTCTTTCCTACTGTCCTGCCACCATCCCAGGTTTGACTCCCTGTTTGATAATCCTACAGCTTTCCTCTGTGCCTCTCTTGGCATCTTCCAAAGGGCCCATTGAGGCATTCAGCGCTGCCTCCTTAAGAGCAGCAACCCCAATTGCCCCATCCTACTCTCTCCCTGGCCTACCCGCACGGCACGCCTGCTGGGGGCTAATCTTGCCAACCTCGTGCTTGTCCCACTAACCGCTCCCAGCGCTTACTCATTGGACTCTGCCAGTGGATTGGCTATCACCGCCCCTCTCTGCATCTCCCTCCAGAATGTGCGTTCAGTTATGATCAAGGCCCTTGCCATCCATAAGCTTATTGTGGATGATCACATCGATATCATGGCCTTGACAGAGACTTGGCTGAGGGGTGATGACACCTTTCCCCTTAATTAAGCTTCCCCACCTGGCTATATCTCCCACCACTTGTCCCGCTCAAACCGTCGTGGTGGTGGTGTAGGCCTTTTTAATAAATCACACCGTGGTCTGTCTCTCTACTCCTCCAACGGTACCAGGCTCAATCTATTGGAAGATAATTATGGCACAAGAAGTTGAGCTTTATTCGTGAAAAAAAAATAACAGCAATCGACCAATGCTTGGCCTAGACATTCACGGATTTTAATTATTGCTTTGCACTGTGCGTATTGAAAGTGTCCCAGTCATGAGTGAGTCCCACCACTGGCTGCTGCAACCAGAGCTGGATGGTTTGTGACTGCTGCAGGAGCAGGAGGATGTCCAGTCACTTAGGTCCCTCCCACTCCAGATTGAGCCCATCTTGAGCTCCAAGGTGGTCCTTGGTGACCACAGCCATTTGACTGCCTCATAAATAGCTGAAAATGCATTTTGAATCCCTGTTCCTACCATCAATAATACGTTTTCTATTGTTCTTTTATGTTTCTAATAAGTGGGCCTCAAAATTATTTAAATGATTTTGACTTGATTTAGGAGTGGGGCTTAGCTGGTTGGCAATAAAATAACAGATAAACCCACGGAGGAAAAGATCGTGGGTTCGGAGGGAAATGGATGGTTGGCTGATCACGGCAGCGAGGAGAGAGGCCGCGGCAGAAGATTTGTTTCAGGGGCTGGGGGAAGCACTCCTGCTCCTCCTGGCTCACAAGTAGGTGATATAAAAAGCTTTTACCTGCTTGATCCGACTGCACCTGTCTCCATTTAGCTGCCTGGTTTCGCGAGCCCTGGGCAACATGGCCGGCCAGCGGTACATGCTCCCGACTGGCGTAACAATGGTGGCAGGCGCATACTCAGCGGGTCGGGGTCGTGTTACCTGACTTTTAATTTTTAACCCTGCCACCCCTCTTCCACCCATCCTGGGGGGGTTAATATCAATCCCATTATTGAAAGGATATTTACTAGTCCTATCCCCTTTGGGACTATCCCGGATCAGGCCTATTTCTCAGATGCTCACTTTCAACTAAAGGTTGAGGTAGCCGAATCCTAAAGACACTTAACTGGGTCTGAAGGTCCAGTCTATCTCTCCCTAAAGGAAAGGAGCAATCCGAGAATGTTACCGTCCTCCAGATAGCACTTTTAATAAGTTTAGCCAGACTGTAACGTCCCGGATATTATGAGGGTCCAGAGATCTCCCCTCAGAAATGTACCTCTTCACCAAAGAGTGTACAGAGATTGGGTTCACGAGAAGACTTATGTGAGACAATTCTAAAAAAATATAGAGATTTATTAAAAGAACCGATGTGCAATTTACAGTTGGTGAATCAATCAATCGCAACGTTAACAGTTCTAAAAAGAGAAAAAATACAATCTTATTTTTAACAGAGAATCATACTTTTAAATCTTAACTTCGCTACAGTATTATAGTTCTTAAGTTTTTCTATACAGGATATCCAGCAATTATCAAATTACCTTCAATCCCCGAGGTAGAGAGTGGAAGACTACAGAGCTACCCCTGCAGTCGAGAATCACTTTGCCCGAGTTGGATATCTCATTCGAGACCTCAATATTTATATCCTTTTTCAGTTGTATTTCATAAGATTTCTGTTGATCCAAGTTAATTATCACTAATCATCTTTTAGTTGACCCGTGCAATTCTTACTGCCACATCAGCAATAGTGATTTTGAGTTTACCATATATGTGCAAAGGGCAGATGTCCCTTACCTCAAGTGTCATCCTTAAGAGGTTTAATCAAGATCATTTATCCAGGGTTGACCATTGTCCTGTTTTAATAAGGTTACCCATTCGAGGCCAACGATTCTTCTGTTTTAATAAGGTTACTTATTCAGGGTCAACAACTTGTCCTGTATCAATAGCCAGAATTCTTTCATAGCTATTTCATAGTTAGGTTTCTAAATTTCGAAACCCAGTTTGTCATGGTTTAAAGAATTTATAAGGTAGAGTTCCTTATAAGGTACTCTTCCGGGTCAACCACTGTCATATCTCAACAAGCCCAGAATTTTTTCATAAGGTAGTGTATTTTTCTAAAAAGGCTATATAATGTATTTTTCTAAAAAGGTTATGTAGTTTATTTTTCTAAAATGGTTATATAGTGTATTTTTCTAAAAAGGTTATAAGGTAGAATTCCTTCACATTATGACTCATGGAAAAAGTAGGTAACTAATGCACTTCAGCCTTCACTTAGGGCTATAATTGTAAGCATTCAAAATAACAGCTTACCCAGTAATGATAGGAACTAAATGTGGCTGAAATGATGTAAAGGCTCATCAGCAATTTTGAAAAGACCCATAATAAAAGATTACGGGCATAGTTGGTGAGGGAAGACTGTGGCCAGAATCTTTACCTTGGAGTCGGGTTGTGTGCGTGTGGGCTGCATAGCAGGCCGGGAACCAATAGACGTGATCAGCGTGTTCTGCAGTGCGACTTTTACTTGATGGCACCAATTAAACAGTCATGTGTTGTTTCCCAGCCCAATTAAACGCAGCAGGTCTGATGACGTCATTGATGACTTGTTTCCAGCGTAGATATTTAAAGCAGCCTTGCACACATCTCATTTGAAGGTTGATGTAGGAATGAATAAGTTGATATCCAGAGGTCTGAGTAGCGTGATAAAACTGATAAAAGTGTGGGTCATGGAGACATGGCAGAGGGCCACACCAAGATTCAACGATGCCTCCCTTGAAGTTCTGGTGCAGGCAGTAAGAGCACGCAGCGAGGTCCTCTTCCCTGGCGATAAACGCAGAAGACCACCCAAAGACACAAAGAGGGCATGGTTGGAGATCACAGAGGAGGTCAGCAGCAGGGATGTGGTCAGGAGGACGTGGATCCAGTACCGCAAAAGATTCAATGATCTCATGAGGTCAGGAATCTACCAAAATTCCCTGAATTCTGGAAAGGTCCCAGCGGATTGGAAAACCGCAAATGTAACGCCCCTATTTAAGTAAGGAGGGAGTCAGAAAGCAGGCAACTATTGACCAGTTAGCCTAACATCTGTCATTGGAAAAATGCAGGAGTCCATCATTAAGGAAGTGGTAGCAGGACATTTAGAAAATCATAATATAGTCAAGCAGAGTCAGCATGGTTTTATGAAAGGGAAATCATGTTTGACAAATTTGCTGGAGTTCTTTGAGGATGTAACGAGCAGGGTGGATAAAGGGGAACCAGTAGATGTCGTGTATTTGAATTTCCAGAAGGCATTCGATAAGGTGCCACATAAAAGTTTACTACAAAAGATAAGAGCTCACGGGGTTGGGGGTAATTATTAGCATGGATAGAGGATTGGCTAACTAACAGAAAACAGAGAGTCGGGATGAATGGGTCATTTTCAGGTTGGCAAACTGTAACTAGTGGGGTGCCGTAGGGATCAGTGCTGGGGCCTTAACTATTTACAATCTATATTAATGACTTGGATGAAGGGACCGAGTGTAATGTAGCCAAATTTGCTGATGATACAAAGATAGGTGGGAAAGCAAATTGTGTGGAGGACGCAAAGAATCTCCAAAGGGATATAGATAGGCTAAGTGAGTGAGCAAAACTCTGGCAGATGGAGTTTAATGTGGGAAAATGCGAGGTTATCCACTTTGGTAGGAAAAATAAAAAAGCAATTTATTATTTAAATAGGGAGAGATTACAAATTGCGGAGGTACAGAGGGATCTGGGGGTCCTTGTACATGAATCACAAAAAGTTAGCATGCAGGTACAGCAAGTAATTAGGAAGGCAAATGGAGTGTTGTCCTTTATTGCAAAGGGAATGGAGTATAAAAGTAGGGTAGTCCTGTTACAACTGTACAGGGCATTGGTGAGACCACACCTGGAGTACTGCGTACAGTTTTGGTCTCCTTATTTAAGGAAGGATATACTTGCATTTGGAGGTAATTCAGAGAAGGTTCACGAGGTTGATTCCGGAGGTGAAGTGGTTTGTCTTATGAAGAAAGGTTGAGCAGGTTGGGCCTATACTCATTGGAGTTTAGAAGAATGAGAGGGGATCTTATTGAAACATATAAGATTCTGAAGGGGCATGACAGGGTAGATGCAGAGAGGATGTTTCCCCTTGTGGGGGAATCTAGAACTAGGGGGCATAGTTTCAGAATAAGGGGGCACCCATTTAAAATGGAAATGAGGAGGAATTTCTTCCCTCAGAGGGTCGTGAATCTTTGGAATTCTCTTCCCCAGAGAGCTGTGGAGGTTGGGTCATTGAATATATTTAAGGTAGAGATAGACAGATTTTTGAATGGTAAGGGAGTCAAGGGTTATGGGGAACGTGCAGGGAAGTGGAGTTGAGGCCAAGATCAGATCAGCCATGATCTTATTGAATGGCGGAGCAGGCTCGAGGGGCCAAATGACCTATTCCTGCTCCTACGTCTTATGTTCTTATGTATGTTTATGAAAGGTGAGTGCAATGCCCGTCACCACAACCCCATCACTCTGCCTTCCCAGAATGGGGCATCAAAAAAGTAGGTGATGGGCAGTAAAACCAAAACAGAACCGGTGTTGAAGATGATTGAGCAGGAGAGAAGAGGTGAACCCATAAAAATAAATAGAAAAAATGAAAAAAAGAGGTAATAATTTTTTTGAAACTTACCTGCAGAGAGTTGAAAATGGAGCAATGAACAAACTGGTGGGTGGAGCTAGGTGATTCGCATTACAGCATCACCAGTGCTGGAGGACTGTGTAGCAGGCATTACAGTTTTACCTAAAATAATAGAAGATGTTATTGTTACACTTTAGGCATTACCAAATGTCATAAGTGTTATGAAATCATGACAATGAGAAATAGATGCGACAAACAGGAAAACTCAAGCATTTTAATATTATAGTATAATAACTTCGCTACCTCTCTTTCCTCCTTTAAGACGCTCCATAAAACCTACCTCTTTGACCAAGCTTTTAGTCATCTGCCCTAATATCTCCTTATATGGCTCGGTGTCTAATTTTGTTTTATAACGCTTCTGTGAAGCCCTTTGGCTCATTTAATTACTTTAAGAGTGCTATATAAATGTAAGTTGTTGTTGTTATAGATATGTATACGTTTTATGTCTGTCTTACTTTAGACCTCAAATTTCAAAGTGTCAGATTTTGTTACAGATGCAAAAGAACCTTAAAAAAACAAAAGCCACTTATTTCCTTTGTTTTTTGGCTTTGGGGAATTAACCCAGGAAATTATAATCAAATGTCGCGCCAAAACGATACCCTCGAATTGACCTCACAATGTTCCCAAGCGGAACCTATTCACAGCAGAATAGCAGAATAGAATTCTAGTCACAACAATTAGATATTTTGGCCTTATAAAGGCACAGCTCCACCAAGCCAGCAGATTAATATACTTGTTATAATGCTCTTGTGAAAAAGTATAGCTTCAACTTACCATGAGCAATTCCTTGGGAGATCTATTAACTAAAAATGTAATACTGTTTCAGAATGTGTCTGAGGCTTTGCCATGCTCTCAGGGTTTGAATGACTGCGTAATCGGTTTGAATTTTGGTCTCAGGGTTTATGACATCAGATGGACCCCTTCAGAATATTGTCTTGCACCAGACTCCCAGCTATCTTTTATTTCACTTTGCATACATTGTCCAAAATCTTCAACAGCTTGACAAAAATACTGTGTTTATTAAACCTTTCCCCTTAGATATACATCTAGTTAGCAGAAAGAAACTTGCACAAAGTGTAAATTCAACTTTGCAATGTGTTACTTTTTATGCTATCTTAATTAATGGAATACATCCATTTTGTGCACTTTTACTTTTAGTGCAGTGACATTTTAACAAGAGAAATGTGATAAAGTTTAACAGACGTACAGAGATAAATAATGATTGAAACATACACTGCTAAACCAAGCGAACTCAATATAGTCTGTTAAAATATAATTGGTTATTCTATATACTATTGATTATCTTGTCAGTCGCTGCACATACCTTTAGTCACTTACATTAATGTTAATTACACAGCAGGTGGTCGAGCTGAAAATGATCTGCAATACAAAGGTATATTTTAATTTCTACAGAATGGATGATATAATTCCCTGTTAAAGCAAGACAGCCACTTTAATTAATCATAAATTGTGCAATATAAGTTCTTCACAATTGTGTTTTGCGGGAAGAACAAAAACCTTGCACGCACAACTGCAGGAAGTAAGAGCACAGGGCACCGCACTTTGACCAGCAAGTTTGTTTCCAGTGCATATTCTCACAATCATTTCTATGACAAGACCTTTCTGTTAACAGTGAACATTTTCACTTCCATCATGTTATTTCTTATACTATCTTAATTTTTGGAATACATCTAGTTTGTGCACTTTTACTTTTAGTGTAGTGACATGTAATGGGGAAAATGCTATCAATTTTGACAAAGACTTTCATACAGAGATGAATAACAATTGAAACATGCACTGTTAAAACAAATGAACACTGCATCCCAGCAATCTAAATTGATTGTCTCCTGTAGCCAATGCCTCACATAATTAGTCTCTCTCCACAGGTGCTGCCTCACCTGAGTATTTCCAGCATTTTCTGTTTGTATCTCACATATTAGTGGTTCACATACCAATAACCCCACAAGTGCCTTAGTAAGTTATCTTTTCAAAAGCTGGCAAGAG
Source organism: Squalus acanthias (assembly GCA_030390025.1). Lineage (NCBI taxonomy): Eukaryota > Metazoa > Chordata > Chondrichthyes > Squaliformes > Squalidae > Squalus > Squalus acanthias. The sequence continues at coordinate 104,406,062 of CM059430.1, read as the reverse complement.
ATGTGAGGGCAAATTTTCATCTTCACCGCCTGGGCAGCAACCTGGCATCGCAGATCACCTGCCCATCGTAGAACCCGCCCGATTTTCATTCCACTCATTTCAAGCGCTGAGGAATTTAGGATATAAAAACAGAAAATGCTGGAAATACTCAGCAGGGTCAGGCAGCATCGGTGGAGAGAGAAACAGAGTTAACATTTCAGGTCGATGGCCTTTCGTCAGAACTGGAAGAAGTTAGAGATTTAACAGTTTTTAAGCAAGTGCAGGGGCAGGGAAAAAGTCCAAGGAAAGAACAAAAGGGAAGAAGGTTTGGGATAGGGTGGAAGGCAGGAGTGATTAAATGACAGAAGGGATGATGGTGCAAGGCAAAAGGGGATGGTAATGGGACAAGTACAGAAACAAAAGATGGGTCTAGAGGAGCTGCAAATGGTTACAGCAGAATCATTTTCAACTCTTGCTGCTCAAGAAAATGGGAGCAGTGGTTATGATCTATTTATGATCAAGGAATTTATGTTGGACAAGTGGTGTTGCAGCCAACAAAAGAGAGATGTATGGGGAGAGATTTATGCTCAGCAAGAGTGACACAGATTTCAAAGTCATTGAAACATATAGAAACACGATTATTTGTCAACGTGACAAATTTCAAATGAGGTAACATTTTAAATCAAAATGAGCATGCTTGGTGATTGATGTCTGGCAGATCTGTTGTTGAATACATCTTCAAGACTTCTCACACAACCATAACAGTTAGTTGTTTAGCAATAGCAAGCAGAAGGTGAGAACAAATAGCAAAAGCTCTGGCTGGAGTGCAGTGACTGGCACGGTTCTTCAGATAGTTGTTAGGTCCTCCGCTGTTCATACTAATCAGAAATGGTATGGGAGGACACTTCCTGTAACACCATAAAATTTACTGCTGACATCAAGCTATATGACCAGGTGATAAGAATAATAGAGAGTAATAACATTCAAAGGGATCTGGACCAGTTTCAGTGGGTGATCTAAAGTTACGTGGATGTGAATGTAAATGTAAATAAATGTAATATCATGAACATTGGAACAGGAAATGTGCAATTTGTTCAAATTGGCCTGGAATTTCCTGACAACTTCCGCCACAGTAATGGTGCATCTACTAGTGCAGAACTTCCGGGAAATTATGATGTGAGATTTATACTAGTTTTTACACGACACCAAAATTTCCTGGGCCATTTGTGCGGCTCCGCAGAAACCATTGCTGAAACCCTAAAAAAAAGGAATATGCAAGTCCTGCGCCCATTCTAAACAGTGCCGATCACTAGATTTATGCCAGCTTGCGTGAACACTATTACATAAAGGAGCAGGTGGGCTCAAATTATTGCAATGGTTAGTTATGGGCAAAGAAAAGAGTGTTAATCCTTTTGTCCCATTTAAATGTGAGGATCTGGAAATTGAGCAACTATTTAAATTAGTGGCAAGTATCATAATCAGTGGTTTTCTTCGCAGTTATCACCCGATGGGAAGCGTCCACTGGGTTTACACATAGTAGGAAAGAATTGCAATTGGGTGGGTTGTAGCATTTCAAAATGTTTACTATCTCAGGATAATAATTAGAATGGAAAGTTTTGTAGTTTATTGATGAGAACAAAGTGGGTTTGGGAAATCCTCCGGCAGAATTCTAGACCTTCGGTCATTCCAAGATTAGAACCAAAATCAATAAGCACATCGGCCGAATGTTTCAATACTTTGTAAAAATGCAGAAAGTTTGCAAAGCTAAGCCTGGTTTCATTGGTTCCAGTCGCCCTACCTGTAGAGGCTTCTCCTTTTGTAGATGGAGAGGTTGAGGTGATTGTTATATATTTGGGTGGATTTGTTGCATCTGAATTCAAAAATCCAAATACTTCACAGCATCATGGAACAGAAACTGTTATTAATAAATCCATTAGCAGTGGTGAGAATGGAAAAAAAAGATTTGGATCTGGTCATTGACCACTCACTGAAAGTATCTATCAATGTAAAGTTTTATCCACAAGATTAAACAAGTACAGGAATCTATCTTGAAGCTATCAGGCTACTAATCAAAAGATTATTTGCAAGGCCACATTTGGAATATGTACAGTTTCAGACATTGATGATATGACATGGAATTAAAGAAGTGTGACCAGTGAGGTTTAGTTGATCAGGTATGATATCTAACCCATCACCCCTTCCCCACCTCCGTCTATTGTTTTCTTTGGGCCATCTTTAATCATTCAGTTTTCTAGCACATTCGATCTGCCACCATTCCAGACCAGGACCTTTACAGAGGAGTAATTATTAGCGTTCCTCCTGAATTGGGTTGCCCAATGCAGCTTTTATCTTCATCAGGTCTTTTGTTTCTTTTCCATCCGTGCTCCTTGGCAAGTTTTTAATGAGGAATATTGGGACTATGAGGAGTAAGTACAGAATTGTTTCATTAAATCAGATCTCCATGCCTATGAAGAATGAAACTAGAGGGATGAATTTCCATAAAGTTTCTCCAGCACACCCACCTTAACTTTGGAAGAAGATCTGAGGATACCCCAGAAAAAGCAGTATAAATACACCCCTATTTATTTATGTAACATTTACAGTTTTATCACACATACAATGACATCTCAAAAATGTAATAGCCTCACATTGGGATATTATTCTTTTTTCGTGGCAGAAAAGACCGTGATTATAGCAAGGGTTTTGAATATTTGTATTTGTCTGTTACTCATTGCATATGCATTTTTATAAACTGGTCAAGGGTTACCAAAATTGTTTGATCAAATTCAGCTTCCATCCCATAATTCTTTAGAAATCAGAGCTCTTCCTATTTTGAGCAATTATTCTAAATTACAATATAAATGTTCTGGGTTCTTTGAAAAAAAATGGAAGTGGATAAATATTTGAGACAGAAAAAAATTAAAAGGGTATAGGCAAAGGGCAGGAGAATGGGACTAAGTGGGTAGCGATTCTATTCCATAAACATAGATTCTATCAGATTTGTGATACTTGGAATTCTGGAGTCTGCTCTGGGTAGGACCACAATGAAACCTAAACTGTCTCAGATTGACCTGCCCTGATCGGCAGTGTAAACAGGGCGTCAGTCAATTTCCATTTCAGACTGCAATTCCTTGATTTTAACTCAGGGGTGGACCGATGCACGAGGGGGCCTAGGGCAAGTGATACTCTTGCAGGCTGAGGTTCAGTGAGATTTCAGATCCTGGGTCTCATTTATATATGAAAGATCAGACACCAGTCCGAACCCGGCACGTATCACTGCCATGGCTGGCGGGTGGGAGTAGGAATTCGGGCACCAGGAGGCTGTCACCGGGCACTCGCAGGAATGGTCCTCGGCAGGAGGTGAGTTCATGAGAGGGCTCCAGAAGGGGAATCCCTGTCAAGGGAGAGGGGCAATCCTGCTCCACCTGGCTCACTAGGAAATCAAAAAATAATATTAAAACTTACCTCGCAGGGCTTCTCCAGGTCCTGTCTGTTGTTGGCAGCAGGTTTGGCCCAGAGAGAGAGCCACAATTGGTCCCCCACTCAGGCCTCAGGTTAAAATGGCAGATCGCTCGCCAAATGAAGTCATCAAGGCCCAACCTGCATATTTAAAGAGGACCCCGCTGGCTTGCAGTCAATTTAAAATTGCAGTCAGCCAGTTCGGGGCAGGCAAGCAGTAGGTAAGTTCTCCACTCCATTTTAACTGACCCCACTCTCCCTGGCCTGGATTCCGTCAGGTGGGAGGAGTTAAAATCAAGGCCTATATTTTTATTTTACCTCTAATCAGGTCTATCATATTACATTTTTAGATAATTTACCTTCTATTGTTAATTAACAATTAGAAGAATGAACAAAACTCTTTGGGGGAGAAATTGGATTTATGCTCAATCTGGGTGGTGAGGCAATTCCTTCATGTGCCAGGCCTGAGGCCCAAACCAAATTAGACATCAGGCCTTATTTGAATAAAACTGGTGTGCTGCATGTACCAATCGAACGTCCCAATGCAGCTCAATGGTCGGGGCCTAACGAAGTCCATCCGGCTCTGATGCTAAGGTGGCCTGCAGGGTAAGTCTGGGGGGGAGGGGAAGAGAAGGGGGAGGTGAAACAGAGGGAGGTGAGCCTGGTCCAGCAGCGGCCCACAGTAATTTTGTTGTAAAATGTAACCTTTAAGAAGCTTTGTGGCCATTTCTTGAGCAGCCTCCAGTGGTCCCTTTAAAGTCCACTGGTTAGGTCATTCAAGACCTGGTACAACTAGGCACAGAATGCACAATACCACCTCCGCCAAATTGTATCTGAATTTTGGATTGGGGGTCCTATAACTGGCATCAGGATACTAATTTACATGAGAAAGGCTCATTCTAATGCCTATTTCAGGCAGGTTCCTTGGACACTTAAAAGGCATCCACTTCGAATATCAGCAGGGCAAATCATGGGCAGGCGGTCTAACCCCAAATTTGCAGTTCCTACGACCATTTTACATTTTACACCCAAAAAATGGGCAAAATAATGTTACATTTTCCACCCAACCCCAATTACTTTTATAATTATTGAGTTGAAGTACATAGATGTTTTCATATTTCAGTTGCCTAAAAATCTTCACATCTCTTGCAAGATATATAGAATTTGGAGACTGGACACTGAGTGAGTTGGAACAGCGCTTTTACCCCAAAGAGCTCAAATCCAGCTTAGCCTATGAAACAAGACAGTTCCCTGTGTTTGATGGTTTAGTGTCCTGGAGAAAAAGAATTGAAAATAGATTGTAAAAGAATGAGAAGCAAATGTGACAGCAATCAGATAACTGAAACATTGTACCAGATATTGCCCATTTCCATGTAGAAGTGCAAACATGTTTAACAGTTTGCCCACATCTGTCTCTCCATTCCTGAAATTAATCCACCCACATCTGTTCTCTGTCACTTATAGCAATGGCAGGATTATTCATCCTCACTGCTAACACTTAAGGAAAATGCATTCAGTTCCAAGGCTTTTTCTGCAAATGTCTTCAATACAACTGCAAACTGTCATGTTACTGAAAATAGATTAACATTTCATCAATATGGTGAATTACGTACAGTCCACAAATCATAAGGGACCAAACCTTGTTGGAGCAGGGGATCTTGCACCTTGTGCCATTAGTTAGACCTTTTCCTGCACCCTTCAGCTTAAATATGATTATGCTTTAACTTGCTGGAAGTGAGAGCAGATAACAGCACTGCAAGGGCAAGGAGGCGTCTGGGAACTTAGTGAACGGTAGAGATTTAATGATTGAGAAAAAAACAGAGGAATGACGGAGAAGGAGGGTGAATTAGAGTCAAATCAGGGGCAGGAAGAGAAATATATATAAGGAAAGAAAGATTGGATTAAGAGAGAGACAGAGAAAAGAGACAGAAAAGAAAAGAAAGAAAAACATTTAAAAACTTAAAGGGGGAAAAATTAGGTCGCGCCCCATTTGGGGCGCAAATATCGTCTGGATGCAAAAATTAGCGCTTGGCGCTAATTATCGCCACTGACTGGAAACTTCACTTTTACCGCCCCGGGAGGTGAGTGGAGCGCTAAATCAGGCGCTGCACACCTGTCTTAAGGCGCAAAGGCCAAGCAGTGAGGCGCTAACTCAGCGCGCGAGCGCAGCGCAGGTGCTGCCAGTTAGCGAGGGAACACAGACACACTGGCGCCGGCCAGTTCTTAAAGCGGTGGTGGGCAACTTGCTCCCCAGCCACACCCTGCTCATTGCAGCCTTGAATCTCGGCCTGGAGAGACCTGTGAATCCATTTTGCTGCCAAGGATGGAGAGGGTGAGAGAACGAGCTCATCGCTTCACCGAGCGGGCCTTGGATGCTCTGGTTGGCGCGGTGGAGCGCAGAAGATCTATACTCTTCCCTGAGAGTGGCAGGAGGCCTTTGCCACGCGAGTACAGAAGAGTGTGGAGGGAGGTGGCTCAGAGCGTCTCCTCCAGGAGCATGGTGCCCAGGACCCATGTTCAATGCCACAAAAAGTTCAACGACCTCACTCGGGTCGTCAGGGTGAGTGGCTTTTTCTCAATGCCTCTCCATCCCTCCATCTCAACCTCACTCTATGGCCAGAGGGTCTTAAAACCCCAATGCACAACACTCATCCAACACCTATGGCCCTTTCATGAAACACACACACACATTCCACACTTTGCATACAGTAAGGGCTATTCACCTATGGGAGGCACATCAGGCAAGACCATGGCTGCATACAGTAAGGGCTATTCACCTATGGGAGGCACATCAGGCAAGACCATGGCTGTATATTTACTCAGATGCTGTCCTTTTACTTGCAGGCCAAGCTGGCGCATAATAGGAGACTGCAGCAACGGACAGGTGGAGGGCGGCCTCAGCTGCAACCCCTCAGCGATCTTGAGGAGCGCGTCCACAGGATTGTGGCAAGCCGGGTGATCGGTCCCGTCGCCACTGGAGACGCCGACCCCGTTCTGGACAGCAATGGTAAGGTCATCACCTTTTTGTCCTCTGTCCTTCCACTTGTCCCTCACAACACCAGCCTTTGACACTTTCAATCCAACTTGCTAACTCGCTGCACTTATTCCTCCCTTACTGCCACCCTGTCCTCACGCTAAAGCCACTCTTGTACCTCCCTGCTTTCAGATGGTGATTCACCAGCTGAGGAGACGGGCCCTCAAGCTGCCAGTGGGAGTGAAGCTGCAGCCGAGGAGGAAGAGGAAGCCGGAGCATCAGTGCCACCCTCTCCCGAGGAAGCCCATGCCCACACTGGGAACACGCCTTCCCTGGAGGGGAGCAGGGGGGAAGGGTCTGATGATGGTGAAGCTCCAGGACCCAGCGGGCTGCAGCAACGCCATGGGGGTAGGGAAGAACGGGGGCCTTCTCCCCAGAGGGAGAGTATGCCAGCGACTCCTACTGCAATGGACGCAGAGGAGGAGCGGCTGATCGCAGAAATGAACACCCAGGCGGTGGGCATGCACACTGAGCTCATGGGTGCAGTGGGAAGGGTGCCCGAATGCATTGAGTCACTGGCAAGGAGTGTGGAGCACTTCGCTGTAGCACAGGCAGATGCCACACTAAAGCTTAGTGCTGCAATTCAGTCACTGACTGCCGTGATCCCATCTCTGACTGCTCTCATGCAGACTCAGATTGAGGCCACGCGAGCACTGACTGCTGCCATCCTCGATGGTTCGTTCACATTTCCCCGGGGCTCTCACCGCGCCGCAGCAGGTCAGCAATCTGTGCTCCAGCAGATTGCTCCGGATGCTGAAGTGCTGCCCCGTGGGAGTGCCAGTGTGTCGGTCGAGCAGGGAGTTGCTGTCCTCTCTCACGATGACAGCATTCCTGCTGCCAACACTGTCACTTCTCCACTGCACTTGCCACCGCCTGTAGGACAGACTGCTGCCGCCCATGCAGAGTTGGTGCAGTCTGCAGCCGGGCCCTCCAGGCCCAGAACTGGTCGAGGCCGTCCTTCAGGGGCATCTGCAGTGTCAGGGTCTGACAATCAGCAGCCTTCCACCAGCCTTGCTGCAGCCACTGAGGTCCCATTACGGAGGAGCAGTAGGGTTAGAAGGGGGGAAGTGCGCAAGGGAAGGAGATCACCCTCGAAGGGCAAAAAGTAGGAGGTGTGACAAAATGCTGGTCATTTTTTTATTAAAGGCCGTGGTTCGTGGTCCAACTTTTGTCTAGTGTTTTGGACATTATCTACAGGTTGTGAGAACTAGTTATGTTAATGACATTTTTTTTGTGTTTTTTTCTATGAGTTTGTCATGAGGAATTGACACACACAGAGTTTGTAAAATAAATAAGTTTTTGTATTCAAAATTTACATGTTTGGTGTTTGGAATCATTGGTGCCTTGGCCGGCTTAGTGGTTGCGTGCTGGGTTCATTGATGTTGTTAGCAATGGCAGAAGCCATTTCCACAGCAGGGGCCCTAGAAGCGGCTTGCTATCAGCCGTTGACGGATGGCCCTTGCAGTTTCACCATTGTGGGCTGCCCTCCCGCCTTGGTGCTGCTGATGATCATCCTCCTCGTCCTTTTCCTCCTCTTCCTCCTCCTCCTCTGGTGGTGCTCCAAGGCCTGGTGGCATTGGCTGGGTCCTGACGATTGCCATGTTATGCAACATGCAGCACACAACTACGAAGTTGGATACTCGCTCAGGCGAGTACTGCAGGGCTCCTCCAGAATGGTCGAGACAGCGGAACCGTTGCTTCAGCATGCCGATTGTGCGCTCAATGATGTTCCTGGTAGCTTGATGGCTCTCGTTGTACCGCAGCTCAGCAGGGGTGTTGGGCGTACGGAGCGGTGTCATCAGCCAGGTGCTCAATGGATAGCCCTTGTCCCCGAGAAGCCAACCAACTGGCTGATGCGGTGCCTCGAAAAGTTCTGCCACAGTAGTCTGGCGCAGGATGAAAGCATCGTGGCAGCTGCCAGGATAGTGGGCATTGACAGCGAGTATCAGCTGTCTGTGGTCACAGACCAACTGAACATTCAAGGAATGGAACCCCTTTCTGTTCCGGAATTCCTCGGCATTCTCATGTGGAGCACGCAAAGCCACATGCGTGCAGTCAATGGCGCCCTGCACCATGGGGAAGCCCGCTATCCTCGCAAAGCCCAGAGTGCGGTCACGCTGCTTCTCTGGGGTCATGGGGAAAGAGATGAACTCTCGTCTCCTTTTAAAGAGGGCATTTGTGACCTGCCGGATGCAGCAATGCACCGCGAACTGGGAGATATTGGCGAGGTCCCCAGCAGCAGCTTGAAATGAGCCAGTAGCATAGAAGTTGAGAGCCACTGTGACCTTCACTGCCACCGACAGAGACGTCCTGGACCTCAGTTGAGGCTGCAGATCTGGCTGCAGCAGGTGGCAGAGCTCAGTGACCACCTCCTTGCTGAATCGCAGCCTTCGCAAACACAGCTCCTCAGACATATGAATGTAGGAGAGCTGTTCACGATATACCCTGGGAGGGTAAGCTCTCCTGTACATACGCCTGTTGGCCCTCCTCCGTCTGGCCATCATTGCCACTCTCTCTCTGTGTCTCTGTGTCCTCCGATTCAGCTGGAGCAGGACGACGCCCCCAATCAGTGCAGCCCCCATAGTCTCTTTGCAAGCAAAGTTATGAAGGACAGCAACCAAAGTACCAGCGAAGTTAGGATCAGTAGGCAAAACTACCTCACACAGCGTTGACTCAATGCAGAAGTCTCTCTTTCTCTCTCTCCGAATCTCTCTCTCTCTCTCAGAACGAGTGGTGCAAAAATGTCAACCACAGAAAAAGACAGGAAGAGGCCCCCTTTAAATAGCGCCCCCTCCAGCCCCACAGCGATTGATAGCGTTCCAGTCTTCCGGTCGTTGGATGCGCCAGGCGGTAAGGCAGGGGGCGCCACTCAATTTCCGCTCCGGGGCGCCACAAGGGCGTTGCACCATGGAATTATGTCACAATCTGCGCGCACAGGTGGTCGCGGCGGTAAAGTTTAGCGCCGCCGCACAATGTCTAGTTAAGTTCCCGAGCGGCGCAAACATCGCTGCGCCCGGGCGCTAGCGGCTTTGCGCCCCATTAGCACCCTCTTAAGGCGCTAACGGGAGGCGCAACCAACTGAATTTTTCCCCCAAAATGTTTTAAATCTCTAAGAGGAATTTACTATACGTAGGAATGAGACCCAACAGTTTAAATTGTTCCCTTTCTGTGCCAGAAAGATTGATTGGCATTGCATTAACAGTTATCATGTCGTTAAAATGGTACTGACGCTGTTAATTCTGAGCCCTAACTTTCACGGTGTGTTTAATGGGCAATTAATGTGCAAAACCAGCAAGTTGTTAAAAATAACAGGGAGGCTAAAGGCGAAAGGAAAATGGAATGCTGGCCTTTTATATCTAGAGGACTAGAATACAAGGGGGTAGAAGTTATGCTGCAGCTATACAAAGCCCTGGTTAGACCACACCTGGAGCACTGTGAGCAGTTCTGGGCACCACACCTGAGGAAGGATATATTGGCCTTGGAGGGAGTGCAGTGTAGGTTTACCAGAATGATACCTGAACTTTAAGGGTTAAATTATGAGGAGAGATTACACAAATTAGGGTTGTATTCCCTAGAAGTTGAAAGGTTAAGGGGTGATCTGATCGAAGTTTTCAAGATATTAAGGGAAACAGATAGGGTAGATAGAGAGAAACTATTTCTGCTGGTTGGGGATTCTAGGACTAGGGGGCATGGTCTAAAAATTCTGCCCAACCACCAAAATGGACCCCATCGGTCTCGCGGCAGACACGGAGGAATTCATCAGGAGAATGAGGCTCCGGGAATACTTCCACAAATCCCAAGATGTCAGCAACAAACCCAATGAGACAATCAATGATCCAGAACAGCAGACAGAGGGACTCGCAGTGCAGCAACCGAAGAAAAAAGAGTCAAACTGGACCCCTCCGGAGGGTCGCTGCCCCAAGCTTGACATGTATGCTCAAGCTGTCAGGAAATGCATCAACGCCAGATTCATCAGCCGCACTCACAAGACAGTCCAGAATGTCACCCGAGCACAACGCAACGCCATCCACGCTCTCAAGACCAACCGCAACATTGTCATCAAACCAGCGGACAAAGGAGGAGCCATCGTCATACAGAACAGAACGGACTATTGTAAAGAAGCATACCGACAACTGGACAACCAGGAACACTACAGACAGCTACCCGCAGATCCGACCAAAGAACACACCCGCCAACTCAATAGACTGATCAAGACCTTCGATCCAGACCTTCAAAACATCCTACGCGCTCTCATCCCACGTACTCCCCGCGTGGGAGACTTCTACTGCCTCCCAAAGATACACAAAGCCAACACACCCGGACGTCCTATCGTATCAGGCAATGGAACCCTGTGTGAGAACCTCTCTGGATACGTCGAGGGCATTCTGAAACCCATCGTACAGGGAACCCCCAGCTTCTGTCGCGACACTACAGACTTCTTACAGAAACTCAGCACCCACGGACCAGTTGAACCAGGAACACTCCTTGCCACGATGGACGTATCGGCACTCTACACCAGTATCCCCCACGATGACGGCATCGCTGCAACAGCCTCAGTACTCAACATCAACAACAGCCAATCTCCAGACGCCATCCTACAACTCATCCGCTTCATCCTTGACCACAATGTCTTCACCTTCGACAACCATTTTTTTACCCAAACACACGGAACAGCCATGGGGACCAAATTCGCACCCCAATACGCCAACATCTTCATGCACAAGTTCGAGCAAGACTTCTTCGCTGCACAGGACCTCCAGCCAACGCTGTACACCAGATACATCGACGACATTTTCTTCCTTTGGACCCATGGCGAAGGATCACTGAAAAGACTACACGATAACATAAACAAGTTCCATCCCACCATCAAACTCACCATGGACTACTCCTCAGAATCGGTCTCATTCCTGGACACACGAATCTCCATCAAAGACGGACACCTCAGCACTTCACTCTACCGCAAGCCCACGGACAACCTCACGATGCTCCACTTCTCCAGCTTCCACCCTAACCATGTTAAAGAAGCCATCCCCTATGGACAAGCCCTGCGAATACACAGGATCTGCTCAGACGAGGAGGAACGCGATGGACACCTACGGACGCTGAAAAACGCCCTCGTAAGAACGGGATATGACGCTCGACTCATCGATCGACAGTTCCGACGGGCCACAGCGAAAAATCGCATAGACCTCCTCAGAAGGCAAACACGGGACACAACCAACAGGGTACCCTACGTCGTCCAGTACTTCCCCGGAGTGGAGAAACTACGACATGTTCTTCGCAGCCTTCAACATGTCATCGATGACGACAAACACCTCGCTAAGGCCATCCCCACGCCTCCACTACTTGCCTTCAAACAGCCGCCTAACCTCAGAAGTACCATCGTTCGCAGCAAATTACCCAGCTTTCAGGATAACAGCGACCACGACACCACACAACCCTGCCATGGCAAACTCTGCAAGACATGCCAGATCATCAACACAGATACCACCATCACACGTGAGGACACTACCCACCAGGTACATGGTACATACTCATGTGACTCGGCCAACGTTGTCTACCTCATACGTTGCAGGAAAGAATGCACCGCGGCATGGTACATCGGCGAGACCATGCAGACACTGAGACAACGTATGAACGAGCACCGCGCAACAATCGCCAGGCAGGATTGTTCCCTCCCAGTCGAGGAACACTTCAGCAGTCAAGGACATTCAGCCTCGGATCTGCGGGTAAGCGTTCTCCAAGGCAACCTTAGAAACACACGACAACGCAAAATCATCGAGCAGAAACTGATAGCCAAGTTCTGCACTCATGAAGACGGTCTCAATCGGGATCTTGGGTTTATGTCACGATACATGACGTGATCCGGACTCGAGTCGTCGTTAGCTTGTTCACAGATGTGATTCCCAGTAAAAAAGTAAAAATTTTCCCAGTAAAAAAGTAAATTTTTTTTTAAAGCTTTTCGTTTTACATACATACGGCAGCTTTTGACACGTTAGAACCCCTGCGACTTCACCTCATTGTCTCAGTTGTATCTTGCTATGTCTTTTGATGTGGTACCTTCCTGGCTGACTTAATTAACTTTATCACACCTCGGCAGATAGTCAGGATGATTTAATTTATTGGTCTGCAATTGTAAAGTACACATGCTTTTTTTTCCATCTATATATGCTCTGACGATTCTGTATCCAATTTACTTCACCTGAGGAAGGAGCGATAGTTCCGAAAGCTTGTGATTTCAAATAAAACTGTTGGACTATAACCTGGTGTTGTGCGACCTCTAAAAATTAGAGCCAGACCTTTCAGGAGTGAAATTAGGAAACACCTCTACACACAAAGGGTGGTAGAATTTTGGAACTCTCTTCTGCAAGCAGCAATTGATGTTAGATCAATTGTTAATTGTAAATCGGAGTTTGATAGCTTTTTGTTATCCATAAGGTATTAAGGGATATGGGGCAAAGGCAGGTATATGGAGTTAGAGCGCAGATCAGCCATGATCTCATTGAATGGCAGGACAGGCTCGCGGGGCTGAATGGCCTACTCCTGTTCCTATATTCCTATAAAATACCATTTGTGCGAAGCAAACAGTAGTGTGGCATAAATCCACAAGCAGGTTCTGGAGATTCTCTTCTTTCCCCTGAAGTTGCTGGCCAATTTGCACATTAATAACGGCACGCGTTGTGAATTCACTGTCATTTTTCCAGGAAGATTTGACGCAAGATGTTTAATTGTGTCTAAGTGGAGGTACAGAATGTAGTCTACCGCTGTAGTTAAAAATTTAAGATGGACTCATCTAATTGCTCAAGATGTTGATGTGCAAAGAGTATGTATACGTTGAGGTGAAATTCATGTTTGGAATTTTGGGGGGGAACCTATAATCTCACCATGTATAGACTCCTATAACAGGTGGCGTTCTTTGGCTGTTTCTTATGATAAATATAATTGTCGTTTGGCTAAAAGCAATTACCTCGCTGCCAAGACATGTATTTAATTGCTAACGTAATTCTGTCAATTGCTTGGCATTCTTTTTGGAACTGAATCCAAGTGAATTCCTCCTTGAGGCAGAAAATATATTTTTTTTATTACAGAGAGGTTTCCTTTTACTTTGCTTTTGCTAATAATTATATATTGGCCCAGAAATTGATCTCGCTCTGTTCCCGCGGGGGTAAGGCTTCCCCGCGATCTCTCACTCCGCGTGTGCTTTTTCAGATCCAGCTCGCACGAACTTGATGTTCCAGACATCAGCTGGGCAGTGCTTGCGTATCCCACCGGCGTAGTGAATTCGTGCGAGCTGTGGGATCACGTGACTCAGTTAGAGCCAATGGCAGCACACCATCTTCCATTCATAAGTTTCACATACGTGCTGTGAAATCTATGAATCTTACACCCCCCCAAAATAACAGCTAAACCTCAATTAAATTTTAAAAAAAACCATCACATTAATAAAATAAGTATAGTTAAATAAATTAACCATTCTAAATAAAAAATTTAATTTTTGAAAATTTTTAAATCTTTTAAAACGTTATAAAAATAAACTTACCTGTCTTTAAAGTCTCTAAAAAAGATATACCTGTTAAAAAAAATTCAAAAAAATACTTAATTCACTACTTACCTTGTTAAAAGTGGGTCTTACTCCTCCTTTTTCCATTTCTAAAATCTTCCGTACTTACATAGAAACATAGAAACTAGGAGCAGGAGTAGGCCATTCGGCCCGTCGAGCCTGCTCCACCATTCAATACGATCATGGCTGATCATCCAAATCCAGTACCCTGTCCCTGCTTTCTCACACAGAATCCCCATCGAGCCTGCACCGACACATATCCCACCCTATCCCTGTAACCCCACGTATTTAATTCCCCCTAACATATCCCATCCTATCCCTGTAACCCCACATATTTAATCCCCCCCCTAACACTAAGGGTCAATTTATCATAGCCAAATCAACCTAACCCGCACATTTTTGGACTGTGGGAGGAAACCGGAGCACCCGGAGGAAACCCACGCAGACACGGGGAGAGAGTGCAAACTCCACACAGACAGTCACCCGAGGCCAGATTCGAACCCGGGTCCCTGGCGCTGTGAGGCACCAGAGCTAACCACTATGCCACCGTGTTACCTGCGCGTCCAAAGCATGAAGTGCACAGCGTGCGCGCAGCCTGTAGCGCGCACGCGATGCACCGAGGAACCGCCCCCTTTTCAAAAGACCAAGTGCCGGTTTTCAGCGCATGCGCAGGGCATGCAGAAAACCGGCAATTGGAGAGAGAATACGCGAGAGTACGCAGTGCGTACTCTCGCGTCGCGGGATGAATTTTTGGCCCATAGTGTCAGCCTAATATTGTGGTAAGTTTCTCCCTAATTATAACACGTTTGTATTTGGTTAATATCATATTTGCTCAGCTTTGTTTTCATCCATACCTTGTATATAATGGCCCGGATTTTGTGGTCAGTGGCAAAGCAACGGCACTCACAGTTCACTACGCTGACAGCTGCCCACAGAGATTTTGTGGGCTTTTGAGAGGAGACTTGCTGTCATCGGATGTCTGATCCAGTGCGGCGCCCTCTACAGGGGATCTGTGGCATGTGTGAACAGGGTAAAGAACAGTGAGGCTCTTCAACCAATCAGATTGAAGAATCCTCACTGAGGCACGCAGGCCGGAATTTTGCCGGCGCTCAGAGTACGGGTTTGGAGGCGGGTCCGCTGTTCAAATCACAAAGATTGACAGCGGGTCGGTATCCTGCTGTAAACCCACTTCCTTGTCAGTTTCCCAAGTGTTTGGTCTGTCATCCCTGAACAGACCCAACACCAAGTGGCGGGTCAGCCAATTTAGATACTTAAAAGCTTGTTAAAAGGTAGTTAAGAACCATTTTCCCATGTACTTACCATTTTACTAGGTTTTCAACGAGGTACTCGGAGAGCGGGTCTCACGTCAGGTAAGTATGTCGGGTTCTCAATGACTCTCCATTGCTGTGAATAGGTGACAATTGCAAAAGTGATCTACAACCTACCATTTCACAGCTATTCACTTCCCAATCTTAGAAGCTGGAGCCTTCATGATTTGGAACCCACTTTTGAGCTTTATGAAATTTGGAAGTGTTTGAAGTAAACTCTCTATCCACTGTCACCTCCTTGAATCAACCTCTCTCACCATTGACAGATCGCTTCTATCATCTCAACTTCAGCTGCCATCTATTCCAGCAGCATCAGTGCCCTTGAAAAAATCTCACCTTGGTCCTCAGAATCCCACCACGATCAGTCCCAACACCAGCAGCACCAGGCACACCAGCATCACCAACCTTCTCTGCCATCACCTGATGCTGCCTGATCACAGGGCATGAGCCCCTGACAACACTGCTGCCCGGGAGGACAGGGATGGCATCACCATGGCCAGATTTACTTCACTTGACGCTGTACGCCCTGGCTGCCACATGATGTGCCAGGTTGGCACCACCCCACACCAGCACCATAAAGCATCCCTACAATGTCCAAGCCATTCCTTTCACACTCATCACCATTGCGGGGGGTACCCTGATGTCTCACTATTCACTGCAACTCACTAAGCCACTTCCAAAAGTGCACACAAATCTGTCCAGAAATGCAAAGTGTTGAAAATAGAGATTTCAATGTTTGACAGCACATTAACAGAAACATCAGCCGCAAAGTTGCCAGTGCTCAAGGGTGGGTTTGGAGGCGGGTCTGCTGTCAAAATAGCAAAGATTGACAGCGGGTAGAAAACCCGCTGTCAACCCGCCTCCATGCGAGTCTTCCAGGTGTCGAGTCTGTCAGCGGAGAACGGACCCGACACCAAGTGACGGGGGATACAATTGAACTTGTTAAATGGCTTGTTAAGAGCAAATTTAATACTATTTTGAGGCTTCCTTCCAATTTTACATTCTCCCCCATGGGTCACTTTTGTAGGGGGTGGTGTGTGGGTCAGCCTCACCACTGACTTATGAGCAGTTCAAATCGCTCCCACTCCCTTGATTCTAGACCTTGGGCTTATTTGGGGGTTGTGACAAAAGTGCAGCAGACAACTGGTTTTGGTGCAAGAAACTTTGATCTTTATTCAAGAAAGAAAATACAACACAACAATCTTATACTCTAATAAAAATGGGGAACATTTTAATACATACGAAAGGAAATACAGTAGAAAATACCTCACCCCTCCCGATCCCACTTCCTAGCTAAGTTGAACTCTAGAGGACCAGGGATAATGCTCACCAAAAGGATCCTTGACAGTTGAGCTGGTTCGCGGTTTCGGGGTTCGCTGGATGTGTTGGTCGGTGTCTGCCGTACCCCGGACGCGGTAGAGGACTTCGACTGCTGGTCAGTCTTTGCGAGTCCACTGATGCGGTAGGGTGCGTTTTGGATTTATGGGGTGAGTACCCACGTTCCTTCTGTAGAGACAGGGTTTAGAGTTCCTTTTAAGTAAAAATCTTACCCGGGGGTAAGTCAGGAATAGATTGTAGAGTGGAAAACTTTCGAATCTTCAGTTTTCTCCTGAGTTGTTTTTCTTTGGTCGCGGTGGCTCGATATTACCAGGTTGGTTGGTGGTAATATTTTGTTGGTAGTTTCGTAAGGCTCTTGTTGCCGCGATGTGTCCGATGATGTCCTGGGTCACTGAAGCTGTTGAACTTGGGTGTACGGTAGAATGCTGCCCCGTCTCGATGCTCCGGTTTCTTCTTGTGTGTTGCTTCTAGAGAGAACTGACTTCTTGAGAAAACAGGCCTTCAATTATACTTTGAGGGGCCTTCTAATCTGCGTGCCAAATCAGTCCCGGTTTATTGTTTGATTTGGGCGGGCTCGTTAATGGTAACTTTGATTAGAAATGTGTAAAATGGTTTCGGGATTCTGTACTGATTATTCAATGAGCTGTTGAGCTCCTAGTTAATTGTCATAGCTGTACTCAAGTTTCGAGTCTCCTGTCTGAGCCCGAGATTTCTATGTAGGTTGGCGAGGTGATTTGCATTATGCATGTTTTGGATAGGTCCTGTGTTTTGGGTGGGGACTGCTCCTCCGTGGGTCGATTGTTAGGATGCTAATGGCCCTGAAATTCGCCTCTCCGGCTTGCCGCGGGGGTAAGGATCACACGCGCACTTACCTACCGCGCCTGCCGTTGACCTCTGGGCCCACGGGAACTTCAGCTCCTGGGCCTGCTCCAAGTGCCGGTGCGCAGTGCTTGCGTGTCCCAGGGGCGCAGTTAGTGCAATGCGTCCCCTGGGATCACGTGGGCCATGGAGAGCCAATGGCAGCAGACCATCTTTCATTCATAGATTTGACAGGAAGACCTGTCAAATCTATGAATTGAAATCGGCCCCAAAAGAACAGCTAAACTTAAAATAATTTTTTTTAAAAACCATCACATTTATAAAATAACTATAAGTTAAATAAATTAACTACTTTAAACAAAAATTTTAATTTTTGAAAAAATTAAAATACTTTTTAACAGTGCTAAAAAGAAACTTACCTTTCTTTAAAGTATCTAAAAAAGATAAACCTGTTGAAAATTTTTTTAAATTGTAATTAATTAACCACTTACCTTGTTGAAAATGGGTCCTGCGCCTCCTTTTTAAAAGCGCAAGTTCTTCAATACTTACCCTCCCGTAGAAACCTGAAAAAAAACCTAAGTTTGCTGCGCGCGCGCAGCCTCTACCGCACACGCGGTTCACCTAGGAACCGCCCCCTTCACCAGACCGGAAGTTCCGGTTTCCCGCGCATGCGCAGTGCATGCAGGAAATCGGCACTTCAGGACGCCTTACGGGTGAGTACACAGCACGTACTCACCCGGGAAGGGCCGAATTTTTGGCCCAATGTCTGATAGGGGCTGAGTGAGGTCACACAGTTCCCCAGACAATTTGATTTACTCCAATACCCAAACTGTCTTTACAGAGGTTGACCCCATTCCCTGTTGCAGCCTTTTCTCCCTTTACAGGCCCAACATGCCTTTTAAAAATACCAAATCTTGATTTCCGACCTTGAATCTCCCTCTGTTAGGTCCAATGCGTGTTTTAGCATCCTGAAGCTTGTTAGAAAGAGACTAAAGTCATTTTCCTTAGGGCTTTCTTCTAGCTTTGGGGGATCTGTGAATTTTGAGAATCTTACAATTTCGCGGGCTTTTTTACAGAGGCCGGTGTCGGGAGCAACAGGAGAGAACAGTGAGTATTTAAACTCACTTTCGCGAGCTTTTTTACAGAGGCCGGTGTCGGGAGCAACAGGAGAGAACAGTGAGTATTTAAACTCACTTTTGCAGGCTTTTTTACAGTGGCTTACCAATCTCGCAGACCGGCGGCGGCGTTCCAGAGCCACGTCATGATTCAAAAAGTGACGCGGGCAAGAGGAAGCAGCTGATTGGGTGAGTACAGCCAGGTGAGTATTTATACTACTCTATAATTTGACAGTTAAGGTTAATAGTTTATAAAGTTTAGTAGGTCTTAATTTTTGTGGTTATAGTTTCTAAGGTCTCTGTTGTGTAACGGGGAGTGCTAGTAAACAAGGGCCCTTGAGTATATCATTTAATTGTAGTGTAATTAGTGGTATTGATTTGATTTAATTTAATTTAAATTAATTAAAGGGTAAGTCATGGTAGCACAGCTTGTCCCCGTGGCATGCTCCTCCTGCACTATGTGGGAAATCAGGGACACTTCCTGTGTCCCTGATGACCATGTGTGCGGGAAGTGTATCCAGCTGCAGCTACTGGCAGACTGCATTGCGGCACTGGAGCTGTGAATGGGTACATACTGGAGCATTCGCGATGCTTGAGGACATCGTGGATAGCACGTTTAATGAGTTGGTCACACCGCAGATAAAGGCTGCAGAGGCAGGAAGGGAATGGGTAACCGCCAGGCAGAGTAGTAGGCACAGGCAGATAGTGCAGGGGTCCCCTGTGGCCATCCCCCTCTCAAACAGATATACCACTTTGGATATTGTTGAGAGAGATGGCTTATCGGGGGAAGGCAGCAGCAGCCAACTTCCTGGCACCATGGGTGGTTCTGCTGCACAGGACGGGAGGAAAAAGAATGGGAGAGCTATAGTGATAGGGGATTCTATTGTAAGGGGAATAGATAGGCATTTCTGCAGCCGCAAACGAGACTCCAGGATGGTATGTTGCCTCCCTGGTGCAAGGGTGAAGAATGTCTTGGGGTGGCTGCAGGGCATTCTGGAGGGGGAGGGTGAACAGCCAGTTGTCGTGATGCATATAGGTACCAACGATACAGGTAAAAAACGAGATGAGTTCCTAAAAGCTGAATATAGGGAGTTAGGAGGTAAATTAAAAAATAGGACCTCAAAGGTAGTAATCTCAGGATTTCTACCAGTGCCACGTGCTAGTCAGAGTAGAAATAGAAGGATATTTCCGATGAATACGTGGCTAGAGGAATGGTGCAAGGGGGAGGGATTCAAATTCCTGTGACATTGGTACCGGTTCTGGGGGAGGTTGGACCAATACAAACTGGACGGTTTGCACCTGGGCGGGACCAGGACCAATGTCCTAGGGGGAGTGTTTGCTAGTACTGTTGGGGAGGGTTTAAACTAAAATGGCAGGGGGTTGGGAACCTGTGCAGGGAGACAGAGGAAAGGGAAGCAAGGATAGAAACAAAAGACAGGAAGGAGAAAAGCAAAAGTGGAAGGCAGAGAAATCAAGGGTGTAAATCAAACAGGGCTATAGTAAATAATAATTCTAAAAGGACTAAGACTGTTAAAAAAACAAACCTGAAGGCTTTGGGGTAAAAATTCAGTTGGTTGCGCCTCCCGTTAGTGCCTTAAGAGGGCGCTAATGGGGCACAAAGCCGCTAACGCCCAGGCGCAGCGATGTTTGTGCCGCTCGAGAACTTAACTTGAGATTGTGCGGCGGCGCTAAAACTTACCGCTGCGACCACCTGCACGCGCAGATTGTGACGTCATTCCATGGTGCAACGCCCTTGTGGCGCCCCGGAGTGGAAATTGAGTGGCGCCCCCTGCCATACCGCCTGGCGCATCCAACGACCAGAAGACTCGAAAGCTATCAATCGCTGTGGGGCTGGGGGTGGCGCTATTGAAAGGGGGCCTCTTCCTGTCTTTTATTGTTGGTGGCATTTTTGAACTATGCATTCTGAGAGAGAGAGGGAGAGACTTCTGGAGAGATTCAACGTTGTGTGAAGGAGTTTTGGGTACAGAGCAGCAATTTACAGGTTCATTTTGATTTGCCATTCCTTGTATCGATTTAGCAGAGACTGTGGGAGCTGCACTCTGAGCTCTTTGCCTGGTACTCTCCATTGTTCTTTCCAGCACATTTGATGTGCAAGTCTCTCCAGGCCGAGATTCAAGGCTGCAATGAACAGGATGTGGATGGAAAGCAAGATTAACCATCCCCTTTAAGAACTGGCCCGTGCCATTGTGTGTGTGTTCCATTGCTGACTGACATTACATGAGCTTCGCCAGTGCTCTGAGTTAGCGCCTCACTCCTTGGCCTTTGCGCCTTAAGACAGGTGTGCAGCGCCTGCTTTAGCACTCCACTCACCTCCCGGGGCGGTAAAAGTGAAGTTTCCAGTCAGTGCCGATAATTAGCGCCAGGCGCTAATATTTGCGTCCAGACGATATTTGCGCCCCAAATGGGGCGCGACCTAATTTCTACCCCAATGTCTTAATGCAAGGAGCATTCGTAATAAGGTGGATGAATTAGCTGCGCAAATAGATGTAAACGGATATGATATAATTGGGATTATGGAGACATGGCTCCAGGGTGACCAAGGCTGGGAATTCAAAATCCAGGGGTATTCAATATTCAGGAAGAACAGGCAAAAAGGAAAATGATGTGGGGTAGTATTGCTTGTTAAAGAGGAGATTAACACAATAGTAAGGAAGGATATTAGCTCTGATGATGTGAAATCTGTATGGGTAGAGCTGAGAAATACCAAGGGGCAGAAAACATTAGTGGGAGTTGTATACAGACCCCCAAACAGTAATGCTGAGGTTGGGGATGGCATTAAATGGGAAATTAGAGATGCGTGCATTAAGGGCACAGCAGTTATCATGGGTGACTTTAATCTACATATAGATTGGGCTAACCAAATTAGTAACAATACTGTGGAGGAGGAATTGCTAGAGTGTATACGGGATGGTTTCCTGGACCAATATGTCAAGGAACCAACTAGAGATCAGGCCATCTTAGACTGGGTATTATGCAATGAGAAAGGATTAATTAGTAATCTTGTTGTGCGAGGCCCCTTGTGGAGGAGCAATCATAATATGATAGAATTCTTCATTGAGATGGAGAGTGAAGTAGTTGACTCAGAGACTAGGGTCCTGAATTTAAATAAAGGAAACTATGATGGTATGAGGCATGAGTTGGCTAGGATAGATTGGGAAACATTACTTAAAGGGTTGACGGTGGATAGTCAATGGCAAATATTTAAAGATCACATGGATGAACTACAGAATTTGTTCATCCCTGTTTGGCACAAAAATAAAACAAAAAAGGTGACTCAACCGTGGCTAACAAGAGAAATTAGGGATAGCATAAGATCCAAGGAGAGGACATATAAATAGGCATGAAAAAGAAGCAAACCTGAGGATTGGGAGCAGTTTAGGATTCAGAAAAGGAGGACAAAGGGATTAATTAAGAGGGGGAAAATAGAAGAGGAGAGTAAGCTCGCAGGGAACATAAAAACTGACTGTAAAAGCTTCTATAGGTATGTGAAGAGAAAAAGATTGGTGAAGTCAAGCGTAGGTCCCTTGCAGTCAGAATCAGGGGAATTTATAATGGGAACAAAGAAATGGCTGACCAATCAAATACATACTTTGGTTCTGTCTTCACAAAGGAGGACACAAATAACCCCCCAGAGATGTCAGGGAACATAGGGTCTAATGAGAGGGAGGAACTGAATGAAATCAGTATTTGTAGGGAAATGGTGTTAGGGAAATTGACGGGATTGAAGGCCGATAAATACCCAGGGCCTGATAATTCACATCCTAGGGTACTTAAGGAAGTGGCCCTAGAAATAGTAGATGCATTGCTGGTCATCTTCCAAAATTCTATAGACTCTGGAACAGTTCCCATGGATTGGAGGGTAGCTAATGTAACCCCACTATTTAAAAAAGGTGGTAGAGAAAAAACAGGGAATTATAGACCGGTAAGCCGAACATCGGTAGTGGGGAAAATGCTAGAGTCCATTATAAAAGATGTAATAGCAGAGCACTTGGAAAACAGTGACAGGATCGGACAAAGTCAACATGGATTTACAAAAGGTAAATCATGCTTGACTAATCTACTGGAATTTTTTGAGGATGTAACTGGTAGAATAGATAAGGGAGAACCAGTAGATGTGGTGTATTTGGACTTTCAGAAGGCTTTCGATAAGGTCCCGCGTAAGAGATTAGCGTGCAAAGTTAAAGCACATGGGATTGGGGGTAAGGTACTGACTTGGATAGAGAACTGGTTGGCAGACAGGAAGCAAAGAGTTGGAATAAATGGGTCTTTTTCCGAGTGGCAGGCAGTGACTAGTGGGGTACCGCAGCGATTGGTGCTAGGACCCCAGCTATTCAAAATATATATTAATGATCTAGACGAGGGAACTAGATGTAATATCTCCAAGTTTTCAGATGACACAAAGCTGGGTGGGCATGTGTGCTGTGAGGAGGATGCAGAGAAACTCCAGTATGATTTGGATAGGTTGGGTGATTGGGCAGATGGATGGCAGATGCAGTATAATGTGGATAAATGCGAGGTTATCCACTTTGGTGGCAAAAACAGGAAGACAGATTATTATCTGAATGGCAATAGATTGGGAAAAGGGGAAGTGCAACGAGACCTGGGTGTCCTGGTGCACCAGTCGCTGAAGTTAAGCATGCAGGTGCAGCAGGCGGTTAAGAAGGGAAATGGTATGTTGGCCTTCATAACGAGAGGATTCGAGTACAGGAGCAAGGATGTCTTGCTGCAGTTGTACAGGGCCTTGGTGAGACCACACCTTGAGTATTGTGTGCAGTTTTGGTCGCCTTATCTGAGGAAGGATGTTCTTGCCATGGAGGGAGTGCAACGAAGATTCACCAGACTGATACCTGGGATGGCAGGAATGACGTATGAAGAGAGATTGGGTCGATTAGGCTTATATTCGCTAGAGTTTAGAAGAATGAGAGGGGATCTCATTGAAACTTATAAAATTCTAACAGGACTAGACAGACTAGATGCAGGAAGGATGTTCCCGATGGCGGGGGAGTCTAGAACCAGGGGTCACAGTCTAAGGATAAGGGGTAAGCCATTTGGGACTGAGATGAGGAGGAATTTCTTCACCCAGAGAGTGGTGAACCTGTGGAATTCTCTACCGAAGGCAATTTTGGCCAATTCATTAAATGTATTCAAGAAGGAGTTAGATATATGTCTTAAGGCTGAAGGAATAAGAACATAAGAACATAAGAAATAGGAGCAGGAGTAGGCCAATCGGCCCCTCGAGCCTGCTCCGCCATTCAATAAGATCATGGCTGATCTGATCCTAACCGCCAATCTACTATCTATCACAGAACCATCTCCTGCATCTAACAGAATTGCACACACGAAATAGGAGCAGAATCAGGCTACACAGTCCCTGGGCCCGCTCCACTACCCACAGGGCCATGACCGATCCGAACCTAGACTCATGTCCAAATTCCTGCCCGCTCCCCGTAACCCTTAATGCCCTTTACTTCTAGGAAACTGTCTATTTCTGTTTTAAATTTAATTAATGTTGTAGCTTCTACAGCTTTTTGTGGCAGCATATTCCATGGACCTACCACCCTCTGAGTGAAGTAGTTCCTCCTCATCTCAGTTTTGAAAGAGCAGCCCCTTATTCTAAGACTATGTCCCCTAGTTCTCGTCTCACCCGTCATCGGGAACATCCTCCCCGCATCCACCCGATCCAACCCCTTCACAATCTTATATGTTTCAATAAGATCGCCTCTCATTCTTCTGAACTCCAATGAGTAGAGTCCCAATCTACCCAACCTCTCCTCATATGACCACCCCCTCATCCCCGGAATTAACCGAGTGAACCTTTTTTGCACTGCCTCGAGAGCAAGGATGTCTTTCCTTAAGTAAGGACACCAAAACTGTATGCAGTATTCCAGGTGCGGTCTCACCAATACCTTGTACAACTGAAGCAATACCTCCCTATTTTTATATTCTATCCCCCTAGCAATGAAAGCCAACATTCCATTTGCCTTCTTAATCACTTGCTGCACCTGCATACTAACCTTTTGAGTTTCGTGCACCAGGACCCCCAGATCCCTTTGCACTTCAGTACTCTCCAGTTTCTTGCCATTAAGATAATAAATTGCTCTAGGATTTTTCCTGCCAAAGTGCATCACCTCACACTTTCCAGTGTTGTATTCCATCTGCCAAATCTCTGCCCACTTACTTAGCCTGTCTATGTCCCCTTGCAGGTTTTTTATGTCCTCCTCACTCACTACTTTCCCTCCCATCTTTGTATCATCTGCAAATTTTGATATGTTACACTTGGTCCCTTCCTCCAAATCGTTAATATAGATTGTGAAGAGTTGGGGACCCAGCACTGACCCCTGTGGAACACCACTAGTTACTGATTGCCAGTCTGAGAATGAACCATTTATCCCAACTCTTTGCTTTCTGTTAGATAGCCAATCCTCTATCCATGCCAGAATATTACCCCCAATCCCGTGATTTTTTACCTTAAGCAATAATCTTTTGTGTGGCACCTTGTCAAATGCCTTTTGGAAGTCCAAATACACTACGTCCACTGGTTCCCCTTTATCCACTCTATATGTTACTTCCTCAAAGAACTCCAGCAAATTTGTCAAACATGACTTCCCCTTCGTAAAACCATGCTGACTTTGTCCTATTAAATTATGATTATCCAAATGTCCTGTTACTGTTTCCTTAATAATGGACTCCAAAATTTTACCTACCACAGATGTTAGGCTAACCGGTCTATAGTTACCAGCCTTCTGTCTACTGCCCTTTTTAAATAAGGGTGTTACATTAGCAGTTTTCCAGTCTGCCGGGACCTTAGCGGAATCCAGGGAGTTTTGAAAAATTATTACCAATGCATCTACAATCCCTACCACCACTTCCTTCAAGACTCTAGGATGTAAGCCATCAGGTCCAGGTGATTTATTCGCCTTGAGTCCCATTATTTTACCGAGTACCACTTCCTTAGTGATTTTGATCGTGTTTAGCTCCTCTCCCCCTATAGCCCCCTGTTTGTCCAGTGTTGGGATATTCTTAGTGTCCTCTACTGTAAAGACTGATACAAAATATTCATTCAGTGTTTTTGCCATCTCCATATTTCCCACCATTAATTTCCCGGTCTCATCCTCTAAGGGACCAACATTTACTTTAGCCACCCTTTTTCTTTTTATATAACTATAAAAACTCTTACTATCTGTTTTTATATTTTTTGCTAATTTACTTTCATAATCTATCTTCCCTTTCTTAATCAATCTTTTTGTTATTTTTTGCTGCCTTTTAAAGTTTTCCCAATCCTCTGTCCTCCCACTAGATTTCGCTACCTTATATGCCCTTGTTTTTAGTCGATCAAGGGATACGGGGAGAAAGCAGGGACAGGGTACTGAATTTGGATGATCAGCCATGATCTCATTAAATGGCGGAACAGGCTCGAGGGGCCGAATGGCCTACTCCTGCTCCTATCTTCTATGTTTCTATTTTACCCGCTGTTCGGGGAACACGCCAGCTCAACCTGGTGTGTTTTGAGTCTGCTCTGATGATTCTGATAAGCTGACAGCTGCAGAAGTGGTGTCAAGGATGCCATATTGCAGATGGTGAGTTTCAGAGAGCAGAAAATGTTGGTTACTGCATTATTAATATATATAGAGATTGCTTTAGCTTAGAAGTTTTTAGATCCAACTGTATGTCCAGTGCCACGTCATTGGGAGAACCTCTCTCACCATTGACAGATCGCTTCTGTCATCTCACCTGCAGCCGCCATCTATTGCAGCAACATCGGAGCCAATTAAACAATCAGACCTTGGTCCTCCGAATCCTTCCACCATCAGTCCCAACACCAACATCACCAGGCACACCAACATCACCAACAACATCACCAACCTTCTCCGCTATCACCTGATGCTGCCTGAACACAGGGCATTAGCCCCTGACAACACTGCTGCCCAGGAGACCAGCGATGGCATCACCATGGCCAGATTTACTTCACTTGATGCTGTTAACCCTGGCTGCCACATGATGCACCAGCTTGACACCATCCCACACCAGCACCGTGAAGCATCTCTTTAATGTCCAAGCCATTCCATGCACACTCATCACTATAGCGGTGGGGGGAGGGGAGGGCGGGGGGGGGGTAAGTTATGTCTGAACATTCACTGGAACTCAGTAAGACACTTTTAAAGGTGCGCTCAGATCTGTCCAATAAGGGGCAGTTTTGGAAAAATAGATTTCAACTGTATGACAACACATTACCAGAAACTTCACATGCACATTGGCTAAACCTCCCCAGTGTGTTGTTAGTTGGTATGCTTGCAGTAGGATGAGGGTGAGTGTGAGGGGTGGCTCGTGAGATGGGGAAGTGATAATGTAGATAGAGAGGGATGGGTGGAGGTGCAAGCTAAGTTGGCCGTGAGTAACGTTGTGCATGGGTAGGGTAGGGAAGACAGAGTGCTGGGGATGCATTGAGTGGCACAGCAGGGTGAGTTTGAGTGCGGCTTTGCAGTAACATTTTGTGATCCACTGAGATCATTGAAAGGTTGGCGCCACTGCAGCCAGGGATCCCTGACAACATCCCTGCTTTTGCCCTCCTGTGCAATGTGCAACCAGGCTGCATTGGTGTCCTGGGGAGGTCTCTTCCACCCTTGGAAGGGATGAGAACCTCCCTTGCATGCTGTGACTCCCTCCATAAGCATATGCAGGGAGTCATTGAAGAGCCTGGGTACAAGCGTCCACCTTTGTGCAGTGTTTGTCAGTGTTTGCAGCATCTCAATGCTGTCAAATACTGACAGAACAACTGTCAAACTCCATGTGGACGTGGTCTCTTTAAGGAAACCGGCTGATCACACGTCATCAAATGACGTCATCAGACCCACTTCCTGTTAATTGGCCGGGAAGCCTGCAAAGCGGGCTTAACAAGGCCAATCTAGGGAAAATCCCGTTTACAGAGCGGCTGCAGCCAAGTTTGTGACTGGAACCCGGAAACCTACTCTCCCGCCACCATCCCACCTCCGCTGGGAAATTCGCGGCCTACACATGCACATTGGCTAAACCTCTCCAGTGTGTTCTTAGTTGGTATGCTTGCAGTAGGATGAGGATGAGTGTGAGGGGTGGCTAGTGAGATGGGGAAGTGATAATGTAGATAGAGAGGGATGGGTGGAGGTGCAAGGTAAGTTGGCGTGAGGAACGTTGTGCAGGAGTAGGATAGGGAAGGCAGAGTGCTGGGGATGTGATGAGTGGCACAGCAGGATGAGGTTGAGTGTGGCTTGGCAGTAACGTTTCATGATTTACTCAGATCATTGAAAGGTTTGCGCCACTGCAGCCTGGTCCTCCTAACGACATCCCTGCTTGTGTCTTCCTTTGCATGTGCAACCAGGCTGCATTGGTGTCCTGGGGAGGTCTCTTCCGCCCATTGGAAGGGAAGAGAACATCCCTGCGTGCTGTGACTCCCTCCATAAGCATATGAAGGGAGTCATGGGAGAGCCTGGGTGCAGCCGTACACCTCTGTGCAGTGCTTGTCAGTGTTTGCAGCACCTCAGTGCTGCAGAACACTGACAGCACAAATGTCAAAAATGAATGTGGACATGGTCCCTTTAAGGAAACCAACTGATGACGCGTCATCAAATGACGTCATTAGATCCGCTTCCTTTTAATTGGCCGGGAACCTTGCAGGGCGGGCTTAACAAGCCCAATCAACCTCTAATTCTTCTCGCACAGCGGGATGGAACCGGGTGCGGGGTCGCCGTTCGGCACCTACCTCGGCCGCACTTAGCCCACCTCGGTAGGTGAAATCGCAGCCACAGAGTTTAAATCAGGAAGTATATTAGAATCATAGAAATTTACGGCACAGAAGAAGGCCATTCAGTAGAACCTGAATATATAAAGTATAAACCAGGAAATATAAAATTAGATTTAAATCATGTACAGAAAGAAAAATAAAGTTTGGGAAAGACAGATGGAATTAAGAGAGAGAGAGATAAAAGAGACAGACAGAAAAGTAAAAAATAATTTAATTTAAAAAAATCTCCAACACTAATTAAATTCTGAAGGAATGAGAAACCTGGTAAAATTAAATTTTCAAGGTCAGAGAGGTTGCTTAGCGGTAATTATCACTTATCACACCATTAAAAATTCACTTACTCCTGAATGCACCAGCGCTATCTTTTTCTGCCATGTTTAGTGGATAACTAGTGGGCAAGTACCGCAACTTCACGGCATTACATTGATTTCAGTGCCAAGTCTATCAGCGAGGACTGCAGCCTTTGGAGGAGCAGGGTAGCACTGATAGTAACCTCTGAATTTCTGCGTTTAACTGCGCAAGTGCGGACGCCGGACGTTGCTGTCCGATTTATTCCATAATAACAGTGAGCGCTGTTAGCCTCACCATTATTATTAATGCAAAATCCGGGCCAACATATAGACATGATGGTTTAAAATAGGTTCATAAAATGAATAAGAAAGTTATTTGAAAAGGCCAAATATTTGACATCCAAGCTATGAAAAGTAGATGTAAAATTCACACATTGAAATTATTAACGTTAGAGAACTTCCATTGATGCTTTATTGATGATTCTCAGGTTCAAATTATAACTGAATGTTATTGATGCTCAAAACTATATATTATGATGGAAGCCTATTTGAAAATTTATTATGCATCTATTATCATCTTGAATCACGTTTATTTATAAAATTATGTTTTTTCTCCATAATTTGCATAAAAATACATTAAACATAAAAATAGCTAGTAGTCTAATCTTGCCTGGAGAAACCGATACAGCATGTCAGTCAATTAAATATACAAAGTAAAAAATAACAATCCTAAACAAAGTGACACGGGTGGAACAGTGGGGTGGAATTTCTTATGGGGGCATGATCAGGAAGTTACACCCGAAATGTGCACCCATTTTGCCGAGATCTGTTTACAGCAAAATTTCCTGCCAATCTCATTAACATACGCCAGAACGTAAAAGTTGGCGTGAACAAAGGGAAATCAGCGTAAACATTCCAGGCCCAAGGAAAGCGCTGAAACAGCACCATATTTTCCTTCCTTAAGTATGAAAATGAAAGTTTCAAGCCTTGCGCATTAGGCACAGCATGTTTAAGAACATGCAATTTTCATTTTTTAATGTCGCGTATAATGATGCCATAAAAATACATTAAAAAGAAATGGAAAATAAAGTGCAGATCTCAGTGAGAATAATTCTTTTTAAATCGCTCAAATAAACTCAGATTAAAACACAAGAAAAATGACTTTGTTTGCTCCTGAGCCTAAAATTCTGAGCTTAATTTTACACCTGTTCTGAACCAATGTAATTGCAGGAAATTCACGTGCAGGGAATTTTAGCCTGGGGTGGATCCAATATTAATGAGCAACGATATATTTGGAGGCAGGTATGGGTGTAAAACAGTAAGGATATTTGGGTGTAGCGTAATTCCATGCATAATACACTTGCTCCCAAATTTCCTCGATCTTTTACACCAGGTATTTGCTTTACGCCTGGATTACAAATGTTTCTTGGTGCAAATACACAGGAAATTTCACCCAATGTTAGTAATTCAGGAGCAGTTCTCAATTGGGTACTTGACCACTACCCAACCCTGAGAAATAATTGGTTTTCTTACTTGCTGCTAACGGGGTCTGCAATCGCCTACATATCCACGTATCCAAAAGAATCGGGAACTCAATTCTGGAAGGGAAGTGTTCTACATGTAGTGAATTGACATTGTAGAGTACCACCCTTCAGATATCTGAAGGTGTACAAATGGAAGTAATCAAATTGCATGATGATGGTTTTTTTTTAATAATTTTCAGCCTTGGCTCAGTGGTAGCACTCTCACCACTGAAACTTGTGGGTTAAAGTCCCATTCCAAAGACTTGAGCACATAATCCAGGCTGACACTGCAGTACAGTACCGAGGGAGTGCTGCACTTGCTTGGAAGTGTCGTCTTTTGGATGAGACGTAAAACTGAGGCCCCATCTGCCCTCTCAGGTGGAGGTAAAAGAACACATGGCACTATTTGAAGATGAGCAGCTCTCCCCAGTGTCTTGGCCACTATTTATAACCTCAGCCAACACCAAAAACAAATGATCTTGTCATTATCTCAGTGCTATTTTTGGTATCTTGCTGTGTGCAAATTGGCTGCCACATTTCCCAACATTACAACAGTGACAACACTTCAAAAGTACATCATTGGCTGTAAAGTGCTTTGGGATGTCCTGAAGGGCACTATATAAATGCGAGTTCTTTCTTTCTTTAATACATGAAGAGCATTTAAATTATATTTCAAAAATTGTTACAAATCCATGTAAGGCAGTAGTATTTGCACTTAACATCCTGATTTCCTATTAATTTCTCATCTTAGACATTCAAATCCTCTTAATTGGAATTCCCCGGTGAAAGTGATATTGTCCTATTTATCAGGTCATTTCAAATTAGAATCAATTGATGGCTATAAAATGCTTCTTATTCATTATGCCAATATTAGCAGGCATTAAGTCTTTTACAAGTCCCAGTTGCAGCTTTTATCTGTGAGGAGATGTTCTAGTTCAGTAATTCCCTGTACCACTGTTCAAACTGCTCCAATGGACCTCCTATGAGGAAAGCTTGAAAAGTTGTCAGAATTATCTTTATGTAACAATTCAATGAAAATGAAAATTGTACAAGTGTTAACTAATAATGTTGCTGTCACAGCAGGTATTGAAAGCCTAAAGCTTTTTAATAATATATCAA
The DNA here is from genome assembly GCA_030390025.1 of Squalus acanthias. Classification (NCBI taxonomy): domain Eukaryota; kingdom Metazoa; phylum Chordata; class Chondrichthyes; order Squaliformes; family Squalidae; genus Squalus; species Squalus acanthias. The sequence goes on along the minus strand of CM059430.1, from coordinate 104,374,701 downwards.
AGCAATAATCTGTCAATTTGCAGGCCAAATTATGTAAAACTAAATAGCAATAGAGTGCAATCAGGAACTTGCGCCCACAATTGTGCTGTTTAGGTCACACTTCAAATTTCTGCTAAAATTAATTTTCCATGAACCAGTGCAATTGGGCAGTGTACTAGAACATAATTGTTTCTTTTTTTTTCCTTTCCATTAAAAATTATTCCTTGATATCGTTAAGAGTGGTAACCTGGTGCAGTTTTATGAACTACTTAAAAAAATTTATACTGAACTATTTCATAGATTCATTGGTGTGGTCAGTTCGTTTCTGTTAGTTATATCAGTGCAATCTGGGCGGAGCCAGTGCAAAAGATCGGGGAATTTTAAATGTAAATGAGTTACGCCCAAAACCACTTGCATTCGTGTTTTCCGTGATCCATTACGCTGGTTCAGGATTCAATTCACCTGAATCAGGCCTCGTCCACAAAACTGGCCACACCCCCAGGTCAAAGTTGTGTGATTTCGCCGATTGTGATGGTTCGGGAAGCCTCTTCCAATTACGCTCATTTTCTTAAATGCACAGGCACCAGTAGGCACGCTTTAAAAGCTTTTTTGTGTCAAAAAAAATTTAATTTGCTAAGAAACTGACTAATGTACAGTAATGAAACTATTAAATGGTTCAGTATAGATTTATTAAGTCATTTTCAGTGATTTTAAATCAGGTGACTCACGGGTGGAGGATTGGACAGCCTTATTAAACATGCTTATCTTTTGTGATAAACCCATTTTCAACTGTATTAATAAAACTGCACCAGGTTACGACTATAATACATCAAGGAATATATTTTAATGGAAAGAAAAACAGTAAACAACTACGTTCTCGTGCGCTGCCCATTTGTGCTGGTTCATGGAAGATTTTATGTTTGTAATTATACAAATGAGTTTTAGCAGAAACTTGGGGCAGAATTTTCATTGACCCTTGGAGGTGGGTTTGGAGGCGTGTGGGGGGTTAAAACAGTGAAGACTGGCGGGCGGGCACAAGCCCGCCTCCATCCCGCCTCCACGCAATTTTCATTAAATCGTGTCTGCTGGTCTCGACTCCGTCCCACCTCCAATAGGCGGGATAGGCCGTTAAGGCCCTTAACAAGCACTAAATTGCCTCTATAATGCCATTTTCAAAGGCCTTTGTGATTTTAACCCTTTTTCCACGTGAAGCACGCCTGTTCTGAACCACGAATGTGAAACCTGGCGGTAGCACATTTGGATTGCTGACTATCAGCTGCAGCTCAACCATGAAATAGGAGATGTGATCAGCCATCATTTGCAGTTGGCAGGACTTTGTTGTCTGAGGTCTGGGGGAACTTTTATATGGCATAACCACAGCTGTGGAAGTTTGGAGCCTGACACCCATCTCCAGTGTGACCTCCTGGGAAACCCCTCTCGCCACCTTGGCTGAGCGCTTCCTCAACTGAGGCATATACCAGAAGCATGGGAACCATTTATTTCCTTTCCTCCTGGACATCAGATTCGGACAAAGACAAGCCGTGGCAGCAGCAGAACCATGAGCAACAGCACCACCAGTAGCAGCAGCATCAACAGGAGTGCCAAGCTGCTCCTCACCCACCTGAAGCTGCACAGGCCAGAAGGCGCCAGCGCGCGACCACATTGCTGCCCGAGATGCAAGGGACGCACTTGACCAGATTTGCTTAGCCTGCAAAATCAAACACTTTTGCCTCGCACCTTCTTATCAGACCATCGACAATGGCCAGGAACCTACGGATTCCTATCACTCTGACCACCATACTGACAATTGCAAGTCATCCTAAGCCCTCAATGTGGAAGTCCCATTTGTGAAATGACAGACACCACAACTTCAGCAGTTTGCCAGCAGAATTTTTAATCACACCAAGCAAGTGCTGGCATTTCAAGATTAAACACAACATTACACCCAAGTGACTACCCTTGTGACTACTTGTGCATTATTTTTCTTTTACGCGTGCTCCTACGTGGTGCTTCCCCTGTGGCTTCAGCAGATGTAGAGGCCCCTTGCTCACTTTCTTGCTGCTCCTGCCTCGACACCTTTGGCGGGCGTCCTCTGGGGTTGCGAACCTGTGAGAGCTCGGCAACAGTCTGCTGCTCCTGCGGCTGTGCAGGGGTTGAGACGCCGATCTCAGTTGGGTGAGGACTCTGGTGGGGCTTTGACCGAGGGCTATGCAGTGGCTTGGTCGTGTGAGCACTAGGAGAGGAGCCCCCACTTCCTTATTGTCTGCCACCAACATCCCTCTCATGGGTCAGCCCCACCTCAGCGCTTGCAAGTGGATTGAGAGCACCTTGCTGCACATCAGGAGGGCCATGGGGACCCATATCTGCATTGGAAGTCCTATTCAGAAGGACTTCCATGAAGGTCTGGTTTCTGTGTTCAATAGATGACCATCGCTCCTCAAGAGATGCCAGTCTATTCTGAACAATGACCATGTTTTCTACACTCTGGCGACTTATCTCCTCCATAGCCGTAGCCATCCTCTCCTCTACTGTAGCCATCCTTTCCACGGAGGTTGCCATCCTTTCCGTGGTGATGCGTTCATGCGCCAATGACGCCACAAAGGCTCTGCTCATGTTCGCTATGGACTCCTCCATTAGCTCCACACTCGCAGCGACCCTGGAGACAAAACCTGCCAGAGACTCCTGCATCTGTTCCTGGAGTTCCAGCGCCGCTGATCTTATGGATGGACCCAGAGGCAGAGGGTTGACATGCAGCTGAGCCAAGCTAGGAGAGTCCTGCGCCCTCTGACTAGGACTCTCCACTGCTGTCCCTGTGTCCACTATCTGCTGATGCTCACTTGTGAGCTGTGATACAACAGGTGACAACACTACTCTATCTCGCGATGTTCCCTCCGAGGTGTGAGTGTCTGCGCTGGTGCTGGGTGCGCTGCATTCTGCTGACGTGGCGACCTCAGAGGTTGCAGCTTCCTCTGAGGAGTGGTGAGGCTCATGCTGTTCCTCCTGGATGGTGGGGACAGGTGCTCACGATGGTCCTGGGGGGGAGTAAAGGAAAGAGTCAGAGATGTGAGTCCAAGGTTACATGCACATTGCATATTGCAGATGATCATAAGTCAGTCTGCTGGAGCATCAGAATCATTATCAGTGACTCATGCAATGTCAATGAGAGAGATGATAAACTATTCTGTCACCAGCTTGCACTGATGCACCCGTCTGTCCGTCCCCCACTTGCGCATCCTCCTCCACTCCCATGATCTCCAGGACTGCCTCCTCCCAGGTGGTGAGCTGGGCTACTGAGGGTGGCCCTCCTCCTGTCCTCGCTCTTTCCCTCTTATTGTGAGCGCTCTTTTCCTGCAATGAGGGAGACAAGTGTAGTTTGAGTGAGAATGAAGGAGTGAGTGTAGAGAATCTATATCATTGATGGTTAGAAGGAGACAAATTCGGAGTGAGGTGGCAAGACATGGGCCCTCCCTGTGTGTTGTAAGTTGTTTTCATAGCATCACAGCGATAGGGAGTGTGAGGGCTGCATAGTCGAATAGTTAGGTGAATGTGACCACAGAGAGAGAGGGAATGGGTGAGGGTGCAGGGATGTCAGTGTCAAGTGGGATGTGGAGGAAGAGGTTGTCAAAGCTGAGTGCTGGTGAGGAGAGGCAATGAGGATCAGAATGAGGGTGATGGGAAATTCATACTCACTTTTCCAGTGCGCAGCAGGTCATGAAACCTCTTCCTGCACTGAAGCCAGGTTCTGCAGGTTATGGACAACGAGTTGACCTCCTCTGCCACCTGGATCTACACAGCCTTGGTTTGATGGGAAGGCTTCTTCCTCCCTGAAGAAGGGAAGAGCACCTCCTTATTAGCTCTGGCTCCCTCAATTAAAGCTTGCAGGGCGACGTCATCAAATCGAGGTGCAGACCTCAGTCTCTGGCTGGCCATTCTTCCTGCAGGTGCCTCTAACATGCAAAGGCAGATGCTTGGCAGTCTGCAGAGGAAGCAAGGCTTGTTGCAGACCTTAAATGCTGCAGCAATGATGACGTCATCGGAAGCGACTTTCAGACTGGAAAAACTCACTGGCCATGGGTTCCCACACGTTGGAACTTAATTGGCCAATTAGGTTAAAATCGCATCAATCTCCCACATCGATTTAGATTCGGGTGGCTAACACAAAATGCGGATTACACGACCCCAGTCCGCCCCTGAATCAAAATCCAGCCCTCGAAGTGTGACCTAACCAGCGCACTTTGGGCACACATGATTTCCAGATTGCACCCAAAGCAGAAACTCTATCCCATACTATTTTCTAAACTTCTAGGACAAATTTCCATTTCATTGCCTGTACTATTCTATAGCATTCTTCCAAAGAACCAACTCATGCACAATTGAGGCATTACAGAAATGGCATTTTTCCTGATGCAGTTCACAATTCCAAGTATCTCTTTTCTTTTTGAATATGGGGAAGGCAACAACAACAACTTGCATTTCTATAGTGCCTTTAGCGTAGTAAAATGTCCCAAGGCTCTTCACAGGAGCGATTATAAAACAAAATTTGACACCGAGCCTCATAAGGAGGTATTAGGAGTGATGACAAAAAGCTTGGTCAAAGAGATCATATACAAATGGTTCACCTCTGTTCTCTCTTTTGAGGCAACTTTGACCAGACAATCAGTTCACCAAGTGATTAAACAATTAACTGGGAAGTTTGCTGCCATCAGGTGACACAACTAAGGTCTTTAATGCCTTTTCCAATCCGTTTGATGGTCATTTCTTCCAAACTCATTGGGACCTCACATCTATTGTCCAGTGCGCTATGTGTTTGTCAGAATATTCCACCATAAACATTGATTATTTTGTTGTGTCAGGCACATTCAGCAATCCAATAGTCAGAACAATGGCTTGTAATTTGCGGTCAGTGGCAAAGCAAAGGCGCTCGTCGCTGGCCCCGAAGAAAGCTGCCCACAGAGATCTTGTGATCTCTGTGGCGATAAGTTTGCCTTTTCGACATGTAATTGATTGCAGCGTTCTATAATGGGGACTCCCAGCAAAGAGCTGCAGTGACGTCAACAAGCTGTCTAAGCAGACAATCACGTTGAAGAATTCTCACAGACAGCAAACCAGGAAATGAAAAGCAGCTCTTATCCAGACTTTTAAAAAATATTACAGGGAGCGAAATAAAGATTGGGATGTTCACATGTGACTAAGGTAGAAACTGAAATATGATGAACAAACTTTAAAAAAAATGTTTTTAATTGTAATTTTTATCATAATGGAGAAATTTCACACCCCACAAATATAAAAATTAGTTTTTGAGCCAGAATGTTTGTTTAGCAGTCAATACACTGTTAAAATCCTAGTTACACCTATTCCAATGAGGCTTAACATTTAATGGGGTATTTAACAGCGATATTAGCATGGAAAAGCCCACATTTTCATCAGTTTCACTGATTACACTGATTGCCGGCTATGGGGGAGGGGGAGGTCCACAGTGAAGCCAGTGTCGGAGCAGTGAATGACTGACTGTAACTTCAGGATTTCCGCATTTAGATGCGCATGTGCTAAATCCTGAGGTTGTGGTCAGTTTTAGAGGCGAACGCTGAAGGCTGGATTTTGATACTGGGGCGGGTTGGGGTCGTGTCATCCGCATTTTATGTTATCCATCCAACTGCAATTGGATGTGGGAGATTGATGCAATTTTCACTTAATTGGGCAATTGAGTTCCAGCATGAACCAATTAGTGGTTTCAGTCTGAAAGTCGCCTCTGATGATGTCATCATTGTTGCTGCATTGCAGGTCAGAGACTGCCTGGCCTTTGCTGTGAGAGGACCTGGATGCAAAATGAGCAGCATCTCAGAGAGAGAGAGAGAGAGAGAGAGAGAGAGAATTTTTTTTGCATCCAGGTCCTCTCACAGCAAAGGCCAGGCAGTCTCTGAAGACATTCAATGCAGCAGCATCAGAGGCGACTTTCAGACCTAATACTACTACTACCTTCATCACATCTCCATTGTAATAGTGGACCTGCAGCTGATAGTCAGCTATCCACTTGTGCTCCCACCAGGTTTCACTGGCGTGTTTCACATCAGGCGTGCTTCACGTGAGAAAAGGGTTAAATGAGCTAAAACATTTCAAAATGGCATTACAGAGCCAATTTAGGGCTTGTTAAGGGCTTTAATGGCCTCTCCCGCCTCTTGGAGGCAGGACGGAGACGGGACCACCGCACACAATTTCATCAAAATTGCGTGGAGGCGGAATGGAGGCGGGATCGGGTCCGCCCGCCACTTTTCGCAATTTTAACCCCCCCACACGCCTCCAAACCCGCCTCCACGGGTCTATGAAAATCTGGCCCTGAGAGTTTGCAGTCATTACCCACCACACATTCTGGGCCCACGTTATTCTACCTCTTATTTTGCCGGGGGTGGGGTGGGATTTCAATAGAGCCTTTGATATCTGAAAGCTTGCTAATTTTCCCTTTGTATTTTGTAAAGAATTATCACAGCTATGTTATTTTTCTTTGCATTTAGCATTTTTTGCTACTTCCTACCAAGTTTTCCTGGATTTTGTCAGTTTTATTTCTTACTGGAACATAATCCAGCTTTACATTAGGTGTTCTGCATTTTATCCCTTTTTATGATATCTCCTTTCTTCTTACATTGTTCTGCTTCTTTATTCTAGAATGGTGTTCTCATGTTCTTTGTACCACCAATCACTGACACCAAGCATCTCACCTCCAATGGTTTTGTAGGAAATAAACTCACCTCCTCAATCTGCTTCACCATCAGTGGCAGAACCTTCAGCCAACACACCCCGGAGGCTGGGATTCTCTTATACATTGTCACTTTGCTAATTCTCTTATCTTCAAAAGCATCCAGAAAAATACCTCTTCATGATGCCTTTAGTCACTTTCTTGAACATCTGCTGGGTCTAATTCCCTTCCCCCACCCCCTTTTTGTGAACCACCTGGGGTCATTGTCAAAATTTTCTATGGAATATTCTTGGTCATCTTGTGGTGCTACTACATTCCCTATTGTTTCCATATACCTGCATGGCTTTCCTCAATTTCAGCCTTCATATTAGTGGTCTCTTCTACGGGTTAATTTTCTTCGTTCTTTGAATGATTCCAAGTTTCCTGGAACTATTCTATGATCTGAATTAAGAGATAATTTTTTGGTAAAACTTAGCATCCTTCCTTATTGATCAATGAATTGCAAGACAATAACTATTGATTTACAGTAAATCCCTAATGGTATTATAAAGCAGTTTCATTTAAAAAGCAACATAGAACATTTCTTATTGTTAATTTTTCTAAACGAACAACAAAATGCCATAATGATAATAGTATTCTGAAAATTGCTTTTGACTTTCTGTTGACAGTAGATCTTTGCATTCTCACAAGAATAAATGGATATTTTTTGCTGGCAGTGATCTATTAAGAAATAAAAGCAAATACTTAGCATCTTACTAACTACACCAAGCCGAAGAGCATCACATATTAATTAAGCAATAACATCTGCTGTCAGGTCACTATATTAAGGAATATCATCTGTACAAGTTGGATACATTTCAAAGTCAGACTCGCCAAGGGGTTTATAAACATAAATGCATGAATATCTTGCCAAGTGTTTAACATGAAGGAGAATAATAATCTTACAATACAATGGGGCAGAAATTCGGGTCTCCACGGGTGAGTACGCGCTGTGTACTCACCCGTAGGACCACCGGAAGTGCCGGTTTCGCACATGCACGGGAAACCGGAACTTCCGGTCTCGTGAAAGAAGGGGTTGAAGGGTCAACCGCGTGCGCCAGAGAGGTAGCGTGCACGCAGCGAACTTCGTTTTTTTTTTCAGGTTTCTCCGTGAGGGTAAGTATGGAGAAGCTGCGTGGGGAAAAAGGAGGCGCAAGGCCTGCTTTTAACAAGGTAAGTGGTGAATTAAGTACAATTTAAACATTTTTTCAACAGGTTTATCGTTTTTACATACTTTAAAGAAAGGTAAGTTTATTTTTAGCACCGTTACAAAGTGTAATTAATTTTTTCAAAAATTAAAATTTTTGTTTAATGTAGTTAATTTATGTAATTTATAGTTATTTTAAAAATGTGATTAAAAAAAAAATATTTGAAGTTTTAGTTAGGTTTTGGGGGGTGATCTCTACTCATAGATTTGACAGGTCTTCCATGGCCCATGTGATCCCAGGGGACGCTTCGAACTAACTGCGCCCCTGGGATATGCAAGCACTGCGCACCGGCAGCTGCAGGAGGCCCAGGAGCCAAAGTCCACACGGGCTCGAAGCACAACGGCAGGCGTGGTAGGTAAGTACGCGCATGATGCTTGCACCCGCGGGAAGCCGGAGAGCCAAATTTCTGGCCCAATATCTATTTGGAAAAGAAAACCCCCTAAATTCTAACAAGTGACCCCCTGGCTTGCGATGGCAAATACTTTTCTTGTTCACTTCCACTGGAGCTTTATTCCTGCAAAAGTCTCAATTAGTCAGTCTGTACGTACAAAGAAATTGCTGCATTCCTAACAGACAATTCCCTGCTGCTTCTTGCAGTTTGAATCCAAAGCAATAGAAGAGAAAGCCCTGAAGGGTTCAACCGTTTTGCCAGATTCCTCATGTTTCCCACGAATGGTGAATGGCATCAACCTAATTTGACTGGTGATTAAAGAGTAGTTTCTTTAGCTTGTCTGATATAAAATTGTGGTATGGTATAAGGATAAATAACTCAACAACTTTAACTTACTAATGTTATGGTTATTTTGCTGGGCCTCACCGTAGTATTGCAAAGACTTCTGCTATGCAGGTGACATGAGCAAAGCAATTTTAGAACCTATAATATCACTTTGCAGTGATTATCCAGCACGGTTGATTCAATATCACAGGACTCAACACATTGATTAACATCTGAATCGAGTGTGCTGAAGCAATTATGTGCATTTATTTTTGTAAGTGGAGTTACTTTTTCAATTTGCAACTGACGTATTCACCTGACTTTTCTCATTGTTATAGTGCTCCATTGGGCTTCCTAGCCTGATTAGGTCTGAAGGAGCTAATAAATACATGGGAGTGGATTTTACCCCTCTATAATCAAACGCACATATACAGATAAATGAAAAATTTGGCATTGTGTCCACATTCAGTGTGTTTCAGATGCTATCTGAATGTACAAACACAATGGAGGAAGCTGCACACAGCTTAAGGCAGTAAATTCTAATTTTACAATTTCAAAAGCAAATAATGTCCGAGAATTTCCTCAATGTGATTTGCACCAAACGTGTTACCTCCACCCCTGGTCTCTAGAGGGGGATACACAGAGGTTTCCTGGGTATGCTCAGTTGCATATTCATTAGTACAAGCATTGGTGTAAAACCAGTGTAGAACTGGTGCAAGCAGCTGTACCAGCAGAGAACTTCTGTGCAGCCTTTTAACTGCACTTTTCATCCTGCGACATTCAGCAGAACAAGGTAAAGCAGAAACACAGCGTGGCTCTTTCATTTCACTCTCAAATTACTTCACTGCATGTAATATTTTTATTACACTTCGACAGAATTATGAATATTCAAGTGCCATCTGTGCCCAAAGGGGAGCAGGGCATGGCAACAAGCCAGGGGTGAAGAATGCATAACTTAACTCGTTCAGATCTCCAAGCCACCTTGCAGGGTGTGAGTGCCACCAATTTACCCAGAATTATCACTCATACCATCTACAGGGAGGTGGCACTGGCACTGACTGCCAACTCCCTCACCCCCAGGACTGCAAAGCAATGCTACAAGAAGTTCCACAGCCTCAGCTTGACAGGCAGGGCAACACGTTCCACACTTCTCCCTTATTTTCCTTTCCCACCCTGGGTACCAGGACACTTTTTAGCCTCTCAAAGCAATGCTTACACAACTAACCCTTCACAATGCTCTCTGGTTAAGGACACCTCCAACTTACTATCCTGCACTGTAGCTGCACAGCTTCCCTAACACACAACAACTGCTGCATACAACTCCAAATCTCCTCTTGCACTTTAACACCCTCACACCCCCACATCTATTACTTCACCTTCCCCATAGCACTTGTCATACACTCTTGAACTACCAGACTTGTAGGGAGTGGTTGTGATAGGGGTCAGCCTTTCCCCTGACTCAGTGAGCGGTTCGAATCGCTCCCATGCCCCAGGTTCAAAACTTGGACTTATTTAGGGGTTGTGAATAAAGATGCAGAAGACAACAGGTTCCGATGAAAAGAACTATAACTTTTATTAAAATTAAAAGGTAACAAACTTAAACACACTACACACTTAAACAGGTTTGGGAAACACACGGTTACAGGCGAGGGAAAAATGACAGTTTACAAGAAAAAAAAAGCTTTATCCCTCCCAAAAATCCCACTTCTAGCTAGGTTTCGGTTTCAGGAGATCAGGGATAATGCTCACCAAACAGGGGTATTAACAGTACGAAATCCAGCCAGGTAAGTAAATGGTGATTCTGGTCATCGAACGTCTTCCTTTACCACGTGGCTTCTGGGCAGTGCTGAGAGGGAGAGTTGTTCCAGCGTAGTCGGCGAGTCGAAAGAGAAAGAGCTCTTGGGTCCTGCTGCAGATATAATCCTTTTTAGAAACATAGAAACATAGAATCTAGGAGCAGGAGTAGGCCATTCGGCCCATCGAGCCTGCTCCACCATTCAATACGATCATGGCTGATCATCCAAATCCAGTACCCTGTCCCTGCTTTAATCCCCACAGTACACATATCCCACCCTACCCCCGTAACCCCACATATTTAATTCCCCCTAACATATCCCATCCTATCCCCATAACCCCACATATTTAATCCCCCCCTAACACTAAGGGTCAATTTATCATAGCCAAATCAACCTAACCCGCACATTTTTGGACTGTGGGAGGAAACCGGAGCACCCCACCCCCCACAAAACTCCTCACGAAAACTGGTTTCGTAATGCAGTGAGTTTTCAGGTGAGGCCTGTTCATTGTCTTGTTAAATTTTGATGGGCTTTCAACTATGCTAAACCAAATCAAATGGCTTACATCCTGTTGCGCTGTTGTTCCATGGAAGCTTGCATTGTTCTCATGCTTTGGGTTCCTTGCTGGGCCTAGCATTCCTATGGACTCTGTGTTTTGGGTGGGGCGGCCTTTTCCCAGGGCCTATTGTCCAAATGTTAATGTTTGCTGGGCTTTGGATTCCCAAACCATCCACGTGCCGTACATGTCCAGACATGTTTCCTTTAAAGTTCCAAAGTCCTTATTTTTTTCCTTTCGATATATTTTTGGGGATCTGCAAATTTTGGAAATCTTACACCCTTACCTTCATTAACTCATCTCTTTGCAGGAGAAGATGGCACACAATGCATACCAAATGCAAGCCACTGGAGAGGGCTTGCCCCCCCCCCCCCCCCCCGTTTAAACCCCTCAGCCCCAAGGCCAGGCAGCTTGTGGAGAGGCACTCAGCTCTTGCCGTGTGAGATGCTGAGGTCAGAGGCCTCTTGCCGGCACCAGGTTACTGACTGGCTTATGCTGTCGGCCTGGCATCCCTGTGAAGCACCACACAGCCACAGCCTTACAACACTTTCTCTGTCTCCTTAATCCCAATCTCTTCCTGCAGGTCCTTCACAACAACAGGCAGCACAAGAGGAAGAAGATGATGGTGGAAAGGATCTGAGGACTAAGCCACCCAAGAGTCACAGCTGCATGATGCTACCCTTCTTCAGGACAACAACGCATACTAGACCTCCAGCAATCCCCTTCAAAGCACCATGCCAGCAGAACATGGGAAGTGAGACCAGGCTGCCCAGGAGCATCCTTTAGAGATGCTGCCAGCAGCAGCTCCATCCCAGGAAGATTTAATTGACTTACTGCCCCAAACACAGGCGCATCAATGTTGAATTTCTCCCCCACCCCCCCCCCCAAGAGTCAGGAATATAATTACTGCAAACTCAAAAGCAATATAAATGTTTGATAAAATTAGCTGTGCACAGTTAGGCTTGCTGAATACAAAATGGATGCAAGTTGCACGTATACAGTCACTGCAATCATTACCAATATGTTATTTTAAATAGCCTTATTTCCTAATTATTCAGTAGGAAATGCACTCTCCTATCTCTCTTACAACAACAAGCAAGGCTACAACCAGCCATCTCAACATGCACTTGGAAGAAATCATCATTTCACATAGCACTGTTCTCTATGGAAGAGACAGTTCTTCATCTTGCAAGATATGGAGGAAGAGGAAAGTATCCAGGTTGGACTCCTACCTCCAGTGTCTCAGAGTATTCTGTTGGGTCACTGAAATCAATGTATAGATGTTTTAAAATTGTCACTATTTAGTTTATGGAAAATTATACAATGCAAAATATGTGAATCCAAAATAAGATATGTAATTTTATGTAAGAGTCAAGTTGCTGACCTATTTATTTCCTTTGTAGTTGTTCCAAGATAGCATGTCAATGATTCTGTTTAAGTCATAAATACAGCAGGCATTCATAGAGTTCACATTGATATGTTGACTGTTGTCCTTGGTGATCCTTACAGATAATCCTGAATGTTTAAATCACAAAGTACAGGTCTGCACACAGCCACAAGGACTCCACCACTATGGTTTCGGGTGAGCCTTGGGCTGAGATCAACTGCATCACTGCAACCCAAGGACATAACATAAGACATCTGCACTCAGAGTAAAAAGTTCGAAGAGCACAGAGACCCTTTCCAGGACGTCCAATATAAAGCCCAACGCTGCATCATGGAACTTTGTAAAATAAGAAATTGCACTTCAATCACCACCTTTGAGGATTGCTAATCATTACCTACAATCTTCGGAATCTTCAAGTGGTGGGAAAATCTCCGCTCAACATTGCCATGGTAGAAATATAAGAACAGGAGAAAGCATGGAATGAGAAAATGGAATTCAGCCCATCAGGTGATGTATATGCAGATTGATTTCACACAGGTGAATAATATCCTGAATCATATAAAACAATTAACTGGGTACAAGTGGCTCAGCAGAGCAGCTGTTGTTTTCATTCTGGGACACTCTCTGGTGTTGCCAAACTTCCTCGAAGCTGTAGGGGCTGTTGGGAAAGGATATTTACTAGTCCTAGCCCCTTTGGGATTATCCTGGATCAGGCGTATTTCTCAGATGTTCACTTTCAACTAAAGTTTGAGGTAGCCGAATCCTAAAGACGCTTAACTGAGTCTAAAGGTCCGGGCTATCTCTCCCTAAAGGAAAGGAACAACCTGAGAATGTTACCGTCCTCCAGATAGCACTTTTAATAAGTTTAGCCAGACTGTAACATCCCGGATATCATGAGGGTCCGGAGATCTCCTTCAGAAATATACCTCTCCACCAAAGAGTGTACAGAGATTGAGTTAACGAGTTATTGATACAGAAGACTTATGTGAGACAATCTAAAAATATATAGAGATTTATTAAAAGAACCGACATGCAATTTACAGTTGGTGAATCAGTCAATCGCAACATTAACAGATATAAAAAGAGAAAAAATACGATCTTTTTAACACATCCTTCACATACCCCTCTTGACCAAAAAATGAGCTTGATCATCAAGGGCAGGGTTTGGTTAATTTTTCAAATAAGGTTACAGTAGTACATTAATTTCACGAGATTCATAAGAGGCTAATTATGTGCTACATTAAAATTCCTCTAAGTCATCCCAGGACAATGTTTTGCCTTATTTTAAGTTGGACAGAAATTAAAAGAAAAATAGTGTTGAGGCTGCCGCAAAACACGAATGGAGGCTGAATCCATATGTGGAAAACAAGAAAACTTTAATTCACTGCATGGCACACAAAATGGCTGAGAGAGCTGCTCCCAGAATTCTCTGCTAAAAACTCCCAGAATTCTCTGGGTAAAACCTGAGGCCCCACCCCCTTCTGCCTTAAAGGTAATGTGCCTTAAAGGGGAAGGTGCTGGAAATTTGTCCACAGACGGAAGAGTGGATTATGCCCATTTTAGGTGGTGATTCACCACAATAGATACATTGTTACGCAATTAGCGAAACAACATATAATTAGAAAGTCCAATTGGCAGATGTACATTCCGTAGAGGTGAGTTATTCATACAAGTCAAGGAGACGTTGTTGGAGCTGGCTGAAGCTTGACACGCTATTCCATTGATCCAGTGTGAGGACAGATTCTGCTAGTAGCAGAGAAGACTGTTGGAGCGAGCGGGTGTTCATTGATGTAGCACATTCCATGTGATGTCGCAAAGAGTCACTTGATGTTATAAAGTCCATAAAAGATTGATTTAAAGGTACAACCGCTCTTATACACATCCGATTGGTATATCGGGAGAGAGGTATTATCAAACTGTTCCTTAAACGATGATGAACCATTAGAGAGGTAAATTCTGTCATCAGGAGACTTTTGGTTTTCCTTGTTTTCTTAAAGGACTTGCCAGAAGCTCAGTTGATTCCTTCTCCATTCACAGTGTTTTCCTCCTTCGTTGAAGTAAGTTGTTGGCCTTTACTTGTTTTGGTTGTGGCTTTTTGCGAAACCAATTTCTGAGGTGTTGCCAAGCATCATGTGGAGGAGACAGCGACACTGTCCGGCTGACTTTCGTCAGTAGTTCGATCGCATCCATTTCCTGTGTCGTGCTCCAAGCTGGGTCTTGAAAGACAGTGTACGACTGCACTTTGTATTGTTCCTCCATTTTGGTATCCCGCAGGACATCTTTTGAGATTGTCTATGGAGACAGTTTTAAGAATATGCTTGCCATTCGGCTGATTTATATGTATTTCAACAATTCTTTTGTTAATAACAGAATGTATTTGAACAGGTTTTTCCACTTAGGTCTTAAACCAGGTTTTTGCTCGAACTTCTTTTCCTGCACCCATTCTCCTACTAGGGGTTGCCATGCTTTGTTTGTCAATTTTTTCTGCCCTTATCCTCTGATCAATTTGATGTATCTCATTGTTATTTGTTTTTTAAAATCTAACTGTCACTGTCGGGTCAAGGAATCAGAGAGTGTAGAGGAAATAAAAGAACCATGGGTAAGTGGTGTATGCATCTCAACCCCATACATTAGATAATATGGAGTTTTAGGGGACACTGTCCCTGATGCAGATGCGGGCACAATATTAAGTGATAGCTGCACTTCCGGAATGACGGTGGTCCACTTATTTCCCTTGATTCTCAACAGTTTGACCAATAGCTTTTTTACAGGCAGAAAGGGAATGGGTGACCAACAGACAGAGCAGTAGGCGCAGGCGCAGGCAGGTAGTGCAGGAGTCCCCTGTGGACATCCCCCTCTCAAACAGATATACCACTTTAAATACTGTTGCGGGGGATGGCCAACTTCCTGGCACCAGGGGTGGCTCTGCTGCACAGGACGGGAGGAAAAAGAGGTGTAGAACTATAGTGATAGGGGATTCTATTGTAAGGGGAATAGATAGGCGTTTCTGCGGCCGCAAACGAGACTCCTGGATGGTGTGTTGCCTCACTGGTGCAAGGGTCAAGGACGTCTCGGAGCGGCTACAGAACATTTTGGAAGGGGAGGGTGAACAGCCAGTTATCGTGGTGCATATAGGTACCAACGATATAGGTAAAAAACGGGATGAGGTCCTAAAAGCTGAATATAGGGAGTTAGGAGGTAAATTAAAAAATAGGACCTCAAAGGTAGTAATCTCCGGATTGCTACCAGTGCCATGTGCTAGTCAGAGTAGAAATAGAAGGATATTTCAGATGAATACGTGGCTAGAGGAATGGTGCAAGGGGGAGGGATTTAAATTCCTGGGACATTGGAACTGGTTCTGGGGGAGGTGGGACCAGTACAAACCGGACGGTTTGCACCTGGGCAGGGCCGGGACCGATGTCCTAGGGGGAGTGTTTGCTAGTGCTCTGGGGGAGGGTTTAAACTAAAATGGCAGGGGGTTGGGAACCTGAGCAGGGAGAGAGAGGAAAGGGAAACAAGGATAAAAGCAACAGATAGGGAGGAGAAAAACAAAAGTAGCAGTCAGAGAAATCAACGGTTTAAATCAAACATGGCCACAGTAAATAATAATTCTAATAGGTCTAAGAGCGTTAAAAAAACAAGCCTGAAAGCTTTGTGTCTTAACGCGAGGAGCATTCGGAATAAGGTGGATGAATTAGCTGCGCAAATAGCGGTAAACAAATATGATTTGATTGAGATTACGGAAACATAGCTCCAAGGTGGCCAAGGCTGGGAACTCATCATCCAGGGGTATTCAATATTCAGGAAAGATAGGCAAAAAGGAAAGGGAGGTGCGGTAGCATTGCTGGTTAAAGAGGGGATTAAAACAATTGTAAGGAAGGATATTATCTCTGATGATGTGGAATCTGTAGGGGTATAACTGAGAAATAGCAAGGGGCAGCAAACGTTAGTGGGAGTGGTATATAGCCCTCCAAACAGTAATGCGGAGGTTAGGGATGGCATTAAAAGAGAAATTAGAGAAGCGTGCAATAAGGGCACAGCAGTCATCATGTGTGACTTTAATCTACATATAGATTGGACTAACCAAATCAGTAACAATACTGTGGAGGAGGAATTCCTGGAGTGTTTACGGGATGGTTTCCTGGACCAATATGTTGAGGAACCAACCAAAGAGCAGGCCATCTTAGACTGGGTATTATGTAATGAGAAAGTATTAATTAGCAATCTTGTTGTGCGAGGCCCCTTGGGTCGGAGCGATCATAATATGATAGAATTCTTCATTAAGATGGAGAGTGAAGTGGTTGACTCAGAGACTAGGGTCCTGAAATTAAATAAAGGAAAATTCGATGGTATGAGGCGCGAGTTGGGTAGGATTGATTGGGGAATGTCACTCAAAGGGTTGACGGTGGATAGTCAATGGCAAACATTCAAAGACCGCATGGATGAACTACAGAATTTGTTCATCCCAGTTTGGCATAAGACTAAAACAAAAAAGGTGACTCAACCGTGGCTAACAAGGGAAATTAGGGATAGCATAAGATCCAAGGAGAGAACATATAAATTGGCCAGAAATAGCAGTAAACCTGAGGATTGCAAGCAGTTTAGGATTCAACAAAGGAGGACAAAGGGATTAATTAAGAAGGGGAAAATAGAATATGAGAGGAAGCTTTCAGGGAACATAAAAACTGACTGTAAGAGCTTTTATAGATATGTGAAAAGAAAAAGATTGGTGAAGTCAAGCGCAGGTCCCTTGCAGTCAGAATCAGGGGAACTTATAATGGGGAACAAAGAAATGGCAGACCAATTAAATACATATTTTGGTTCTGTCTTCACAAAGGAGGACACAAATAATCTCCCAGAGATGTTGGGGAACATAGGGTCTGATGAAAGGGAGGAACTGAAAGAAATCAGCATTTGTAGGGAAATGGTGTAAGGGAAATTGGTGGGATTGAAGGCCGATAAACCCTCAGGGCCTGATAATCTACATCCTAGGGTACTTAAGGAAGTGGCCCTAGAAATAGTAGATGCATTGCTGATCATCTTCCATTATTCGATGGAATCTGGAACAATACCCATGGATTGGAGGGTAGCTAATGTTACCCCACTATTCAAAAAAGGTGGTAGAGAGAAAACCGGGAATTACAAACCAGTAAGCCTGACATCGGTAGTGGAGAAAATGCTAGAGTCCATTATAAAAGATGTAATAGCAGAGCACTTGGAAAACAGTGACAGGATCGGACAAAGTCAACATGGATTTACAAAACGTAAATCATGCTTGACTAATCTACTGGAATTTTTTGAGGATGTAACTGGTAAAATAGATAAGGGAGAACCATTGGTTTGGTGTATTTGGACTTTCAAAAGGCTTTCAATAAGGTCCCACATAAGAGATTAGCATGTATAGTTAAGGCACATGGGACTTGGATAGAGAACTGGTTGGCAGACAGAAAGCAAAGAGTTGGAATAAACTGATCTTTTTCCAAGTGGCAGGCAGTGACTAGTGGGGTACCGCAGGGATCTGTCCTTGGACCCCAGCTATTCACAATATATATTAATGATCTAGACAAGGGAACTAGATGTAATATCTCCAAGTTTGCAGACGACACAAAGCTGGGTGGGCGTGTGTGCTGTGAGGAGGATGCCGAGAAACTCCAGGATGATTTGGACAGGTTGGGTGACTGGGCAGAAGCATGGCAGATGCAATATAACGTGGATAAATGCGAGGTTATCCACTTTGGTGTCAAAAACAGGAAGGCAGATTATTATCTGAATGGCAATAGATTGGGAGAAGGGGAAGTGCAACGAGACCTGGATGTCCTTGTGCACCAGTCGCTGAAGGTAAGCATGCAGGTGCTGCAGGAGGTTAAGAAGGCAAATGGTATGTTGGCCTTTGTAGCGAGAGGGTTTGAGTACAGTAACAAGGATGTCTTGCTGCAGTTGTACAGGGCCTTGGTGAGACCACATCTTGAGTATTGTGTGCAGTTTTGGTCGCCTTATCCGAGGAAGGCGGTTCTTGCCATGGAAGGAGTTCAGCGAAGATTCACCAGGCTGATACCTGGGATGGCAGGAATGACGTATGAGGAGAGATTGGGTCAATTGGGCTTATACTCACTGGAGTTTGGAAGAATGAGAGGGGATCTCATTGAAACTTATAACATTCTGTAAGGACAGGACAGACTAGATGCAGGAAGGATGTTCCCGATGGTCGGGGAGTCCAGAACCAGGGGTCACAGTCTAAGGATAAGGGGTAAGCAATTTAGGACAGAAATGAGGAGGAATTTCTTCATCCAGAGAGTGGTGAACCTGTGGAATTCTCTACCACAGAAGGCAGTAGAGGCCAATTCATTAAATATATTCAAGAAGGAGTTGGATATATTTCTTAAGACTAAAGGGATCAAGGGATATGGGGAGAAAGCAGGGACAGGGTTCTGAATTTGGATGATCAGCCATGATCACATTGAATGGCGGAGCAGGCTAGAGGGGCCGAATGGCCTACTCCTGCTCCTATCTTCTATGTTTCTATGTTTCTATGTTTTCCTGGTTTTTACATTCCACCAGCCCCGCTGATTGTGGATGACGTGGCGTGCTGTGCTCTAACTCAATCCCCTTTGCTCGCAGTAGTCTTTGAAGACCTTGGAGACAAAGACTCCGCCTTGATTGCAGTGTAAGATTTTGGGTGCACCAGCTACAGTAATTATGTCAGTAATAGCATTGGTGAGTGCGTTTTCTGAAACAGTTTTTTATGGGGACCAACCAGCAGAAGGAAGTGCATCCATCACAAGAACATGTCTGTATCCCAAAGATGGGGGAAGTGGTCCAATGAAATCAATAAAGAATTTTCCCATTGGTTCATCAGCTTTCACAGGAGCAAATGTTGGTGGCTTAATTAGTGATGACTTATTGGTTAAATTGCATGGCTCACAATTTGCCACGTATGTTTTACAGGCCTTAAGCATGCCTGGCCACCAATATAAGGGAGTCAATTTGCAGAATGTTGTTCTGGCACCACAATATGCTTGACCTATGCCCTCGTGAGCTTCTTTTACAAGATGTTCTCATTTATGTCTCGGGGGTACTTCTCGATTTCCCTTGGGCAACTTAACTAGCATAATACCAGTAGGGGTTTCCGAGTAAAGTACTTTGATGGATATCCTGGTGGATTCTCTTTTGTTGGGTCTAATAGCTGAATCAGTTCCTCGTCCTGATTAGCTGCCCGTTCTGCCCTAGTGATAATACTAATATTGTCAGGCCCCTCTCGAGGGGATGTCATGCAGACCGAAAGTTTCGCTTGTTCATCTGCAAGACTGTTGCCTTTTGAGTGTACTGTCCCAGTGGTATGCCCGTTTACATGAATCACCTGACAATTCTGTTTCTCCATCCTCAAACGGAGAATATCTTCCCACAAGAACTTATGCTTTATGTGTTTACCCTTATGATTGGTAAAGTTTGTTTGTTCCCAGAAAACTAGGTCTTGGTTATATCCTCTTTTACAATAGTCACTAGCTGTACAGATTAATGTGGGTTTAATAGGGTCTGCCTTTTCTAAAGCATACTGTAGTGCTGCGGCTTCAGCATACTGAGCTGTCTTATGGCCAAGGGTTCCTAATAAAAAGACTTGGCCATTTCCGACAGGGTTTGTCATTTTGACAGGACCCAACCTCGGTTAGGATTTAATATGAACTTTATAAGAAATTTCTAGATCTCAATAATATATTGAGGGAGTTCTGATTTAAGTTCTACAAGGCCTGATCAGGGACTTGTCATCTCTAGAGACTTAAATCTGGGTCTTAGTACCACTGTCAGTAAAACACTCCTTCTATACTTAACAATCTACGAGATGGATATAGATATAAATATAAGTATAGGGTTCAGTATCAATTCGTTAACACACACATTGGTCGCCAACTGCAAGGATATTGACTAGTCCTAGCCCCTTTGGGGCTATCCTGGATCAGGCGTATTTCTCAGAAGTTCACTTTCAAATAAAGTTTGAGGCAGCCAAAACCTAAAGATGCTTAACTGGGTCTAAAGGTCCGGGCTATCTCTCCCTAAAGGAAAGGAACAACCCGAGAATGTTACCGTCTTCCAGATAGCACTTTTAAAAAGTTTAGCCTGACTGTAACGTCCCTGATATTATGAGGGCCTGGAGATCTCCTTCAGAAATGTAACTCTCCACCAAAGAGTGTACAGAGATTGGGTTCATGAGTTATTGATACAGAAGACTTATGTGAGACAATTCTAAAAATATATAGAGATTTATTAAAAGAACCGACATGCAATTTACAATTGGTGAATCAGTCAATCGCAACGTTAACAGTTCTAAAGAGAGAAAAAATACAATCTTTTTAACAGAGAATCTTACTTTTAAATCTTAACTTCGCTACAGTATTACTGTTCTTAACATTTTCTATACAGGATATCCATCAATATCAAATTACCTTCGATCCCCAAGGCACAAAGAGTGGAAGACCACAGATTCGCCTCTGCAGTCCTGAATCGCTTTGCCCGATTAAAGTCATTCTGATATCCCATTTGAGACTTCTATATTTATACCCTTTTTCAGTTGTATCCCATAAGGTTTCTGCTGATCCAAGTTAATTATCACTATTCATCTTTCTGCTGACCTCTTGCAATTCTTACTGCTATATCGACAATAGTTATTGGGAGTTTTTACCATATAGGTGTGAAGGCAGATGTCCCTTATTTCATGTATCATCTTTACAAGGGCAAATGTTCCTTTTCTTATGTGCCATCTTTAAGAGGTTTAATTGAAATCACTTATCCAGGGTTGACCATTGTTCTGTTCTCAAAAGGCCAGCCACTCGGAGCCACCCATTCTTCTGTTTCAATAAGGTTATTTATTCAGGGTCAACAACTTATCCTGTTTCAATAGCCAGAATTATTTCACAGCTATTTCATAGTTAGGTTTCTAAATTTCCAAACCCAGTTTGTCATATTTTAAAGAATTTATAAGGTAGAGTTCCTTATAAGGTACTCTTCAGGGTCAACCACTGTCTTATCTCAACAAGGCCAGAATTCTTTCATAAGATAGTGTATTTTTCTAAAAAGGCTGTATAGTTTATTCCTTCACAGTTGAGGCATTCTCACATGCAACAGTGTTGAAATGACTCACACCTGCGAGGCAGATCCTACACATCTGTAATCTTTCCTCTTGCAGCCTCACAGCCAGCAGAATGGAGTTGCTGACACCTACATGAATGTAGATAAATGAAAGTACTCACCTGAAATATTGTTAATCGAACAAATACGTTATTTTTCCAATTTGTAGTGTCTTCAAAGCATTTTAAGAAAAAGTTACGATGAATAAAATTCTTTCCATTCTTGACATGAATGCCACGCTGTGAGGGACTCCATGGTGTGCAATATTTTCACTTTCAGTTTAGACATAAAATATGCCTCTATGTTCATCATTTGACTTGTTTACTGTATGTATTTGGGCATGGTGGATTTATTAACGATTGCTTAATTGGTAAGGGATAACTGCAAGAAGCTGCTAGTATTAGTCTGCTGTCACATTCAAGAAAAGTAGCCACACAGAGATAATGATGATATGTTCACTCGCTTTCCATTTTATTATGTATTTAATTTAGGACTCACTTGCCTTTTGGTTAGAGCAAAACAATTCATGGGAACCTTAGAAACTACTATCTCATCCACCTCCTCTTGTTAGATTTGTAATTAGTGCCTCCTTGCCCTTCTTGCAGATGTTCGATTTGAATGGAATATGCATCTATGATCATCTTTATATAATGTTCTTGTACTTGAGACCAAGTTGAACTTGGGCAAAGTGCTGCATGTGGATAATGCTTGAAATTGACATTGAAAATTGCAAGCAAGCACTGTTTCCACCTTTCATCATCTTTATTATGAGTCTAATTGGCTCTTAATCACATTGGCAGTAAGTACTACAATCAGTCATTAATACCAAGTAGAAAGTCTAATGTACCAGTGAAAGTATCATCTCCAATTTTATTACACCCAAATTTGTGATACCACAATGTTAAATCTGCTCAGATATAAATGACAATAAAAAAATATAGCCCACAGTCTGAAAAGTTTTTGTTTCTTTGTATTTGATATTTAATAATGGAAATGTGCTTCAGAGATATGAACAATTGTTGTGTCTAGAATTTAATTCAGATATTTTTGGATCAGCAAGTATTTAACATGGGATGGCTTACTGCAGTTCAGTTAACGTTCCATATCTCTTATATTTGGCCACACCCGTGCATACAATAGAAAAATTAGAATAAAAACAGAAGATGCTGGAAACTCACAGCAGGTCAGTCAACATCTGTAAAGAGAAAAGACAGGTTAAACATTTCTGTTCTGTGCCCTTCATCAGTCGGAAACTTTGACAGGCATTGTACTGAGGATACAGAACTGAACAGGGGTGGGGAACGGTGGGGAGAGAGTCAATAGATATATCGGTCACGGAGAGGCAGTGGGTTAAATGACCTGCCAACTGCTTAACAGGAGACAGTTAAATGATATAAAAGATCATCAGTAGGATGATGCAGTGATATAAATAGGATAAAGTTGAATAGTTGGCCGAAAGGCAACAGGAGAGGCCCATGCAAACTAAATTGCGAGAAAATAAGGAATGCTGCAGCATGTGAAACAGAAAGATGAGATATTTTTTCTTGTAACTTGTAACTAGCTGAGCTTCAAAATTTTGAGCGTATTTGTGCATAATATGGTAACCATTCAATCCATTAAGTGGAAGGAAGTCCCATTTAGGTAAAAGATTACCCACAGAGCGAAAGTTCTTCTCTGCTGTAGCTTAGTAGGAGTTGAGGAAACCTTGTATACTTCTGAGTTTTCACAACAGAGGTTAATTTCATGAATATACCAAACAGTCTGTGCACACACACTTCCGATCCCTGTTTCTGTATTCACCTTATGTTAAAAAGCTGAAGCAGCATGCTATAGACAGGGCTAAGCGATCCCACAATCAATGGATCAGATCAAAGCTCTGTAGTCCTGCCACATCCAGTCGTGAATGGTGGTGGACCAATTAAACAACCAACGGGAGGAGGAGGCTCCATGAATATCCCCATCCTCAATGATGGTGGAGCCCAGCGCGTGAGTGCAAAAGGCAAGGCTGAAGCGTTTGCAATCATCTTTAGCCAGAAGTGCCGAGTGGATGATCTATATCGGCCTCCTCCTGAGGTCATCATCATCACAGAAGCCAGTCTTCAGCCAATTCGATTCACTCCACATGATATCAAGAAACGGCTCAGCGCACTGGATACAGCAAATGCTATGGGCCCCGACAACATCCCGGCTATCGTGCTGAAGACCTGTGCTCCAGAACTAGCCATGCCTCTAGCCAAGCTGTTTCAGTACAGCTACAACACTGGCATCTATCCGACAATGTAGAAAACTGCCTAGGTATGTCCTGTCCCCAAAAAGCAGGACAAATCCAATCCGGCCAATTACCACCCCATCAGTCTACTCTCAATCATCAGCAAAGTGATGGAAGGTGTCATCAACAGTGCTATCAAGCGACACTTACTCACCAATAACCTGCTCACTGATGCCCAGTTTGGGTTCTGCCAAGACCACTCGGCTCCCGACCTCATTACAGCCTTGGTCCAAACATGGACAAAGGAGCTGAATTCCAGAGGTGAGGTGAGAGTGACTGCCTTTGACATCAAGGCAGCATTTGACTGAGTGTGGCATCAAGGACCCGAGTATAACTGAAGTCAATGGGAATCAGGGGGAAAACGCTCCACTGGCTGGAGTCATACCTAGCACAAAGGAAGATGGTTGTGGTGGTTGGAGGTCAATCATCACAGCCCCAGGACATTACTGCAGGAGTTCCTCAGGGCAGTGTCCTAGGCCCAACCATCTTCAGCTGCTTCATCAATGACCTTCCCTCCAACATAAGGTCAGAAATGGGGATGTTCGCTGATGACTGCATAGTGTTCAGTGCTATTCACAACTCCTCAGATAATGAAGCAGTCCATGCCCGCATGCAACAATACCTGCATGACGTTCAGGCTTGGGCTGATAAGTGGCAGGTAACATTCGCGCCACAGAAGTGCCAGGCAATGACTATCTCCAACAAGTGATTGTCTAACCACCGCCTCTTGACATTCAACGGCATTACCATCGCCGAATCCCCCACCATCAACATCCTGGGGGTCACCATTAACCAGAAACTTAACTGGACCAGCCACATAAATACTGTGGCAACAAGAGCTGGTTAGAGGCTAGATAATCTGTGGCAAGTGTCTCACCTCCTGACTCCCCAAAGCCTTTCCACCATCTACAAGGCACAAGTAAGGAGTGTGATGGAATACTCTCCACTTGCCTGGATGAGTGCAGCTGCAACAACACTCAAGAAGCTCGACACCATCCAGGACAAAGGCTGTGTAAGGGGTTCGGTCGTAGGTGCTTGTGCGGGGTTAGGCCTTCGTTGCCTAATACTATTGCTTGCTCTGGTCTCCGGCCAGCCTTGTTGCAATAAGCACCTGTGAGTGGTTCGACCCACTCGCCCTTACGGTTCTAACACTGGACTTAGGTGCGAGAGCAGTAATGCAGAGAAAAACTCAAATAGACCCGGTTGAATAGTACGAAATGGAAATCTTTATTGCATAACGTCCAAAATCATGAAGTACATGTCATAGGCACAAATTAATGACAGTACAAGTATACATACATTCATAAAACTTGGTCTAGGGTAATGAGGATCGCACGGCACATCGTAAAAAGGGGAACACATTGGGGTAAAAATTGAGTCGCGCCCCATTTGGGGCGCTAACCTCGCCGGGGCGTGACTTTTAGCGCCCCGAAAAAATTAGCGGCCCCGCGCCGGAACTTCAGTGGTTGTGCCCCAAGAGGGAAGCGGGGCGCCACTGGAAGCACCCCGCATCCCTCTTGGGGCGCTGCGAGTGAATATCCTGGCGCTACGTGCCGCGGTATTGCAGGCCTTCCTCCCCTTCTTAAAGGGGAGGGACCCTGCGCAGCGCGAACCGGGGCCCAGCTGGGCCCCCAGGGATCGGGAGTGCCGGCAAAAGAGCCCGGCACTCAAGAGAAGTGCCGGGCTCTTGGAGCGCAGCCGGCACTTCACGGTGGGGGGGCTTCACGGGGGCCGGGGGCAGGTGCTGGCAGGCGGCCAGCAACAAAAATGGCCGCCTGCCACCTCCCCTTTAAATATCGCCGCCCCGGCCGCACGTACGCCTCCCTGAACCCGTCGGACATAGCGTCTGGCGGTAAATCAGGGGGCGCGACTGAAGATCGCGGCTGGAGCGCGAGCGGGGTGCTGCGCACGGCGATGACGTCATCGCCGGCGGCGCAGCGCCACAGGGCGCTACCGGCTGGCGCCGCCGCTAACCTCCCGCTGAATTTTTTGGGAGGCGTGGGCGGCGCTGCGCCCGGGCGTTAGCTGCTTTACGCCCCATTAGCGCCCTCTTAAGGCGCTAACGGGAGGCGCAAGCAGCTGAATTTTTCCCCCGTAATATTTATCCTTAATAAAACTACCCTCCCCTATCAATACCTACACTAATCCAGATTTGTAGGGTCGAGGAAACATGCTCACCACTCGTGATACTTCGGAGAACTTTAAAGTAAGGCACTCGGCTTGTTTTGCTGCAACACCTGACTGTCACATGTTGGAAGGGGTCTCTGTACCCCACTTGTTTATCTTCTCTGCTCCGGCTAGCAGGCTGGGCTCCCCGTTGTCATGAAGAACTCGACAGTGCTCGGGCCCGGCTGTAGAACTCAAAGAAAAGTCTTTCTGGACCGACACCAGTTAGCCGGTAAAATTCAAAGAAGAGTCTTCCTGTATTGACACCGGTTGTCGATAGAATTCGAAAGAGAGTCTTCCACTGGTTCGGCAGCAACCTGATAGAGTTCAAAAATGGTCTTTATATTTACGGGCGCGGTCGGGGTTTACTGACCGCGGCGGCACGTGGATTCTTCTTCTTCTCTTCTCATCTCGTCTCGTCGGGCCTTCGGGTCCAGAGCACCGTTTACCGACCCTCGGGATGGTGCACCCGGTCACTGGCCTTCGTCGAGGCGACTTGTTCCAAATTGAGCTCCACCCAACATAGGAGAATAAAAGTTCAGCCCGCGTCAGAGCCCCGGGAGGATCAGAGGAATAAGAGAGTTCAGCAGCCAGCAGCGAGATAAGAGAGCGATGGACATTTGTTCACTATAGTTATAGTGCTGTGTTCCCTTATCTCCCGCCCAAATCTTAATGTTCATCCTTTGTAAAATCTTGGTGCTCAAAATTCCCAGTATGGGGTGATTCTTTCCTTTAATGGGTTTCGGTAGCACCTTAAACTGGCCAACTACCCGTTAATGTTTTTCCCATTGTCGAACCGGCTAGGAGCCTCCCTGGCGGGGTTTTGGGGGCCTCCGAATACTTGTGTAAGTACCCGAGAATGGCTCTCTCATTGTAGAGCCGTGGGGAATTTGCGTATTGATGTATCTGGATGGGCCTTCGATTGCCCAGTACAATGGTCCTTACTTGTGCATGGAAAATGATTCCAGCACTTATATCTTTGCTATTGTGTCGAATGCAGACAGGTTGCATCCTGTCTTTATCAGTGTTTGCTGCGTATTAACCAATCTTATACTGAAATGTTTATTCGAACGCCATCTTGTCTGCCCACTGAAAATTCTGGAAGCTTCTGCCACGAGGCACGGAGGCCATTTTACAGGCTTCTGTGTCCTGTTTAATCATGACAGCATTTCGTTGAAATAAAATTGATGAAACGAATCTGCTTTATCTCGTTATTTCTAATCGCGATAATTGCGAATTTTACAGCAGCCCGCTTGATTGGCACCCCATCCACCACCTTAAACATTCACTCCCTCCACCACCGGCATACCGTGGTTGCAGTGTGTACCATCTACAAGATGCACTGCAGCAACTCGCCAAGGCTTCTTCGGCAGCACCTCCCAAACCCGTGACCTCTTCCACCTAGAAGGACAAGGGCAGCAGGCGCATGGGAACACCAGCACCTCCAAGTTACCCTCCAAGTCACACACCATCCTGACTTTGAAGTAGATCACCGTTCCTTCATCGGCACTGGGTCAAAATCCTGGCACACCCTCCCTAACGGCACTGTGGGAGTACCTTCATCACACGGACTGCAGTGGTTCAAGAAGGTGGCTCACCACCACCTTCTCAAGGGCAATTAGGGATGGGCAATAAATGCTGGCCTTGCCAGCGACGCCCACATCCCAGGAAAGAATTTAAAAAATGTTCCGTCAATCACAGACTCTGAACTCAAGGGCCGAAGAGCTGGGATCGTTAGCTTGAATACATAAAATAAACAGTACTGCAATTGACCTCTAACGCAACATCTATAGTTTCCTTCCAACAGACTGCACTGGAAGAAATTTTGCCCAACTGAAGGGTTTCTTTAGTTTGACATGTTGCAATGTGGGTAGTCTACGTCAATTGTACAAAACTCTAATATTAATAAGGATCAGGATATATGATTTCTTAGCATACTTCCGTTCACTTAACTAAAATATTCAGTTGTCAGGCATTTCTTTTACTGAAACTGACTGTAACAAAATGACATTTTCTTTTTTCAAAGTATTCCATAAATTTGTTTATCATTGTTTCCAGAAAGATTTAAGATGCTTCAGCATCAAAAAAACATGTTTTAGAATAGTGGTTCTTTGAGTGTAAATGTAGAATGGTAGAATGTTATTACAATGTGCATAACCTAATTACAAAGAAATTGTGCATATAGTAAAAGGGATGTTGTAGGCTGAAGTCTTAAAGAAGCGTTGTGATTAGACATATTTCTGCTCATTAGGGTGAAAGTGAGCATTCTTTGGGAATTTAACTGTCTGGATAGGTCTCGTTAAAATGCTCTTACGGGTTTGGTGTGTGTGGGTTAGCCGAAGAATTAGATATTCAGCTTTGTTCCATGATAGATTATCAACAGCAAACATTAAAGAATGCATTAAGCTATATGATCCTCACTAAGCAGGTAAGTTGGTCAGAGCTAAGGCTCTTAACGCTATGGGGCAATAGAGAGCAGAGTGCAAACAAAGCCTGCTTAGAACACTCATGATCACCTATACCATCTATCCCTGGGGCTGTATGTGCCAGTCAAGAAGCAGCTGCTCATCATGTATGAAGCAGCAATGCATTCAAATACTGAGACTGTACAAGGAGGCAGTTCCTGACCTGCGCCATCTTCAGAATGATGCGTTCTGGTTAAGGTAACAACAGCTCTCAGTTTCTATGCCACTGGTGCTTTCTAGTTGCAACAGGCGGCACCAGAGGAGTGAACCAATATTCGGCCCACAGTCATAAGTCAGGTTCCTGAGGTCTGCTTGGCCATGCCCACCAGTACATTAATTTTGATACAGAGCAGTACCTGTAATTCCAAAGGCAACAAGGCTTCAACCAGTTTGTGCAGTTCCCTGGATTCAGGTAATAATCAATTGTACCAAGGTCTTTGGAAGATATTAAGGGGAAACTAGATAAGTAAATGGGGGAGAAAAGAATAGAAGGTTATGTTGATGGATTGAGATGAAGTACGGTGGAAGGAGGTTTGTGTGGAGCCTAAACATATCCTCCAGGCATAGACCTATTGGGGCGAATAATCTGTTTCCGTTCTGTAAAAACTCTATGTAATTCTATGAATGATTAAACATTGCTTCAGGTATGTAGATAGCGCTGGTGGCAGCCTTTACTATGCTATTGGGCCAAAAATTGATGCCGCTACGCGAGAGTACGCACTGCGTACTCTCGCGTATTCTCTCTCCAATTGCCGGTTTTCTGCATGCACTGCGCATGCGCTGAAAACCGGCACTTGGTTTTTGGAAAAGGGGGCGGTTCCTCGGTGCACCGCGTGCGCGCTACAGGCTGCGCGCACGCTGTGCACTTAGTGCTTTGGACGCGCAGGTAAGGACGGAAGATTTTAGAAAAGAAAAAAGGAGGAGTAAGACCCACTTTTAACAAGGTAAGTAGTGAATTAAGTATTATTTTGATTTTTTTTAACAGGTATATCTTTTTTAGAGACTTTAAAGACAGGTAAGTTTATTTTTATAACTTTTTAAAAGATTTTAAATTTTTTCAAAAATTTAATTTTTTATTTAAAATGGTTAATTTATTTAACTATACTTATTTTATTAATGTGATGGTTTTTTTTTAAATTTAATTGAGGTTTAGCTGTTATTTTGGGGGTGTGTAAGATTCATAGCTTTCACAGCACGTATGTGAAACTTATGAATGGAAGATGGTGTGCTGCCATTGGCTCTAACTGAGTCACGTGATCCCACAGCTCGCACAAATTCACTACGCCGGTGGGATACGCAAGCACTGCCCAGCTGATGTCTGGAACATCAAGTTCGTGCGAGCTGGATCTGAAAAAGCCAGCGCGGAGTGAGAGATCGCGCCTGCTCCTTACCCCCGCGGGAACAGAGCGAGATCAATTTCTGGGCCATTAAAATGCTGTCCAAAATGGTGAAGCATTGCTGCATGCTGCACAACATTGCTATTGCTAAAGATATTAACCTGCAGTTTACAGTGACTTAGCAGGCACCAGTGCATGATAAGGGACAGGAGAAGAACCACTTCAGATCTCTGACTGATGAAGCCTTACTCAATCGTCTTAGCTACATCATTCAGGCTGCTGGAGACGTTGAACAGAGACTTTCACAGAGCATCTAGACCTTTGTACTTAATCAGAACAAGCAGATGTATCTTACACAAGATCCAACATTCTGTTAAAAGTGATCTGCTGAGAGGCGTACTTTTCCAGTCATATTTAGAGAGGATTCAGAGTGGTTGGAACTTCACTCAGCACCTCCGAGCCTCACTGAAGATCCCTTTGGCAATAAGCCTTCACTTACGACGCTATTACCTTCACTGAGTGAACATAGGAGCAGGAGTAGGGCATTCAGATCCTCAAGCCTAGCCCACCATTCAATTAGATCATGACTGATCTGTATATCAATGCCATTTATCCACCTTTGTTCTATACCTTGATACCCTTACTATTTCCACTTGTTCCCACCTCTGGAAGATCGCCCAATTTCACCCCTGCTTCAGCTCATCTGTTGTTGAAACCCTTATCCATGCCTTTGTTACCTCTAGACTTGACTATTCCAACACACTCCTGGCTGGCCTCCCACGTTCTACCCTTTGTAAACTTGAGGTCATCCAAAACTCTGCTGCCCATGTCCTAACTCGCACCAAGTCCTGTTCACCCATCACCTGTGCTCGCTGATCTACATTGGCTCCCGGGTAAGCAACACCTCGATTTTAAAATTCACATCTTTGTTTACAAATCCTTCCATGGCCTCGCCCCTCCCTATCTCTGTAATCTCCTCCAGCCCCACAACCCTCCGAGATATCTGCGCTCCTCTAATTCTGGCCTCTTGAGCATCCCCGATTTTAATCGCTCCACCATTGGTGGCCGTGCCTTCAGCTGCCAAGGCCCTAAGCTCTGAAATCCCCTGCCTAAACCTCTCTGCCTCTCTATCTCTCTTTCCTCCTTTAAGACACTCCTTAAAACCTACCTCTTTGACCAAGCTTTTAGTCATCTGCCCTAATATCTCCTTATGTGGCTCGATGTCAAATTTTGTTCTATAACACTCCTGTGAAGCGCCTTGGGACGTTTTACGATGTTAAAGGTGCTATATAAATACAAGTTGTTGTTGTTGAACAAAAATCTATCGATCTCAGTCTTGAGAATTTCAATTGTCCTAGCATCCACAGCCTTTTGGATGAGAGAGCTTCAGATTTCCACTATCCTTTGTGTGACAAAATGCTTCTTGATTTCATTCCTAAATGACCGAGCTCTAATTTTAAGATTATGTCTAAGTGTGAACCCCATTGTATCTCCCTAACCTATGAATGTACGGAAAATGTATGGAAACAGAATATTTCCCCCTGCAGTTCTTCACCTTCATCCTGGGAGGTGCCAGAGACCGTATGCCTGGACCTTTCACCTGCAAAGATAAGGGGATCACGTTAGTCATGGCAGTCGGATATCTTTGTTTGCTATCTGAATGTTGTGAAACTTACTACAGATATACAATGCTCAGTACATAACATGTGCATGCAGATGCTTTCACGCCTACTTTGGGGTGGGTGGGGTAGAACCTACTCCTTCAATGTTTCAGGGCTAACCAACTCAATTAGGCAGTCTTCTCCTGAAATCGTCCCCTTCGCTTCCAATGCCATTACTTGTTCCAGTACTGCAAGCCAGCTTGATGCTGTTAACTTCCATATGGACAAAAAGTGTCTCTCTCCTTCCCAGCACTTCAGTTTCAAGTCTGCACAGAGACCTTTTGGTAAAGCCAGCTTTCCTTGTGCACGGCTAAGACGCGGTCCTGGAATTGCACTCTGCAGTTGACTAAATGTCACCGGCTATTACATATACTTGTTAAGTGGCTGCTAAAAGCACCTCAGAAGTGTAAAGCGGCATTATCAGAGGGGAGTGGGAATTGGTCAAACTTTCCACATTAGTACTGATGTCAAAGTAGTGAAAGATTCCTCCTTGTAAGGGTTTTGACACGCCTGAGGCTCTGTGCGTAGCCTGGGTGCTAGTGCGAGGTTAGGCCTTGTTGCCTGTTCTGGTCTCCAGCCAGCCTGGTAGCACTAGACACCTGTGAGTGGTTCGACCCACTCGCCCTTACGGTTCTGACACTGGACTTAGATGCGAGAGCAATAATGCAGAGAAAACTCAGGTAGACCCGGTTGAATAGTGCGAAATGGAAAATCTTTATTGCATATTATTCAAGATTACGAAATACATGTCATAAGCACAGATTAATGACAGTACAATCTTACACGCAGTTATGTAGCTAATTTTAGGGAAACAAGGAGCGCACGACACATCGTAAAAGGGGACACACATTACAATTATCCTTAAAACTTAAACCCTCCCCTATCAATACCTGTCCTAAACTAGATTTGTAGGATCGAGACTCATGCTCACCACTCGTGATAACTCGGAGAATTCCGAAACTCTGCTCGGATGTTTTTCCTGCAGCACCTGACCACCCACGTGTTGATCAAGGGTCTCTGTACCCCACTTGTTTACTCGTTTCTGCTCCGGCTAGCAGGCTGGACCGTCTGCTGTCATGAAGATCTGTGTTGTCCTCGGAGTTCCGACACGACTCAAAAAATAGTCTTCCTGTGCCCTCGCCCCGATGCGATAAAATTCGAAGAATGGTCTTCCTGTGCCCTCACGCCAGTTTGTAAAACTCAAAGAATAGTCTTCCTGGGCAAGGAAAGTGTTTATTCGACCTACAGGCGCGGTCGGGGCTTACTGACCGTGGCGATATGTATGGTCGTCTTCTTCTCTTCTCATCTCATCTCATCTCATCTCATCTCGGGCCTTCGGTTCCAACACCGTTTACCGACTTCTCGGGATGGTGTGTCCGTTTCAAGGCTTCACAGCCCAGTTCCACACAGATCTTCGCGGCAAGCCACGAGGTTGATCCTGGCGGATCAGAAAGTTCAAAAGTCTTCTAGCAAGTCGAGCAGCAAGAGTCAGGATCCAAGAGTCAAGAAGCAGATGCAAGAGTCAAGAGACAGATGGACGGTTGTACCTTACAGTTATAGTGCTGTGATTCCTCTTTTCCCGCCAATCTTAATGTCTTTTCTTTTGTTAGGGTTTTGGTGCTCAAACTTCTTGTATAGGGTGATCTCCATTTTAATGGGTTTCGGTGATACTTGTAACTGCCTGAGTACCCGTTAATACTTCTCCCATTGTGTAACCGGCCAGTATTCTCCCTGGAGGGGTTTTGGGGCTTCCAAATGTTTCTGTAACTACCCGCAAACGGCTCTCTCATCGTAGAGTCGTGGGGTTTTTGCATATTAATGTCTTTGGATGGGTTCTTGATCGCTTGGTACAATAGCCCTTATTCGCACCTGGGAGACCGATTCCAGTATTTATGTGTAAAATGCAAACCCATTATGTCTTGTGATTTATCTCAAATGTGCTGAGTCTTGTACGATCTCGCACAAATGTTTATTGGAACGCCATCTTGTCTGCTTATCGAAAAGTCTAGAATGTTCTGCCACGAGGCGTGGCGGCCATTTTACAGGCTGCTTGTGTCCACTTTGAAAACCTGACAGCATTCTGCTGAAATAAAGCTGTTTGTATGAAACTATGTGTCTCCTCCCTATCCACAAAATCGCGACAATATTGCGAATTCTACATCCTGATGGAAAACATGGGATTTCACATGGAAGAACATCATTTCATTCAATATTTTTATTTGTATTGCTTGTTTAATAATATTAACATTTTAGAAAAATAGAGACATTAACAATCTGATAACCAAAGACAGAAAGCATACCTCTCTATAGGGCTGATTTTAACTCCCTCCGTCAGATGTAAATGGGGTGTTTCAGGAGCAAATATTGTATTGGGTCACTTACTATCCTGTTTACTCTGCCGTTCCGCCACTGCCATCTTGGAAAGGCACAAGTAAGGAGTGTGATGGAATACTCTCCACTTGCCTGGATGAGTGCAGCTCCAACAACACTCAAGAAACTCAACACCATCCAGGACAAAGCAGCCGCTTGATTGGCACCCCATCCACCACCTTAAACATCCACTCCCTCCACCACCGGCGTACAGTGGCTGCAGTGTGTACCATCTACAAGATGTACTGCAGCAACTCACCAAGGCTTCTTCGGCAGCACCTCCCAAGCCCGCGACCTCTTCCACCTAGAAGGACAAGGGCAGCAGGCGCATGGGAACACCACCACCTCCAAGTTCCCCTCCAAGTCACACACCATCCTGACTTGGAAATATATCGCTGATCCTTCATCGTCGCTGGGTCAAAATCCTGGAACTCCCTCCCTAACAGCACTGTGGGAGTACCTTCACCACATGGACTGCAGCGGTTCAAGAAGGCGGTTCACCACCACCTTCTCAAGGGCAATTAGGGATGGGCAATAAATGCTGGCCTTGCCAGCGATGCCCACATCCCACAAACAAATTTTAAAAAAGGGTCCTGAGATGGGTGGCTAGAGCGTCCATCTGTTTCAGGCAGAAGGCTGCAATGTACTGTGCAAATTGTGCTCCTATGACGTACATAGAGCCCCATTTGCAATGAGGAGGTACAAACGGGTGGCGCATGCTCCACCCATTTGCAACAGGCGGTGAGCAGCCTACTCAGCGGTCCTTAAAGGCAGGTTGCTCACAAAATAGCTCAGGGAACCTACTTTTTTAGAACTCAAGGCCACTGCCTCCCCATCTGTGGTCCCCTGGAGATTGCCTCCACCCCTTTCCTCAAGCTTGAAGTGTTGGTTGACTCAGCTGATTTCCCGCCCTCTCCCAGGAATGGCAAGCTGCAGCGGGGCACCTGCTTGGTGCTTGCAGCTCACCGCCAGAATCTAAATGATGCCCGGCTGGCACTGGCAAGACCAGTCGAGTGGCGGGCATGCTGCACCCGCTGCCTGCCCACCCTCCGCTACTGGTTAAGATCGGTCCTTCTGTGTTCATTATTGCTAAACTGATATAGCTCATAGTCACAATTGAGGGATACGCTGCAGTTACATGTAATGTTATAATCAAGGTTTAACACAAATAGAACAACATATGCTGCTGAAGTTTAAATTAGTTGTATTAAACCAGTTTCCTTGAACATGACTTGAGTTTTCTTGATTCTTTGATCATTTTTTGAGATAACTCTGAAATGCATCATTGGCTCTTCAAAATTATCTCATTTCATTTTTATTGTACTTACACAGCATCTCGCTGCTCTGGTGCACTTTGAAAGCCATCACATAAATTGCCTCCAAATTCATTAGGTCATGTCAAGCAAGAAAAGTAGTGCATTGTTAAAATATGTTCTATGGAGCTACTTACTTGGCTGTAAACTCATTAAAGAAATATATAAACAGTTCACTGAGGATTTTATATATACAGTGAAATTATAAGTAAACAAGACTAACTGAAAACACTGTAAAATTAATAGTATGCGAATTAGTACAATCTTGTAGTCATCCCTGCAGAGAATCAAAACTCATCCATTCATGGTTGTGCTAAAGAAATCCATCAAGTTATTCACAAGCCATTACAGTTTTAATAATATTCTGCATTTAAGCTTACTTAATGTTCAGAATGACATCCTGCCTGAAAAAGGGCATTAATGAATCATTTGAAGCATGCAGAACAATTCAAAGGCTTTCGTACTTAACCTGCAAGGCTATCAGAGTTGCAATGTAAGATTTTGGTCAGACCTCAATGGCTTTTCTGTTACAAATGGGAGCTTTGCATTATCTGCCCCCTCGAGACCTTTTCATACTGTTGATTGTTCACAGATGTAATGGAATCCATTCCCATAAGGTTGACAGAAGAGTGTTTTTCTCGTTCAATCCTATTTGAAGCCGGCCAATTTAGAAACAAGGACATCGTCATTGAGCAAGTGTGAATGAACTACATGCCCATCCATTGGGAGACACATAGCACATGATGGGAAAGTGAAAGGTGTGACAGTGTGGTTACTACTATTGTTTCATGGGAAAAAGGCTATAAGATCGCCACAATTCATTCGATAAAGTACTACATAGTAGGCTCATGGCAAGGGGACAAATAGCTGAATGGTTAGCAAATTGGCTAAAAAGTAGAACGCAGAGAGTAGGGGCAAAGTGTAGTTATTCAGATTGAAAGAAGGTAGAAAGCAATGTTCCACAAGCATCAGTGCTGGGACCACTGTTGTTCATAATTTACATCAATGATTTGGATTTAGGAATAAGCAACTCAATATCAGCATTTGCAGATGATACCAAACTGGGGGCTATAGCTAACACTGAGGCAGAATGCAACATAATACAGGAAGACATTAGAAAACTTGCAGACTGAGCAGTTAAGTGGAAAATGAACTTTAATATAGATAAATGGGAAGTGATGCACTTTGGTAGGAAAAATAAAGGCATCACCTATACCTTAGAAAATAAGAAACTGAATGGGGTAGAAGAAAAAAAGGATCTCGGGATACAGGCGAACAAATCATTAAAAGCAGCATCGCAGGTCAGCAAAGCAATTTAAAATGCTAACAAAGCATTGGGATTTATTACTAGGGATATAGAATTCAAAAGTAATGAAGTAACTGGATTGATCTTCGAAAGAGCCGGCATAGACTCGATGGACTGAATGGCCTCCTTCTGTACTGTACGATTCTATGATTCTATGGGGGAAAAATTGAGTCGCGCCCCCTTTGGGGCGCTAACTTCGCTGGGGCACTAAAACCCCAAAAAATTAGCGCCCCCGTGGCTGAAATTCGTCGGTAGCACCCCAAGAGGGAAGCGGGGCGCTACTGGAAGCGCCCCGCCTCCCTCTTGGGGTGCTGCAAGGGAATATCGCGGTGCTACGTGCCGCAGCGCCACGCTCTGCGGCATGTCACGCCGTGGTACTGCAGGCCTTCCTCCCCTTCTTAAAGGGGAGGGGCCTTGCGCAGCGCAACCCGGGGCCCAGCTGGGCCACCAGGGATCGGAGTGCCGGCAAAAGAGACCGGCACTCAAGAGAAGTGCCGGGCTCATGGAGCACAGCCGGCACTCCACATTGGGCTGAAGAGGAGGCCGGGGACAGCAATGGGGGCAGGTGCTGGCAGGCGGCCAGCAACAAAAATGGCTGCCTGCCACCTCGCCTTTATTTAGCACCGCCCCAGCTGCAGGTAGGCCCCCCTGACCCCGTCAGACATAGCGTCCGGCGGTAAGTCAGGGGGCGCTACCGAAGGTCACAGCTGGGGCGCGAGCGGGGCACTGCGCACGGCGATGACGTCATCGCCGGCGGCGCAGCGCCACAGGGCGCTAACGGCTACCGCTGCCGCTAACCTCCAGCTGAATTTCACAGGAGGCGTTGGTGGCGCCTCGCCCGGGCGCTAGTTGCTTTGCGCCTCCCGTTACCGCCCTCTTAGGGTGCTAATGGGAGGCGCAAAACAACCAAATTTTTTCCCCTATGATTCTAAATTATGTTAAAACTTGTATCGTACCCTGGTCAGGCTGCACTTAAACTACTGTGCACAGTTCTGGTCTCCATATTATAAAAGTGACATAGAAGCAATGGAGAAAGTGAACACTGAGGATCGTTAAGGTTCTGATTGACAATTAAATTTCCTGCTCACGCTCATTAAGGAGGCTGCATGCTATTTTGGTAGCTAGCACTTCAATTAACGACCTCTACTAACAGCTACCAGCTGAAAAAGAATAAACAAGACGTTGCTGAGGATTTCGACCGTTACTTACAGCCATGCTCAGCTTTCACTGTTCACTTGCTGCTGGAGACAGACCGTGTTTGAAGAGGAGTTTTGAGACACACTGGGAGACTTTCAGGGACACTTTGCCAAGACTTCACCAACACTCTATCAACATTTTTCCAGGAAGTTCTCTGAGGACTTCACCTAAAGAAAGTGACTGCAGTGCTACTCTACCTTATTGGAGACCTTACAGGAGTCACCAGGAGAAAGGGAGTGCTTGGTCATGGGGATCTTGTTAGGGGTCCCCCTCGGTCTGGAGGAGGAATGAGAGGAGGATATGAGGCCAGGCAGAGCAACACCAGCTGCTGCAGGAAAGAGGGACAGAGGGTGAGGTGGGCTCCTTCCCCCGCCCCCACTTATGGATACAGGACATCCCTCCTCCTCTGGACCTCCTCCACCAGGACCTCCAGTGCCGCGTCAGAGAATGTGTGCGCCCTCTCCCTCGGTCCCTGAGCCATCCTGAAACATTCCATTGTGTATCAGTCAGTGTACTCTACACCTTCAGTGGAAGTGGGTGCATGGAGGCTCCATATACCAGTCCACAAAAATAACTTCTAAATAGCGCTCGAGCGCTAAACCTGAGGGTGTCTGTTTTAGCGCCTCCAGGTACGTTTAAATCATGATAATCATCAATTAACACCAAAATTGCGTCCTAAAACCAGACTTTCAAACAGGCGTGCCTTATTAGCACAGCACCCACTTAGCACCTGTTTTCACCCTTTCCCCAAAATAAACCCCAATGTTGCCATTAGTGGGAGAATCCAAAACTAGGGACCATTAATACAAGATAGTTACTAAGAATTCCAATAGGGTAATAAGGAGAAATTTCTTTACTCAGAGAGTGGTTAGAATGTGGAACTCGCTACCACAGGAAGTGGTTGAGGCGAATAACTTAGATGCTTTCAAAAGGGAAATAGACGAGTACATGAGAGAAAAAGAAATAGAAAGATATGGTGAAAGGCTGAGATGAGGTAGATAGAATGGGAGGAGACTCATGTGGAGTATAAACACTAGCACCGACTAGTTGGGCCGAATGGTCTGTTTCTGTGCTGTATATTCTATATAATTCTTGGTGAAACAATTGGGAGGATACATTGGAAAAGGGCATCAAGCTACCCTCAGAAAGAATTAAAACCACGGATGATTGCTAATATTCTGTTCTGCTGAGAATGGGAAATAAAAAGAGCTGAAGAAACTAAATTGATAACTTTGCCATGATTCAAGGTGTTATAATATTGGCCCTGTCAAAATAACGGTGCGGCTGATGGTGCTCACTGTTATATATGCGCAAACGGTGCAGCAACTTCAGGCGAGGAGCAGATGCGTGGATAAACTCAAGTATCCAAAAGTTGCTCTCTGAGTTGTGCCTCTCCACCGTTAGCTTTGCGAAAACCTCATCTCGCTGTTTGCCTCACTATTCAAATGCATTGAATGTCATGAAGTTCCTGTATTTGCACGGTAGATACGAACTAAACTCGCCACAGAAGGTTAAATCTTGTCCATTCCAGTCTAAGGATCCCTTTAACGATGTGATAAGTGTTAATTACTGCCAAACAACCTCTCTGACACCGAAAATTAACTATTACAAGTGTGGCGTCTCATTCCTTCATGTTTTAATTGTTGTTGGAGATTTTAAAAATGTAAAATTTTAAATTTTAAAACTTTTTTCACTTTCCTTTCTGCCTCTTTTTTCACTCTTCCTTAATCCAATCTGTCTTTCCTTCTTTTTCTATACCTGATTTGACATTGAATTCACCCACTTCAATTTACACTTCTTTCTCATTCCTTCTGCTGTTTATTTCATGATCCTTCAATCTGATTGGTTAAAGAGATACACAGTTGCTTGTCTTGTTCACTCAGGTCCCAGATGCCCAGTTTCCCTCGCTGTGACATTATCAGCTCGCACTTTCAGCAACTTGCCACGCAAAAATTGTAAAAACCTAAACATGCAAGGGCAAGGCTAACTAACAGCAGATGCCATTAGATGCGCTGCTACAGCAAAATCTGGCCCGTTATATCAGTGCCATTAGCTCCCGATGTAATGATCTCATACAGCTGGCAGCATTACTTGGTTTTTAATTGTTTTTTTTATTCGTCTATGGGATGTGAGCATCACTGGTAAGGCCAACATTTGTTGCCTTGTAGATGGTGGAAAGGCTTTGGGGAGTCAGGATGTGAGACACTCGCCTGGGTGTTGCTGGGTCTCCCCATTTCCCACCTGTTTCCAGAGCTCCAGAATTTGCCAGAGAATTTGCCATCTGTGGGCTGACAACAATATATAAATCCCTGGATTTCATAACGGTAGCTGTTGATGATGTCATTACTTCACATTTGCACAGTGGTGAAATTGTCATATGCAGGAGCCAATGAGCAGAGACTAGCTTCACCTTTATGCATAAACAGAGAGAGAGAGAGACACACTTAGGTCACTCTCCTGTGATTGGACAATAATATAAAAGCACCCCTCGGAGATCTAGAGCTCAGACCATTAGATTTAGGAGGTAGACGCATCATAAGGGCCGATTCATTCTTTAGCAACTTGTGCCACTCAGTCTAACTGCAAAATGAGCAAGTAAAGAATGTAAGTTACGCAGGGAAGGAAACCTACCATGCTTACCCGGTCTGGCCTGTGTGTGACTCTAGTCCCACACCAATGTTGTTGAGTCTTACCTGCCCTCTGAAGCGGCTTGGCAAGCCACTCAGTGTTATCAAGCCATTACATAGCAGTTCAAGAAGGCCCACCACCACCTTCTCGGGGCAACGAGGGATGGGCAATAAATTATCGGCCTTGACAGTGATGCGCACATCCTGAGAATGAATAAAACGATAGCGTTGAGCACTGAGTATTGTCGTCGAAACTCAGCGCAAAAGTTTATTATCACTGTAAACACCAGTTTACAATTAAAATTTATTTAATGAATTTTAATGGAGTCAGGGAAATGTGGAGAATCAAATTTAAATGTTCCTCCAGCATGCGCTGGTAACGCTGTTAAAATGCCTGGCTGCATTAAAAAAGCACAAATCATTCCGAATCTGTGTCTGTCATGGACCAGGTACCACATGTTTCATTTTTCTGCTTATAATACACATATTCATTTTATGGCATCCTAGGTTTCTATAACTAGGAGGAAAGCATACAACAACGAGAAATTGCATTTATATAGCGTCTTTAACACAGAAATAAATGTCCCAAGGCACTTCACAGAGGCGTAAGCAAAATGAACAGCAAACCAAAGAAGATGATATTCAGAGGGATGACCTAAAGCTTGGTTGAAGAGGTGGAATTTGAGGAGAAGGAGGTGGAGAGGAGGAGGAGTTTGAGTGGGATTCCAGAGAGTGGAGCCTGGGTGGATGAAGCCAGGGTCACCAATGGTGGGGAGAAAGGAGGGGTTGGAAAACAGTCCAGAGTCAGAGGAATGAGGAGTTTGTTGGGGTTTTGGGGCAGGGGGAGTGGGGGAGGCGGGATGGGGGGTGGCGGTTGTAGGAGTGGAGGAGCTTACAGAGATAGAGAGGGGTGAAGCCGTATAGTGATTTAAACATAAGAATGAGAATTTTAACTTTGTGGCTTTGGGGAACCAGAAGCCAATGTAACTCATGAGGACAGGGATGATAGGTCTGAGGAACTTGGGGATAGGATACAAGCACCAGAATTTCGGATGAGCTGAGGTTTATGAAGAGGGGAGGATGGGAGGTTGGCTACAAAAGAGCATTGGAATCATTGGCCGGAATTTTGCCTACCTGGGCGGGTCCGGTGCGGCAGGTCGTGACCCCGTTGCTGGCTCCATCCTGCTGTTCAAAATGAACTTATCTTAATGCGGCCTATTAAGCCCGCCCAGCGCGTTACCCAGCCCAATGAGATGGAGTGGGTCTGGTGAGGTCATTCATCACGCGTTTTCAGCCGGGATCCTTAAAGGGATCATGGCCCATTACATTTGAAGTTTAATCTAACATAGTGCTGTCAGTGCATTACAGCATTGGAGTGCTGTAAACACTGAGAATGACTGCACAGAGGCAGAGGGCTGCACCCAGGCTCTCCGATGACTCCCTTCATAGGTTTATGAAGGGAGTCAGAGCATGCAGGGAGGTCTTCTTCCCTTCCAATGGGTGGAGGAGACCTCCCCAGGAGACCAGGACAGCCTAGTTGCAGATTGCAGAGGAAGTCACAAGCAGGGATGTGGCCAGGAGGATCTGCATACAGTGCCGCAAACGTTTCAATGATCTCAGTAGATCAGGAAACGTTAGTACAAAGCCACACTCAACTACATAGTGCTGTGCCTCTCATCACATCCCCATCACTCTGCCTTCCTTACCCTACTCCTGCACATCCTTACTCACATCAACATACCTTGCACCTCCACCCATCCCTCTCTATCTACATTATCACATCCCCATCTCACTAGCCACCCCTCACACTCACCCTCATCCTAGTGCAATCATACCAACTAACAACACACAAGGGTAGGCACTTGGGTGTTTTATGCAATGTTTTTGTAAAGTTTCTGTTAACGTGGTGCCAAACATAAAGATCTTAATTTTCAACACTTTCGGATTTGTGTGCGGCTTTGGAAGTGGCTTAGTGAGTTGCAGTGAATGGTGAGACATAATGGTACCCCCTACAATGGTGATGAGTGTGAAAGGAATGGCTTGGTCATTGTAGGGATGCTTTATGGTGTTGGTGTGGGGTTGTGCCAACCTGGCGCATCATGTGCCAGCCATATGGGTGTACAGCGTAAAGTTAACTAAATCTGGCCCTGGTCTCCTGGGCAGCAATGTACTCGGATGCTGATGCCCTGTGTCCTGTGCAGCATCAGGTGATTGAGGAGAAGTTTGGTGTTGTTGTTGGTGCTGCTGGTGTGCCTGGTGATGCTGGTGTTAGAGCTCATCGTGGTCCAATTCTGAGGACCAAGGTGAGACAGTATCTGGTCTGCCCTGATTGTTTACTGGGTAAATGCACTGATTCCTCGTCTGGGCTGAGTCCTGATAGTTTACTAGGATAGGCGGAGGTAATGCTAAACATATATAAATCACTGATTAGACTGCAGTTCAAATATTGGGTCCAGTTTTGGGTGACCTACTTCAGGTAGGATGACAAGGCCATGAAGAGGGTACAGGAGAGATTCACTAAGATGATTCCAGGAATGAGAGGCTTTACTTATGATGAGAGATTTTGACACAGAATCATCTAGTAAAGGGGAATTGATGTTATGGTATTTATTTTGAGCATGTCAAAAATCACAAAATCTCTCCCTGAAGGGAAATCTAGTGAGCGACTTAAGTGAGAGCCTCTGACAAGTCAGTGCTTCAGTTC
Organism: Squalus acanthias; assembly: GCA_030390025.1. NCBI lineage: Eukaryota > Metazoa > Chordata > Chondrichthyes > Squaliformes > Squalidae > Squalus > Squalus acanthias. The sequence continues at coordinate 104,331,795 of CM059430.1, read as the reverse complement.
TGAGCCTTTTATTGATTGAGATAATTTCTTTTGGATCTCAATACAGTTTCAGAAATTGGAGCAAAAAATATGGAACAGTAACCCCATCTAACTGCACCTAATCAGCTCAGGATGATGCAGTTAGGGATGTGTGCCCTGGGTAACAATTTTAATTGAGCATCTTATCTGTTACCAGTGAGAAGAATCTCACACGGATCCCAAAACGCTATTTTGTTTCTATGTTTCCCTAGTTTTATCTAACTGCAGGGTCCCCAGAATTCTGCAGCACCTCCTAGCAAATTTCTATAGCAGCCAGAACCAAATTCTGTGGCATATGAATGCAGATTTTGCAGTAACCCTCTCTAGGGTGTACGGGTGTCTCAATTGAATATTTTCAAAAGACTATATACTAAACAATGGTAACCTGGTAACTTTTGTTCAGAAAATTGTGCATTTTAAACTCATTAAAAAACAGTGCTTTGCCTGTAAATCTCCACTAATAGCTGCCACTTAGCACCTAGCTCTCTTACCTAACTTCTCACCTCACCAGATGGCACAGCTCAGTGTTAAGTGACAGCTAATTGTTAAGTAGCAGGAAAGAAAACCTGGTATACCAATCAGGTCAGGCAGCATCTGTGGAGAGAGAAACAGATTTAACCTTTCAGGTCGATGACCCTTCGTCAGAACTGGAATAGAATCATAGAAACTTACAGCACAGAAGGAGGCCGTTCGGCCCATTGTTCCTGTGCTGGCTCTTAGAAAGAGCAGTCGTGCTTAGTCCCATCTCCTCCCCCCCCCCCCCCCCCCCCGCTTTGTGTCCTTAACCCTGTAAGTTCCTCATCCTCAAGTTCCTGTCAAACTCCCTTTTAAAATTATTTATGGAATCAGCTTCCAACATCTTTTCAGGTAGAGCATTCCAGATCCTGACAACTCTCTGAGTGAAAACATTTCTTCTCATCTCCCCTCTAGATCTTTAGCCAATGATTTTGAATCTATGACCTCTGGTTATTGACCCACTCGCCAGAGGGAATAGTTTTTCTCTATCTACTCTATCAAAACCTCTCATCATCTTGAAAACCTCTATTAGTTCACCGCTTAACCTTCTCTGTTCCAAGGAGAACTTTTCCAACCCCTCCTAATAACTGAAGTGCCTCATTCCCTGGTAAACCTCCTCTGTACCCCTTCTAACCACCTCCTGATATCTAATCTAGGTCTGGTGTTATACCAGCCTGGTCCTCCCTAATCTATTTAATTGGAACAAACTGTCAACTGGCACACAATCAATTCCCTTCATCATCTTATAAACCTCAATCAGATAACCCCTAAGTCAATGTTTCTCTAAAGTATAGAGTTCCAACTCTTTTAGCCTATCTTGATAACTAAGATGCTTTTTACTGGGAATTAGTCTAGTGGCCCTACTCTGGACCCTTTCAAAACCCTCAATAATCCCCACCCTGTGAGGAGACCAAAACTGGACACAGTATTCCAAGTGAGGCCGGACCAAGGTCTTGTACAAGGACAAAATAGTATGCCTCATCTTGTACTCAATTGTCCTATGAATGCACCCCAACACCCTAGTCACTCTAGCTATCGCTTCATGGCATTGCTCATGTACTTTTAGCGATGTATGCACTAGAATGCCCAGATCTCTTTCTTTCGCCATCTTCTTTAATGCTTACTACAACAACTTGCATATATATATATAGCGCCTTTAACGTAGTAAAACATCCCAAGGTGCTTAATGGACTAATAATAATGGATTCTACATGCATATTTACTGTGGAAGAGCGCTACTATGCTTATTTGCAGCTTAAAATACTGTTCAGTATGTTCCACGGATAAGTCAGGTAGAAAATGTTGGAGCTAAAAAAAAAGTTATGTTGCATGAATTAGATTTTTGATAATTCTGAAATAGTCTCGTTAGACAAGAAAAGGAACATCATCTCTTTAACTCTTTTGATTCAGTGGGCTGGAGAAAGCAATTTACTTCTTTTTATCAGCCGTACAGCTTTCATAACTGTTATTACCACACATTTTAAACAGTATATGCTTGACAGCCTGCAATAGATATCGGAGTATATGTTCCAGTTATCTCCAAAAGGATAAGATTGACTGACTCTTTAACTAGAAAATGAGTTTAGGGGACATTAACGGTTTCAGCTGTGGAATTTTCTCTGCCTTCCAATAGATATTAAAACTCTCCTCCTTGGGAATCACTAGTGTACGATGTATTATCATCATTAAAAAATATATATTTTCATAATTCCAACCAAAGTACTGTGATAAATCGAAAAATACTTTTGACAATATCAATTTTCCACCATAGCAAACTTTTACACTGCAGTGCATAAGATATTTTAATAAGGTCGCAATATCAATGGATCATTGCAGCGGGGTAATTTTTGACAATGCAGTATTAATAGACCAAATAGAATGTATTACACAGACTACACTCAATAGTAAGCCATAAGAACATATATTTCGTCCCAGTAAGGGGGAACTCAATAATAGGTTTCTTTAGGAGAGCTTGTCTGGCAAAAATGTATTAACGCTGTGGTTTTTCATGGAGGTATGTTTGTTAACTTTTTCTTCATTTGTTTACAAACACACAGTGCTGTAAATTGTATTAAATCACATCAGTGCATCACTTGTATGTGAAGTTGTTGCAATTGAAATGACACAATGCACCTGGATACTTTTTGCACTCCAAACTAAAAATAGTTTTGGCAAATATTTTCCCCCAAGAAACAGTGCCCTTTTAATACTTTCCATGATTATGCGCGGTAGCTTTCATCGCTTTCCAGAGGAATTTTGTTGCTATATTGGAAATTGAGGATAGTTGGAAATTAGATGCTAATAGATTACTAGCATTTAAATCATTTTTTCACAAAGCTAATTTCAAGCTCCAACATGGTGTTTTATGTTTGAATATACAAGTGTAACAATCTAAATTCATTGCAGCTGTATTAGGCACTGATGGCAACAGAATACAATGCTTGTTCCAGCCCACATTTAATGGATCCGAAAAGTCAAATCAGTGTGGAAGTGAAATGAGGATCTAACTAATATTGATATTTACATGTGATGTCAGAATGCATTCGTATTGTTTAGCTTTTACATTCCGAATAAGATAGAGAGCTTCCAGTGTGACATGAGGAGCCGTGTATATGTGTCCAGGCTTGGGATCTTCCCCCATCAGTGCCCCTATAACAACTGAAACTTATCCATCGAATCGACTGGAGACTCCATCAGCAAGGCAGAGAGCGTGATGTTTAAAGGAACACTCTGACAATTATTAAGATATATATATATATATATATATACACTGACAGAGGTTTATAAAATAATGATAGCACTGGAAAGCATGCCTATTGATAGATTATTTCAGTTTGACAGATTGAGGAGGACCAGGGGACATGAGTTTATACTATGTAAGAGCAGGAATAGACTGGATATTAGGCAGTTCTTCTTTTCCCGGAGAGTAGTGAACCTCTCGAATGCATTGACGGCTGTGTGCTGACTCTCTGCACGGCTTCAAGAGGGAGTTGGACCGGTTCTTGAGCGGGGCATAATACAGAAAATTACAGACAATGGCTTTACAGACAATGCATGGTCCATGTGATCTCCTGAACTGATTTCAATCGCCCGAGGGGGTCGGAAAGTAATTTCCCAAAGTATTGTTTTCCTTTATTAACCCTGGGCTTTTCTAAGATTTTTGCCTCCACCAGGAGATTACATGGCTGCAGAGGGGGACCAGGGGGATGGGGGGTGGGAAGTGTCTGGTCATGACACTCCAGCCATCTTGAGTGTGGAGCAGGTTTAATGGACCAACTGGTCTTTTCTTTGACCAGTAGTTCCAGCCCCTGCAGTTGAAGCCTTAATTAAATGTGATAGGATTGAAAAACATTTACCTATGAATATGCACCTCCACCTTCTTTCTGAAACTCTTTGAAAATGATATATTCTCAGAAAAGTGCTGAATATTGCTGAATAAAATGTTAAAAACATAAATAGACAAGAACAGTGGTTCCATTTACACTGAAAGATAACAGAAAACTTCACTGTAGCTTTTAAAAAGTATACAGCAGTTTACATAAAGTAATTCAGTTGCAAATAAATCTGCAGGCGTGTAATACATTATGCCATTCAGTAAACTGAGCGCCTGTGGCTTGAGAAATTGGATGAGTAAAAGTGTTACATAAAATGCAGGAATGTATTTTGTTTATAAGAGGAAACAGAAGTCTTTGCCAGGCTGGATTATTAAATATTTTCATACATGATGTAGTTATATGTTAGTAGTATGTGTGGATAAAGATAAAGGGGAATGAGAGAGAGAGAGAACTGCAGTTTAACTGAAAAATGTTATTATAAGATAAATATCATGGGGTAAGTGATGGCATTTATTTTCTAGTATTGGCTGTGATTGAAACTGGACCCTGGCCATACAACTGGGTTACTGAATGAGTTTACTTCAGGTTTGGATTGAATTTATTTATTTATATCTCATATAAAGATATTTCATATCTTTTACAACAAATAATGCTGCGTGTGCAGAAATAGTGTTGAAACAAATACCAGTGCAACAACTTTCCCTCAATCTCAGAAATATGAGCCCATATTATCCAATGCCTACGGGTGTGTACATGATGCGTATGCACCCGTAAGGGCCACGCAAGTTCCGGGTTTTTGTGCGTGAAAACCCAGAACTTGCAATCTGTCAAGAATCTTCCTGACAGATGAGTAGCCATCCCCGGGAAAAGGGCCTCCGCAGGCTATTTGCCCAACTTCTGCCCAGCGAATGCCCGTGAAATTCTTACGCCTGGTAAAAGCAGGTGTAAGGCCTGCTTTTACCAGCATAAGAGTTTGAATGAACATAAAAATAAATTTTTTTCAATTATTTAAACATTAAAACACCTGTAAAATAAGTTCAGGTTATTTTTAGCCCCTTTAAAATGTTTAAATTTATATACAAAAAAATTAAATTTTTGTTTTAAATGTTTAATTAAATTGTATTTAATTTAGTTTTAAATATGTAATTTTTTTTATATATTTGGTATGTAAATGTGTTTTTTATGTGATCCCCATGCATGCTTATGGAGGTTCTGTACATACGGAATCCCCATAAGCATGAATGAGGATCCCCCTTCTTTCATTGGTTGGGCCGGCCCACGTGATCCTAGGGGCGATTGCGAACCGCCTGCGTCCCTGGGATACGTGGGCCTCTACACATGTCTACGTGTAGAGGCCCAGGAGCGTGAGTCTCCATGGATCCCGAGGCAGAAGGTAGGCGCGGATTTTATTTGCAGGCCGGAGGCATTTCCCGGTGGGAAGCCTCCGACCGCAAATTCAAGCCCATGTTAACCGCAAGTTTTCTGGACAGGTTACATCTGATATTCATGGGTTGTGTCAAGCCGCTGACTTTATACATAGATTCGGATCATGTATTGAATATAAAAGGCAGCTAGATTTTCAACTGGGAATAGATAATATTAACAGACGAGATATCAATTGCCAAGCCTGCACCTTTGTTAGCCCATTAAACATTCAAGATGCATTAATAATAATTAAATACTTACCAGTTCTTAATTCAAAAACAACCAGTGAACTCTTGCATACTCAAATTGATTTAGGCTTGTAAGTGTAAGTAATGAGATCACAGAAATTAAACTGCAACAAGTTTTACTGGGAATAATGGTTACCATTAAATATTTGAATAACATAGCTTTCAATATATGCCAATGACTGGTTCAGAAAAAGTGCAGCTACAATTTTGATATGAGTAAATTGACAACCTATTTATCAATGTTAAGATGGAGCATATTCTTTATTGACAGTCTATGACTGAATGGTTGCAGTATCTTTTAAAACATTTATCAGGACTATCTGATCAAGATAAAGCAAGAGCCAACTAACCATTTCATTTGCAGGTCAATATTGAAAGCAATTGTATTTCCAACACTGAAAAGTCTTGGAAGATTTTTCGTGGATCATTTGCTTTTGAAATGATTTCAAAGCACAACCTTGTAGGTCGCCAAAAGACGATAATTGTAATCATTTAACGTCATGGCCGATTTCATAAAGGGGAACTTGGCCTAAGTTAAAATGGGGAGGCAGCTCAATTCCTCTTACCTTTATAGTTCAAATGTGTTTATCTATTCAATATCGCTAGTGATATAAATTGCATCTCAACCATCTTGCTTTAGCAAAGTCAATTGTGGTAAACAGCCAAGTTGGCTTCTCATTCAGATAAGACACTATGGATAGAAATTCATTTTGGATGGTAACACAAAATGGACGGTATTGCATTGGCCGCCTGTTATACTCCCAACCTTATATTCAGTTGCATTGACTTCAATAGAACTGCGGGGTGTTTAACAGGTGGGCGATTAGATATTGCCCGTTTAGCATGACCACCCGAGGTGAATTTCTACACCATTAACTGTGCATGGTGCAGGTGAAAGGCTATGGAAGGTCATTAGAATAATGGATCAACATGGTTGCAGTCACCTGCTGAAAATGTATGTTAACAGCTACGATTTGATGGTCTCTCATTCATACAAAAGGATTGCTGCAGTTGAGGGGTGCAGTGCTGCATGCCATTGTTGCAGTACAGTGACTACCATGGAAAAGAGGCAGTTGGCAAAGAATCAGGCAAATGGCATAACCTTTAACAATTTTGTTTGGTAGACTTATTAGGTTGTTCTGGCTTGTTCCCTCACATAAAGTTGGCTGATAGAAAACAGCAACAGTATATAGAGAATAGTGCACAGCTGAATGCGTGTTACAAGGCAGTAAGACATGAAAGGGCTGAGATTGCATCATAAACCTTGAAATGTGTTACTGCCTCAGAACACATTCTAGATTTTCTTATTCTTTGCAATAAATATAAATAAAGTGACATCTTGCTATTTTCCTTTGATAGTTAATGTTTTTGCTTGTTGATAGGGGTGTCATGGCAGACAGGCTGGATGGACAAGTCCCACCTGCATCGGACATGTGCAGGGAAATGGCCAACTTTCTATTTTTATGTTGTATGTATAATTATGAATCTCTTCTATCTTGTCATCTTGTGCTGTTTTATTTTGGTCATTTCCTGAACTCTTTTGGCCTATCTTTCTGTCTTTTCAGTAGCATACGGAATATTAATGAAATGAAACAGATTCTTGGGGCATTGATCTGGCTTGAGTAATGCACGTTGAAAGAAAAAAAAGGAAAGAACTTTTCTTTAAAGAGCCTCAGGTTGCCCCAAATGCTTCACAGAAATGAATTATTTTCCAGATGTGGCCAGTGTTGTTCTGTAGGCGAATGCAGCAGCCAATTGGAGCATAGCAAGGTCCAACAAATCAGATAAATGACCAGTTAATCCGCCTTGATGGTAGTGATTGAGAATTAATTTTGGCTAAGACACCAGGAGGACTCCCCGCGATTCTTTGAATAGTGCAATGGGATCTTTTATGTCAACTGAAGTAGGAAGACAAGGGTTTGTTTTAACATATTTTTCTTACTTGTGCATGAGTGTTCAAAAAAAGGAAATAACTTTTCTTTATAGAGCCTTAGGTTGTCCCAAATGCTTCACAGAAATGAATTATTTTTCAGATGTGGCCAGTGTTGTTCTGTAGGCGAATGCAGCAGCCAATTGGAGCATTGCTCATATAGCTTTGTGTATGAACAAACGTGCAAGTTAACCAATGTTTTCAAAGATGTGGAGATGCCGGTGTTGGACTGGGGTGGACAAATGTGAGAAGTCGCACAACACCAGGTTATAGTCCAACAGTTTTATTTGAAATCACAAGCTTTCGGAGTGCTGCTCCTTCGTCAGGTGAAGTCACCTGATGTTGTGAGACTTCTCACAAATGTTTTCAAACACATTTTTTTGCAACAGACTATACACTATGGGATGCTAAATATTTTAAGACATATTATCAGAGCAAGAATTGGTTTGAGGGCCATATTTTTTCATAGATTTTTATGAGCTGTATAAAATGGTGGGTGCACACAATTTTGCAGCAGCTGATTTCATGCAATATCATTTAATTACCGGCAATGACCGAACTCTAGTCAATCATGACAGATCATGTCAAAAGTTCAGTCTTATAAAATTTATCATATAATCCATTAGCACTTGCTATTATGTTTATGTACATCTATTTTTTCATTCAAAATATTGAACAGAGGAATATATGGTCCTAAGTGGCTATATATAGTATATAATTGAACAGCTTCTTGAACAGAAAAGGAAAAGCAGAGTTCTGATTAAAGTATGAGGTAATCAACAAGTATTTTAATCATCTTGAAGTTTTCTAACCCAAATACGAGACCATGGAGCTGTCCAGTAAAGGATTCAGAACAGGCTTGCTTTAGATGCATAAGCAGCAATCAGTTTTGTTCTTTTCTCTACTAACATGAATTAAATTAATCACCCACCATCCAGACTTGGACATATATTGACATAACTTCATTGTTGATGGGTTAAAATCCTGGAACTCCCTACCTAGCAGCAATGTAGGTGTACCTTCACCACACGGACTGCAGCAGTTCAAAAAGAAGGGTCGTCACCACTTTCTTAAGGGCAACTAGGGATGGACAATAAATGCTGGCCTTGCCAGCAATGCCCATATTCCAAGAATGAATTTTTAATAATCTGGAATGTTACTATTTATCCTTTTTCACTTCATGTTCACTGATGTTTTGAATTATACTTAGAATATATTGACCATCTCCAGAAATTAAGAAATTAAGAAGTAATTCTCAACCAATCAGGCCAATAGCATTTGCCAAGCCATTTACTTCTAATACATTTTACAATTATGTGGGATATGGTGAGAACCAATGCATTACATCAGCAATGCAAAGCATATTATTCATTCTGTGAGGCAGACGTACTTTATTATTCATTAATCCAGTAATATATATGTACTTTATTATTTATTAAGCCAGTAATGCATAGACATTTTATTATCCAACAATACACACATACCTTATTATCCATTATTACATTGCCATGGTGAATAAGCTAATCTGAAAAATGTTCTGAACATAAGTGTTCAATCAAATATATTTTAATATTTTCCTTACAAAGTAATCCAAAGCTAAATTAGTTGTTCAATTCTTCCACAGGGAAACATATCTTTTAACCTTGAACTGCTACACACCAAAATTCCCAGCTCCGTTATTGACTCAACTCTGCAGTGGGAAGCTGTCAAGGTCTGTAAAAGCTCTTTAACTGGAAGTGGGATTGCTTTGGCCACGCGATCTATATTCAAGCCTGCTCTGACATTGGGAATCTGAGCTTTCTTTTCTCCTGTTAGGAAATGACCCATGATGTCAAGCAGCCCTGCAGTACCTATAAACAGATTTGAGTTACTCTGGATGGTACTGACCTCAATAACTCACTGGGCTGCTGAGAACACCCTGATGCATTTACACACAACAGATCAGATCAAAACAGTGCAGTCATTTTTTTTTTATTTTATGTATTTCAACCAGGTGACCCTGATACAATCTGAGCCACATCTGAGCTGCAGCTATGGGAAGGTAAATAGCCAAAGACTGACAAGATGTGTGGCATCTTCAAAGAGCTGCTTAGAAGAAGAGAGTGTGGTAATACATTTTCAATATGATGAAGCCTGTGAATGCAGAATGTGTTTGTAGTACACAGTTTGAGGCGTCAAAAACAGAGAACAGAAGGAATTCAGAACAAGTTCAATGTATAAAGATAAGCTTTTTTTAAACAATAACAGTTAAAGCCTGCATCATGTTCTTATTCATATACACAGCACTAATCAATCTTAGCATTTTTTATATTTCATTGTTTCTTTTATACAACTTAATACAATGGAGAATAAGAGGACAGTGACAATAATAATATTACAGCATTTTCTTCCAGTGTATTTAAAAATAAATGTGATGGGAAAAGTGTTACAGGAAGTAAGTGTGATACATACAGGAAGTACACACTGTACACAAGACTTTTAACATATTACAGATAGATTTATTCTATCCTATTTATGAGTATGCTAAAGCTACCAAGGCTCAGATCGTCACCACTGAACTAACATTTTCTCTCGTTTGACTTCTTTAACCTAATATTGGTGTTCTGGAGATTGGACAGAGAGGTTTGAATGGATGCCTACTTTCAGAATCCTGGATCTAACTGCGCCTTCCAATAACATTTGAACTAATACTCTAGATGGTGGCCAGCTTACAGCAAAACTCCTGAAATGGCTGCAATTCTGCATTGCCAATTTAGTTGAATATTCATGAATACTGCTGCTACAAAAATAGCATTTTTACTTCTTTGGGCAAACCCATTCCAATAATATTACCAGATTCGTTAAAAAGGACATCTTTTTGACCAATACATTTTTCCTGATATATCTTCGTTAAATAACATTTCAGAGGGTTTGTTTGTGTCTTGTTGAATCCTTTAAGGTTTGTTGTATAATGCTATAAGAAACAAAGCAAACACTTCTGTTCTTGTCAAAATAAGATTCTTCCAGTTATAACATTACAAAATGCAAGGTAGGCATGGAAGCGATTGGCAAGCACACATTTTTTTCAATGTAGTTTTGAAATCAATATACCATTATTATATTGTATTACAGTGTTACCGTGTTATTCATTATACTTAGTGGCCTGATACAGAAATGTCTCCAGTTTGTAACAAATCAATACAGAACAATGAGACTCTTATAAAGGAAAATGTGGTTGAAGCTATAAAAATGTTTTCCTGGTTATCATACATTACAGCGGCAAGACTGGTGCACTATATTATTGCATTAAAAAGATCATTTCCATTAGATATCAATCTCCTCTTTAGAAAGGCTATCCCTTTCTGTCAGTTGCAATTGCGAGCAATTGAAAACGATCTTAAATAAAATCAAATCTGCTCGGAGCTCCAATTAATGTAGGCTTGGTCTTTCCTTGTGGATCATGGGGAAATGTCAAACGTTTCATGTAGTCTTTTTTTTTTGCGGGGGGGGTGGTGCAAAACGGATGTTGCGCCTGGAAGGAATGCCTCAAACGTCAACCCAAGGTTCATCTCCGTCAAGCCGTGAGTTGTGGACAACGTGCTGCAGCTCGACGGTCGGGGCTTTGGGCTATTTGTCCGGCTCCGGCCCTGAGCTGGCCCGTGGGTAAGTCCTGGGGTGGGGGGGGGAGGGTGTGGGTAGTGGGTGGCGGAGGTGTGAGGATGAGGTGAACCGGAGGAGAGCGAGCCCAGGTTGGCAGCAGCCAGAAGCAGAAACAAAAGTATCATAAAGTTGCATCCTGTTTTTGTGGACCGCTGGTTAGGCCACTGCTGACCTTGAAAAACTGAGCTGAGTTGATGATGAATTTCGAGCAGGGTCCTACAACATGCGCAAGGACCCTAATTTGCATATTCAACAACAACAACTACTTACATTTATATAGCGCCTTAACGTAGTAAAACGTCCCAAGGCGCTGCACAGGAGCAATTATCAAATAAAATGTGACACCGAGTCACATAAAGAGATATTAGGACAGGTGATCAAAAGCTTGGTCAAAGAGGTAGGTTTAAGGAGCGCCTTGACGGGAGAGGGAATTCCAGAGCTTGGGGCCTCGGCAGCTGAAAGCAGGGCCACTAATGCTGCAGCGATGAAAATCAGGGATGCACTAGAGGCCAGAATTGGAGGAATGCAGAGATCTCGGAGGGTTGTAGGGGTGGAGCAGGTTACAGAGATAGGGAGGGCCGAGGCCATGGAGGGATTTGAAAACAAGGATGAGAATTTGAAAATCAAGGCATTGCTGGGCTGGGAGCCAATGTAGGTCAGCAAGCACATGAGTGATGGATGAATGGGACTTGGTGCGAGTTAGGATACAAACAGCAGAGTTTTGGATGAACTCAATGTTACGGAAGGTGCAAGGAGGAATACCGGCCAGGAGAGCATTGAAATAGTCGAGTCTGGCAGTAGCAAAGGCATGGATGAGGTTTTCATCAGCAGATGTGCTGAGGTAGGGGCGGAGACGGGCGATGTTACGGAGGTGGAAGTAGGTGGTCTTAGGGATGGAGAGGATATGGGGTCGGAAGCTCACCTCAGGGTCAAATAGGACACCAAGGTTGCGAGCAGTCTGATTCTGCCTCAGGCAGTGGCCAGGGAGGGAGATGGAGTTGATGGCTAGGGAACGGAGTTTGTGTCGGGGTCCGAAGACAATGGCTTCGGTCTTCCCAATATTTAATTGGAGGAAGTTTCTGCTCATGTCGGACAAGCAGCGTGACAAATCAGAGGCAGTGGAGGGGTCGAGAGAGATGGTAGTGAGGTAGAGCTGGGTGTCATCAGCGTACATGTGGAACCTGACATTGTGTTTTCGGATGATGTCACTGATGGTCAGCATGTAGATGAGAAAGTATTCAAGGCACCTAATGCCTGTTTCAGGTGTCCTGGATACTTGGAAATCACTGACTTACCAACTTGGTAGCCAGAACTCTTCTGGGGAAGATCAAATGCAAGAAATCGTGGCTGAAAATTGGTCCCCAACATAAATTTTTCACCCACAAATGTGCGTGATGAGGACCGATTTATCCCCCTTGAAATTTATATTCTTACTTTCTTAAAGCTGCCTTTCTTTTGGATGATTATTTGTGCTCACCAAAGTATAGGAGAGCTGAAAGAATTGAGGAGAAACACTCATTTAAAACTTCACATATTTAAAAAAAGTTAAACCACCATATATCCATATATACAAGTTCTTATCTATCTACACAGCACTAATAAATAACATTAGGAAATCAAACACTTATGCATGTTGGTATTGACTGTTAGCCATGTGTTCAATGCAATGTAAAGCTCCCTCTATTGTGTCCCAAACCTATGACTGAACCTCAACCAGAGAAGATCACCCCACCCAATGCACTATTTGACATTCCATTACTAATCATGCTTGTAGCCTCTGAGTGACATTGTAAATTGAGGGCCAAATTAGCAGTGGTTTTGTTCTGTAGGGCGCTGCTGGGAACCGGGTTCCAAAAGTGAAAGGGAGAAGTCCTGCCCACCCTCCCAGGAATGGACTATTAATATCATATGTGGACATGACCTATTTGTAATTGTCAGATAAAATGGTTGTGAGTAGAAAAATGTTCACTGACACAATGGTCTGAATTTTACGAACCTCGGTGGGCGATGTTGGTGGCGGGTCCCGACCACGCTGCTGGCTCTATCCCGCTGTGTAGAATGAATTTCCCCTAATGGGGCTTGATAAGCCCATCCAGCGCATTTCCCGGTCAATTAGAGGAAGCAGGTCTGGTGACGTCATTTGATGACGCGTCAACAGCTGGTTTCCTTAAAGGGACCATGACCAACTTTAATTTGACATTAGTTTTGTCAGTGTTCTACAGCAGTGAGGTGCTGCAAACACTGACAAGCACTGCACAGAGGTGCAGGGCTGCACCCAAGCTCTCCCATGACTCCCTCCATATGCTTATGGAGGGAATCACAGCACACAGGGAGGTCCTCTTCCCTTCCCATGGGCGGAGAAGACCTCCCTAGGAGATCAACACAGCCTGGTCAGGAGGATCTGCGTGCAGTACTACAAATGTTTCAATGATCTCAGTAGATCACGAAACGTTCGTACAAAGCCACACTCAACTTCATCCTGCTGTGCCTCTCATCACATCCCCATCACTCTGCCTTCCTTACCCTACTCCTGCACATCCTTACTCACACCAACTTACCTTGCACCTCCACCCATCCTCTCTATCTACATTATCACATCCCCATCGCACTAGTGTAGCATTCGCAAAATTATCGCGATTTTATAAAATAAGAAGGAGACATAATGTTTCGTACAAACAGCTTTTATTTCAGAAGAATGCTGTCAGGTTTCAAAACGGACACAAACAGCCTGTAAAATGGCCGCCACGCCTCGTGGCAGAAAGTTCTAGACTTTCAGTGGGCAGACAAGATGGCGTTCCAATAAACAGTTGTGCAAGATCGTACAGGACTCAGCACATTTGAGATAAATGACAAGACATGATGGGTTTGCATTTTAAACATAAATACTGGAATCGGTCTCCCGGGTGCAAATAAGGGCTATTGTACTGAGCGATCAAGGACCCATCCAAAGACATTAATATGCAAAATCCCCACGGCTCTACGATGAGAGAGCCGTTCGCGGGTACTCACAGCAAGCATTTGGAAGCCCCAAAACCCCTCCAGGGAGACTACTAGCCGGTTCCACAATGGGAGGAATATTAACGGGTACTCAGACAGTTACAAGTATCACCGAAACCCATTAAAGACTGAGATCACCCCATACAAGAAGTTTGAGCGCCAATAACCTGACAAAAGATAGACATTAAGATTGGGCGGGAAAAGAGGAATTACAGCACTATAACTGTAAAGTACAACCGTCCATCTCTCTCTTGCTGCTCTTGCTGCTTTGACTCGCTGGAAGGCTGCTGAACTTTTATTCTCTTGCCTGACGGCTCTGGACTCTGATCCGCTAGGATCAACCTCGTGGCTTGTGCGAAGATCTGTGCAGAACTGGGCTGTGAGGCCTGGAAGCGGGCGCACCATCCCGAGAAGTCGGTAAACGGTGTTGGAACCGAAGGCCCGAGATGAGATGAGATGAGAAGAGAAGAAGACGACAATACGCATCGCCACGGTCAGTAAGCCCCGACCGCGCCTGTAAGTCGAATAAACACTTCTTCGAATTTTATCAGCTACTCCACAACTGGCCTAGGAAGACCCTTCTTCGAGTTCTATCGAACCGGTGTGTGGGCACAGGAAGACTCTTCTTTGAGGGGTGTCCGAACTCTGAAGACCAACACAGATCTTCATGACAGCAGACGGTCCAGCCTGCTAGCCGGAGCAGAAACGAGTAAACAAGTGGGGTACAGAGACCCCTGATCAACACGTGGATAGTCAGGTGCTGCGGTAAAAACATCCGAGCAGAGTTTCGGAATTCTCCGAGTTATCACGAGTGGTGAGCATGAGTCTCGATCCTACAAATCTAGATTAGGACAGGTATTGATAGGGGAGGGTTTAAGTTTTAAGGATAATTATAATGTGTGTCCCCTTTTACGATGTGTCATGCGCTCCTCGTTTCCCTAAAATTAGTTTCATAACTGTGTGTAAGATTGTACTGTCGTTAATCTGTGCTTATGACATGTATCTCGTAATCTTGAATAATATGCAATAAAGATTTTCCATTTCGCACTATTCAACCGGGTCTACCTGAGTCTTTCTCTGCATTATTGCTCTCGCACCTAAGTCCAGTGTCAGAACCGTAAGGGCGAGTGGGTCGAACCACTCACAGGTGTCTAGTGTTATCAGGCTGGCTGGAGACCAGAACAGGCAACAAGGCCTAACCCCGCACTAGCACCCAGGCTAAGCACAGAGCCGCAGGTCACCCCTTACACTAGCTACCCCTCACACTCACCCTCATCCTAGTGCAATCATACCAACTAACAAAACACTTGGGTGTTTTATACAATGTTCATGTAAAGTTTCTGTTAATGTGGTGTCAAACATTGAAACCTTTATTTTTAATACTTTGCGTTCTTGGACAGATTTGTCTGAACCTTTGGAAATGGCTTAGTGAGTTGCAGTGAATGGTGAGACATAACGGTACCCCCCGCAATGGTGATGAGTGTGAAAGGAATAGCTTGGGCATTGTAGGGATGCTTTATGGTGCTGGTGTGGGGTGGTGCCAACCTGGCGCATCATGTGGCAGCCAGGGTGTACAGCATCAAGTGAAGTAAATCTGGCCATGGTGAGGCTATCCCTGGCCTCCTGGGCAGCAATGTGGTCGGGTGCTGATGCCCTGTGCCTGTGCAGCATCAGTTGATTGCAGAGAAGGTTGGTGTTGTGGTGTTGATGCTGCTGATGTGCCTGGTGATGCTGGTGTGCCTGGTGATTGGGGCTGATCGTGGTGGGAATCTGAGGATCAAGGTGAGAGAGTTTCAGTGGCATCCATGCTGATGGAATAGATGGCAGGTGAAGTAGAGATAGCAGAAACGATCTGTCAATGGTGTGAGAGGTAATGATGTCACACTGGATGAAGACTTGTGTAAAGACTTGCAGCATTCTGAATCTGTAGTGGAAATGCAGTTTAGAGAAGCTAGTGGCTAAGGGAACATTTCTCAATCAGCTGGGAGCTTTGACTTGACATTTGAAGCTGTCAACTCATCAGCTGATTCAATGGCCACTGACCTCCTTCCTCAGCTTCGCAGATGAGGTCTAGGCACAACGTGAAACCAATAGGCAACCTGTCAAATTCAAAAACTGGGAAAATGCCATTAATTGGCTGTATTTTAATTTAAATTGCCTCCCTTGCTGCTGCGTGTCAGGTCTACTCAGCACTGACAGACCCGACATTTGGTAAAGGCACATGGCGGGTTCACAGCAGGGTCCTGACCTACTGGGGAAAAAAAACACTTTCCCACCCGACCAGTCACTGATCTCGCCCGCTGACCCCCCCCGCAAAATCCAGCCCAGTGGCCCCAATTTTAACTCCCCCCGCGCCCCCCCCCCCCCCACCTGCCCACCACACCTGGCAGAAACCAGAGCAGGGGGCCAGTTAAAATCAGGGCAGCAACTGACCCACTCTGATCCCGCTGCCTACCTGGTATTAACCTGCTCTTTTGAGCAGGTGAGGAGGGCACCCACAAGAATGTTCTGCCATAAATATGCAGTTCAATTCACGATGATATAATCGGGACCCGAACTGCAGTTTTAGTCAGAAGCCTGAGCGAGAGAGCAGTGATGGCTTCCCCGTCTGGGCAAACCTGCCGGGAGCTGAATTGAGGGTCAGAAGAGACTAATGCAAGCAAGTTTAACATTTTTTTTAAGGATTCCCTGAAGGCCAGGAGAGGCAGGAGTACTCTTCCGGACCCACAAGGAAGCCTTGGGCCTCCTTTGCCCTGAACGTCTCCTCCCTCTCCTGATCACGTTCACCCCCCGCCACCCCTCCCCCCTCACCACTTACTTGTCTGATGGGACTGAACTTGTGGGTCCCCGCTGGTGGCTTCCTGCCGCCCGAATACCCACTCATGCACGCCAGTTAGTGGATCTGGCTGGGTGAGGGCGGGAGTCCGACAAAATCTATGGAATCAAGGACTGGTTGTTCAATGTCGGCCAGGCCTCGATGTCTCCGAGGCTCCCGCTCAATGTTCCCGCGACACTCCTTCCTTTAAAATCAGGGCCAATGATAACATTCACTCACCAATTCTGTGTGCAATTACATTTTTAAACTTTTATAATGTTCAGCTTAAAAACTGACAATCATTTGCTGTAGCACATGTTTTCCCAGATGGCGAACTCGACTGAACTTGCCAGAAAACTGTCTGGAATTAAACGGAATAAGTGTTCCATAACAACAACAACTTGCATTTATATAACCCCTCTATTGCAGTAAAACGTCCCAAGGCGTTTCACGGGAGCGTTATCAAATGAAACTTGACACCGAGCCACATAATGATATGTTAGGACAGGTGACCAAAAGCTTGGTCAAATAGGTAGGTTTGATGTAGCATCTTAAAGGAGCAGAGAGAGGTAGAAAGAAAGACTTGCATTTATATAGCACCTTTCACGACCACCGGCGGCCTCAAAGCGCTTTACAGCCAATGAAGTACTTTTTGAAATGGAGTTGCTGTTCTAATGTGGGAAATGCGGCAGTCAATTTGCACACAGCAAGCTCCCACAAACAGCAATGTGATAATGACCAGATAATCTGTTTTTGTTATGTTGGTTGAGGGATATATATTGGCCTGGACAGCAGGGATATCTCCACTGCTCTTCTTCAAAATAGTGCCATGGGATCTTTCACGTCCACCTGAGAGAGCAGACGGGGCCTCGGTTTAATGTCTCATCCGAAAAACAGCACCTTCGACAGTGCAGCACTCCCTCAGTACTGCACTGGAGTGTCAGACTAGCTTTATGTGCTCACAACCTTCTGACTCAGAGGCAAGTGTGCCACCAACTGAGCCACAGCTGACACATAGATAGGTTAATTTGTGTAAATTTGGAGAAGAAAATCCTATATGATAATTTTAGCCATTAGTGTAAGATTCTGTTTGCAGAATTGCATCTATCGTATTGTTTTGTGGGTATGGATCGCACTGTAATACTTGGTTGATACACATATCATGTTCTGGATTTGAGTAGTCTGCAACAAGTGTTGGGATCCCATTATCGTAAAATATTCTCTGCTGCTACTATGCTTTGGTTGTAGAAGCATTACAAATTAAGAATGGAAGGCAGACAGATCGCAGACTGACAGACGCAGAAGGAGATGGGAGCAACATTTTTCTTTGAAAAGAGAGGAACTTTTGTTATCTGTGAATAAATAATTTAGTCCCTGTTAAAGCATGAGATTTCACTTATTAAAATTCCAAGCAAAACAGGCTGCTTAGAGTGCTCCTTAAAAAGGCTGAAAAGTAACCAGAGGAGAGAACAACTGCAGCTCAGAGGTTAGGTATATTAAGCAAGGATTATTACTGGAGTTAGGGAACATGTGAATTACAGAACATTATTTAAATATTCAAATACAGATATTTAAATTAGTGACTTATAATTGATGCCCACTTAATTAAAAATTAGCCAGTGGCTCTTCTTGCTCACTGGTAGAGGCTTTTTGCCTACTAATATGAATAGTAATGTAGAAAATGTTTTAAAAGAAGTGAAGTATCTATTAATCCTTCTTTTAAAATGTTGGTCAGTTAAGGATTTCTGTTGCCTTTTACTAGATGGAGGGAAAGCACTTTAAAGGGTTGAACCGATTTTTTTTTAAGACTACAAAAAGGAAACAGCCGATTTTGCTTAAATCGCAGATAACTGAATATTGCTTTAAATTCAAAAATAAACTGATTTATCCAACATTCACCCCTTTAGCTTAATCACTTTTGTGACAAACTTGTGTTAAAGAAACACTTTTGTTCAAACTATTTCTCCAAAAATACTCCAGAAATCATGCATATTTCAGCTGTTGTTTTTTTTGAGATTCTAACAAAATCCAGCAAATTCAAACAAGAACAGTCAAATGGATTCTCCTGAGACATCGTCAATTGAGTAAACATTTCATGATCAATGTCAGTCATAAATCATATATGAACAATGAAAATTCTTGTCTAGTGCAAATTGATTAAAAGAAAACACAAACAGCCATCAATAGGGTCTTTGACAGAGAGCTTGCAGCCTTGTGGCTTAGATACTCATTCTCACCCTCCTTAATCACTTCTCACAGCTCTTCAATAACATGGTCTTTTGAGTTCAATTCAGCCTCCTCTGAGGAGATAGTGGGAAGAATCAGGGATTAAGAGTGTCTCACTTCTGCGGAAAAAATGACACTTTTTAAATCAGTTTTATGGCAAACATGCTGTCCGTCAGTTCATCCCTGAAATAATTGGCGCTGAAAGTTGCTGTGAAGTTGCTGACCTTTGCTTTCTAGGGTGGTGAAGGCTCCACGAAGCAATGATTTAGCGAAAAGAAATTACATTACACTTGACGGCCGTGATTTTCCCATAGGCGGCGGGTTGGGTGCGGGTCAGGTGGTCGGCGGGTTCCGGTCCCACCGCCGCTTTCAGCCGGTAAAAATTTGCAATTTTCCCCTGATTGGGCAATTGAGTCCCTGCGTGCGCGCTCCCCTGGCCAATTAGTGTTTTTGGGTCTGTAACTCGCCTCTGCTGATGTCTGTGAGCTAGCTGCATTTAAGGGGCCCATGCAGCCTAGGTTCATTCTCTCATTATTTGATGGTGGATTTTGCTCTAACAACTGCTGCCATGACTACCTCAAGGGCCAAGGCCTCTCCCTGATTTGATGATGACTCCCTCCATGCTCTTGTGGAGGGACTCAGAGGGTGAAAGGAGGTACTGTTCCCACCCTCTGGGCGGAAGAAGCCACCACAGCAAACTAAAGCAGATTGCTCAGGAGGTGAGCTCCAGATCCAAGTGCACTCGAACCTGGGTGTAGTGCAGAAGAAGGTTCAATGACCTGTTACATTCAGGGAAAGTGAGTATAACATCACCATTACCCTCAATCTGCTCCCCATCTCCTCTCATCACCAGCACTCTGCATTGTCAACCTACTCCTGCACATCCCACTTTACCCTTATATCCCTTGCACCCTTAACCATCCCTCTCTCTCTATGTACACAATTACTTCACTATTTGACTATGCTGCCCTCACACTCGCTATCACTGTTATGCTATGACAACAACTAACAACGCACAGGGAGGGCCCTTGGTATTGGCACCTCACTCCATCTTTGTCTCCTTCTAAGCATCTATGCTATGGTTTCTCTACACTCACTCCATCATTCTCACTCAAACTCCACTTGTGTCCCTCATTGCAGGAAAAGAGAGCCCACAATAAGAGGGAGAGGGCTATGACAGGAGGAGGGCCACCTTCCATTTCCAATCTCACCAATGCTGAGGAGGCGGACCTGGAAATCATCAGAGGTAATGAGGATCTGGAAGTGGGGGACGGACAGACGGGCGCAGCAGAGCAAGCTGGTGACAGAATAGATTTGCATCTCTCTCATTTACATTGCATGAGTGACTGATATGGCATCTGATACTCTAACAGATTGACTTATGATTATCTGCACAATTCCATGTGCATGCTAGGTTAATATCACATGTCTAACTCATTCCTTTACTCCCCCACAGGACCATCGACAGCCCCCCTCCCCACTGTCCAGAGGAAGAGCCTGAGCCGGAAGACTCATCAGATGAACCTGCAACCTCTGAGGGTGCAGCATCAGCAGAATTCAACACACCCAGCACCAGCGCAGATACGCACACCTCATTGGGACCTTTGCGACATAGAGTAGTGTTGTCACCTGGTGTATCACAGCTCACAAGTGAGCATCAGCAGATGGTGGAGACAGGGACAGCAGTGGAGAGTCCTTGTCGGAGGCCGCAGAGCATTCCCAGCTCTGCTCAGCTGCATGTGGACCCTGTGCCTTCAGGTCCATCCAGAAAGAGAGCGGTGCTGGAACTCCAGGAACAGGGGCAGGAGTCTCTGACAGGTTTTATCTCCAGGGTTACTGCGAGTGTGGAGAGGATGGAGGAGTCCATCTCTAACATAAGCAGTGCCTTTGTGGAGGCAATGGCACATGAATGCACCATCACGGAAAGGATGGCAACCTCCGTGGAAAGTATGGCTACCTTCATGGTAAGGATGGCTACCTCTCTGGAAAGGATGGCTACGGTAGAGGAGAGGATGGCTACAGCCATTGAGGAAATAAGTCGCCAGAGTCAGGAAAACATGATAAATGTTCAGAATAGACTGACATCTCTGGAGGAGCGATGGGCAGCTATTGAGCAGAGAGACCAGAGGTTTTGAGTAGGACTGCCAGTGCAGATACGGGTCCTCATGGCCCCCCTGATGTGCAGCAAGGTGCTGTCCAGCCACTTGCTAGTATTGAAGTGGGGCTGACCCATGAGAGGGATGTTTGTGGCAGGCAACAGGGAAGTGGGGGCTCCTTTCCAAGCACTCACACTCCCATGCCATTGAGTAGCCCTCGGTCAGAGCCCCACCAGAGTCCTCACCCAACTGAGATGGGTGTCTCAGCCCCTGCACAGCCGCAGGAGGAGCAAACTGTTGCCGAGCCCGCACAGGCTCGCAAACCCAGAGGATGCCCGCTAAAGGTGTCGAAGCAGGAGCAGCATGAAAGTGAGCAAGGTGTCTCCACATCTGCTGAAGCCACAGGGGAAGCACCACGTAGAAGCACACATAAGAGGAAGATGAAGCACAATTAGTCACAAGGGTAGTCACTTGGGTGTTCTGTTCTGTTGTCTTTTGTTGTCTTTATTTTTTGCCACTGTCATCCTTTTATGCATTAATTAAACAGGAGTGATGGCAAACAGTTGTAGTTCTGGCCTATGTGATCTGGGAAATGGAAGTTGCACATTGAGGGCTCAGGGCGACTTGCATTTGTAATGATGGTGGTCAGAGTGATAGGAATGCACAGGTTCTTGTCCATCGTGTATGGTGTGATAAGAAGGTGCAAGCCACATGTGTTTGATTCGTCTACCTAAGCGAATCTGGCAAAGATGAGTGCATCCCTTGCATCACGGGCAGCAATGCACTTGCTTGCTGCTGCAGCTGGCTCATCCACCTCTGCAAGGTCTTCTTCCTCCTCCTCCTCCTCCTTATCTGAGGAGGCTATGCGCTGAGCCACTTGTTCCTCAGGCAGCTGGAAGCCACGATGCTGTGTGCTGTTATGAAGTGCACAGCAGACCACGATGATTCTGGAGACCCTGGCTGCTGAGTACTGTAGAGCTCCACCTGATCTGTCAAGGTATCTGAATCGCATCTTGAGCAAGCCGATGGTGTGCTCGATGATGAATCTGGTGGAAATGTGGCTCGCATTGTAGCGCTCCTCAGCTTCGTTCAATGGCCTCCTCAACGGCGTCATCAACCACGTCTTCAGGGGATAGCCCTTGTCTCCAAGTAGCCATCCGGAAAGTTGTGTTGGCGGATTGAAGAGCGGAGGCACACTAGACTGCCGCAGGATGAACAAGTCATGACAACTGCCAGGGTACTTCGTGCAGACATGCAAAATGTCCTTCCTGTGGTTAAACACCATCTGGACATTAAGGGATGTGGAAGCCCTTGTGGTTGACAAAAACAGCTGGGTTGTGATGGGGTGCCCTAAGGGCCACATGTGTGCAGTCTATGACGCTCTGCACCCTTGGCAAGCCTGCCATATTTGCAAAGCCAACCGCACGCACGATTACACTTGCTTGATCCATGGAGAAGTGGATGTAATTATGCGCCTTTGCAAATAGGGCATCAGTTACCTGCGTGATGCAAGTGTATGCGGCCGACTGGGAGATGCCACTGATGTCTGCTGATGAGCCCTGGAAGGACCCTGAAGCAAAACAATTGAGGGCGGTGGTGACTTTGACAGCCACTGGTGAGGGGTGTCCACCCGCTCCTCTGGGCTCCAGGTGTTGGTGCAGCATTGCGCAGATGTCAGCGACTACCTCTCGCAAAAGTCTCAGCCTCCTTTGGCACTGCTGCTCAGTCATGTTGAGGAAGGTCATCCTCTGCCTGTAAACCCTGTGTTGGGGGTATCTCCTGTGGTGACGTGCAGCCTTGCGCTGACGCCTTCTGGCCTGTGCAGCATCAGGTGGCTGAGCAGGAGGTTGGCGCTCCTGCTGTTGCTGCTGCTGTTGTGCCTGGTTCTGCTGCTGCCGCGGCTGCTCTTCCTCCGAACCTGAGGACCAGGATGAAAGGAAATAAATGGTTCCCGTGCTGCTGGTAGATATCTCCGTTGTGGAAGCACTCAGTCAGTGTGGGTAGAGGGTTTTCCCCGCAGGTCACAGTGGAGATGGATCTCAGCTTCACTACTTCCAAGATCAGTAGACCTGTAAAAAGTTTTCCAAGACCTGAAGAAACAAAGTTCTGCTACCTGTAACTGAGCCTTGTTGAAACTCCGTTTTTATGCTGGAGCTGCAGCTGTCAAGAAGGCGGCCACTTGTGAACCCGACACAATCATCTGGCGTGGTTTGGGAACAGCGTGGAACACGCAGAAAAAGTGGCAAAATCTAAAACCGTTGTCAAAATAGCATTATCCAGGCAGTTAACAAGCTGTTAACTGCCTGAAGGGCCTATCCCGCCGCTTGGAGGTGGGACTGAACGGGATTCTGGGAGCCTGCTATTTGGGAAAGTTGCACGGAGGCGGGTTGACGGCGGGAGCGGAACCCGCCATCAATATTTGCGATTTTACCATCTGACCCGCCTCCAAACCCGCCCTCTGAGCGCCAGCAAAATGGTGGCCGACGACTTTGCACTAGTTGCTATGTTAATGCTGCCATTCCATGTTGCTAGAATGATGATGTCACTCAAGTGTCTATTTTTAATTTGCTATAGATGGTATACCTATGATAAATACATAGGATAACTACGGAAAATAAAAGATAATAAATCATAAGTTGCATTTTGACCATTCCTCAAGTTGAAATTCTCTATTAGTTTGTCCACGTAATGCATTAGGATTATTAGGCTCAATTGCACTTACACAAAATGTCAGACACACAAGCCCTGATTTTAACCTGGAGTGGGAATCGGGCGGGCATGGGGTGAGCTGCTAATGTCATGGACGGTGCCAGCGTGAGGCCTGGGCAAGATTAACTCCTGGGTCCCATTTGAATATAATTGGTGAGCTGCCCACCCGATAGCACCAGGGAACGGGCAGCCCATCCGTTATTGCAGCTGGCCAAACAAGGTTTATTTAAAGCAGAAATGCCCCTCCTCAAGAGAGGTTTAATTTACTGCTTTCACATTTCACTGTTATGCTAAATCTCAGAAATAAGGTGTAGGGCTGCTCCCAGGTTTTCTGATGCCTCCTTGGAGGGTCTGGTGGAGGAAGTCAGGGCAAGATGGGAAATATTGTTCCTGAGCACTCGGAGGATGATACCCAGGACTAATGTGCAGCAGGCCTGGACAGAGGTGACTGAGAAGGTCAGTGCCAGCAGCCTCACACGTAGAACCTGGATTCAATGCAGGAAGTGGCTCAAAGACCTTACAAGAGCAGCAAGGGTGAGTACAGTTCTTCATCTCTCCATCTCCCTCAAAAACAGCTGCCAACACTTCTTTCATCCCTCCATCGCATCTTTCATCATCCAATCACAAGGGCACACTGCACCACCTCGCCTTCTCATTCCAAAGACACTCACCTCATCCTTTGCTGTCTTCACAGCAGACACTAACAGCATTCACTTCTTACATGGTAGCAATTGGAGAACCAGCAACTCCTCTCAGGACACCTTCCTCACTTCACATTCCAGACACTTGGCTTTCCATTCATTACCTCCCCATTGTGTTTCCATCTTGCTTCTTTTCCAGTTCTCAGCAAATGCGCTGTACCCTCCTGACGATGTACTGTCATGTGCTCCATCCCTCCCAAGCACCAGCACAGAGATTGGCACTCAGCATGGGATAGACAGTGAGTTAGAGGGGTCTGCACATGATGAAGCACCAAGCACGAGTGAGCAGCAGTTGGTACTGGTGGAAGAGAGGGCCCAGGAAACAGCTCGACTGGGGGGGGTGGGGGTGGGGGGTGAGGTCTCATCCCAGCTCTGCTGAGCAGGACAGAGATGAGGACTGCAGGAACCCAACTATCAAAAGAAAACTGCTTCCTTTACAGAAGCAGTTATACCAGGTATTGGAGAGCTGCCAAGAAGTTTCAGCACTGTTGCTGAAAGTATGAAGGAGCCCCCTTCCAACCTATGTGGTATCATGTCGTATAGAGTCAGCACTCTGCAGTCTATCTTGGAGAGTATCGCCATCTCCAGGGACACTGCAGTTGGGCGCTCACAACGGGAGTCAATGGGAGCTAAATTAGATAGCCACTAAAAACGGACGCGGGTATCGCAATGCGCAGTTAACCCACACTCGTTGATTGCAATGATTATAATCATTATAATGATTTCAGCGTGCAGCCAGCCCCTGTTCATTGGCTACACGCATCAGCAGGAGACCCAAAATCTTAACTTGCTCGGACCATTTATAGCCTGCACTGCTTAAAGCTAACCTGCACCTCTTAAAAGGGGAGGTGCATTGTGGCTGGAGCAGGTGCTGGTAGTCATTCAGGAAGACAATCTGACCTAAGAAACAGTGAAGAATGGCACAACATGGGAGAAAGTGGGTTCCAAGGTTTTTGGACGCTGCACTGTAGACCTTGGTGGACGAGGTGGAAAGTAGGAGCGATGTCCTGTATCCGTAGTGGGCTAGGAGGCCCTCCAGACACACGCTCAAAAGGCAGTGGGAGCAGATAGCTGTGGAGTCAAGCCCTGAGGACCTGGATGCTGTGCTGCAAGAAGTTCAATGACCTCACACGAGTGGTCAAGGTAAGTGAATGCCCTATCCTACCAACTGCATCACTAGCCTGAGCCATTGCTCAATTCACCACACTCCCATCACTCACCTACCAACAGTCTCTATCAATCACGACTCATACCTAACATTCATAGCTTCACCTCACCCTCACACACTTAGCACTGCTGCAAGCCTCACACCCACATCTCACAGCTTGCACACTCTGCCAGTTATTCAATCATGACAACCACACCACCCAAACAGATGGCACGACACTCACTGATACACTTCTCTCTCTCTTGCAGGACAAGGTGGCGCACAACTGGAGGCAGCAGGACCTAACTGGAGGGGGACTGGCGTACCTGTATGTTTTAACCCCCATGGAGGAGACATTGCTGGCCATTATTGGAATGGCCATTGCTGAGGCCGTGGCCAGCGGTGGGGCTGAAACCGGCGAAGATTATGGTATCCTCATACCTAATCCTCCTTCTCACATCACAATTCCCCCTCATCCTACAATCACTTCTGATTTACAAGCTGCAGATGGTGTAAGCATGCACCTCTTGCTTTCCCCCCTCCCCTCATTATAACCTTATCCTTGTTAATGTGCATAGGTCCCTGAAAGTGGCAGGACATATTGAGAGAGTGGTTAGCAAAGCATATGGGATCTTGGGCTTCATAAATAGAGGTATTGAGTACAAAAGTAGAGAAGTTTTGCTGAACCTTTATAAAGTGCTGGTTAGGCCACAACTGCAGTATTCCATCCAGTTCTGGTCACCACACTTTAGGAAGGATGTGAAGGCCCTTGAGAGGGTGCAGAGGAGATTTACCAGAATGGTTCCAGGGAATGCGGGATCTTAGTTACAAGGACAGGATGGAGAAGGTGTATTTGTTTTCATTAGAGCAACGGAGGTTGAGGGGTGATTTGATAGAGGTGTACAAGATTATGACGGGTTTGGATAGGCTAGACGGGGAAAGGCTGTTCCCCCTAGTTGATGGTACAAGGACTAGGGGGTACAGATTTAAGGTTTTGGGCAAGAGATACAGGGGGATGTGAGGAAAAACTTTTTTACGCAGCGAGTGGTGAGGACCTGGAACTCGCTGCCGACAGAAGTGGTGGAAGCGGAGACACTCAATGGCCGCAAATTTAATTCTGGAGGCAGGATTGGGGTGGGTCAGCTGGTTTCCGGGTTCTGGTCCCGCCCCCAGCTGCCTCCGCTCTGCAGACGTGATTTTCCCATGATTGGCCTTGTTAAGCCCGCCCTGACTAGATTGCTCTTCAGAGAGCCGGCACAGATTCAATGGGCTGAATGGCCTCCTTCTTTGCCGTTATGACTCTATGGGCTGGATTTTACCAGCCATGAGAAGGCGGGTCTGGAGGCGGGACTGTTGGGAAAATCAAAAAGATGGGAGCGGGTCCCGAGAGACTTCTGCTGCGGGCTTCCCAACGTCGGAGAACCCCGCCAGGGTAAGTGAGGCGTGCTTGGGTCTGTTGTTATGTTTGTGTATAGATGACAGCTGCAGAAGTGGTGTGAGGGATGCAATGGGACACTGGTGAGTATCAGAGGTAAGGAAATGTTGGGAAATGTGTTTAATGTGTTTAGATTTTTCTGTAGGTGACAAGCTTTGAAGTGTTTCTGTGGCCTCACCTCATTGGGAGAAGTGACAGATCACTTCTGTACCCTCACCTACAGCTGCCATATGTTTTATCCTAAGGAGAGAGTCATTGGAGAGTCTGGGTGCAAGGGCTCACCTTTGTACAGTGATTGTCAGTGTTTGACTGCACCTGAATGCTGTTAAACACTGACAGATCATCTGTCAAAAATAAAAGGTTCATGTCCCTTTAAAAAAGTTGGCAGATGAAGCGTCATCAACTGACGTCATCTGACACCGGCTTTCCCTTAATTGGCCGGCAGGGTGGGCTTAACAAGGCCAATCACGGGAAAATAGCGTCTGTGCGTCGGACGTCGCTGGGGGCGAGACTAGAACCCAGAAGGCAGCAGTCCCGCCCCCAACTCTTCTCGGCAGGTAAAATCCAGCCCTTTGACTCTATGATCTTATAAGACAGTGATGATGAAGACACACCATCATTCGATTTCACACTCGTAGACACCAGCTCAGATACGGACACTGCGCGCTAATTTAGAAGATAGCATAAAGGCGGGATCTGCACGTGGGGAGACACCGGACACGATTAGCCTGCAGCCAGAGCAGGGGGCAAGTATAGTGCAGATGCCAGCTCGCCGGAGGGTGAGGTCACACACAAGTTCTGCTGCAGAGGACTCAGATGAGGGCTTTGATGGGGCAGGCTACAAGAGAAGGCTGATGGGAAACGTTCCCTTTAAACGGCGTGGCCATGCAACGCTCTGCAGGTCCCACGCAGCTGGTAAGCCAGCTTTTAAATAGAAAAAAACGCGCAGGCGCAGAATTTTAAATGGCCCGCACAATCCATTAAAGGGGCCGCACGGGCCCAAAAAAAGTTAGAGGGAGCATTGCTGATGGGTATGTATACTGAAATGCTTGGTGCATTGGAAAGCCTGCCAGAAAGCCTATGTACAATGTCAAGGAGCATGGAGGAGTCCGGCACCAACTTGGCACAGGGCTTTGCATAGAGCTTGGAGCCCATCCTTTCCACCATGGAAGTGGTGGCCAACTCCATTTGTACACTTATGGACCCAGCCATGATGCAGCGTCTGATGGCCGATGTCTCAGGTTCGATTGCAGCACAAGCAGCAGCCACCCAATGTCTGAGTGCTGCCATACAGGCTCAGACTGCTGCCATTATGGCTGTCGATTACAGTGTTCAAAAGGGGCTTGCGGAGTGTCACAGCAGTCCAATAATAATTCCTCCGACAGGTTACTAGGATTGTTGAGGCACCACCCAGGGGGAGTGGCAGTGGATACATGGAGAACAAACCTGCTGTCCTCTCTCAAGAAGACAGCATTTGTGCTCCCACCTCTGCCACTCCGTCAGTGCCCTTGCTGTTGCCTGTCAGCCTGCCAGCCCAGTCTGCTGCCCCCCCCTCCCCATGCCAAGATGGGGCAGTTTGCAGCTGGGCCTTCTAGGCCCAGACCTGCTCGAGGTCGTCCTCCAACGCAATCTCCAGTCTCCTCCACTGAATGTCAGCAGCCTTCCACCAGCCATGCTGTAACCACTGGGATAACACTGCATAGGAGCACTAGGACAGGCAAAGGCACACTGAAGACAGACACTATGTGAAAGCACAAGGGTGACTAGTTTACATTTGTATGCAATATGGCATGATTTCATTTATAAATTTGTTTTGGAATGTTTATTTTGTAGTGGCGTTTTTTTTTGCACTGTGGCCAAGCGGAGGTTGTGATGGTCAGTGACAGAGGGAAGGTGAGGTGTGGGACTATTGGTGAATGGGGAATTGGGGTTGTGATTACTGAAATCGTAGACGGATGCGTCGGTCATGGACAGCCCAGGCAGAAAGGGCCTGACTAGGTTGCCTCCACCCTTCCTCTTCCTCTTCTTCCTCCTCCTCCTCATGCTCCTGTTCCTCAGCTGCTCGCCGTATAGCTGATGGCAAGGGCTGTGCCTTCATGATGGCGAGGTCGTGCAGCATGCAGCAGACCACCATGGATCTTGACAGCTGCTCTATTGAGTATTGCAGGGCTCCTCCAGAACTGTCCAGGTAGCGGAAGCGTTGATTCAGCACGCCAATGGTCTGCTCTATCTCGTTTCATGTGGCAGCATGGCTTTCATTGTATGCATGCTGCGCACGGGTGCATGGGTTGCGCACCAGAGTCATGAGCTATGTCATCTGCGGATAGCCCTCGTCACCCAGTAGCCACCCTTTGGTTTGCCGTGGTGGCTCAAATGCAGATGGCACAGCGGGCTGCCACAGACTGGCGGCATCATGACTGCTGCCAGGATAGCAGGCATTGACCTGCATGATGCGCTGCCTATGGTCGCACACCAGCTGGACATTGAAGGAGTGAGTCCCTTTCTGTTCCGGTATATGGCAGGGTTGACATGCGGCACCCACAAAACAATGTGCTTGCAGTCAATGGCACCCTGCACCATGCAATTCTAGCAAAGCTGTGTGCTCGTGCCACCTGCTAGTCTCTGGCAGCAGAGAATGAAATGTAGTCAGCCCTCTTTGAATAGAGAGCCTCACTCAGCTCCCTTACACAACAGTGGACGACAAACTGGGAGATGTTGCAAATATCTTCAACTCCAGCCCGGAAGGAGCCAGACGCATAAAAGTTCATCACCATGGTCACCTTCACAGCCACTGGCAATGTGGTCCTCGCCCTGCTCTGAGGTTGCAGTTGTGGCTGCAGCAGTTGGCAGATTTCAGTGAGGACATCCTTAGTGAAGCGCAGACATCTCACACATTGTTCCTCGCTGAGGTTCAGGTAGGAGAATTGCTTCCTGAGTACCCTGGGTGGATATGGTCTCCTGCTGAGAGCCCTTCTCCCCTTCCTCGTCCCTCTTCTAGCAGCTTGTCCTGCTCTGCATGGCCTCTGCTCATTCTCCCAGTCATGCTATATTCCAAGGGGAAGGGCTACTAATGCTAACCCAGCAGCTGGGTTGAGCAGAAGCCTTGAAGTAAAAAAAATCCTTCAACACCTGTCACACCACTCCCTGTAGACTTTTGCTACTTGAAACAACTATGGAAAGCACCAAAAACTTGTAGAATCATACCAAAATTCACAAGAAATCAATCAGCAACTAACCTATAAGTAGTTGTTGATCCCTTTACGGCCTCCTGCTGAGAACCTTTCTCCCCCTCCTCCCTCTTCTAGCAGCTTGTCCTGCTCTGCGGGTCCTCTGCTCATTCTCCCAGTCATGCTGTATTCCAAGGGGAATGCCTACTACTGCACCCATATCTGGGAGCAATTGGTTTGTGCAGAAGCCTTGAAATCATAAGAACATAAGAAATAAGAGCAGGAATAGGCCATACGGCCCCTCCATCCTGTTCCGCCATTCAATAAGATCATGGCTGATCATCAACCTCAACTCCACTTTCGCGCCCGATCTCCATATCCCTTGATTCCCCTAGAGTCTAAAAATCTATCTATCTCAGCCTTGAATATAAAAGACTCAGCATTCACAGCCCTCTGGGGCAGAGAATTCCAAAGATTCACAGCCCTCTGAATGAAGAAATTCCTCCTCATCTCGGTCTTAAATGGCCTACCCCTTATCCTGAGACTATGGCCCCTAGTTCTAGACACTCCAGCCAGGGGAAACAACCTCTCAGCATCGACCCTGTCAATCCCCCTCAGAATCTTGTATGTTTCAAAGAGATCACCTCTCATTCTTCTAAACTCCAGAGAGTATAGGCCCATTCTACACAATCTCTCATCATAGGACAGCCCTCTCATCCCAGGAATCAATCTCGTGAACCTTTGTTGCACCGCCTCCAAGGCAAGTATATCCTTCCTCAGATAAGGTGACCAAATCTGTGCACAGTACTCCAGGTGTGGTCTCACCAAGGCCCTGTACAATTGTAGCAAGACTTCCTTACTCTTATACTCCAACCCCCTTGCAATAAAGGCCAACATGCCATTTGCCTTCCTTATTGCTTGCTGTACCTGCATGCTAGCTTTCTGTGTTTCTTGCACGAGGACATCCAAATCTCTCTGAACACCAACATTTGAAAGTTTCTCACCATTTAAAAAATATTCTGTTTTTCTATTCTTCCTACCAAAGTGAAAAACCTCACATTTCCCTACACTATACTCCATCTGCCGCCTTCCTGCCCACTCACTTAGCCTATCTATATCCCTTTGCAGACTCTTTGGGGGGAATTTTGCCAGCGCTCAGGGGGTGGATTTGGAGGCGGGACCGGTGGCAAATTGGTAAAAAATGGCAGCGGGTCCCGAACCCGCTCCCAACCCACCTCCAAACGATCTTCCCAGGAGGCGGGTCCCCGATTTGCGCAGGGACCCATCTCCTAGCGGCGGGATGGGGATTAGAGCCAATTAACTGCCTGTTAACAGGTAGTTAACAGGCAGTTAAGAGGCTTTTTCCCATTTTGCGCCTACTGCTGTGGGCTTCCCGATGTCGGGAAACCCCGCCAGGGTAAGTGAGGCGAGCTGTTGGTCTGTTATACTGTAACTGTAGAAATGACAGGTAGCGTGAAGGCTGCAATGGGACACTGGTAAGTATGACAGGTGAGAGAATGTTGGGGAAAAAAATGTTGATGCTTCTGCAGGTGACAAGCTGTGATGTGTTTGTGCAGTCTCATCTCATCGGGAGAAGTGACAGATCGCTTCTGCAATCTCACATGCAGCTGCCATCTGTTTCATCCTAAGGAGAGAGTAATTGGAGAGCCTGGGTGGAAGGGCTCACCTTTGGACAGTGATTGTCAGTGTTTGACAGCACTTCAATGCTGTCAAACATTGACAATTCATCTGTCAAAAACTTATGGTGCCTGTCACTTTAACAAAACTGGCAGATGAAGCATCATGCACTGATGTCATCTGACACTGGCTTTCCCATAGTTGGCCGGCAAGACCGCAGGGCGGGCTTAACAAGGCCAATCAAGGGAAAATAGCGTCTGTTCATCAGATGTCGCTGGGGGCGGGACTGATACCCAAAAACCAGCAGTCCTGCCTCGGCCTCCGGATCTAAGGTAAAATCCAGCCCTTTGTGTTTTCCTCACAGCTTACTGTCACACCTAGCTTTGTATCATCAGCAAACTTGGATACATTACACTCGGTCCCTTCATCTTGGTCATTAATATAGATTGTAAATAGCTGAGGCCCCAATACTGATCCTTGCGGCACCCCACTAGTTACAACCTGCCAACCTGAAAAAGATCCGTTTATCCCGACTCTCTGTTATCTGTCTGTTAACCAATCCTCTATCCTTCCTATTATATTACACCCAACACCATGAGCCCTAATCTTGTGTAATAACCTTTGTGGCACCTTATCGAATGCCTTTTGGAAATCCAAATATACTACATCCACTGGTTCCCCTTTATCTACCCTGCTAGTTACATCCTCAAAAACTCTAATAAATTTATCAAACACGATTTCCCTTTCATAAAACCATGTTGACTCTGCCCAATCATGTTATGATTTTCTAAGTGCCCTGATACCACTTCCTTAATAATGGATTCCAGCATTTTTCCGATGACTGATGTCAGGCTAACTGGCCTGTAGTTCCCTGTTTTTTCTCTCCCTCCTTTCTTGAATAGCGGTGTTACATTTGCGACCTTCCAATCCGCTGGGACCATTCTAGAATCTAGAGAATTTTGGAAGATCAAAACCAATGCATCCGCTATCTCTTCAGCCACCTCTTTTAGAACCCTAGGATGTAGGCCGTCAGGTCCAGGGGATTTGTCAGCTTTTAGTCCCATTAGTTTCTCTTGTACGTTTTCTCTACTTATATTAATTACGTTAAGTTCCTCACCCTCATTAGATCCTTGGTTCCCCACCATTTTTGGTATGCATTTTGTGTCTTCTACTGTGAAGACAGATACAAAATATTTGTTTAATGTTTCTGCCATTTCCTTATTCCCCATAATAATTTCTCCTGTCTCAGCCTCTAAGGGGCCAACGTTTACTTTTACTGCTCTCTTCCTTTTTACATACTTGTAGGAGATCTTACAATCTGCTTTTATATTTCTTGCTAGTTTTCTCTCATTCTACTTTTTCCCTTTTTATCAATTTTTTGGTCAACCTTTTGCTGGTTTCTGAAACTCTACCAATCCTAAGGCTTACTATTATTCTTTGCAACATTACAAGCTTCTTTTTTCAATCTAATGCTATCCTTAACTTCTTTAGTTAGCCACGGTTGGATCACTTTTCCCATGGAGTTTTTGTTTCACAATGAAAATCTGGAAAAAAGTCTACAGCACTTGCCACGCCACACCCTGTAGACTTTTGCTACTTGAAAGAACTATGGAAAGCACCAAACACTTGTAGAATTGTAGCAACAGCCAGAAGAAATCAACCAGCCACTAACTTGTAAGTAGTTGATGATCCCTTTAAATAGCGCTGGTGAGGGGTCCTTCCTGCTGGTTAACATGTGTTCAGCCATGCGAGGTTAAGAGTTTGCTGCAGCATTGAGCTGCAAAATGACATTACGGGCATCAAATCAGCGTTGTATGCTGATTGACATCATGATCTGCCTCCTCTGCATACTTTTGGCGGATGTTAGCTGCGCGCGCGCTAACACTCTCACCAATATGGCGTCTGGCGCTATTCGCAGCAGAAGTGTGCGTGCGCACATCGGATGCCATTTTGGAACCCAAATGTCACCCATAGCATCCAAACAATCGGTGCTACCGATCCCAATTTTGCAGCGAATGTTTACAGTCTTTGCAGCTTTGGTGGAAGCTGAAATGACTGCCATGTAAACTCTGCGCTCCACGTTAGAGAGACAGGTGTCCACCTTGGACCATTGGTGGGCCACATGAATATGGGCTCTGCTGCAGATCAGTGGAAGTGAGGAGCCACAGCCCAATGGGAATGGCAGTGGCGTGATTGGACTGTACGTCTGCTCCTTCGCCACCGTGTCAACCAGCACCCACCATGGTGCTGGGAAGTCAGCTGGTTCAGAATGCCCCAGCAACAGCTGAAGTGCCACAGTCTGCAGCCGAAACCTCACAGGCTCGGGCACCCAGATGTTGCCAGCCACGAGCATCTCAAGGGTCCCAACATGAACAGCAGCAGCCGCCTTCCACCAGCTTTACGAAGGGAGCACCTCATATAAGTCATAGAGTTAGCAAGTCATCTAATAAGAATTACACCATGGGTTGACACTTGAGTGAGAAAAGGATGGAAGGCAATTATTATGGAAGGCACTTCTGTCTGCAGTGTTGTTTTATAGCAGCTTCTGAGTCTACATTGTCAGGATATCATTGATATCAATGTTGGTTGAATGTTTTCAATGTTCTTTAATTGGGATTAATGGAGTGGTGAAGGGGGTAACAAGGGCTGTTATTACACAGGGGAATCTGTGTAATGAGCAGGTCATTTTACAATTAACTCATCCCTGGCATCTCTGGCTGCAAGGCATTGAGGTGGCCCTTCTTCTGCTGTTCCTTCTTCGCCGTCCCCCTGGTCTTCCTCATCCAATGAGGACTGCTGCTATTGCAGTGACTCCTCCAAATACAGCCCTCTCTGGATGTCAAGGTTGTACAGGATGTAGCGCACCAGTATAATGCGGGAGGATCTTTGTGGGGCAAATTGTAGAGAGCCACTGGCCTGTTCAGATATCTGAACTTTTGTTTGAGGAATCCTATGGTGTGCTCAGTTCTCATCCCACTGGTCCCATGGCTCTGATTACCCCCTCTGATTGTTCCGGTATGGTGGGTTTATGGTGCCATGAGCCATGTATATAAGGTATCCCTTGCCCCACTGCAGCCATCCTGTCAGTTCCTGGAAGGGTTGAATATTGGGCGGATAGTTGAATGTTGCAGAATAAATGCATTGTGACAGCTGCCTGGAAACCTTGCACAAGCTTGCATTATCCTGTTTCCGTGATCGGAGATGAGCTGCACCTTAATTTAGGGGTAGCCCTCTGTATTTATATAGGCTGTTGGCTGGCCTTCTGGTGCCTTGATGGCAGCATATGTTCAGTCAAGCCTTAGATTCAAAGGAAACCAGCACTGCTGCAAATCCTTGAGCACTTTCCTGTTGACATCAATGGAGAAAAAGATGTATTGGTTTGCCCGATCGAACAGAGCATTGATGATCTGCTTGATGCAGCTATGCACTGCAGACTGGGATATGTGAGAGATGTCCTCAGTATCAGCCTGGAAGGAGCCTGTGGTAAATTTGACAGCCATTAGAAAAGCATGACCCCCTAGTCCAGCAGGCAGCAGGTCTTGTTGCAGGAGGCTGCAGAGGTCTGCAACAGCTTCCCTGGAGAAGTGCAGCCTCCTGATGCACTGCTCCTCAGATAGATTGAGAAAGCTGATTCTTGGCCTATAGACGGTGCTAGGGAAAGCCTCTTACGCGCAGCTCCACCCCTGACTTGCTGGCTTCTAATAGGACCAGATGCTGTTCGTGCTGGTTGCTGATGCTGCTCCTTTTGCTCCACCTCTTCCTCAATTCAAATCAAAGTGGCTATAATAGCACCCACAATAAGCTGTGAGAGCTTAATGAGGGTACGTAAGGCATGAAATCTCAGAAAAAAGCAATCTGGAAGATGGAACCGCTCCTGGAAATCCAAATGGCACACATTCCTATGATCCAATTGCCTGAAGCTGAGTGGCACTTTAAATAGTGCTTCCAGTGGCTCTGAGCGACCCTGGGTTTTACTAGTGGGTTGGGCACAGGGCGGGACTTCTACAATTTCAGCTTAAAATCACATTGGGATCCGAATTACATCATAGGACCCTGTCTGTCCCTGGTGGGTGCCTCGGCCAGATTATAAAAACTGCGCAGTTAAAATGGCAGTCAATGGAAAGCAATGAAAACGGAGCGGTAATTCCTCCTAAGCGAGTTTAACAGCGCACCCGCCTCGTTTGTGCCGAGTTCGATGGGTTAAAATTGCCCTTTCAGAAACGGGGGAATTTTTACCTGGAGGAGCGCGTGGGTTTGGGTGCGGGTGTAGAGTTAAAACTGGCAAAAACGCAAGTGCATCGGGAAGCTGGCTCCAAGCCGCCGACTTCCGCGTTTAACTCCAGCGCGTTCGGCTGCTTGCACAGCCCCCCTCGGGAGAGGTGGGTTGCCTATTAACATATGCTAATCGCTCAATTGGAGCGATATTTCAACTGACTTTTAAATTTAACACCACATCCGCGGGTTTCCCAGGCTTCCTGAAACTCGCCAATGAAGGCAAGCGAGAACACAACTGCAATTGAGGGGGTTGAATCAAACCCAGGGTGACCTAATAGACATGTTCAAGATGATGAGAGGTTTTCATAGAGTCGATAGAGAAAAACTATTCCCTCTGGCGAGTGGGTCAATAACCAGAGGTCATGGATTTAAAATTATTGGCAAAAGATCTAGAGGGGAGATGAGGAGAACATTTTGCACTCAGAGAGTTGTCGGGATCTGGAAGGCTCTCCCTGAAAAGGTGGTGGAAGTTGATTCCATAAATAATTTTGAAAGGGAGTTGGAAAGGATGGGTGGGCCTGCAAGCAAGGTAACTGGCCATTAGGAGTGATGTGATGGAGGAGGCTTGACAAGGTAAAGTGAGGGGGTGGGGTGATGTGCACAACAGAATGTAGGTGAATATGCAACTGTACTTACAATACTAACTGTACCTGGTTAGGTCATTAAGGCGCTTCCTGCACCGAATCCATGAGCGTGGCACTATGCTCCTGCTGCTGTCCTGCTTGGCCACCTCCAGCCATGCCTTCTTGGTGTCAGCAGCAGGTTTCTTTCTCTCATTGCTGGGGAACAGTATCTGTCTCCGACTCCTCACTGACCCCAGCAGCACATCAGGGGAGGCGTTAGTGAACCGCGGTACAGCCTTTGCTCGACTGGAGTCCATTGTCACACCTTGTCTTGTCTTGTTTCAAATGTCAATGCCTCCAAATTCTATCTTTGGACTGGCCCTTTTTAATACTAGAGTTGAGATTGCGTATTCGGGTCCTCATCGCACCCACTGCCGCGCATTGGACGACAGACCCGGAAGTAAAATGCTAATGAGCTGGCTGAGTTAAAAAGCCACTGACAGACGCGCTTGAACTTACTTCTGGGTTCCCCACGTGATATCATACCCCCCTCGCTCCCAACGTGTCTCTGGGTTAATATCGGGGCCACTGCTTTTGTACCTCATTAAAATCATACTGACCCTTCCAAAATAAATTTTATAAACTGTCACTGCTAATTACATATATTTTATGGGCGTGTTATGGCTTTCAATTGGAATATTATTAGCTCTTTTGTCAAAATTACTTGCTTCGGTTATTAAAATGTTCTACTTAATTATAGCTCTGTATTTTATTATTCCAT
Organism: Squalus acanthias; assembly: GCA_030390025.1. Taxonomy (NCBI): domain Eukaryota; kingdom Metazoa; phylum Chordata; class Chondrichthyes; order Squaliformes; family Squalidae; genus Squalus; species Squalus acanthias. The sequence goes on along the minus strand of CM059430.1, from coordinate 104,294,134 downwards.
AAGTGCAGTTGTTTATATGATAAAGGGTTCTCCTTGTGATCTATTATGTGCCTTGTATAAGTACAATTCTGGGATAGATGTGATGCCTAAAGATGGTTGTAAATGTGATGAAATATTAGAACGCACTTACCTTACACCTTATAAAGCTTTGTTTACTTCTGAATGTGAGTGTTCAGTCTACCAGAGTAATAGAGAGAGTTCCCGGAAGTTTTAAGGCTCCAGCTGACATGACTCTGAACTAGTCGGCCTATAACCCTGTTATTTTATTTTTAAAGCCCTGTGGCCGAGGATTTCACTCTTCCATTCAGCTCACCCCATGAAACCCACACCTTTATGATAGTACGGACTCTGTACATATGACATTTATATGAATAACATAGATCTTATAGTATGACGTTGTCATAGTCAATTATGTCATCCTACTGTTTCAATCTGTAAAGTTGAATATTTTGCATCATCTCATCAAATATTTTTATTAAACTCTACAATGACAATTAGAAGACTGCCATAATAATTTCGATAACAACAACATTTTTACATTGAAAGCTAATCAGATTTTAGGTACTGTTCAAATGTAGTTATTCTAACAGACCTCTCTAATACATCCCTGATTTAAACCTGTGGAATTGTAATATTCTTTTCCAAAAATTGCATGGTTTTAAAGATTTTATATATTGTGTATTAGATTCTAGAATCTAACTTCATCCTTCCTTTGAGAAAGATCAAGATAACTGTGTCTGCCATACTTCTGAGTCTTTTTAAAGTTATGAATTACAATATAGATCCCACTGCTTAATGCATAGCATTATATATTTATTAGTTCTGTCCTGTCACCAAGCATGCAACCAATAATGAACTCGGAAATCAGTCAGCATTTCCATTTCTGATTTTCCCATATCTTGAGCTCTACACTCATTCTACATCATCTTCTGTTCTGAACATGCATGAAGTTAAAGCTACGATACATTACTTTAAATCATTATGGCATTTTCAATCCTGATGCGGGGTAGTAGTTCCCTTTTGGGAGTGCCAATTTATTATAATTTCTTGTAGAAGCCAGACTTATAAATAGAAATGGTAATTACACGGGGAAAACAGTTCCTAGCCCTACTTGGGTCTGCCGTTTATGGAATATGTCATCCATATATGCATCGTGTGTGTGGCCCAACAGTGGAAATAAACCAGCCAGAGTTCCCATTTATATTAGCGAAACACATTCTCAGGTGATAATAGATAAATAAATTATTAATAGCTGCTTGGCCCAAATTACATTTTTGCGGTTCCACTAAAGATTTTCCACATGACATATTTTTGGCAGAGTGATATGCAGTAAAGAAAAAAATACATCCCATAACCAAATGAAGTGTTGATAAAGAACGATCATTATCTGTATTGTCAGAAATTGGTTGACACAAGGTAAGCAAATATTACAGTGATTGTCTAACAAGAATTTCAGAAAACATATGGATTGACAGCTGGCATCTTCAGTGAAAGGTCGAGATCCTAAAAATATTCAACACCCCCTCCCCCGTTCCCAAACGTCAGAAATTAAAGAAAAAAACATTACGTGAGAAATTGTCCAATATGATGACAAAAGCATTCAAGTATTATAATAAAAGCATTCAGCCAGAATATATAATTGCTACAGTTGCAATTAAACTCATCCTGGAACATTTTGTATTGTACACGTTACCTGGATGACTTCAAATAAATGTGTCATTTATCTAAGCCAAGATTCCACATAAGCAAATAGCTTTCTTTTCACTCCGACTATGTATCGTTTGAGATCCAAACATCCATTTAAAGCCCTTACCCCGACATTACTAAGCTTATTTAAATGCATAACCAGCATGCAACATCAACTGCATATTGTCAGTCAATTACATGTTTTCACTTATATCAAAAAGCCAATCTTTTGCCTTTTGTTTCAAGTAATATATTTATCTCAGTAAAATGACTGCAGCATTGGATTAAAGTACAGTGCAGAGAACAGCAGACTTTACTTTATAATAAAAACAGAAATGCTGGAAATACTCAGCAGGTCAGGCAGCCTCTGTGGAGAGAGAGAAACAGAGTTAACGTATCAGGTCGATGACCCTACGTCAGAACTGGAAAAAGTTAGAGATGTAACAGATTTTTAAGCAAGTGCAGGGGCAGGGAAAGGGGGGAGGGGAGGAAAGAACAAAAGGGAAGGTCTGTGATAGGATGGAAGACAAAAAGGATGATGGTGCAAGGCAAAAGGAGATGGTAATGGGACAAGTTAAGAAACAAAAGATGGCTCTAGATGAAGTGTAAATGGCAATGGCAGAATCATCAACAGCTGCCATGTGAAAAAAAAATAGGGGCAGAGGTTATGGTCTGAAATTGTTGAACTCGATGTTGAGTCCAGAAGGCTGTAAAGTGCCTAATTGAAAGATGAGGTGCTGTTCCTCGAGCTTACGTTGAGCTTTATTGGAACAGTGTAAGAGGCCGAGGGTGGAGAGATCAGAGTGGGAGTGGAGCGGAGAATTAAAGTGGCAGGCAACTGGAAGCTCGGGGTCAGGCTTGCAGACTGAATGACGGTGTTCCGCAAAGTGGTCACCCAATCTGCGTTTGGTCTCCCCAATGTAGAGGAGACCGCATCATGAGCAGCAAATACAGTATACTAAATTGCAAGAAGTACAAGTAAATCGCTGTTTCACTGGAAGGCGTGTTTGGGGCCCTGGACAGTGGGAAGGGAGGAGGTCAAAGGGCAGGTGTTGCATCTCCTGCGCTTGCACGGGAAGGTGCCATGGGAAAGGGAAGGGGTGTTGGGGGTGATTGAGGAGTGGACCAGGGTGTCGCGGAGGGAGCGGTTCTTTTGACTGCTGAAAGGGGAGAGGAAATTGTATTTGGTGGTGGGATCACGCTGGAGGTGGCGGAAATGGCAGAGGATGATACGTTGAATGTGGAGGCTGGTGGGGTGAAAGGTGAGGACAAGGGGAACCCTATCGTGTGAGAGCAGAATTGCGGGAAATAGAACGGACACGGTCGACGGCCATGTCAACCACGGTAGAGGGGAATCCTCAGTTGAGAAAAAAGGATCCATATCGGAAGCACTAGTGAGGAAGGTGGTATCGTCAGAGCAGATGTGATGGAGACGGAAGAACTGGGAGAATGGAATAGAGTCCTTACAGGAAGCGGGGTGGGAGGAAGTGTAGTTCAGGTAGCTGTGGGAGTCAGTGGGCTTATAGTGAATGTTTGTCAATAGCCGAGCCCCAGAAATGGAGACAGAGAAGTCAAGGAAGGGAAGGGAAGTGTCAGAGATGGACCATGTGAAGGTGAGGGAAGGGTGGAAATTGGAAGCAAAGTGAATGAAATGTTCTAGTTCAGGGCGAGAGCAGGAAACGGCACTGATACAGTCATCAATGTACCGGAAAAAGAGGTGAGGGAGGGGATCTGAGTAGGACTGGAACAAAGAGTGTTCCACATATCCCATGAAAAGGCAGGCATAGCTAGGGCCCATGCAGGTTCCCATAGCAACACCTTTAATTTGGAGGAAGTGAGTGGAGTCAAAGGATAAGTTGTTCAATCTGAGAACAAGTTCAGCCAGGTGGAGGAAGGTGGTGGTGGATGGAGATTGGTTGGGCCTCTGTTCAAGGAAGAAGCAGAGCACCCTCAGGCCGTCCTGGTGGGGGATGGAGGTGTCGAGAGATTGTACATCCATAGTGAAAAGGAGATGGTTGGGGCCAGGAAACTGGAAACTGTTAAAGTGGAGGAGGGCGTCAGAAGAGTTGCGGATGTAGGTGGGAAGAGACTGGACAAGGGGAGATAAAATAGAGTCAAGATAGGAAGAAATCAGTTCAGTAGAGCAAGAACAGGCTGAAACAATCGGTCTACCAGGGAAGTCCTGTTTATGGATCTTGGAAAGGAGGTGGAAGCAGGCTGTGCGGGTTTGGGGAACTATGAGGTTGACAGCCATGGAGGGAAGATCTTCAGAGGAGATGAGGTCAGTGACAGTCTTGGAAATGGTGGCTTGATGTTCGGTAGTGGGGTCATGGTCCAGGGGAAGTAGGAGGAGGTGTCGGAGAGTTGGCGTTCAGCCTGCGCAAGGTAGAGGTCAGTTCGCCAAACAACAACAGCACCGCCCTTGTCAGCAGGTTTAATGACAATGTTGAGTTGGATCTGAGAGAACGGAGTGCTGCAAGTTTAGAGAGAGGTAGGTTGGAGTGAGGAAGGGGAGCAGAGAAATTGAGATGGCCGATGTCACGCTGGCAGTTCGCAATGAAAAGATCTAGAGAGGGTAAGAGGCCAAAGGGAGAGGTCCAGGTAAACCGAGAATTTTGAAAATGGGAGAAGGGGTCAACTGTGCGGGGGGAAGACACCTGACCAAAGATGTGGGCAAGGAGACAAAACCGACGGAAAAAGAGCTCAGTGTTGTGCCGAGCTCGAAATTCATTGAGGTGGGGGCGTAAGGGGATGAAGCTCAGGCCTTTGCTGAGGTCTAATCATTCGGGGTCAGAGAGGGGAAGGTCAGACGGGATAGTGAAAACACGGCAGGGGGTGAGATTGGAAGAAGGGATAGGGTCAGAGGAAAGTGAAGGGGAAGAAGGTTCCGGGGTGGGTGTTGGTGTCCAAGAGTTGTTGAAGCTTACAAACCTTGACATCTGAAAGGAAGAAAAAAAGTTTTTTGTTGAAGCGAAGGACGAAATGGAACTGCGGGCCAGGACAGCTTTGAGATAGAGTGAGTCGGTGCTGCTGAAGAGAGAGGTCGAGAGTGTTCATGTGGCGGCGCATAGTGTTGAGCGTGGATGTCAGGATGCGGCGAGAGCAGTGGTTCGAGGAACGCTGAATATCTTGGAGATATCTGTAATCCTGGGTGGATCCAAAGCATGAAGGGTGGAATTTCAATTGGAACCCACGTGGAATAAGTCGGAGCCGGAGACATTTGCTGAGGAAAGATATGTAGCTGTGAAAGCGAGTTTTGGTAGATACCTGATCAAACACGAGAAGGGAAACAGAAAGCAATGAAGATGAACAAGGTAAAAGAGACAAACAGAAATCCCGTCGGAGAGAAGAGCAGAACTTCTTCAAGGTGGGCATTCCTGGAAGAGATGTGGCAGTAAATTAAACACTAATACAAAACCAAAATACTGCGGATGCTGGAACTCTGAAATAAAAACAGAAAATGCTGGAAATACTCAGCAGGTCAGGCAGCATCTGTGGAGAGAGAAACAGTTAACGTTTCAGATCAATGACCCTTCGTCAGAACTGGAAAAAGTTACCTCCTCCCTTCCCACTGTCCAGGGCCCCAAACACTCTTTCCAGGTGAAACAGTGATTTACTTGTACTTCTTGCAATTTAGTCTACTGTATTCGCTGCTCAAACATGCAGGCTCCTCTACATTGGGGAGGCCAAACGCAGATTAGTGACCGCTTTGCGGATCACCTCCGTTCAGTCCGTAAGGGTGACCCCGAGCATCCGGTCGCCTGTCACTTTATTTCTCTGCTCCACTCCCACTCTGACCTCGGCCTCTTACACTGTTCCAATGAAGCTCGAGGAACAGCACCTCATCTTTTGATTAGGCACCTTACAGACTTCTGGACTCAACATCGAGTTCAACAATTTCAGACCATAACCTCGGCCCCTATTTTTATTTCACATGGCAGCTGTTGATGATTCTGCTATTCCCATTTACACCTCATCTAGACTCACCTTTTGTTTTTTAACTTGTCCCATTACCATCTCCTTTTGCCTTGCACCATCATCCCGTTTGTCTTCTAATCTCTCCTGACATCTCTCCTATCACAGACCTTAGTTTTTGTTCTTTCCTCCCCTCCCTCCTTTCCCTGCCCCTGCACTTGCTTAAAAATCTGATACCTCTCTAATTTTTTCCCGTTCTGACTGTAAGGGTAATTAACAAGTAAACACTACTGATTAACCAAACAATAAAGAACTTTAGAGGTTATGTTAGGTTAACGAGGGTGATGTGATAAAATGTGAAAAACAAGTCAAAACCTAATTATATACATGCAAAAGAATAGTCACCGAGCAAATGATTAAATCACAAGGGAACTAAGGAGTGCAACTCATGGATAGAGACCCCTAACATTAACAAATAGTGTGACTAGCACATGATATTTCGTAATAGCTTGCATAAGCAATAACAAATGTATATAAGTAAATGAAATGAGAGAGATCGGCGAAGTCCCACTTGAAGCTGTCAAGTGAGAGTCTTCCCCTGCATATGCTTGAATAAAGATCGTTGTGAACCTATCTACCATCGTCTGTCTTGACTGAGAGGGAGGAAATCGGAGTCCCCTCTAACAAATTGGCGTAGTCGGCAGGATACCGAAGCACCCAGAGTGGCAACAATGAAGGGCAATCAAGGGTGAGTACATTTATATTACCACCCATAGTTAGTGTCCGTAATCATTGTTGGCATTTGTCTCTGGTAAGACTTGGTATCCGAACAAAACAAATAGACAGACTTGGCAGAGGGTGCGATTGAGTGTGTCGTACGTCGTGTAGAGTTGTATAACTGTAACCCGAACCGCGGATGGGATGTGAGTGAGTCAGAGTTACTAACTAACAGCCAAAACAGAGTAGACAACTTACTAGACGGAGACTGGAAAGTCCCTGCTAGCGATCTTTATAATGGCCAAAATGGATTGGGGCTCGGAAGAGTCCATAACTCGCTATTTAGCAGAAAAGAAAGATAAAATGATTAATAAAATGGAGAAAAAGGGATGGGATCCGAGAGATCACCCAGACAGACAAAAAATATGGTGGTTAAAACAGACCTTCCCCCTCCCAACAACAAATAGTTTTATTAAAATCCAAGGAGTAGGAGGCAAAACCCTTAAAGCATATAAAAGTGAAACAGTATTATTGGAAACGAAAGATGTAATGGTCCCTGTATGTATATGGGTATTTAAAAATCCCGAGGGAACCATTTTGGGCATAGATGTCCTGAGAGAATTAGGAGGAATAATCAACCCTAAAGAGAATACTATAATCTGGCCAGACAAACATGAAACACGCCGAAAATATGGTGAGCCAGGGGACAGTGTGGTACAGATAGGATCTTTAAAGTTGATAGATCCCAATTGGAAAGGTAAAGGAGCCTGGGGAGTACTATGTCAACAGGACCCTAAATTATGGGCAACCCATAAAAATGATTGCGGCTTAGTAAAAATGGAACCATTGGATATACCGGGACCTGAACACAGACTCCATAAATAGTATCCGATTAAGGTAGAGGCTCAAAGGGCAGTGAAACAAATTGTGAAACAATTAGAAGTACAAGGTGTGGTACGACAAACTAGCACCACAACCAACTCGCCAGTGTGGCCAGTCAAAAAGCCAGATGGGTCATATCGGCTAACGATTGATTATACAGCCCTAAATAAAGTGGCAAAACGGGAGCTGCCGATAGTGGCGAGCCCGGCAACTATCTTTAATGATTTGGGACCGAAACATAAGATATTTACAGTATTGGACATAGCAAATGGGTTTTGGTCGATACCGTTGCAACAAGAGTCACAGGACAAATTTGCCTTTACAGTGAGGAATCAGCAGTATACCTGGACATGATTGTCTCAGGGCTTTCATAATAGTCCAGCAATATTTCACAAGGCAATGGCAGAGGCCTTGGAGGAAGTAGATTTAACCAAATATAAGAGTACCCTCCTGCAGTATGTAGATGACATACTAATAGCCTCAGAAATGCCAGGAGGACATGTGCAGGCACTGATAAGGGTATTTGAGGCTCTGCAAGATGCAGGACTGAAAGTAAACCCCAAGAAGGCACAAATAGGGAAGAAAGAGGTAGCCTATTTGGGGTATACAATCACAGAAGGAAAGAGAGAAATGCCAGTAGACAGGAAAAAGGCCATTATGGAAATGTGCCGACCCCACCACCGTTAGAGGGGTCAGAAAGGTGATGGGATTGTTTAATTACTGTAGGAATTTTATTGATAACTTCTCTCAAAAGGCTGAGCCTTTTGACGAGTTGATCAAAGGGGGGAGGGCATCAGATGAACCTGTTAATTGGGAAAGTAAACACGAACAAGCATTTAGGGAATTAAAACGAGCATTAATCTCTGCCCCAGGACTGGGTCTGCCAGACCACAGTCAACCATTTCACCTCCACTGTCATAATGAAGGAGGACATTATACAGCTGTACTGACCCAAGAACACGGTGACCGCATGAGACCGATAGCCTATTATTTAACCAAGAGGGAGCCTGTAGCAGCAGGAATGGCAAACTGTGTAGCTGCAATAGACTGTGCAACATGGGCAGTCAGGGTTTGTGAACCACTGACACTGATGGGTGTGATAATTTTACACAACCCCCCATACTTTAGCAGAGCTACTAAATACAGGAAAGCTGAGAGCCATATCAGATAGCTGAAGGGCAACATGGGAAGCAATTTTAATCCCAAAAGATAAGTCAGTCCAAATTATACAAGACATAGGAAGGAACCCTGCAGCAATGATGATGCATGAAGGGGAGGAACATATCTGTGCAACAGAAGAGGGCGAAGAGGCAAGTAGTTTGATTAAAGAACAACCTATACCAGAAGTAGATATGACTCTTTATGTGGATGGATCCCATAAATATATTGATGGGACACCAAGGACTGGATGGGCAGTAGTAGATGAAATGGGACAAATAAGAGACCATGGAAGGTTAGATGGAGGACACTCAGCTCAAGTAGCGGAATTAGTAGCATTAACTAGAGCTTTAGAAATGGCAGCTAACCAGAGGTTATGCCTTTGGTGTAGTGCATGACTATATGATGGCGTGGAGCAGAAGAGGATATGTAACTTCAGGGGGAACACCCATACATCATGAAAATAGGATTAGGGACTTGGTAGAAGCAGCCAAGAAACCAAGCCAAGCTGCAGTAATCAAAATAAAAGCTCACCGTAAAGCAGACAACCCAGAACAGCTGGGGAACCAGTGGGCAGACGAAGCAGCAAACCAGGTAGTGGAGCAAGACTTAAAAACAGTAGAGGGAAAACCTATTGCCTAGTAGTAATTGATCAATTTACTCGTTGGGTAGAGGCATTTGCAACACGAGATTGCTCAGCCACTACAGTAGCCAAAATTATGGCAGAGGAAATCGTGCCAAGATGGGGTGTACCCCTACAAATTGACTCAGACCAAGGCACGCACTTCACAGGAAAGGTGATTAAGGAAACTTGTAAATTACTGGGCATCAAACAGAAGTATCACATACCATACCACCCGCAGAGCTCAGGGATGGTAGAAAGAATGAACCGAACCCTAAAGTTAGCATTGGCCAAAAGCATACATGAGTCAGGAAAAGGATGGGCTGATGTATTACCTGGTATCTTGATGCGATTACGCGCAACGCCGAACCGCACGACAGGTCTAACACCATTTGAGTTAATGACAGGAAGGGCCATGAGACTCCCTGAAGGAGTTATCACAGGAGGCACGGATCATATAGGATCGGTAAAAGATAAAGTAAGGGAATTTGTCAGACAATTATGTGTGGGATTGCACGAACTGAAACAGGAAGTACGGGATCAGCAAATAATTAGGGACATGGAAAATGATAATAAAGTTCAAAGATCCGGAGTACCACAGGTAGGTACTCAGGTAATGGTAAAAATAATCCCAGAAAAAGCAGGTCTCGCCCCTAGGTGGGATGGACCATATGACGTCATTATGTCAAGTGACACCTGTGCATGTGTGGCTATGAAAAAGAGAGGAGGAGGAAACACTGGTCTCAGTTAAAAGAGTATAAAAATCACTAATACGTCCGGTGACGACTGGACATTTTATGTTACAGATTACTCCTGAGCCTAATATGTATTGTGGTCGGAACGATCCTGACACCAACAAGTCCGGATAACAGTCATAGCGTAACAAGTAACTGTATCAGAACTCAAAGGAATGAGGAAAAGACGAATACTGGGATAGCAGGTCCGGGGATAACGACTGGGGAAAATAGAATAAAGAACGAGACCTAATATGGGTGGTTAGTAAGGGCCCGAGACCAAAACCCACAACTCCCAGTACCACTACAGAGATGCCAACCACCACAGAAATCCCTGACCCAGTGTGCCCTAGTGTGAGGCCTGGAGTAAAGGGAGGTTTGGTCTACGAAGATGACGAGCTACTCGTCAACTTTGGAGTATCAACCCAATTGGTGAAAATGTATATCAACCTAACTGAATTACAACTACCAGAAATGTGTCAAGAAAATATCAGAAATTTATACAAAAACCTGACAAAGCGCCTGATAGCAGGCCCGAATCATGATATGTTAAAGATAGAACTAAAGAAGGAACAAAAACCCTCTAAGCGGAGCAAACGAGGGATAATAGAAATGGCAGGAGCAGGGTATGCAGCAGGAGTAGCCACTGTAAATACCATAGATCTAAGAAATATATATGATTCTGTACAACAAATAACCCCAAACAAAATTGTTGCAAGTAGTGCAGAAAGTTTAAGCATACCTCTGACAACAAATAAAATAGGCGAGTTGCAAGTAGTGCAGAAAGTTTAAGCATACCTCTGACAACAAATCGGCAGAAAAAAATTGTTGCAAGTACCATCTCACTCTGCGAGAGTAAAGTAAGGGACGTACCGCTGACAACAATTAACTATGGGAAGTGAAAAACTCGAGTGGGGACCGGTGGGGTCTCCGACATGCTATTTAGCGGACAAAAATAAAAGATTAATTGACAAAATGGTTAAAAACGATTGGCAACCGAACGACCCACCGGCCAAACAAAGAGAATGGTGGGCTAAAGAAACAAAATTAAAGGAAAAAAAGGCCATCATTTTAGTGGCTCGCGCATATTATGAGTTGAGTAGACGTACTCGAATTTGTACCAAAAACGGGTGCCAAAATTGTACCCGAGTAATTTAAGAAAGGGAATAAGGAAAAAAATTAAAGTTTTATCGACACAGATGCTATCAGTTTCTGTCCAAAACAAGTAAAATACAGGATTTGCTGAGTGAAAGGAATCTTAAAAGGAATGCTAGAATCTGTTTGTGTGAAATTGTGTGTTAAAAGTGTGGAAGTTTTCTGTCTTTGAAAGAAAGTGTCTGTTGTGTTTGTTTTAGCTCCACCCACTCTTTGGTATAGAGAGTTAAATGCTGTTTAACCCTTTGAAGACTTGTCTTGAATGATGGAAAAGCGTGTGCTGTTTTAAGTTTATTAATTGTTTTACAAAAGATAAGCTTCAGCCTTGAAGTTACAGTTGCCAATGTGCCTGGAAGAAAATGAATTTGAATGTTTAAAAAAAAACTTTACCAAACAAGGAGTGAGAACCGAACAGTGTGCCTGGAAGAACAAACATCTCTTGTGCCCACAAGAATGGACAATGTCACAGAGAGGCTATTGCGGAATAAGTCAGACGGAGGGATGCATGCTAAAGGTCACATCACTGGAATCCGGAGAAATAACCAGGATGGCCCCGTTGGGACCTGGTAAACGGACATGGTGTGTGAGCACTAAAAAGAAGTTACACATATGGGACAACCACCTGTAATATTACAGTGACAGACTTTTGTTTTGACCCAAAAGAAAAAACGCGGATCGGAGATCAGATTATCTCAATGAGGTTGAAGGACATTGAGATCAATGTCACTCTCGATGATACGAAATGGTCAGAGAATTTGGAACAATTTCTACCTAAAGAAGGACCAACCATCCCATACATAGATGAAGAAGATAAAGAGCTGCAACGGGCACTTGAGAAATGATGTGAGGCATACATAAGGTTGAGCAAGAAGATTAATGATCTTAAGGAAGAGGTCGCTGAAATCTGGAAAGCAACTCCATGGTATACAAAATTATGGAACTGGGGTATGAATGTACAGGTCCATCCATGGATCAGAATAATATCCCACGTATTAGTAGCAATCCAGATGTGTATGATATGTTATTTGTTACTGGATTGTTGTTTAAAGTATAAACGTCGCAAAAGACAAAGACTAATTAGTGGTATAGTTGAAGAAATCACACCACTGGTAAATGATAAAGGGAAAAAGAATCTGGAGGAAAATTGGTATGTGATGCCAGTTTAGATGGGAGTGACTGGAGGACCCTACGACCAAAGGCTGGCCACCGACGCGAAAGGGAAATCAGATACTAACATCTCAACTACTAACAAATATACTTATGTTGGCCTCTATGGGCTTAGCCAAGGGCCAAAAGGGGGGAATTGTAAGGGTAATTAACAAGTAAAAACTACTGATTGACCAAACAATAAAGAACTTTAGAGGTTATGTTAGGTTAACGAGGGTGATGTGATAAAATGTGAAAAACAAGTCAAAACCTAATTATATACATGCAAAAGAATAGTCACCGAGCAAATGATTAAATCACAAGGGAACTAAGGAGTGCAACTCATGGATAGAGACCCCTAACATTAACAAATAGTGTGACTAGCACGTGATATTTTGTAATAGCTTGCATAAGCAATAACAAATGTATATAAGTAAATGAAATGAGAGAGATCGGCGAAGTCCCACTTGAAGCTGTCAAGTGAGAGTCTTCTCCTGCATATGGTTGAATAAAGATCGTTGTGAACCTATCTACCATCGTCTGTCTTGAATGAGAGGGAGGAAATCGGAGTCCCCTCTAACACTGACGAAGGGTCATCAACCTGAAACGTTAACTGTTTCTCTCTCCACAGATGCTGCCTGACCTGCTGAGTATTTCCAGCATTTTCTGTTTTTATTTCAGATTTCCAGCATCTGCAGTATTTTGATTATGTATTAGGCTTTACTTTATATAATTTCATCAAAAATTGTTTAGGTCACATTTGATCAAAACAGTACTTTCTCTCTGCTCTGGACGCACTGCCTTTTCTGCCTCTGCTCCATTTTGTAGAGGTCTCTTTTATTTGTAAAAGTAATCTCTCCATTTCCGATCAGTGATTCCTTGTTATGTGTATGATCTCTAGCAGCCAAACAGGATTAAGTTTTAAATTAATAATGTACAAAATGATTACATAGGAATCCATGCTCTACGAGAAGTTCAACCATCTGATGTCTAACTGGCAGTTTGCAATGAAACCCATTTATTATTAATAGTTATTGGAAGTTTTAAGTGACCATTCTTTTCTTGAAGTAGTTAGCCAATACTTCCTGTAACAATCAGCATGTCTTTAGATCTCCTTTTTAAGCTAAACCAAATATTTTGAAGTACCCTGCTGTTTACTTGGTTTTGTTTTGGCTGCAGAATGAATGATGCATAAGAATGTACCAGCAGTATTGAAAATTGGTTAGTTTGTAGGAAGCATGAGCCATACGTGATCCGATTACAACTGTAAAGTTTCTTGGCAAGCAGCTATGTGTTTATCAGAATTCTATTGTACTTGGTTTCTTATCAACATCATATAGTTTGGACGTGAAGTGGACCCCAACAAGCTAGATCACATCTTCAGAAACTACAGATTTATTTTGAATAAGACTCATGTGTGCAACTGATGGGGTCGAGTTTGAAAAACAAGACATGCAACGTCAGAATGTTTTATTGTGCTTGATATGATACTGTGTCAGTTTATGCTTTAATAACTTCTATCAGTTGCATTGATTCATTCAAGAATGTTAAGTTATTTATCCTTCATATTATTACATGAGTATTATGAACAATATTTTTGGTTATTTGGCTACATAATATAAACACCAAAATGGAAGTATAAGTTACATGGTACCATAAGGATGAACCTAATATAATTTGAAAAGTATATTTATGATATAGTCTTGCCAAGTGTTCAATTTTTGTGGGTGTATCCAGCTTTCACTATTGGGTTTTCCATTACTGAAGGAATTTCACTCCTTCCTCATACTGAATTAGCAATTGTTTTCTTCTAATGAGGGTATTAAGAATTCAGATCTACCATAGAAACCTCCTCTGGTTCAGTGATGCTAGTCACTCTTTTAAGCAGTTTGAGCATTTTACTTTTCTGGGAGTAGACTCACACTGCTCTTTATCAACGTGTCCTAACTCGCACCAAGTCCCGTTCGCCCATCACCCCTGTGCTCGCTGACCTACGTTGGCTCCCGGTTAAGCAGCGCCTCGATTTCAAAATTCTCATCCTTGTTTTCAAATCCCTCCGTGGCCTTGCCCCTCCCTATCTCTGTAATCTCCTTCAGCCCCACAACCCCCCCGAGATATCTGCGCTCCTCTAATTCTGCCCTCTTGAGCATCCCTGATTATAAAGGCGCTATATAAATACAAGTTGTTGTTGATAGCAGTAACCCAGGGATGTAACAATAGCATTCCCTTGTGATCTGGATCAGGTGCTTGTGTCTTTAACATGTATATTTTTTTCAATTTCCCCACTAGCAGACCAAGTTACCACTAGGAATTGTTAATCCAATTTATTCCACAGTAAGATGAATATATAGAACAACAGTTACGACTGGTTTCATTTATTTTCATCACTGCACCTTGTCTTCACCTAATAATATAGAAATAATGAAGTGGATGATTCCCTCTTGACTTAAAGCGAATTTCCTAACTCCCCTCTCCTGTGTTTCATCCTCTTCACAGTCCTTTGCTGTCTGACTGACTGCCCCCCGCCCCCCCCCCCACAATTTAAAGCAAACTGCACAATAGTTTTAGCGTTGATCATTACTTCCTTCTCATTATTTGGTACCCTGAATCAGCAATCTTGCATGAATCAAATATCAAACTACCTTTGCAAGCTGCATTTTCTATTTCCTCACATTCAGAGACAGGAGAAATGCTAGAAATGTCAAAGACAATGCATCAGCAATTCATAATTACATCCACAATTAGCACTGCACATTAATGGTTTTTAAATGCCATGGAGCTGCCCATTTAAAGCAAGTGCTATATGTTGAATATTGTACTTTCATCTCTGAAACCAAGATTTCATGCCACCTCAGACTGATAGAATCAAAGTATCCTCTTTCTGATGGCTGTAAGGGTCTTAAGTGAAAATGGCTTTGGTAGTTTCACTCTAGTCCCTGTGGGAATAAGTCCACAGCATAAAACTGTCCATAATTGGCAGATTCACTCAGAGAAACCATAGGAACAGATGGAGTGGAAAAGGGAAATGTCACTCTGATAGAGCAGAGAGTTTTAACTTGCATCTAAACCATGACCTCGCTGTCCTAGATGCTAACACGGGGTGAGAAAAAGACAAAACACATCCCATTCTTCACAATTATATAACAAGAGTCTCTCACAAACTAGGAATGCCTCTGCCTTATAGTTAACTCGCTCTTTCACCTCATCAAATTGAAATGGATTACACTACACATATATTGCAGAGACCAAAAGTAGTTTAAGGGTGGCAATTTATTTTTTATTCTTGGACTTTGGTTGACAATGGAAAGACTGCCTGAGGAGGAGAAGGTGATGGGCAAAACTGAGTGGCTTACTGAGTCACTTCAGAGGGCATTAAAGGTTAACCAGATTGTGTGGGTTTGAAGTCGCCTGTTGGCCAGTGGGTGGCAGGTTCCATTTGTTGAATGGGATCGGTGAGCCAGTTGGGTTCTTACAACAATCCAGGACCTTTCATGGTCATTTTCTTTTGGTGCCAGCCTGTAAATTACCAGATACACTGAAGTCAGCTCCATAACTTGCTATTAATAGGTTTGAACACATTGACATTGATTTTTACTTTCGGTGCGGGCAGTAAACTGGTGGTTGCAGATTATACACAACATCCAATTTTCAGTTAAAATGGAATCAATGAAAAGGAAATTTGGGCCTGGCCTATAGAGGGTGGCCTGATCCACAATTGCCCATGCTAAAAGTGAAAATGACCCCTGACATGAATCTTGTCATTCATGTGGAAATGACTTATGAAGTAATACTGGGCGACCTGCTGGTGGTGCTGTCCAGGGAGAGTATAAATACTCAGGCATGGGCCCAGCTTGCTCAGGACATTCCTTAACAGGAACTAGTGAAGGACACAACTAGATCTCCATGTTGAAAAACAGTTGATTAAAGCTTTGTTTAAAGCTTAGACCAAGTGCCTAGTAGTTTTCTTACGTCAACCCCCATTACCTCTGGGTTGCCAGTCCATTACTATAACCAGTACACATCTCCATTAAATGCTTCCATTTTATCGATAGAGAATGACTTTTCAGACATTAAGCAGAGGTACCAGCAGCGGCGGGACATAAAGCAGTGAGCGGAAGAACAGCGCGGACCTAATCGGAGGGCACCAACGGGATGGGACCTGTGTCCTAGCGGAAAGGGTAAATAAGGAAGTGGCAAAGGCTTTAAACTAGTCAGATTGGGGGGAGGGGTCTACAAGAAACGTAACCAGCCTAAATATAAACAAAACAGGAAAAGAGAGCACAGAAAAGAATAAAGTAAGGGAGGACATTCATGGCAAGGGAATAAATAGAGTTATAGAACAGAAGTCTAAAAAGATGGTTAAACATAAGGTGAGAGGAAATCCTATTAAAAATGAGTTAAACTCTCTGTAAAACAATGCACACTGTGTCCGTAATAAAACAGGGGAGCTGGAGGCAATCATACATAATAGGGATTACTGAGACATGGCTACAGAAAAATCAGAACTGGGAATTAAACATTGCAGGGTATAACATATTTAGAAAAGATAGGGAGGGAAAAAGGGGAGGTGTATTTATTAGGGATAACACAATGGCAGTAGAAAAAAGTGATGCAGATATCAGTGAGACAAAAATAGAATCCATATGGATAGAGATAAAAGATAATAAAGGATCAATCACACTAATGGGCGTAGTCTATAGACCAGCAAATAGTGGAAGGGAGGTGGAGGAAGAAATATGCAGACAAATTAGGGAAATGAGTAAAAAACATAGAATAATAATCATGGGGGATTTCAACTACCCCGATATTAATTGAATAGAAGAGGTAGGTAAAGGGGATAGGGAATGGAGTTCCTACAATGTGTACAGGACTCTTTTCTAACCCAATATGTAAAACACCCAACAAGGGAGGATTTGCTATTGGATCTGGTTATGGGGAATGAACCAGAGCAGATAAGAGAAGTAAAGGTAGGGAACATATAGGCTGTAGTGACAATAATATAATACGCTTTAAGATGATAATTGAGAAAGACATAAGTATGACCAAAACAAGGTTAATAGATTGGAGAAAAGCTGATTTTGAGGGGTTGAGAATAGAACTTGGAGAAAAAAATGGGCAACAATATTGGCAAACAATGATGTAGAACAGCAATGGGAAACATTTAAAACAGTGTTCAACAGAGTGCAGGAAAAATAAATTCTGTTAAAAGGAAAGAACAAGCTAAACAATAATAAGACTCCATGCATGAATAAAGCCATAAGGGAACAATTGAGGGTAAGAAAAGAGGCATACATTAAGTACATAGACAGCAGGGGAGTGCATGATAAGAGAAAATACAAAAAGATTAGGAGAAAAGTCAAAAAACAATTAGGGAGGCAAAGAGGAACTATGAAATTAAATTATCAAGGAACATAAAACAAAATAGTAAAATATTTTATAAGCACATCAATAAAAAAAGGTTGGGGTGGGAATAGGGCCATTAAGGGATAGTCAGAATAACACCATAGGTAACGATAGAGAGATGACAGAAATATTACATAGAAACATAGAAACATAGAATCTAGGAGCAGGAGCAGGCCATTCGGCCCGTCGAGCCTGCTCCGCCATTCAATACGATCATGGCTGATCATCCAAATCCAGTACCCTGTCCCTGCTTTAATCCCCACAGTACACATATCCCACCCTACCCTCGTAACCCCACGTATTTAATTCCCCCTAACATATCCCATCCTATCCCCATAACCTCACATATTTAATCCCCCCTAACACTAAGGGTCAATTTATCATAGCCAAATCAACCTAACCCACACATTTTTGTTTTGGTATTTACATGGGAGATAGAACAGGTGGACATGACATTGGATGATGAGTTTAGTAATGAGATAAGCGATTTAAAATAAAAAAGGGGATATATTAAATAAATTAATCAAACTCAAAGAGGATAAAACCCCTGGTCCGGGTGGATTGCAACCACGCATTTTAAAAGAATCTAGGGAAGAGATAACAGAGGCATTACTACACATATTTAATAATTCGTTTGAAAAAGGTGTAGTGCCAGAGGACTGGCAGATAGCTAATGTAATATTTAAGAAGGGGGATAGAACATGTCCAGGGAATTATAGACCAGTGAGCTTAACATTGGTGGTTGTAAAAATAATGGAATCCCTACTAAAGGAGAAAATAGAAGAACATCGAGAAACCAAAAATATAATAATGAATAGTCAACATGGATTTCAAAAGGGAAAGTCTTGCTTGACCAACCTTATTGAATTTTTTGAAGAGGTAACAGAGAGAGTAGACAATGGTAATGCAGTAGATGTAAATTATCTGGATTTTCAAAAGGCCTTCAATAAGGTACCCCATAATAGACTGATGAACAAGGTCAGAGAATGTGGAGTCAGGGGACAAGCAGCAGAATTGATTGCTGGCTGGCTTCAGGACAGAGAGTAGGAGTAAAGGGTAGCTATTCACAGTGGCAGAAGGTGGGTAGTGGTGTTCCACAAGGAACAGTGCTGGGACCACTGTTGTTCACAATTTACATTAACGATTTAGACTTAGGAATCAAAAACACAATTTCTAAATTTGCGGATTACACCAAATTTTTTTTTGGGGGGGATATTCAATACTGAGGAGAACTGCAACAAGTTACAGGAGGACATTAATAAACTTGCAGAATGGGCATATAATTGGCAAATGAAGTTCAACACAGATAAATGTGAGGTATTACATTTTGGTAGGAAGAATAGGGAGGTCACTTATCACTTGGAGGGTGCGAGGCTAGGTGGGTAGAGGAACAAAGGGATCTCGGAGTACAAATACACAAATCGCTAAATGTTGCGACACAGGTTAGCAAGGCCATAAAAAAGCAAACCAAGCACTAGGATTTATATGTAGAGGGATAGAATTGAAAAGTAGGGAAGTTATGCTAAACTGTATCGAACCTTGGTTAGATGTAAGGGGTTTGCGGCGTGCTTGTATCACAGACGGTGCTGGTGCGGGGTTAGGCCTTCATTGCCTAATACTATTGCTTGCTCTGGTCTCCGGCCAGCCTTGTTGCAATAAGCACCTGTGAGTGGTTCGACCCACTCGCCCTTACGGTTCTAACACTGGACTTAGGTGCGAGAGCAGTAATGCAGAAAAAAACTCAAATAGACCCGGTTGAATAGTACGAAATGGAAATCTTTATTGCATAGCGTCCAAAATCATGAAGTACATGTCATAGGCGCAAATTAACGAGAGTACAAGTATACATACATTCATAAAGCTTGGTCTATGTTAATGAAGAACGCACGGCACATCGTAAAAAGGGGAACACATTATACTTTATCCTTAATAAAACCACCCTCTCTTATCAATACCTACACTACATCTAGATTTGTAGGATCTGGAAACATGCTCACCACTCGTGATACTTCGGAGAATTTTAAAGTGAGGCACTCGGCTCGTTTCGCTGCAGCGCCTGACTGTCACGTGTTTGGAGGGGTCTCTGTACCCCACTTGTTTATCTTCGCTGCTGCGGCAAGCAGGCTGGGCTCCCTGTTGTCATGAAGAACTCGACAGCACTCAGGCCCGGCTGTAGAACTCAAAGAAAAGTCTTCCTGTACCGACACCAGTTGTCGGTAGAATTCAAAGAAGAGTCTTTGACCGGTTCGTGCATTAACCTGTAGAGTTCAAGTAATGGGTCTTATATTTTCGGGCGCGGTCGGGGTTTACTCACCGCGGCGGCACGTGGATTCTTCTTCTTCTCTTGTCATTTCATCTTGTCTTGTTGGGCCTTCGGGTCCAAACTCCGTTTACCAACTCTCGGGATGGCGCCTTCGTCGAGGCGGCTCGTTCCGATTGAGCTCCACCCAACACTCGAATAACCGTCCAGTGCGGCTAAAGTCCAGAGTCAACAGAGTCCAGAGAAAACACAGAAGGCTGCTCGTCCAGCAGAGCGATACCCGAGGATCAGAATAGGAGAATAAAAGTTCAGCCCGAGTCAAGAGTCAGCAGAGATAAGAGACCGATGGACATTTGTTCACTATAGTTATAGTGCTTTGTTCCCTTATCTCCCGCCCAAATCTTAATGTTTGTCCTTTGTGAAATATTGGCGCTCAAAACTCCCAGCATGGGGCGATTCTTGTCTTTAACGGGTTTCGGTAGCACCTGAAACTGGCCAACTACCCGTTAATGTTTTCCCCATTGTTGACCCAGCCAGGATCGTATGAATCATCTCCCTGACTGGTTTTGAGGGCCCCCGAATACTTGTTTAATCACCCGAGAATGGCTCTCTCATTGTAGAGCCGTGGGGGTATTTGTGTATTGATGTGTCTGGACAGACCTTCGATTGCCCAGTACAATGGTCCTTACTTGTGCATGGAAAACGATTCCAGCACTTATATCTTTTGCTATTGTCACAAATGCAAACAGGTTGCATCCTGTCTTTATCAGTGTTTATCGAGTATGATCCCGTCTTATATTGAAATGTTTATTCGAACGCCATCTTGTCTGCCCACTGTAATTCTGGAAGCTTCTGCCACGATGCGCGGCGGCCATTTTACAGGCTTCTGTGTCCTTTTTAATCATGACAGCATTTCGTTTAAATAAACTGATCAAACGAATCTGCTTCTCTTTCGTTATTTTGAATCGCGATAATTGCGAAACTTTACATAGACTACACTTAGAGTACTCCGTACAGTTCCGGTCGCCATATTATAAAAAGGATATAGAGGCACTGGAGAGGGTGCAGAGAAGATTTACAAGGATGATACCAGAAATGCGAGGATATACATATCAGGAAAGGATGAACAGGCTGGGTCTCTTTTCTCTTGAAAAACGAAGGCTGAGGGGTAACCTAATAGAGGTCTTTAAAATTAGGAAAAATTTTGATAGAGTGGATACAGAGAGAATGTTTCCACTTGTGGGGAAGATCATAACTAAAGGCCATCAATATAAGATAGTCACCAAGAAATCCAACAGGGAATTCAGAAGAAACTTCTTTACCCAAAGAGTGATGAGAATGTGGAACTCGCTCCCACAGGGAGAGGTTGAAGTGAACAGTATAGATGCATTTAAGGGGACGCTAGACAAGCATATGAGGGAGAAGGGAATAGAGGGTTGTGCTGATAGATTTAGATGAGGAAAGACGGAAGGAGGCTCGAGTGGAACATAAACGCTGGCATGGACTGGTTGGGCCGAATGGCCTGTTTCTGTGCCGTATATCCTATGTAATCCTTTGTAACATGACAGAAGTGATGCACTGCTTAATATAGCATCAACACACACCTGCAGGCTGATCCCAAAGGTTCATGACTGCTGATACAAGAATTAACTGCAGAGTTGGGAACAGAAGCAGTACCCAATCTTTTATCTGCGATCTTGAGGAAGAGATATCAAAACACTTTGGGCTAGAGATTTGTTATGGCCCGTTTCTGGGCACATAAATGACGGCACGCTTCCAGCCGTGTGGTCAAACCGGGAGGCCGCTGGATAAGTCACATGTAGACTGGGTAATGTTGAGCGGAGTACGGCCCGGCGCCTGCTCTGCATTGCCCAATTCCCTGGAGAGACCCTAAAACAGGCTTTAAGCCCCTCATTTACATAAGTAAGTGGCCCAACACCTGCCTTCACCAATATGGCGGCACTCATACTGCAGGCATGGATTGGGTTCCGGGACCTTGGGCCCCAAAATTCTTCATTGTTGCCCCCATTTTATGGGATCAATGATGACAAATTTTCCCTCCCCATTTGAGACCAGTTTCTTATTCCTTCACCTCGGGAGAGGAAACAGATTCTAGGCCTTATCCTTTTTTTCCCTCATGAACTGTTAGTCCAGCCAGATATGAGGACAGATTCACTAATCATTTCTGACTATGTAGCTTCTGCTCTGCTACCTTCAATTATGTGCCATAGGGATTATTGAGTGCCATTGCCATTTCCCAGTGTCTGCTGAGTTCAGTTGTTACCACTCTCACCTGAGTCAGAATGTTGTGCATCCAATCGCAGCTTCAGGCTAATACTTCAGTGCAGTCTGAAAGAGAGTGCTGCATTGTCTGAGGTACTGACCTTCAAAAGAGATATTAAACCAATGCGCTAAACGGGCTGCCTATTCTGGTAGACATTAAGGGGGTGAAATTGGGTGCCTTTGCGCCTCCCATTAGTGCCCCAGGGGGACGCTCACAGGGCGCAAATGGCTTTGCGACCGGGCGCGGCGCTGACATCAACTCCCGCCATATTCAGCGGGAGTTTTGCAGCGGCGCTACGGCATTGTGCCCCGATCTCCTTCGCCCGGAGATCGTGATGTCATCGCCATGCGCATTGCCCCGGTAGTGCCCCGGACCCGAAATTGACTTCCGCCCCCTGCAACAGAGCCGGTTGAAAACACCGACAGCTGCAGGAGGCAGTGCAACGGGTGGCTGGCCTCTTCGGGGCGATGATTAAAGGCGAGGTGGCCGAGGTAAGTAAAAAAAAACTTACCTTTCTTGTTTCAGGCTTTTTCGCAGGTTGCTGCCCACGATCGATCAGCCCGGCACTCTGCTTGAGTGCTGGGCTGATTGCATGGGATTGCAGCTGCCTTGGTGGTCCAGGTAGGTACTTTTTCTATTGCAGAGCCTGCAGCGATGGCCCTTCCCTTTAAGGGAGGGAAGGAGCCTTTGAATGCGACAGCGCTGCACGGCCCAGTGTGCAGCGCTGCTGAAGTCTCCGCCCCGCTCTCCAACGTTAGCGCCCTATGAAGGAAGTGTAGTGCTTGATTTAGCGCTCCACTTCCCTCTTGGGGCACTAAAACTCAATTTTGCGGTCGTCGGCGCTAAAGTTAGTGCCCAGGCGATGTTAGCGCCCCAAAATGGTCGATACCGAATTTATCCCCCGAAAGATCAAATAGTACTAAGTGAAGAAGAACAGGGAGTTCTCCTGGTGTCCTGGCCAAGTTCCTCCCTCAAATAATTCCACAAACAGATTAACTGGTGGTTTGTGGGATCTTGCTGCAGGCAAAATGTACTGTTTCCCTAGTTCCTCATTAATAAACTAAGTACATTAAGTCAAAATTGTTATTTTTCCCTTACTTTTTATAAGTGTTTGTTAACCCATTTTGGAGGAGTAGGAATCCAAAGGGCATTGCTAAACACTAAGGCCGCAATTTAATTAATGGAGGCGGAATGGAGGCGGGTTGGGTGCGGGACAGCTGGTTTCCAACTTCCAGTCCCGCCCCCAGCAACATCCGCTTCACAGATGTGATTTTACGTTGATTGACCTTGTTAGGCCCGCCCTGTGGGCTTGCCGGCCAATTAACAGGAAGTGGGGCTGATGACATAATTTGATGACGCGTCATCTGCCGGTTTCCTTAAAGGGTCCACGCACAATTTTATTTTAACAGTTGATTTCTCAGTGTTTGAGACCATTGAGATGCTGCAAACACTGACAATCACTGCACAAAGGTGACCTCTTGCATCCAGGCTCTCCAGTGGCTCCCTCCATAGGCTGGAATAGATGGCGGCTGCAGGTGAGGTGACAGAAGCGATCTGCCACTGGTGAGAGAGGTTCTCCCAATGAGGTGGCATTGGACATGGATTTAAAAACTTGTAAGCTAAAGAAATCTGTAAGGGGGAGAAATTCAGTATCGCCCCATTTGGGGCGCAATTATCGGCCAGGCGCAAAGATTAGCGCCTGGCGCTAATTATCGCCTCCGACTGCAAACTTGACTTTTATCGCCCCTGGAGGTGATTGGAGCGCTAAATCAGGTGCTACACATCTGTCTTAAGGCGCAAAGGCCGAGGAGCGAGGCGCTAACTCAGAGCGCTGGCGAAGCTCATGTGATGTCAGTCAGCAATGGAACAGAGACACAATGGCACTGGCCAGTTCTTAAAGGGGAGGGTTGATCTTGCTCTCCATCCACATCCTGCTCATTGCAGCTTTGAATCTCGGCCTGGAGAGACCTGTACATAAATCTGCAGGAAAGAACAATGGAGAGATTCAGGGAAAGAGCTCAGAGTGCAGCCCCCACAGTCTCTTCTAAATCGATACAAGGAAGGGCAAATGAAAATGAACCTGCAAAGTGCTGCTCAGTACCCAAAACTCCTTCACACAGCGTTGAATCTCTCCAGAAGTCTCTCTCTCTCTCTCTCAGAATGCGTGGTTAAAAATTTCACTAACAAAAAAAGGCAGGAAGCGGTTGCCTTTAAATAACACTCCCCCAGTCCCTTCCTGTCTGCAAAACGCTCCCCTCAACCTGTCGTTGCTAGCGGCAGGCAGTAAGGCAGGGGGCGCCACTCAATATCCGCTCCAGGGTGCTACCGGGGCGTTGCGCACTCGACTGACGTCACGATCTGCCGGCGCAGGAGATCGTGGCGGTAGTGTTTAGCGCTGCCGCAAAATGTCTCGTTAATTTCGCGAGCGGTGCAAACATCGCCGCGCCTGGGCGCTAGTTGCTTTGCACCCCATTAGTGCCCTCTTAAGGCGCTAACGGGAGGCGCAACCAACTGAATTTTTCCCCCTAAATGTTTTAAAAATGCAGTACCCAACATTTTCTTTCCTCTGAGACTCACCACATGCAACATTGGATCCTTCTCACCACTTCTGCAGCTGCCATCAATCCAGAAACATTACAGCAGACTCACAACATGCCACACTTACATGGCGAGGTGTCCAGACGTCGGGAAACCCGAGTCAGAAGCAGCAAAATCCAAAAATAGGCTGACAACTACTGGCAAGTACCTGTTAATAGGCAGGTAATTGCCTTTAATCCGCTTCCCACCGCTAGGTGTCGGGTCCATTTGCAAATCGGGGACCCGCCGCTTGGGAAAGCTGTTTGGAGGCGGGTTGACGGCAGGTTCGGGACCCGCCGTCAATCAATTGCACTTTAACCTCTGACCCACCTCTCTGAGCACCGACAAAATCATGGCCTAATAGGCCATTCGTGTTTGCTAGCAACATTGGGCCTGAATTTGCTGAAAACTTGCGCCACGGTAATGACGCATTAATGGCGTGCGCCATTAATTAAACATAAAAGTTCCAGGAAATAATGGTGGAAGTGTGTTATGCCATTAGTTGTGTTGCACCACAATTTGCTGGGACATTTGCGTCAATAGCCTCGCCTAAGC
Source organism: Squalus acanthias (assembly GCA_030390025.1). Lineage (NCBI taxonomy): Eukaryota > Metazoa > Chordata > Chondrichthyes > Squaliformes > Squalidae > Squalus > Squalus acanthias. Next base: position 104,269,040 of record CM059430.1, on the reverse strand, counting down.
CGGTAAAAGTTCATTCTCGTCACTCAGCCCTTTACAGCAGTCACTGGCAATTGCCAATTTACTGGATTTATACCCATTTTGATGCCGCAGTCACTTAGACTGAAAGACAATGGCACGGGGGAGCTGGTATTGGCGTGATTTGTGGTTCTCATGTAACTCTTAGCCTGGGAGGCCAACAAAGGGACCATTAAAGCTCTGGAGCCTCACCCCAGCAATCAGAAATATGTTTTTTTTCTGATTCTTTGAGTTTGGCATTTTTTCTTGCCAGTTTTACCATCTACATTCCTGTTGGTGTCTAAAGGTACTCCCACTGTTTCTATATGTTTGAAAGTTGAAAGCATTCTAATGGCCTAGCCATTGGGGATTCCCCTGTTCCTGGTTATCATGGATGATTTGGTGAAGTAACTGAGGGTTGGGCGCATCGCTTGAGGCAACATGGCTAGAGACTGAACAGATCTCACTACCACTCCAGCCCCAACCCCTGCGCAGAGTGTGTTCAGGAAGTGAATGTCATCTGAGGCACTGTTGGAGGAGCTGTGCGTGTGCCTCACTAAGGAAGAAATTGGCCACCTATGTGAGATTCTGCATGAAAACCTACCTTGTGCAGGGCCTTGTCAATAAAAAGGTGACGACAGCCCTCATATTCTACGGCTCTGGGTCCTTGCAGTCAGGCACAGGAGACCTCTGTAACATCAGCCAAGGAGCTGCATTCAACTGGTGACAGATGCCTTCTACCGCAGGGCACTCAACTTCATTAAATACAACATCCCCTGCGCAGCAAAGAGACAGATGCATCAATTTCCACAAAATTGCTGCCTTCCTCGAGCAGCCACTGTTGGGAGACATGAGCTGCTGAAGGCTTCACTTGAGGAACCTGCCACTTTCATCAACAGGAATGAGCACCACATGCTAAATGTGCTAATTGTCTGTGATGCCCAAATAGAGGATGCTGCATGTTAATGTGGAGCATCGAGGAAGGGCTCACAACACCTTTGTCCTTCGCCATCCATGACTTATTCAGTAGGGTGGAACAAGGAGGCGAATGGATCTTGGCGGAGAAAGCCTACCCGCTGAAGCGTGGCTCGTGAAACGGTTCCGCATTACCAACAACGCAGCACAGGAACGGGACAACCGCACACATGCGGTGGCAGGGCAAGTGGTGGAGAGGGCCATCGGTGTACACTTCCGGTGCCTGGACAGGCCGGGGAGCGTCCTACACTATGGGCTGGATTTTCATTGACCCGTGGAGGCGGGTTTGGAGGCGTGTGGGGGGTTAAAATTGCGAAAACTGGCGGGCGGGCACAAGTCCGTCTCCATCCCGCCTCCATGCAATTTTCATTAAATCGTGTCTGCTGGTCCCGACTCTGTCCCGCCTTTAAGAGGCGGGATAGGTTGTTAAGGCCCTTAACAAGCATTAAATTGGCTCTATAATGCCATTTTGAAAGGCCTTTGTGATTTTAACCCTTGATCTACGTGAAGCACGCCTGTTCTGAACCACGATTGTGAAACCTGGCGGGAGCACATTTGGATAGCTCACTATCAGTTGCAGGTCCACTGTTACAACGGAGATGTGATGAAGGTAGTAGTAGTATTAGGTCTGAAAGTTGCCTCTGATGCTGCTGCATTGAAGGTCTTCAGAGCCTGCATGGCCTTTGCAGAGAGGACCTGGATGCAAACAAAAATTCTTTCCTCTCTTCTCTTCTCTTCTCTCTCAGCTGCTGCTCATTTTGCATCCAGGTCCTCTCACAGCAAAGGCCAGGCAGTCTCTGAGACCAGGCAGTCTCTGACCTGCAATACAGCAGCAATGATGACATCATCAGAGGCGACTTTCAGACTGAAACCACTAATTGGTTCATGGGTTCCCACATGCTGGAACTCAATTGCCCAATTAAGTGAAAATTGCATCAATCTCCCACATCCAATTGCAGTCGGGTGGATAACACGAAATGCGGATGACACGACCCCAACCTGCCCCAGTATCAAAATCCAGCCCTATGCCTTAGATAAAGTGCTGAAGATTGTCGTGATCTGCAGCGCACTGCAAAATTTTGCGCTGCAAGAAGGGATCATTCTGGGCTTGGCAGACGAGATGCTCATGGAATCAAAGGAACCCAACCCACATTTCCCTGGACCCTTCGATGGCGGCCTCCCAGGGGAAGGAACGGTGGCAGCTACCAGAGTGCAGCTAATGGCTCAGGTGTTTGATAAATGATATTTCCCGCATCCCTCACCACCTCCCCAAACCTCCACCAGTGGAATGGAGGTAAATCAGGAGGCCTGGAACAATTTTCCCATGGAATGATCCCTGTGGTGAGGTGAACACAAAGAAGGCCAGGCAAGATTGAAACATAAACAATTGAATTACTTTAAAGGGTGGTTGAAGCAGCATCAACAGTAACTTTCAAAAGAGAATTGGACATGTACTTGAAAAGGAACATTTGCAGGGCTGTGGAGAAAGAGCAGGGGAGTGGGAATAATTGAATAGCTCTTTTGAAGAGCAGGCACAGGCATGATAGGCCAAACGACCTCCTTCTGTGCTGTAAGATTCTATGGGGGAGAAATTCGGTATCTTAGCGCCTCCAGTTAGCACCTGGCGGGGGCGCTAACGGGGCGCTGAGACAGTAGCGCTGCGACGAGGCGAATCCAGTGCCACACGCCAAATTCGGCCCCACTATAGTGCCACCGCTACGAGTTAGTGCCGGGGACTTCAGCGCCAGGAAGATCGTGACATCAGCGAGCGTGCAATGCACACTGGACGCCCGATCTTCCAAATTGAGTATCGCCCCCTGCCTTAGTGCCTGGTCCCGACAGCGGAGAGGAGGCGTCAAGCAGGCGGATGCCTTTTCCAGGGGCGCTATTTAAAGGGATCATTAGTAATGAGTCACAGCTGTCAGGTTAGTGGTGTTTCGCTGCTTCCTTGCCAGATTGAGATAGTTCAAGAGTTGAATTAATCATTCAAAGGTTGTTTAGTCTCTGGGGTGTTGCGGCTTCTAAAGGTTAGTTACATTTATTCTCACAAAGAATCAAAGTGCTACACTTCGTTACATTAATGGGGGCTGTACTGGCAGTCGACCTTGCCCTCCAGGATTTACTGCAGAGGGAGCGGAGGCAGTGAGAAAGATTGGAGCATGTGGCCAGAGGGAGGAGGAGGGCCATCAGGGCTCTCAACAGGAGGCGTTACCCTCCGAGGGTATTTCGAGAGCATTTCTCCTACCTTCAATTAAGCAAGGAGCAGTGTATTAGAAGGCTCCGCTTCACCAAGGAGGTGGTCACAGAACTCTGCCATCTCCTGCAACCAGACCTCCAGCCTCAGATCAGGTCAACCACGATTCTCTCAGTGGCAATTAAGGTCACCGTCACCTTCAATTTCTTCACCAGCGGATCCTTCCAGTCTGCAACAGGAGATATAGCTAACATCTTGCAGTTCACCGTCCATTGTTGCATCCGGGAGATCACAGAGGCTCTCTACAGTAGGAGAAGGGACTACATTTCCTTCCCCATCACCAGAGAGAAGCGGGACGAGCGTGCATGTGGCTTTGCCAGGATAACGGGCTTCCCCATGGTGCAGGGCGCCATTGACTGCACCCACGTGGCTTTGCATCCTGACATCTTTCGTAACCGCAAAGGCTACCACTCATTTAATGTGCAGTTGGTGTGCGACCACACAGTGAATCCTCAATGTGAATGCCCGTTATCCTGGCAGCAGCCACGATGCCTTCATCCTGCGCCAGACTGGTGTGCCAGCACTCTTCCAGCCACCACATCAAGCTCGTGGCTGGCTGGTCAGAGACAAGGGTCATGACTCCCATCCACAACCCCAATACTCCTGCCCAGCACACATATAATGAGAGCCATGCGGCCACCAGGAACGTCATCGAGCAGACCATTGGGGTACTCAAGCAACAGTTCCGCTGCCTTGACCGCTCGGAAGGAGCCCTCCAGTACTTGGCTGAGTGGGTGTCAAATTTCGTGGTGGTATGCTGCATGCACCATAATTTGGCCACCATGAGGGCCCAGCCCTTGCCACCAAGGATGGCGGGACCACCTCAGGAGGAGGGAGAGGAGGATGAGGAAGACAAGGAGGATGAGGAACAGGAGCGAGGGAGGAGGCAGCCACTCAATCGGCCTTACGGAAGGGCGGTCCGTGACCAGCTCATCAGACTGCGGTTCCAATAAATTAAACCCCAGATCCCCATTGCTCACCACATCCCCATCATTCCATTCCTGTCGCAGGCCATATCACAGCGCAAAGCTGAAATGAGGCACACCACAAAATAATCCAAACTGAATGAATAAATTTATCAATAATCAGTGAACACATATTTACAACGACAATATTAACTATTCAGCTTGTGCAATCCCTTAGTGCCTCTCGATACTGTGCCTTTTCCTACTCTAGTGCTCCTATGAAGTGTTGGCCCAGTGGCTGCAGCACGGCTGTTGGAAGGCTGCTGAGTGTCTGTGCGGGAGACTTCAGATGGCCTTGCAGGACACCCTCGACCAGCTCTGGGCCTGGAAGGCCCGGCTGTAGACGGCACCACCTCAGCATGGGCGGCAGCAGTCTGGGCTGGCTGGATGATAGACAGCGACAAGGGCAATGGTGGAGTGGCAGTGGCGGGAGCAGGAATGCTGTCATCGTGAGAGAGGACAGCAGGTTCCTGCTCCACTGACCCACTGCCACTCCCCCGGGGTAGCACCTCAGCATCCCTAGCAATCTGCTGCAGCACAGATTGCTGGCCTGCTGCGACACCATGAAAGCCCCGGTCGACGGTGGTAGACCCATCCATGATGGCAGCAGTCAGAGCTTGCATGGCATCAAGCTGAGACTGCATGAGAGCAGTCTGATATTGAATGGCACCAACCATAGACTGCATTACAGCACTAAGACGTTGCATCGCTTCAACCTCTACTGCAATCAAAACTGCCAGATTGCGCATGAGGTCTGGGTCGCCACGGTCCCACTGGGAGTCGACCATCCTTTCCACACTGGAAGTGATGGGCTCCATGGTGTGCGCAGAGCTTTGTGCAATGTTGGAGGTGGTCTCCTCCACACTCCTTACCATTGCTGACAGGCTCTTGGGCACCCTTGCCATCACACCGATCATCCCCGAGTTCCTCATCTGAGTCCTGTGCAGCAGAACTCGTGCCTGAACTTGCCCTCCGGGGATCTGGCCCCCAACCTACCCTTTCCCCCTGGCCTTGCTGCAGCCCGCTCGTTCCCAGTGCATCACCCTGTGCAGATCCCGCTACTATATTACCCTCTAAAGAACGCGTAGTGCCAGTATCTGAGCTGGTGCCTGCGGGTGAGATATGCAGTGACATGGTGTGTTCTTCCTCCTCCTCTTCTCCCCCCCTCGCTCTCTACCGTGCCCTCAGGGACAGGTTGCTCAGGTGCTTGCTCATTATCTGAAAGCATAAAGGCACAATAGTCGGGCTGAGGTGAGGGGAGGGGGGCAGGAAGGGAGAAATGCATGCATACAGCATGATTAGCTGGAATGTGCGAAAGGCTTGTGAGGTGAGGGGGAAGTGGGATGTGAGAAGAAAGAGTAGGAATGAACATATCGTTGTTGTCCCCAAGGGGGTCATCGTCGCTGGTGGCCACAGCGCCCACCACCTGGCGCCCAATAACCTCCAGCACTCTATTCTCCAGTGCAAACAGTGGTTGGGTGTTGGCTTGGTCCTCGCCTGTGCACTCTTGCACCCTGCAAGAGAAAGGAAAGTGTGTGAGTGAGTGTGGAGCAATGTGTTTGGGTGATGTGCCTGCCATAGTTGAATAATTGTCATTGTGTGTAAGGTGTGAGATGTGGGTGTGAGCGTTGGTAGGTAGAAATTGTTGGTGGGTGAGTGCCTGGAGTATGGTGCTTTGGGCAGTGTGTGCAGACTGAGGCTCAGATGGTGGTATGTAGCATTTGTTGAAGCATTGACTCACCCTGACCACCCAAGTGAGGTCGTTAAATTTCTTCCTGCATTGTGTGTGGGTCCTGGGGACCACAGTGCTACCTGAGACCTGATGGGTAACCTCCGTCCACATGGTTCAGAAGACTTGTGGCGAGGGCCTCCTGCCACTTGCCGGGTAGAGCACCGCCCTCCGTCTCTCCACAGCGGACACCAACTCCTCCAATGCTTGGTCCGAAAATCTGCGGGCTCTCTCCCTGGGGCGTGGATCTGCCATGAGTACAGCTGGTTGAGTTGTCCGGCTCCTTGGACTTGGCCTGCTCCTGTTTGCTGACACAGGTTCACAGGCAGCAATGCTGAGAATGAGGTTCTGCAGCATCAATGAAGCTGCCCTTTAAGAACTGGAAAGAGCCTATGGCAATGAAGACTTGCGATTAGACTGCACCTGATATTGGTTAGCGCTTTGAGTGTAACTCCATTGAGCTAGGCAATTAGCACTTGATTTAGCACTCCCATCCTTTCTTTGAGCGATAACACTGAATTTTGCATGCAGCGAGATTCATTGGTGCTTGAAATCTCAAACTTTTCCAAAGTTATAATGAATTTCTCCCCCTATGATTCCATGAACTTTTATTCAGTGCAACAGTGATTTTTATTTTAACACTCTAAAATGCAAAGGCAATCTCCAAGAAAGCAACTACATAGGAACATAAGATAAGAACATAAGAAATAGAAGCAGGAGTAGGCCATGTGGCCCCTCGAGTCTGCTCCGCCATTCAATAAGATCTTCTACATCAACTCCATTGTCCCACCTGATCCCCATATGCCTTGATTCCCTTAGTGCCCAAAAATTTATCGATCTCAGTCTTCAATATACTCAATGACTGAGCAGCCACAGCCCTCTGGGGTGGAGAGTTTCAAAGATTTACTACCCTCAGAGTGAAGAAATTTCTCCTCATCTCGGTCCTAAATGGCTGACCCCTAATCCTGAGACTGTGACCCCTAGTTCGAGACTCACCTGCCAGAGCAAACAGCCTCTCAACATCTAATAAAGTTATGTTACCGTGGGAGTTCAATTTAGGTCTACAAAGTGATGGACAGGACCACTGCTATGTGACGGCTCCTGCAGAAATATAATTGAATCAATTGGAAATTGTCTTGATGAAAATATTATAGACTGATACTTGCTTATATTTCTTCTGTAGCCCAAGGCTATATCCTACTCCTTTGATCTGGCTGATCTCCCTGTTCTGAGCTGCATAAAGGATCAGAAGGAAGTTCACATAATGGACCACAACCTCTTTCATCGCTGCAATCAAAGGGATTGTTTCAAAAATTAACACCCGCTCATTAAAAAATACCTTTACCCCAGAGGAGAGGAAATGACTTCTCAATGATTAGCTCAAAAACAAAAACTCCTTTATTAATCTTTTAGGACAAAATTAGAAACAAATCAGAGTACAAATGATGCTTTTGTCCATGTTTTTAGATTTTGTGTTCCAGCTGTGAAGGGATTTTTTTAAATTGTGCAGAAAATCATTGATTTGGGTCTCACTTCATCAAAAATGCATCAGAAAAGATATTATGCACTCAAAAGATGTGGTGAATATTTTAAACATTCTTTCAAAAATGTAATTTGTTATTCATGTGCTTGAGATTGTGGGCTGTATTGCTTTTAGATTAATTATATTTGATTAATGCATTGGCACACAGTTCAAAGAAGACAATAATCACATACGTTTATTTAATTTTCATGACAGTATCTATTTGTTTGCCCATGTTCAAGCTGCGCTTCCAAATGATTAAAGATTAAATATGGTCAACCTATTTTTTCAATGTTTTAAAAAAAGTACTGTATTTAAACAGAATTTTGTTTATACAGTGGTTTAATATGTTATTTTTGGATAACATTGTACAGTCTATTCCTCTTAAGTTGAAGCTATTTAGGAACATTGGCACAGGAGTAGGCCAGTCAGTCCCTTGAGCCTGCTCTGCCATTCAATTAGATCATGGTTTAGCTCCATAACCCTTTGTTACCTCTAGACTTGACTATTCCAATGGCCTCCATGTTCTACCCTCCATAAACTTGAGATCATCCAATACTCTGCTGCCCGTGTCCTAACTCGCACCATGCCCCATTTACTCATCGCCCCTGTGCTCGCTGATCTACATTGGCTCGCGGTTAAGCAACACCTTGATTTTAAAATTCTCATCCTTATTTTCAAATCCCTCCATGGCCTCGCCCCTCCCTATCTCTGTAATCTCCTCCAGCCCTACAACCCTCCAAGACATCTGCGCTCCTCCAATTCTGGCCTCTTGAGCATCCCCGATTTTAATCGTTCCACAATTGGCGGCCAAGGCCCTAAGCTCTGGAATTCTCTCCCTAAACCTCTCCGCCTCACTACCTCTCTTTCCTCCTTTACGACGCTCCTTAAAACCTACCTCTTTGACCAAGCTTTCGGTCATTTGCCCTAATATCTCATGTGTCTCAGTGTCAAATTTTGTTTGATAACGCTCCTGTGAAGCGCCTTGGAACATTGTACTACATTAAAGGTGCTATATAAATACAAATTGTTATTCTTGTTGTTGTTGAAAGCATGACCTAACAAAATTCTATAGATCTCAGTCTTCAAAGCTCCAATTGGTCCAGCATCCACAGCTTTTTGCGGCAGAGAATTCCAGATTTCTACGACACTTTGTGTGAAAAAGTGCTTCCTGGTTTCCCTCCTAAATGGCTTAGCTCTATTTTTAATATTATGTCCTCTTGTTCTTGATTCCCCCATCAGAGGAAATAGCTTCTTTGTCTCTACTCTATCTAATCCTTTTAACTTTTTAAACACCTCGATCTGATCACCCCTCAATCTTTTATACTCAAGGGAATACAAGGCAAGTTTACGCAACCTGTCCTCATAATTTAACACTCTAAGCCTTGGTATCATTTTGATGATTCAACTCATTTGTCAATTCATATTTTTTCAAGCAAAAAATTACTTTGAATTAACAGGAGACCACGGGAGCCAGCATAGACAAAATGTCAGACAACATGAGGTATCTATTCTAATTTTGGTGAGACTAACAGTGCTCACTGTTATAACAGAGGAAATCAGGCAGCAACTTCCGGAGTATGCATATGTGCAGTTAGATCCGGAAATCTGGAAGTTGCGGTCCGAGTTATCCTGCTCCTCCAGAGGCTGCGCTATAACAGTATTTCACCGATAGACACGGCATTGAAATCAATGTAAGGGCGTGAAGTTGCTGTACTTACCCACTAGTTACGCACTAAACACGGCAGAAAAAGTTAGGGCTGGTGCATTCAGGTGTAAGTGAATTTTTAATGGTGTGGTAAGTCATAATTACTGCCAAACAACCTCTCTGGCTCTGAAATTTGGAGTCTCATTCCTTCAGAATTTAATTAGTGTTGGAGATTTTAAAAAAATTTAAATAAAAATAATTTTTAGTTTTAGTTTTTCTGTCTGTCTCTTTTATCTCTCTTTCCCAATCTTTATTTTGCTTTCTGTACATGATTTTAATCTAATTTATAATTACTGGATTATACTTCCTGGTTTAGACTCTGCATGCTTCAGTGAGGATTCTTCAATCTGATTGGTTGAAGAGCCACGTTGTTCCTTGAGTTGCTCACACACGCCACAGATCCCCTGTAGAGGGCGCCGCGCTGGATCAGATGCCCGATGACAGCAAGTCTCCACTCAAAGCCCGCAAAAACTCTGTGGGCAGCTGTCAGCGTAGTGAATGCCTGGCCAATGTCTTAATGTTGCCACTGACAATTTTAGCCATAGTGCTGTGCAATTCAGGAGTTTAAAATGGATAAAAATTCCATCTATCTGATCATTGAAAGGATTTTATGTGAAAGGTGCCTGGGCAATCTCAACCCAGTTCATAATATATAGGAGTTAACAGTACAAACTGTCAGACATTTAGCACCAATTTAACAATAATGCTTACAGAAGTTGCACACCACAAGCATTCACTGCATAAAGTTGGGCTTCCTCTCTTACTGAAAAACAATCATAAATACCAATGGCTATAAACCGTAAACTCCAATTATGGTCTTATTTAGTGGGACAATTGCTGCAATAAAAGCAATTTTTGAAACAATAATCATGCTATGATATGGCACTAGAAAAAGCACACACTGGGTGTTAACAGCAAGAATAGATGAAAAACAAAAAAATGCTTATTCCTTCCATACAGCATGTATAATCTATCCATTTGTGCACTCTAACCCGCCTCTAATCATATCCAAACAGAAGCAGGTAGCTTATTAACGAATTGCCAAACTCTAGGGGATCAATCTATTGTAAGCACAGCTTTGTCAGTATCAATGGAACTTTTATCCTCTTAGCATCTTCACAACTTAAAACAGTAATTTAACTAGTCACAGCCAGTCACAGTGTAGAGATGTCTTCAGCAGGTTACCTTTAATTGGCGAGACAAAAAGATTTCCATATTTATTTCACTAAAACACAGCAGCAACAAGAACAGTTGTTATATGCCAATGCTGAATTACCATTGGATCCTGGAAACCACTGACTGAACATTTTGAGCTACATACACTTTTGTTTCAGTGTGGATCACTTATCCTCATTGAAAGGTTCAAATGAACATGCAGGTACAATATGGTGGAAAGAATATCATCATGATTATGTTTGCTCTATATGTAGGATACTCATTTGTCCTGCTTAATTGTCTTTTCCCAGGGATTTTTAGAGGGAGCTGCAAGGGTTGTCTAAAAGACACTAGTGACTATGATCTTAAATCATGGGTGACATTTCAATTAGCTGATAGGTGCACTTGGGCATGCAACTTGGAAGTTCTGCTATACTTTTATTTTTATGCTATTTTCTCCATAACATTGTCATGTGCTATGGGACTAATGTATTAAGGACACATTAGGTTTTTTCGACCAGGAAAGATCAGAAATGTAGTTCTTCGCTGATGCAGAACATGGGCTTGATAGAGGCAGCACTTTAGGGAGCAATTTAATCCAGCAGCATTTTATCTAATGGTGTGTAGCTTCTCTATTCTGCTCTATGTTAGAGGGAGTTGAATATCGTGCAGAAATCATTACATAATCTTGGTCAATTAATCTATTTGTCATATCCATGTTATCATATAGTACCTAATACTTACTCAGGCCAATGCAAATCTCCTTCAGTATTATCCTGACCTTAAATGTTCTTCTAATGTTGTGGAATATAAGTTACCACATACAAGTTACAAATAAGTATGGATGTAATCATAAAATAAATGAGGATGAAATAGATCATTCGGGCCATCTTAGTTCATCCCGAAGAACCTGCACCCCCCAATACAACAACTCAGCACAACATCCGCTGTGTCTTAAATGATTCTAAAATTCTTGCCTCCACCACCATATCTGGAAGTCCATTCCATGTGTTGATCACTCAGTGTGAAGAACTTGCTGACATGAGTCCTAAATTTGACTTTCACCAGTTTGAACCTGAGCCAGTTTGAATCTAATCCTATTATCATAGTTTAACTTGAATTATTCTCGATTTACTTTTTGCATACCATGCACTAACTTCCACACTCTCTGAGGCCTCTTCTCACTAGCCTCTTTTCAAGGTGAGCTGAAATTTATTCAGCGTTTCATTAGGTCGCAAAATAAACACTTTCAACAAAGGCTCATCTTAGCAAATCCATCTGTAAAGAAAACCTATCGTTCCTTCATCACAATGTCCAACTGGGAGTGACTCCATCTACCTGGAAGTCTATTCACAGTATTTATTACTTTCAGACATGAAGCCCTAATTTGTCCTTTACCAGTTTTAATCTATGTCCCTTATCCTATCCTTGTGGCTTATCTTTATGTAGTGCTCTGTATTTACTTTTACTGTTTAATATCTTATATTTTTCTATAAGATCCCCTTTTAGTCTTCTTTTGTGTCTTGGTGACTTAAACTAGGTATAGCACTCAAGATGCATAGAATCATGGAATTTTACAGGATAGAAGAAGGTCATTGTGCCTGTGCCAGCTCTGTGAAAGCGATACCCATTTAAGAAGGCAAATGGTATGTTGGCCTTCATAGCGAGAGGGTTTGAGTACAGGAACAAGGATGTCTTGCTGCAGTTGTACAGGGCCTTGGTGAGACCACACCTTGAGTACTGTGTGCAGTTTTGGTCGCCTTATCTGAGGAAGGATGTTCTTGCCATGGAGGGAGTTCAGCGATGATTCACAAGGCTGATACCTGGGATGGCAGGAATGATGTATGAAGAGAGATTGGGTCGATTGGGCTTATACTCGCTGGAGTTTAGAAGCATGAGAGGGGATCTCATTGAAACTTATAAAATTCTGACAGGACAGGACAGGACAGGACAAACTAGATGCAGGAAGGATGTTCCCAATGGTCAGGGAGTCCAGAACCAGGGGTCACAGTCTAAGGATAAGGGGTAAGCCATTTAGGACAGAAATGAGGAGGAATTTCTTCACCCAGAGAGTGGTGAACCTGTGGAATTCTCTGCCACAGAAGGCAGTAGAGGCCAATTCATTAAATAGATTCAAGAAGGAGTTGGATATATTTCTTAAGGCTAAAGGGATCAAGGGATATGGGGAGAAAGCAGGGACAGGGTACTGAATTTGGATGATCAGCCATGATCGCATTGAATGGCGGAGCAGGCTAGAGGGGCCGAATGGCCTACTCCTGCTCCTATCTTCTATGATTCTATGATTCATCCCATTACTTTGTCCTTTCCCCATAATCTTTTCACAGTTTCATCAGAGCACTGCTCAGTTTTAGCACTTAATCTTCCAACTTGTATTGCATTAATTTATCAGGCATTACATAGGAGGAATCATGCCATTACTAAGATTTCAACTTCCTACCAAAACTTCAAAGTAGGCAAATTACAATATTAGCAGCTCACATGACATTTACAAAACCTCTGGCGGTAGCTGGAATGATGTGAATTACATTATCGTGCTTTGTTTGGGTCAATGTTTCATAATCTAAATATCAAGCGCTTTCTAAAACCAGTTTTAAGGGGCTTCTTTAATGATCCATGAAGAAATTGCGGTTAAGCTCCAACCAAAGTGGCATTAACACCAACCTTTAAAAATTTAGTCCAAACTGCTGTGCTTTTCAAAGAAATAAAATGTTCTGAGATAATACAAATATTTAAGCTTGTCAGAATAGGAATGTAGGAATCTGCAGGACTGGAAGAGACTATTGAGGTTCATCTCTCCATTCCCAAGGATTAGTCTTTTGTATCCTTTAGCTGTTTACTTTGCCAAACATCAATCCAGTTCCCTCTGGAATTTGCCAGGCAGGATACTTGTCCTTAGACTTTGCTTGCTCCCTAAAGTACTTGAAAGTCGTTGTTTGACAAATCTAATTTTGCCTTGTAAGCTTTACTCTATGTGTTCACTGTCATCACTATGGTTTGTCACTTTGATTTTTATTGATGAATTATTGCTATATATGCATTGATGTGATAAAATACAGCAAAAAACATGGCTCAAATTTATTACAGTTAAATAATATTATTGTTACAGTATACTGCACTAATGCATTTAGGAGCACACACACATTAATCCCCCTTGTTATGGGGAGTGCAGGATTGTATTATACACTACTATTGGGACATTCGTGAGGTGTGTACACTAGGAACATAGGAACAGGAGTTGGCCATTCAGTCCCTCGAGCCTGTTCTGCCATTCAATTAGATCATGGCTGATCTGCGACCTAACTCCATATACCTGCCTTTGGCCCATATCCCTTAATACCTTTGGTTAACAAAAAGCTATCAATCTCCGATTTAAAATTAATTGATCTAACATCAATTGCTGTTTGCAGAAGAGAGTTCCAAACCTCTACCACTCTTTGTGTGTAGAAGTGTTTTCTAATTTCACGCCTGAAAGGTCTGGCTCTAATTTGTAGACTATGCCCCTTAGTCCTAGAATCCCCAAAATCGGAAATAGTTTTTCTCTATCTACCCTATCTGTTCCCTGAGTCAGAAGGTTGTGGGTTCACATCCCACTCCAGGGACTTGCGCAGATAAAGCTAGGTTGACATTCCAGTGCAGTGCTGCAGGAGTGCTGCACTGTCGGAAGTGTCGTCTTTTGAGGGCAACACGGTGGCATAGTGGTTAGCACTGGTGCCTCACAGCGCCAGAGACCCGGGTTCGAATCTGACCTCGGGTGACTGTCTGTGTGGAGTTTGCACATTCTCCCGTGTCTGCGTGGGTTTCCTCCGGGTGCTCCGGTTTCCTCCCACAGTCCAAAAATGTGTGGGTTAGGTTGATTTGCTATGATAAATTGACCCTTAGTGTTAGGGGGGGGATTAAATATGTGGGGTTATGGGGATAGGATGGGATATGTTAGGGGGAATTAAATACGTGGGGTTACAGGGCTAGGGTGGGATATGTGTACTGTGGGGATTAAAGCAGGGACAGGGTACTGGATTTGAATGATCAGCCATGATCGTATTGAATGGTGGAGCAGGCTCGACGGGCCGAATGGCCTACTCCTGCTCCTAGATTCTATGTTTCTATTCTGGTAAACCTACGCTGCACTCCCTCCAAGGCCAATATATCCTTCCTATGGTGTGGTGCCCAGAACTGCTCACAGTACTCCAGGTGTGGTCTAACCAGGGTTTTGTATAGCTGCAGCATAACTTCTACCCCCTTGTATCCTAGTCCTCTAGATATAAAGGTCAGTATTCCATTAGCCTTTTTGATTATGTTATGTACCTGTTCATGACATTTTAATGATCTATGTACCTGGACCCCCAAGTCTCTTTGGACCTCCACTGTTTTTAGCTTTTCACCATTTAGAAAGTACCCTGTTCTATCCTTTTTAGGTCCAAAGTGGATGACCTCACATTTGCCTACATTGAAATCCACATCTTAAATAGATCCTAAAGCCGTCTGGCTTTTGGATAGGGCTCGATTTTAATAGCCCTGAGGAGGCGGGTTTGGAGGCAGTTCTGTTGGGAAAATCGGGAAAAATGGCTTCAGACACCCAACCCGCCTCCATCCCGCCCCCACATGATTTTCCTGAGTGTCTGTTCAGCCGCTCCCAAACTGACCCGTCTCCAACCAGTGGGACAGGTGGTTAAGGCAGTTAACAGCCTGTTAACTGCCTTGCTAATCCTATTTTCATTGTGGTTTCCCATTTTCCTGCTATTGGCTCCTGTTTCCCGACTAGTCAGAAACAGGCCAGGTTCAAGGAGATGAGTTGCTGGAGGACATGATTTGTATGCATTGGTGGAGCACTTTAAAAGCGCCCCTGAAACATGGCTGACATTCAAATGCAACAACTTTGCTGTTGTAGGTATGGGATAAGATTTTGCACATCTACTGACCTTGTGACTGTTCAAGCTGACACTCATCTGTAGTGTATTATGAATGGAATTATTTCAGGCCACTTCGACTGTGTGCTTGCAAGATTGTTACCTCAAATGAAATCTATAGCAAGGGGATGGAAAACATTTATGCCCTCTATCCTGGCCCTCATAATCGGGGGAGTTGCAGCCGCGTGGCTCACCACATTTCTTCCTGGGAAGAGGAGTAGGAGGAGGGCGAGGGGAGCCTTGCATGCCCTGTTGTGACCAATACAGCATCCCTCCAGTTCACTGCTGCCCGGCAACCAGGGTATGCACACTGCCATGCCACACTACCATAAGCTTACTCTTCGACCATAGGTGCCCACCATATGGCACTGTAATTGCAGGCGACACTTGTCCAACATCATACTTCATCTCTGCTAGACCCTCTTATTTCCTATCACTGTTACCATCAGCATTACAAATGTAAGTTGCCCTGAGCCCTCAATGCGCTTTTGCCATTTCCAGAACACAAAGGCCACACAATCAAATGTTTGCCATAATTTCTCTTCAACACATGACAAAATATACCAACAACAGTCAGAAAAAAAACATCACCCAAGTGAGTACCCTTGTCACTATAGGTGCTTACTTTTTCTCTCATGCATGCTTCTGTGTGGTGCTTCCCCTGTGGCTTCAGCAGATGTGGAGGCACCTTGCTGACTAGGATGCTGCTCCTGCTTAGATGCCTTTGGCGGGCATCCTCTGGGTTTGGGTGCCTGGGAGGGCTCTTCAACAGTCTGTTCTTCCTGCGGCTGTGCAGGGGCTGAAATGGCCATCTCAGTTGTCTCTGCAAAGTGGGTCTCTGACCGAGGGCTCCATAGTGGCATGGTCATGCGAGCGCTTTGAGAGGAGCCCACACTTCCTTCTGTCCTGCCAACAACATCCCTCTCATGGGTCAGCCGCACCTCAGTGCTGACAAGTGGCAGGAGAGCACCTTGCTGCACTTCAGGGGGGCCATGAGGACCCGCATCTGCACTGGCAGTCCTCATCAAAAGGACGTCCATGAAGCTGTGGTCTCTCTGCTCAATAGCTGCCCATCGCTCCTGCAGGGATGTCAGTCTATTCTGAACAGTCACAATGTTTTCCTGACTCTGGCGACTTATTTCCTCCATGGCTGTAGCCATCCTTTTCACTGAGGTAGCCATCCTTTCCATGGAGGTTGCCATCCTATCCATGGTGGTGTGTTCATGCGCCATTGCTTCCACCACAGCAGTGCTGATGTTTGAGATGGACTCCTCCATTCTCTCCACACTCGCACTAACCCTGGAGGCAAACCCTTCCAGAGACTCCTGCACTTGTTCCTGTATTTCCTGAACCGCTCTTTTTCTGGATGGCCCCAGAGGCACAGCGTCTGTATGCAGCTCAGCAGAGCTAGGAGATTGCTGCGACCTCCGCCGAGGACTCTCCACTGCTGTTGTTGTCTCCACCATCTGCTGATGCTCACTTGTGCGCTGTGATAGACCAGGTGGCAACACTACTCTAACTTGCGAGGGCCCCACTGAGGTGTGCGTTGCTGCGCTGGTGCTGGGTGCGCTGAGTCCTGGTGACGCTGCTCCCTCAGAGGCTTCAGATTCCTCTGAGGAGTCGTCTGACTCTTCGTCCTGGATCGTCGGGAGGGAGGCTCTCGATGGTCCTGTGGGAGAGTAAAGGCATGATTTAGACATCTGATATTGATGAAGTAGACATAGCCTTTTGTGCACATGATACAAAGCGATTCTCTATGAACATCAAATGCCATTGCAGTCAATCACTAAATGTAAATGAGAGGGATGAAACTCTATTATGTCACCAGCTTCCTCTAGTGTGCCCGTCTCTCCATCGCCCACTTCCAGGTCCTCGCCACCTCCAACAATCTCGTTTGCAGCCTCCTCAGCACTGGTCAATGTTGCTAGGGTTGGTGTTCCTCTTCCAGTCATTGCTCTCTCCCTCTTATTGTGGGCTATCTTTTCCTGCAAGGAGGGACACAAGCGGTGTTTCAGCCACAGTGATGGAGTAAGTGTGATTAATCCCTACCATAGAAGATTTGGGTGAGACGGAGATGTGGTAAGGTGCCAAGAGGAAGGTAGCTCACTGTGCGTTGTTAGTTGTTGTCACTACATGACAGTGAGAGCGAGTCTAAGGGGTGCATAGGCAGGATGCTGAAGTGATTCAGTGCAGAGACAGAGATGGATAGGAAAGGGTGCAAGGGAAGTAAGAGTAAGGTGGGATGTGAAGGAGGAGGCTTCCAAAGCAGAATGCAGGTGATGAGAAGAGAAGGGAAGCAGAGTGAAGGCAAGTGAGATGGGATACTCACTTTTGATGTTCTCACAAGATCATTAAAACTTTTGCGGCACTGGATCCATGAGCGTGCATAAATGGACCTTGCGCTCACCTCCTGAGCAATGCGCAACCAGGCTGCCTTGGTCTGCTGAGGAGACTTCTCTGGCCATCAGGAGGGAAGAGAATCTCCCTGCGCCCTCTGACAGAATCGACAAGAACTTGGAGGGACTCATCATTAGGAGCTGCCTTGCCTCTGGAAGAAGTCATAGCTTTGAAAAGAAGAGCATAGAGTCATAGAGTTATACAGCACAGAAAGAGGCCCTTCGGCCCATCGTGTCCGCGCCAGCCATCAAGCCCTACCTATTCTAATCCCATTTTCCAGCACTTGGTCCATAGCCTTGTATGCTATGGCATTTCAAGTACTCATCTAAATGCTTCTTGAATGTTGTGAGCGTTCCTGCCTCTACCACCCTTTCAGGCAGTGAGTTCCAGATTCCAACCACCCTCTGGGTGAAAAAGTTTTTCCTCAAATCCCCTCTAAACCTCCTGCCCCTTATCTTGAAACTATGCCCCCTGGTTATTGACCCCTCTACTAAGGGGAAAAGTTCCTTTCTATCTACCCTATCTATGCCCCTCATAATTTTGTACACCTCAATCAGGTCCCCCCCTCAGCCTTCTCTGCTCCAAGGAAAACAACCCCAGCCTGTCCAGTCTCTCTTCATAGCTGAAGCGCTCCAGCCCAAGTAATATCCTGGTGAATCTCCTCTGCACCCTCTCCAATGCAATCACATCCTTCCTATAGTGTGGCGACCAGACCTGCACACAGTATTCCAGCTGTGGCCTAACTAGCGTTTTGTACAGCTCCATCATAACCTCCCTGCTCTTATATTCTATGCCTCGGCTAATGAAGGCAAGTATCCCATTTGCCTTTTTAACCACCTTATCTGCCTTTCCTGCTGCCTTCAGGGATCTATGTACATGCACTCCAAGGTCCCTCTGATCCTCTGTCCTTCCTAGGGTCCTACCATTCATTGTGTATTTCCTTGCCTTGTTAGTCCTCCCAAAATGCATCACCTCACACTTTTCAGGGTTAAATTCCATTTGCCACTGTTCTGCCCATCTAACCAACCCCTTTATATTGTCCTGTAGCCTGAGGCTTCCATCCTCGCTATTTACCACCCCACCAATTTTCGTGTCATCTGCGAACTTACTGATCATACCTCCTACATTCATATCTAAATCATTAATGTACACTACAAACAGCAAAGGACCCAGCACTGATCCCTGCGGTACACCACTGGACACAGGCTTCCAGTCACAAAAACAACCTTCGACCATCACCCTCTGCCTCCTGCCACTAAGCCAATTTTGGATCCAATGTGCCAAATTGCCCTGGATCCCATGGGCTCTTACCTTCTTGACCAGTCTCCCATGCGGGACTTTGTCAAAAGCCTTACTGAAGTCCATGTAGACTACATCAACTGCACTACCCTCATCCACACACCTAGTGACCCCCTCGAAAAATTCAATCAAATTGGTTAGACATGATCTCCCCCTGACAAAGCCATGCTGACTATCTTGATTAATATTTGCCTCTCCAAGTGGAGACTAATTCTGTCCCTCAGAATTTTTTCCAATAATTTCCCTACCACTGATGTTAGGAAACCACAATGGAAAGGCTCAGGCTGGAAGGCAACTTTAAAAGCAGCTGCTATTGTGACATCATCAGAGGCGGCCAGCCGACCCGATCCCACTCATTGGACCGGCCAGCTCGCCTCCATGAAATTAACAAGGTACTTGAATAAAAATCGCAACTTTGCAGCTGTTCCTGCCGGAAGCGGCTCCCGAACCCGCCCCCCACGCAACCCAACTCCAACCCGCCTTGGGAATTAAAATCGAGCCCAAAGGTCTGTGGCTATTTATTGAGTCACATTCAAGAAAACATTTGAAAAGGAATTATAATTTTTTTCCCCCTCAAAATATTACACATGAAGGAAGTATAAAAGGATCTGTAAGGCAAACTAATCATTTTTAAAATAAAAACAGAAAATGTCTTTTGAAGGCTAAGCAAATCACTAGTTATTTATTTTTCAGGAGCCAATCCAAAACAATTCAGTGTCTCCTAACAGACCTCTTACTAATTTATTTCCCCATCTTTTCAGCGGCAATGTACACTCCTTACCCAGTTACACACCACAGTAACTAACCCCTTTGCAACAGCGCAATGTCCGGCTCAATGTGAACGATGCCACGCAACATCCACTGATAAATAGCGAATTATCATTGGAAATGATCTGAGATCTGAAATAAGATCCCAGAACACATAGAACTAGTCCCACTACCCTTGGTAGAGGTTGGAGTAAAAGCAGATTTAGCAAACCCTTAAAATGGTCTGTAAACAAGTGTGCAAGATAGAAGAGATACATATTTATTCTTTTTCTGCTCATAAGATTGATGTTCCACTGAAATAAAAGCAAGCTAAAAATGATCGGAGGAGGGGAAGGGGGTTCAGGGGGCAGGGAAGGGCTTCAGCACCTAAGATGCATACCAGAAACTTCTCACACTGAGATTACCTCAGCAATTGATTGCGAGTTCTAGGCGCTCTTTTACTCTGATGAAAGGTGGTGATCATTCATTTATGCATACGGGTTGTGAGTTATGGGCCTTGTAAAAGAACGGCAATATCTCACCATCACTAGTGAGACATTCCCTATTTAACTAATGGAAGTAACTTTCAGATGCTGTCAGCTGTAAAAACACACTGACACGTTGTCAGATGTTCCTGGTTTCCCTTGCTGCATCCACTCAGTTTAGTTGTGTGCTACCCATAAGCAGGTGGCGACAGAGGCGTAATGTGATTTTCAGTGCCCCTTTTGCATCTATAAAAGGTATGAAATGGTAAATAAGTTTCTCTGGAAGTATGAGCTTGTTTAGGTGTTTAGTGTACAGTAAACATACCTTTTTCAAAGCAAATTGTTTTGAGAGCTTTTAAAAGCTTACACACTGAACCAAAGATAAACATTCAATAAACTATAGAAAATTGTAGCTAACATGAGACTTGAGGCAACTTTGCTAATATTCTCACTATTTATTTGAAGCTTTTCAATGAGATTTTTTTTTAACGTTCTCTTATTTGAACATGCAGTCATCCAGGTCATTAGTTAAAGTTCTAATTACATTTCAGCAAATCATCAATCAATGCCATTCAGTTGTACTACTGAACTTCAAGGCACTAACTAAATCATTTATCAAGGACTGCTAGAGGATAGATGTCTACTTATCTAAATGGGTTTCTCAATAGTCTGACATTTTCTTTGTATTTTCCTTTTAGATTTTCCTGAACCAATATACATACTGTTTGAATTGAGCGGCTGTCTACTGCAACAAAACTAGTTTCACATTCTGCCACATTCACTTGCACATATGTGATTCTGTTCCTGAATTACTGGTGCATGTTATAGGAGAGACACTCTCATCATCTCGCGGTTATATCATTATTATTTGCTTACATTGAACACCTTTTCACAAGGTTTAATCATTTTCAATTTTGGTATCTGGCAGAGTACAGTACATTCCTGTTAACTGTACCATTGATTTTCCATAATTTCGATACACTTTAAAAAAAGAGGGTTAAGGTAATTATATATCATTTTAATTGGACTTTTGCCTGTAATATAAAGTTTATTCAGATTATTTCTCCTCTTTTGATATCTCTGGTTGGGATGGAGACCCATTTTCTTTAAGAGATACACACTTTCCATTGTAGATGTCTTATCAAGCGCACTGGAAACCGGTAATTTGCCCTAGCAATAATGACAGGATCTAAGTGGAGTGTAAAGTGTTGTACGTGCTGTGGCTGTTTGCAGACTCTGAACAACAACTTGCATTTATATAGCGCCTTTAACGCAGCACAACATCCCAAGGCGCAATCACAGGAGAGTAATCAGACAAAATTGACACCGAGCCCAAGAATGAGACATGTAAGGGGTGACCTGCGGCTCTGTGCTTAGCCTGGGTGCTAGTGCGAGGTTAGGCCTTGTTGCCTGTTCTGGTCTCCAGCCAGCCTGGTAACACTAGACACCTGTGAGTGGTTCGACCCACTCGCCCTTACGGTTCTGACACTGGACTTAGGTGCGAGAGCAATAATGCAGAGAAAAACTCAGGTAGACCCGGTCGAATAGTGCGAAATGGAAAATCTTTATTGCATATTATTCAAGATTACGAGATACACGTCATAAGCACAGATTAATGACAGTACAATCTCACACACAGTTATGAAACTAATTTTAGGGAAACGAGGAGCGCATGACGCATCGTAAAAGGGGACACACATTATACTTATCCTTAAAACTTAAACCGTCCCCTATCAATACCTGTCCTAATCTAGATTTGTAGGATCGAGACTCATGCTCACCACTCATGATAACTCGGAGAATTCCGAAACTCTGCTCGGATGTTTTGACCGCAGCACCTGACTATCCACGTGTTGATCAGGGGTCTCTGTACCCCACTTGTTTACTCGTTTCTGCTCCGGCTAGCAGGCTGGACCGTCTGCTGTCATGAAGATCTGTGTTGTCCTCGGAGTTCCGATACTACTCAAAGAAGAGTCTTCCTGTGCCCTCACACCGGTTCGATAAAACTCGAAGAAGGGTCTGCCTAGGCAAGGAAGTGTTTATTCGACTTACAGGCGCGGTCGGGGCTTACTGACCGTGGCGATACGTATTGTCGTCTTCTTCTCTTCTCATCTCATCTCATCTCATCTCCTCTCGGGCCTTCGGTTCCAACACCGTTTACCGACTTCTCGGGATGGTGCGCCCGTTTCAAGGCCTCACAGCCCAGTTCTCCACAGATCTTCGCGGCAAGCCACGAGGTTGATCCTAGCGGATCAGAGTCCAGAGCCGTCAGGCAAGAGAATAAAAGTTCAACAGCCTTCCAGCGAGTCAAAGCAGCAAGCGCAAGAAGAAGCAGAGGCAGCAGAGTGATGGACGGTTGTACCTTACAGTTATAGTGCTGTAATTCCTCTTTTCCCGCCCAATCTTAATGTCTATCTTTTGTCAGGGTTTTGGCTGCTCAAACTTCTTGTATAGGGTGATCTCCGTCTTTAATGGGTTTCGGTGATACTTGTAACTGTCTGAGTACCCGTTAATACTTCTCCCATTGTGTAACCGGCTAGTAGTCTCCCTGGAGGGGTTTTGGGGCTTCCAAATGCTTTCTGTAATTACCCGCAAACGGCTCTCTCATCGTAGAGTTGTGGGGATTTTGCATATTAATGTCTTTGGATGGGTCCTTGATCGCTCGGTACAATAGCCCTTATTCGCACCTGGGAGACCGATTCCAGTATTTATGTATAAAATGCAAACCCATCATGTCTTGTCAATTATCTCCAATGTGCTGAGTCCTGTACGATCTTGCACAAATGTTTATTGGAACGCCATCTTGTCTGCCCATTGAAAGTCTAGAACTTTCTGCCACGAGGCGTGGCGGCCATTTTACAGGCTGTTTGTGTCCGTTTTGAAACCTGACAGCATTCTGCTGAAATAAAACTGTTTGTACGAAACTTTATGTCTCCTTCTTATTTTATAAAATCGCGATAATTTTGCGAATTCTACAGACATTAGGACAGGTGATCAAAAGCTTGGTCAAAGAGTTAAGTGGCAGGCAAGTGTCAAAGTGGTGAAGGCAGAACAGAAATAGACGAGTCAAAAACCCTGTTTCGGAAAAGTTAGTCAGCCCGACCGATGATTGTTTTTGCTTTTGTGGCCCCTTCCTATTCCTTACATTCAAAAGTCAATTAAACTAACCATGCAGTTCTGATGTGGCTTAACTGCATAGACTGAATACATTAAAATAAAAGCAGTGTAAGCAATGTTTATTTATTTTCTGTGACTTAAATATGGATAATGACAAGCAGAGCACCCTCTGCTAAACAACATGTGTAATTGCTGTGATGGTTATTGCACTCATTTATATGTTGCCATAATAACATCAAAGTTTTCTTTTAATTTTATGGTGCTTGTAAAAACTGTGAACTGTTGTAAGTTGTAATGATTATTTTATGGCGTACCTAATATTTGCAATCATAGAAAAACTACAGTACCAACAAGAATCTAAGATCAATGTTATATCTGGAATATAATGTCAACATGAAAAAGTAATTGCATCTCTTCTAAAAGAACAAACCAAGTGAGTATATTTTAACTTAACTATTTATTTTATAGATGCAATACCAAATTATTTTAAACACCTCGATTAGATCAGCTTGCAATCTTTTTTACAAGGGAATCCAAGCCAAGTTTATGCAACCTGGGTACGGTGGTGTAGTGGTATACTACTGGACTAATAATCCAGATGAGTTCAAATCCCAAACTGAAAATTTGAATTCCGTTTAAAAACCTGGAAATAAAAAGCTGATATTCAGTAAAAGTGACCATGAAGCTGTCAGATTGTCGTAAAAACGCAACTGGTTCTCTACTGTCCTTAATGGAAGGAAACTTGCTGTCCTTACCTGTATGTGACTCCAGTCTGACACCAATGTGGTTGACTCTTAACTGGCAAGTCACTCAGTTGTACAGCTCAGCTGTTAGAGACGTGCATTACTGAATTGGGAATAGTGCTTAGTCTTTTGTGTTATGATTCAAAATGTTCGGTTGCCTTTCCACAATTACTCATGTATTATACAGTTCATATTAAATAATAACCGAGGTTAGGTCCTGATGAAATAGAAAACCCTGTAGGAAATGGCCAAGTCTTTTTATTAGGAAAATCAAACGATTGCTTTATTAGGGGAAATAATCCTATCCCTATACCTCCACAAGACCAAGTAATAATTTTTGATGGATCGTCAATGACGATTAAAAAAGGGACATCCCAACAATCCTCAGCTGGGACTTCGAGATTCCTATTCTTTTTATCCAGAAGAATTACTGTCCATACCCCTTGGCCATAAGACAGCGCAATATGCTGAAGCCTCAGCACTTCGGTATGCTTTAGAAAAGGCAGACCCTATTAAACCCACATTAATCTGTATGGATAGTGACTATTGTAAAAGAGGATATAACCAAGATCTAGTTTTCTGGGAACAAACAAACTTTACCAATCATAAGGATAAACCCATAAAACATAAGTCATTGTGGGAAGACATTCTCCGTTCAAGGATGGAGAAACAGAATTGTCAGGTGATTCATGTAAATGGGCATACCACTGGGACAGTACACTCAAAAGGAAACAGTCTTGCAGACGAACAAGTGAAACGTTCGGTCTGCATGACAACCCCTCGAGAGGGGCCTGCCAATATTAGTGTTATCACTAGGGCAGATAATCAGGATGAGGAACTGATTCAGCTATTAGGCCCAACAAAAGAGAATCCACCAGGATATCCATCAAAGTACTTTTCCTCGGTAACCCCTACTGGTATTGTGCTAGTTAAGTTGCCTAAGGGAAACCATGAAGTACCCCCGAGACACAAACAAGAACAGCTTGTAAAAGAAGCTCACGAGATCATAGGTCAAGCACATTGTGGTGCCAGAACAACATTCTGCAAATTGACTCCCTTATATTGGTGGCCAGGCATGCTTAAGGCCTGTAAAACATACGTGACAAATTGTGAGCCATGCAATTTAACCAATAAGTCATCACTAATTAAGCCATCACCATTGGCTCCTGTGAAAGCTGATGAGCCGATGGGAAAATTCTTTATTGACTTCATTGGACCACTTCCCCCATCTTTGGGATACAGACATGTTCTCGTTTGTGTAGATGGATGCACTTCCTTCTGCTGGCTGGTCCCCACAAAAACTGTTTCGGAAAACGCACTCGCCAATGCTATTACTGACATAATTACTGTAGCTGGTGCACCCAAAATCTTACACTCCGATCAAGGCGGAGCCTTTGTCTCCAAGGTCTTCAAAGACTACTGCGAACAAAGGGGGATTGGATTAGAGCACAGCACGCCACGTCATCCGCAATCAGCGGGGCTGGTGGAACATAAAAACCAGGAAGTAAAAAAGCTATTGGTCAAACTGTTGAGAATCAGGGGAAATAAGTGGACCACCATCATTCCGGAGGTGCAGCTATCACTTAATAATGTGCCCGCATCTGCATCAGGGACAGTGTCCCCTAAAACTCCATATTATCTAATGTATGGGGTTGAGATGCATACACCACTTACCCATGGTTCTTTTATTGTCTCTACACTCTCTGATTCCTTGACCCGACAGCGACAGTTAGATTTAAAAAAAGTAACAGAGGAGATTCATCAAATTGATCAGAGGATAAGGGAGACAAATAGGCAGAAAAAATTGACGAACAAACCATGGCAACCCCCAGCAGGAGAATGGGTGCAGGAAAAGAAGTTTGAGCAAAAAACTGGTTTAAGACCCAAGTGGAAAACACCTGTTCAAATACGTTCCGTTATTAACGAAAGTACAGTTAAAATACATATAAATCAGCCGAATGGCAAGCAAAATCTTAAAACTGTCTCTATAGACAATCTCAAAAGATGTCCTGCGGGATACCAGAATGGAGGAAGAATACAAGGTGCAGTCGTACACTGTCTTTCAAGATCCAGCTTGCAGCACGACATAGGGAATGGATGCAATCGAACTACTGACGATGGTCAGCCAGACGGTGTCGCCGACTGCTCCACACAATGCTTGGCAATGCCTCAGGAATTGGAGTCGCAAAAAGCCACAACCAAAACAAGTAAAGATCAACGAGTTACTTCAACGGAGGAGGAAAACACTGCAGATGGAGAAGGAATCAACTGAGCTCCTGGCAAGGCCTTTACGAAAACAAGAATCTGTCCTCACGCTGGATCAATGGAACAGTGTGTCAAGCTTCAGCCAGTTCCAAATGATGTCTCCTTGACTCATATGAATAACTCACCTCTACGGAATGTACATCTGCCAATTGGACTTTCTAATTGTATGTTGTTTCGCTAATTGCATGAAAATGTACCTGTCATTCTTTTAATTTGTGTTCAATTTAAAATAACGCAAAATATTGTCCTGGGATGACAAATGAATTTTCATGCAGCACATGATTAGGCTCTTCTAAATCTCGTGACATTAATGTACTATTGTAACCTTATTAGTAACATTGACCAAACTCTGCCCTGATGTTTGAGCTCATTTTTGGTTAAGAGGAGTGTGTGAAGGAATAAGCCATATAATCTATTCAGAAAAATACACTATCTTTTGAAAGAATTCTGGCCTTATTAAAACATGACAAACTGGGTTTGGAAATCCAGAAACCTAACTATGAAAAAGTTGTGAAAGCATTCTGGCTATAGAGATAAGATAGTTGTTGACACTGAATCAATAACCTTATTGAAACAGAGGGTTAAATGCTCCGGTAGGCTGAACCTTTCGGAATGAAACAATGGTTCACCCTGGACAAGGTGTTCTAATTTACACTTCATAAAGAAGCACATAAAAGTAAGAAACATCTGCCTTCATAAAAATGACATCAAGTAAAAAACACACCTGCCGTAACACCGTTTTTTATGATAAACTTAGAACACCTAGTGAAGAGACATAATTCTGTAATGCTACCAGCTGATGTGACTAAGAATTGTAGGGGTCAGCAGAAAAATGACTAGAGATAATTAGCTTACATCAGCAGAAAACCTTAAAGGATATACCACTGGAAAAGGATATAAATATTGAACTCTCAAATGGGATAACAGACTCGCTTTAAAGGGGGAAAGCGATTCTCGGCTTCAGAGGTGGCTCTAAGTCTCCAACTCTTGGTACCTCGGGGATCAAAGGTATTTGATTTTGGTGGATATCCTGAATAGAACTTTAAGAACTGTAAAACTGTAGCGAAGTTAAGATTTGAAAGTAAGGTTCACTGATAATAGGATTGTAAGCTTTCTCTTTTTGGAACTGTTAATGTTGTGATTGACTCAACTGTAAACTGCATGTCGGTTCTTTAATAAATCTATATATTTTTAGAATTGTCTCACATAAGACTTCTGTATCAAACTCGCAAACTCAATCTCTGTACACTCTTTGGTGAGGAGTTGCAGAATTCTGGGGGAGTTTTCCGGACCCTCATAATATCCGGAACGTTACAGTCTAGCTAAACTTATTAAAAGTGCTATCTGGAGGACGATAACATTTTCAGGTTGTTCCTTTCCTTTAGGGAGAGATAGTCCGGACCTTTAGACCCAATTAAGCGTCTTTAGGATTCGGCTACCTCAAACTTGAGAAATACGCCTGATCTGGCGTAGCCCTGAAGGGGCTAGGACTAGTAATTATCCCTTCATATGGAACTCCCTACCTAAACCTCTGCACCTCTCTCTCCACTTTTAACAACCTCCTCCAGACTCATTTCTTTGACCAACCTTTTGGTTATCCCTTGAAATATCTATTGGGGAAGGAAAAGAAGGAAAGGAAGGAAGGAAGGAAAAGAAGGAAAGGAAGGAAGGAAGGAAAAGAAGGAAAGGAAGGAAGGAAGGAAAAGAAGGAAAGGAAGGAAGGAAGGAAAAGAAGGAAAGGAAGGAAGGAAGGAAAAGAAGGAAAGGAAGGAAGGAAGGAAAAGAAGGAAAAGAAGGAAAGGAAGGAAAGGAAAAGAGGAAGGAAGGAAAGGAAAAGAGGAAGGAAGGAAAGGAAAAGAGGAAGGAAGGAAAGGAAAAGAGGAAGGAAGGAAAGGAAAAAAGGAAGGAAGGAAAGGAAAAAAGGAAGGAAGGAAGGAAGGAAGGAAGGAAGGAAGGAAGGAAGGTAGATAGATAGATAGATAGATAGATAGATAGATAGATAGATAGATAGATAGATAGATAGATAGATAGATAGATAGATAGATAGATAGATAGATAGATATGTGTGCTATATATATGAAGTTGTTGTTCTGTTGAAAAAAGTATTTGCATAGAATAATTCTTATTAATCTCAAAGGAGAACTAGATCTACATTTAAGTTCCTCCTTGATTACCCAATATTGAAATTTTATAATGCTGGAGGCACAATGTTGCAGTTAATTTGCATTATCAGTACATGAAAATGGAGGAATATCAAAGAAAATGTAGGGAAAAGAAAAACATTCTAGTCTATAACAGTTACTTTAGTGCACAATGAGCAGAGAATCTTTATACATTTATGTGACTAGACTAGCAATCACATTATAGTTGTGGCTACATTTAGCCTTTGCTCATTGAACTTATTTTAAAATATATTGACGTGTAACTAATGACACACAGTGAGCAGCATTTTAATCACTTCCATTTATATGTAAAACATCACTGTGATTTCAAAAGGTAAAGATACTGCAAATATTTTGACTTAAGTTTTTGAATTTATTAATTAAAAATTAGATTTAAAAATCTTGTGATGTCCTCTATTGTTCAGCAAGTTTATCCAGTGATTAGCTGAGCCACACAAACCAGCAAAGTCTCAGGTTTGATCCTTGGTGTTGAATCAGCTAATCTGAGATAGTGGCACAACAATGAGAGCTCAAGGTTCCCGCTCCAGATTGCCATTCAACAGCCCCTGCTGGAAGTATATGCGAGTGAGCACAGGATGGAGATCAGCTGTGATTCCCTCCCTTAGTCAAATAGCTTACGGACACTCAATGTCGAGGCGAACGCACAAATACTGGCTGCTTGGGTACAGTGTGAGGGAGGGGGTGGGGGTTTTTGACACTTGTGGAACCAAACCCTAGTGAGCATTTTCAGGAGGCAAAAGGCAAAATTATGGTAGAGAAAAATGTAATGGGTAAAGGAAAAAAATCTTGCTGGTTTTTACATTTTGAAACCCTTGCCATATTTACATCAAATGGCACTTTTTATGATCCATGCAATTGATCAGAAAAATTAACCCCTTAGCTATCAGGTCCATACAATGAAGCACACTGACTGTTAATTGTACAAAATCAAGATTGGAGGTCAAACGATGATAAGACAAAATATCAGTCAGTACGATTTCCTGATAAAATATATTTCTTTGCTAATCAAAACAAGCTGAAGTAAATAAATGGGGTGTGTGTTTCATTGAAAACTCATTCTAAGTATTTGCAGTACATTGTTACTCCTGTAAGTATAAGTATTTTCAATGTTAAAGGTGTCACGCTGTGTGACGCACAATAATGGCTGCTATTGTATAGAAAGAGAGAAAGACTTACATTTATATTGCGACTTTCACGACCTCAGGACATCCCAAAGCACTTTACAACCAATGAGGTACCTTTGAAGTGTAGTCACTGTTGTAATGTAGAAAATGCAGGAACCCAATTTGTGCACAGCAAGCTCCCACAAACAGCAATGTGATCATTACCAGATAATCTGTTTTTGTTATGTTGGTTGAGGGATAAATATTGGTCAGGACATCGGGGAGAACTCTCCTGCTCTTCTTCAAAATAGTGCCATGGGATCTTTTACGTCCACCTTAGAGAGCAGACGGGGCCTCGGTTTAACATTTCATCTGAAAGACGGCACCTCTGACAATGCAGCACTCCCTCAGTACTGCACTGGAGTGTCAGCCTAGATTTTTATGCTAAAGTCTCTGGAGTAAGACTTGAACCCACAACCTTCTACTCAGAGGCGAGATGCTACCCACTGAGCCACAGCTGTTAGAACATATTATTGGGCGGGGTGTAAAACGGGCTGCCGATCTGCTATCGTCTGTTTTGCACTACTGCCAAAAATGAATTTCATCACCACCTCCATCTCTGACTGTTCCAGAATGCCCTAAAGTGACCTCTCCAGATGGAGAATGAGAGAGGCAGAAAGAGAGAGAAAGACAGAGAGAGAGGAGAGTGAGAGACAGAAAGACAACTTTGCATGATAAAGAATGGCCTGCTGAGCTGCAATCAAAGTTATCACCTTGAATGGAAGACTGCCTCTTTGATGTGGGAGCTTGTGTTGTCAGCATTGTCCATTCAGCTACCAACAAACCCACCCCCCCCACCCCACCCAAACTAGACATATTGAATAAAAACCTATTCTTGCACCAGGGTGCAAGGCAATATGAAATGTACTTAATGACTTCATATTGTCTCAAAACAAATATAATTTGCAAAAGTACTCAGTTTAATGCTGTTTACTGACTGTTTCATTTGCATTTGGGATAGCTCATTAACATTCCCAAACACACAGGGGGGAATTTTCCCAGCCCTGGGGAGGCGGGTATGGAGGTGGAACTGCCAGGAAAATGGCAGAAACTGGGAGCGGGTACTGACCCAGCTCCCAACCTGCCTCCGTGCCATCTTCCCGGGAGGCGGGTCCCTGAGTTGCGCAGGGACCCGCCTCCTCGAGGCGGGAAGGGGATTAGAGCCAATTAACTGCCTGTTAACAGGTAGTTAACGGGGAGGCTAAATTCGGTTGATTTGCGCCTCCCGTTAGCGCTAATGGGGCGCAAATCAACTAGCGCCTGGGCACGGCGCCGCTAATGCCTCCCACAAAATTCAGCGGGAGGTTAGCAGCGGCGCTAACCGTTAGCGCTGTGCGGCGCTGCGCTGCCGGCGATTACATCATTGCCATGCACAGTGCCCCACTCACGCCCCAGCTGAAATATTAGGTGGCGCCCCCCAACTTACCGCCGGACGCTATGTCCGACGGGGTCAGGGGGTCCTAACTGCGGCTGGGGCGGCACTAGTTAAAGGGGAGGTGGCGGGCGGCCATTTTTGTTGCTGGCCCCGGCCCCCCGTGAAGCCCCCCCGCAGGATGCCGGCAGCTCTCCGTGAGCCCGGCACTCCGAGTGTTGGGCTCGTTTGCCGGCACTCCCGATCCCTGGTGGCCCAGCTGGGCGCCGGGACGCGCTGCATCAGGGCCCTCCCCTTTAATAAGGGGAGGAAGGCCTGCAATACTGCGGCACATAGCACCGTGATATTGGCTCGCAGCGCCCCAAGAGGGACGCGGGGCGCTTCCAGTAGCGCCCCTCCTCCCTCTTGGAGCGCTACCTGGGAAAATCGGCTGCGGGGGTGCTAACTTTTTCAACGCGCTAAAATTAGCGCCCCGGCGCTACCCAATTTTTACCCTAGGCAGTTTTGAGGCTTTTCCCCATTTTACGCCGGCAATTGCGGGCTTCCTGATGGCTGCGAACCTTGCCAGGGTCAGCGAGGTGAGCAGTGGCTCTGCGGGGGTGAGAGGGGTCAAAATGTCAGCTGTAGAGGTGAGTGATGGGTGCAAGTATGGACAGGTAAGTATGAGAGGTGAGTGTAAAGTGTTGGAAAATGTTTCTTTACCTTTGCTTCTTTCTGCAGGCTTCAACCTTTGAGGATCCGGAGGTGCCTCATCTCAACGGCAGAGGTGACAGAATGTCTGCTGCATTTTCAGATGCAGCAGCCATCTGCTTTCTGCTGAGGAGAGAGGTCTTGGTGAGTCTGTGTGCAAGGGCTCACCTTAGAACAGAGATTGTCAGTGTTTGACAGCTTCTCAAAAAAAATTTCAACAGATGAAGCGTCATATGCTGATGTCATCTGTCACCGGCTTTCCCTTAATTGGCCGGGCGGGCTTACCAAGGCCAATCTAGGGAAAATAGTGTGGGTTGGTCAGACGTCGCTGGGGGCAGGACTGAAACCCGGAAACCAGAAGTCCCGCCTCCAGCACATCTCCATTGAGAAAATCCAGCCCACAAGTTCACATTGGACTTTAAAGGGCAAATTTTCTCCTTTGTATGGTGTAAAGAATCATCTGGGCACAGTACCTTGAGGAATATTGGGCAGGGAGATTAATTTGTCTGTAACAGAGAGCATATCAATCCAGTTTGACTATAACATGTGTGATGACCTTTTAATTGGACACCAGACTACGGTGTTGCAACTGTGATGCAGAGTTGCAACTCCTATGTGATAAACTGACACTTGAAGCTATAATTAGGGATGAAGGAGTACAACTAACTTACACTTGATCTACGAAGGACTACATAAGCCCCAGTTGGCCTGACTATATGTAACAGCAACAAAAGAAGAGTCCAAAAAGATATGTACTAGCTATAGTGATGGACAGGGCTGATACCTAATGGACATTTCATCGAGTCTGGCATAACCTGTCAAATATGTAATCAAATCTGCTACTTTTTATTAGGAATCGCAATCAATTTTTAATTGGTGCATTTCTGGTAATACACTTGAAATTTTAGGAAGTCACATCTGAAGTAATATCCTAAATCTGATATATCTACAAAACTAAATAATCACAAGATGTAAGCACGCATTCTCCTAAAGTATGCAATAAGCCTTAATAAAGCAATTATATATTCCTAAAGATGTGAGCTATACTCAGTGACACATTTCAGTAGAGATAAGTAGCTAATATTGCTAATATTTGTCACAAACACTATAGTTTAAAATGTCATGACTTCAAAACAGTTTATTCAATTTGGCTTATTCAAAGTACATTAGAACATACTTGATATGACGGCACAATGATACCTTGGAGTTTTCATGTAGTGTGCCATGGACTGCTTCAATACAAGTTTGAACAATAAGTTGCCAGTTACAGCAGTACCATTGCTGGAAGCTGCTGAGTAAAACAACCTGATGCATCCTCACAGATAAAGAAAAAAAGCGAAATATGCCAGATCACCCTCACTTATGCTCTTTTAATTGGCATAGGCCTGGGAGTGTGTCTGTTGCACATTTGTGGATCTTAGAAGATTTTATATTGCAGTAAGGCCTAAAGGAGAAAGTGTGCTCCATTAATTGGCTTCCTGGGAAGATGCACCACTTACACTACTTAGCTGTTTAGACAAGGAAGGTGTCCAGTTTCGATTTACCATCTGTGTTGACTTAGCTAATCTTCGTCGAGGCAGTCATTCGGATCCTACAATTGATGAGGAGAATTTTTTTTTTACACAGCGAGTTGTTATGATCTGGAATGCACTGCCTGAAAATGTGTTGGAAGCAGATTTGATAGTAACTTTCAAAAGGGAATTGGATATGAACTTGAAAAGGAAACATCTGCAGGGCTATGGGGAAAGATCAGGGGAGTGCAACTAATTGGACAACTCTTTCAAAGACAATGCACAGGCTGGATGGGCTGAATGGCCATCTTCTGTGCTATATGATTCTATGAATTGACATCAACATCCTTAAGCAAGGAAGGGAAGAAAAAACAAAATCAGTGAAGGTTCCTATCCATGATTGCTATCTCGTGACCCCAACTAGAAATGAATGGAAGTCAGTTGAGGACCGGATCGGACTTCATTGTTTCGCCTCTCGCAGTTCAATAGACTTCTGACACTCAGGGGGGAGTTTTTCGGGGGGGTCAGCGGACGTGTTTGGTGGTGGGTCGGGTGGGAAACATTTTTTTTGACAGCGGGTTGGGAACCCGCTTTCCATTTTACGAGGTCGCCCACGGGGTCCACGCTGCTTGGGGATCACGGCAGGTAAGCAGGTCGGGAGTTGTGTCACCATGGGATCATCTCATTACTTGACATCTGCAAATGTGCTATAAAAGCTCCCATCTCACATTCACTGCAAATCACTAAGCCACTTCCAAAGGTGCACACAAATTTGTCCAAGAAGGCAAAGTGTTGAAAATAAAGGTTTCAATATTTGACACCACATTAACAGAAACTTTACATGAACATTGGCTAAAACACCCAAGTGCCTACCCTTGTGTGTTGTTTGTTGGTATGATTGGACTTGGATGAAGGTGAGTGTGAGGGGTGGCTAGTGAGATGGGGAAGTGATAATGTAGATAGAAGGGGATGGGTGGAGGTCCAAGTTAAGTTGGTGTGAGTAAGGATGTGCAGGAGTAGGGTAGTGAAGGCAGAGTGATGGGGATGTGATGAGTGGCACAGCAGGATGAGGTTGAGTGTGGTTTTGCAGTAACGTTTCGTGATCTACTGAGATCATTGAAAGGTTTGCGCCACTGCAGCCTCATCCTCCTGACCATATCCCTGCTTGTGCCCTCCTGTGCAATGTGCAACCAGGCTGCGTTGGTCTCCTGGGGAGGTCTCTTCCACCCATTGAAAGTGATGCGGAGATGCCGGTGTTGGACTGGGGTGGACAAAAGTGAGAAGTCGCACAACACCAGGTTATAGTCCAACAGTTTTATTTGAAATCACATTGAAAGGGAAGAGAACCTCCCTGCGTGCTGTGACTCCCTTCATAAGCATATGGAGGGAGTCATGGGAGAGTCTGTGTGCAGCCGTGCACCTCTGTGCAGTGCTTGTCAGTGTTTGCAGCACCTCAATGCTGCAGAACACGGACAGCACAACTGTCAAAATCAATTTGCACATGGTCCCTTTAAGGAAACCGGCTGATGACGCATCATCAAATGACGTCATCAGACCTGCTTCCTTCAATTGGCCGGCAAACGCACTGGGCGGGCTTAACAAGCCCAATCAACATAAAATCATTCTACAGAGCGGGCTGGAGCCAGCAGCGGGATTGGGACCCGCCACCAACGTCGCCCGCACCGGACCTTGCTGAGGTAGGGGAAATCGCAGCCTCACTATCCAGGCTCACATATGAAGAGCAGCCATTTTGCTGAGGAACCAGAGGATGCAGCACCCATGGAGAAGATCCCGGCATGAGTTTGTGTCCGAGTGACTGGAGGGAAATAAATTGGAAAATGAAAGAAGAGAAAATTAAATTTAAAATCGCAGCAGAAAATATTTTAATGTGATGATTTGAAAATTTATAAACGTAAAAAATAAATATAGATTCTTCTGTAACTAAGATGGCAGAGCTACAATATTTTCCAGGAATCTAAAATCTGCGGATGCTGGAAATCTGAAAAAAATCAGAAAATGCTGGAAACACTTAGCAGGTGAGGCAGCATCTAGGAGATAACCGATAAGGTAACATTTCAAGTATAGGCCCTTCATCAGAAATGAATGATATAAAAATGAATAACATTTAAAAAGGAATAGAAGAAAGGGACTTATTCCATGTGGATTCCAACTTAAATATCCACCCTTCGGCCGCGATTTTCCGAGTGGAGGCGGCCTTGATGTTCGGCGGGTTCTGGTCCCACTGTCGGTTTCAGCCGCCCTGAAATTACGATTTTTGCTTAAGTGGGCTGATTAAGCCAATCGTGCGCGCTACCCGGCCCAATCATTGGGTTCGGGTCGGCTGCTTGCCTCTTCTGACGTCTCTCAGCCAGCTGCGTTTAAGGGGCCCATGCAGCCTTGTTTTTGATCAATCCTATTCTGCTGCTTCTCAGTGTGGCACATCCGAAAATGACTGCTTCAAGACAAAAGGCATCTCCCAGATTTGATGATGGCTCCCTCCATGCTCTTGTGAAGGGAGTGAGAGTGCGCCAGGAGGTTCTGTTCCCCTCAAATGGACGGAGGAAGCCTCCTCAGCAAACCAAGGCAGCGTGGCAGCAAATTGCTGAGGAGGTGAGCGCCAGCTCTTTGTGTGGTCGCACCTGGGTTCAGTGCAGGAAAAGGTTCAATGACTTACTACACACAGCAAAAGTGAGTATAAGTGAGTATCACTTACCTTCAATCTGCTCCCCATCTCCTCTCATCACCAGCACTCTGCATTGTCAACCTACTCCTGCACA
Organism: Squalus acanthias; assembly: GCA_030390025.1. Taxonomy (NCBI): domain Eukaryota; kingdom Metazoa; phylum Chordata; class Chondrichthyes; order Squaliformes; family Squalidae; genus Squalus; species Squalus acanthias. The sequence goes on along the minus strand of CM059430.1, from coordinate 104,233,064 downwards.
TCCCACTTTACCCTTACATCCCTTGCACCCTTAACCATCTCTCTCTCTCTATGTACAGAATCACTTCACTATTCTACTATGCACCCCTCACACTTGCTCTCACTGTTATGCAATGACAATAACTAACAACGCACAGGGAGGGCCCTTGGTATTGGCACCTCACTCCATCTTTGTCTCCTTCTAAGCATCTATGCTATGGATTCTCTACACTCACTCCAACATTCTCACTCAAACTCCACTTGTGTCCCTCATTGCAGGAAAAGAGAACCCACAATAAGAGGGAGAGGGGGAGGACAGGAGGAGGGCCACCTTTGATTGCCTACTTGACCACCGCTGAGGAGGCTGCTCTCGACATCGTTGGAGTTGCTGAGGAGCTGGCAGTGGGGGGCGGTCAGATGGGCGCAGTAGAGCAAGCTGGTGACAGAATAGATTTGCAGCCCTCTCATTTAGATTGCATGAGTGACTGATATGGCATCTGATGTTCATACAGATTGAGTTCTGATCATCTGCACAATTCGATGTGCCTGCTACGTTAATATCACATGTCTAACTCATGCCTTTATTCCCCCACAGGACCATCGAGAGCCCCCCTCCCCACTGTCCAGGAGGAAGAGCTGGAAGACTCCTCAGAGGAAGCTGCAACCTCTGAGGGCGCAGTGTCAGCAGAATTGAGCGCACCCAGCACCTGCGCAGAGACGCACAACTCGGTGGGTCATTCGCAAGATTGAGTAGTGTTGTCACCTGGTGTATCACAGCTCACAAGTGAGCATCAGCAGATGGTGGAGACAGGGACAGCAGTGGAGAGTCCTCGTCGGAGGCTCTGCTCAGCTGCATGTGGACGCTTTGCCTATGGGGCCATCCAGAAAGAGAGCGGTGCTGGAACTTCAGCAACAAGTGCAGGAGCCTCTGACAGGTTTTGCATCCATGGTAACTGCGAGTGTGCAGAGAATGGAGGAGTCCATCTCAAACATAAGCAATGCCATGGTGGAGGCAATGGCACATGAACGTGCCACCATGGAGAGGGTGGCAAACTCCTTGGAGGACATAAGTCGCCAGACTCAACAGAGCATGGTGACTCTTCTAAATAGATAGTCTGCTATGGAGGATAGATGGCCAGCTATTGAGGAGACACACCAGAGGTACATGGATATCCCCGTTATAAGAACCGTCAGTACAGAAACGGGTCCTCATGGCCCCACTGATGTGCAACAAGGTGCTCTCCAGCTACTTGATAGCAGTGAAGTGCGTGCGACCCATGAGAGGGATGTTGGTGGTCGACAACAAGGAAGTGTGGGCTCCTCTCCAAGCGCTCACACCACCATGCCACTGCGGAGCCCTCGGTCAGAGCCCCAGATTCCTCACCCAACTGAGATGGCCGTCTCAGCACCTGCAAAGCCACAGGAGGAGCAAACTGTTGCCAAGCCCTCCCAGGCTCCCAAACCCAGAGGACGCCCGCCAAAGGTGTCGAAGCAGGAGCAGCATGAAAGTGAGAAAGGTGCCTCCACATCTGCTGAAGCCACAGGGGAAGCACCATGTAGAAGCATGCGTAAGAGAAAGTTAACACACAAATAGTCACAAGGGTAGTCACTTGGGTGTTTTGATGTAATACAAATTGAAGATTATCATCGTTATTTCAATTGTAACAAAGAAATGCGATGGCAAACATTTAAAGAGTTGCCCTGTGTGCCCAGAAATGGAAGTGTCACAGTGAGGTGTCAGGGCGCCTTTCATCTGTAATGATGGTGGTGAGAGTGATAGGAACCCACAGTTTATTATACAGATGGTATATGGTGTTTTAAGAAGATGGCAGCCACATGTGTTTGCTTCGTAAACTTAAGCGAATCTGGCATGGATTAGTGCATCCCTTGCATCACAGCCAGCAGTGTGCTCGCGTGCTGGTTGAACTAACACATCCGCCTCGCAAGGTCTTCCTCCTCCTCTGAGGAGGAGAAGGAGGAGGCTGTGCGCTGAGTCACTTGTTCCTCAGGCAGCGGTAAGCCACGCTGTTGTGCAGTGCACAGCAGACCACGATGATTCTGGAGACCCTGGCTGGTGAGTACTGTAGGGCTCCACCTGATCTGTTGAGGCATCTGAATCGCATTTTGAGCAAGCTGAAGGTTTGCTCGATGATGGCTCTGGTGGAAATGAGCTGGCATTGTTGCACTCCTCAGCTTCGTCATTAGCCACATCTTCAGGGGATATTCTCGGCTCCAAGTAGCCATCTGGAAAGTTGGGTTGGCAGATTGAAGAGCTGAGGCACAGTAGACTGTCACAGGATCAACGAGTCATGGCAACTGCCAGGGAGTTTGGCGCAAACATGCATAATGTTCTTTCTGTGGTTACACACCAGCTGGACGTTAAGGGAGTGAAAGCCCTTGCGGTTCACAAATACAGCTGGGTTGTGATGGGGACCCTAATGGCCACATGTGTGCAGTCTATGACGCCCTGCAGCCTTGGCAAGCCCGCCATATTTGCAAAGCCAACCACACGCGCGGTTACACTTGTTCATCCGTGGAGAAGTGGATGTAATTGCGCGCCTTTGCAAAGAGGGTATCGGTAACCTGTGCGATGCAAGTGTGTGCGGCCGACTGGGAGATGCTGCTGATGTTTGCTGCTGATCCCTGGAAGGACCCTGAAGCAAAAAGATTGAGGGCGGTGGTGACTTTGACAGCCACTGGTAAGGAGTGTCCACCCGCTCCTCTGGGCTCCAGGAGTTGGTGCAGCATTGTGCAGTTGTCAGCGACTACCTCTCCCGAAAGTCTCAGCCTCCTTTGGCACTGCTGCTCAGTTATGTTGAGGAAGCTCATCCTCAGCCTGTAAACCCTGTGTTGGTGGTATCTCCTGCTGGCGTGGTGCAGCCCTGCGCTGACGCCCTCTGTCCTGTGCAGCATCAGGTGGGTGAGGAGGAGGTTGGCGCTCCTGTTGTGCCTGGTTCTGCTGCTCTTCCTCCAATTCTGAGGACCAGGATGAGAGGGTATAGATGGTTCCCATTCTGCTGGTATATATCTCAGTTGAGGAATAGATGTTATAAGCGCTCAGGCAATGTGGGGAGAGGGTTTTCCAAGGAGGTCATAGTGCATATGGATCTCAGCTTAACCACTTACAAGCTCAATAGACCTGCAAAAAGTGTTCCAACATCTCAAAAAACAAAGTTCTGTCATCTGAAAGTCAGCCATGTTACAGGTCCGCTTTTATGCTGCAGGTGCAGCTGTCTAGAATTTGCGTAGTTGCTGAACCCGGCACAATCAGCTGGCGTGTTTTGCGAAAGGCGTGGAACACGCTGGAAATGTCCTAAAATGGGAAGAGCCTGCTAAAATTGGATTACATAGGCAGTTAACAAGTTGTTAACTGCCTTTAGTGCCTCTCCCACCGCTTGGTGGCGGGTCTGATCGGGAGTCCCAGACCCGACACTTGGCAAAGTTGCGTGGAGGCGGGTTCGGAATCCGTCATCAATCAAAACTAATTTAACCTCTGACCTGCCTCCAAACCCGCCCTCTGAGCACTGGCAAAATCGCAGGCCTTCATGTTTGGGATCCACCCAGGATTACTGCTATCTCCGTGATATTCAGCGTTCCTTGAACCACTGCTCTCGCCACTTCCTAAGATCCACACTCAACGCTATGCGCTGCCACATGCATGCTCTCGACTTTTCTCTTCCACAGCACTGACTCACTCAATTTCAGATCCTTCTTCCCCTTCACTTTTCTCTGACCCCATCCCTAGTTCCAATCTCATTCATTGTCGTCTTTTCACGATTCCCTCAGATCTTGCCCTCTCTGACTCTGAACGATCAGTCCTCAGCAAAGGTCTCAGCTTTATCCCCTTACGGCCCTACCTCAATGAATTTTGAGCTTGACATGATGCTGAACTATTCTTCCATCGCCTTCACCTCCGCACCCACTTCTTTGGTCAGGAGTCTTCCCCCCGTACAGCAGACCCTTTCTCCCATCTTCAGAATTCTCGTTCCACCCCTGTATAGCCTCTTATCCTCTCTTGATCTTTTCATTGGAACTGCCGGCGTGACATTGGCCGTCACAATTTCTCTGCTGCCCTCAATTACTCAAACCTACCTCACTCTGACTTGCAGCACTCCATTCTCTCAGGTCCAACCTGCTGACAAGGGCGGCACTGTTGTTGTCTGGTGTACAGACCTCTACCTTGCGGAGGCTGAACGCCAACTCTCCAATACATCCTCCTACCTCCGACCCAACCATCGAACATCATTTCCCAGACTGTCGCTGACCTCATCTCTTCGGGAGATCTTCCCTCCACTGTCTCCAACCTCATAATCCCTAACGGTGCACAGCCCCTTTCTACCTCCTTCCCAAAATCCCCAAACGGGACATGCCTTTGTAGATCATCATTTCAGCCTGTTCTTGCCCCACAGAAGTTATTTCTTTCTCGATTCTATTTTTGCTACCCTTATCCAGTCTCTTTTGACCTACATCCACGACTCTTCATATGCCCTCTGCCATTTTAACAGTTTCAAGTTTCTCCTCCATTCCCACCATCTATGGCCCCAAACCTTCCTTCCAGGTGTAACAGTGATTTACTTGTACTTCTTTCAATTTAGTATACTGTATTCACTGCTCATGGTGCAGTCTTCTCTACGTTGGGGAGACCAAATGCAGATTAGGTAATCACTTTGCTCAACACCTCCATTCAGTCCGCAAGTGTGACCCCGATCTTCCGGACGCCTGTCATTTTAATTCTCCATTCCACTCCCACTCTGACATCTCAGTCCTTGGCCTCCTACACTGTTCCAATAAAGCTCAACCGAAGCTCGAGGAGCAGCACCTGATCTTTCGATTAGGCACTTTACAACCTTCCAGACTCGACATGGATTTAAATAACTTCAGATAATAACTACTGCTCCCATTTCTTTTAAGACAACAGGTGCTGCAGATTCTGCTGTTGCCATTTACACCTCCTCTAGACCCATCTTTTGTTTCTGTACTTGTCCCATTACCACCCCTTTTGCCTTGCACCAACATCCCTTTTATCATGTAATCTCTCCTGCCTTCCACCCTATCCCAGACCTTCCCATTTGTTCTTTCCTCCCCCGCCGCCCCGCCCACTTTCCCAGCCTCTGAACTTGCTTAGAACTTGTTGCATCTCTAACTTTTTTCAGTTCTGACGAAAGGTCATCGACCTGAAGCATTAACTTTGTTTCTCTCTCCACAGATGCTGCCTGACCTGCTGAGTGTTTCCAGCATTTTCTGTATTTATTTCAGATTTCCAGCATCCCTGGTATTTTGCTTTAGTTTCAGTGGATTACCACCTCATCCATTAACAGCTGTACCAACTGAGTTGCACTACAATAAACACGATTCTACTTATTAACCATTTCACAATGAGACATTAAGAATTGCTATTTATATTACTTTTTCATGCAATAGAATGCATGCACCTTGCTACATTTGGAATAAGAAAGATTAGAGTTTGTATTAGAGTAAATGTTTTATTTGATAAAGATGAACGGTTAGGTAGAGAACAAATGATCTTTAAGGCTTATCGGTGCAACATACATAGTATTACATACATAAATGCATAGCTATTCAGAGTAGCAGAAGGTGGGAAGTGGTGTTCCACAAGGATCAGTGCTGGGACCACAGTTGTTCATAATTTATATTAACGATTTAGACCTTGGAATCAAAAACACAATTTCTAAATTTGCAGATGACACCAAATTGGTGGGGATAGTCAATACTGAGGAGGACTGCAACAAATTACAGGAAGACATTAATAAACTTGCAGAATGGGCAAATAATTGGCAAATGAAATTCAACACAGATAAATGTGAGGTATTACATTTTGGTAAGAAAAATAGGGGGGTCACATATTACTTGGAAAATAAGAATCTAAATGGGTTGAGGAACAAAGGGATCTAGGAGTACAAATACACAAATCACTAAAAGTATCGACACAGTTTAACAAGGCCATAAAAAAGCAAACCAAGCACTAGGGTTTATTTCTAGAGGATAGAATTGAAAAGTAGTGAAGATATGCTAAACCTGTATTGAACCTTGGTTAGACCACACTTGGAGTACTGTGTGCAATTCTAGTCGCCATATTATAAAAAGGATATAGAGGCACTGGAGAGGGTGCAGAGAAGATTTACAAGGATGATACCAGAAGTTCAAGGGTATACCTATCAGGAAAGGATGAATAGGCTGTGTCTCAATTTCTCTTGAAAAGCAAAGGCCGAGGGGTGACCAAATCGAGGTCTTTAAAATCATGAAAGGTTTTGATAGAGTGGATAGAGAGAGAGTGTTTCCACTTGCGGGGAAGAGCAAAGCTAGAGACCATCAATATAAGATAGTCACCAAGAAATCAAATAGGGAATTCAGAAGAACTTCTTTACCCAGAGAGTGATGAGAATGTGGAACTCGCTACCACAGGGAGTGGTTAAAGTGAATAGTATAGATGCATTTAAGGGGCGGTTAGACAAGCATATTAGGGTGAAGGGAATAGAGGGTTATGCTGATACGGTTAGATGAGGAAAGACAGGAGGAGGCTCGAGTGGAGCATAAATGCCGGCATGGACTGGTTGGGCCGAATGGCCTGTTTCTGCTCTGTATATCCTATATATATGATAGTTTTTACAGTACAGACACAGGCCATTCAGCCCAACAGGTCCATGCCGGTGTTTATGCTCCACACGAGCCTCCTTCCACCCTTCTTCATCTGACACCATCAATATATCTTTCTATTCCTTTCTCCCTCATGTGCTTATCTAGCTTCCCCTTAAATGCATCTATGCTAATCGCCTTAACTACTCCTTGTGGTAGCGAGTTCCACATTCTAACCATTCTCTGGGTACAGAAATGTCTCCTGAATTCCCTATTGGATTTATTAGTGACTATCTTATATTTATGGCCCCTAGTTCTGGTCTCCCCCACAAGTGGAAACATCTTCTCTGCATCTACCTTCTCAAACCCTTTCATAAGCTTAAAGACCTCTATTACGTCACCCCTCAGTCTTTTTTCTAGAGAAAAGAGCCCCAGCCTGTTCAATCTTTCCTGATAGGTATAACCTCTCAGTTCCGCTTTCATCCTAGTAAATCTTTTTTGCACCTTCTCCAGTACCTCTATATCTTTTTTTATAATATGGAGACCAGAACTGTTCACAGTACTTCAAGTGTTGTCATTTTCTGTAATTTTAAAAAGTACTTCAGAATAATTGTGATTTTTTTTCAGAATTATTGTAAAATGAATTTTTGGAACGCAATGTTCTTGCCCTCTGCTGATCAAAGATGATCAGCACTATGCAAGTTTACAGTAAACTCGATCAACTATTCCTTTTCCTGTTAATCTGTAATATGTTTTTAATGATTTGCATGGAAGACAACTAGATTTAATGGAAAAATATCTTAACGAGGTCACATATTATACACATGGTTCTAAGGATCCAAGGTTTAGCAAACAATTTGGTTGATATCTGGTCTTCACAAACATATCCCGTCTGGGCTGATGCAACAATGAATTTTTTATATTTCTATTATGGTTAATAGCATTCTGATTTTTTTTTTCCAAAGTTCACAGGTTTATCACATTGAGTGAGTTAAATTTTTTTTAATAACAAAACGTACTTGTTATCGTAATTTGGAACTGAAGTTTTTTCCACAGTGCTTGATTGCAAGAACAAAAACCATGATCTTCCATCGACATCTAGTTGAACAACAAAAAAAGACATGTTTCTGTTTGCTTTACTTGAACCTGACGTCTTTGATGTTTAGATCAAAATATCTGCTTGCATGTTTTTTTTTCCTCCCAAGGTCAATACTTTGCATTTGAGTTGAATACTAAAAGACAAATACCAACGTACAAGGCATCACTGAAAATAAATGCTTTAAAATAATAATGTGCTTTTAAAATAAACCTGTTAATAGAATAGAGCCAAAATAGCTGACTGACAATAATCCCAGGAAAGTCAACTCTCCTTCCAACTCCTTATATCTAATTTTCTCAATTACAATATAATGTCTTAAATATGTTCAGTAGCCTCAGGGATGCCCAACAGTACTACCTTGAATTTGATAGTACAATAGTTGAGCTTAATTGAATTTTAAGATCTAATCTTATAAGGGAATAGAGACTACTGAAAGCATTTTAGAAATTGTTAATGTATTGGAAGGTGTCAATATAAATGTTTCAGGTCTGCTTAGTTTTATACAATAAAATAAGAATATGCTACGTTTGCTGAAGACGTATAACTAAAGAACAAAGAAAGCCTGTTGTGTGTTTCGTTAATTGGGAGTCACCTTCAATGTTTGTTGGCCTTGACAAGGAAGATTATTGGATTCCTCTGTCTCTGGCAAATATAATTTAAAATGTACTGAAATCTACGATACATGAGCTTCAGCCGAACACCACACAAAGCAGTTGCAAATTGCTACTGCGACATATGAAAACCACTTTGATCTGTGATAAAAGGAGTCACTGTCAGACAAGCTGCAGATTTGCTGTTGCCGTTTTAAAAAAGTAGATGCTCATCAAATGCAAAGCGATCTACATTATTCTTTTGGGGAAATCGTAAATTCCTGCTGTTATTGTGGCACCAAATTGTCCTATATTGTCCCTATTGTAAAAGATCTTTGAGGCCAGGGTCGCCTTTTGTTGGTGAAGAATTCTAAGATGAGTAATTGAAAATGCAGCCATTGCAATTGTTTGAAATGCCTCTATTTCGACATCAGTTGTTAGGGATTGATGGTCAGTTTACAGTCAGCACAACTACTGCGAACTGGCAATCTTACTCCATAGGGACAGAACATCTCTGCCAAATCAGCCGTAACTGCTCCATCACAACCCAACCAAAACCAATTCTCCTTTAGCAGCGGTTCAGTGTAAATATTGTCCCTAGTGTATTTAATATTCTTTAATTTAGAGGAAGTAAAGGGAGTAAATTAAGGGAAGGACATGGCAGGGCAGCTCAGCAGTGTGGAGTGCTCCTCCTGTGCTAAGTGGGAAGTCAGGGACACTTTCGGTGTCCAGGGCGAACACATGTGCAGGAAGTATCTCCAGCTGCAGCTACTCGAAATCCACGTTTGAGATCTGGAGCTGTGGCTGGAGTCACTGTGGAGCATCTGCGAGGCTGAGATCTACCTGGATAGCAAGTTTAACGAGGTGGTCACACTGCAGGTAAAGAGTGCACTGGCAGAAAGGGAATGGTTGACCGCCAGACAAAGTAAAATAACTAGGAAGGTAGTGCAGGAGTCCCCTGGGTCCATCTCCCTCTCCAACAGATTTTCTGTTTTGGATACTGCTGGGGGAGATGGTTTCTCAGGGGAATGCAGCAAGAGCCAAGTCGATGGCACTATGAGTGGCTCAGCTGCACAGGAGGGGAGGAAAAAGAGTGGGAGAGCAATAGTGATAGGGGATTCTATCGTAAGGGGAACAGATAGACATTTCTGTGGCCGCAGACGTGACTCCAGGATGGTATTTTGCCTCCCTGGTGCCAGGGTCAAGGATGTCACTGAGCGGCTGCAGGACATTCTGAAGGGGGAGGGTGAACAGCCAGAGGTTGTGGTCCATATCGGTACCAACGACATAGGTAGAAAGAGGGATGAGGTCCTGCAAGCAGAATATAGGGAGCTAGGAAATAAATTAAAAAGCAGGACTTCAAAGGTAGTAATCTCAGGATTACTCCCAGTGCCACATGCTAGCGAGAGCAGAAATAGGAGAATAGACCAGATGAATGCGTGGCTGCAGAGATGGTGTTGGAGGGAGGGATTTAAATTCCTGAGGCATTGGGACCGATTCTGGGGAAGGTGGGACCTGTACAAGCTGAACGGATTATACCTCGGCAGAACCGGGACCAATATTCTCGCAGGGGGGTTTGTCAGTGCTGTTGGGAAGGATTTAAACTAGTTTGTCAGGGGGCTGGGAACCTAAGTGTGGGCCCAGAATGGAGAGAAGCAAAGCTGGAAGTGTAAGTTAGAAAAGTAGTCAGCAAAACTAGTAGGGAGCAGAAACAAAGGCCAACAGTAAAGAGGGTCAAAGTGCAGAAAAATATTAAACAGGCAAAGTTGAAGGCACTTTATCTAAATGCACGTAGCATTCGCAACAAGGTGGATGAATTAATGGCACAAATAGAAGTAAATGGGTATGAAGTAATTGCCATTACAGAGACATGGTTGCAGGGTAAGCAAAGCTGGGAACTGAATGTTCCAGGGTACTCAACATTTAGGAAGGACAGACAAAAAGGAAAAGGAGGTGGCGTAGCGCTGTTAATAAGGGATGAGATCGGTACGGTAGAGATAAAAGATCTTGGCTCGGCAGATCGTGATGTAGAACTGGAATCAGTTTGGGTGGAGCTAAGAAACAGCAAAGGGTGGAAAACATTGGTGGGAGTTGTGTATAGGCCACCAAACAGTAGTGGTAATGTAGGGCACAGTATCAATCAAGTGCATGTAACAAGGGCAATACGGTAATCATGGGGGACTTTAATCTACATATTGACTGGGCAAATCAAATTACCATTAATGGTGTGGAGGACGAATTCATGGAATGCATGTGAGATGGTTTCCTGGCTCAGTATGTGGAGGAACCAACCAGGGAACAGGCTATTCTGGATCTGGTACTGTGTAATGTGAAAGAGCTAATCAGTAATCTTGTGGTAAAGGTGCCTTTAGGGACAAGTGACCATAATATGATTGAATTTTACATTAAGTTTGAGAGTGATGTAGTCCAATCGGAAACTAAGGTCTTCAATCTAAACAAAGGAAACTATAAGGGTATGAGGGACAAGTTGGCCATGGTAGATTGGGAGACTACACTAAATGGTATGAAGGTGGACATACAATGGCTAACATTAAAGGAAATAATGCATAATTTGCAACAAACATATATTCCTCTAGGGCATAAAAACCCAAAAGGAAAAGTGATCCAACCATGGCTAACAAAAGAAATTAAAGCCAGTATTAAGTCAAAGGAGGAAGCTTATAAAGTTGCCAAAAAAAGCGGTCAGCCTGAGGATTGGGATCTTTTTAGAAATCAGCAAAGGGGGACCAAGAAATTGATAAAGAAAGGGAAAATGGAATATGAGCACAAACTAGCGAAAAATATAAAAATGGATTGTAAAAGCTTCTATAGGTATGTGAAAAGGAAAAGACTGGCGAAGGTAAATGTAGGTCCATTACAGTCAGAGATGGGAGAATTTATAATGGGGAATGAGGAAATGGCCGAGAAATTAAATAAATACTTTGTTTCTGTCTTCATGGAGGAAGACACAATAAACCTCCCAGAAATACGAGAAAACCAAGGGTGTGGCGAGAATGAGGAACTTAAAGAAATTATTAGTAAAAAAACAGTACTAGCAAAATTAATGGGACTAAAAGTCAATAAATCCCAAGGACCGGATGACCTACATCCTAGGCTTTTGAAAGAGGTGGCCATTGGGATAGTGGATGCATTGGTTGTCATCTTCCAAAATGCTATAGATTCTGGAATGGTTCCTGCAGATTGGAGGATAGCAAATGTAACCCTGTTATTTCAGAAAGGAGGGAGAGAGAAAACGGGGAACTACAGACCTGTTAGCCTCACATCAGTAGTTGGAAAAATGTTGGAATCTATTATAAAGGATGCAGTAACTGGGCACTTAGAAACTAATAGTAAGATTGGGCAGAGTCAACATGGATTTATGAAAGGGAAATCCTGTTTAACAAACCTATTGGAGTTCTTTGAGGATGTAACTAGTGGAGTAGACAAAGGGGAACCGGTAGATGTGGTGTATTTGGATTTTCAGAAGGCCTTCGATAAGGTCCCACACAAAAGGTTGGTGAACAAAATTAGGGCACATGGAATTGGGGCTAATATACTAGCATGGATTGAGAATTGGTTAACAGACAGAAAACAAAGAGTAGGGATAAACGGGTCTTTTTCAGGATGGCAGGCTGTGACTAGTAGGGTACCGCAAAGATCGGGTCTTGGGCCCCAGCTATTCACAATCTATATCAATGATTTGGATGAGGGGACTAAATGTAACATTTCCAAATTTGCTGATGATACAAAGCTAGGTGGCAGTGTCAGTTGTGAAGAGGATGTGAAGAGGCTTCAAGGGGATCAGTGAATGGCTGAGAACATGGCAGATGGAATATAATGTGGGTAAATGTGAAGTTATCCACTTTGGTAGAAAAAACAGAAAGGCAGAGTATTTCCTAAATGGTGAAAGATTGGGGAATGCAGATGCTCAAAGGGACCTGGGTGTCCTTGTACATGAGTCACTGAAAGTGAATGTGCAGGTGCAGCAAGCCATTAGGAAGGCAAATGGTATGCTGGCCTTCATTACAAGAGGATTTGAGTACAGGAGTAAAGAAGTCTTACTCCAATTATATAGGGCCTTGGTGAAACCACACCTGGAGTACTGTGTACAATTTTGGTCTCCTTACCCAAGTCTACTTGCCATAGAGGGAGTGCAACGAAGGTTCACGAGATTGATTCCTGGGATGGCGGGACTGTCGTATGAGAAGAGATTGAGTAAACTAGGCCTGTATTCTCTTGAATTCAGAATAATGAGAGGGGATCTCATTGAAGCATACAAAATCATTACAGGGCTTGATAGGGTGGATGCTGGGAGAATGTTTCCCTTGGCTGGGGAGTCTAGAACCAGGGGCCACAGCCTCAGGATAAAGGGTAGGCCATTCAAGACTGAGATGAGAAGAAATTTCTTCACACAGAGGGTGGTGAATCTTTGGAATTCTCTACCCCAGAGGGCTGTGAAGGCTCAGTCATTGGGTATATTCAAAACAGAAGTCGATAGATTTCTGACTAGTAAGGGCATCAAGGGATATGGCGATAGGGCCGGTGAATGGAGTTGAGGCAGATCAGCCATGATCTTATTGAATGGCGGAGCAGGCTCGAAGGGCTGAATGGCCTACACCTGCTCCTATTTCTTATGTTCTTAGAAGTAATGATGTTACTCCTTATAATTATTTTAAGAATAGTTAGTTGACTTTATAGTGTAAGCAGCATGATTCCAAACGGCTATTGGTTTTGAACCGCACCATTTGTTAGAGTTTTAAATTCAAGAGTCACCATAATTGTTATTTCATCTTAGCCAAGCTTCTGATCAATTTTCTCTGGAGACTTTGCACCACCCCCCACCCCCGCAACATCACCAAAAAGAGCAGGCGGGATCTAGAAGCAGTACATGATTGTGCTGATGCTGGAGATCCTAAAGGATCATCTTGATCTCCAATTACAGCATCCCACACAAGTTCTGCAGACTGCACCTCTCCTTGAGTGATTTAGTTCTAGAGAGGTGTAGTCAGACGAGCGAGCATACTTCTACACGCCACCTGGTCCTGTCCCTAAATATAATCATTCTGGACAGCTGGCTGGGATACTACAAAGGCCATGACCAGTTGAAATAGTTTTTCTGTGTTCTGTATTTACCAGAGGAAATAATTTGTCTGCATCTACCCCAGTGACTCTCCCTTTATCATTTTAAAGACCTCAATTAGATCACCCCTCAACCATCTAAACTCAAGGGAATACAAGCCAAGTTTATATTGCCTGTCCTCGTGATTTAACCTTTTAAGCCCTGGTATCATTCCGGTGAATCTGCACTGCACGCCCACCAAGGCCAATATATTAATTCTGAGGTGTAGTGCCCAGAACTGAATGCAGTGCTCCAGATGGGGTCTGACCAAGGCTCTGTACAACTGGTGCATAACATCTTCCCCTTTGTAACCCAGCCCCCTTGAGATAAGGGCCAACATTCCATGAGCCTTTATGATTATTTTTTGTACCTGTGCACTAGGGTACATTTGTGTACATAGACATCCAAATCACTTTGCTGTTCCACAGTTCCTAATCTTTCACTATTAAGAATTTGTTTGGATTTGTTTTTTCTTGGTTCCATTGTGTACATCATTTGAGCTATGGGTTTATAACCTCCCCATATTGAACTCCATCACCCACAGTTTTGCCCACTCACTTAATCTGCCTATGTCCCTTTGTAACCTTACTGTGCCTCCTAAATTAGTGTAATCTGCCAACTTGGATATACAACATTCTTATTCCTTCATTCAAGTCATTGATATTTCTGATCTAGAGCTGAAGCCCCAGTACAGATCCCTGAGGTACACCACTTGTCACATCCCGCTAATCAGAGTACATTCCCTACCTCCCAACAAATTACCAAGCCAAATTAATGGAATAAAAATTAGGCGGGTTCTACAAATGGCAGGCGATGCGTTCTGCCAGATTACCGCCCAGGCTGTGCAGGTGAAAATTTCCCCCACTCATCCTGAAATGTGTAATATTACTATAATAGCATGTACAAACACATCGATAGGCTCAGTGATTTTAAGCTAACTCACTGGGCGCGAAACCCACGGGATCGAGTGGAACGCTGGTTTTACACCCTGTCCAATATTACACTCCATTCACTTCAATGGAGAGTAGAATCGGATGGGATATAAAACCAATGTTCCACCCGATCCCATCAGTTTCCCAGCAGATAGGTTAGGTTAACATTTCCCCCATTGACTCAGTGTATGCTCCTGCAAATACCACTTAAACAAAACTACAACGATATTATCTAAACCACTGTAAAAATTCTGAAAAAAAATACTCGAATAAATCTTTAAAACCTGCAGATGTATTTAGGTGACAAAATAAACAGAAATGTTACGCAGAAAATAATAAAAATTGTGTACCTCATTTGAGCTATGGGTTTATAATTTCATTCAGAACGGTCATCACTGTAGTTTGAAAATAATCTCCGCATGTGTTGAAAACTAATTTTTTGCGATTGTCAGAAGGTTAATTATACCACAGGAGTTCCAATATTTTGATAAGACCGGCAAAATCCGATTGATTTCGGTGCTTTCATTAGGAAGGAGCTAGCCCGTGGCAGCTTTGGTCCAGTGATTGGATAATTTTTTCCTGATTGCAGAAGCTAGCTGTGGCGAGGCTACACATTCTCGCAGGTTCGTCTTACCCTATGAGAGCCAGACGCAGAGAACCAGTTTATAGGAAATCTGCTGCAGATCGGCTGGCAATTATCATTTAAGAAGACACCTGCACATCGGTTTTGATTTGTATTTTTGCCCAGGGTTTTTGTGTTGTGTGTAAACTCCATTCTGAAAAGGCATTTCTTTCCTGCTGTTACTTTGCAGACTGACATTTAAACGCCGCGTATTTGAGCCGTTTTGTGTAAAGCCCAGCTCGCAGCATTTATCTGTCATTCCAAACTAGCAGAAAAGAAAGAGGTGTGGAAACACATTAAGCACTTGTACTCAATAACAAATCCGACATAATGTGGTAAGAGTTCATGCGAAGTGTGAATTAATTAGTGTGGAACTCGCTTTTGTCATCCTCATTTTCAATTATATTAACGAGGTTACAAATGAAAACAGCTGGAATGAAAACTAAAAGGACGAGGGAGTTGCCAAAAAAGCATTGGAAAATAACATATTAAGCAAACAAAATTGATGAAATAAAACCGAGGACCAAAAATCTGGGTCCCCCATTACTCCAGCAAGGGTGAGGGCTGCAAATTTACAATAGCCTGGGCTTTTGTGAAGAGTACAATTTCAGACTTTGGGTATTTGTACCTATTTTCCTATTATGCACTGTCAAATGGCTGGCCAAGAGAGGTGTGTCACAGAAAGGGTTAACTCTGTTTCTCTCTTACAGATGCTGCCTGACCTGCTGAGTATTTCCAGCATTTTTTTTGTTTATATTTCAGATTTCCAGCATCCACAGTATTTTGCCTTTTGGATATTGTCAGTCTAGTTCCTAGTCAACATAAAACTGAATAATTCAGCACAATTTGGCGTTCTAGACCAGAGAAGTTACAGGATGACTGGTATGGGAAATAGAAACATCACATTCATGCAGTAAGGGGTGGTTCCACTGCTCCTTTGTAATTTGTGTACTGTCTCCACATATAACGTGTATATACCCGTATAGGTATTTAAATCATGTAACATAAACAAACTCTGTTACCAGGCTATATGTGCTTTTGAAATCTGTAATAAAATAAAACAAAAATCTGATAAAAAATAAAAAGGGATACACTGTTAGCAATAAAAACAAATTATTGCTGCAAAGCCAATTCACAGCATTCTTTTGAAGCAATGATTTGTAAGAGTCGATGGCTAAAATGCATATACTTGAGATTCTGTCACATCTCAGCATATAATACCTTTAGGACAATACTGACATTGAGAATCAAATCAAATGCTGAATCTCTGGAGGAAGAAAGTTGTATTAGTCATTCTACTTTGCTTCATTTCAGAGACAGCTGTCAACCTATGTGTGCATGTCTCTGTAATTGAGACAAGTACCTGCCCTCATATCTTACCACCACACACAAAATTTACCAACATTTTAGACATAGCCTGAACTGAAGTCACTTTCTTTATTTTTGCACTGAAGTTTCATTCGTGTGAAAATAAGAAACTTTTAGGCTTCAAATGCAATTTTGAAGTTAAATGGTGACTGTCATGGAGAACATGCCACGCCGCTGCAAAATGACAGCTGCGGAAAGTGAGATCAACAACAACCTATATTTATATAGCGCTTTTCACACGGAGAAACACCATCTTACAGCATTTTATAGAATGGTGGACACCAGGAAGGAAAGAAATAGGGAGATAAAAATGATTGGCGGAGCAAATGCATGATCAAAGAGAAGAGTTTTAAGAAGGCAGGGAATGTGTTGGAAAAGATTAAGGAATCTTGGCAGGAGGTTCCTCAGGGCAGATTTATAGTGGCTGAAAGAATAGCTGCCAATGAAGAGAATGGAATGAGAAGTAGACTTTAAGGAGTGTGCAGGCATGAACAGGTGGAGGAGATTCCAGAGATAGGGTGAGGCAATGCAGGGATTTGAATGTGAAGATGAGGCTCCACTGGCACACCTGAAGCCAACAGATTGAATTTGGGAATGGAAACCTAGCTTCAGGGTTTTGGATGGGTTGGAATTCATGTAGGGTGGAGCTTCAGAAGGGTAAAGGAAAGGAAGGGACTTGCATTATATAGTGCCTTTCATGTCCTCAGGATGTCCCAAAGCACTTCACAACCAATTAAGTACTTTTGAAGTACTTGTACTATTGTAATTGGCGGCAGCCTTGCTCCTCTTTGAATACTGCCATGGGATCTTTCATGTCCACTTTGAGAGGGCAGACAGGGCTTCGGTTTAATATCTCATCTGAACTATGGCACCTCTGACAATGTGCACTTTATCAGTATTGCACTAGCATGTGATTCTGTGCTCAAGTCTCTGTTGCGGAGCTTAAGCTCATGACCTGTGACTCAGAGGAACTAGGGTGAGGGGTTTCTGGTGGGGATTGAGCAGGTTGAATTCAGTTGATTTGATGTTAAACTACAACAAGTTATGTTTCATCCACAACTTCATGTCAAACAAGCACTCTGACACCATAGCTTGCTAGGCAATCAGTCAGAATCATAGAATGGTTACAGCACAGAAGGAGGCCATTTGGCCCATCGAGCCTGTACCGGCTCTCTGCAAGAGCACTTCAGCTAGTCCCACTCCCCCGCCCTTTCCCCGTAGCCCTGCAAATTTTTTCCCTTCAGTAACTTATCCAATTCCCTTGTGAAAGCCACGATTGAATCTGCCTCCACCACCCTTTCAGGCAGTGCATTCCAGATCCTAACTACTCGCTGTGTAAAAAAGATTTTTCCTCATGTCGCCTTTGGTTTTTCTGCCAATCACCTCAAATCTGTGTCCTCTAGTTCTCGACCCTTCCGCCAATGGGAACAGTTTCTCTCTATCTACTCTGTCCAGACCCCTCATGATTTTGAACACCTCTAGCAAATCTCCTCTCAACCTTATCTGCCCTAAGGAGTACAACCTCAGCTTCTCCAGTCTATCCATGTAACTGAAGTCCCTCATCTCTGGAACCATTATTGTAAATCTTTTCTGCACCCTCTCTAAGGCCTTCATGTCCTTCCTGAAGTGTGGTGCCCAGAAGTGGACACAATAATCCAGTTGAGGCCGAACCAGTGTTTTATAAAGGTTCATCATAACTTCCTTGCTTTTGTGCTCTACGCCTCTATTTATAAAACCCAGGATCCCATATGCTTTTTTAACCGCTTTCTCAACCTGCCCTGCCATCTTCAATGATTTGTGCACAAATACCCCTAGGTCTCTCTGTTCCTGCACCCTCGTTAGGATTGTACTCTTTAGTTTATATTGCCTCTCCTCGTTCTTCCTACCAAAATGTATCAATTTACACTTTTCTGCATTACATTTCAACTGCTACGTGTCCGTCCATTCCACCAACCTGTCTATGTCCTCTTGAAGTCTATCACTATCCTCCTCACTGTTCACTTTACTCCCAAGTTTTGTGTCATCTGCAAATTTTGAAATTGTATCCTGTACACCCACGTCCAAGTCATGAATATATATCAAGAAAAGTTGTGGAATCAAAAGTGCTGGATAAGAGGTAAAACTGGATATTGTCAGAACACAAATGAATGCTGACTCCATTTCAATGAGGAGCAACATATAGAATAGTAGCAGTCAGAGATGGAACCTTGGGGTACACCAGAGATGGCCATTCATGATAATTTATGTACAGGAGGAGAGGTCATTGCAGGAAATGTGCTGGAAAACCTAGGACGAATGTGGATGGAACCACGAGAGGTAGTGAATTATGGTGGGGTGGGGTGCCTGATGTGGAAAACCGAATCAAAGAGCAGAGAGAGAACAAGGGGGAATCAACGTTGGCAGTGGAGAAATAAAGCAGGTCACAGTTACACAGCATGCCATTAATGACATACAATAGCAAAATGCTGCGGATGCGGGAAATCTGGAATAACAACACAAAATGCTGGAAACACTCAGCAGGCGAGGCAGCATCCGTGGAGAGAGAAACAGAGTTAATGTTTCAGGTTGGAGACCCTTCTTCAGAACTGGTAAAAGTTGGAGATGTGACAGATTTTAAGCAGGTTATTCGTTGCTCACGATGCGGTCTCCTCTACATTGGGGAGACCAAACGCAGATTGGGTAACCGCTTTGCGGAACACCTCCGTTCAGTCCGTAAGGGGTGACCCCGAGCTTCCGGTCGCCTGTCACTTTAATTCTCCGCTCCACTCCCACTCTGACCTCTCTGTCCTCGGCCTCTTACACTGTTCCAATGAAGCTCAACGTAAGCTCGAGGAACAGCACCTCATCTTTCGATTAGGTACTTTATAGCCTTCTGGACTCAACATTGAGTTCAACAATTTCAGACTGTAACCCCCCCATTTTTTCAGGCGGCAGCTGTTTATGATTCTGTCATCCCCATTTGCAACATTTAACCACTCCTGCCTTGCATTCTAGCACAGATTGTCCCTTAAGTTCCTTCCTCCCCTCCCCCCCCCCTTTCCCTGCCTCTGCACCTGCTTAAAATCTGTTACATCTCCAACTTTTTCCAGTTCTGAAGAAGGGTCTCCGACCTGAAATGTTAACTCTGTTTCTCTCTCCACGGATGCTGCCTAGCCTGCTGAGTGTTTCCAGCATTTTCTGTTGTTATGCCATTAATGACTTTGGCCAGGGCACTCTTAGTTCTGTGGGTGGAACAGAAATTGGATCAAAGGGATTCGAAGAGGCAGAATTGCACCTGGATTTGGGTGGCAATGGCAAGCTCCAGAACCTTAGACTTGAAAGGGAGGATGGAGAGGGCTTGGCAATTAGCACGACACAACAGAGTTCAGGATAGGCTTTTTAAGTCCTGTCCTATTTGACCATGAGCTGAGCTTCCGACATTATATTTTCTCCATCACCAAGATCTCCTACTTCCACCTCCATAACATCACCTGTCGCCACCCCTGCCTCAGCTCATCTTCTGCTGAAAACCTCATCCATGCCTTTGTTACCTCTAGACTCGACTAATCCAATGCTGTCCTAGCCAGCCTCCCACTTTGCACCCGACGTAAACTTGAGTTCACTCAAAACGCTGCTGCCCGTATCCTAATTTGAACCAAGTTCCGTTTACCCATCCCCCCTGTGCTCGCTGACCTACATTGGCACCAAGTCCGGTAATGCCTCGATTTTAAAATTCTCATCCTTGTTTTCAAATCCCTCCATGGCCTCATCTCTCCCTATCTCTGTAACCTCCTCCAGCCCCACAACCTTCTGAGATTTCTGTGCTTCTCCAATTCTGGTCTCTTGCGCATCCCAATTTTCATCGCTCTACCATTGGCGGCCGTGCCTCCAGCTGCCTAGGCCATAAGCTCTGGAATTCCCTCCCTAAATGTCCCTGCCTCTCTACCTCTCCCCCTCCTTTAAGATGCTCCTTAAAGTCTACCTCTTTGACCAAGCTTTTGATCACCCATCCTAATATCTCCTTATGTAGCTCGGTGTCAAATTTTGTTTGATAACGCTCCTGTGATGTGCCTTGGGATATTTTTACAATGTTAAAGGTGCAATATAAATACAAGTTCTTGTTGCTCTTGTTGTTGTAGGATGATCCAATGTAGCAGCATGAGTCAGCACTTTCAGGAGGCTAGAGCAGAAAACTTAAGTCCATTGCCATTGCACTGTGACTGTGGACTATACATGTAATCTATTCTTAATATCTTCCTGAAGCATTTGAGCATATAGAAATATCATGCTGTTTGGCTGAGTTTATGCCAAATGGCCCATGGCCACCTGCGTTTGATTCCACAAAACCACTTAATGTTTTTCAGTGGTTGCATTCCCAAACCTTTTCTCAGCAAATCTAATAGTAAGACAAATATAAAAGCTAACAAGTCTACATATCAGGCTAGGATGATGCCATCAAGCTCCCATTATGTGCAGATTGTAGTCCCACTTGTTTATCTACATCTAGTATAGCTTGAGGAAGCTGTATTTCTGTTTACAAAAAAAACATTCAGCTAATTGTTATTTTAAGAAGAACTTAGAGGTAATGAGGCATTATTTGTTCTCTTTCCTTTCAGTGCTCAGGTCTTCTGGCTGAATACAAATTTATTGTGTTTTCTCTGCAGGTCTTAGGGAATATATTAATGGTCTGGCTGAGTTATTAGCAGATGGAATGCGTAAACTTCTGAGGATAACGGGGTAGAAATGTTATCTTCCTTTGTCGTAACAGGAGGATCTGCAGAGAAAGCCACCAGCACCAAACAAGAGGTGTGTTCAAAATGGAAGATGCAGAGAGGGACGAAGGGAGCATTTGTAAACCTGATGGTGCCTGGTCAGAAGACAGAGAAATGCATCACAGGCTTATGACTTTCTGTACTTATCACTGTAAATTTAAATTCTAAATAATCAAAACACTGGCAAAGCCACTCGACAATCTGGAGTAAAATAATGGATACCTTCAAAACAGATTGTAAATAACTCATAGATGTACAAGTACTCTGAAATCTGTATTTCAGCTCATGGCAGCTGTGCTCTGACACTTTAAAAAAAACCTCAAAACTCCCAACAGATTACTTCCCTTCTATTCAGAGGGTATTCTGCAACAATTTACATCAAAATATATTCCATAGAGTTGTACAGATTTTTGCAACTGAAATAAACAGGATATACAATTCAAATGAATCCTGAGATTGTTCATGGTTAGGAAGCATCCGAGAGCACTGGCATCCGTTCAGTTGTTGCCTGCAGTCTCTATCAAATTTCCATAAATCTTGTGGTTCATTTGCATGCCAATCTTGGAACTGTAATCCTCTCGTAACAATCAGGATAGCACGCTCCTCTGTCTCTTTGCTGAATGCTTCATTGTTAAAGCCTTCTCACGAGTTTCCAGGGAGCAGGAGAGGTGATCTCAGTAATTGGAATGGTCCGTGACAACAATTTGTAATCTATTCATTAATTATGACGCCTAATGTACAGAAAATGACATCGTTGTGCACAGAGATTTTGGTTGACTTGCCAGTGCTAATTGTTCCTTCGGGAAATGGCAACCAGGGACTTGAGGACAGGCATGGCACAGAAACTCGCTACGGCACCCTGTTTTTCAGTTCTTTCACAGTTTGCATCTAATTAGCCTAACTGTTCTACACAGTCACTGAGACCAGCTCCAGGTCATCCGGCAGAATTAAACACTAGCACTTTGTACATTTCAAATGGGGTAAAAAAAGCAATATTAAGAAAGACATGCACTGACTTTTATATCTATGGGGTACAGTTGTGTAGTGGTTATGTTAATGGGCTAGTATTCCAGAGAATTTGAATTCAAATCTCACCATGGCAGTTTCAGCATTTGAATTTTTTTTTAAATCTGAAAATAAAAAGCTGCTATTAGTAAAAGTGGCCATGAAGCTATCGGATTATTGTAAAAAAAAAAAATAACCGGCTCACTAATGTCCTTTAGGGAAGGAAACCTGCCACCTTTACCCAGCCTGGCCTGTATGTAACTCCAGTCCTACACCAATGTGGTTGACTCTTAATTGCCCTCTGAAGTGGCCTGGCAAGCCACTCAGTTGTATCAAACCACTACATTTCAGCGGTTCAAGGAGAAGATTCACCACCACCTTCTCAAGGGCAAGTAGGGATGGGCAATAAATGCTGGCCTTGCCAGTGATGCACACATCGCGAGAATTAATTTTTAAAAATTTTGTCAGCAAGCTGGAGTTTCATCTGATCAAAAGCAAAATGATTATTGTAAAAGAATCAGGATAGTTTATTAGGGCCAAATAAACTACAGAAAAAGCTGACCGGACTTAGTAACCTTCTTTAGGAGAAACTAAAGCACTGAAATCAGTTTTTTTTACTAAATCTCTTTTTTTCCATTTACCCTATGGTCCTTTCTCAGTTGTCTTATTATTATGGTAAAGGGTTTCTATTACTGTACACAGGTCTCCTGCAAAATCATTAAATCCATTAAGAGTAATATTACATTATTAAGATGGTTTCTGGTTTGAATGAATCCCATCCACAATGATACAACTTTGATCCCCATTTACACCATCTACAGCTTAATCAGGAAAAGCAAGGCTAGCTTAAGCATCCCGAAAATCCTGCTGTCACAAGGCGCCCTGATATATATTATATCTTGTGCATATACATTTTATCTAATTAAAAATAGGAACATAGGTACAGAATCCCTCGAGCCTGTTCTACCATTCATTTAAATCATAAGGACTTTAAAATGATAAAGAAATTCAATAGGGTAGATACAGAGAAACTATTTCCTCTGGTAGGATAATCCTGAACAAGGGAGCTTGATCTTAAAATTAGAGCTAGCCCATTTAGGAGTCCCAGATGTCAAGCCACTTAATTGATGGTATATAAAGCCATTCAGTTAGTTTATGATTAATTTTCTTTAGGAATCTGAAAAGAGATCACAACCTTTTTCATATAATAATGGAAAGTACAATCCTTCACAGGAGCATTATCAAACAAAATTTGACACTGAGCCACATATGGAGATATTAGGGTAGATGACCAAAAGCTTGGTCAAAGAGGTAGGTTTGAGGAGCATCTTAAAGGAGAAAAATTAAAATCGGGGAAGCTCAAGAGGCCAGAATTGGAGGAGCGCAGATATCTCAAAGGGTTGTAGGGCTGGAGAAGGTTACAGAGATAGGGAGGGGCGAGGCCACAGAGGAATTTGAAAACAAGGATGAAAATTTTAAAATCGAGGTGTTGCTTAACCGGAAGCCATGTCCAAAAGTGAATGCAGTACCTCAGAGGAGGTCTGTCCAAGGCTCTGTACAACTGAAGCATCACTTCCTCACTTTTGTATTCTAACCTCCTTGAAATAAGGACCAACTTTCCATTAGCCTTTTTGAGTATAGGAACCATGGACAACCATCCACTTCACCAACCTAGGGGATCTGAGGTCAACTGAAACATCCCTATAGCCATCCCTCTTGGGATCAGCTACCTCAGCAAAAGCTGGAGATCAGACTCAGGATTTTCCTAATCTGTCTGGCTCAGCTACTCACTACTGGAAGCTACTGAGACATTAGAGAAATTCACATTATTCATGTTTGACCATTTGCTTTTCTTGGCATAATATTTCTATGCTCTTAGAGGCTCTGGAATTATAATGGAATTAGTATCTGATCTTATCCTTGTGATACTCAATGTGATTTCTTATCAGATATTTATTCAGCTTTTTCAAAACGTTATTAAGAACTGTCATATGAACTGCATTTCCTGGGAGTCTATTCCCCACACTCACTAATCCGGGAGGGGAGGGGTTGTTTCCTGGATCATGTCCCCTTTTAATCTCCTTTTCTGCACTAAGTTCATTTTTGTGATTCTCTCTTCATAACTTAGAACCTTTATTTAGTTCCTTCCTGATGTGTAACACATCAGTATTTCACCAAGTACAATTTACCTTGGTACTCCTAGTTTCCACTGGAGAGACTGTGGGAGATGTCCCAACATGAAAGCTTTTCTGATCAGAGATTACCTTTGTGACCTCTCAGTAATAGGATGTGAATTGCAACCAAACCTAGTGGACTGTATCCTGGGTTACTTCCAGACTGTGTCTGGGGATAACACATAGAGAAGCTACTTCAGGGCATACATATTATCACAAGGCAATGCATGTCATCACTGTGACAGAGGACACGTTACTGATATGTTTGTCTCTCCTTTATAGAGTTCCAGATATGGAATAGATCACTCAACCTCTTTATTTTTGGCCATACTGAGACATAAAATCTGATTATCACAATCCACTTATGAGAAAAGACATAAAATATTTGATTAAATCTGTCAAACATAATCCAACCTAGCTATTTCCAAGGCACTGATCCCCTTGAGTTTAGTCAGTGGCTGTTTCTGTGTCCTTCTGTTTCTAAGTCCTATAGGCCTAATCTTCATGTCTTTGCATCAAGGTCAGACAGCAAGGAAGCTAGATTTGAAGCTGTTCACTGCTATCATAACATAAATATCATCCCATGTGTTCTATATTGTATTTTGTTTCATACTACTCTGCTTATTTCTATTGATAGATACACAATAAAAAGACTCAAAATAGAGTAGATCTAATTATAATCGCTTTTGTTGCCTCTTTACATACTTTTCATAATCTCTACTGCTGTCAAGTTGCTGTCTTAATCTTTGTTAGGTTCTTGATAAAACTTTGCTATGAAATAGAAGTGTCTCAATAGACTAGCAGAAAGCTTGCTGAGCAAGATTAACCAGGTCAGACTGACTTCCACAAAAGTAAAGGACAGAATTTAAAGAAAAAAAACTGCCTTCTATTCACTAATTTCTATTTGCCTTGTATTAGAAACTAAATTTGTGGAGAGTCTGAAGTGCTTGCTGGTCTCAGTCTTTATTATATCTCTTTCCTACAAATCAAATTGCCTTGTATAAAGCTGTTTTAAAAGTAATGAATCCCAGGTGATAGAGTGTATGAAAAGAATTGAATGCAGTGGCTGAGATCTGCAGATTATATTGATTCTGTGTTCCAAACGTCTCCCTGACTGACTGCCACCCAAATTATCACAATCTACAGCTTGAAAGCTTAGTTCTTCAAAGATGTGACTGAGGTCTTAAACACACTTCTTATGTAATAACCAGCTTAGTGTAACAATAAAAGTCTAACGTTTAAATTGTAAGGAAATTGCATTAAAGCCAAGTAAAAATGCAATTTAATTTAACATTGTCTTTTTCAATTTGCTGGTATCTTACGTGTTTTATTGTCAATAATAGATGCTAGAAATTTAGTTAGAGAAACAAAACCTTGACAAAGACTGGGAATAGCTATCCATTTTCACAGCTCTCTTTGGAAAAAAAACTGTTCCGTTATTTTTAGAATGTTTCTTACCACCCTTCTGTATATATAAAATGTGGATGGTTTCTTACATTTATTTAGTATTTTATCATATCCTCAGTGCAGTTGATATTGTTATATAGGCAAATACAGCAACCAATCAGTGCACCGTGAAGTCCCACTAGCAGCAGATGGAAAGATTGACAAAATAATCTGTTCTTTGGTGCTTTTGGACCCGGAGGGCTGGAACACCGCTTTCAGTGTGGATATGCAACATTCCAAGAGAAGTTAAACCCCTGCAGGACCAAACAATTCAATTTCCTTCAAAGAGCTATCTTTTCCTCAGCTTGCATATTTTAGCAACAAATAAAATTGACCGAGTGAATAGCTCTTGTCATAGCTTTGTGCAGCTCTCAGGTATTCCGGCCTTGTCACAACTGAGGAGGGTGAATTGAGCATTTAACTCCAAGTCAGATCTGCACCTGAATTGGCACCAGCTTGGCATTTGAGGGTAAGATTCTGCTCCCATGCACTGGCGGAACAGATGCCTACTAGGCCCAGAGGGCATAAAACTGGAGGCAGATGACTTGTGCCCAATATGTTCTTTGAACGCATTGCTTGATATTTTCTGACTGGGCCGCGCTGGGAGAGCAGGAGCCTTATGCTGTTCCAGGGGGCGAGCCACATTAAGCCGTTAAAAATTATTTAAGTGAGGGTGCAGCATCCTCAGTGGTTTGGTCCACTAGAGCAAGGTGTAAACAAATGCACAGCAACCAGGTGTGACCTCCTGTTCCTCTTAAATGGTGTTTCTTTAGGTTTGGTGAGCTTATTTTTTAAAAACATTTTCATTTGCTTTTGTTGCATTTATTTAGGTGCTTTTGTGTAGACTTTTCAGTTTAATTTAGTCTCTTATGCTCTACTATTTCTCCTTTCACCAACTACCAGTCAGAGGAGTTTGCAGCAACCCCTGTAGGTAGGATGGGTATTGACGTAAGAAAACTACTAGGCACTTGGTCTAAGCGTTAAACAAAGCTTTAATCAACTGTTTTTCAACATGGAGATCTAGTCGTGTCCTTCACTAGTTCCTGTTGAGGAATGTCCTAAGCAAGCTGGGCCCATGCCCGAGTATTTATACTCTCCCTGGACAGCGCCACCAGCAGGCCGCCCAGTATTACTTCATACATGAATGACAAGATTCATGTCAGGTATTCCCTCTGGAATTTCTCTTGCCTTCTGGGAGCTCGAGGACAAGAATCATTTTCAGAGTTTCTATCTGCCTTTACCTGATCCATGTGACAGAGAACCACTGTCACACATGTTAGCTGTTCCATGGACTCCGCCTGAGGTCCTTGGGCATATCAGAAGAGACTAATGAGGGAGACCTTTTTCCTGGTCAAGACTGTGTCTTTAATTGTTCCAGCTTGTTACACCAGCAGAAAAATAGGCTTTGGAGATTGAAGGAGAGCATGCACAGTGGTAAACTCTACACAACCCACACAGCAACCTGGGTGTCAGTAAGTGACTGTGGATCATTCTACTAGGTTGTTTCACAATGAGTTGAAGTTTTATGGTCTTGGAAGATGAGACTGTGGCAAGGTTTTCAGTTGTTTGTTGTACCTTGAAAGTGTGCCCCACTGAGATATGATGTGTATGAGATGCAACGAGCAAGCTGTAAGGTTGTGTCAGGGCTTGATATAAATAATGGGAGGAACAAGTAACACTTCACAGCAGTCAATCTAAGGGCCATCCACTAGATACATGATACTGTTGGATACTGTTTGCTTGTCAGATTCCTTTGAGTATGTCCTCTCCTCCTACACAGTTCCCAGCTCCTACAGGTAACATGGACAACATTGAGCCTGCTTACCACCTGCTGCCAAGAATGGTACATTGCTGTCCTCTGGGGACAGGTGCCTAATTGGGCAACACTCTTCGCACCCTCTCATGTAGCTGCATGTCTATTAAGCCATCCATCAAACAGAGAGTTGGTGCTGTACCTCTTTGGCAATTGCCCACAAATCAGTTTAGTCTCTTCATGTCTGTCTCAATCTCACCCGCACCCAGCCCCCCCCCCCCCCAAACCCCACCCCCCACCACCCCCGACCCTCCCCTTTGGTCAAGATTCTAAAACTGATCTTGAAGTTTGGTACAGGATGAAACAAATAATAGCCCCCATTTGCAGTCACTTATCTTAAAACATTCAGATTCCTTTCATTTGGTCCTCTTGGCCAGATTTTTCTTAGGCTGGCTCCTTGCACAAGGCCAAAGCTGCATTGGCAGCTATGAATCTTTATTTAAATAAGCTGAAGTGAAGGATTGTGGACAGTCAATTCCTCACTCCACTGGTTCACTTTGCTCCAGCAATATGGTGGGAAAATCGCTATCTGGCCTGTAGCAGAAATTCAGCTCTTTAATGTCATGTGACAGATTACCCCCCAGAGGGTAAGGTAGTCTCGCTCAGCTTTGGCATAACACTGACTGTGGTATTATTGCAAATCATGCAAAGCCAGCTTTGTAACTTAAAAGCCTAAAAAGCTCAGGCTGTTCGATGGAGTGTGCTTAAATTTAAATAGGACAATCAGCACCTTACCAATAATTTAAAAAGCTTCATCACAATTTAAATGCTGATTTAATAATGCATCTGCAGAGCTCTGCTTTTCTCTAATTTTGAGAGTAGAGTAGATCAGGAAGGTGTCGCTTCATATTACTCTCAAAAGTAATAAATAAAGCATAATTGTCCCAAAAGTAAGTTTATACTTCAAGGCTAGGAGAGAACAAGCTCCCTTTTTAAAACCCAAAATAACGCTGAAAATGTGTGCATGCTGTTATGATAAAGTGTAACAATGGCAAAGTGCTACATTTTGTTTCATTCTCTGAGAACTATTTCACCTTACAGTATGTGCACTGGTTACTGTGTTGCAGAGTATAACTGCAATTGTTGTGTAAGTTTGATCATAGTATCGTAAGGTTTGGATTAGTTATGGAGAAGGACAAGGGGCAATCTAGAATAAATGTACTTCACTGGAGCAGGGCTAATTTCAGCGAATTGAGGAGGGATCTGGCCCAGTTAAATTGGAGTTCGACTGGCAGACAGAAAAGTAATGGACTGGCAGGCAGAAATGTAATGGAGCAATGGGCGTCCTTTAAAGAGGAGATGGTTCGGGTACAGTCTAGGTACATTCCCACAAGAGGGAAAGGGAGGGCAACCAAAGCCAGGGCAGGATGATGAAGGAGTTAGAGAGTAGGATGAAGCAGAAAAAGGGGGCGTATGACAGATGCCAGCTTAATAATACAAGGGAGAATCAGGCTGAATATAAAAAGTACAGAGGTGAAGTGAAAAAAGAAGTAAGAGGGGCAAAGAGACAGTACGAGAATAGATTGGCGGCTAACATAAAAGGGAATCCAAAGGTGTTCTATAAGCATATTAACACTAAAAGGGTTGTCAGAGGAGTGGTGAGGCCGATTAGGGACCAACATGGAGATCTGTTGGTGGAGGCCGAAGGCATGGCTGAGGTACTAAATGAGTACGTTGCATCGGTGTTTACCAAGGAAGAGAACCAAAGAAGTGGGACACTGGATGAGATAAAAATAGATAAAGAGGAGGCACTTGAAAGGTTGGCAGTACTTAAAGTAGATAAGTCACCCGATCCTGATGGGATGCAACCTAGGCTGCTGAGTGAAGTAAGGGTAGAAATTGCGAAGGTGCTGGCCACAATCTTCCAATCTTCCATATATATAGGGATCGTGCCAAAGGACCGGAGAATTGCAAACGTTACACCCTTGCTCAAAAAAAGGGAGAAGGATAAACCTGGCAATTACAGGCCAGTCAGTTTAACATCGGTGGTGGGGATGCTTTTAGAAACAACAATCCATGAGAAAATTAACAGCCACTTGGACAAGCATGGACTAATAAAGGAGAGCCAGCTCGGATTTGGTAAGAGCAAATTGAGTTTGACTAACTTGATTGAGTTTTTTGATGAGGTAACAGAGAGGGTGGTTGAGGGCAGTGCAGTTGATGTTGTTTATATGGACTTTCAAAAGACGTTTGATAAAGTAACACATATAAGGCTTGTCAGCAAAATTGAAGCCCAGTAGCAGCATGGACACAAAATTGGCTAAGGGATAGAAAACAGAGTTGTGGTGAATGGCTGTTTTTTGGACTGGAGGGAAGTATACAGTGGCGTTCCCCAAGGTTCAGTACTCGGACCACTGCTTTTTTTGATATACATTGATGACTTGGACTTGCGGGTACAGGGCACAATTTTGAAATTTGCAGATGACACGAAAGTTGGAAGTGCAGTAAAGAGTGAGGAAGATAATAATAGACTTCAAGAAGACATAGATGGGCTGATGAAATGGGCAGACACATGGCAGATGAAATTCAATGCAGAGAAGTGTGAGTTGATACATTTTAGTAGGAAGAATGAGGAGAGACATTATATACTAAATAGTACAATTTTAAAGGGGGTGCAAGAACAGAGAGACCTGGGGTGCTTGTGCACAAATCTTTGAAGGTCGCAGGACAGGTTAAAAAAGCAGTTAATAAAGCATATGGGTTCCTGGGCTTTATAAATAGAAGTGAGAAGTCGCACAACACCAGGTTATAGTCCAACAGTTTTATTTGAAATCACAAGCTTTCGGAGCGGCTGCTCCTTCGTCAGGTGAAGTAAAGGAATACAAATCGACAATATTATAAATAGAGGCATAGAGTACAAAAGCCAGGATGTTATGCTAAACCTACATAAAACATAAGTTTGGCCCCAGCTGGAGTATTGTGTTCTATTCTGGACACCAACACTTTAGGAAGAACGTGAAGGCTTTGGAGAGTGTACAAAAGAGATTTACTAGAATGATTCCAGGGATGAGGGATTACAGTTACGTGGATAGACTAGAGAAGCTGAGGTTGTTCTCCTTGGAGCAGAGAAGGCTAAGAGGAGATTTGATAAAGGTGTTTAAAATCACGAAGGATTTAGATAGAGTAAATAAAGAGAAACTGTTTCCAATGGCTGAAGGGCTGATAATGAGAGGGCACAGATTTAAGGTGATTGGCAAAAGAACTAGAGGCGACATGAGGAAAAACCTTTTTATGCAACGAGTAGTTAGGATTTGAAATGCACTGCCTGATAGGGTGGTGGATACAGATTCAATAGTAACCTTCAAAATGGAATTGGATAAATACTCGAAGGAGAAAAAATTGCAGGGATATGGGGAAAGTGCGGGGGAGTGGGACTAACTGGATTGCTCTTCGAAAGAGCCGGTGCAGATTCAATGGGCCGAATGGCCTCTTCTGTGCTGTACTATTCTATGATTCTAAGTTCATCAGCTTGTAGTAAAAGTTCTTATGTAATTAAATCATTGCATCAAATTTGTATTACAAGAAAATAAAACTATAGGATAAACAGCAATGCATGTAAAGACTTTCACTGCAAACGTTGGCTGGCTTAATCGAGAATAAGAATTAGGTGCAGAATATTATGTTGCTATTTTTCACTATTTTCTGCTTGCTTCCCTTTATACTCTTTTAAGCCTCCTTTGCAGAAAATCTTCATCAAATTGAGCAGGTGTAGCAGAACTATGAACCCCACCCCCATTATTCCTTGCCAACCATTCGGTATTTATTTTCTTTCACTTCCATTAAGAATTAGGTTCAACTTAGAAAATAATCACAGCAAGGGCAAGTGTATCACAGGGCCTTCCTTAACACAGTTAAAAGCCATTTTGCATGCCTATCTGTGTGAAATGTGTTGGTGTAATCTAATGCGAGGATGACTATAAAACAAATGTAGTGACCTTCATTGAAAAATAACTTAACAGATGTGTTATAAATGTAATTGTTTAAGTGATTTAGCTATATATCCCCAACAGGCGTCCTTGTGAACTGCTGCCAAATTCACCTTGTAACTCTGAGAGCTAGCAAATTCAATAACGACTTATGTTTTCTCAAAATGTCATTAAAGTTGCCAAGAATGCAATTCTCTGTAATTAAAAGCTGAAATAATTAAAAGAGATTTACTTGCAGACCTTTTCTATTTAATTAATTCGTGATTAGTTTCATTTTAAAAAAATTTTTGCACATTGCTGATACTATTTAAATTAAAATAAAAAACGGTTAGTACGAAGAGATATTAGGGTATATTTTCCTCTGGGTAATAATTTGAACAAAACAAGTCAGTGTCAGTAAACTGGTGAGCAAGACAGGTAGAAAGCAATAACAGAATTCTTTACTGCTGCTCAGAGTCTTGCTTGCCGCCTGAAAGGGGTGTAATCAAATTAGCCCAACAAATTGCTTGTTAAAATGCTGGAAGAACTGGTTAAAGGCCTGCTGTAATTGTGCAGGACGGCAGTGAGGGAAGATTTGGACAAAAAGTCAATCCTGAACTCCCCCTCAGAATTGAGGGTTAGTCATACAAATGAAGGGAAAGATTTGGATCTTTAAGCACAGCACTGTCTGGATGTTTAAGCATCGTATTGTCAGAAGTAACTGGTACAGAGGATTTTCCAATTACACAAATGGGTGCAACAGTCACTATCAGATATTTCATAATCTAGTGGGAGCTGGATAAAAGGTTGGCCTAGGAGCACATGAGGCATCGGAGGCACACTAATTGCAGAACAAATTAACCCTGAGAGAGAACATACTGCATAGTCACCTACCTCTTTCCCCGCAAAAGCTACTGAGGCTAGGCCAATTGAAAATTTCAAAACTGAGATTGATAGATTTTTACAGAAGCAAAATACTGCGGATGCTGGAAATCTGAAATAAAAACAGAAAAAGCTGGAAATACTCAGCAGGTCACACAGCATCTGTGGAGAGAGAAACAGAGTTAATGGGTTGGATTTTACCAGCCCTGAGGAGGCGGGTTTGGAGGCGGGACTGCTGGGAAAATCCCCCAAAATAGGAGCGGGTCCCAAACACGCTCCCAACCCGCATCCAACCAATCTTCCCGGGAGTCGGGTCCCCGATTTGCACGGGGACCCGACTCCTAGCGGCGGGAAGAGGATTATAGTCACTTAACTGCCTGTTAACAGGTAGTTAACAGGCAGGTAAGAGGCTTTTTCTAAATTTTTCGACTGCTGCTGCGGGCTTCCCGACGTCGAGGAACCCCGCCAGGGTAAGTGAGGCGTGCTGTGGGTCTGTTGTTATGTTGGTGTTTGGATGACAGCTGCAGAAGTGGTGTGAGGGATGCAATTGGACACTGGTTAGTATCAGAGGTAAGGACATGTGGTGAAAGTATTTTTTAATGTGGTTAGATGTTTCTGCAGGTGACAAGCTGTGAAGTGTTTGTATAGCCTCATCTCATTGGGAGAAGTAACAGATGACTTCTGCAATCTCAGCTGCAGCTGCACTCTGTTTTATCCTAAGGAGAGAGTAATTGAAGGGCCTGGGTGCAAGGGCTCACCTTTGGACAGTGATTGTCAGTGTTTGACAGCACCTCAATGCTGTCAAACACTGTCAAATCATGTCAAACAAGTGTGGTGCATATGCCTTTTAGAAAACCAGCAGATGATGCATCATCAACTGACATCATCTGACACCGGCTTTCCCTTAATTGGCCGGCAAGCCCGCAGGGCGGGCTTAACAAGGCCAATCAGGGCAAAATAGCGTTTGTTCGTCAGACATCGCTGGGGGAGGGACTAGAACCCGGAAGGCAGCGGCCCCACCCCCAACTTGTCTCGGTAAGTTTAAATCCAGCCCAACGTTTCAGGTCGATGACCTTTCATCAGATTGATAGATATCTGTTTGGCAAGGGCATGAAGGGATATGAAACCAAGGTGGGTAAATTGAGTGGGTAAAATGATCTAATTGAATGGTGGAACAGGCTCAAGGGGCTGAATGGCCTACTCCTGTTCCTATGTACCTGGACATGACAGAGGACCAATTTATTATGAGGCTCTGCTTCAGCAGGGAGGCTGTTACTGAGGTGTGCTGCCAATAAGCAAAGTCTGCACTGCAGTAACTGCAGTAACAGTAACAGCAAAGGCCACCACTGCCCTCAACTGTTAGGCACTCATAAGGGAGATCGCAGGAGTCAGTTGCGATGCTAACTATTGTTGCATCAAACATGTAACTAGGCCTTATTTCACCATGCACCCACTTGCATACATTTTGACAGAAACCATCACTGCTGCTCTGCTCCAGCCATTGTACTTGAGTAACTATTTGTGCACTTACCAACAATCCTTTGATTTCCCCAAAAGGAAGGGCTATTATTCTAACAAATAGTGTGCAAACAATGTCAGAAAATAATGCATGTCATCCAATCAATGCAAAGCTCCAGAGTGCTGCATGTCCATCATGAGTTGCATTAGGCTACAGACTCTATTATTTTTGCATTCCATCAGAAGATTTTCCAACACATGAACAGTGTTTGGCAGCCACTTGCCTCCACACAATACATACCCATTGCAGTGGAATGTTCTATGATTATGTTGCCTAATGAATCCCAAGCAGTCATAGCTGCTTCAACTCACTTGGAAGATGTATATAGACAACTAAAAGGATGGGATTCAGAGACCTCAACGCTGTCCACTGTTCTATGTTCAGAGACGTTGCAGGTCCTCTTGATAATCCCTTAAGCAGTGACATGTATGTAGAAACACAGGAGCAACCATTACTAATGGGAATCTCCCTGAGAATCAGCAGAAGTTTTTTGCCACAATGTGACCCTGCACAAGGAACTGAAAGGACCATATCTGAAAGGATTGAACCTAACCAATTCAAGCACAAAGCCCCAGTGACTGATGCAACCACATCAGAGGAAGTTGCAGAAACAGGTACAGATCTCATGCGGCTGGCCAGTTGACTGAGCAGCTACATAACACCTTAGCGCCTCAACTAGATGAGCACCTAAAGTGGGGAAACCATAGAAGACACATGTTCATGAATCAAAAGTACTGAATGCACCAGAAAAAGATGCTAAGTGCATAGGCCATATGCACTCAAAACCTACATGCACTGGAAGCCTGCAAAACAATGTCACTTTGAATACATCTCGCTGTTTGTTATTCTTCCATTATGCAGAAAAGAAAATTTCATCCAAAATGAAAACAGACTGAATATTATTAACAACAACAAAGCCGAAAAGAACAACTAGCAGCTCTATCATTGAAATGTGTCCAATAGAGATCAATTGCAGAATTCACTGGGGATAATTTTAACTTGGCACTGATGTAAAATGAGCGATATCGATTTTGCTGTCCATTATACGTCCTGCCCGATTTTGACGCCCATTAACTTCGATGGAAAGGAAAATAGGTCTTGGTGCACAATGGGGCTAATTTGATATCGCCTATGTTACACCATCGCCTAAAAGTTAAAATTACCCTCAGTGAAACTGGGAAATGAATCAGCCAATGAGATCCCCATGTACCTGCCTCCCTGGGACAATGCCTGGCCTGCCATTGGTGCTTGTTACATAGAAACATAGCAGATAGGAGCAGGAGTAGGCCATTCGGGCCCTCGAGCCTGCTCCACCATTCAATGCGATCATGGCTGATCATCCAAATTCAGTACCCTGTCCCTGCTTTCTCCCCATATCCCTTGGTCCCTTTAGCCTTATGAAATATATCTAACTCCTTCTTGAATATATTTAATGAATTGGCCTCAACTGCCTTCTGTGGTAGAGAATTCCACAGGTTCACCACTCTCTGGGTGAAGAAATTCCTCCTCATCTCAGTCCTAAATGGCTTACCCCTTATCCTTAGACTGTGACCCCTGGTTCTGGACTCCCCCGCCATCGGGAACATCCTTCCTGCATCTAGTCTGTCTAGTCCTGTTAGAATTTTATAAGTTCCAATGAGATCCCCTCTCATTCTTCTAAACTCTAGCGAATATAAGCCTAATCGACCCAATCTCTCTTCATACGTCATTCCTGCCATCCCAGGTATCAGTCTGTTGTACCCCATTCATTTCTTTCCATTCCTTGCTGCCCCTCCTCATTGAAGTGAATGACAGCAACTATGTTCATGGTAATATTATGGAACTTACAGCATATACTTATAATTTCTCCAACCTTCTCCAGGGTATTTTGTAACTGTACCCCACAACAGCCCCTCGCCCCCACCCATTGAGCACTGTTAAACTTACCCCAGCTTGTGCAGCTAGAAGCTCCTAATCCATATAGACTTTGGCCTACAGAGCTAGGTATGCAGAATCATAGTGACAGGTCTACTCCTCCAGATTCCTTTAATGAGGCAGATGGACTGCTAGAGCAAGAACCTAATTCAGGTACTGGATTATCAATGTTCCCTCGGCAGTTGTCTTGGCTCCAGACTATCATCATCAGGTATATCATCTTGGAGCCACCTTGACCCTAAAGAGACCCCACTTACTGGCCTTCTCCCAGGAGGATAGCTACTTGTTGGTCACTAGATACCTGACAAGCCAAACTTCAAGTGAAAAGTAAAAGAAAGAAAGACTTGCAGTTATATAGCGACTTTCACGACCACCGGATGTCCCAAGGCGCTTTACAACCATTAAAGTACTTTCTGAAGTGTAGTCACTCTTGTAATGTAGCAAAGGTGGCAGCCAATTTGCGCACAGCAAGCTCCCACAAACAGCAATGTGACAATGACCAGACAATCTGTTTTAATGATGTTGGTTGCGGGATAAATATTGGCCAGGACTCCCCTGCTCTTCGAAATTGTGCGACAGGATCTTTAACATTCACCTGAGAAGGCAGACGGGGCCCCGGTTTAACATCATCTGAAAGACAGCACCTACCACAGTACAGCACTGGAGTGTCAGCCTAGATTTTATGCTCAAGTAGGTGGACTGTAGTTTACCAGGACTTCCTCACAAGTGGCACAGTGAACACCATAGCTTACCAGAAATGTGGGACGCATTGCCAATATTTTCTTGATCATAGGATGGATACATACCATATCCCATTGAATGGTGGTTCTACCATCTGGGGATGCAGGGTTTCAGCAGCAGCTGCTTACCTCTCTGCAACCTAAGTCCTGGATATTTGAGCATGTGTCCTCATATCTGACTTCCAAGTAATGCCATCCTCCAGCTGTTTTCAGCATAGTGGAACATCTACACATGGCAGCTTGCATTATGACCGCTTGATATTCCACATATTATATTGCTACCTAATGCCTAATTCAGACCCTCGTGTGAGGGGCTTTGGCAAAGAGTTGTGCTTCAATAGAATTTACAGGACAGAAACATTCCATTCGTCCCAACAGGTCTATGCTGGCATTTATGCTCCACACGAGCCTCCGCCCACCTTACTTCAATTCACCCTATCATCCTGCTTGACATGTGGCTCTCTCCTCCTCCAGGACACTTAGTGGTGAAAGCCCAGAGACCTTCCCTTCTGCAATCACTTTGCCTTTTTTCCACAAATCCGCCTTGCAGCTAAGTTCTAGATCCTGCCTTTGGGCCAGAGGAAGCCTTTCAATTGCTTGCCTAGAAGTTCTGAGCCATGAAGAAGAACTGCTTAGCCACAAGCCTTATATGCCAGAAGCTTAACTTGCAATGGGGCTTTGCTGTCACTCAAGAAAGATAGCAAAGCCTCTTCTTAGTTGAACATGAAGGCCTGTGACCAGGCTGAATATGGCACATACCAAACCTCCCGTATACAGATATGAATCAACAATTAGGCCAGAGGCCCCTTCAAATCTTATAATAAGTACATTTAAAATTCTCTGCTGAGCTGTGAAAACACAAAAACCATACCTGAGGTTACCCATCATCACAACCCATCTGATCGAAAGGTGAGACTGCCAGCAACACAAAAAGGAGCACTTCAATATTTTGGAAGTGACTGGAGCAGAAGCTCTGAGGCCAACCCTTACACATCACTGACATCAAATAGGATGGATAACAGTAAACAATCTTGCCTCACTCCTTTTTTGAGAGAGATAAATTCAGTGAGTCTTTCATCTACCATTACAGAGAGCTGGAGTGCCCATTCCCGATAAAATCCAAGCTTTGGGTTTACACTGCCAAAGCCTGCAGCTTCTTCCTGAGAGCTACACGATACAGCAAAGGCTATGGGCCCCGACAACATCCCGGCTATCGTGCTGAAGACTTGTGCTCCAGAACTAGCCGTGCCTCTAGCCAAGCTGTTCCAGTGCAGCTACAGCATTAGAATCTATCCGACAATGTGGAAAACTGCCCGGGTATGTCCTGCGCACAAAAAGCAGGGCAAATCCAATCCGGCCAATTACCTCCCCATCAGTCTACTCTCAATCATCAGCAAACTGATGGAAGGTGTCATCAACAGTGTTATCAAGCAGCACTTACTCACCAATAACCTACTCACTGATGCCCAGTTTGGGTTCCGCCAGGACCACTCAGCTCCCAACCGCATTACAGCCTTGGTCCAAACATGGACAAAGGAGCTGAATTCCAGAGGTGAGCTGAGAGTGACTGCCCTTGACATCAAGGCAACATTTGACCGAGTGTGGCATCAAGGAGCCCGAGTAAAGCTGAAGTCAATGGGAATCGGGGGGAAAACTCCCCACTGGCTGGAGTCATACCTAGCACAAAGGAAGATGGTTGTGATGGTTGAAGGTCAATCATCACAGCCTCAGGACATCACTGCAGGAGTTCCTGAGGGCAGTGTCCTAGGCCCAACCATCTTCAGCTGCTTCATCAATGACCTTCCCTCCGACATAAGGTCAGAAATGGGGATGTTCGCTGATGACTGCACAGTGTTCAGCGCCATTCACAACTCCTCAGATAATGAAGCAGTCCATGCCCGCATGCAACAAGACCTGGACGACGTTCAGGCTTGGGCTGATAAATGCAGGTAACATTCGTGCCACACAAGTGCCAGGCAATGACTATCTCCAACAAGCGAGAGTCTAACCACTGTCCCTTGACATTCAACGGCATTACCATCGCCGAATCCCTCACCATCAACATCCTGGGGTTCACCATTGAACAGAAACTTAACTTGAACCAGCCACATAAATACTGTGGCTACAAGAGCAGGTCAGAGGCTGGATATTCTGCAGCAAGTGTCTCACCTCTTGACTCCCCAAAGCCTTTCCACCATCTACAAGGCACAAGTAAGGAGTGTGATAGAATACTCTCCACTTGCTTGGATGAGGGCAGCTCCAACAACACTCAAGAAGCTTGACACCATCCAGGACAAAGCAGCCACTTGATCGGCACCCCATCGACCACCTTAAACATTCACTCCCTCCACCACCAGCGTAGCGTGGCTGCAGTGTGTACCATCTACAAGATGCACTGCAGCAACTTGCCAAGGCTTCTTCGGCAGCACCTCCCAAACCCGCGACCTCTTCCACCTCGAAGGACAAGGGCAGCAGGCGCATGGGAACACCACCACCTCCAAGTTCCCCTCCAAGTCACACACCATCCTGACTTAGAAGTATATCGCTGATCCTTCATTATCGCTGGGTCGAAATCCTGGAACTCCCTACCGAACAGCACTGTGGAGTATCATCACCACACAAACTGCCCTGGTTCAAGAAGGCGGCTCACCACCACCTTCTCATGGGCAATTAGGGATGGGCAATAAATGCTGGCCTTGGCAGCAACGCCCATATCCCATAAACGAATTAAAAAAACGCAATATGTCAACAGCTTTACAGAAATTAATAGAAGCAAATTTAATGGGGTTTCCCCGAGTCTTCTGCTAATCTGCAATCTCAACAGGGCAAAATCCAGCCTGTTCCTTTCTGATTACTCTGCAGCTTTACAGAGCATTTGATATGCTTACTGCAACAACCCAAGGAGTCACCTGCACTGAGAGAATGTCTAGCTCAAAACAGAATCCTATTCACCAGCCTCAGAAGGGCAGCTTCAAGGTGAGTTGTTAGTTCGTGACATTGTTCTGCAAGATCATTTCCATTACCCCCTTCCCTTTGCCTACAGCAGCTTTTGGGAACTTGGCATGAATACTATCCATATCTGCCGCCCTACCGTTACCCAGCAATGGAGTGCGGAGGGCACTTTCTCCCATGGAACTGGTCTATCATAGACATTGAAGTTGTATTGAAATGGAAAGTGAGTCAGAGTACTAGATTAAATAATGTTTACTTAATTCTCCACTCTCAATTTATTTTTCTTTCCAGTTACTAGCAAACCTACCTCAACCAAAACTGTATTTTAAAGCTTTTACTTCATGCCATAATATTGTAATGATGCACCAATAATGGTACTTACCTCTTCCTTTGTTCCTCCACTGGGCTTTCTGAATCACATTGTGTGTGTGCAGAACTCCAAGGCAATATCACTATATAACCCTTTTTATTCTTTGTATTTGAACGAATAATGATGTTTGCTATATATAAAAAAAAATATTTGCTGTGAAGGAAGAATTGGTCTCTTTTTCCCAAGGATTACTCACACTTCCTGCACAACCGAACAAGGTTAAACAGCATTGTATGAATGTACCTGTTTTATGAGATTATCGTAAATAATGTGTACTCTTATTTTAAATATGACAATATTTGACAACCCCACTCAGAACCCCCAAAGCCCTTCCTTTTTGGCTACCTACAGCTACTCTGGACACTGAACAGGCAGATGCAAAGTGATGTTTTGTCCTCTGTGCTGCTTTGGTGGGACACAAAAAGTTGCTTCGGAAAGATTCAAAAGAGATTCTGTGCATGTGTGGCATTCATTTTAAAAGAGAGAAGTGCGTCTAAAATGAGATGAACCAAACTGCCCCAAATTCAGGCCTTCATGAATAATTTGATATCGCCAAAATCAGACCACTTTGTGTTGTCTGTTCAGGTTGTCACTCACCCTACATTATTAATGTTCCACTATTGATAGCTGACTGCTTGGATTTCTTTCATATTTCAGACATGGATTCAGATTCAGACTTCTCTTCCTTCCTCCTAACTCTGGGCTCCCCAAACCCAAATATTAATACTATTAACATGGAGATACTCATGATAGTTGCTGATAGGAATTAATGATAAAATCGTTTGCACGTAATTCTGAATAATACCTTTAATTAATGATAAACTTATCAAACAGGTACGTTCATACAATGCTGTTTAACCTTGTCTGGTTGCGCTGAAAGTGTGAGTAATCATTGGGAAAAGGAGATCAATTCTTCCTTCACAGAAAATTGTTTTTATACAGTAAATATCATTATTCTTCCAAATACAAAGCATAAAAACTGCAAATGCTGGAAAAGGAAACAGAAAGAAAATGAGAAAATGTTGGAAACAAACAGTAAGTTATTCAGCATCTGTAGTGAGAAAAGGACAGGTTAACAACATGGGCAATGTCCTTCATCAGAACTGAAAACTGAACTGGGTTAATGCCACTGATCATTAACTT
This sequence comes from Squalus acanthias, assembly GCA_030390025.1. Classification (NCBI taxonomy): domain Eukaryota; kingdom Metazoa; phylum Chordata; class Chondrichthyes; order Squaliformes; family Squalidae; genus Squalus; species Squalus acanthias. The sequence goes on along the minus strand of CM059430.1, from coordinate 104,192,148 downwards.
CCTCTTTTACAAAAGCAAAATACTGCGGATGCTGGAAATCTGAAATAAAAACAGAAAATGCTGAAAATACTCAGCAGGTCAGGCAGCATCTGTGGAGAGAGAAACAGAGTTAAAGTTTCAGGTCGATGACCTTTTGTCAGTCATCGACCTGAAACGTTAACTCTGTTTCTCTCTCCACAGATGCTGCCTGACCTGCTGAGTATTTCCAGCATTTTCTGTTTTTATTTCAAACTTCCTCTTTTGGATTGCCATATCTGTTGTTTATTTGTTTTTATTTACTTTGATTCTACTAGAAAGCGTGTTAATTTTTTGAGTCTTTCACTTTCAGATAAAGAACTGTCTAAAATATTCATCAGTCGCTTGCTGCAGATGCTGTGTGTTAGCAACATTGTTTAGTCATTGGTACTCATCTCCTTCATAATACTTAACAAACATAACCTCTGGTAGAAAACTGGTTTAATTCTCCTCGTTGAGAGAGCTTGATCTCAGTAATGTTGCTGTGGGGCAATGTCCCACCATGGAGAGAAAGGTAGATTCAGAGGGAGCTTTGAACCTTGGCTAGAATTGCACACCTCCTTGCACTTGGCTCCAAACAATGTTGGCAAAGCTTTCAGAGGAGATCCCTCTTGGCCACAGATGGCATATGTCATGCGAGGCCAGAGAAGAGGTAAACAAAAAGGCAAATACTCCACAAATGAATGCAAATCTATTAAATTCTAAACTATATATTTTTTTAAATACTATTTTTATGAACCTACACTTACAAGTGTACTTCTGCGCAGTATGCATTATGGAAACCTTGAATTGTATGTCCTTTATCGCGTTCAGAGATTTATGATGGCAGTAACTTGGATTTTAGATTATGCAAACAGATAGTAATAGCTCCCTGCTTCAAAGGTGTGGCATTTTCAATTATTTACAACCAGGCTGCTCTTCATCCAGGTATTCACAATCCCATCTCATCTCCTTATATAACGTCTGTGACATGTAGGATGAGTGAACCTACAACGACAGGCCTACCATCAGTGCCCTTTCACAGTGCAATTGACAGTGCCCTTTATCTTTGATTCACCTCACGTTTCCATAGCTTAATATCAGAAAAACAGCAAAGATCATCATAATAAAACTACACAGAAATGTGGCTATTCCCTGACGAGCGTGACACATCTTAAGTCCATCAACTTAAATATTCCCCTGTGTAGATACCAGCAAGAAACATATCCGTATGCACATACACTTGAAGGCACTGTTAAAGTGCTTCTGATTAACTTCTTCATCCCTTTGTTCCCAGGAATATGTATTAATCCAAGTTCCTCTGAGGTTTCTTCCCTCTCTGCAGGCAGTTTTGAATAACATTTTCTCACTGCAAATGACTTCCTTCAATTAGCAGGTGTACCTCAATAACCTTACATTCTTGTCTGTACTGCCTCCTGCTTGCTACTAATTTGCAGACTTTTCTCTGATCCAAAGGGGTTGTCAAGCTAAGTTATTCACATAAAATTTCTTGTATAAGAAAACAAAAATGGCAAATTCCAGCTTTGTGACAGCAAAAGTACTTTTTGATCCACATTAAATCCAATTAGTCTGGATGGGGCACCATGCTGAAATAGAATTAGCATGATCAGAATATAAATCCGACTTCAATTATGACATTGAAATTTAGTTGGACACATGAGTAACAAGTGTGGAAATGTTGGGGTCAAGACAACAAGATGAGATGCAGTTGATCTTTCCAACCGAGCAATCAGAGCTGGCACACCTAGAAAGCTTGATGAGGTGGAACGGTAACGACTAGAACTGTTTGCCGACAGCTAGTGACAGTTACATTTTTGAGGGTGAATGGGGCTGAAACATTCATTGCATTGCTCTATGACCAGATCCGATCAATGTCATATAGAGGACTGCGGGGTTGTTAAGGCAACATTCGGCTGTAGCACACACAAGCTTCTGCAGCATATGGTTGCTTTAGAAATAACAGCTAAAGTTGACATCGACACAATAATTTGGGGTGCCTGTAAAGTTTCGCAATTATCGCGATTCAAAATAACATGAGAGAAGCAGATTTGTTTGATCAGTTTTATTAAACAAAATGCTGTCCTGATAATAAAGGACACAGAAGCCTGTAAAATGGCCGCCACGCATCGTGGCAGAAGCTTCCAGAAACACAGTGGGCAGACAAAATGGCGTTGAATATACATTCAGTATGAGATTGGATCATACTCGGTAAACACTGATAAAGACAGGATGCAACCCGTTTGCATTTGGAACAATAGCAAAGATATAAGTGCTGGATCGTTTTCCTATGCACAGTAAGGATCATTGTACTGGGCAATCGAAGGCCCATCCAGACACCTCAATACACAAATACCCCCCCAGCTCTACAATGAGAGAGACATTGACGGGTGATTAAGCCGGTATTCGGGGGCCCCCAAAACCAGTCAGGGAGACGATTCATACACATCCTGGCCGGGTCAACAATGGGGAAAACATTAACGGATAGTTGGCCAGTTTCAGGTGCTACCGAAACCCGTTAAAGAAGATAATCGCCCCATGCTGGGAGTTTTGAGCGCCAAATATTACACAAAGGACAAACATTAAGATTTGAGCGGGAGATAAGTGGACACAGCACTATAACTATAGAGAACAAATGTCCATCGCTCTCTTGATTCTCTTATTTCGCTTGCCTCTTCATGAACTCGCTTGACTTGTGGGCTCTTGATTTTCTCTCTGGACTTTGTTGACTCTTGACTCTTAGCCGCACTGGTCGGTTATTCAAGTGTTGGGTGGAGCTCAATCGGTACGAGCCGCCCCGACAAGGGCAAGTAACAGGGTACACCATCCCGAGTGTCGGTAAACGGTGTCTGCACCCGGAGGCCCGAGGAGACGAGATGAGAAGAAGACGAGAAGAAATTCCACGTGCCGCCACGGTCAGTCAACCCCGACCGCGCCCAAAAATATAAATACAGGACTTTTCTTTGAGTTCTACCGACTACAACCTGTGTCGAGCACAGGAAGACTCTTCTTTGAACTGTGTCCGAGGTCCGTCGAGTTCTTCATGACAACAGGGAGTCTGGCCTGCTTTTCGCAGCAGCGAAAGTAAACAAGTGGGGTGCAGAGACCCTTCCAAACACGTGACAGTCAGGCGCTGCAGCGAAACGAGCTGAGTGCCTCACTTTAAAATTCTCCGAAGTAACACGAGTGGTGAGCATGTTTTACGATCCTACAAATCTAGACGTAGTGTAGGTATTATTAAGGGAGGGTGGTTTTAATAAGGTTAAGATATAATGTGTTCCCCTTTCTACGATGTGCCGTGTGTTCTCCATTTCCATAGACCAAGCTTTATGAATGTATGTATACTTGTACTATCTTTGATTTGCGCCTATGACATGTATTTCATGATTTTAGATGCCATGCAATAAAGATTTCCATTTTGTACTATTCATCCGGGTCTATTTGAGTTTTTCTCTGCATTACTGCTCCCTGCATCTAAGTCCAGTGTTAGAACCGTAAGGGCGAGTGGGTCGAACCACTCACAGGTGCTTATTGCAAAAAGGCTGGCCGGAGACCAGAGCAAGCAATAGTATAGGCAACGAAGGCCTAACCTCGCACCAGCACCGTCTGAGACATGTCCCCCTTACATGCCTGAATGAAGAAAAATACTGTACTGCCTTTCACTTGGGCTTATCGATATGGCCAATGGTATAAGTTACTTTCCATAATAATTGCTGCTTATAAGTTTTGCCAGATGAACCACTTTACAAAACAAGCTAATGCTTAGCATAGAAGCATAGAAGATAGGAGCAGGAGTAGGCCGTTCAGCCCCTTGAGCCTTCTCCGCCATTTAATGAGATCATGGCTGATCATCCAAATTCAGTACCCTGTCCCTGCTTTCTCCCCATATCCCTTGATCCCTTTAGCCTTAAGAAATATATCTATCTCCTTCTTGAATATATTTAATGAATTGGCCTCAGCTGCATTCTGTGGTAGAGAATTCCACAGGTTCACCACTCTCTGGGTGAAGAAATTCCTCCTCATCTCAGTCCTAAATGGCTTACCCCTTATCCTTAGACTGTGACCCCTGGTTCTGGACTTCCCCGCCATCGGGAACATCCTTCCTGCATCTAGTCTGTCTAGTCCTGTTAGAATTTTATAAGTTTCAATGAGATCCCCTCTCATTCTTCTAAACTCTAGCGAATATAAGCCTAATCGACCCAATCTCTCTTCATACGTCATTCCTGCCATCCCAGGTATCAGTCTGGTAAATCTTCGCTGCACTCCCTCCATGGCAAGAACATCCTTCCTCAGATAAGGCGACCAAAACTGAACACAATACTCAAGGTGTGGTCTCACCAAGGCCTTGTACAACTGCAGCAAGACATCCTTGCTCCTGTACTCGAATCCTCTCGCTATGAAGGCCAACATACCATTTGCCTTCTTAACCGCCTGCTGCACCTGCATGCTTACCTTCAGCAACTGGTGCACAAGGGCTGCCAGATCTCGTTGCACTTCCCCTTTTCCCAGTCTATTGCCGTTCAGATAATAATCTGTCTTCCTGTTTTTGCCACCAAAGTGGATAACCTCGCATTTATCCACATTATACTGCATCTGCCATGCATCTGCCCAATCACCCAACCTGTCCAAATCATACTGGAGTTTCTCTGCATCCTCCTCACAGCACACACGCCCACCCAGCTTTGTGTCGTCTGCATATTACATCTAGTTCCCTCGTCTAGATCATTAATATATATTGTGAATAGCTGGGGTCCTAGCACCGATCACTGTGGTACCCCACTAGTCACTGCCTGCCACTTGGAAAAAGACCCGTTTATTCCAACTCTTTTCATTATGTCTGCCAACCAGTTCTCTATCCAAATCAGTACCTCACCCCCAATCGCATGTGCTTTAACTTTACATGCTAATCTCTTATGCAGGACCTTATCAAAAGCCTTCTGAAAGTCCAAATACACCACATCTACTGGTTCTCCCTTATCTATTCTACCAGTTACATCCTCAAAAAATTCCAGTAGATTAGTCAGGCAGGATTTCCCTTTTGTAAATCCATGTTGACTTTGTCCGATCCTGTCACTGTTTTCCAAGTGCTCTGCTATTACATCTTTTATAATGGACTCTAGCATTTTCCCCACTACCGATGTCAGGCTATAATTCCCCGTTTTTTCTCTACCACCTTTTTTAAATAGTGGGGTTACATTATGTACCCTCCAATCCATGGGAACTGTTCCAGAGTCTATAGAATTTTGAAAGATGACCAGCAATTCATCTACTATTTCTAGGGCCACTTCCTTAAGTACCCTAGGATGTAGATTATCAGGCCCTGGGGATTTATCGGCCTTCAATCCCGTCAATTTCCCTTACACCATTTCCCTACAAATACTGATTTCATTCAATTCCTCCCTCTCATTAGACCCTATGTTCCCCGAAATCTCTGGGAGTTTATTTGTGTCCTCCTTTGTGAAGACAGAACCAAAGTATGTATTTAATTCGTCAGCCATTTCTTTGTTCCCCATTATAAATTCCCCTGATTCTGACTGCAAGGGACCTATGCTTGACTTCACCAATCTTTTTCTCTTCACATATCTATAGAAGCTTTTACATTCAGTTTTCATGTTCCCTGTCAGCTTACTCTCAAATTCTATTTTCCCCCTCTTAATTAATCCCTTTGTTCTCCTTTGCTGAATCCTAAACTGCTCCCAATCCTCAGGTTTGCTGCTTTTTCTGGCCAATTTATATGTCCTCTCCTTGGATCTTATGCTATTCTTAATTTCCCTTGTAAGCCACGGTTGAGTCACCTTTTTTGTTTTATTTTATTAAAAATAGGACCATAAATAATGGACTCCGAGATCAATAGAGCTGCCTGCCAAAACTATCTTTCAACACCATCAGTGTGGCTCTCTGAACTATTGGGCTGAATTTTGGCAGCGCTCAGAGTGCGGGTTTGGAGGCAGGTCCACTGTCAAAATCACAAAGCTTGACAGTAGGTCGGTATCCCGCTCTGAACCCGCTCCTTGTGAGTTTCCTAAGTGTTGGGTCTGTCATCCCTGAACAGACCAGACACCAAGTGGCGGGTCAGCCAATTTAGATAGTTTAAAGCTTATTAAAAGGTAGTTAAGAACCATTTTCCCATGTACTTAGCATTTTACCAGGTTTTCAATGATGTTCCCAGAGAGCGGCTATCATGTCAGGTAAATATGTTGGGTTCTCAATGACTGTGGATTGCTGTGAAGAGGTGAAAGCTACAAAAGTGGTATAAAACCTACCATTTCACAGCTGGTCACTTCCCAATCTTAGAAGCTGGAGCATTAATGATTTGGAACCCACTTTTGAGCTTCATGCACTTTTGAAGTGTTTGGAGTAATCTCTCTATCCACTATCACCTCTTTGGAACAACCTATCTCAACACTGACAGATTACTTCTGTCATCTCAACCTCACCTGCCATCTATTCCATCAGCATTGGTGCCCTTGAAAAAATCTCACCTTGGTCCTCAGAATCCCAACACGATCAGCCCCAACACCAGCATCACTGGGCACACCAGCAGCACCAACATCCACACCAACCTTCTCCGCAATCACCTGATGCTGCACTGGACACTGGGCATCATCACCCATGTACATTGCTGCTCGGAACGCCAGCTATGGACTCACTGGTTGACCTGAAGTAACGTGACCCCCAGCCTTTTAAAAAATATATAATTTTAAACTTGTTTATAAGTCACATATATATAAAAGGACTTGTAAATGGTCAGATGCCAGAAATCTAGTGAATAATTTTTTGATGAAGTAACAGGGAGGATTGAAGAAGGAATTGCAATGGATGTTGTCTACATGGATTTTAGGAAGGCGTTTGACAAAGTACCACATAGAAGGCTGGTTAACAAAATTGAGCCTCATGGAATATGTGTGTCAGTGGAAGCTTGGATAAGAAATTGGCTTAAGGACAGAAAACAGCGAGTTGTGGTAAATGGCTGTTTTTCAGACTGGAGGATGGTAGACAGTGGTGTTCCCCAAGGGTCAGTGCTGGGCCGACTGCTTTTTTTGATATATATAAATGACCTGAATATTGGAATACAGTGTAGAATTTCTAAATTTGCTGATGACACCAAACTTGGGGGTGTGGCAAACAGTGAGGATGATACCAATCGACTGCAACAGGACACAGAAAGGCTAGCAGAATGGGCAGACAAGTGGCAGATGGAATTTCATACAGAGAAGTGTGAGGTGATGCATTTTGGCAGAAGGAACAGGGAGAGGCAATATGCACCCAATGGCACAGTTTTAAAGAGTGTGCAGGGATAGAGGGACCTGGGAGTTAATGTGCATAGGTCCCTGAGGTGGCGGGTCATATTGAGAGAGTGGTTAGCAAAGCACATGGGATCTTGGGCTTCAGCTTGTAAAATTAAATAAATCTGTTGGACTATAACCTGGTGTTGTGCGACTTCTCATTTTCATAAATAGAGGTATTGAGTACAAAAGTCGAGAAGTTATGCTGAACCTTTATAAAGCACTGGTTAGGCCACAACTGGAGTATTGCATCCAGTCATGGTCACCACACTTTAGGAAGGATGTGAAGGCCCTTGAGAGGGTGCAGAGGAGATTTACTAGAATGGTTCCGGAGATGGGGGATCTTAGTTACAAGGACAGTTTGGAGAATCTGGATTTGTTTTCATTAGAGCAAAGGAGGTTGAGGGGTGATTTGATAGAGGTGTACAAGATCATGACGGGTTTGGATAGGCTAGACGGGGAAAGGCTGTGACCACTAATTGATGGTACAAGGACGAGGGGACATAGATTTAAGGTTTCGGGCAAGAGATGTAAGGGGGATGTGAAGAAAAACTTCTTTACACAGCGAGTGGTGAAGACCTGGAGATCGCTGTCGCCAGAAATGGTGGAAGCAGAGACACTCAATGTTTTCAAGGGGAGACTGGATAGGCACTTGAGGGAAATAAACTTGCAGGGCTACGGGGATAGAGCGGGGGAATGGGACTGACAGGATTGCTCTACAGAGAGTCGGCACGGACTCGATGGGCTGAATGGCCTCCTTCTATGCCGTTATGACTCTATGGGCTAAAAATTGAGTAGCGGCTCCTTTGGGGCGCTAACTTCGCCGGGTTTAGCGCCCCAGAAAAATTAGCGCCCCCTCGACGGAAATTGAGTGGTAGCGCCCCAAGAGGGAAGCGGGGCGCTACTGGAAGTGCCCCGCCTCCCTCTTGGGGCGCTGCGAGGGAATATCGTGGCGCTACGTGCCGCAGTATTGCAGGCCTTCCACCCCTTCTTAAAGGGGAGGTGCCTTGTGCAGCTAGGCCCCCGGGGATCGGGAGTGTCCGTGGGGGGGGCGAGTAAGGAGGCCGTGGATGGGAGCGGAGGCAGGTGCTGGCAGGCGGCCAGCAACAAAAATGGCCGCCCCGCACCTCGCCTTTAAATAGCGCCTCACCCGACTGCAGGTAGGCCCCCCTGACCCCGTCGGATATAGCATCCAGCGGTAAGTCAGGGAGCGCTCCCGAATATCACGGCCGGGGCACGAGCGGGGCGCTTCGCACGGTGATGACATCATCACCGGTGGCGCAGCACCACGGGGCACTACCGGTTACCGCCGCTGCTAACCTCCCGCTGAATTTTGTGGGAGGTGTTGGCGGCTCCGCGCCTGGGCGCTAGTTGCTTTGCACCCCGTTAGCGCCCTAAGTGGGCGCTAATGGGAGGTGCAAAGAAACCAATTTTTTCCCCTTTTGACTCTATGGGCTGGATTTTCATCGGGCCGTTGAGGCAGGATTGGAGGCGTATGGGGAGTTAAAATTGGAAAAAATGGCAGGCAGGCCCGATCCCGCACCCATCCCACCTCCGCCGAATTTTCCCAGGTGCGCATTTTCAGATCCAGTTCCCAACCTGCCTCCAAGAGGCGGGATAGGCTCTTAAGGCCATTGACAAGCTCCTAATTGGCTCCATAATGCCATTTTGAGAGGCCTTTCGGATTTTTACTGGTTTTCCATGCGATGCACGCCTCCTCTGAAACATGACGGTGAAACCTGGCGGGTACACATTTGGCTTGCTGGCTTTCAGCTGCAGCTCCACCATTAAAGAGTAGTTTGGAGCAATCATCATTTGCAGGTGGCAGAACTTAGTTGTTTCAGGTCTGGGGAAACTTTAGCAGGCCTACTCATTGTTGTGGAAGTTTGGAGCCTGACACCCATCTCCAGTGTGAGCTCCTGGAAAACCCCTCACCACACCCTGACTCAGTGCTTCCTCAACTGAGGCATCTACCAGAAGAATGGGAACCATTCGGTTCCTTTCCCCCTGGACATCAAATGAGGACAAAGAGGAGGAGGAGGAGGAGGAGAGAGAAAACAAACATCTGGCAGAGGCGCATCAACCAGCGGCGGCAATACACGAGACCATTGCTGGCCGGGACGCAAGGAACGCACTCATCTTGGCCAGATTTGCCTAGCCTAGCCAAGCAACCACTTGTGCCTCGCAGCTTCTTGCCACAGCATCATTAATGGCCAGGACCCATCGTCTTCCTAGCACTCTGACCATCATTCTGACAACTGCTACTCCTCCTAAGCCCGCAATGTGGAAGTTCCAATAGCGAGATGACACAGGCCACAACTGCAGCAGTAGCCATCAGATTTTTTATTTACAGCAAGCTACTGATGGCTTATCACAATTAAACATAACACACCTTGTGACTATTTGTGCAGTTTCTTTCTCTTACGCATGCTTCTACGTGGTGGTTCCCCCTTGGCATCAGCAGATGTGGAGGCCCTTTGCTCACTCTGTTGCTGCTCCTGTCTCGACACCTTGGGTGGGCGTCCTCTGGGGTGCCGAGCCTATGAGGGCTCACCAAGAGTCTACTGCTCCTGCGGCTGTGCAGGGGTTGAGACGCCGATCTCAGTTGGGTGTGGACTCTGGTGGGGCTCTGACCGAGGACTTATCAGTGGCATGGAAGTGTGAGCGCTTGGAGAGGAGCCCCCACTTCCTTGTTCTCTGCCACCATCATCCCTCTCATGGGTCCGGCCCACCTCAGCGCTTGCAAGTGGCTTGAGAGCACCTTGCTGCACATCAGGGGGGCCATGGGGACCCGTATCTGCACTGGCAGTCCTACTCAGAAGGACTTCCATGAAGGTCTGGTTTCTCTGTTCAATAGATGTCCATCGCTCCTCCAGAGATGTCATTCTATTCAGAACACTCACCATGTTTTCTACACTCTGGCGACTTATCACCTCCATGGAGGTTGCCATCCTTTCCATGGTGATGCGTTCATGCACCAATGACTCCACAAAGGCTCTGCTCATGTTCGCAATGGACTCCTCCATTCGCTCCACACTCGTAGCGAACCTGGAGACAAAACCTGCCAGAGACTCCTGCATCTGTTCCTGGAGTTCCAGCACCACTGATCTTGTGGATGGACCCAGAGGCATAGGGTCGACATGCAGCTGAGCCGAGCTAGGAGAGTCCTGCACCCTCCGACGAGGACTCTCCACTGCTTTCCCTGTCTCCACCATCTGCTGAGGCTCACTTGTGAGCTGTGATATACCAGGTGACAACACTACTCTATCTCGCGAGGGTCCCACCGAGGTGTGAGTCTCTGCAATGGTGCTGGCCTGGCTGAATTGTGCTGACGCTGCGCCCTCAGAGGTTTCTGCTTCCTCTGAGGAGTCTTGAGCCTCAGGCTGTTCTGCCTGGATGGTGGGGACGAGTGCTTGCGATGGTCCTGTGGGGGAGTAAAGGAAAAAGTCAGAGATGTGAGGCCAAGGTGACATGCACAGTGCATATTGCAGATGATCATAAGTCCAACTGTTAGAGCTTCAGAATCATTATCAGCGACTCATGCAATGTCAATGAGAGAGATGAACAACTATTCTGTCACCGGCTTGCTCTGCTGCGCCCGTCTGCCCGTCCCCCACTTGCGCATCATCATCGAGTCCCACGATCTCCAGGGCCGCCTCCTCCCAGGTGGTGAGCTGGGCTACTGAGGGTGGCCCTCCTCCTGTCCTCGCTCTTTCGCGCTTATTGTGAGCTCTCTTTCCTGCAATGAGGGAGACAAGTGGAGTTTGAGTGAGAATGAAGGAGAGAGTTTATAGAATCCATCTCATAGATGCTTATAACGAGGCAAAGATGGAATGAGGTGGCAAGACCAAGGGCCCATCCTGTGTGTTGTAAGTTGTTTGCATTGCATGACAGTTATAGGGAGTGTGAGGGCTGCATAGTGAAATAGTTAGGTGAATGTGACCATCGAGAGAGAGGGAATGGGTAAGGGTGCAGGGATGTCAGTGTCAAGTGGGATGTGGAGGAAGAGGTTGCTAAAGCTGAGTGCTGGTGAGGAGAGGCAAAGGGCATCAGATTGAGGGTTATGGGAAAGTCATACTCACTTTTCCAGTACGCACAAGGTCATGAAATCTTTTGCGGCATTGAATCCAAGATCTGTTGATTAAGGATAGAGAAGTCACCTCCTGGGCCACCTGGAGCCACACAGCCTTTGTTTGCTGAGGAGGCTTCTTTCTCCCTGAAGAAGGGAAGAGCACCTCCTTATGATCTCTTGCTCCATCTATCAGGGCTTGCAGGGTGGTGTCCTCGAATCTTGGAGCAGACTTGGGTTTGTTGGTACACATGATGCCTCCAGGTCAATGTAGGAACAAAGGCCAGAAGGTTGGCAGTCTGCAAAGGAAGCAAGGCCTCTTGCAGACCTTAAAAGCAGCAGCAATGATGACGTCATCAGAGGTGACTTTCAGACTGGAAAAGCTAATTGGGCCAGGGGTTCCCACACACTGGAACTCAATTGCCCAATCAGGGGAAAATCGCGTTTGTTACACACATCTCATGAGAGTCGTGTGGATAACACGGAATTCGGATAACACGACCCCAACCCGCCCCAGTATCAAAATCCAGCCCTATGACTCTATGACATCAGAAAATGTGTATAATTCTCACCCCAACATTATTCAGTGGAATTTTTTGTAGTATCTCATTGCTCCCCATCACTTTTTTCTGATGCGCCAATATTACTTAACTAAAGATTGACTTGCATTTATTTATAACTAAACAAGAACATGTTGAAAGATTCATAGCTGAGCTTTGATATGGAGGGTTTAGTTGCTAATTAGTTTGACTTAAATAAAACGAGACTCAAAAAGTGTAAGAAGCTGTTCTTTCAATGTTGTTGAAGGTTTGATGTTAAAAAAGCCATAAACTTTATTAAAGGGCTTACTTAACCTTTAAAAAGAAGGAAAGTCTGGCATTTATATAGCGTTGTTCACAACCTCAGCACTTTATCTAATCACTTCATGTCCCAAAGCACTTTACAATCAATTTTATACTTTTGAAGTGTAGGAATCACAGCCGCCAATTTGGGCATAGCAAGGTCCCACAAACAGCAATGTGATAATGACCAGATCATTTGTTTTAGTGATGTTGGTTGAGGGATAAATATTGGCCAGGACCCCTGTTCTTCTCCAAATAGTGCCATGGGATTTTTATGTCCACCTGGGAGGGCCTTGGTTTAATGCCTCATCTGAAAGACGGTATGGGAACGAGGGTTCACACTACCCGAGTACCTCACTATTCTTTTTGGGCTGTCTGTGGGATCAACACACGATGTGTTAAAATGGCTTTCTGCTGAGCATGGGTTGTAAATTGCGTAAGGGGATTTTAAAGCAAATTTATCTCCATAGGTTACAAGGCTGACCTGCGTGCCTATCAGGTCGGGAATCAGGTCTCTTGTGTTTATGGTAATAAATATTGGGAAGAGTTTATGACGGCAATCAGGTGGCTTGTGTTTATGCAAGTGCATATTTGTTTAATTCATGTTATTCTGATGGCATTTGTATGTATCTTTGATGTACAATGATTTATTGGTGGTATGCATGGAATGTAGTGATCAAAGGAGAAAGTTGGTATAAGATACTGTTTAGCAGCTTACACTGGAATTGTGAAGTGTGATGTCTCAGCAGCAGCTCATACTGGTTGTGGATGGTATGAGGTTTCACTAAAGACTGATCCTGCATTGCTACAACTGAATGTGTGTGTAATCTGGCATTTAAAGTAATGAGACAAAAAAGGACAAGAAAGCAGTCCAACAAACGGCACCACTGACAATGCAGCACTCCTTCAGTACTGCCAGCCTAGATTTTGTGCTGAAGGGCTGGATTTTGATACTGGGGCGGGTTGGGGTCGTGTCATCCACTTTTTGTGTTATCCACTTTTCGTGTTATCCACCCGACTGCAATTGGATGTGGGAGATTGATGCAATTTTCACCTAATTGGGCAATTGAGTTCCAGCATGTGGGAACCCATGAACCAATCAGTGTTTTCAGTCTGAAAGTCGCCTCTGATGAAGTCATCATTGCTGCTGTATTGAAGGTCTGCAAAGACTGCCTGGCCTTTGCTGTGAGAGGATCTGGAGGCAAAATCAGCAGCAGCAGCCCTAAGTCTGCTCCCAGATATTTTTGTACCACCACCACCACTCCCAGATATATTATTTTTTCCTCCTCCTCCTACTACTTTGTAATAGTGGACCTGCAGCTGCCAGTCAGCTATCGAAATGTGCTCCCGCCAGGTTTCACATTCGAGGTTCAGAACAGGCGTGCTTCACGTAGAAAAAGGGTTAAAATCACAAAGGCCTTTAAAATGGCATTATAGAGGCAATTTAGTGCTTGTTAAGGGCCTTAACAGCCTATCCCGCCTCTTAGAGGCGGGGCGGAGTCGGGACCAGCCGACACGATTTCATGAAAATTGCGTGGAGGCGTGATGGAGGCGGGCTTGTGCCCGCCCACCAGTTTTCGCAATTTTAACCCCCCACACTCCTCCAAACCCGCCTCCACGGGTCAATGAAAATTCTGCCCGAAGTCTCTGGAGCGGGAATTGAACCCATGACCCTCTAACTCAGAGGCAAGAGAGTAACCACTGAGTTACGGCTGTCACTTACTTTTCACTTCTCATGCAGGGTACACACCGAAACATCAATTTGTCTTTTCACCTTTACAGATGCTAATGAACTTGTCGTGCATTTCCAGCATTTTCTGTTTTTGTTTCAAATTTTTCACAATTTTTTTTTTACTTTTTTATTTTTAGCTTTTCTTGCTATTTTAGTCAACAATCAACATGAATTTATTTTAAATGTACAATCCCATCATCATTTGAAGCTTTCAGGCTGTCAGAGTGTCAGAATATATATACTCTTGGAAGATAAATACATCTGAACGGTGAGAGTCTGCAGCTGGTAACATTACTTCCAGAAGGTTAATTGAGATAGTCTTTTTAATCAAATGACATTTAGCACTAATGAAATTATTAATTACTTTTTATTTTGCCATATGGTTGAATAGCATACTGTTTTATATTTCGAGAGTCAGGGAAGATCAATTAGTGGCTGTGGAACAGCAGCCGAGGAAGAGAAAGGGTGGAGGTCAGGAATAGGACAGCGAGGAAGCACATTGGTGTTCCAGCACGCTCTGCTGTAGAGCTGGCAATGTGGCTTTTCATCTATGATTGTCGAGAAAGTGTACTTACAATCTCAGTCATTCCATCAGAGCAAAGAGATTAAGGTTGCCTTTAGAATACAACTGTAGCGTCAGTGAAAATTGAAAGCACTTCACACCAACAGTAAAGCCGCGATTTCGCCTACCTGGGCGGCTTCAAGGTGGAAGAGGTCGGCGGCGGGGGGGTGGGGGGGGGGGGCGACCCCGCTGCTGCGTGGATCCCCTCGATAAATATGATCTTGCCCAAATGGGCCTTGCACTGCGCGTATCTCGGCCCTATTAAAAGGTGCGGTTCTGGCTGGCGTCACCGTATTATGCGATTATTGCTGGTTTATTTAAAGGAACCCTGTGTGAGAACCTCTCTGGATACGTCGAGGGCATTCTGAAACCCATCGTACAGGGAACCCCCAGCTTCTGTCGCGACACTACAGACTTCTTACAGAAACTCAGCACCCACGGACCAGTTGAACCAGGAACACTCCTCGCCACGATGGACGTATCGGCACTCTACACCAGTATCCCCCACGATGACGGCATCGCTGCGACAGCCTCAGTACTCAACACCAACAACAGCCACTCTCCAGACGCCATCCTACAACTCATCCGCTTCATCCTTGACCACAATGTCTTCACCTTCGACAACCATTTTTTTACCCAAACACACGGAACAGCCATGGGGACCAAATTCGCACCCCAATACGCCAACATCTTCATGCACAAGTTCGAGCAAGACTTCTTCGCTGCACAGGACCTCCAGCCAACACTGTACACCAGATACATCGACGACATTTTCTTCCTTTGGACCCATGGCGAAGGATCACTGAAAAGACTACACGATAACATAAACAAGTTCCATCCCACCATCAAACTCACCATGGACTACTCCTCAGAATCGGTTTCATTCCTGGACACACGAATCTCCATCAAAGACGGACACCTCAGCACTTCACTCTACCGCAAGCCCACGGACAACCTCACGATGCTCCACTTCTCCAGCTTCCACCCTAACCACGTTAAAGAAGCCATCCCCTATGGACAAGCCCTGCGAATACACAGGATCTGCTCAGACGAGGAGGAACGCGATGGACACCTACGGACGCTGAAAAACGCCCTCGTAAGAACGGGATATGACGCTCGACTCATCGATCGACAGTTCCGACGGGCCACAGCGAAAAATCGCACAGACCTCCTCAGAAGGCAAACACGGGACACAACCAACAGGGTACCCTACGTCGTCCAGTACTTCCCCGGAGCGGAGAAACTACGCCATGTTCTTCGCAGCCTTCAACATGTCATCGATGACGACAAACACCTCGCTAAGGCCATCCCCACGCCTCCACTACTTGCCTTCAAACAGCCGCCTAACCTCAGAAGTACCATCGTTCGCAGCAAATTACCCAGCTTTCAGGATAACAGCGACCACGACACCACACAACCCTGCCACGGCCAACTCTGCAAGACATGCCAGATCATCAACACAGATACCACCATCACACGTGAGGACACTAACCACCAGGTACATGGTACATACTCATGTGACTCGGCCAACGTTGTCTACCTCATACGTTGCAGGAAAGAATGCACCGCGGCATGGTACATCGGCGAGACCATGCAGACACTGAGACAACGTATGAACGAGCACCGCGCAACAATCACCAGGCAGGATTGTTACCTCCCAGTCGGGGAACACTTCAGCAGTCAAGGACATTCAGCCTCGGATCTGCGGGTAAGCGTTCTCCAAGGCAACCTTAGAAACACACGACAGCGCAAAATCATCGAGCAGAAACTGATAGCCAAGTTCCGCACTCATGAAGACGGTCTCAACCGGGATCTTGGGTTTATGTCACGATACATGACGTGATCCGGACTCGAGTCATCGTTGGCTTGTTCACAGATGTGATTCCCAGTAAAAAAGTAAAAATTTTCCCAGTAAAAAAGTAAAAAAAATTTACAGCTTATCGTTTTACATACAGACGGCAGCTTTTGACACGTTAGACCCCCTGCGACTCCACCTCATTGTCTCAGTTGTATCTTGCTATGTCTTTGATGTGGTACCTTCCTGGCTGACCTGATTAACTTTATCACACCTCGGCAGATAGTCAGGATGATTTAATTTAGTTGTCTGCAATTGTAAGGTACACATGCATTGTTCTCTATCTATATATGCTTTGTCGAGTCTGTATTTCTTTACTACTTCACCTGAGGAAGGGGCGATCGATAGCTCCGAAAGCTTGTGATTTCAAGTAAAACTGTTGGACTATAACCTGGTGTTGTGCGACCTCTCAATTTTATTTAAAGGGGCCATGGCCCCAGTTAGCCTCATACCATTCAGTGCTGTCAATGTTTGCATCTTTGAACTATGAGCTTCCAG
Source organism: Squalus acanthias (assembly GCA_030390025.1). Lineage (NCBI taxonomy): Eukaryota > Metazoa > Chordata > Chondrichthyes > Squaliformes > Squalidae > Squalus > Squalus acanthias. The sequence continues at coordinate 104,175,292 of CM059430.1, read as the reverse complement.
CGCCAATGATTAGCACCTCGCTTCTCAGATGAGTCCCTCCATCATCTTGTGGGGGGAGTGAGAGCACGTAGGGAGGTTCTCTTCCCGACCGACGGCAGGAAGAGGCCTTCCTAGCAGACGAAGGCAGCGTGGCTGCAGATATCGCAAGAGGTTACGGGGTTGTCAGTGGTGGTTCGCACCTGGGTGCAGTGCCGGAAGAGGTTCAATGATCTTGTAAGATCAGGAAAAGTGAGTACAAAGCCACACTTACCTTGATGCTGCTGTGCCTGTCATCACATTCCCACCACTCTACATTGGCATCCCTACTCCTGCACAACGTTACTCATCCCAACATCCTTGTACCTTCATCCACCCCTCTATCTCTATCTACAGTATCAGGTCCCCATCTTACTATGCACCCCTCACACTCAGCCTCATTGTTATGCAATGACAGCAACTAACAACACAAAAGGAGGCAACTTGGTATTGGCAAGCCGCTCCATCAAAGTCTCCCTGTAAAGCTCTATCTCATTCCATTCCTTACACTCATACCATCACTCTCACTCAACCTTCTTTCCCTCCTTGCAGGAAAGATAGCTCACAATAAGAGGGAGAGGGAGAGAATGGGAGGAGAGTCTCCACCAACCATTTCATATCTGAGCACTGCAGAGGAGGCAGCACTGGAGATTGCTGGAGTGGTGGACATTCCGGAAGTGGGGGACGGAGAGAGGGGCTCATTAGAAGAAGCTGGTGACAGAATGAATTTCCATACAATTGCATGCCTTTCATCAGTCCATCATATGGGTTGTGATGTCAAGACAAAATGAATGCTCATCATGTGGATAATGGTATGTGTCTGCAGTAGACATCCCGTATATCTAACTGGTATCTTCACTCTCCCACAGGTCCATCAAGAGCCCCCCCTCCCCAATGCCCAGGAGGAACAGCAAGAAGACTCCTCAGAGGAGCCTCCTGCCTCTGAGGATGCAGCATCACCTCAGACAACACAACCCAGCACCAGGGCAGAGTCGCACACCTCGGTGGGTATGTTGCGAGATAGAGTAGTCTTGTCACCTGGTGTCTCACAGATCACAACTGAGCAGTAGCAGATGGTGGAGACAGGGTCAGCAGTGGAGACTCCTCGTTAGAGGGCGCAGGAGTCTCCCAGCTCTGCTCAGCTGTATGCAGACGCTGAGCCTCGGGAACCATCCAGGAAGAGGGCGATCCTGGAGCTGCAGGAACAAGTGCAGGAGGCTCTGATTGGTTTTGCGACCGCAGTGACTGCGAGTGTGCAGAGAATGGAGGAGTCTATCTCCAACATGAGCAACATTGTGGCACAGTCACTGGCAACTATAGCTTCCTCCATGGACAGGATGGCCACCTGCATGGAGGAGACACAGCGCCAGTCGCATGAGAACATGGTTTCTCTTCAAAATATATGCTCATCTATGGAGGAGAGAAACCAAAGGCTCATAGATGTCCCTTGTAGGAGGGATGTCAGAATAGAGGTTGGCCCTCATGGCCCCATGGAAGTGCAGCAAGGCGCTCTCAGGTTACTTGTTAGCAGGGAAGTGTGGGTGGTCCATGAGAGGGATGTTGGTGGGAAGGGACATGGAAGTGGGGGCTCCGCTCCAAGCACTCTGACTTCCACCCCCTTGCCGACACCTCACTCAGAGCCCCAGGTGCATCGCCGGACAGTGATGGCCGAGTCTGCTCCTGCACAGTTGCAGGAGGAGTAGACTAGGAGTAGAGCCATCACCGGCTCCAAAACCCAGAGGACGACTGCCAAAGGCGTCTAAGCAGGCGCAGCACGGAGGTGAGGAGGCTGCCTCTACCTCTACCTCTGCTGAAACCACAGGGGTAGCATGACGTAGAAGCACCCAGAAAAGAAAGATCCCACACAAATAGTCCCAAAGGTAGTCACTCGGGTGTCTTTTTCATTATCAATGTAATGTTTATATTCTATGAAGTCTTTTTAATAAATCATCTAGTTGTGACACTTTGAGGTCGTTACCAAATATGTGTGATCAAATGGAAGTGGCAGAGTGAAGGGTCAGGGCTCATTTCACATCCAGCAATGGTGGTGAGAGTCAAAACAAGGGAGTATTCATTGTTTGACTGCTCTGTGCTGTTGGTGTTGGGTGATGCCAACCTGCGCACACCTGTGGCAGCCATATGTATGAGCTGCATGAAGTTATTGAAATCTGCCATTGGTTAGGGTATCCCTGGCGTGGCGGGCAGCAACGTGCTCACGCACTCATCGCAATGGGACCACTGGCTCATCCAGGTCTTCATCATCCTCGTAAACAACCTCATGGTGCTCCTCCTCCTCTGATGATGATGAGGCTGTGCGATCAGCGCCATCTTCCTCATCCAGTGCTAATCCTCGCTGCTGCGCTATGTTGTGCAGGGCACAGCACACCACGACTATTCGGAGACCCTGCCATTCTGAAGGACTCCTCCAGATCTGTCAAGGCATCTGAAGCGCATTTTGAGCAAGCCTATTGTCTGCTCGATGACACTTCTCGTGGAGATGTGGCTTTGACTATAACGTCCCTCAGCCTCGTTTGTTGGCCTCCTTAAAGGTGTCATGAGCTATGTTTTTCGGGGTATAGCCCTCGTCTCCAAGCAGCCAGCCGGCAAGACTGTTCGGTGGTGCGAAGAGCTGAGGGACGGTGGAATGGCGCAGGATGTACGAGTCATGGCAGCTGCCAGGGAACTTGGCGCACACATGCATGATAATCTCCTATGGTTACAGACAAGCTGCACGTTGAGGGAGTGGATGCCCTTGCGGTTAACGAATACTACTGGGTTGTGATGGGCTGCCCTGATAGCCACATGTGTGCAGTCGATGACTCCCTGCACCCGTGGGAAGCCAGCTAGAGCGGCAAAGCCAAGCGCACGCTCATTGACACTGGCTTCATCAGTGGCAAAATTGATATAGTTTGCGGATTTGTTAAAGAGAGCATGAGTTACCTGTGCGATGCATCTGTGGGCGGCCGACTGCGAGATGCCACAAAGGTTTGCTGCAGATGCCTGGAAAGAGCCTGAGGCGACAAAGTTGAAGGTAAAGGTGACTTTGACAGCCATTGGTAAGAGGTGTCCACCTGTAAGGGGTGACCTGTGGCTCTGTGCTTAGCCTGGGTGCTAGTGCGAGGTTAGGCCTTGTTGCCTGTTCTGGTCTCCAGCCAGCCTGGTAACACTAGACACCTGTGAGTGGTTCGACCCACTCGCCCTTACGGTTCTGACACTGGACATAGGTGCGAGAGCAATAATGCAGAGAAAAACGTAGGTAGACCCGGTTGAATAGTGCGAAATGGAAAATCTTTATTGCATATTATTCAAGATTACGAGATACATGTCATAAGCACAGATTAATGACAGTACAATCTTACACACAGTTATGTAACTAATTTTAGGGAAACGAGGAGCGCATGACACATCGTAAAAGGGGGCACACATTACAATTATCCTTAAAACTTAAACCCTCCCCTATCAATACCTGTCCTAAACTAGATTTGTAGGATCGAGACTCATGCTCACCACTCGTGATAACTCGGAGAATTCCGAAACTCTGCTCGGATGTTTTTACCGCAGCGCCTGACTACCCACGTGTTGATCAGGGGTCTCTGTACCCCACTTGTTTACTCGTTTCTGCTCCGGCTAGCAGGCTGGACCGTCTGCTGTCATGAAGATCTGTGTTGTCCTCGGAGTTCCGATACTACTCGAAAAAGAGTCTTCCTGTGCCCTCACCAGTTTGTAAAACTCAAAGAATGGTCTTCCTGGGCAAGGAAAGTGTTTATTCGACCTACAGGCGCGGTCGGGGCTTACTGACCGTGGCGATACGTATTGTCGTCTTCTTCTCTTCTCATCTCATCTCATCTCATCTCATCTCATCTCGGGGCTTCGGTTCCAACACCGTTTACCGACTTCTCGGGATGGTGTGCCCGTTTCAAGGCCTCACAGCCCAGTTCTACACAGATCTTCGCGGCAAGCCACGAGGTTGATCCTGGCGGATCAGAGTCCAGAGCCGTCAGGCAAGAGAATAAAAGTTCAACAGTCTTCCAGCGAGTCAAAGCAGCAAGTGCAAGAAGCAAGAGACAGCAGTCAGCAGCAAGAGTAGCAGGAGGCAAGAGAGGCAAGAGACAGATGGACGGTTGTACCTTACAGTTATAGTGCTGTAATTCCTCTTTTCCCGCCCAATCTTAATGTCTATCTTTTGTCAGGTTTTTGGCGCTCAAACTTCTTGTATAGGGTGATCTCCGTTTTTAATGGGTTTCGGTGATACTTGTAACTGTCTGAGTACCCGTTAATACTTCTCCCATTGTGTAACCGGCTAGAAGTCTCCCTGGAGGGGTTTTGGGGCTTCCAAATGCTTTCTGTAACTACCCGCAAACGGCTCTCTCATCGTAGAGTCGTGGGGATTTTGCATGTTAATGTCTTTGGATGGGTTCTTGATCGCTCGGTACAATAGCCCTTATTCGCACCTGGGAGACCGATTCCAGTATTTATGTATAAAATGCAAACCCATCATGTCTTGTCAATTATCTCAAATGTGCTGAGTCCTGTACGATCTTGCACAAATGTTTATTGGAACGCCATCTTGTCTGCTCATTGAAAGTCTAGAACGTTCTGCCACGAGGCGTGGCGGCCATTTTACAGGCTGTTTGTGTCCGCTTTGAAAACCTGACAGCATTCTGCTGAAATAAAGCTGTTTGTACGAAACTTTATGTCTCCTTCTTATTTTATAAAATTGCGATAATTTTGCGAATTCTACACACCCCTTCCTCTGGGCTGCAGGTCTTGCTCCAGTAAAGCGCAAATGTCGGCGACAGCCTGAGCCTTCTTTGGCACCGCTGCTCCGTCATGTTGAGGAAGCTCATCCTCTGCCTGTATACCCTGTTTTGGGAGTACCGCCTCAGGCGCGGTGCAGCCCTGTGCTGATGCCCTATGCCCTGTACTGCATCAGGTGGTTGAGGAGATGGTTGGCGCTCTTGTTGTTGCTGCTGCTGGTGTGGCTGGTTCTGCTGCTGCTGCGGGTAATCATCATCAGATTCGGAGGACCAAGGTGAGAGAGCATAAATCGTGCCTATTCTGATGTTTCACATGGCAGGAGAAGTTGGGATGACAGAAGCTATCTATCAAGGGTGAGATATGATGTTCCAAGGAGGTGACAGTGAATCGAGAGTTTACTGCAAACACTACCCAACTACATAAAGCTGAAAAATCTCTTCCAAATACTGAAGGCTGAAGCTTCTGAGATCGGAAAGTGGCCAGCTGTAAAATGGTAGCTTTAATTCCACTTTTGCAGCTGTCACCTAATGGCCCAGAAATTGGAGTTCGATGGTTGCCGCGGGGATAAGAATCCCCCGCGATATCGCACTCCGCGCCTACCTTTATGGTTTTGGCCCACACGAACTTCAGTTCCTGGGCCTCTCCCTGGTGCCGGCGCGCAGTGTGTGCGTGTCCCAGAGGCGCAGTTAGTGCGATGCGACCTCTGGGATCACGTGGGCCAGTTAGGGCCAATGGCAGCAGACTATCTTTCATTCATAGTTTTGACAGCAAGAGCTGTCAAAACTATGAATACAACAAGCCCCCAAAAGAGCAGCTAAACCTCAATTAAATTTTTTAAAAAGCCATCACATTAATAAAATAACTAGGGGTAGAAATTAGGTCGCGTCCCATTTGGGGCGCAAATATCGTCCGGACGCAAATATTAGCGCCTGGCGCTAATTATCGGCACTGACAGGAAACTTCACTTTTACCGCCCCGGGAGGTGAGTGGAGCGCTAAAGCAGGCGCTGCACACCTCTCTTAAGGCGCAAAGGCCGAGCAGTGAGGCACTAACTCGGAGCGCTGGTGAAGCTCATGTAATGTCAGTCAGCAATGGAACACACACACAATGGCACGGGCCAGTTCTTAAAGGGGATGGTTAATCTTGCTTTCCATCCACATCCTGTTCATTGCTGCCTTGAATATCGGCCTGGAGAGACTTGCACATCAAATGTGCTGGAAAGAACAATGGAGCGTACCAGGCAAAGAGCTCAGAGTGCAGCTCCCACAGTCTCTGCTAAATCGATACAAGGAATGGCAAATCAAAATGAACCTGCAAAGTGCTGCTCAGTACCCAAAACTCCTTCACACAACGTTGAATCTCTCCAGAAGTCTCTCCCTCTCTCTCTCAGAATGCGTAGTTCAAAAATGCCACCAACAATAAAAGACAGGAAGAGGCCCCCTTTAAATAGCGCCCCCCCCAGCCCCACAGCGATTGATAGCGTTCCAGTCTTCTGGTCGTTGGAAGCGCCAGGCGGTAAGGCAGGGGGCGCCACTCAATTTCCGCTACGGGGCGCCACAAGGGCGTTGCACCATGGAATGACGTCACAATCTGCGCGCGCAGGTGGTCGCAGCGGTAAGTTTTAGCGCTGTCGCACAATCTCAAGTTAAGTTCTCGAGCGGCGCAAACATCGCTGCGCCCGGGCGTTAGCGGCTTTGCGCCCCATTAGCGCCCTCTTAAGGCGCTAACGGGAGGCGCAACCAAGTGAATTTTTACCCCCTATAGTTAAATAAATTAACCACTTTAAACAAAAATTTAATTTTTGAAATTTTTTAATTCTTTTTAAAAGTTATAAAAATAAACTTACCTTTCTTTAAAGTCTCTAAAAAAGATAAAACTGTTGAAAAAATTTAAAATAATACTTAATTAACTACTTACCTTGTTAAAAGGGGGTCTTACGTCTGCTTTCTTTATGTGTAAAATCTTCAACACTTACCTGCGCATTCAAACATGAAAAAAAAAATAAGTGTGCTGCGTGCGCGCAACCTGTAGCACACACGCGGTTCACTTAGGAACCGCCCCCTTTGCCATACACGAAGTGCCGGTTTCCCGCGCATGCGCAGTGCATGCAGGAAACTGGCACTTCGGGACCTAATACGCGAGAGTACACAGTGCGTATTCTCCCGCATTAGGTCTAATTTTCGGGCCATTGAAAGAAATGGAGAGTTGTTCAGAACCCGACATACTTACCTGGCATGATTCCCGAGCGACGGGAAACTCGTGGAAAACTTGGGAAAATGCTTTGTACCTGGTAAAATGGTGATTAAATCGCTTTAAACACCCTCTTAACTGGCACTCTTGCATGACCCGCTGCTTAGAGCTGGGTCTGCAAAGCGCAGGCAGAGCCGGCACGAGGGAAACTCACAAGGAGGTGGGTTTAGAGCAGGATACTGCCCCACTCTCAATCTGTTTGATTTTGACAGCGGACCGGCCTCCGAACCCTCCCTCTGAGCGCCGGCAAAATTCAGCCCTAAGAAATTGTGTCCATCCATCGAGATTTAGGGCCCCACCTGACTCGGAAGGGTGAGATACTGGAGTGCATATTCATTAGGATGCTGCCTGATATGAGGAAAGACTTGTAAAACTGTGTCTGTTTTCAGTAGAACAGAGGAAATTACAGGGTGATTTAATAGAGGTGTTTAAACCTATGAAGGAATGGGACAGGGTAGATAGTAACAGAGGCCCAATTTTAACTCCAGGTGGATTCCCTGCTCAGGCCTGAGATAAAATTACAGTCGGGTCTCAGTGATGTCATCGGCCCGCAACATGCATATGTAAAGGAGGACCCTGTTGGCTCCGGGCACGTGTCCTTGCTCAAGAGAGCATATTAAAATTGCGATGTTGTGATCATGGCAGCTTTCGGACAGGTAAGAACCAGGGCGATTTTAACTGCCCACCCACCAGGTTTCTGCTGAGCAAGTAAGGTTAAAATCGCCCGCAGACTGTTTCTGTGATAGTGGAATCTATAGGCCGGAATTTTCTGGGGTCCGTGTGGGCGCGATCGCAAGCAGGTCAGGTGGGAAATTTAAAGTAATTTGGAGCGGGTCGGGAGCACGCCGTCATCCCGGCCCCACGCGCCTTTCCCTCGGGCGTGTTTGCCGGTACGACAGCGACCCGACCGGCAGAGGCGGGCGACCTAATTCTCATCATCAACACCTTGTTGTCAGACCCTTAAGCGCCTTTTTCAGCCCACCTTTCAAATTTACCTGGTTGCCCACGGGATTCACGCAGCTCGGGAACCACGTCTGTCAGCCTAAGGCAGGAGTTGAGTGGCCATTGATCCAACTGATTAGTTGACAGTATGAAATGTACTGTAAAAGCTCCCACCTCACAGCTGATCACTTTCCTCAGGCAGAACATAAGAACATAAGAAATTGGAACAGGAGTAGGCCAATCGGCCCCTCGAGCCTGCTCCACCATTCAATAAGATCATGGCTGATCTGATCCTAACCTCAAATCTAAAGAACACAAGAAGTAGGAGCAGGACCCGGCCACTCAGCCCCTGGGCCCGCTCCGCCACCCACAGGGCCTTGACAGATCCGAACTCAGCCTCATGTCCAATTTCCTGCCCGCTCCCCGTAACCCCTAATTCCCTTTACTTCTAGGAAACTGTCTATTTCTGTTTTAAATTTATTTAATGATGTAGCTTCCACAGCTTCCTGGGGCAGCAAATTCCACAGACCTACTACCCTCTGAGTGAAGAAGTTTCTCCTCATTTCAGTTTTGAAAGAGCAGCCCCTTATTCTAAGATTATGCCCCCTAGTTCTAGTTTCACCCATCCTTGGGAACATCCTTACCGCATCTACCCGATCAAGCCCCTTCACAATCTTATATGTTTCAATAAGATTGCCTCTCATTCTTCTGAACTCCAATGAGTAGAGTCCCAATCTACTCAACCTCTCCTCATATGTCCACCCCCTCATCCCTGGGATTAACCAAGTGAACCTTCTTTGTACTGCCTCGAGAGCAAGTATGTCTTTTCTTAAGTATGGACACCAAAACTGTATGCAGTATTCCAGGTGCGGTCTCACCAATACCTTATATAACTGCAGCAATACCTCCCTGTTTTTATAATCTATCCCCCTAGCAATAAAAGCCAACATTCCGTTGGCCTTCTTGATCACCTGCTGCACCTGCATACTAACTTTTTGATTTTCTTGCACTAGGACCCCCAGATCCCTTTGTACTGCAGTACTTTCCAGTTTCTTGCCATTAAGATAATAACTTGCTCTCTGATTTTTCCTGCCAAAGTGCATAACCTCACATTTTCCAATATTGTATTGCATCTGCCAAATCTCCGCCCACTCACCCAGCCTGTCTATATCCCCTTGTATGTTTTTTATGTCCTCCTCACTTTCTACTTTCCCTCCCATCTTTGTATCATCTGCAAACTTTGATATGTAACACTCGGTCCCCTCCTCCAAATTGTTAATATAGATTGTAAAGAGTTGGGGACCCAGCACCGACCCCTGTGGAACACCACTGGCTACTGGTTGCCAGTCCGAGAATGAACCATTTATCCCATCTCTCTGCTTCCTGTTAGATAACCAATCCTCCACCCATGCCAGAATATTACCCCCAATCCAGTGATTTTTTATCTTGAGCAATAATCTTTTATGTGGCACCTTGTCGAATGCCTTCTGGAAGTCTAAATACACTACGTCCACTGGTTCCCCTTTATCCACCCTGTATGTTATGTCCTCAAAGAACTCAAGCAAATTTGTCAGACATGACTTCCCCTTCATAAAGCCATGCTGACTTTGTCCTATTAAATTATGTTTATCTAAATGTTCCGTTACTGTCTCCTTAATAATAGACTCCAAAATTTTACCCACCACAGATGTTAGACTAATTGGTTTATAATTTACAGCCTTCTGCCTGCTACCCTTTTTAAATAAGGGTGTTACATTAGCAGTTTTCCAATCTGCCGGGACCTTTGCTGATTCCAGGGAATTTTGGAAAATTATTACCAAAGCATCCACAATCCCGACTGCCACTTCCCTCAAGACCCTAGGATGTAAGCCATCAGGTCCAGGGGATTTATTCGCCTTGAGTCCCATTATTTTACTGAGTACCAATTCCTTAGTGATTTTAATCATATTTAGCTCCTCCCCCCCCTAGAGCCCCCTGTTTGTCCAGTGTTGGGATATTCTTAGTGTCCTCTACCGTAAAGATTGAAACAAAATATTTGTTCAGCATTTTTGCCATCTCCATGTTTCCCACCATTAATTTCCCGGTCTCATCCTCTAAGGGACCTACATTTGCCTTAACCACCCTTTTTCTTTTTATATAACTATAGAAACTCTTGCTATCTGTTTTTATATTTTTTGCTAATTTATTTTCATAATCTATCTTCCCTTTCTTAATCAATCCTTTAGTTACTTTTTGCTGTCTTTTGAAGACTTCCCAATCTTCTATCCTCCCACTAAGTTTGGCTACCTTCTATGTCCTTGTTTTTAGTCGGATACTATCCTTAATTTCTTTACTTAGCCACGGATGGCTGTCATTTCTTTTACACCCTTTTTTCCTCAGTGGAATATATTTCTTTTGAAAGTTGTAAAATAACTCCTTAAATGAACACCACTGCTCATGTACCGTCTTACCCTTTAATCTATTTTCCCAGTCCACTTTAATCAATTCCGCTCTCATACCATCATAGTCTCCTTTATTCAAGCTCAGTACGCTTGTTTGAGAACCAACCTTCTCACCCTCTAATTGGCTATGGAATTCAACCATGTTATGGTCATTCATTCCAAGGGGATCCTTAACTAGGACATTATTAATTAATCCTGACTCATTACACAGGACCAGGTCCAAGGTTGCTTGCCCCCTTGTAGGATCAGTTACATACTGCTCAAGAAATCCATCCCTAATACACTCAATAAACTCTTCCTCAAGGCTGCCCTGCCCAATTTGATTTGTCCAGTTAATATGATAGTTAAAATCCCCCATAATTATAGCTGTTCCCTTATTACATGTCCCAACTATTTCCTGATTAATACTTCTTCCAGCAGAGTTGCAACTATTAGGAGGCCTATATACTACTCCCACTAGTGTTTTTTCCCCCTTATTATTCCTTATCTCCACCCAAACTGTTTCATTATCCTGATCCTTTGACCCAATATCATTTCTCTGTATTACAGTGATTCCTTCCTTTATTAACATAGCCACCCCACCTCCCCTTCCTTCCTGCCTGTCCTTCCTGATTGTTAAATACCCTGGCATATTTAATTCCCAGTTGTTGTCACCCTGCAGCCATGTTTCTGTAATGGCCACAAGATCATACCCATACGTAGTTATTTGTGCTGTTAACTCATCCATTTTGTTACGAATACTACGTGCATTCAGATAAAGAACTTTCAAATATGTTTTGTGACACTTAGTTCCTGCTTTTTCCTTTTTTAACACTTTACCTTTTACTCCATACCTTCTGTCCCTTCCTGACATGCTTTCCTCTGTCTCCCTGCTCAGGTGCTCAATCCCCTGCCACTTTTGTTTAAACCCTCCCCAACAGCACTAGCAAACATTCCTCCTAGGACAGCTGTTGCTGACTGCATTCCGAACACAGATTTAACTTTCCACAGGCTGCAAGTGTTTCCAGCAGTCTCCATCCAGACTCACCTCATTGGTACAACCTAACACACCATTGACAGATTGCTTCTCGCATCTCTACTTGACCTGCCATCTATTCCATCAGCATGGGTGCCGTTTATACTGTCTCTCCTTGGTCCTCAGAATTGGACCACGATGAGCCCGAACACCAGAAACACCAGGCACACCAACAGCGCCAACAACACTGTGGCTGTCAAAGTCACCAGCGCCCTCAACTTCTTCACCTCAGGCTCTTGCCAGGGATCTGCAGCAGACATTTGCGGCATCTCACAGTCGGATGCCCACAGATGCATCACACAGGTCACCAGTGCCCTCTTTGACAAGTCAAGCAATTATATCAACTTTGCCACTGATGAAGCCAGTGTTACTGAGCGGGCGCTCAGCTTTTCCACTCTGCTTGGCTTCCCACGGGTGCAGGGCATCATTGACTGCACACATGTGGCCATCAGGACACCCCATCATCGAACAGGAGTCTTTGTCAATCGCAAGGGCTTCCACTCCCTCAATGTGCAGCTGCTCTGCAACCATAGGAAGATCATCATGCATGTGTGCACCAAATTCCCTGGCAGCTGCCATGACTGTTTCACCTGCACCAGTCCACCCTCCCTCAACTCTTCATTCCTCCAAACAGACTTCCCAGCTGGCTGCTTGGAGACAAGGGCTATCCACTGACGACGTGGCTCATGACACCCTTGAGGAGGCCAAGTACTGAGGCCCAGGGGTGATTTAATGGCAGCCTCATTTCCACCAGATGTGTCATAGAGCAAACAATAGGCATGCTCAAAATGCGCTTCAGAAGCCTTGACAGATCTGGAGGAGCCCTTCAGTACGCACCAGCCAGGGTCTCCAGAATCATCCTGGTCTGCTGTGTGCTGCACAACATAGCGCAGCAGCGAGGATTAGCGCTGCATGAGGAGCAAGGTTCTGAGCGCACAGCCTTTTCAGAGGAGGAGGAGGAGGAGGAGCATCAGCTGGAAGATGAGGAGGAGCAGGAGCTGGAGGAAGCTGCGGGCCAGATACCACCAGCAGCCGAGCACATTGCTGCCAGGGAGGCCAGGGATGGCCTCATCGTGGCAAGATTTAGTTAACTTTATGCAGTACACACATAGGTTGCCATATGTTGTGCCAGGTTGGCACCACCCCACAGCAACACCATAAAGGATCCCTACAATGACCAAACCATTCCTTTCACACTGACCACCATTGCTGGAGGTACCGTTATGTTTCACCCTTCATTGCAACTCACTAAGCCACTTCCAAATGTGCACACAAATTTGTCCTAGTGGTGAAAATAAAGGGTGAAAAATTCATTATCGCCCAGGAATGGGCGTTAACTTTGGAAAAGTTTGAAATTTAGCGCCAGGCGCTAACGAATCTAACTGCATGCAAAATTCATTGTCATTGCTCAAAGGATGGGAGTGCTAAATCAAGTGGCGCCTAGCTCAGTGGCGTTACACTCAAAGCGCTAACCAATATCAGGTGCAGTCTAATCGTAAATCATCATTGCCATAGGGTCTTTGAAGTTCTTAAAGGGGAGGTTCATTGATGCTGCAGAACCTCATTCTCAGCATTGCTGGCTGTGAACCTGTGTCAGCAAGCAGAAGCAGACCAAGCCCAATGAGCCTGAAGACTCAAGCAGGTTTCATGCTGGCAGATCCACACCCCAGGGAGAGAGCCCGCATATTTTCAGAACAAGCATTGGAGGAGTTGGTGTCCGCTGTGGAGAGATGAAGGGCGGTGCTCTACCCGGCAAGTGGCAGGAGGCCCTCGCTGCAATTCTTTCGTGCCATGTGGAGGGAGGTTGCCCATCAGGTCTCGGGCAGCACTGTGGTCCCCAGGACCCACACACAATGCAGGAAGAAATGTATAAACCTCACTCAGGTGGTCAGGGTGAGTCACTGCCTCAACAAATGCTACATACCACCGTCTGAACCACAGACTGCACACACTGGCCAGAGCACCACACTCCCAGCATTCACCCACCAACAATCTCTACCTACTAAAACTCACACCCACATCTCACACCTTGCACACAATGACAGCTATTCAACTATGGCAGGCACATCACCCAAACTTATTGCTCCACACTCACTCACACACGTTCCCTTCTCTTGCAGGCTAAGGTGGCTCACAACAGGATGGAGCAGGAGCACACAGGCAGGGGACAAGCTGACACCCAACCACTGTCTGCGCTGGAGAATAGAGTGCTGGAGATCATTGGGCGCCAGGTGATGGGCACCGTGACCACTGGCGACGTTGACCCCCTTGGGGACAACAACGGTATGTTAATCCCTACTCCTTCTTCTCACATCCCACTATCCTCTCACCCCACATTCCTTTCGCGCTTTCAAGCTAATCATGCTGCAGGCATGCATTTTTCCCTTCCTGCCACCCTCCCCTCACCTTAACCTGTCTCTTGTGTCTTTATGCTTTCAGATAATGAACAAGCACCTGAGCAGCCTGTCCTGAGGGCACCGTTGAGAGTAATGCGGGAGAAGAGGAGGAGGAAGAACACACCGCATCACTGCATGTCTCACCCACAGATGCCAGCTAGATACTGGCACTACGCGTTCTTTAGAGGCTAGTATAGTAGTGGGATCTGCACAGGGTGATGCACCGGGGACGAGTGGGCTGCAGCAAGGCCAGAGGAAAGGGTAGCTCGGGGGCCAGCTCCCCGAAGGGTGAGTTCGCGCGCGGGTTCTGCTGCACAGGACTCAGATGAGGACCTCGATGGGGAGGCCTGTGGAAGAAGGGTGATGTGCATGCACAGGGAGATCATAGGTGCAATGGCAAGGGTGCCCGAGAGTCTGTCGGCAATGGTAAGGAGTGTGGAGGAGTCCACCTCCAACATTGCACAAAGCTCTGCGCACAACATGGAACAATTCATTACCAGTCTGGAAAGGATGCTGGACTCCCAGAGAGACCGTAGCGACCCAGACCTGATGCCATGTGTGATGGGCGATCTGGCAGATTCCATTGCAGCACAGGCGGAAGCGACACAACTTCTTAGTGCTGCAATAGAGTCTATGCTTGGTGGCATTCAATCTCAGACTGCTCTCATGCAGTCTCAGCTTGATGCCACGGAAGCTCTGACTGCTGCCATCATGGATGGGTCTACCACCGTCGACTGGGGCTTTCACTGTGTTGCAGCAGGTCAGCAATCTGTGCTGCAATAGATTGCTAGGAATGCTGAGGTACTGCCCCGGGGGAGTGGCAGTGGGTCAGTGGAACAGGAACCTGCTGTCCTCTCTCAGGATGACAGCGTTCCTGCTCCCACCGCTGGCACTCCGCCATTGCCCTTGCCGCTGTCTGTCATCCAGCCAGCCCAGATTGCTGCCGCACATGCTGAGGTGGTGCAGTCTACAGCCGGGTTTCCAGGTCCAGAGCTGGTCGAGGGCGTCCTGCAAGGCCATCTGAAGTCTCCCGCACGGACACTCAGCAGCCTTCCACCAGCCCTGCTGCAGCCACTGGGCCAACACTTCGTAGGAGCACTAGAGCAGGCAAAGGCACAGTAACAAGAGGCACTAAGGGATTGCACAAGGGTGAATAGTTAATATTGTTGTAGTAAAGATGTGTTCACTGATTATTGATAAATTTATTAATTCACTTCGGATAATTTCGTACTGTCTCTCATTTCAGCTGTGCGCTGTGATATGGCCTGCGACAGAGATGGAATGATGGGGATGTGGTGAGCAACGGGGATCTGGGGTTGTATTTACTGGAATCGCAGTCTGATGAGGCGATCACGGACCGCCCTTCTGGAAGGCCGATTGAGTGGCTGCCTCCTCCCTCGCGCCTGTTCCTCCTCCTCCTCCTCCTCGTCTTCCTCGTCTTCCTCCTCCTCCTCTCCCTCTTCCTCCTCCTGAGGTGGGCCCACATGGCAGACTGGTCACGAAGTTAAAAGCCCATGGGATCCAGGGCAAAGTGTCAAGTTGGATTCAAAACTGGCTTGGAGACAGGAAGCAGAGCGTAATGGTTGATGGTTGTTTTTGTGACTGGAAGGCTGTTTCCAGTGGGGTTCCGCAGGGCTCAGTACCAGGGCCCTTGCTTTTTGTGATATATATCAACGATCTTGACTTGAATATAGGGGGTATGATTAAGAAGTTTGCAGATGATACTAAAATCGGCTGTGGGGTTGATACTGAAGAAGGAAGCTGTAGACTGCAGGAAGATATCAATACATTGATCAGGTGGGCAGAACAGTGGCAAATGGAATTCAATCCAGAGAAGTGTGAAGTAATGCATTTGGAGAGGGCTAACAAGGAAATGGAATACACATTAAATGGTAGGACACTGAGTAGTGCAGAGGAACAAAGGGACCTTGGAGTGCATGTCCACAGATCCCTGAAGGTAGCAGGCCAAGTAGATAAGGTGGTTAAGAAGGCGTATGGATTGCTTGCCTTTATTAGCCGTGGCATAGAATACAAGAGCAGGGGGGGTTATGCTTCAACTGTATAAACATTAGTTAGGCCTCGGCTAGAGTACTGCGTGCAATTCTGGTCACCACATTACAGGAAAGATGTGATTGCACTAGAGAGGGTACAGAGGAGATTTACAAGGATTTTGCCGGGAGTTGAGAATCTTAGCTATGAGGAAAGACTGGATAGGCTGGGTCTGTTTTCCTTGGAACAGAGGAGACTGAGGGGAAACCTTATTGAGGTGTATAAAATTATGAGGGGCATAGATAAAGTGGATAGAAAGGACCTATTTCCCTTAGCAGAGCGGTCAAAAACCAGGGGGCTCAGATTTAAAGTAATTGGGGGAAGGTTTAGAGGGGATTTGAGGGGAAATTTCTTCACCCAGAGGGTTGTGGGGGTCTGGAACTCATTGCCTAAAAGGGTGGTAGAGGCAGGAACCCTAACCACATTTAAAAAGTACTTGGATGTGCACTTGGGATGCTCTAACCTGCAGGGCTACGGACCAAGAGCTGGGAAGTGAGATTAGGCTGGATAGTTCTTTATTGGCTGGCGTGGACATGATGGGCCGAAATGGCTGCCTTCCGTGCTGTAACTCTCTATGATTCTATGATACTATGAATCCCTGCTGGCAAGGGCTAGGCCCTCATGATGGCCAGATTGTGGAGCATTCAGCACACCACGACGAAATGGCACACCCGCTCAGCTGAGTACTGGAGGGCTCCTCCCGAGTGGTCAAGGCAGCGGACACGTTGCTTGAACACCCCGATGGTCTGCTCAATGATGTTCCTGGTGGCAGCATAGCTCTCATAATATGAGTGCTGTGCAGGAGTGTTGGGTTGCGGAGGGGAGTCATGAGCCAGGTGGAGAGCGGATAGCCCTTGTCTCTGACCAGCCAGCCGCAAACTTGATGTGGTGGCTGGAAGAGTGCTGGCACACCGGTCTGGCGCAGGATGAAGGCATCGTGGCTGCTGCCAGGATAGCAGGCATTCACATTGAGGATTAGCTGTCTGTGGTCGCACACCAATTAGACATTAAATGAGTGGTAACCTTTGCGGATACGGAAGATCTCAGGATTGTTGTGAGGTGCCCGCAAAGCCATGTGGGTGCAATCAATGGCGCCCAGCACCATGGGGAATTCCGCTATCCCGGCAAAGCCATATGCACGCTCATCCTGCTTCTCTCTGGTGGTGGGGACGGAAATGTAGCCCCTTCTCCTGCTGTAGAGAGCCTCTGTGACCTCCCGGATGCAGTGATGGACGGCGAACTGTGAGATGTTACCTATATCTCCTGTTGCAGACTGGAAGAATCCGCTGGCGAAGTAATTGAAGGCGACGGTGACCTTGACTGCCACTGAGAGAGCCGTGGTCGACCTGATCTGAGGCTCGAGGTCTGGTTGCAGGAGGTGGCAGAGTTCTGTGGTGACCATCTCCTTGGTGAAGCGGATCCTTCTAAGACACCACTTCTGGCTTCATTGGTGGTAGGAGAATTGCCGTTGGAAGACCCTCGGAGGGTAAGACCTCCTGTTGAGAGCCCTGATGGCCCTCCTCCTCCCTCTGGCCACATGTTCCAATCTTTCTTGCTGACTGCGCTCCCTCCGCTGTAGATCCTGGAGGGTGAGGTTGACTGCCGGTACAGCCCCCATTAATGTAACCAAGGGTAGCATTTTGATATTCTGTGAGAGTAAATGTGACTAATTTTTAGTAGCCACAACACTCCGGGGACTAAGCGACCTTTCAATGACTGATTTAAACTATTGCACAATGTCAAACTGACCTGAAACGTTAATTCTCTTTCTCTCTCCACAGATGCTGCCTGGCCTGCTGAGTTTTTCCAGCGTTTTCTGTTGTTATTTATGAAACTGTACTAACCTGACAGCTGCAAGTCATTACTCATGATCCCTTTAAGTAGCGCCCCTGGAGCCGGCTACTGACTGCTTCACACCTCCTCTCCCTGTCGCTGTCGGGGCGAGGCGCTAAGGCAGGAGGCGATACTCAATTTGGCAAATCAGACACTAAGTGAGCATTGCACACTCACTGACATCACGATCTGCCTGGCACTGAAGTCCCTGGTGTTAACTTGTAGTGGCGGCACTAAGACGGGGGGGGGAGCCGAATTTGGCGTGCGGCGCTGGATTCACCTCACCGCAGCGCTACTGCCTCAGCCCCCTGTTAGCGCCCCTGCCAGGCGCTAACTGGAAGCGCTAACCAACCAAATTTCTCCCCCAAAGATTTTTATGGTTGACATCACATTAGCGGAAACTTGACATTAACATTGAATAAAACACCTAAGTGGCTATCCTTGTGAATCTACTTGTGTGCCATCTTTCTCTTATGTGTACTTCTGTGAGGTGCTACCCCTGTGGCTTTAGCAGAGGTAGAGGCAGCCTGCTCACTTCCCTGCTGCGATTGCTTAGACAATCTTGGCGGACGTCCTCTGGGTTTTAGAGCCTGTGATGGCCCCGCCTGCAACTGTGCAGGGGCAGACTTGGCCATCGCTGTCCGAGGAGGCATCTGGGGCTGTAACTGAGGGGGTGGCAATGGGGGAGAAGTGTGAGCTCTTTGAGAGGAGCCCCCACTTCCATGTCCCCTGTCATGGGCCACCCGTACTTCCCTGCTAGCAAGGAGCTGGAGAGCACCTTGCTGCACTTCAGTGGGGCCATGAGGACCCATGTCTACGCTGACATCCCTCCTAGACAGGAGGTCTGTGATCCTCTGCCATCTATTCTCCATAGAGATCATGTGCTCATGTGAGTGGCGCATTAGCTACTCCATGCAGGTGGCCATCCTGTCCATGGAAGAGCCGACAGTCGCCATCGCCTGCGACACGGTGGTGCTCATGTTGGAGATGGACTCCTCCATTCTCTGCACATTTGCAGACATCGCGCTCGCAAACCTGTCACAGCCTCCTACACTTCTTGCTGCACCTCCAGGATCGCCCTCTTTCTGGATGGCTCCCGATGTTCAGCATCTGCATGCAGCTGAGCAGAGCTTGGAGCGTCCTGCGCCCTCCGGTGAGGACTCTCCACTGCTGTCCCTGTCACCACCATCTGCTCTTGCTCACTTGTGAGTTGTGACATACCAGGGGAAAACACTACTCTATCTCACGTGGGACCCACCGAGGTGTACGTATCTGCGCTCATGTCTGTTGACGGTGCGCCCTCAGAGGCTGGAGGCTCCACTGAGGAGTCGTCTTCCTCTTGCTCCTGGACTGTGGGGGGTGGCTTTTGATGGACCTGTGGGAGAGTAAAGAGATGAGTTAGATATGTCGTATGAAGAATGGGTACAGATACCATTATGCACATGATGACCATTCACTGGCTGCTGACATCAGTCCCCATATTTGTGAATGATGTATGCCATGTATGATATGTATTTCTGTCACCAGGTTGCAGAGATGTCCCCCTCTCTCCATCTCCCACCTCTTGCCGCTTGGCCACTCCCAATAGTTCGAACGCAGCCTCCTCTGCTGTTGTGAGGGTGGCAAAGGATGGAGGACCACCTCCAGTTCTCTCCCTCTCCTTCTTATTGTGCGCTCTCTTTTCCTGCAAGGAGGGAAAGAAGAGAAGGTTGAGTTCGAGTGATGGAATGAGTGTAAGGAATGGATGGGTTACATCTTTAGAGGGAGACTATGATGGATTGGGGTGGCAATGCCAAGTGAGCTCCTTGCGTGGTATGATTGCATTAGGATGAGAGTGAGTGTGAGGGGTAGCTAGTAATATGGGAATGCGATAATGTAGATAGAGAGAGAGAGGGATGGCTGGATGTGCAAGGTATGCTGTTGTGAGTAAGGATGTGCACGAGTAGGGTTGGGAAGGCAGAGTCTTCTTCTTCTTCTTAGGCAGTCCCTCGGGACCGAGGATGACTTGCTTCCACATTAAAAATTAGTTCTCAGGTGACTGATGAGTCCAATGTGGGACCTACAGTCTCTGTCACAGATGGGGCAGACGGTGGTTGAAGGGGCGGGTGGGTGGGGTGCTTGAGTTGACGTGCGCTCCTTCCGCTGTTTGCGCTTGGCTTCCACTTGCTCCCGGCGAAGAGCCTCGAGGTGTTCCGTACCTTCCCGGATGCTTCTCCTCCACTTTGTGCGGTCTTGGGCCAGGGATTCCCAGGTGCGATGTTGCACTTTTTCAAGGAGGCTTTGAGGGTGTCCTTGAAGCATTTCTTCTGCCCACCTGGGGCTCTCTTGGGTCGGAGCTCCGAGTATAGCGCTTGTTTTGGGAGTCTTGTATCGGGCATGCGGACAATGTGGCCCATCCATTGGAGCTGATCGAGCGTGGTCAAAGCTTCGATGCTGGGGATGTTGGCCTGAGCGAGAACACTGACATTGGTGTGCCTATCCTGCCAATGGATTTGCAGGATCTTGCGGAGGCAGCATTAGTGGTACCTCTCCAGTGCTTTGAGGTGCCTGCTGTAATTGGTCCATGTCTCTGAAGCATACAGCAGGGCGGGTATCACTGCTGCTCTGTAGACCATGAGCTTAGTGCCGGGTTTGAGGTCCTGGTCTTCAAACACTCTCTTCCTCAGGTGACCGAAGGCTGCACTGGCAACCTGAAGGCGGTGTTGGAGTTCGTCATCGACGTCTGCCCTTGTTGACAGTAGGCTCCCGAGGTATGGAAAGTGGTCCATGTTGTCCAAGGCCTCGTCATGGATTTTGATAATCGGGGAACAGTACTGTGTGGCGGGGGCAGGTTGGAAGAGGACCTTTGTCTTACGGATGTTTAGTGTAAGGTCCATGCTCTCGTACACTTTGGTGAAGGTGTTGACGATGGTTTGGAGTTCGACCTCATAGTGTGCGCAGACGCAAGCGTCGTCTGCATACTGTAATTCGATGACAGAGGATGGGACGACCTTGGATCTGGACTGGAGGTGACGGAGGTTGAACAGTTTCCCATTTGTTCTGTAGATTAGCTCCACTCCAGTGGGGAACTTACTGAGGGTGAGATGGACCATTGCAGCCAGAAAGATCGAGAAGAGCGTTGGTGTGGTGACACAGCCTTGCTTGACCCTGGTCCATACGTGAATTGGGTCTGTGGTGGATCCGTTGGTCAGGATCACGGCTTGCATGTTGTCGTGAAGCAGGCAGAGGATGGTGACAAACTTTTGAGGGCAGCCGAATTTGAGGAGGACACTCCACAATCCCTCACAGTTGACGGTGTTGAAGGCCTTTGTGAGGTCAAAGAAGGCCATGTAGAGGGGTTGGTGCTGTTCCCTGCATTTCTCTTGTAGTTGACGCGCGGTGAAGATCATGTCCATTGTGCCCCTTAGTGGGCGGAATCCGCATTGCGACTCTGGGAGGAGCTCTTCAGCCACTGGGAGAAGGCGATTGAGGAGGGTTCTTGCGATGACTTTCCCTGTGGCAGACAGCAGGGAGACTCCTCTGTAATTACTGCAATCGGACTTGTCACCTTTCTTGAAGATGGTCACGATTACAACGTCTCTGAGATCCCCTGGCATGCTCTCCTCCTTCCAAATAAGAGAAATTAGTTCATGTATTTGCGCCAATAATGCTTTTCCACCATGTTTTAACGCCTCGGCAGGGATTCCATCTGCTCCTGAGGCCTTGTTGTCGGATGGCCTTTTCAACCTCATGCTGGGCTGGGGTTGTGCTGAGGTGGTGGTGGGTAGCATGCTGCGGGATGGCGTTGAGGACACTCGCGTCGAAGACAGAGTCTTGGTTAAGGAGATCTTCGAAGTGCTCCTTCCAGCGGGCACTGACTGCCTCTCTGTCCTTGATGAGTACCTCTCCGTTCTTGGCCCGCAGTGGGGTAGGACCTTGGGTGCTTGGGCCATAGGTGGTCTTGACTGCGCTAAAGAATCCACGCATATCGTGGTTGTCAGCTAGCTGTTGGATCTCCTGCGCTTTCTTCACCCACCATATGTTCTTTAGGTTGCGAGTTTTTTGTTGGACCTCGGCCTTCAGGCATCTGTAGAGCTGCTTTTTTGCTCTTGGATTCTGTTGCTGTTTCCAGATCAGGAATGCAGAGTGATGGGGATGTGATGAGAGTCACAGCAGAATGAAGTTGAGTGTGGCTTTGTACTCACATTTACTGATCTAATGAGATCATTGAAACGTTTCTTGCACTGCACCCAGGCCCTCCTGAACACATCACTGCTGTTCACCTCCTCTGCAATTTGGAACCAGGCTCTTTTTGTCTGCTGGGGAGGTCTCTTCCACCCATTCAAAGGAAAGAGGACTGTCGGGCTTTCTCCTACTATGATTCGCACCTCGAGAATTACAAATAAGCATAACAATGACAGATAAGTTTGTTATAAATAAAATGATCTTTATTCACACTACAGTTTAAAAATTCAAGCGTACATAGAAGCACCCTCAGCAATGTATATGCCCACAGGTTATTAATTCGACCGTACATAAAAGTAACCCTGGCAATGTATATGTCCATAGTTTAATAAGTCCATACATAGAAGTACCCCGAGCAATTCATATGCTCCACAGTTATAAGTCCGTACATAGAAGTACCCCCAGCAATTCATATGCTCCACAGTTTAATATATATATATATATATTTAGATGCTCTATGTCTGACCTTCATACATACATACACCCCTCCTCAGGTGATCAGTGGTAGGCTGCGCAAGCCTACTGGCCATTTCAAACAGCTCCCTTTGTCCTTCTAATTTTCCCGCTTCTGTGGCTTTCATTTATAATGCCTTCCCTCGTATATCTTTAGCTGCCTCCCTCTGATAGGTCAGTTTCACTCCCAACCTTCCCTGATTGGAGTTCCTTCTGCATGATATGCCCATGTTCCTGTTTTGTGTGTGGGGGGCAGGACTTCCTCTTCATCCAGTGTCTCCCCTTCCTGTCCATGTGGTCTTCCAAACAAAGGACCACATGCTGACCTCCTCCATTTTGAATCCTTATAGACAAAGGACCACATGCTGACCTCCTCCATTTTGAATCCATACAACAAAGGAACACACACAAACCTCTTCCATTTTGAACCCGTCCGTTATCATCTCACAAATCTGTCGCAATTTCGATCTCCACATGGTAGCAGCGGTTTTATTACATGTATAGCAGCTTACAGGACCTCCCTGCATGCTTTGACTCCCCCCACAAGCATATGGAGGGAGTCATCGGAGAGCCTGGGTGCAGCCCTCTGTCTCTGTGCAGTCATGTTTCCAAGTATTTGGAACAATCAAATGCTCCAGTGCAGTGACTGCACACTCCTAGATGAACCTTCAAATGCAATGTGGCCATGGCTCCTTTAAATATCCTGGCTGAAAACGCGTCATGGATGATGTCATCAGACTCGCACCATTTAATAGGGCCGGGTAACGCGCAGGGTGGGCTTAATAGGCACCAGTAGTCGATTTCTGCAGCGGTATGGAAGCAAGAACAGGGTCGTGACCTGCCACGTTGACCGCCCGCACCCGACCCGCCGAAGGCAAAGAAAATTCCGCCCATAATATTAAATGTAAGAGATTTAGGACAGAAAGCAGGAGAGACTTGGACTGTATGGCCTGTGGTCATTTTGTAATTTCTATGCAATTCTCTAAGTGAGACTCCCTCCTCTCTGATTCCAGATTTACACTACAGGAGAAATTCATCAATGTCATGCTTTGAAAGGGAGCTGTGCTTGAAAGGAGCGCGGGTCAAATAATCAGCGCTAAAGTGTTTTAGCCCTATCTTTGACCTGCACTTCCTTCTGGGGGTGCAGCACTGGTAAATTTACCATTGAAATTATAGTGTCAATGTGAAGCTAATGAAACCTTGCGCCAACACTAAGCTGTGGTGTAATTGTAGTCTTGGTATCTTCTCCCAGGATGGGATGAAGATCAAAAGGTGAATTTCTTTTAGCAGCTTCTGCTTTTTGTGCTCAGCTGTACGATGAGATTGATAGAAAGACCTGCACCTTATCACGCTACTCATCACTGTCCTATGGCATGCACATCACCTGCAATGAATTACATTGAAGCTCAGTCACTGTTCTAGATAGGTGGATGCAATAGCCATTTTTCAAACAGCAATGCAACGAATGACCAGTTTTCATTTTTGGTGGTGTTAGTTAACAAAAGAAAGTAGGTCACCATACTTGGAGAATTAGGAACATAGGACCATAGGAACAGGAATAGGCCAGTCAGCCCCTCGAGCCTGTTCCGCCATTCAATGAGATCATGGCTGATCTGCGATCTAACTCCATATACCTTAATACCTTTGGTTAACAAAAATCTATCAATCTCTGATTTAAGATTAAAAATTGATCCCTGTTCTTCTTCAAGTAGTGCCATGGTATCTTCAATGTCCACCTGAACTAAAGACAATACCTTAGTTTAACATCTCATCCAGAGGATACCATCTTTGACATGGATCCTTCCAGGGCTCTGCTGGAGATATTTGCACAATCTCATGGGTGGGATACAAATTCATAAGACAGGTGACTGATAGCTTCTTTGCCAGGGCCGCCAATTATGTCAACTTTTCCTGCGATAACGCCACTCAGAATGAGTGGGCATTGGGGTTTGCAGCTCTGGCTGGCTTCCCACAGGTGCAGGGCGTCATCGACTGCACACATGTGGCAATTAAGGCACCTGTAGATCACCCAGGAGTGTTGGTCAACCGCAAGGACTTCCACTCCATCAATGTGCAGCTGGTGTGCAACCATTAAAAGTTGCTTATGCTGGTGTGCACAAGATTCCCGGGCAGCTGCCATGATGCTTTTGTCCTGCGGCAGTCCACTCTCCGATTCCGAGGAGGAGGAGGTGTAGGAGGAGGATGAGTGGGAGTGGGAGGAGGACGCAGAAGGTAATGTGGGCAATGCACCACCAGCGGTGCACATTATGCCTGGGATGCCCGGGACGCCCTCATTATTGCAAGGTTCACTTAGGTTCCACCAGTCCACACATCTAACAACCACATGCAAAATCCACTATCCACCCCCCCGCCCCCAATGCCACTAACACAAAGCTGTCCTGCAAATAACCAAGCCTCCCTTTCACAGCCCCCCATTGCTCAGCGTCAATTCATGTCTTCCCATTCATCATCTCACAACTGAAAAGGCCACTTGCCAGCCAGCAACCAAGAATGGGCAAGATGAGAAAGTGTTGCAAAAGAATAATATTGATGTGTCTCAAACAGAAAACAGAAACTTGACAACATAACATCGTGTACCACACCCATGTGCATACCCTTGTGCAACTACAAATCTTTCATCTTCCTTTCTCTACTACTCCTACATGCTGCAATCCCTGTGGCTTCAGCAGAGGTAGAGGGCAGATGCTCAGATCCCTGCTCTGACTGTTGAGTTGCTCTTGGCTGATGTGCCCCTGAAGGCCCTGCCAAAGACTGCTCCACCTGCACCTGTGCAGAGGCAGACTTGGCTGTCGGGACACAAGGCAGCATGTGGGGTACTGACTGAAGGGGGGTAATGGGTGAGAAGTGGAAGTGCTTTGAGCCGAATCCCTACTTCCATGTCCCCTTTCACCATAATGCCTCTCATGGCCCAACTGCACTTCCCGCTAGCAATGTGTAGGGGAACCCTTTGCTGCAGATCAGTGGGCCGATGAACGGCCAAGGCTAGGGTATCAGACATTCTATTTAAGGTGGCATACAGAATCTGCAAGTCATTGTTGAAGGCCCGCATATGCACTTGGATGATTGCCGCGTTTGATGGTCTGTGCAGTTGGCCAACCTTTCCATGGAAGAAGACATCATCACAAATGCCTGCGAAAGCATGCCACTCATGCTTGAGATGGACTCCTCCAATCTCTCTGCAATCGTGTACAGTGCGGCAGGATGCCTGCCAGTACATTGCACACTTTCTGCTGCTGCTCAAGAAGTATCTTGTTCAGCGACGGCCCCCGAAGTACAGCATCTGCGTCCAGCTAAGCAGAGCTTGTAGCTCCTGTGCCCTACGATGCAGAGTCTCCACTGCTGTCCCTGTATCCACCATCTGCTCATGCTCACTTGTGATGTGTGAGTCACCTTGTGAAAACCCAACTATCTCTCTAAGTTCTCCCACCGAAGTGCAAGTATCTGAGCTGGAGCATGGTCTGCATAAGTCCTGTGATGGTACACCCTGAGAGGAAGTGAGCTCCTCTGGTGAGTCATCATCATCATGGGTGACCTGGACCACCTCCTGCTGGACATGTAAAGGCCCTGTGGGAGATAAAAAACATGATGAATGCTGTGAAGATAAGAATGCTTGAAGTTATCATTATGCATATGATCATATATCAGTGGCTGTTGATATCAAGTCAACAATACTGAGTGTTGTATGCCATGTGGCTGGTTGATATTTAATTCTGGCAGGAACCCATCTCCCCATCTACGACGGCCAGGCACACTGAGACTCCACTAATCTCCAGCACATCTTCCTCCGCAGATGTCAATTGAGAGATGGCTAAATGACCACCTCCAGCTCTCTGCCCCTCCATAGTATTCTGTGCTCTCTTCTCCTGCAAGGAGGGAAAGAAGAGACCTACAGGTGAGAGTGATGGCATGTGTTCACCCAATGGATGGAGAGCATTTGTTGAGGGTGACTATGAGGGATAGGCATGACATTGCATATGGATGAGTGTGAGTGTGAGTGGTAGATGGATAGATGAGGATGTGAGGAAGTGCATAGACAGAGAGGGATGGGTGCACCTGCAAAATAAGTCGGTTTGAGGAGTGATGTGCTGATGTAGGCTTGAGAAGACAGAGTGAGAGGGTTAGGGTAATATGCACATCAGGATGTAGGTGAATGTGGCACTGTACTCACCTTTCCTTCCCTGCTTAGGTCATTAAACTTCTTTCTGCATTGATTCCACGAGCGTGGCACCACGCTCCTGCTGCTAGCCTCCTGGGCAACCTCCAACCTTCTTTGTGTCAACTGAAGGCTTCTTCCCCCCATCATTAGGGAAGGGTATCTCTCTCCGGGCTGTTACAGTCCCCAATAGCACATCCAGGGAGGCGTCATTGAAGCAGGGCACAGTCTTTGCTTGTGTGGACTCCATACCAACAGTCTGTGGCTCTCCATCCCAACTCCAAACTCCTTCAATTTGATGTTTGGAGTGTCCCTTTAAATACTGGAGTTGAGAATGAGTCATGCGCGACGTCACTATGTCCGCAGACGCTAATTGGATGCGAAACCCAGAAGAAAAATGATAATGAGGTGGCTCAGTTAAAAAGCCACTGACAGACGCACTGTACTTACTTCTGGGTTTCCCACGCGCTATCAATCACGTGCCCTCTCCCCTCTCCCACCTCGCTTCCAAGCATGTCTGCAGTTTAAAATCCAGTCCAGAATGTATGACTTGAAAATGGGAACTGAATTACGACTGTGTGCCCTGGTCCAATTACCCCCTGCCCCTAATCGCATTTTACATGAAGAGTACATTTGGTCTTGAATTTCCATGTGCAAAGCCATGGAAGATCAATTCGCATTCCATTAAACTTGGGAGCATTAGTTGCTCTATCTGTTACTCTCCACTGTGTCTGTAAGTCCAAATCCTCAGTATAATTTATTGTGGAAAAAAAAGAAAGACTTGCCTTCAGGACATCCCAATGAAGTACTTTGGAAGTGTAATCACTGCTGTAGGAAACACAGCAGCCAATTTCCACTCAGCAAGCTCCCACAAACAGCAATGTGATAATCCCCAGATAATCTGTTTTTCAGTGATGTTGATTGAGAGATAAATATTGACCAGGACACCGGGGATAACTCCCCTGCTCTTCTTCAAAATAGTGCCCCGTGATCTTTTACATTCAACTGCGAGGGTAGACAGGGCCTCGGTTTAACATCTCATCCGAAAGTCAGCACCTCCGACAGCGCAGCATTCCCTCAGTACTGTACTGGAGCGTCAGTCTAGATTTCTGTGCTTAAGTCTTTGGAGTGGGACTATGAACCCACAACCTTCTGACCCAGAGACAAAAGTGCTACCCACTGAGCTACAGCTGAATCGGTGTGACTCTGTCACTGCTAATATCCACACCAATAAGCTTGCCATCCCCTCTGAATGCACCACCTGCTATGTGAGCACACAATACTACAGGATCTCTGTTATCAAGCACGCAGTCTAGTGCAATGGTATGATCACTGAAGGGAAAAACCCTCAGATATCGTATCTGATGCTCACAGTAACAAAACATTTACTGTAATCGTAAACCAAATTTACAATAAACTACTCTAAAACACATCAAAATAAATATAAGTGATTTATGTATTTGAATTTCTTTTTAGACTCAGTTTTCGGGCAATTAGACACTTTATAGTGCTTTAATATTTGTTCTGCTTGAAAGATTAAATCAAACGCCATTGTACATATCTCTACAAAAAGATTGTTAAACCTCCACTAGCGTGGGAGGTTTACAGTACATGTCAGAGCAGGTATTTTTGTTTATGTGCAAATGTTAACCTTTTCTATCCTCTGGTTGGTACATTTGACAGGCCTAGTCACTGTCTGTACTGCTGTGGGTGGTATTTCCCTGCTTTAAAATATCAGTGGAGGAAAAATACAACCTTGCATTGCTCAGGTAGTTTAGTTACACTGCGGGGCAGGCACCAACATTCCCGCTAAGCTGCACATCGGCTTTTTAATGGAAGAAATCGCGCAAGTGCGAAAATTTGAATAGGCCACGCAGCCCGTTAAAGGGACCGCGTCCGATAAAATAAATTAGAGGGAATATTGGCAGACACCTCATTTAAATAGAAATTGGGGGTTTAATGAGCTGAGTGCATAGCTTGTGTGCTGGTTTTTAGCCCCCTTTGTACTTGTTGCCTGCATTGAGGTGCACTGTGTGTCTTGGATGTACAGCAAGCCTCAGGCTTCCATGGCCAATTTTGAGGATGCAGATGCCTGATGTATTTAAGCATATCTGTCACCTGTCATTGTATTATAAGCCTGCATGTTTAGAAGGCTAGATTATATGTGTCACTCTTGTGCATCAAGATATCACTCCTAACCTTTCTCATATATTGATAGTTGCAAGAAGATTAGACCTCTTGTATATTGATAAAATTCTGTGATGCAGAACATAAGAACATAAGAAGTAAGAGCAGGAGTAGGCTATACGGCCCCTCGAGCCTGCTCCGCCATTCAATAAGATCATGGCTGATCATCGACCTCAACTCCACTTTCCTGCCCGATCTCCATATCCCTTGATTCCCCGAGAGTCCAAAAATCTAGCTCTTGGCTTTGAATATACTCAAAGACTCAGCATTCACAGCCCTCTGGGGCAGAGAATTCCAAAGATTCACAACCCTCTGAGTGAAGAAATTCCTCCTCATCTCAGTCTTAAATGCCCTACCCCTTATCCTGAGACTATACCCCTAGTTCTAGACTCTCCAGCCAGGGGAAACAAACTCTCAGCATCTACCCTGTCAATCCCCTTCAGAATCCTGTATGTTTCAATGAGATCACATCTCATTCTTCTAAACTCCAGAGAGTATTCTAAACAATCTCTCATTATAGGACAGCCCTCTCATCCCAGGAATCAATCTAGTGAACCTTTGTTGCACCATTGTTAATGGGCCCGATAATAACGCAGAGGCGGGTTCTGAGAGACTGGGTGGGGGGGAGGTGGGGGCTGGGGAGCGATAGCGGGTGCAAAACCGTGAAGATGTTTGGATGCGTTGGAATGTCCAATTTCAACATTATTATCTTTGATACCTCATCATCATTTTACTTCTGGGTTTCGCGTCTCTGGTGCGTGTGAGCGGGCGTGATGCAAACCCGCACGACATGGTTTCAGCTCGACTATTTGAAGGACCAATGAAAAATTTGGAGGAGTTGAGAGCATTTGTAAAGACACGGAAACATTTAAACATGGAGTCAGGACATTCAAAGGCTGTGCACCCATGATGAAGGCACCTCACTTGATGTACTGCTGGGTGCAGTAAGGAACAGGAAGGAGGTAATATTCCCAAATGACGGCAAGAGGAAACCTGCTGCTGCCACCAAGAAGGCGCAATTAGAGGTGGCTGAGGGGATCACCAGCGGTCGTATAATGCCTCGTACCTGGATCCAGTGCATGAAGTGGTTTAATGACCTAACCAGGTCAGGAAAGATGAGCACAGGTGCAGTTTCACCTACATCCTGTAGTGCACCCTCACTCTGTCTTGTTGCACGTACTCCATCACATCACACCTCACACCCACTTAGGTTTCAGCAGCACCCACTATTCCCTTTCTACACACTTCCCCACCTCCTCCTTTCTCCATCTGTCACTGCCACTCACCCCAATCCTTATGCAATGTGATCCCACCTTAGTCACCTCACCCGATTCTCAGCACATGTTCTCAAATGCATGCCAGTGGCACTTGTGATGTGTCTGCCTGATAGTCACTCTCACCGATTGCGCTACATTCATCGGGTGAACACATGCCTTAAAGACACTTATCCCTCCTTGCAGGAGAAGAAAACACAAAAATAAAAAGAGAGGGAGAGGACCGAGGTGGCCGGCCACAGATAGTGATGCTGACAGCTGCAGAAGAAGAGGCCATGGAGATCAGTGGCATATCTGGGTCCCTGATCATTGGAGATGGAGAGACTGGGGCCGCAAAATTCGGCTCCTCTGCGCCTGCCATTAGTGCCTCCGGGAGGAGGGGGCGCTAATGGGGCGCAAAGGGCTTATCGCCCGGGTGAGGAGCACCTCTTGAGAAATTCGGTGGGGCGCTATTAAGGCGCTAGGTGATGAGAAATGGGTCAGAGATATTTAATGCTGTCACCATGCAGTAGTGCCCCGGCCCACTGCGCTGCCAGCAATGAAGTCATCGTTCGGCACCACGTCTCGCTGCCGGGCTGCAGCCATGGCACCATGCCGCCCTAGTGGGCTAGTGTGGACCATCGGAGGCCCTGCAGAGCTTGTAGTGTCCCTCCCCTTTAACGGAAGGGGAGGGGCGCTGAAACACGTTAGCGCTGCCGCACTTTTCGCCCCCGACACTGCCCCAAGAAGAAGTGGAGCACCTGAGATAGCGCTCCGCTTCCTTGCCGGGGCGGTAAGCCGAATTTAGCAGCTGGGGCGGTACTTCCGCGCCAGGTGCTAAATCTCCAGCGATAATTAGGTTACACGGCGTAACCGAATTTCGTCCCCTGGGACTTCGCAGCTGCATGGTGACAGCATTAAATATCTCCAACCCAGATCTCATACATGACTCAATCATGTTGATTTGATTTCAGCACCAAGTGAAATATGATCATCTTAAAGTAGCAACGTTCTTACATTGCCATTACTAATTCATATCCATCTCTTCTCTCGTCCAGGGCCATTTCGCGAAGAACAGAAGCCTGTGGCTCTTCTGGATGCCAATTCCTCAGAGGAGCTGATTCCTTCTGAGAGTGCACTGTCACAGGACACATGCTTACCAGGCACCAGCGCAGATACGAGGACTTCAGTGGGTTCTGCTAGAGAGCTAGGTGGGTTTTCACCTGATGAATCACAGTTCACAAGTGAGCACGAGCAGAGAGTAGTGGTAGGGACAGTTGTGGAGAGTCTGCATCTGAGGGCACAGTCCTCTTCAAGCTCTGCTCAGCTGGACACAGATACTGAACCCCAGGGGCCGTCGATGCAAAGGAGAATGATAGAGGGTCAGCAGCAAATGTGCGAGCTACTGGCAGTTGTGGCACGCACACTATCCACAATATCAGAGAGAATGGAGGAGTCAAGTTCAAACATTTGTGGATTGATGTTGCAGGCCATTGCGAGAATGTCTTCCATGGATAGAGTGGCATCTGCTGTGGAACTTGAATCACGGCACACTAATCAATCCCTGCAGGCCCTGACCACGGCCATGCAGAGTATGGGTGCCAACATTTATGCTGTCTTAAACAGAATGACAGACACATTAGCCGTATCCTTACAAGGTGTCACTGATCTGCTAAAAAGCTGCTCTCCAGCAGAGAGGTAGGAGTGATGTTCCACTAGCCCAGGAGAGGGTTGATGGGGAAAGAGGACATGGAAGTGGGAACTCCACTCAAAGAGTTTCCACATCTCACCCGTTGCCCCCCCCGCCACCCCCTCAACCAATACCCGACATGCTGCCTTGTCTCCCGATGGCCGAGTCTGCCTCTGCACAGATGCAGGTGGAGCACTCTTTGGCAGGGCCCTCAAGGGCTCCAAAACCCAGAGGCCATCAGCCAAGAGCATCTCAAAAGTCAGAGCAGGGATCTGAGCATCCTGCCGCTACCTCTGCTGAAGCCACAGGAATTGCACCACATAGAAGTGGTAGGCAAAGGAAAAGAAAAGCTTTGTGGTTCACCAAGGTATACACATGGGTATTTGCAAAAATTTAATGTTATGATGTTTCCTTTTTTTATCAACTCACATAAAATTTATAATTGGCACCACTTTCCTGTGCTGACCATTGTTGCCTGCTGCGTGACAACTCACCCTTTCATTTGCTTGGTGATGAATGTGAAGACATAAATTGGCGGGGATCAATTGGTGCATGTGCAATGGGTTAATGGTTAGTTACAGAACTGTTTTGTGTGGGGGTGAGAGAGCGGGCGGGGTATGTGATAGTTACTTTGGTTCAGTGTGAATGACTAACTGAACTTTCGAGGTATTATGGAATCTCTGGCATCCTAATCAGCAATGGGAACGGCTAGTCTGGTGTTGGGTCCCCCATCTTCACCTTCCTCCTCCTCCTTTCCATTGCATTCCTCATCAGGTGAAGAGTGGTGAGCAGTTTGTTCCTCCTTCACCTCTTTTCCTTGCTGCTGCATTGTGTTCTGCAGTGTTGTGCACACCACAATTATCTTAGAGACCCTCACTGGCGAATACTGAAGGGCATCTCCAGACCTGTCCAGGCACCTGAAGTGCATCTTGAGTATGCTGATGGCTTGCTCGATGACACATCTCATTGTCCTATGGCTGTCGTTGCAGCTCTCTTGTGATTAATTGGTGGAGTTCCTCAGAAATGTCATCAGCCAGGTTTGAAGGTGATATCCTTTGTCACCTAGCAGTCACCCTTTAAGGGTCCTTCCAGGTACGAACAGGTTGGGGATGTTGGACTTCCGCAGTAAAGCATCATGGCAGCTCCCAGGGAATCTAGTGCAGATCTGCATGAACCTTTTCTTGTGGTTGCAGAACAGCTGAACATTGATGGAATGAAATCCCTTGTGGTTGACGAATACTCCTGGTTGATCTAGAGGTGCTCGGATTGCCACGTGTTTGCAATTGATGGCACCCTGTAACTGTGGGAAGCTAACCAGAGATGCGAATCTGATGCCCACTCATTACGGCTATTGTCGTCGCAGTGGAAGTTTACATATCTACCAGCGCTGGTGAACAATCCATCCATCACCTACCATATGCATCTATGTGCAGCCGACTGGGAGATCCTGGATATATCTCCAGTAGCACCTGGAAGGAACCAGAGGCAAAAAAGTTGAGGACACTTTCACAGCCACTGGTAATATGTGGCCACCAGGTCCAGCAGGGAGCAAGTCTTCTAGAAGGCTGCAGATGTCTGCGACCACCTGACGTGACAATCTCAGGCTCTGGATGCACTGCTCTGCCGAGAGGATCCTGTGCCAGAAGAGACCTAGTTTAAAATTTATTTTTCAGATTTTCTCGTGGGCCAGGAGGGAAAGGGGTGCTCTCCAGGCCTGCTCAATGAAGCCGAGGGCTTCCCTTGAACCGAGCTACTCATCTCTCCCCCCACTCACAGCCAAATCCCCCCCTCCCCCCAATCAGGGCATGACACCCACTCCTCTCCGACCCCGATTGTAGACAGATCCCCCTGATCACTGCCTGGAGCCTTCAGCTCCCCTCCCCCAGCCCCAATCTCCAGCCGCCCCCTGGCTCCAATCTCCAAATCTTCTGACTGAGAGCTGGGAGTGTTACCTATTAAACCAAAACTGACATCTATGGCAATTATCCTTCATTAGATTGGAGATGTAATTGTAAAGACTTGCACTATAACTTCAGGTGCAGTTGCTTCATTCATTTGAATGCGAGAATGAATGTAGAATTTAGAAATGTGTCCTGTTTCCTATATAATTAACATTTAGCATTCATAGTAGGAAATTATGAGCTATTTACCAGATGGTCTGTTATGGAAATACAGGGAACTTGTCGCCTTCTCTTTGGATGTAAGGGTAGATTTATCATTGTTTTAATGTTGTTAGCTAATAAAAGTACCTGTATTTGGACAAATACCATGAAGCTGAATTTAACATTACCCATGGCAGCTTCAATCTGCTGTGCAATCATTAATACTTTATCAAAGGTCAAGTCTATCTCAACAAGTAATGCAATGCAAATGCAAAGCCTATTTATATTTTCTGCTAACTAGACCTTAATCTTTTCATACATCATGCTCCAAATTCACAAGATATATGGTGTTACCTCAAAACCATTAGATAATGATCAGTAGACTCACTAATGTTTTGTGTGTACCATCTGAAACTGTCTTTCAGTTACTACATCTACAAAAAAATCCTTCAGTGCAGTCATAGTACCTGTATGAACATATTTGATAATGTCACCTCAACAGTAAGTAAGCAAAATAGTCTTCATCAATAGCAAATAACTTTCAAATATCCGCATCCAGGTTTAAAACTAGCTTTTGTTTCACCTGGATACTCTAAGAAGACAATGGATAGTTAGACTGAATTCACAGAATTCTTGCTGCTAGTTTGTCTGCTTCGTGAAATAAAGTCACATCAATTCAATCAACTGGAGTTTTATTCTATCAAGTGTAAAACACATAGGCCTAGAAATTCGATTAAGCCCGAAAACGGGCGGTGCCACCGCGGGCCAAGGTTAACGGCCGCCCGTAAAGAGCGCAGACAGCACCGTTATTTTGGTGCTGCCTGCTGATTTAAATGAGCGCAGCGGAGAACCTCCCGTGCAACGCGTTCTGTCAGGCGGTAAGATCAGCAGGAGGCCGAAGGTCAGGTCTAATCTATCTGTGCGGCGTTATCAGGAAATCGCGATTTATTACAGTGAATTGCAAAGTTTCCGTTTGTTTTGTAGGTTGACAGAGGGAGTATGCAAGATAAATCAAAGCCTAAAAATACACTAATCTGTCATATTTTAAAGAATACAGCCAATATTTCTGATTCTACTCCCTAGAATACAAATAAAAGCAATCTATTCTTTTAATACACATACATAGTGAATAATCTTTGTTATTACAGAGGCTTTTCACTCTAAGTCTTTTTAGAAGTATATCTCTCTAGAAAGTACCCAGACAAGCATTTTGAAAGGGCAATGGCGAACTGGAATTGCGGGATTTTTTTTGCAGTACTGGATGTCAGAGCCGGCCTAGGTGATCCAAGATTCCTCCCTGAATAGTCCAAGAGATGTGAGAAGTTTACTGGATACCCTGAACACCTGAATATCGATACGAGTAAATGCAGATGTACAAATTCCTTCAGAAACAGGAATAAGTCGTTAGGTCTCCTTTAATTGAAAATGTAATAAACACACCTGCTACTTCAGAGGAACAGGATGCATATTCAATACGAACATTTATAACATTAACAGTAAACATTAACAAAGCCCAAATATCATTTCATTTCCAGTTTACTGACACAACTGCAAGCACTTTTTAGTAAGATTTGAAAATCTGGTGTACAAGTGTACGTCTTGTGTTATACAAATGACCGACAGTAATGGACGAGGTCTTTAGATGCAGTACAAGTCCCCCAGACTACTTATAACCATATGCTGTTCTGTACACATTATACACCAGAACTCACTGACCTGCTCCAGTTGAGTGCTGCCATGTAACATATATAGAACAGGCAGTCAATCTGCTGATGTGTTTCTGCAGCAATGACCATAAACCACTGCATAGTTATTGAAGACTTTGGTGGAGATCTTCTCCCTGGTCTATGCGCTGGCAACTGGTGCATTCACGGGCGTGCTTTGGAGATGGTGGTAAAAGGAGTGGCGATGTTGCACGCCGATTGACGCCATGCTCCTGATCATTTAAATATTTGAGGCGAGCGTAGGCAACGACAGAGCTGCCGACCTGCCCAATATGGCAGCTGTCGCGTTCTGCGGCGGAAGCGAGGTGGCCTCCATTTTTTCTTCAAAACTGGACTTAACGGCCAGCGCTAAAAGTTCCAATTTCTAGACCGTAAGAACTTATTGTGGACTTTCCACAAGACTGGCTAACATTTTTCCCTAATTAATATTGCAGCATTGTCATCAAACTGACATTACCATTACCATCAGGTAATTTAATTCTAGTTTCTTTGTCTTATATGCAATGTTAAAAGGATTAGATAGGGTAGATACCGAGAAACTATTTACTCTGGTGGGGGAATCAAGAACAAGAGGATATAATCTTAAAATTAGAGCCAGGCCATTTTGTTAGGTAAGAGTATCAAGGGATATGGAGCAAAGGCGAGTAAATGGAGTTGAGGTGATGGATCAGCCACGATCTCATTGAATGGCGGAGCAGGCTCAAGGGGCTGAATGGCCTACTCTTATTCCGAATTTCTATGTTGCTATACAGAGATCTTTCTATTGACAATGATGTGCAGCAATTAACCCTTACTCCTTTGCTGTATTTGTAATGGCATATGGAGGCTGGATTTCAAAATCAGGCACAATCATGCTCCTTTTCCACATAGGGCCCTCCACTTCCTGTAATTTACTCTGGAACAAGTTGTGGTAGTGTCTGACCTTCCTCTGGTATTAATTGGATTGGGGAATATTTTAGCAGTTTACAGTTGATGGATTACATGGATTTAATGCACTCAAAACCAGTAATTCTGAGTTTCTTGGAGTTCCCAAGGTCATTGCTAGAGTTAAACAAAAGGCCTGGAGTTTCTGCTTTGGATGCAATCGGCGATCTGGGCGCAAATTGCTTTGGGGTCCAGGAGGAAGCATTCCTGCTCCTCCTGGCCCACATGGATTGCTCGCCGAGGCTGTCCTCGGCTTGCTGCAGGTGTCGGGATTCCTGAGGCCCGGGAAACCCGGATGGCAATGCTCCCTGCTAAGCTGTGCTTTGTTCTGCATGGCCTGTTGCTTTTAATGCATGGGTCCTTTTACATTTCTACGCATCCGCGGTATTTACAATGTAAATGATGTTAAGCTCTGAAACCTGGTAAATGATGACTGCACAGCTGCCCGTGTGCACATTTAGACCTGAAAAGCAGATTAAATCTGAGGCTTCCAGCATCATTATCATATTTAAAGTGCCAACCCACCTCCTGGGAGTGGGTTGGCTGTCCCCCCGTCCCGCCTCCGTTAAAACCGAAGTGGGCGGGTTGGAGGCAGGGTGGAGTCGGGATTCAGATTTTTAACACTTTAACTTCCCACCTGACCCCAACCCACCCTTTTTCTGGGGTTAAAATTTCCCCCTATTGGACAGGATGGTAACAAGTTGCCATCTGCTGTTTTGAAGGAAATACATACTTTCTAGGGATCTTGTTCACAATATCACTGGCCATGACATCATCAATTATTACTGACAGTATTCCATGAGAATCAAACTATAAAGATCTCAAGCTTTTCTTACCAAGTTGTAGAGAGAATCTAGATTGAAAAAGAACAACAATGTAGGTTACGTCTCTACCCGGGGAAAGAACACATGGTAGTATTGTTTATTTCTCTGTATGCCTACTGTTTAAAGATATTTTGTGAATATGGACTTGGTTGAATACAAATAAACGGAGATTAATTGCAAACCATGGTATTAGAAAGCGAACTGTTACAGCTGGTGCATTGAAGAATTTACATCTGTGATTAAGTTAAGTTAGTTAATAGTCTATTAAGTAGAGGCATGGCAGGGCACCTCAGTCCCATGGAATGCACATCTTGTGCCATGTGGGTACTCCAGGACGCTTCCCGTGTCCTGGACAACCACATGAGCAAGAAGTGTCATCAGATGGAGGAGCTCAAGCTCCAGGTTTCGGAGCTTGAGCAGCAGCTGGCATCACCGCGGTGCATCCGTGAGGCTGAGAGATATGTGGATAGCACGTTTCACGAGATGTTCACCCTGCAGCGTAAGAGTGTGCAGGCAGAGAGGGAATGGGTGACCGCCAGACAGACAAGGAGAACCAGGCAGGTAGTGCAGGAGTCCGCTGAGTGCATCTCACTCTCTAATCAGTAAATACTGGTGAGGGCGATGGTTCCTCTGTTGAGTACAGCCAGAGCCAAGTCCATGGCACTATGGGTGCCTCAGCTATACGAGGGGGGGAGGGGGGGAGGACAAAGATTGGGAAAGCAATAGTGATAGGAGATTCAATAGTTAGGGGAACAGACAGGCATTTCTGTGGCCGCAGACATGATTCCAGGATGGTATGTTGCCTCCCTGGTGCCAGGGTCAAGGATGTCACTGAGCGACTACAGAACATTCTGAGGGGGAAGGGTGAACAGCCAGAGGTCGTGGTCTATATCAGTATCAACAACATAGGTAGAAAGAGGGATGAGGTCCTGCAAGCAGACTTTAGGGAGCTAGGAAAGAGATTAAAAAGCAGGACCTCAAAGGTAGTAATATCCAGATTACTCCCGGTGCCACGAGCTAGAGAGTATAGAAATAGGAGGATAGAGCAAATGAATGCATAGCTGGAGAGATGGTGCAGGAGGGAGGGCTTTAGATTCCTGGGACGTTGGGACCAGTTCTGGGGGAAGTGGGACCTGTACAGCCCGGACGGATTGCACCTCAACAGACCCGGGACCAATGTCCTCGCTGGGGGGTGGGGGGGGGGGTGGGGGGGGGAGATTGCCAGTGCTGTTGGGGAGGGTTTAAACTAATTTGGCTGGGGAATTAGCTCCAGGATGTAGCATTAGAAAGGAGAAACAAGGTGCACAAAGGATTGGGAGAGACAGATAGCACTAGAGTAAGAAATAGTATGGTATTAGGTGGGGTCAGACTGAGAGAATACAAGAAGGTGAAAGATAGCTTTACAGTGCATGTGTGTAAATGCATGAAGCGTGGTAAATAAGGTTGGTGAGCTACAGGCGCAAATAGCCACACGGGAATATGATATTGTGGCGATAATGGAGACCTGGCTCAAAAAAGGGCAGGATTGGGTATCAAATATTCCTGGATATAGGGTGTTCAGGAAAGATAGGGAAGGAAAGAAAGGAGGTGGGGTGGCAGTATTGATTAAGGAGAACATCGCAGTGATGGAGAGGGAAGATGTCCTGGCGGGGTAAAGGACGGAATCTATTTGGTTAGAGTTAAGAAACAATAGAGGTGCCATTTCACTACTAGGTGTATTCTATAGGCCACCAACTAGTGGGAAGGATATAGAGGAGCAAATTTGCAGGAAAATTACAGAGAAGTGCAAGAACTATAGAGTAGTGATAATGGGGGACTTCAACTATCCTAATATAGACTGGGATAGTAATAATGTAAAGGGCAGAGAGGGGGAAGAATTTCTTAAGTGTGTTCAGGAGAACTTTCTTGATCAGTATGTTTCCGGCCCAACAAGGACGGAAGCTTTGCTGGATCTGGTTCTGGGGAATGAGATGGGTCAAGTGGAGCAAGTGTCAGTCAGGGAACACTTATGGAACAGTGATCATAGTATCATAAGGTTTAGATCAGCTATGGCAAAGGACATGAGCAATCTAGAGTAAAAATACTTAATTGGAAGAAGGCCAATTTCAGTGGGTTGAGAAAGGATCTGGCCCGGGCAAATTGGAATCAGAGATTGGCAGGCAAAACTGTAATTGAACAATGGGCTGACTTTAAAGAGGAGATGGTTCGGGTACAGTGGAGGTACATTCCCACGAGGTGGAAAGGTAGGGCAACCAAAGTCAGAGCTACCTGGATGACAAAAGAGATAGAGAGTAAGATGAAGCAGAAAAAGGGGGCATATGGCAGATGTCAGGTTGAGAATACAAGCGAGAATCAGGCTGAATATAGAAAGTTCAGAGGGGAAGTGGAAAAGGAAATAAGAGGGGTAAAGAGAGAGTATGAGAATAGATCGGCAGCTAACATAAAAGGGAATCCAAATGTCTTCTATAGGCATATAAATAATAAACGGGTAGTAAGAGGAAGGGTGGGCCGATTAGGGACCAAAATGGAGGCCAGGGCATGACTGAGGTAGCAAATGAATACTTTGCATCTGTCTTCACCAAGGAAGAAGATGCTGCCAAAGTCATAGTGAAAGAGGAGATAGAGGAGATACTGGATGAGATGAGAATTGATAAAGAGGAGGTATTGAAAGGCTGGCTATACATAAAGTAGATAAGTCACCAGGCCTGGATGGGATGCATCCTAGGATGCTGAGGGAAGTAAAAATAGAAATTGCAGAGGTACTGGCCATAATCTGCCAATCCTCCTTCGATACAGGGGTGGTGCCAGAGGACTGGAGAATTGCAAATGTTACACCATTGTTCAAAAAAGGGTGTAAAGATAAACCCAGCAACTAGAGGACAGTCAGTT
The DNA here is from genome assembly GCA_030390025.1 of Squalus acanthias. Classification (NCBI taxonomy): domain Eukaryota; kingdom Metazoa; phylum Chordata; class Chondrichthyes; order Squaliformes; family Squalidae; genus Squalus; species Squalus acanthias. The sequence continues at coordinate 104,135,149 of CM059430.1, read as the reverse complement.
TAACCTTGGTACTGGGGAAGCTTTTAGAAACGATAATCCGGGACAAAATTGACAGTCACTTGGACAAGTGTGGATTAATTAAGGAAAGCCAGCATGGATTTGTTAAAGGTAAATCATGTTTAACTAACTTGATTGAGTTTTTTGATGTGGTAACAGAGAGGGTTGATGAGGGCAATGTGGTGTACATCGACTTCCAAAAGGCGTTTGATCAAGTGCCACATAATAGGCTTGCCAGCAAAGTTGAAGCCCATGGAATACAAGGGACAGTGGCAGCATGGACAGGAAATTGGCTAAGTGACAGGAAACAGAGAGCGGTGGTGAACGGTTGTTTATCAGACTGGAGGAAGGTACACAGTGGTGTTCCCCAGGGGTCAGTACTAGGACCACTGCTTTTCTTGATATATATGTTAATGACTTAGACTTGGGTGTACAGGGCACAATTTCAAAATTTGCTGATGACACAAACTTGGGAGTATAGTGAACAATGAGAAGGATAGTGATAGACTTCAATAGTCAGGCTGGTGGAATGGATGGACACGTGGCAGATGAAATTTAACGCAAAAAAGTGAGAAGTGATACATTTTGGTAGGAAGAACGAGGAGAGGCAAAATAAAATAAAGGGTACAATTCTAAAGGGGGTGCACAAACAAAGAGACCTGGGGGTATATGTACACAAATCGTTGAAGGTGGCAGGGCAGGTTGAGAAAGCGGTTAAAAATGCACACGGGATCCTGGGCTTCATAAATAGAGGCCCTGGGCTGGATTTTGTCTTGGGGTCGGGTTGGGGTCGTGTTACCCACATTTTGTGTTGCCCCCCCGCCCCCGACTCCAGATTAATGTGGATGAATAATGCAATTTTCACTTAATTGGGTAATTGAGTTCCAGCATGTGGGAACCCATGAACCAATTAGTGGTTTCAGTCTGAAAGTCGCCTCTGATGATGTCATCATTGCAGGTCAGAGACTGACTGCCTGGTCTCAGAGACTGCCTGGCTTTTGGTGCGAGAGGACCTGGATGCAAAATGAGCAGCAGCTCTAAGGAGAGAGGGAGAGAGAGAGAGAGAGAGAGAGAGATAGTGGACCTGCAGCTGATAGTCAGCTATCCACTTGTGCTCCCGCCAGGTTTCACTGGCGTGTTTCACATCAGGCGTACTTCATGTTGGAAAAGGGTTAAACTAGCTAAAACATTTAAAAATGGCATTACAGAGCGAATTTAGGGATAGTTAAGAGCGTTAATGGCCTCTCCCGCCTTTTGGAGGCGGGACAGAGTCGGGAACCCCGCGACCCATTTTGTCAAAATTGCGTGGAGGCGTGTGGAGTCGGGATGGGGTAGGGACCCCCGAATCTGCTACTTTAACCCCCCACCCGCCTCCAAACCTGACTCCACGGGTCATTCAAAATCCAGCCCATAGAGTACAAAAGCAAGGAAGTTATGATGAACCTTTATAAAACACTGGTTCGGCCTCAGCTGGAGTATTCTGTCCAATTCTGGACACCACACTTTAGGAAGGATGTGAAGGCCTTCGAGAGGGTGCAGAAAAGATTTACAAGAATGGTTCTAGGGATGAGGGACTTCAGTTACGTGGATAGACTGGACAAGCTGGGTTGTTCTCCTTAGAGCAGAGAAGGTTTAGAGGAGATTTGATGGAGGTGTTCAAAATTATGAGGGGTCTAGACAGAGTAGATAGAGAGAAACTGTTCTCATTGGCAGAAGGGTCGAGAACCAGAGGACACAGATTTAAGGTGATTGGCAGAAGAACCAAAGACTACATGAGGAAAAACTTTTTACGCAGCGAGTGGTTAAGTTCTGGAATGCACTGCCTGAAAGGGTGGTGGAGGCAGATTCAATCGCGGCTTTCAAAAGGGAATTGGATAAGTACCCGAAGGAAACAAATTTGCAGGGCTACGGGGAAAGGGCGGGAGAAGTGGGACTAGATGACGTACTCTTGCAGAGAGCCGGTACGGGCTTGACGGGCCAAATGGCCTCCTTTTGTGCTGTAACCATTCTATGATTCTAAATAATTTTTTTCGGAAACTTGAACTGTACATTAACCAGCACAGTTTCGAGTGCATTTTTGGCGCAATTTCCTGATTGCGCCCAAAGTGGAAACTCTACCCCAAGTTACTTTTCACCTGTCCTTTCTCTTTACAAATGCTGACCAACCCGTTGTGTATTTTTAACATTTGCAGTTCTTTTTTTTGCCATTTAACCCATTGTACTGGTTTGGTGTAAATATAATGCCAGGAGCAGGGATCCTTCCCAACAATGATAACAATGTTGAACAGTCAAAGAATTGGAAAAAATTGTGCATATAACAATTGAATTTAAAAAATCATTTATGGCACCATTTTGTTTATACTTTAGTTCTATTTGAAAAAGAATACTCTCTGGAACTAATGTTCATTTGAGGACTGCATAAGTGTGCAAAATAAAATGTAAGATGTGCCTCCATTTTACAGCAGACCATTGTACTGTACGCTAATTCTTTGTAATGGAGTCCCTGGAAATGCTACCTATTGACAAAGTAACAACAATAAACGGCCTTTAATGTAAAGAAACATCCCAAGGTACTTCACAGATTGGCAGGAGGAAGCTGAGATAGGGAGGGAAAAATTAGGAGGGCTAACCAAATATTTGGTGAAGAGATAGTTAAAATAGTTTAAAAAGAGTTAAAATCCGTCCTACTGACTTTGCTTATGACATGTATAGCTAATCACGCACTTTACAAATTAAACTATTATTAAATATTATTCATTTTCCTTCCTAAATATGTGTCAACAGTTTGTGTTCTGGCTGTTGCTCTTGTCTTTTTTTCAAACTTACCATCAATAGCTCACGGAATTATGAACTAACCTAAGGCTAAAAAGCTACTTGAACACAGTGTTCTATTGTTTTAAATCAATGAAGTTCTCTTCATGAGTTGTTGGTCGACCTGCTGCTGCGCATGCCTGGACTACAGGTCCTGGTCCTTCTCCTGTTCGAGGCCTATTCCTATTTTTGAAACTTCTACAATCAGCATACAAGAAATAGTTATTTGACACTGTCCCAGGCTGATGAAGTTGAAACAAAAAAACACCAGGAAAGTGCTAAATGAGCACCAAGCAACATGCCACACAAGCACAAAGATGCCTATCACTTCTCCAGTTCTGCCATGAATTCAACACATACCTGGTATTCACCTGTCATTCTGCTTCATACATTCCTCAGTTACACTTTAGTGCTCTATTGATACCCTATCGTTTAATTTACAGCACATTGCTTTATTCTTACTTAATACCTTCCTGATGTTCTATTGGCTCAATATTGTCTTAACCAGGTATGGTGACAGATACCACCTCATTACGCTCCCATGTGTGTTGGCCCAGTGTCTCACCTATCAGTGCTTGCATCTACCTCAGAAAACTCCCCTTTGATTTGAATACTTTCTTCTTTACTCTTTTTCTGTTGCCCCATTTTTAATATAAAATAGGTTCATGATTAGTGCACATCTGCAGCAAATAGCAATCATTCTGACTAAGTGCCATTAATTGACTTAGTTCCCAAAGTGTAAACATAAAGGGGGAAAAATTCGCTAGCGACCATTTTGGGTCACTAACATTGCCTGGGCGCTACATTTAGCTCCCGGCGAAAAATAGTGCCAGCGATCGCTAAATTCAGTTTTAGCGCCCCAAGAGTGAGGTGGAGCGCTAATTCAAGCACTCCACTTGCTTCTTAGAGCGCTAACCTGAATATTCCATAATAATATTGCTAGTGGTTTTGCTGTCTATTGCTTCGTACTTATATATTTCCCATTATCCCATACTGATATACATTCAGGAAATTCCTCCTGCATATTACTGCTTACAGTAATGCAACATGGGAAAATAGCAGAGTTTGGTTCGAGTTCTCTACCATTTTGTTCAGCTGGTATTCCATCTTGTGCTTAAGCAAATTGCATAAAGTTTTCTAGTGTAAGCAAATCTGGGCCGAGTGCATATTCGGAGGCTTGGTTCATTGCATTACTCTTTTCCATTATCAAAAATAAACAGATTATTTTTGAGTCTTGTTTGAGCAACAAGGACATGTTTTAGGTTTCAAAGATGCTTTTCAAAGATGCTTTTCACAGTATGATAATGTATATCCTGCGATTAAAAATCTAATGGGTATGTATTTATTTAGTTTCAAAGCAGTTAACACAGATTTATCTTGCATGTAAAGGAGCCAATAAATGTTTGTGAGAGGACATTGAATAAAAAAAATTATTCCTTGGGGCGAGACTTCAGATTTAGCCATTTTCCTAGAGCTGATGTGCACAGCAGATTAGTCAGATGTTAATTCCTAGTTTCCTAATTCATTGAGTAAACCTACACATATAGTGTTTCTGATTGATAGTGTTTGCTGCTTACAGATCAAGATAACTCCCTTGATGCCTAACAACATTGCCTGAAGTGCTTTAACAAAAGCACTGCCAGTAGTAGCCACTGCATTTCCTATGCATCTAACAGCAACATTATAATTATTTTTAAATCCAATGGGTAGTGTAGTTGCATTTCTTGAGGTGCCTGGCGTGCTAGCACCTTTCATCTGCAGACAACACATCAGCATGCTCGCAATCATTCTGTGCTCCATTTAAAACTTCTGCAAATTACACTTCCTTATCAGCAGAACTGTCAGTAAACATGTACCCGCTGATGGAATTTATCCTAAATTTGTTTTAGTTGACAAGACTACCGGTGGCTTAATTTTGTATCGCAGTGAAGCATAGGTGCACTGTGGAGAGTGCAGATATGCCCTGGTGCAAGTTTCTGAAACAGCCACAATTATGTTTTTATTGTAATTACTCAGTGGAGTCCTTAACCGTAATAATTGTAGCTGCAGCTTTATTTTGAGAATTGCATTTTCACTTTTCATTTTGAACAAGACAATTTGCCACATGAAGTTGGGTGGCTTTGTTATTGATGATGGAGAATGAAGGATTCAAAAAAAAAATCGTAATGATTTCTGCAAAAAAAAAAATGCAAATTCAAATCCTTGAAGGGACGGGTGGTTAGTTCAAATTCATGGTCGTTTGGACGTGGAATAAACATTACTTTTACAGTGTCATAGAACGGATGCAAAGTAGTAGCTCAGACGGCAGATACATTTGGATTTGCTGGAATTGAATTATATGGGAAAAATATCAGATATGTGGGCATTGTAAAAATAATTGCAAAATACCTGTAAGAAGCTGAAGTAGCCACTTTTTGGAGACACCTTTAACCACCACGCACCACCCCCCACCCCCCCACCCCCCAACCCCAAATCAATACAACATGGCAAAGCATCAAATGGTTTTCCACTTTCAAAGCATTCTGCATTAGTCAGCTGGTAAAGTTGCACATCCAGGAAGTGGCGTTAGTCACTTCATGAGAAACAAAAAGAAGGTAATGTGCTACTTTATTTCAATAGACCGTGTAAGTGATAGAATATTTTTAAGATGGTGTCAGTCAGCAACAAAAACATTTGCTTTGTCTAAAAATGAAAATTTCTGTGCTCTGCTTCATTGCTTATCCCTGGTTGGTGGTGTGGCATAAGAGGACTATTTTATCATAATCCTGTTTACTCTTCAGAAGAGTTAAACTGCATCAAACTGCACGAGAGTTTACAATGTGTGTCCATGCATGTATTTGCTTCATCACGTTATTGGGAGGGGTTGCTGACTGGTCCAGTGAATTTGTTATACCCATTAAATGATTCTTTTCTAATTGTATACAATAAGTACAGGCTCTGGCCTTTCACCATCAATTAGCTATGTGTTCACTTGGAATGTGTCGAGGTAATTAGTACTGGATAGTGATTGCACTGAGGGTAGAAACAGTGAATATAGGCCAACAATTAGACCCAGTCATAACCGACTCTGTGACTTGTAAATCTGAAAGATCAAAGTATCACACGGATTCTAAAGTACTAATAGCTAATCTTTGCTTTGTTCCAAAGCACCATTGTTAGTGTGGATAGCTGGAGAATTTGTAAAAAAATTGGGCATCTTTACTCATTTAATACAAAAACAATCTTCCTAGGCAATTAAAAAGCATATAGATGTCATAAATCTTCCAATAAACAATTGTATACTATTTCTCAATAATCTTGGACCAATGATATAAAAATGAGTATTATCACACGTCAATGATATATGACATAATGATAATTCAACCTACTTTCCCATATTACAACAGTGACTCCGCTTCAAAAGTATTTCATTGGCTGTAAAACGCTTTGAGACGTCCGGTGGTCATGAAAGGTGCTATATAAATGCAAGTCTTTCTTTTCTTTCTAGTGATTATACTCATCCAGGGGAGGTAAGCAGAGTCTTTTTCAGGTCAGTATGGCTCTTTGATGACACACCTTGGTGATGCAAGTTCAGAACCAAATCAATGCTCCGACATAGACTCGTTTATCCAACACCTGAACCAGATAGTTCTACAATATTCCAGGGCACTGTTGATGATTGACAGCCAGACTGGTTCCCTAAAGGAACTTGGAAGGGTAAATCTGTCACTAAGAACTGAGATTCTTTTCACTGGCTCAAGATAACCCTGCCTGCTAATACCTCAATAGGGATGAAGGGTTCGACCCGAAACGTTGACTCTGTTTCTCTCTCCTCGATGCTGCCTGACCTGCTGAGTGTTTTCAGCATTTTCTGTTGTTATTTCAGATTTCCAGCATCCGCAGTATTTTGCAATTGTGTTCCTCAATAGGTAAGGGTGGTCCTAGCTGGTAAATTGCACAGTTCTAGCTGGTTAAACTTTAGCAGTATCCCTGCACATGCCTGGGGGTCCCTAAGCCTTTGGATCTACTAACCTGTACTCAGGCTTTAAGGTATTCACCACAGTGAGTGAGGGCGCACTTCATATTAGGCAAATAGAAATTCTGCATGCGTGTATTTGTTAGTATTTTGTTTTGGAGACGCTTAATCATGCAGATGATTTCCAAACGACTCTTTATTAAGTTACTGACAGGCATCAGTTGACCAAGAAAAAAGGCATCACTTTTGGCACAAAATGTGACTGGAAACAGGACAAAGCCTTCACATAAAAAGATGCAGTATTCTAGATTATAACAGATAGCAGTGAGGGTCCGCGACTAAAATCTAACCATTTGGACTAAACGCTGTGTAACCTTTGGCGAGTATAAAATACCTGTAACTATAACCCCTCTCAATTTCCAACTCAAGCAGTTGGGGCACAATACATAGAAATCAGAGACACAAGTCTAAGCTCAGAGACATTTGTCTTTGAATGCACGTACCAAATTGAATCCGTCTGGAGCTTGAATTTCCATAACTCTATGTTGTATAGTAACCCATATCTCTGAAACCCATAATTCCTGCAAAACATTGAATTCTTGTATTATACCAATTAATGCACTCCTCTTTTATTTTGTTATCTTCTCTCTTTTTCCTCTTCACAACCTGTCTTGCGCTAGGATTTCCTGTACGTTCTTCCCTTTCTCTCTCTGGCAGAAGCATGCTATATTGGATGTGAAACAATCCCAGCATCAATAGAGCAAGTGAAAATGCATTATTATAAGTATTGAGTCACTTTTTGGGATAACACTCACAAACTGTTTGAGCTTCAATATCACTACTTTCTCTCCCTCCATGCCTTTCCCAATTTATAGGTTAATAACCAGTGCACTCCATACTTTCCAGTTACTACAGAGGTGGATTGTACCAGCCCTTGAAGTAACACCTGCCCATTCACTTCATTTAGTCACCGTCTTCTTTGATCTATTACCATTCATAACCCCAACTTTCTGTGACTTCTGAATATTGTATCCACAGTAAGTCTTCTTTCATCATCAATCAGCCTTGTCACATTTCTCTTTTCTTGTATTAGTTCAAGGACCTTCTTATTAGTTATTCTTCTTCTCTAACTAATTGTCAACATACATCTGTGACACCATAACTCAGACACCTCCAGTTTTCTTGTTACTTCAGTGTTCAAGGTCCAATTTTCACATCAGTACAATGCAGTTGATCATGCATAATATTTAAGCCTTCTTCTACTTGATTTTATAGTTGCATAGAAACATCCTTATTATTAAAAAAAACCTTCTTGCAGTTGTTACCCACTATTTCTTCATTGCTTTGGCTATCTGATGTTTTTAGATGAACCAAAAGAAATACTTTTAGCAACATCTAATTCTCTTAAAGGTGAAACATGATTTAATTACTTTAGTTGATGTCCAGACCCAGTGTGAATACTCTGATTTTTTTAAAAACTTACATTAGCTCTTTTCCAAAATAGAATTTGTTTGCTTGTTCTCTAACTTTGTTGGAACCACCATTTTGGAATCTGAATGCCAAACGCTTGGTTATTCCATGTTACATTTAGCACAAAACCACAGCAACTTGTATTTTATTTATAAATCACAGTTTATAAGTTTGCTGGAAAATGCTAAAGGTTAGCAACTTAGCAATTCCTTTAGTTTAAAAAGCCTTGGTTAGGCTAAAATTATTGCACACTGATTTTAATTGTTTAACTGTGATAAATAGGTAAAAAGACACTACATTGTAAGATGTGTGTAAATCGCCCCTCACCCCAGCAAACAGTTTCCAAATTTCAGACCCATCGAACAGACAAGACAAAACACAATGAATCTGTGAAAACTTCTTTTACTTAAACATCAGCAAGAGATTACAAGTAATCTGATAGTCTTGGAACCTATAATAATTCCCAATTATACCTCAGCATACACAAAGCTATCCCTTTACTTTAAGCTCAAGCAAAACACCACATACGTTCTAACACCAGTGAGTGGTCAATCCGGCAGTGACTAGACGCATGATTTCTGGCAACTGACCAGGTCGCCCAGCTTCAGCAGTGAGTGGTCAATTTACAGCATCTTTTATACCCCAAAATTTGGCAGCCCTCCCACTGCGTACATGTCCCTAGCTATACAGCATAATGGTCATTAATTGTTTCTCAGACCCTCTTATCAGTAGTTTGTTGAGCATCCGTGGGCTTCAAGGCCAAGTACATTCCATAGTCTGAAGATGTTTCTGTTTTTGCACTGATTCCACAGTCAATAGTCTGTTCCCACAGAACTTCAAAAGCTTGTTTTCCATATCTGTTGAAAGACAATTGGCAGCTTTCACAGCTTATAAGTCAAACAGTTTATTTTGCAAAGTTCACACAGTCTTCTGTCCTCGCGAAGCATGATGGTCCATAAAATTTGGTCAACTTTTCAAGTTACAGCAAAATTTACAGCAAATAGTGTGTTCTACAACATCAATTGCTAGTTAATACGTGTTCTCAAACTATCAATTGAATCAATAATACATTGAAAACTGTATTGTGCCCTCTAAATATTACATTAAAAACCATTTGAATAATACATATTCCAATTTATATTCTAAAATTCATCCATTCCTATCCAGCAGCCATAATATTGTGATGACAATGGATAGAGCAAGACACGATGTCTTGATACAAAAGTATACGCAAGGAATTGTTACTGAATTATGGTAAAAGCCCCACCGTCCCACACACCAGTTCCCAGGGAAACATACATCAAAAGAGTCAGCCCATCTCATGTTGTCCGCTGGAGAACCTTTTGTTTGAACTGATCCCATTTTACTTCCCTGTTTGAGAGTGATCGAGTGTTCATTTTCTCAATGAGTAAACTAATTCTTAATGTCAACTTTCTCTTTCTAAACCAGATACTGTGAGGTGCTTTTCAATTAGAAATTCAGGACTTGCAGTTAACTTCTATGTTGGCTAATAGGTGAGATTGATGAAACAAATTCTGAAATTGGAAAACATACACTGAACTGAAAAGCAGATGCCAAAATTCCACATGCTAAAATGAGGAGAGCGTGCACCAATACGAAGGAAATATACTGCAGTGAGGAAAATGCATAGAACTATTTAGTAATCCCTTATTGAGTAGGTGACACTTGAGAAGCAAATATACAATTTGTTAATAATTAGCACATTGAAACAGATAAAATACATTCTTAAAATGATTAAAATAGACATTGAAATGGCTAAATGTATGCTAAGGTATATATACATAATGAAATAGATCAAACTTGTACTAAATGAAATGCATACTCAATATTAGCTGAACTTTTTATCAAGGTAATGTGTTAAAATGGACATAACGGCCTGGAGTTTTCATTTGATTACATTATTTTTTTTGGTGCAATTCCCCCGATATCGGATGATTGGCGCAAACGATCGCGGAACTTTAAGCGCAACTTGCATTCAGCGCAACACGAGTTTCCCCGATCTTTGGCACTAGTTTTAAAAACATTGCGCTGGAAGCAGCCCCGCCCACAAAACTGGCCATGCCCCCAGGGTGAATTAGTCAGCACTGGGAGTTTCCGCTAATTGCGCACGTTTGCGGGACTTCGAGGAGGCTCCAAAAAACAGCCTCAGGATAAAGGGTAGGCCATTCAGGACTGAGATGAGAAGAAATTTCTTCACACAGAGGGTGGTGAAACTTTGGAATTCTCTACCCCAGAGGGCGGTGGAGGCTCAGTCATTGGGTATATTCAAAACAGAAGTCGATAGATTTCTGACTAGTAAGGGCATCAAGGGATATGGCGATAGGGCCGGTGAATGGAGTTGAGGCAGAAGATCAGCCATGATCTCATTGAATGGCGGAGCAGGCTCGAAGGGCCGAATGGCCTACTCCTGCTCCTATTTCTTATGTTCTTATGTTCTTAATTAAGCTGGATCTTTTGGGTGCAAGGACACTAATAGGTATGTTTTAAAATGTTTTGAATGAATTTTTTTTAATTTACTAAGAAACTGACTAGTGTACCCCAATCTAACTAGAAATAGTTTTGTATATTTTTTTAAAGTCAATTTCAGTCATTTAAAATTGGGTTACTCACAGGTGGTGGATTGACACTGATTTTAAATGCTTATTTTTTGTGATTAAACCCAATTTTCAGCTGTATTAATCAAACTTTACCATGTTACCACTCTTAAACATATCAGGAAATATTTTTTAAAGCAAAATTATTTTTCTAACTTACGTTTTAAAAAGCTGCCCGATTGCGCTGGTTCATGGCAGATTTTGCTTTCGGCGCTATGCAAATTTATTTGAGCGGAAACTCGAGAAAAAAAACACTTTTCAAAACAGCCACAATTTTGGGCGAAATTTGCGCCGGAATCGCCGCTTCCGCCCAAAGCGGAAACTCTAGCCCGTTTTCCAGAGGGATAAAATTTACACTGGAATAGGAAAACATGCGGCATTTGTGGTTTTAACAAACATTGCAGTAAGTTTTGTACTAAGACAATGATAGACAGCAGATTAAAACATGAGATACGATTAGTTCTTTTAACGAGTGAGAAGTCACCTATTCCAGTATAAAGCACAAAGAAATGTTCACATCAATCACAGATGCAGAAGACATTTTAAAATTAGCTGTTAAAATGTGTCTGTGTGCAGCTCTGTTCAAATTTCACGCAGAGGTCTGCTTTGGATTCAGCCACACATTTACACTCACTTTGTTGCTAATTGGATTGTTCACTTCCATTAATCTATTACTATTAATTTAGCATATGTTTTACCGAGTGTGATTCATCCATTTCATCATGTGTTTACTTTGACACATTTCACCCATTTCATTGGGCCATTTACTCATCGTAAATTGTGTTTTATCCATTTCACTATTCTATATTCAATTCAGTACATAGGCTACCTCCAAGGTCAAATTTAAAATTCAATGACCCCTCATAAAAGTACCACATAATGAATTTTTCAGAAAATGACAGAGTGTGCGGGGCATCAAACATAAACTGGTCTGACAATATACTCTGATACTATGTCACTGCAGTAACAAAAGCATTACTATTGACAAGATAGTATCCATCTAAGCTGTCTGGGTAAAGCATCAAGATGAAGAAGCAGTTACAATGACTGAATTGCGCTTTTAGGTTGAATAATCATACCTGGTCTGTTTGGGTACTATTGCCCTGAATGAGAAATAAGGTTGCACGTGTCTTTTTTCTCTTTGGAGATATAAAAAGGCCAGCCTGAAGAAGCGAAAATGGAGGATTTAACTTCCACAGAATATCAACCTGCAACAAAATTGCATCTGGTGTCTGTAAAATAGAGGAAAAAGAAAATCAAAGTGTTCACAATGTAAAATTACCCCAGAGCATTTGTTCAGTGCTGACACCCAAGCTGTTATTATCCATTGCTTTCAGTAGCATTATGCTCTCTTTTTTTCTGTGGTTTGAACTCTACTGAACTCAATACATTTCAATGGGTAGTTTGTTAGTAGTTTGATTATAGCCTTAATCCTATGGGCACCTCAACCCTTTTGAAAATGAACATTTGGATATAAAAATCTTAAATTGGATATTTTAAAATACGTTATTAAAATCAAATCTATAGAATAAATAGCTGTTCTTAAATAATATGAGGAGGCAATATGAAGAATGTATTAGCAATTTCTTCCACCCTCAACATTGCTAGGAGTTAGAGGGCAAATAGAAGAAACAGTCCGATGTTGATGTTATCTATGAAAGCACCTTGACATATTAATCAATAGAGCAAAGTTTAGAGTCTAAATAGAACACCAGTTTGGAATTACAATTAATCTGCATTAGAAATAGTGTTCAAATTTTAAAGATAACAAATAGTGAGCGAGAGAGAGGAGAGAGAGAGAGAAATCCAAGCCTATCACCGAATTCTGAAGAAATCTCAGCAAACCAAAATGAAAAATGGAAACAACATGAAGAAGATGAGACTGCTACTGATGCAGTAGATTCAAGTCACTGCACCCGACCATGTTTTGCTGGCAATATGAAACCTTTACACAAGGGACCGAAGCACAAAAATTGCCCTGCCATTGCATGTCACATAAAATGTGGTAGAGAATTACATTTGCAGTCATGAATTTTTATTCAGGAAATTCAAACTAAGAATGGGACATACCAAACTGCTCCAGTGTTAATCATGGTAATACACCTGTTCATGAGAATAGGGTATTTCATGAACTATTTTAAAGGGTGGAATGATCATACAACTCAGGAGGACAGGCAACTCATTCTGTCATTTAATTAACTAATTCTATACATTAAATTTCCTGATGTCACAATCAAGCTCGCAATTTTGAAAGTGGGTCTAACTGATTGAGCAATGCCATTTCCAGGAATAAAGCACTGTATGGTATCGCCCCAAACAACTATCAGTTGCCACACATTATCAGAAGCCTCCTACTCTGGAGCACTTACATTCTATTTTGCAATTGTAATTTGAACACTTTTTCTTCCAAAAGGTGCCCTTTGCGTTGTGCATCTTTCTCCTCATGAGAAGGCAAGATGGTCTTTATTACAAATCTCTCCAAGTGATTAGTCAGCTGGATTCACGGTTCAGGCACCACAAGATAGTCCAGATCAGTACCTTTACTGTACATGATGCTTCCTCCAATAACAACCGACAAAGCTCAGTCAACCTGTGAATTGAAACGACAGGCAACCTTAGAGCTCAAACTCACGACCTTCTGGGTGGGACTTGAGCACCAAAATCACTCATCGTATTGAACCCTTCATATTTTACTCTTTCCTATCATCTTTCAATACAACACATTTCTCATTAATGATTTAATTATGTTCTAATCCACAAGGAGCACTGCTTAAACAAGGATAGGGAACTGCAAATCATATTTAATTAATTGAGATATAATATTCCTGTAATCAACTACAGATTATTTCTCTGTAAACCTGAGGTAATGATGTCACATGCAGTTTTAATACCCTTGTGGAAGCATCAAACTGTATTATTCTTAGTTATCAGTTTATCCCAGGAATTCACAATGGAAAGGAAGCAATTCAAGAAATATCGAATTTTCTTTTATTATAACTACACGACCATCAACATTCTTTTCTTCTGTCAAGGGCAAGAGAAATATTTTAATCCACTACCACAGGTGTCGCAACATTCAATAAGAAAGAAAGAAAACCAGCAGTGGCCAATGTGAGCGCTGTGGTGTAACTCATCCATTGCTTGCTGAGCTGACACAGCTTTCAGACATAGCACAAAGGCCAAAAATGGTGAGGCAAACATAACATGATAAACAGAAATATCAATATATATTATAAATATTAATAACAATAGATAACAGAAATTAAAACAGCATCATTGAGGAAAGCAGCAAAAGTGTGCAAGACTCCTACGTTGGCAAAATCGGCAAATTTGCAGAAAACTACATTCCTGCCCCAAGTGCGAACTTGACCCCCACCTTTTCAACCCACTGTAGTTTGAGAAATATACTGCATGTGATGTAACTTCCGGATCAGATGCCACGCCAAAGCTAGTTAAGTTTTTCTCTTGCAGTTTGATGTTATTTGAACTTCTCCATTCAGTTAGATTGCAACTTCCTTATTATCTATTATTCGATGTTTGCAAAAGACAACACATCCATGTTGGGATCTGCAGATCACCTGATTACAAAATGGCAGCTGCCATCAACAAGATGGTGGCTAACGCTGCTAAGATAGGATACAAAATGGCCATGGCTTCAAAATGAATGGCAATGCATCATCAAGAGTATTGTGAGAGTGATATCACAATAACAAGAGTGATATCAAGAAACAGCTGAGCGTAATAGATACAGCAAAAGCTAAGGGCCCCGACAACATCCCGGTCGTAGTGCTGAAGACTTGTGCTCCAGAACTAGCTGCGCCTCTAGCCAAGCTGTTCTAGTACAGCTGCAACACTGGCATCTACCCGACAAAGTGGAAAATTGCCCACGTATGTCCTGTCCACAAAAAGCAGGACAAATCCATTCCGGCCAAATACCGCCCCATCAGTTTACTCTCAATCATCAGCAAAGTGATGGAAGGTGTCAGTGACAGTGCTATCAAGCGGCACTTACTCACCAATAATCAGCTCACTGATGCTCAGTTTGAGTTCCGCCAGGACCACTCGGCTCCAGACCCCATTACAGCCTTGGTCCAAACATGAAAGAAAGAGATGAATTCCAGAGTGAGGTGAGGGTGACTGCCCTTGACATCAAGGCAGTATTTGACTGAGTGTGGCACCAAGGAGCCCTAGTAAAATTGAAGTCAATGGGGATCAGGGGAAAACTCTCCACTGGCTGGAGTCATACCTAGCACAAAGGAAGATGGTTGTGGTTGTTGGAGGCCAATCATCTCAGCCCCAGGACATCGCTGCAGGAATTCCTCAGGGCAGTGTCCTCGGCCCAACCATCTTCAGCTGCTTCATCAATGACCTCCCCTCCATCATAAGGTCAGAAGTGGGTATGTTCGCTGATGATTGCACAGTGTTCCGTTCCATTCATAATTCCTCAGAAAATGAAGCAGTCTGTGCCTGCATTCAGCAAGACCTGGACAACATCCAGGCTTGGGCTGATAAGTGGCAAGTAACATTTGCGGCACACAAGTGCCAGGCAAAGACCATCTCCAACAACTTTCTCTTGACATTCAATGGTATTACCATCATTGGATAACCCACCGTCAACATCCTGGAGGTCTCCATTGACCAGAAGCTTAACTGGACTAGCCACATAAATACTGTGGCTACAAGAGCAGGTCAGAGGCTGGTAATTCTGCAGCGAGTGACTCACCTCTTGACTCCCCAAAGCCTTTCAAGGAGTGTGACGGAATACTCTCCACTTGCCTGGATGAGTGCTGCTCCAACAGTCAAGAAGCTCGACACCATCCAGGACAGAACATCCCACTTGATTGGCACCTCATCCACCACCTTAAACATTCACTCCCTCCACCACCAGTGCAACGTGTCTGCAGTGTATACCATCTACAAGATGCACTGTAGCAACTCGCTAAGACATATTCAACAGCACCTCCGAAACCCGCGATCTCTACCACCTAAAAGGACAAGGGCAGCAGGCACATGGGAACAGCACCACCTCCAAGTTCCCCTCCAAGTCACACACCATCCTGACTTGGAAATATATTACTGTTCATTCATTGTCGCTGGGTCAGAGTCCTGGAACTCCCTCCCTAACAGCACTATGGGAGTACCTTCACCACACGGACTGCAGCGGTTCAAGAAGGCAGCTCACCACCACCTTCTCAAGGGCAATTAGGGATGGAGAATAAATTGTGGCCTTGCCAGAGACGCCCACATCCCGTGAATGAATAAATTAAAAAAAGAATGCAGGGAGGTGTTCTCTGAACCCAGAATACACAAAATCAATGCCACAAGTTTGGATCCACTCCAGACAATGTACAATGTAATTCATTAAGAATGGAGATTAACAATGGAAGAGTAGTCACTCCTAGGATTTAGGAGACGAGCAGAGTACCTGCAATAACTGTAGAAACCATGGACCATCTTAGCACAGATTTGTTGTTGTAAGATTCTAAAAAACCATAATAAAACCGCTGCTACCATGTGGAGATCGAAGTTCAGAACAAATTCTGAAATGGTTATGGAATACTAGGAAGTCAGCATGTTCCTTTGTTTGTGAAGACACAAAATGGCGGAAGTCAGCAGGAGGTCCTTTGCCTGGTGGTCAGCATGGTCCTTTGTTTGTAAGACCGCATGGACAGGAAGGAGACACCGAGTGAAAAGGAAGTCCCGCCCCCCACACACATCACAGGATCATGAACATATCATGCAGAAGGAACTCCAATCAGGGAAGGTTTGGAGTGAAACTGACCTATCAGATGAAGGCAGACAGTGAAATACGAGGGAGGCTGGCAGAAAGGCCCTATAAAAGAAGTGACCCAGAGGTGGGAAATTCAGAAAGAAAGAAGACAGAATTGGAAGAACAAAGGAACAAAGAAAGCTGGCCTGTCTATGTTTCGACTTACGACTTTTCTGGACTGATCACCCAGAGATAAAGGAGTATGTATAAAAGTTGGACATTGAGCTTAGATATTGTTAAAGGGTATTTTTATGTATGGTTGACTTGGGATATAAATCGCCAGGAGGTAGTGTATAAGTTGCTGGGGGGGTACTTTTATGTACGGATAAATTGGGTGCATATTGATTGTGATGTACACTTGAATTTTGAACTGTAGTGTGAATAAAGACCAATTTTATTGATCACATACTTATCTGTCATTGTTACGCTTATTCATAATTCTTGAAGTCCGAACAGTAGTAAGAGAAAGGCTTACATTGTGTTATGTTGTGATATCAGATAAGAAATAGCAACAGAGTATTTAAAACCTTTATTGTACAGCAATATAGGTCTGCTATTAACAGGATTTAAGGGGAGCCAAGGTTGTGATCTTAAAGTATATGTTCTGTGAGGGTTCCTTTGGTGCTGAGCCTTCAAACATTGTTACCAGTTTTGCTGCCTGAAATGATCTGGATCCAAAGTGGTACAAGTTGCCTTAACCTCAGGATTTTAAGGATGGATACCAGTGGTAAAATCTGCCCCACTTCAAATTCATACTTTAGTTCTGTGTTCAGCCCTAACAGCAACTTGAAAAATAAAAACAAAATGTGCAAAAAGAATAAGTTATGCATGTGACATGAGAATAAATCAGCATTTGGTCATCTTAGTAAATTGAGAATCACTACTTATAAAGAAAACCCTGTTCAGAAGTAAAACTACTTGCATTTACCAGGAATTTAATATTTTAGAAAATAATCTCTGTACATAGAGAAATCTTCCCCTTAAGGAGGGCTAGGCTTATTGACTTAGGGGCTAATTTCCACCTTCAAGTCTAAGTCAGTTCTAAAAGATTGAGAATTAGTGCAAATCCATATGATAGGTCAGGTATAAATAGCCAGTCTAATAACTGGGGACAATTAAAAGGGATTTCTACTAACGGAGGGAACATAAAAATTCACAAAGGTTTCGTAAAGCTTTAAAAGGTGTCTCAACCCAGTATCAAGTTCTGGCAAGGCTAAAGGGCATATCGGATTAAATGGCCAGCAAAAATGAAGGGCAATGGAACCCTAGGTGCAGACATGAGACTGCAGACAAATGATGGACAACCCAGCACAACCACTTTTTGATGGTTACAGGAAGTCAAGATGGTGTTGCATGAGTTGCTTGCAAACAGACTTGTCCCCTGAGCCGTTCCATAGCACCATCCCCATAGGTTAACATTGCAGCAGGCCTAAGCGGTGGTGCAGCCAAGTTACAGGCCACAACTGACCATGGCTGTCCCTTTGTACGCCAGTTCTCTGACTGATTGTAGCTGCAAGTGTCTGTGCAGTAGATGGCTCTGCATCTGCCTCTCGGCTGACGCATATCCTAAGCTGGTTATTGGTAGATTGTAAAAGTGTTTGGTAATTATTTTTATTCATGCACATGATGTGAGCATCACTGGCATGGCCAGCATTTATTGCCCATCCCTAATTGCCCTTGAGAAGTTGGGACCGCTGCAGTCCTTGTGGTGAAGGTACTCCCACAGTGCTGTTAGGTAGGGAGTTCCAGGATTTTGACCCAGCGATGATCAAGGAACGGCAATATATTTCCAAGTCAGGATGGTGTGTGACTTGGAGAGGAACTTGGAGGTGGTGGTGTTGCCATGCATCTGCTGCCCTTGTCCTTTGAGGTGGTAGACATCGCGGGTTTGGGAGGTGCTGTCGAAGAAACCTTGGTGAGTTGCTGCAGTGCAGCTTGTAGATGGTACACACTGTAGATACAGTGTGCCAGTGGTGGAGGGAGTGAATATTTAAGGTGGTGGATGGGGTGCCGATCAAGCGGGCTGCTTTGTCTTGGATGGTGTCGAGCTTCTTGAGTGTTGTTGGAGTGGCGCTCAACCAGGCAAGTGGAGAGTATTCCATCACACTCCTGACTTGTGCCTTGTAGATGGTGGAAAGGCTTTGGGGAGTGTGGAGGTGAGTCACTTACCACAGAATACCTAGCCTCTGACCTGCTCTTGCAGCCACAGTATTTATGTGGCTGGTCCAGATAAGTTTCTGGTCAATAGTGACCCCCAGGATGTTGATGGTGGGGGATTCGGCGATGGTAATGACATTGAGTGACAAACGGAGGTGGCTAGACTTTCTCTTGTTGGAGGTGGTCATTGCCTGGCACTTGCTTGGCGCGAATGTTACTTGCCACTTATCAGCCCAAGCCTGAATGTTGTCTTCCTGCATGCGGGAATGGACTGCTTCATTATCTGAGGAGTTGTGAATGGAACTGAATACTGTGCAGTCATCAATGAACAGCCCCACTTCTGACCTTATGATGGAGGGAACAGCTTAGCGATCATGCAATGCTGGCTCTTGATCACCCTAGCATGTGTTTTTCATGCAGTACCATGTAAATTTGTTTGGTGAATGAAGGAAAAGGGATATGGAAACACGGCTGGTAAATGTGATGAGATCTATTTGCTTGCATGGTGATAAAACTCTAAATGGACTGGTTGGGCTGAATGGCCTGTTTCCATACTGTAATTTCTATATATGACAGGGCAATGGTGAGAAGCTGCATTTCATCTGATACCACATAGTTGCAATTAAAAGTGTCCCACTGTTAGCAATTTGATGAACGTAAATGTGTGTAACATAATTCTTTCATCTTCATATCACATAGTACTCGCCAATAAATAAGTTACCATTGATAATCCAACACTGATCATCACGCGGTTCCTTCAAGCAGATATCTTCTACCAGTTGCTCAAATCTTATTTATTGTTAATTAATAATTAAGTAACTTTTTCAACTTTCCATTAGCATGAAGCACACTTTATCTATATACATTTGAATGATGACAAACATGACAGATAAATAAGCATATATAGTTAATTCATCCATAAACAGTTACATCACTTAAGCAACATCCCTGTGTACTTGTCAAATGTAGGAGCAGCTGGACATCTGAAGAACAGGACTAAAGGTTAACTCTATCAACTGTGCAGCCTGATCTTAATTTGGCAAGTACAAACAGTGTCCTTTATGGCTATTCAAACAAGCCTTAATTAACTTAGACACAGATTCGCCTGCAGAAGAGATAAGGAGCTCAGATGTCATGTCTTCACTTTTGTCATTGAATTCCTCTCCCTCCTTAACTATACACAGGAATCCCAGATCAATATTTCTTTTTACAAAAAGCTAATAAAAAATGCATTTCCTAGTTGAATCATTTGTTTCAAAGTACTGTGTGAAAATATCAGCCTATCTCTAGCATCAGTTGTCCTGAAATCAGACCGAAAGGGAATCAGACCGAAAGGGCCGCCAACCTCATAGTTCCCCAATCCCGCACAGCCCGCTTCTACCTCCTTCCCAAGATCCACAAACAGGACTGCCCTGGTAGACCCATCATTTCAGCCTGCTCTTGCCCCATGGAACTTATCTCTTCCTATCTCGATTCTATTTTTTCTCCCCTTGTCCAGTCCCTTCCCACCTACATCCGCGATTCCTCTGACGCCCTCCGCCACTTTAACAGTTTCCAGTTTCCTGGCCCCAACCGCCTCCTTTTCACCATGGACGTACAATCCCTCTACACCTCCATCCCCCACCAGGATGGCCTGAGGGCGCTCCGCTTCTTCCTTGAACAGAGGCCCAACCAGTCCCCATCCACCGCCACCCTCCTCCGCCTGGCTGAACTTGTTCTCACATTGAACAACTTCTCCTTTGACTCCACTCATTTCCTCCAAATCAAAGGTGTTGCTATGGGTACCCGCATGGCTCCTAGCTATGCCTGCCTTTTCGTGGGATATGTGGAACACTCTTTGTTCCAGTCCTACTCGGGTCCCCTCCCTCACCTTTTCTTTTCCGGTACATTGACGACTGTATCGGTGCCGTTTCCTGCTCTCGCCCCGAACTAGACAATTTCATTCACTTTGCCTCCAATTTCCACCCTTCCCTCACCTTCACATGGTCCATCTCTGACTCTTCCCTCCCCTTCCTCGACTTCTCCGTGCCATCTCTGGGGATAGGTTATTGACCAACATTCACTACAAGCCCACTGACTCCCACAGCTACCTGAACTACACTTCCTCCCACCCCGCCTCCTGTAAGGACTCTATTCCCTTCTCCCAGTTTCTCCGTCTCCGCCGCACCTGCTCCGACGATGCCACCGTTCATACCAGTGCTTCCGACATGTCTTCCTTTTTCCTCAACTGAGGATTCCCCTCTACCATGGTCGACACGGCCCTCGACCGTGTCTGTTCCATCTCCCGCACTTCTGCCCTCACCCCGGCCCCTCCCTCCCGGAACCACGACAGAGTTCCCCTTGTCCTCACCTTTCACCCCACCAGCCTCCACATTCAACGGATCATCCTCCGCCATTTCCGCCACCTCCAACGTGATCCCACCACCAAACGTATCTTCCCCTCACCTCCCCTTTCAGCATTCCATAGGGACCGCTCCCTCCGAGACACCCTAGTCCACTCCTCTATCACCCCCAGCACCCCTTCCCCTTCACCCGGCACCTTCCCGTGCAAGCGCAGGAGATGCAACACCTGCCCTTATACATCCCCCCTTCCCACTCTCCAGGGCCCCAAACACCCCTTCCAGGTGAAACAGCGATTTACTTGTACTTCTTGCAATCTAGTATACTGTATTCGCTGCTCACGATGTGGTCTCCTCTACATTGGGGAGACCAAACGCAGATTGGGTGACCGCTTTGCGGAACACCTCCGTTCAGTCCGTAAGGGTGACCCCGAGCTTCCGGTCGCTTGTCATTTTAATTCACCCCTCCATGCTCACTCAGACCTCACTGTCCTCGGCCTCTTGCATTGTTCCACGGAAGCGCAGCGTAAGCTCGAGGAACAGCACCTCATCTTTCGTTTTGGCACTTTACAGCCTTCCGGACTCAATATCGAGTTCAACAATTTCAGATCATAACCCCGGCCCCTACCACATATGTATACATTTTATCCACTCTTTTGGTCCGTGCCTTTTTCACTTTTTTTTCTCTCTCTCCCCCACGGCAGCTGTCTCTGATTCTGCCAGCATTTCACACCTTACCTTTTGTTTCTCAACCTGTCCCATTACCATCTCGTCTTGCCTTGAGCATCTCTTAATGTCTCTACTTACTATAGACCATCCCTTTTGTTCTTTTATTCCTCCCCCCAGCCTCCCCCTCGCATTTTTATCTGTTTATTTCCTGCTCTTTCAGTTCCGACGAAGGGTTTCGACCTGAAACGTTAACTCTCTTTCTCTCTCCATGGATGTTGTCTGGCCTGCTGAGTTTTTCCAACGTTTTCTGTTGTTATTTCGAAAGGGAATCTGTTGGCTCAGAAAATTTCACAGTATAGGAAAGCAGGTAAACTGTCTATCTGTACAATTTTCCTGCTTTTTTTTTTACGATTCAATTGGGTGCAAAATTCAAGATTTCTGGACATTTGAACATTATTAGTCTGATTTGAAGTGAGCTTTGTGCTTCAACTTTCATCCTTCTGTAGTCAGTGAGAGATTGTCCAGCAGGTGCGAGGCAATGTACGTTACACAGAACAAGTGATACAAAAATACAAGGAGACAAAATGACAGAAAGAAAACAGCTAGAGATATGTAAACAGAAAAAGACAATGGGCAGCATTTGTTCTCATTGACTGAACAAAGCAAATTTCAGCTTTAAAAATTAAAACAGCCCCCGATTTATAAGTGGGCAACATACCATGCTACACTGATTAATGTGCTATTTCCTTTAAATATGGAGTTTCATTTCACATTGGACTGTGCAATATTTGTAATATATTTTAACATTTTAAATTCTAGAGAATTAATTGTAATTAATGAGATGACAACAGGCTATTAAATTGACAATATATTCTGAAAGGCAGGCAGAAATTACATATTATACAACAGATATAACATTTCAAATCAGAATGAAATCAAGACAAACCTAATCAGCCCTTGACATTGTTTCAGCAGTCCTGATTCTGAGTAGATAGCTCTCAAGCAGATTAAACCTGGTCTCCTCCAACGCAATGGAAGCGTAGCTTTTACTACTTAACCTTCAGATAATAATAAGTAAAAGGACAGCAGCAACCAGTGATAAAAGGGTACTTCGAGTTGAGTTGGAAAGGAAAAGGGTTAAACATACACATCAAGACCCATGTGCAAACCTCACTTGATCAGATTTGACGATTGAAAAGAATAATTGGTCACTCCTGCAGCAGGGTGTTGTCATTTTATAGTTTGCAAGTCAATCATTCAGCCATCGAGCATTTCAAACGTTATCTGACAACAGACTAAAACAGGGACGTTTCTGTCAAATTGACAAGAAAATTGCCGCCTTGTGTCATACCATATACCATCCAACAACTGTTACCGTGTTGTCAAATCTGTAAATAGCATGCAGAAGAGATACTGAATTGTCCTGGTGTCTCAGGTCTCAGCCCAGTGGTGGGTGAAAGTGGGAACCTCAATGTCAATAATTTCAAAATTGAAATAACAGCAGGATAAATATGATAAGGAAATGTTAAGGCATTAAAGTTACTGACTACAGTTTCTCCTTATAAAGCAAGATTTTGGTGATTTCATAGATTCAAAATTCAGCCATCCATCAAAGGCCTGAACGTCACCTGTTTTAACAAAAATGGCAGCACATTTCCTGGCCCTTAACAAAACTGTATTTTTTTTTTAACACTCCACCGGTCTACTCTCACATTAGCACCTTAATAATCACAGCTTGGAAGCTTAGTGGCTATACTGATGACTCCCCAACAAGGTCACAGGATCAAATCCCAAGGCTGCTTGTCACTCAAATCTACCTGCCATGGTTGGCAATAGTTCCATCAACAGAGCAGCTAGCTGTTCATATCACAGTGGTGTACCATATCACCTCTAGGTCTACTGTTGACTGATCACAAAGTGACATTGACTGTAGGCATCAGGTCACACAGGCACGTCAGCTCCTCGGGGAAGACAGAAGAGAAATTGCAGTATCTTCAACTTTAACCAATTCATCATCATATATCATCATATCTACATATCAACTGATTGTAACTATTAAATGAGACTATTCTTGAAAGAAAAAATGATCAGAAGTAATTATATCAACTCCAATCACAAAGAATTTTGTTTTAATTTTGCCGATTTTAGTGATGGTCTAATAAATTTTTACAGTACTCAAGATGTAGTCTGATTTTTGATATATATTTATAAAGATTTTCTATGGATTGCTAAATTTGAATTTTATAAAATAGCACCATAGCAACCTGCAGAATCATGGAAAAAGTCTTAATTCATAATATTATATTCTTACAAATAAACTATTAAAATGACTAACCTAATGATGGTTCTATGTTGCAGCCTTTGGGAGTTAAGAAGTCCTCAGATAATCAATAGGAGAGTTTCAGAGACGTTGACAGTTTTATATTGAACTTTTACATATCTTTCTGTTTCATATTGTCACATTTCTGCCTCATGTTTCTTTTCTTAAATGCTTCAAAGTGACAGGGGTCAATTACTACAGAGTCAGCAAGGACACCTGCACCTTAGCACAGCGAATGATTGACATGCACAGCTAGTAATGCCAAATGAAGCAAGAATAGATTGGCCAAATTAGTTAATTAAATATAGATTATGCATAAGGAAGGATTGTAATTGGATAAGAAAAGTTCCAATAATTTTACCTGTGTACGTAAACAGTTATGCACAGTAAATTCAAATTAAAAAAGCATGCATGAGTTCCCCATGACTCATTTGGTAAATGGATTATCGGATGTGCGAATGAACCATATACGGTAAAGGTGGTCCCAGGGTGGATCTCTGGTCTTGGCTGATATAACTGATCTCAGGCAGGGCAGTGGTGGGAACACTACGAGTGTCTTTACTGCCCCCTGGGCTGGGGATTCAAAACAAAAAAAAAATAAGGCAAATTCTCTCTCCCTATTATGATTCGGTGAATCCCTACTGGAAAGTCCATGTGTGTGGGTGTCTGATGAGCACAGGATCTAGTTCAGCTGTGAAATTTCTTGCCATGTTATTACCTACAGTAAAACACGGATCTGCGTCAATGCCGCTTAGTTTCTACATAAATGATAACCACATTCAGTAAGAAGCATTTTTAAGGCTGCTTTCGAATAATACAAGTAACCATGAAGTGATAATTTTGTAACAGTTTTCAGTATTTGCACCTGGGCTGACAGGTTAATGTCAGCTACATCTTCTCTTTGCAACTTAGAAAAACTCTTAGAAAGCAGAAAAAGACAGCATGGACATTCAAAATGTAGCTGGATGCTATCTATAATAGGAGAATTAGGATACCAGTGGATGGGCCCAATGGACTTTTCTTATCAATCTCTTTTCCAGTGATCTTCAAAGGGTTTTATGGGATTTGGGATTTGAAAGAATTGTTTCATGGAATGATAGGACTTCATCCTGTGCCCATGAGTTCCCGAATAGTGAGTTTTAAGGTTTCATTCCATTATGTGCCAAATGGGAGTCAGGTGCTTCTTTACAGTGCTAGAGAGAAAGTAGAGGGAGAGTCACTCTGGGCTGCTTTCATGTACCTCCTCATGGCTGATCTCAGCGTGACATTAGCAGAAATCTGCAAACTGAGAACCGTGTTGCCTAGATTGAGGGTTACACAGCGAGACCTAATAACAAGAAAACAGGAAAAAATATTTTCCATCCGCTGTAGTTCTTTGTTTATACAATTACCTCCTAATCTGTTGTTATTTTCTTCTCCTGGCTGGCTTTGCTTTACACTTTACTAAATTTGTGTACAATTTGACAACATAAATACCATTCATTTCTTTACCAACCAGGCTGTCTCACTTAATTCCACAAAATACTAATAAAACAGAAACACATCTTTTCTCAACATTAATTTCTATTGGGATTGAGTCGTCAGATTTCTATTTGCACATAATTGTTCAGAATTAAATGCAAGCTGTCAATATGAAGCAAAAGGCAGTAAGTGAAAAACATGTCAACAGCAGTCCCACTGCCCACCTTCAAATGATGATGACTGAAGACCCCCTCCTTTTCAGATAGAGGCCTGGCTACAGAAGGTACAGCAAAGGAGGCTGGTCTCTTTGGAGCTGAAGGTCACCCTTTTATTCAATCCCAGGTCCATGCTGTATGGGCAATAGTTGTAGAACAATGCAGAGTAAGTTCATCAGGAGAAGTGCCAAGGTGAGTGTATACTTGATTACTATTCACCATAGAAGGCATGGAATTAATCCAAATGTTAAATTGTTGCCCTCGCATGACATCAGGATGTCTCAAAGCGCTTTACAGCCAATTAAGCACTTTTGAAGTGTAGTTACTGTTGTTATGTAAGGAAACATGGCAGCCAATTTGTGCACAGCAAGGTCCCACAAACAGCAATGAGATAATGATCAGATAGAGCATTGGATCTTTTACGTCCACCTGAGAGAGCTGACGGGGGCCTCGGTTTAATGTCTCATCTGAAAGACGGCATCTCCGACAGTGCAGCATTTCTCCCGTACTGCACTGAAGTGTCAGCCTAGATTTTGTGCTCAAGTCTCTGGAGCAGGAGCTGAGGCCACGTTGGGCAACACTGTGGCTGTCGGCACCTGCCTGTATTCTGGAAATGCATCATTCCTTTGAGGGGCTGGGTGGAGTGGTGGGTGTGAGGACACCGTCGTAAGAAGAAGCACCTCGTGCCCCTTTTCTTGCCATGCGGCAGTTGTTGGACACCCTGCTGGACGACCAGCAGTCTGGATGATAGCAGCCAATACCTGCAAGATATTCGTGTGCTCCGCTAGAATTGTGCCCGACAGCTTACGTGAAATAAAAGAGTTGCCTCCATGCATTGTGTGTTATTTCACCGAGGGTGATGGAGCTCATTATTTAGAGTTGTGCTGTGCCTTTTGTGATGGAATAGTATACGAAGGTGGGTACACTTACCTTGGCACTCTGCTGGAAAAGAGGGGAAGGGGTCTTTCCTGCTGCTCTTACTACACATATTTTGAAAGCAAACAATTTAGCATCATCTAACCGTGATGACACTCCTTTTGCAACCATGAAACAGTCCATCTCCCTTTAATGGTGAGTAGCAGCCTTCAGTCACCTCCCAGCCTTCAGTCACATCTGGAATGCATGGAATCATAGGACAAGTGAATACAGTTCATCTGACTTCCATAATCATATAACAATATAGGCTGAATATCTTGAAGCTCTTATTTTTAAATCTAGTTTCATTTTACTCAGGTGAATGGATTTACCCAAAACCTGTACCAGATTCGAAGGCTTTCTACTTGCTGTTTCTCAGATCCTGTCCCATTTTATAGAATTTCTGTGAACTCTTCATACCTCTAATGGTACAAATATCATTGCCTTATTGTAAAATATATTTGATCAATGTCAAAGTCTTCAGCAATTTGTTCTCATTGTTCTGCGATTGCTTTTGGGTATTTATATCATTGACAACTTAGACTGGGAATGTAATTTAGATACAACTAATACCTACGACAAACTGAAGTGAAAAGCTGCTGAGAATAAGGCAAGTAAAACCCTGCAGTTTTTAGCTGTAGTGCATTACCCAGAGTACTGTAAGATACCTTAGTTGTGTATAGATATATGCGTATGGTTAGGATTTGGTTTAATCTCATATGATTAAAGTTTTTGGTTTCTTTTTACTTATAGATAGCTTGTAGATTTGTACTGTAGGTAGAAATAATGAAATGGTCAAAAGTTGTTCATTCCGAGGATGCTTTAGGGTTTAGTGTGTCAGGGAACAATTTAGCTGACATTGTAGATAGTTTTTGCTGAAAGTGCAGGATGTATGATTTGTGTCTTTTCATGGCCACATTGTGAAACAAGATAGCAAAGACAGTCTTGAGATAGGAAATGAGAAAATAGGACAGGATGGAAAACAGGTTGGCATCTGTTGTTTAGAAGGAAATATTTCCTTTCTGGGGTTTTGTTCACTATAACACTTGTCATGCCATAATGAATCAGCAATGACAGTATTCACGAGAATCTGCCTATTAAGATATTAAGCTTTTCTTGACAAGTTGGAGAGAGAGTCAAGTTCAAAAAGAATCGGCAAGGTTACATCTCCACCCGGGGAAACTTGGTAATATAGTATGACTTTTTTTATTCATTCATGGGATGTGGGCGTCACTGGCAAGTCCAGCATTTATTGCCCATCCCTAATTGCCCTGGAGAAGGTGGTGGTGAGCCGCCATCTTGAACCGCTGCTGTCCGTGTGGTGAAGGTACTCCCACAGTGTGTTAGGGAGGGAGTTCCAGGATTTTGGCCCAGCAACGATGAAGGATCGGCGATATATTTCCAAGTCAGGATGGTGTGTGACATGGAGGGGAACTTGGAGGTGGTGGTGTTCCCATGCATCTGCTGCCCTTGTCCTTCTAGGTGGTAGAGGTCCCCGGTTTGGGAGGTGCTGCCGAAGAAGCCTTGTCGAGTTGCTGCAGTGCATCTTGTAGCTGGAACACATTGCAGCCACTTTGCGCTGATGGTGGAGGGAGTGAATGTTTAAGGTGGTGGATGGGGTGGCAATCAAGCGGGCTGCTTTGTCCTGGATGGTGTCGAGCTTCTTCAGTGTTGTTGGAGCTGCACTCATCCAGGCAAGTGGAGAGTATTCCATCACACTCCTAACCTGTGCCTGGTAGCTGGTGGAAAGGCTTTGGGGAGTCAGGAGGTGAGACACTCGCCACAGAATACCTAGCCTCTGACCTGCTCTTGTAGCCACAGTGTTTATGTGGCTGGTCCAGTTAAGTTTATGGTCAATGGTGACTTCCAGGATGTTGATAGTGGGGAATTTGAGTATGGTAATATCTTTGAATGCCAAAGCGAGGTGGCTAGACTTTCTCTTGTTGAAGATGATCATTGCCTGGCACTTGTGTGGCGCAAATGTTACTTGCCACTTATCATCCCAAGCCTGATTGTTGTCCAGGTCTTGCTGCATGTGGGCCCGGAATGCTTCATTACCTGAGGAGTTGTGAATGGAACTGAACACTGCGCAATCATTAGCGAACATCCCCACTTCTGACCTTATGATGGAGGGAAGGTCATTGATGAAGCAGTTGAAGATGGTTGGGCGTAGGACACTGCCCTGAGGAACTCCTGCAGCGATATTCTGGGGCTGAGATGATTGGCCTCCAAAAACCACAACCATCTTTCTTTGTGCTGGGCTCGAAGGGCCGTATGACCTACTCCTGATTCTAATTCTTATGTTCTATGTATGACTCTAGCTAGTGGAGAGTTTCCCCCCTAATTCCTATTGACTTCAATTTTACTAGGCCTCCTTGGTGCCACACTCGGTCAAGAGCTGCCTTGATGTCAAAGGCAGTCACTCTCACCTCACCTCTTGAATTCAGCTCTTTTATCCATGTTTGGACCAAGGTTGTAATGAGTTCTGGAGCTGAGTGGTCGTGGCAGAACCCAAACTGGGCAGCGGTGAGCAAGTTATTGGTGAGTAACTGCCGCTTGACAGCACTGTCGACGACACCTTCGATCACTTTGCTGATGATTTAGAGTAGACTGATGGGGCGGTAATTGGCCAAATTGGATTTGTCCTGCTTTTTGTGGACAGGAATACCTGGGTAATGTCTACTGCTTAAAGACATTGTTTGTGTCTGGACTTGGTTGAATACAATAAACGGAGAAATGTTGCAAACCTATATTTGGTGTCATAATTGAAGTGCTTACAGTACGCGTCTCAGACCTTGATGTGGGGATGAGCACTGTCACCTGTAACCTCTCTCTTGTTGAGTAGCACTCGTTTTGAAGCTAGGCTGGAATGTTTGAACATTTCACCTTGAGAAGCAGCTGGGAATCTATTCATGTCACTATATACGCAGCTCCTTAATGGCTAATCACTTCAGCAGCACTAGTACTAAATGCCATAGGTAGTTTGGAAGTCCACTTGTCCTGTTGCAGAATGATAGTGAGGACGTCAGCAGACAGGTAAGGTCACGAGGAGAAATACAAACTAAAGCTCTTTGCTAATTAAAATGACTGTGCAATAGGATCTACTAGATTCTTTATAATTTTCTTTAAGCATCTCATTTGTTCCAAAAAATTAACCTGCATGAACTTTACATTTTACATAATAAAATGGTCAAGCAATTATTTGCATAAAAACTATTGATATTGGTAGCAGATTAAGAGCTGATTATCTGTCTGATTGCTTTTAAATGCAAACTAGATTATTCTTTAATGAACGCTGTGAATTCTAGCAAACTCCTATCATCTTCACACCCCGATCAAACAACTTTGAGTGAAGTAAAATCTTACTTTTCAATAAAAAGAACTATCCCTAATTGATCTGTAGAGATTCAGAATTGAATTATAAATTAGAATGCAATTATGACTTTGCTGAAGGCAATAAAATCTCAACCAATCCAGAGTACGAGTCTACTTAATACAAATCTAGCTGCTTCATTCGTAGCTTGCAATCTATGACCTAAATGAAATGCTTGCTGAGTGACAACCTCAGGCTTCACCAAGAAAAGTAAATAGAGATTGATATCTTGTTAAGCAGCACTATAATTTTGTGTTCTAATATGCCTTTCGGCAAGCAATTTTTAATTTGTAGCTCTTTGTGGAGAGTCAAATATCTGCAAGAAGATAACTTCATGTTACAAAACAAATAGAGATAAAGGCTGCGAAATTCGGCACCTTAGCGCCAGCAGTTAAGGCCGGTTTTGGAATAAAAACGACAGCCACCTTTCTTCTGCCCACTTCCGGCATGACCTGCTCTGGTCGCCACCAGGGTGAGCGCAATAGTGTAGGCAGGATGTGCGTGTGCCGGCAGTATGCAGAGTAGGCAGATCATGATGTCAGTCAGCATGAAGGGATATTTACTAGTCCTTGCCCCTTTAGGGCTAGCCCGGATCAGGCGTATTTCTCAGACGTTCACTTTCAACTAAAGTTTGAGGTAGCCGAATCCTAAAGATGATTAATTGGGTCTAAAGGTCCAGACTATCTCTCCCTAAAGGAAAGGAACAACCCGAGAATGTTACCGTCCTCCAGATAGCACTTTTAATAAGTTTAGCTAGGCTGTAACGTTCCGGATATTATGAGGGTCCGGAAAACTCCCTCAGAATTCTGCATCTCCTCACCAAAGAGTGTACAGAGATTGAGTTCATGAGTTTTTGATACAGAAGTCTTATGTGAGACAATTCTAAAAATATATAGATTTATTAAAGAACCGACATGCAATTTACAGTTGGTGAGTCAATTGCAACATTAACAGTTCCAAAAAGAGAAAAAATGCTATCTTATTATTAACAGAGAATCTTACTTTTAAATCTTAACTTCACTACAGTATTACAGTTCTTAAAGTTCTTATACAGGATATCCACCAATATCAAATACCTTTGATCCCTGAGGTACAAAGAGTTGGAGACTACAGAGCTGCCTCTGAAGCCGAGAATCGCTTTACCCGATTAAAGCGAGTCTGTTATCCCATTTGAGAGTTCAATATTTATACCCTTTTCCAGTGGTATTTCCTTTAAGGTTTTCTGCTGATGCAAGGTAATTATCGCTAGTCATTTTTCTGCCAACCTCTGCAACTCTTACTGCCACCTCAGCTGGTAGCATTACAGAATCTTGTCTCATCTCTAGGTGTTCTAAGTTTACCATATAAAAATGGTGTGATGGCAGGTGTTCCTTACTTTATGTCATCTTTATGAGGGCAGATGTTCCTTATCTTATGTGCTCCTTTACGAAGTGTAAATTAGAACACCTTATCCAGGGTGAACCATTGTTTCATTCCCAAAGGTCAGCCTGTCGGAGCACTTCACCTTCTCTTTCAATAAGGTTATTTATTCAGGGACAACAACTGTCTTATCTCAATAGCCAGAATGCTTTCATAGCTATTTCCTAGTTAGGTTTCTAAATTTCCAAACCCAGTTTGTCATGTTTTAATAAGGCCAGAATTCTTTCATAAGATAGTGAATTTTTCTGAATAGGTTACATGGCTTATTCCTTCACAAGTATACAACGCTGACTTGACACACGACCTGCCATTTTGGATGATGCTATTCCAAACAACGCCCTCTCCTAAATATGCAAAGCTGAACATGGGTTCAGCTGCACAAGAGCGCCCCCCCCCCCCCACCAGTGCTACTTAAAGGGATACATCCAACTTGCAGGGAAGTTGATTATTTTTCTTGTACTGGCTCTTGCAAAGTTTATACTGGCTTGCTGGAAAACAT
This sequence comes from Squalus acanthias, assembly GCA_030390025.1. Lineage (NCBI taxonomy): Eukaryota > Metazoa > Chordata > Chondrichthyes > Squaliformes > Squalidae > Squalus > Squalus acanthias. The sequence continues at coordinate 104,103,164 of CM059430.1, read as the reverse complement.
TTATAAAGTTGTTATAGTGTGCAGGGAGTGCTGTTGGACATTGGGAAGGTGTTGGCTCCTACAGGAAGGCCTCTGATTACACCACTTGCTCTCAGTCATTGGGGCCCCTACTTGCAGTCCCCCTCATGCTGCAGCATGACAGGGCGATGGAGCAGAGGCAGCAAAGAAGACAAGCAGAGGCTCCGTACTCCAAGAGAAGCGACTTCAAAGCAGGAGGAGCGCGCATGTGGCTTTGCCAGGATATTGGGCTTCCCCATAGTGCAGGGCGCCATCGACTGCACACCCGTGGCTTTGCGGACACTGCATATCAATCATGAGATGTACTGTAACTGCAAAGGCTACCACTCTGTTAATGTGCAGTTGGTGTAGAATTCGCAAAATTATCGCGATTTTATAAAATAAGAAGGAGACATAAAGTTTCGTACAAACAGCTTTATTTCAGCAGAATGCTGTCGGGTTTCAAAGCGGACACAAACAGCCTGTAAAATGGCCGCCACGCCTCGTGGCAGAAAGTTCTAGACTTTCAATGGGCAGACAAGATGGCGTTCCAATAAACATTTGTGCAAGATCGTACAGGACTCAGCACATTTGAGATAATTGACAAGACATGATGGGTTTGCATTTTATACATAAATACTGGAATCGGTCTCCCAGGTGCGAATAAGGGCTATTGTACCGAGCGATCAAGAACCCATCCAAAGACATTAATATGCAAAATCCCCACGACTCTACGATGAGAGAGCCGTTTGCGGGTAGTTACAGCAAGCATTTGGAAGCCCCAAAACCCCTCCAGGGAGACTACTAGCCGGTTACACAATGGGAGAAGTATTAACGGGTACTCAGACAGTTACAAGTATCACCGAAACCCATTAAAAACGGAGATCACCCTATACAAGAAGTTTGAGCGCCAAAACCCTGACAAAAGATAGACATTAAGATTGGGCGGGAAAAGAGGAATTACAGCACTATAACTGTAAGGTACAACCGTCCATCTGTCTCTTGTTGCTCTTGCCTCTCTTGCCTCCTGCTACTCTTGTTGCTCTTGTCTCTTGCCGCCTGCCTCTTGCTGCTCTTGCTGTTTTGACTCGCTGGAAGACTGTTGAACTTTTATTCTCTTGCCTGACGGCTCTGGACTCTGATCCGCTAGGATCAACCTCGTGGCTTGCCGCGAAGATCTGTGTAGAACTGGGCTGTGAGGCCTTGAAACGGGCACACCATCCCGAGAAGTCGGTAAACGGTGTTGGAACCGAAGCCCCGAGAGGAGATGAGATGAGATGAGATGAGAAGAGAAGAAGACGACAATACGTATCGCCACGGTCAGTAAGCCCCGACCGCGCCTGTAGGTCGAATAAACACTTTCCTTGCCCAGGAAGACCATTCTTCGAGTTTTATCGAACTGGTGTGAGGGCACAGGAAGACTCTTTTTTGAGTAGTATCGGAACTCCGAGGACAACACAAATCTTCATGACAGCAGACGGTCCAGTCTGCTAGCCGGAGCAGAGACGAGTAAACAAGTGGGGTACAGAGACCCCTTATCAACACGTGAATAGTCAGGTGCTGCGGTAAAAACATCCGAGCAGAGTTTCGGAATTCTCTGAGTTATCACGAGTGGTGAGCATGAGTCTCGATCCTACAAATCTAGTTTAGGACAGGTATTGATAGGGGAGGGTTTAAGTTTTAAGGATAATTGTAATGTGTGCCCCCTTTTACGATGTGTCATGCGCTCCTCATTTCCCTAGAATTAGTTACATAACTGTGTGTAAGATTGTACTGCCATTAATCTGTGCTTATGACATGTATCTCGTAATCTTGAATAATATGCAATAAAGATTTTCCATTTCGCACTATTCAACCGGGTCTACCTGAGTTTTCTCTGCATTATTGCTCTCGCACCTAAGTCCAGTGTCAGAACCGTAAGGGCGAGTGGGTCGAACCACTCACAGGTGTCTAGTGTTACCAGGCTGGCTGGAGACCAGAACAGGCAACAAGGCCTAACCCCGCACTAGCACCCAGGCTAAGCACAGAGCCGCAGGTCACCCCTTACATTGGTGTGCAACCACACCCAGCACATCTAGATGGTGAATGCCCGGTATCCTGGCAGCAGTCATGATGCCGTTATATTGCACCAGTCTGCTGTACCAATAATCTTCCAGCCACTATGTCGAACTCTAAGGTGGCTGCTAGGCGACAAGGGCTATCCGCAACCCCACCACTCATGATGATAGCCACGCTGCCACGAGGAACCTCATCGAGCAGACCATCTGAGCTGGTGCCTGTGAGTGTCAGAGCGAGTGATGGTGCCTCTTCTTCTCCATCACTCTCCTCCTCTATATCTTCCTGCAGAGGCTGGGCTGGTGGCAGTTCTTGGGTATCTGAAAAGAAAAAGGCACAAGGGTCAGGTTGTGGAGAAGGGAGGGGGAAAGCAAGATGTGCATGCTTACACGATCAGCAGCTTGTAAGTGAGAAGAGATTGTAGGGTGAGGGGGAAGTGGGATGTGAGAAGAAAGATTAGGTATGAGCATATCTTCTTCATCAATGCTTTCAGCCTCGCCGATCGCCACGACCTCAGTGACAGCCCTCCAATGATCTCCAGCATAATCTCCTTAAGCTGTCAGTTTCTGCAGCCGTGCTTGCCCCCCACCTGTTTGCTCCTGCTGGTGCCGGTTGTGTGCCACCTTGACTTGCAAGAGAAAGGGAAGTGTGTCAGTGAGTGTGGTGTAATGTGTTTGGGTGATGTGCCTGTCATGATTGAATAGCCAGAATTGGGTGCAAGGTGTGAGATGTGGGTATCAGGCTTGCAGCAGTGGTAACTGTGTGAGGGTGAGGTGAAGCTATGATTGTGAGGTATCAGTTGTGATTGTTGGTAGGTGAGTGATGGGGGTGTGGTGCATTGAACAGTATGTGAAGCTAATGGTGCAGTTGGTGGGATATGGCATTGAAGATGCATTCACTCTCCCTGACCACGCGTTTGAGGTCATTAAACTTCTTCTGGCACTGGATCCATGTCCTGGGGGAGAGACTGGTGGCACTGATGGCTTCAGCAATCTCCTCCCACTGCCTTTGAACAGTGTGTCTGGAAGGCCTTCTGCCCCCATCATGGTAGAGGACCTTTCTCCTGCCGTAGACCGCCTGCACCAAGGCCTCCAGTTCTGCATCTGAGAATCGAGGTGCCTTTTCTCTGCCCTGTTCAGACATTGCTCCAGCACCAGTAAGAATGAGGTACTTCTGTCACAAATCACCTCCCCTTTAAGAAGTGCAAACAGTCTTTCACTCTGCAGGCAACCTTTGAATAGAGAGCAGACTCCACACTATATTGGGCACCCTGTTGAGCGCTGAGCCAACCAGCAACACGTTTAGCGCTGGACTCAGTGCTGCAATCATGGTAATGAGCAGGCAGCACAAATTTTTGTCCTTATCCAATTTAGCCCCAAAATTCTTGTAACATTTTGATATCAAAAGGCTCAATTTGTTGAGCGTTTTTTTTTCCAAAAAACAACCCCTTTAGTAAATTTCCTGACATGCAGAATTTCAACTACTTTTTTGTGGGATTTCTCAAACAAGCTTCTCAGAATTCTTGTGAACGTGCTCTTATTTTTCAGTAGGAAAGTATAAGTTATCCTATAGCTTGGTTCTTTAAAGCCTCTACACTCAACTAAAGTTTACAATTCATATTGACGATTGATTGGTTGCATTTTTTGTCATCATGGTAATTGGCATTGGCAACTGCAGAGGCCGAACTTTCAACATACCAACTGTTTATGGACAATGTGTAATCATTTGGTCTAGTGTGGCCATGTATTATTGAATAGGGCAATGGTAGAGTCTGGCAGCACCAATTATGTTCAAACATTCCAGTCTCTGTTATTATTGTGCTGAAGAAAGATTGGGGTAGATTTTCACCTTGCTGAAGGGCATAAAACTGCCGTTGCAGACCAATGGAATTGAAAATCTGTTATGTAATAGGCAGTCAATCTGCAATGCCAGCTTTATGCCCGGGCACCAAGTTAAAAATCTGTCCCATTGTTTCAGAGCAAATGAAACAAATATTTTTCCCGGAATGTTGGACTTTTAAAGTGCCACAGACCATTGCAATGTTCTAATAATATAATTCACTTATCTGATTTACCAATTTATCGACTGGTATTGAGATGATTTGATACATTTCAGCTTTTCTGAAGTGTTGCAGTGTAACTGGGCTCAGCAAATGCATGTCACAGATTGACGTAATTTAGAATTGGGTTAACATATGCTCATTAAAGAAATTCTAAATCTATATAGCTGTGCTTTTTAAATGTTATTTGCTCTAAATGTTACTTAGTAAGTTTGTCAGCCTCACACCACATAATCTGCAGCTCAGATGACAGGCAGCCAAGCTTCTCTCAACACGCACGCTGCAACCAGCCATTAGCCAATTGGGAGACTTCTGAAAGTTGACTGAAACTCCCATCATTCTGCATCTACCAGATGACTTGGCTAAGACCAGTATATAATTAAGCAGAGAACTGTAACTGTAATTACCTGCATGCTGTAAAGTCATTCTGAGAGTTGATAGTTCCGCCTGAAAAGCTAGCACATGCTTTGGGAAAAGTAGTCTCCATCTGTGCAGTACCAGAAACCTTCATGACACAAGGTGTTGTTCCGTGAATGCATTGCATCACCAGGTCTCTTATTTTACTTGGAGATTCGTAAGTCCAATGTCAGGAGAAGATTTTCTTCATACCATGGGTTTTAGCCTCTAATCAAAGTAACATTACCAGTTAGATAATGATTAGAACAGAACAAAATTTCATTTGAATACATATCTCATTTTAGTTGTTAAGTTCCTCATGAGGCTATATAGTACTCGTTTCTTTTCAGTGCAATATTGAAGCTTTCTATCAGTATAGAACACATGAAACTACAACATTTGTCTCCACAATCAACCAAAAAAATCTCAAGCAAAGAACCACATAACTGAAAGCCCCAAAGAAATCTAAACACACACATCCATTCTTAAAACAACCATTCAAAAAATTCTGGACTCGTAAATAAGTGCATAGATGCAGCAAGCAATCAAAGTCCAATCAATTGAAAGTATTTGAAACTAACAAGGACATAGGCCCATAATTGGCGGTCAGTGGCGAAGCAAAGGCTGATCCCGAAGTAAGCTTCCCAAAAAAGATCTTGCGATCTCTGTGGTGAGAAATTCGGCTTTTCCGATGTTCAGTTGAGATCAGTGTAAGTTAATGGAGAATCCCTAATGCGAGCTGCTGTGACATTAATATGTCTCAGCAGCCAATCACAATGCAGAATTCTCACAGGCAGGGAACCAAGAAGTGAATATGCTCCTTTGTTCTCGCTCAGGCCAACATCCCCAGCATCGAAACTTTGACCATGCTCGATCAGCTCCGATGGATGGGTCACATCGTCCGCATGCCCGATACGAGACTCCCAAAACAAGCGCTCTACTCGGACCTCTGACACGGCAAGAGAGCCCCAGGTGGGCAGAGGAAATGCTTCAAGGACACCCTAAAAGCCTCCTTGAAAAAGTGCAACATCCCCACTGACACCTGGGAATCCCTAGCCCAAGACCGCACGAAGTGGAGGAGAAGCATCCGGGAAAGCGCCGAACACCTCGAGTCTCTTCGACGGGAGCAAGTGGAAGCCAAGCGCAAACAGCGGAAGGAGCGCACGTCAACCCAAGCACCCCACCCACCTGCCCCTTCAACCACTGTCTGCCCCACCTGCGACAGAGACTAGGTCCCGCATTGGACTCATCAGTCACCTGAGAACTCATTTTTAATGTGGAAGCAAGTCATCCTCGGTTCCGAGGGACTGCCTAAGAGAAAGAGAGAGAGAGAGATGTTCCTTTTATTCTAACTTTTTAAAAATGTTATAACGAGAAAAACAAAGAGTGGAGCTTTCTCATGGGCAATAGGTAAACCTGAAATAAAGATGAACAAATAAAAAAAAAATTTTTTTTTTTTAAGTTTCTTAAAAATTATAATTTTTATTAAAATGGATAAATTTGACATTTCACAAGATTAAAATTAGTTTTTCAGTGCCTTAACGTTTGTTTAACAGTCAATACGCTGTTAAAACCCCAGTTACACCTAATCCAACAAGGTTTAACTTTTAATGGACAAAAGTGAGAAGTCGCACAACACCAGGTTATAGTCCAACAGTTTTATTTGAAATCACAAGCTTTCGGAGCGCTGCTCCTTCAGCTCTGAAAGCTTGTGATTTCAAATAAAACTGTTGGACTATAACCTGGTGTTGTGCGACTTCTCACTTTTGTCCACCCCAGTCCAACACTGGCATCTCCGCATCATAACTTTTAATGGGATATTTAACAGCGATATTACCGTGGAAAAGCCTAAGTTTTCGTTCGTTTCACTGAATTCCCTGATTGGCAGCTATGGGGCGGATACAGCACAGCCAGTGTTGGAACAGTGAATAACTGACCGCAACTTCAGGATTTCCACATTAGGATGCGCATGCGATCCATCCTGAAGTTGTGGTCAGTTTCAAAGGGGTAATAACAGCGAACGCTGTTCATTCGCTGTTACTACCCACCGCAAATTCCATTGGCCCAGAAATTCACGTGGCCGGCTTGCCGTGGGGGTAAGGATCGCGCGCGCTTTTACCCACCGCGCCTGCCGTTGTGTTTTGGGCCCACAGCAACTTCGGGTCCTGGGCCTCTCCCAAGAGCCGGCACGCAGTGCTTGCATGTTCCAGGGGCGCAGTTAGTGCGATGCGACCCCTGGGATCACATGGGCCATGGAGAGCCAATGGCAGCAGACCATCTTTCATTCATAGATTTGACAGACCTGTCAAATCTGTGAATTGAAATCGGCCCCAAAAGAACAGCGAAACTTAAAATAAATTTTAAAAAACCATCACATTTATAAAATAACTATAGTTAAATAAATTAACCACTTTAAACAAAAATTTTAATTTTTGAAAAAATTAAAATACTTTTTAAAAGTTATAAAAATAAACTTACCTTTCTTTAAAGTATCTAAAAAAGATAAACCTGTTGAAATTTTTTTAAATTATACTTAATTAACCACTTACCTTGTTCAAAAGGGGTCTTACGCCTCCTTTTTACTAGCGTAGAATCTTCAATACTTACCCTCGCGTAGAAACCTGAAAAAAAATCTAAGTGTGCTGCGTGCGCGCAGCATCTACCATGCACGCGGTTCACCTAGGAACCGCCCACTTCACCATACCGGAAGTTCCAGTTTCCCGCGCATGCGCAGTGCATGCAGGAAACCGGCACTTCGGGAATCAATACGGGACTGTGTACTCACGCGGGAAGGGCCAAATTTTTGGGCCATTATCTTTGTCCCCTGTTCTCAGCTCTACTGTGAATATAGGGCTCTGTTTGTCCCAGTTTGTCTTTAGTAGAACTACAGTAAAAATAGTGAATGTGCAGCAAATTTTGCAAAGTTTCCACAGTGAGTAGTGCTGCCAGTGATTGATAGTACTTTGTGTGTAGGCACAGAATGCAGACAGCTGAAGTACCAACTACATAGAACCCTCAAAATCCCTGGGATCATTAGTAATGCATCTACCACATTAGAAGCAACTTCCTGGATTTGACTGCAGAGCCGTGCATTCAACGCCTGTGGTTACCCAGGAAGGTGATCATCTCATGGCATCCGAACTTAAGGAGAAATCTACTGCAAACACAGCTCTGCCTGAAGCTCTCGAAGCAACCACAGCCCTGAATTTTATTGCTTCAAACATTACGTAGGATTTAAGTTGTTTTTCTGTGCAGTGGTGCATCCAAAATGTCGCTGAGGTTTTGCTAAGGCACGCATCTCAGCATATGCTCTTTGGCACAGGGCTGCAGCAGTGTGGATCCAGGTAGCAAGACTTCTTTGACATTGACAGTTTTTCAAGGATACAGAACATCATTGATTTCACAAAACTGCCCATTTGAGGTCGATGAGTCTAAACCATGTCATACAAAAATAGAAGAGGATATTACTCAGTCAGTGTGCAGATAGTGTGTGATGTGAACCTGCTATCGTCCACATTAATGATAGGTATCCTGGGAGCTACCAGGACTCTTGCATCCTGCAACATCTAGCATTCAGGATCAGCTCCAAGCAGATACCAGGCTACATCGATGGCTGCTGAGAAATTCAAACTCTCCTTTTTGACACTGCCTGATAACACAAGTTGCTGTGACAACCAAAAGGCTGAGGAAAACCGTGGTGTGGTCTGTGCCAAGACTACGATCTTCACGAGCAGTATTTTATCAGCTTGAAGCAACAATTCTACTGGCTTGATCATTCAGAAAACGGTCAGACACCTTGCAGTACACCCGAGAGATGATAGGTGGTGTGCTGTAAGTTCCATAATATAACAATCAAGAGAAGCGTTAGCATGCAAAATACTAATGATTAACAGGAGATGAGCAGAACAAAGAAAGGAAGAAAGAAGAAAGACTTGCATTTATATAGCGCCTTTCACGACCTCAGGACACCTCAAAGTGCTTTGCAGCCAATGAAGTACTTTTAAAGTGTAGTCACTGAAACGTAGGAAGCGTGGCAGTCAATTGCTCACAGCAAGCTCCCACAAACAGCAATGTGATAATGACCAAATAACCTGTTTTTGTTATGTTGATTGAGGGATAAATATTGGCCAGGACACCGGGGATAACTCCCCTGCTCTTCTTCAAAATACTGCCATGGGATCTTTTATGTCCACCCGAGAGAGCAGACCGGGCCTCGGAAAGACACTCATGGAGATATCTGATGTGATTGAGATGCTACTGCCAGGCAGTCAACACTCTTACTGTTGAAATGCTATGGGGCAGTGATGACTATCCCCTTACTTGTTCTTTGTAGTACTGGTGATGCCCTGCAGCTCATAAGAAAAGTATGGCTACTCACCTAAGCCGATGGCTGCCAGGTCTTTCCCAATAATCAACGGCAATGTTCCTGTGAAATGGCACTTATCTCATTGTCTCTTGTTTGTTTGTAAGAGGCATGCTATCTTTCTGTGTTTGAGCATCAATACATGGCTATTTATCTTAAATATGAAACCAGAGTATTTCTCTTTGAGAAAATGAGGTGTTAGTTCTCCAAGGACTATGGGAAGTGCTCTGTTAATGTAGAACAAATAGCTGCTCCCAGGCTATGGCACTGCTTTCAGCTGTTAACAGAAAACTGCAACAACTTGCATATATCTAATACCTTTAAAGAACATCAAGGTGTAAGAAAACAAATAGACACCGAGCCAAAGAAGGAGATATTAGGAGGGGTAACCAAAACTTGACCAAAGAGGTAGATTTAAAGTAGAGATATAAAGGAAGACCGGAAAGTTGGCAAGTAGGAGGGGTTCATGCACTGTATTTCAAATCCTGGGGCCTAGGTGGCAGAAGGGACAACTACCAATGGCGAGATTAAGGGGGTGCACATGAGGCTGGACTTTGAGGAATCAGATGTCAGAACTTTCTGTTTTGAGGTTTTGGAACACGTTTTGCAGGTCTATTGAGCTTGTAAGTGTTTAAGCTGAGATCCATATGCACTGTGACCTCCTTGGAAAACCCTCTCCCCACATTGACTGAGCGCTTATAACATCTCTTCCTCAACCAAGATATATACCAGCAGAATGGGAACCATTTATACCCTCTCCTCCTGGTCCTCAGAATTGTAGGAAGAGCAGCCGCGGCAGCAGCAGAACCAGGCACAACAGCAGCAGCAACAACAGGAGCGCCAACCTTCTCCTCAGCCACCTGATGCTGCACAGGGCAGAGGGCGTCAGCGCAGGGCTGCACCGCGCCGCAGGAGATACCCCCAACACAGGGTTTACAGGCAGAGGATGAGCTTCCTCAACATGACTGAGCAGCAGTGCCAAAGAAGGCTGAGACTTTCGCGAGAGATAGTCACTGACATCTGCACAATGCTGCACCAACACCTGGAGCCCAGAAGAGTGGGTGAACACTCCTTACCAGTGGCTGTCAAAGTCACCACCACACTCAACTTCTTTGCTTCAGGGTCCTTCCAGGGATCATCAGCAGACATCTCCCAGTCGGCCGCACACACTTGCATCACGCAGATTACCAATGCCCGCTTTGCAAAGTCGCACAATTACATCCTCTTCTTCACGGATGAAGCAAGTGTTACCATGAATGCGGTTGGCTTTGCAAATATGGCAGGCTTCCCAAGGGTACAGGGTGTCGTAGACTGCACACATTTGGGCACCCCATCACAACCCAGCTGTATTTGTGAACCACAAGGACTGCCACTCCCTTAATGTACAGCTTTTAAAAAAAATTGTTTATGGGATCAAAGCATCGCTGGCAATGCCAGCATTTATTGCCCATCCCTAGTTGCCATTGAGAAGGTGGCGGTGAGCCGCCTTCTTGAACCGCTGCAGTCCGTGTGGTGAAGGTACTCCCACAGTGCTGATCGGTAGGGGGTTCCAGGATTTTGACCCAGCGACGATGAAGGATCAGCGATGTATTTCTAAGTCAGGATGGTGTGTGACTTGTAGGGGAACTTGGAGGTGGTGGTGTTCCCATGCGCCTGCTTCCCTTGTCCTTCTAGGCAGAAGAGGTTGCGGGTTTGGAAGGTGCTGCGGAAGAAGCCTTGGCGAGTTGCTGCTGTGCATCTTGTAGATGGTACACACTGCAGCCACGGTACGCCGGTGGTGGAGGGAGTGAATGTTTAAGGTGGTGGATGGGGTGCCAATCAAGCGAGTGGAGCTGACTGGACCTCCCGCAGTCGTGAGCGGAGGTTCGCAGTGTGTGCCTTGTGAGGATCCAAGAACGCTCAGCTGTTACTTTGAATGGAGAGCTTTAAACGTCCTTGTTCTCAGATTTAACTCCAAGCTCGAGAGGTTATTTTAATATTTCCACAATCCACCTGGATGGTGTCGAGCTTTTTGAGTGTTGTTGGAGCTGCACTCATCCAGGCAAGTAGAGTGTATTCCATCACACTCCTTACTTCTGCCTTGTAGATGGTGGAAAGGCTTTGGGGAGTCAGGAGGTGAGACACTCGCCACAGAATATCCAGCCTCTGATCTGCTCTTGTTGCCACAGTATTTATGTGGCTGGTCCAGTTAAGTTTCTGGTTAATGGTGACCCCCAGGATGTTGATAGTGGGGGATTCAGTGATGGTAATGCCATTGAATGTCAAGGGCCGGTGGTTAGACTCTCGCTTGTTGGAGATACTCATTGCCTGGCACTTCTGTGGCGCGAATGTTACCTGCCACTTATCAGCCCAAGCCTGAACGTCGTCCAGGTCTTGTTGCATGTGGACATGGACTGCTTCATTATCTGTGGAGTTGCGAATGGCGCTGAACACTGTGCAGACATCAGCGAACATCCCCATTTCTGACCTTATGTTGGAGGGAAGATCATTGATGAAGCAGCTGAAGATGGTTGGGCCTAGGGCACTGCCCTGAGGAACTCCTGCAGCGATGTCCTGGGGCTGTGATGATTGACCTTCAACCACCACAACTATCTTCCTTTGTGCTAGGTATGACTCCAGCCAGTGGAGCGTTTTCCCCCTGATTCCCATTGACTTCAGTTTTACTAGGGCTCCTTGATACCACACTTGGTCAAATGCTGCCTTGATGTCAAGGGCAGTCACTCTTACCTCACCTGTGGAATTCAGCTCTTTTGTCCATGTTTGGACCAAGGCTGTAATGAGGTCTGGAGCCAAGTGGTCCTGGTGGAACCCAAACTGGGCATCAGTGAGCAGGTTATTGGTGAGTAAGTGCCGCTCGATAGCACTGTCGATGACACCTTCCATCACTTTGCTGATGATTGAGAGTAGGCTGATGGGGCCGGTAATTGGCCGGGTTGGATTTGTCCTGCTTTTTGTGGACAGGACATACCTGGGCAGTTTTCCACATTGTCGGATAGATGCCAGTGTTGTAGCTGTACTGGAACAGCTTGGCTAGAGGCGCGGCTAGTTCTGGAGCACAAGTCTTCATCACGATAGCTGGGATGTTGTCGGGGCCCATAGCCTATGCTGTATCCAGTGCGCTGAGCCGTTTCTTGATATCACGTGAAGTGAATCGAATTGGCTGAAGACTGGCTTCTGTGATGGTGGGTACCTCGGGAGTAGGCCGATATGGATCATCCACTCGGCACTTCTGGCTGAAGTTGGTTGCAAACGCTTCAGCCTTGTCTTTTGCACTCACGTGCTGGGCTCCACCATCATTGAGGATGAGGATGTTCTTGGAGCCGCCTCCTCCCGTTAGTTGTTTAATGGTCTACCATCATTCACGACTGGATGTGGCAGGACTGTAGAGCTTTGATCTGATCCGTTGATTGTGGGATCGCTTAGCCCTGTCTATAGCATGCTGCTTTCGCTTTTTAGCATGCATGTAGTCCTGTGTTGCAGCTTCCCCAGGTTGGCACCTCATTTTTAGGTACGCCTGGTGCTGCTCCTGGCATGCTCTTCTACACTCGTTGTTGAACCAGGGTTGGTCCCCTGGCTTGCTGGTAATGGTAGAGTGAGGGATATGCCGGGCCATGAGGTTACAGATTGTGGTGGAATACAATTCTGCTGCTGCTGATGACCCACAGCGCCTCATGGATGCCCAGTGTGTAACCACAGTAAGAACATTATAGATGTTTGCGCCAAGTTCCCTGGTAATTGCCATGACTCGTTGATCCTGTGGCAGTCTACTGAGCCTCAGCTCTTCAATCCGTCAACCCAACTTTCCAGATGGCTACTTGGAGACAACGGCTATCCCCTGAAGATTTGGCTAATGACACCGATGAGGAGGCCATCAAATGAAGCTGAGGAGTGCTACAATGTGAGCCACATTTCCACCAGAAGCATCATAGAGCAAAATGCTTGCTCAAAATGCAATTCAGATGCCTCAACAGATCTGGTGGAGCCCTACGGTATGCACCAGCCAGGGTCTCCAGAAACATTGTGTTCTGCTGTGCCCTGCACCACATTGCATAGCAGCGTGGCTTATCGCTGCCTGATGAACAAGTGGCTCAGCGCACAGCCTCCTCAGAAGAGGAGGAGGAGGTGGCGGCAGATGAGGAAGACCTTGCGGAGGCAGATGTGCCAGTTCCACCAGCACGTGAGCACATTGCTGGCCGTGAGGCAAGGGATGCACTAATCCAAGCCAGATTCGTGTAAGTTTACGCAGCAAACACATGTGGCTGGCACATAGAAATGAGAGTCTGCTCGACCAACTTAATACACCATACAGCATCTGTACAATAAACTGTGGTTTCCTATCACTCTCACCACCATCATTACAGATGAAAGGCGCCCTGACCCCTCACTGTGCAACTTCCATTTCTGAGCACACATAGGCCAACTCTTTGAATCTTTGACATTGCATTTCTTTAATACAATCAAAATAACAATGAGAAACGTAACTTTGTATAAGATCCAAACACCCAAGTGACTACCCTTGTGACTATTTGTGTATTAACTTTCTCTTATGCGTGCTTCTATGTGATGCTTCCCCTGTGGCTTCAGCAGATGTAGAGGCACCTTGCTCACCCTATGCTGCGCCTGCTTAGACGCCTTTGGCGGGCGTCCTCTGGGTTTGGGAGCCTGGGAGGGCTCCGCAACAGTCTGCTCCTCCTGCGGCTGTGCACGGGCTGAGACAGCCATCTCAGTTGGGTGAGGAATCTGGGGCTCTGGCCGAGGGCTCCGCAGTGGCATGGGCGTGTGAGCGCTTGGAGAGGAGCCCCACACTTCCTTGTTGTCGACCATCAACATCCCTCTCATGGGTCACCCACACTTCACTGCTAGCAAGTAGCTGGAGAGCACCTTGCTGCACATCAGTGGGGCCATTAGGACCCGTCTCTGTACTGACAGTCCTCATAATGGGGATGTCCATGTACCTCTGATTCCTCTCCTCAATAGATGCCCATCTATCCTCCATAGCAGACCATCTATTTAGAAGAGTCACCATGTTCATTTGAGTCTGGCGATTTATGTCCTCCATGGAAGTTGCCATCCTTTCCATGGTGGTACCTACATTCACCATTGAGTGCACCATGGCATTGCTCATGTTTGAGATGCACTCCTCCATTATCTGTACACTCGCAGTTACCGTGGATGCAAACCCTGTCAGGGACTCCTGCACTTGTTCCTGGCCCCAGAAGCAAAGCGTCCACATGCAGCTGAACAGAGCTAGGAGCGGCGAGCGCCCTCCAACGGAGGACTCGCCTCTGCTGTCCCTGTCTCCACCATCTGCTGATGCTCACTTGTGAGCTGTGATACACCAGGTGACAACACTAATCTATCTCGCGAATGACCCACCGAGGTGTGCGTCTCTGCGCTGGTGCTGGGTGCACTCATTTCTGCTGACGCTGCTCCCTCAGAGGCTGCAGCTTCCTCTGAGGAGTCTTCTGGCTCTTCCTCCTGGACAGTGGGCAGGGTGGCTCTCGATGGTCCTGTGGGGGAGTAAAGGCATGAGTTAGACATGTGATATTAACATAGGAGACACATCCCATTGTGCAGATGATCAAAACTTAATCTCTTTGAACATCAGATTCCATATCAGTCACTCATGCAATCTAAATGAGAGGGTTGCAAATCTATTCTGTCACCAGCTTGCTCTACTGCGCCCGTCTCTCCGTCCCCCACTTCCACCTCCCACGATCTCGATAGCAGCCTCCTCAGCGGTGGTTAAATGCGCCATGGAAGGTGGCCCGCCTCCTGTCCTCCCCCTCTCCCTCTTATTGTGGGTTCTCTTTTCCTGCAATGAGGGACACAAGTAGAGTGATGTAAGAAAACTACTAGGCACTTGGTCTAAGCGTTAAACAAAGCTTTAATCAACTGTTTTAAAACATGGAGGTCTAGTTGTGTCCTTCACTAGTTCCTGTTAAGAATGTCCCGCGCAAGCTGGGCCCGTGCCTGAGTATTTATACTCTCCCTGGACAGCGCCACCAGCAGGCCGCCCAGTATTATTTCATAAGTCATTTCCACATGAATGACAAGATTCATGTCATAGAGTTTGAGCGAGAATGTTGGCGTGAGTGTAGAGAATCCAAAGCATAGATGCTTAGAGGAAGACAAAGATGGAGTGAGGTGCCAATACCAAGGGATTTCCCTGTACGTTGTTAGTTGTTGCCATTGCATAGCTGATAGCGAGTGTGAGGGGTCCATAGTAGAATGGTGAAGTGAATCTGTACATAGAGAGAGAGGGATGGTTAAGGGTGCAAGGGATGTAAGGATAAGTTGGGATGTGCAGGAGTAGGTTGACAATGCAGAGTGCTGGCGATGAGAAGAGATGGGGGGCAGATTGTAGGTAAGTGTGATGCGATACTCACTTTTGCTGAGTGTAGCAGATCATTGAACCTTTTCCTGTACTGAACCCAGGTGCGTGAGCACAAAGACCTGGCGCTAAACTCCTCAGCCATTTGCAGCCAGGATGCCTTGGTTTGCTGAGGAGGCTTCCTACATCCATTGGAGGGAAACTGAATCTCCTTGCCCTCTCTCACTCCCTCCACAAAAGCATGGAGGGAGTCATCATCAAATCGAGGAGAAGCCTTGGCTCTTGAAGCAATCATCTCGCTATCAGTAACACTGAGAAGCACGAGAATGTGAATGAAACACCAAGGCTGCATGGGCTCCTTAAATGCAGCCGAATCGAAGATGTCAGCAGAGGCGAGCAGCAGACCCGAACCCATTGATTGGGCCGGGTAACCCGCACGGAGGGCTTAATAAGCCCAGTTAAGGCAACATCATTATTTCAGTGCAGCTGAAACCGACAGCGGGTACGGAATCCTCTGACCAGCCAACCCGACGCAAACCCGCCTCCTACGGCAAAATTGCAGCCTTTGTGTCTGTCTTCACGGAAGAAAATGCAAAAAACTTCCCTGAAATAGTAAGAACCAAGGGTCTAGCGAGAATGAGGAACCGAAAGAAATTAGTATTAGTAAAAAAATAGTACTGGAGAAATTAATAGGACTGAAAGCCAATAATTCATCTGGACCTGATTACCTACATCCTAGGGTTTTGAACGAGGTGGCCATAGAGATAGTGGATACATTGGTTGTCATATTCCAAAATTCCATAGATTCTAGAATGGTTCCCGTGGATTGGAAGGTAACAAATGTAACCCCACTATTTAAGAAAGGAGGAAGAGAGAAAACGGGGAACTACAGACCAGATAGCCTGACACCAGTAGTAGTGAAAATGTTAGAATCTATTAGTAAGGACATGGTAACAGGGCACTTAGAAAATAATAATAGGATTGGGCAGAGTCAACACGGATTTATGAAAGGGAAATCTTGTTTGACGAATCTGTTAGAGATTTTTGAGGTTGTAACGAGCAGAATAGATAAGGGAGAACCAGTGGATATGGTGTATTTGGATTTTCAGAAGGCATTCGATAAGGTGCCACACAAGAGATTATTAAACAAAATTTAGGGCTCATGGGATTGGGGGTAATATACTAGCATGGATTGAGAATTGATTAACAGACAGAAAACAGAGAGTAGGAATAAACGGGTCACTTTCGGGTTGGCAGGCTGTAATAGTGGGGTACCACAAGGATCAGTGCTTGGGCCTCAGATATTCACAATTTATATCAATGATTTGGATGAGGAGACCAAATGTAATATATCCAAGTTTGCTGATGATACAAAGCTGGGTGGGAATATAAGTTGTAAGGAGGATGCAAAGAGGCTTCAAGGGGATATAGACAGGCTAAGTGGGCAAGAACATGGCAAATGGAATATAATGTGAAGAAATGTGAAGTTATCCACTTTGGTAGGAAAAATAGAAAAGCAGAGTATTTTTTAAATGGAGAGAGATTGGGAAATGTTGGTGTTCAGAGGGACCTGGGTGTCCTTGTGCACGAATCACTGAAAGTTAACATGCAGGTACAGCGAGCAATTAGGAAAGCAAATGGTATGTTGGCCTTTATTACAAGAGGATTTGAGTATAAGAGTAAAGATGTCTTACTGCAATTATGTAGAGTCCTGATGAGATCACACCTGGAGTATTATGTACATTTTTGGTCTCCTTACCTAAGGAAGGATATACTTGCCATAGAGGGAATGCAACAAAGGTTCACCAGACTGATTCCTGGGATAGGGGGATTCTCCTATGAGGAGAGATTGAGTAGACTAGGCCTATATTCTCTAGAGTTTAGAAGAATGAGAGATGATCTCATTGAAACATACAAAATTCTTACAGCGCTTGACAGGACAGATGCAGGGAGGATGTTTCCCCTGGCTGGGGAGTCTAGAACCAGGGGTCACAGTCTCAGAATAAGGGGTCAGCCATTTAGGACTGAGATGAGGAGAAATTTCTTCACTCAGAGGGTGGTGAATCTTTGGAATTCTCTACCCCAGGGGGCTGTAGAGGTTCAGTCGTTGAGTATATTCAAGACAGAGATCGCTAGACTTTTGGATATTAAGGGAATCAAGGGATATGGGGTTAGTGCAGGAGAGTGGAGTTGAGGTAGAAGATCAGCCATGATCTTATTGAATGGCGGAGCAGATTCGAGGGGTCAAATGGCCTACTCCTGCTCCTATTTCTTATGTTCTTATGTCACCAGCGGCTGCTAATTAACAGCCTTATTAGCAGCATCACTGGCAACAGCTTCATAGGCAGAACATGTCGCAGTTTACAGAGCATAACTGCAAGGGAAGTCACATCATCAGAGCGAGAGGTACAACTGCTGATATCGAATTTTCAAAAAACTTGTGTTCTGTACTTTATAGGTTTTACCACTTGAAAGCCTGTGGTGTACAGACAATTTAATCCCATGTATCATACCGGAGATCAATAAAAACAGTAAAAGCCAAATTGCTGACATCAACAATTCTTCAAAGTTTCATTCAAGTGCCTGAAATTGGTGGACAAAGTGCTGTATGTCAAGAAATTATAGCCTAGGGAGAACTGATATGATCTTTGCAGAGGAACGCTAAGCATGATTGTACGACATCGTCGGTATTTGAACAGAAGTGTTAACCTGTTAAAATAACAAACAAAGCATTATTGTACTAATGCATGGAAAGGGCTATATTCTGACTTGGTGCTTCTGG
This sequence comes from Squalus acanthias, assembly GCA_030390025.1. Lineage (NCBI taxonomy): Eukaryota > Metazoa > Chordata > Chondrichthyes > Squaliformes > Squalidae > Squalus > Squalus acanthias. The sequence continues at coordinate 104,085,178 of CM059430.1, read as the reverse complement.
CAGAGATTCTTGCCCATTGAGAGCGCATGCTGGAAATACAGGCTCACCCGAGTTAACCACATTTGGGGTAGAGTTTCTGCTTTGTGCGCAATCAGCAATCCAGGCGCAAATTGCATTCAAAATTGCGCTAGTTTTCAGGAGTGATTTTTTTTTTGCTCAAGTTTCCGCTCAAACCTATTTCCATATCGCCAAATATAAAATCTTCCATGTACCAGCACAATCGGGCAGAGTTTTAGAACTTTTTTTTCCATTAAAAAATATTCCTTGATGTATTTAAGAGTGGTAACCTGGTGCAGTTTTATTAATACAGCTGAAAATGGGTTTAGCACAAAAAATAAGCATTTTTAATCAGAGTGCCTAGTCTATCACCCGTGAGTAACCCAACTTTAAATAACTGAGAATGACTTTAAATAACTATACAGAACCATTTATTAGTTTCATTGGTGTACAGTAATAAGTTTCTTAGTAAATTAAATATTTTTTAACATTTATAAGCTTTTAAAAGGTGCCTATTGGTGTCCTTGCTTCCAGCGCGATAGATCGCAGAAACTCGATTTGTACTGGATGCAATTTGTGCCTGAAATTTCTCGATCTTTTGCGCTGGTTTAGCCGATTTCAGGTGAATTGTGCTGAAAAAAAACAGCACAACCTCGTGGAAACTCCAGTCCCAGTACTTGGTCTTGGTGGGCAAGGCTCTCTGGCAGAAGCCCAAAGTGGGAAAAGTTCCCTTTCTGTGTTCGTACGCTAATACTCCAAACAGTTATTTATAATTTTAACTTGAGAAAATTTAACTAAAATATGTTGCAAGTGTAAAGAGAAGGGCATGCATATTATTTAACAGAATAAAGATCACAGCTAATTAATATTATTCAGCATGCATTTTGTGACAAAAGTACAGGATTTAATCTGTGTAATGAATTTCTTCTGATGATTTCTGAATAGCTGTACATTTAAAATTGTATTTTAGAAACATATTTTATAAGTATTATAATTATTATGATTAAGTATTATTATAATTATCAAAGACAAATCAGGCATGAAGAGCATTCATCATGCGATCCTAATTATTCCAAACTGATTAATGTTTAACTTGTTATATTTAGTATCAGTGAAATCACAACATGGTTTTATACAATTGCATTTTTAGAGTCGAATAAAATTTTCAAAAGCTGTACTTGAGCACTTTGGGACTTAAATGTTCTTGAAACAAAGACTCTATGGATTTTTCTCTCTTTTGAGTGTAGATTCATGTCAGATGTGGACAACTGTTCTTCTGTGAGTCTGCATGGAACCCTTTTTTTATGAAAAGGTTTACAATTCCCAGTTCTTTATAAATGGGTTTACAATTGCTGTTATTCAGCTAACTATTTCCTGAATCTCTCCTGCATTTCCCAGATCAGACAGTGGTGGGAATACTTTGAGTCATAAGAGAAGGAGCAAAATCATTTTTACCAATATCACAGAGAAACTGACTGTATAGAAACCCTTTTGAAAAGTTCTGAAGATATTTGAAGAAGGTGGCATCCATAAAGTGGCTCTCACCATTCCAATGTTCTTACCTTCTCTGGATGCAGCTTGGCACCTAACTGGAAGCTACACCAAATGCAGTGCCCTGAAGACTTCTTAATGTTGAGCTGTTGTGTATGTGCCCTATGGTTGTGTATGTCCAACAATGGAAGTCCCATAAAATGTGAGAGAACTTGCGATGGGCCAGCAGTACATTAGCGACAGGTTGCCTGACAATATTTTTTAGCACACATAACTGAACCACACACTTGATAAATGGAACCATTGGGTTTGGCCCCTACAACAAGCTCTGCTCCTTTGCTACGGACTTCATTTTTCTCACTGAACATTTCCTCAGGCTGAACTAAAAGAGCCACAACCCTGGGATCCTGTTTGACTCTGAGCTGAGCTTGAAATCCCACATCCTATCCATAACCACGACCACTTGCTTTCACTTCTGCAATAGTGCTAGCCTCTGCCTCCACTCCTACCCTAGCCCCTATGCCATTGAGACTGCTAATCATGGCTTTGTCACCTCCAGACTCAATTAGAGTAATGTTCTTGTTGCTGGCTTCCGAAACTGCATAAACTCCAACTTTTCAAAAACTCTGTGCTGCACAAATCCTGCTCACCTATGAACCCTGACATCAATGGCCTACATTGACTTCCCATCCCTGATGAATCCACTTTATAACATTTTTTTCCTTATCTATAAATCTTTCCATGGCCTCACCTACCTTATCTTTGCAAACTATCATCTTACATTCCCTCCCAAATACACTGTTCCTTTTATTACAGCCTCTGTGAACTTTCTCTCTTTTCAGACCACCATTGGTGACTGTGCCTTCAGCCATCTCAGTCTTACTCTCTAAAATTCCTCCCTAACCCTCGCCACCTCTCTCTCTCTCTACCTTTTAAGATTTCAAAACCCATCTCTTCAATCGTGCTTTCAGTCATTTCATTCATAAAGTGCCTTGGGTTGTTTTCCTTATGTTACAGACACAATATAAATACAAGTTGTTATTATTACATCCCCCAATAGTAAGTTGGCAGTGAATTGACATGCAAGTGAAGCTATGAAAGAGCTATACAATTCTCTGAGTGCTTTGGGTATGGCTTCAGTCAAGGTGAGAGGAAACTCTTTGTGATATGCAACTTTTCCTGGCTACTTTGTGGGGGAAATGTTGCATAGTTTTGGCTTGGCAGGTTCTCTGACCCTGGTAAATTTATTTCCCATCTGTTCCTAGGTTCTCTAAATGTTGGTCACGGTGTTGACCCTGTTTTACCACTTTCTCCCGTGCAGTCTGGATGGCTCTTCTGTGGGGGAGGTGCCTTTAAGTAGGACATTTCAAGAAAAAGAAATTCCTCAGCATTTAACGGTAGGGTTCTTTGGAGGTTTTGAGCAATTATTTCTTGGCTCTGATCGACCTACTCCGGCAGGGGAAAAAGAAAAAAATCGCCTCCTCTTTAAATAGCTGCTGATGTCCATGAGGGGCTGCAGCTGCACTGGCTTTTTGTCTCCTCTATCCTTTGGCAGACTCTCAATAAGAGGACAATTCCAGGCTAGGAGCTCACAATGACTATCTAATTAGAAGCCTGGAAGATTCAAAGGACTTTGCTACATTTCAAGTCAATACATGGCCTGCAATGCACCATAACCAGAAATTCTACCCTATGAAATTTATTGAACTCATTAAAACAGTCAAGGGAGATGTGGGGGAAAAATATTCCCCCACTACCTTTGTCAGATCATAACCTTAGATTAATAAATTACACTAAAATAATTAAAATGTAGGGCCCTTTAACAAAACAATTTATTTATCTGCAATCCTAAAATATGGTTTATAACTCCTCACAGTTTGGGCTTTCTTGCCCTTTTTCATTCATTTTCACCAGGGGTGATGGTGCAACAGCCTAAGTATGTAGTAAATGTTAAACAGTTCAAGTAATTTAGGGGGAGAAATTCGGTATTGCCCCGTTTGGGGCGCAATTATCGGCCGGGCGCAAAGTTTAGCGCCTGGCACTAATTATCGCCTCCGACTGCAAACTTGGCTTCTATTGCCCCTGGAGGTGATGAAGCGCTGAATCAGGCGCTACACACCTGTCTTAAGGCGCTAATGCCGAGGAGCGAGGCGCTACCTCGGAGTGCTGGCGAAGCTCATGTGATGTCAGTCAGCAATAGAACACAGACACACTGGCACCAGCCAGGTCTTAAAGGGGAGGGTCGATCTTGCTCTCCATCCACACCCTGCTCGTTGCAGCCTTAAATCTCGGCCTGGAGAGACCTGTACATCAAATCTGTTGGAAAGAACAATGGAGGCGCCCAGAGAAAGAGCTCAGAATGCAGCCCCCAAAGTCTCTTCTAAATCGATGCAAGGAAGATTAAATCAAAAAGAACCTGCAAAGTGCTGCTCAGTACCCAAAACTCCTCAACACAGCTTTGAATATCTCCTGCAGTCTCTCTCTCTCAGAATGCGTGATGCAAAAATTTCATCGACAAAAAAAGGCAGGAAGCGGTCGCCTTTAAATAGCGCTCCCCCAGTCCCTTCCCGACTGCAAAACGCTCCCCTCAACCTGTCGTTGCTAGCGGCAGGTGGTAAGACAGGGGGTGCCACTCAATATCCGGTCCGGGGTGCTACCGGGGCTCAACTGATGTCACGATCTGTGGGCGCAGGAGATCGTGGCGGTAGTGTTTAGCGCCGCCGCAAAATGTCGTCAATTTTGTGAGCGGCGCAAACATCGCTGCGCACGGGCGCTAGTTGCTTTGCGCCCCATTAGCGCCCTCTTAAGGCGCTAACGGGAGGTGCAAACCAACCGAATTTTTCCCCCTTAATGTTTTAACATTTTTATGTTGGAAAGGGTTAAGATTTAGGGGTCTGAAAGGAGATAATTCAAATAAGGAGGTGTGATGTGTAATACTTGGTATAATCTGGATAGTTTTTGAAATCTCTCTCTCTCTATCTCTCTCTCTTTCAGACACGTACTCAAATACACACACAGAAGCAAGATATTAAGAGGATGTGATAGTTTGAGATGTAGTTTTAGGCTAGATGATGTATATTGATAACAGGGTCAATATGGTGCAGCATTTGTGACAAGGCAGTTTGTGTGCCAGAAACTTAAGATGTCAGGGCCAATTTTTCCAAGAATGCACTGCCAGCCAGTGGGGCACTCTGCCAGCAGTGCGTACTCAGAAAATTGGTCCTATAATGTGTATGAAGGCATGACTATTTCTACAATACAGAATTGCCTTGGCTGAGTGGTAGCACACTCGCCTCTGAGTCAGAATGTTGTAGTTCAAGTCCCACTCCAGGGACTTGAGTATATAATCGAGGCTGACTCTCCAGTGCAATCTGAGGGAGTGTTGCACCATTGAAGATGCCGTCTTTCGGATCAGACGTTAACCCAAGGCCCCATCTGCCCTCTCAGCTGGTCGTAAAAGATCCCAAAGCATTATTCGAAGAAGTGCAGGGGAGATCTCTCCAGTGTTCCGGACAACATTTATCCCTCAACCAACATCAATAAAACAGATAATCTGGTCATTTATTTCATTGTTGTTTGTGGGGCCTTGCTGTGTGCAAATTGGCTGCCATGTTTCCAACATTACAACAGTGACTAACTTCAAAAGTACTTCATTGGCTGTAGAGCACTTTGAGACATCTGGAGGTTGTCAAAGGTACGATATAAATGCACATTCTGTCTTTCATCATACATATAAAGAAGTCAAAACAAGGTTGGCTTTGTGCATCACTGAGATGGTGCCCACTGAGCTGGTATTGAAGTGATCTCCAGAATCACATGTGGCCTAAAGTGGCTGAGTAATAATTTGGTTTTGTCTGTCCCAATGAGTTGTTGTTTGTGTCCACCGGTGTCCTGCACTCTATTTGAAGTTGGCAATAGCGTCAGTGACTTTCCTGAACAAGATATGCTCAAAGTTCTGAGTAGAATATCACTATAGTAATGCGACTGTGTTCTCCTTGTTCCCCTACCCCCCAACTTTCTCCACTAGGAAAAGGCTGCAATATTATCCTATCGGCACCACCAGCCCACTGGTACTTCATCCAATAGGCTATTCTTCTATTGACCAGAACTCTGTTGCATATGCTCCCTAACCCAGAGCAGAAGCAAACTATGTGCCATCATTGTTACCCTGCTGAGATCTGTTAACGCAGAACAGACCAATTGTCAAACTTGGGACGACCTTGCTCATCTGAGTGGTTGAGCACCATACCACACAGTGCTTTAACTGACCGCATTATCAGGGGTGTTATCTCCCCAGTTTAAATGCCTACCTGACTTGTTCAAACATTTACATAGAATATGACTGAAATTCATTGTCTCCCAAACATGGTATGCATTCAGCCCTTAGTGGCATAGAATTCCAGCTATGTGTTCAAATGTCATTTACTGGGGGTAAGAAATGCAACAGAAAAAAATTCTCTAATCATAAGTAAGCCCTTTACATAGGAATTGCTAGACCAAAAAAGATCAAGGTCCATCTAGTTTGCCTTCTACCATCCTGGTAGTTGCATAATATAGTTGCATAATACAACTGATCAAAGCAATCAGTCTTCATCAATTAGTCTACAATTGACCCAGACATGATGCGAGAAAAACCCCAGTGGTAGAGAGCTTTGTAAACCATAGATCCAAAATCACCTGTTCCTCCCAAGGATGCAACACTTACCATGTCTTGTCTCAAATTACTCATATACTAGATCCCAAAATGTTATTTTCTGAAAGAAATCTATCTAATTTGCATTTGAATGAATCAATACTAACTGCTTCCACCTTCTCCCTAAAAAACCTCTTAACAGAGAAACATAGAAGATAGGAGCAGGAGTAGGCCATTCGGCCCCTCGAGCCCACTCCGCCATTCGATGAGATCATGGCTGATCATCCAAACTCAGTACCCTGTACCTGCCTTCTCCCCATATCCCTTGATACCTTTAGCTTGAAGAAATATATCTAACTCATTCTTGAATACATTTAATGACTTGGCCTCAACTACCTTCTGTGGTAGAGAATTCCACAGCTTCACCACTCTCTGGGTGAAGAAATTCTTCCTCATTTCTGTCCTAAATGGCTTACCCCTTATCCTTAGATTATAACTCCTGGTTCTGGACTCTCCAACCATCAGGAACATTCTTCCTGCATCTAGTTTGTCCAGACCTGTCAGAATTTTATAAGTTTCGATGAGATCCCCTCTCATTCTTCTATACTCCAGCGAGTATAAGCCCAATCAACCCAATCTCTCCTCATATGTCATTCCTGCCATCCCAGGTATCAGCCTTGTGAATCTTCGCTGAACTCCTTCCATGGCAAGAACATCCTTCCTCAGATAAGGCGACCAAAACTGCACACAGTACTCAAGGTGTGGTCTCACCAAGGCCCTGTACAACTGCAGCAGGACATCCCTGTTCCTATACTCAAACCCTTTCGCTATGAAGGCCAACATACCATTTGCCTTCTTCACCGCCTGCTGCACCTGTATGCTTACCTTCAGCGACTGGTGCACAAGGACACCCAGGTCTCGTTGCACTTCCCCTTCTCCCAATCTATTGCCATTCAGATAATAGTCTGCCTTTCTGTTTTTGACACCAAAGTGGATAACCTCGCATTTATCCACATTATATTGCATCTGCCACGCTTCTGCCCACTCACCCAACCTGACAAAATCATCCTGGAGTTTCTCAGTATCCTCCTCGCAGCACACACGCCCACCCAACTTTGTGTCATCTGCAAACTTGGAGATATTACATTTAGTTCCCTTATCTAGATCATTAATGTATATTGTGAATAGCTGGGGTCCAAGGACCGAACCCTGCGGTACCCCACTAGTCACTGCCTGCCACTCGGAAAAAGACCCATTAATTCCTACTCTCTGCTTTCTGTCCGCCAACCAGTTCTCTATCCAAGTCAATACCTTGCCCCCAATCCCATGTGCCTTAACTTTACACGCTAATCTCTTATGCAGGACCTTATTGAAAGCCTTTTGAAAGTCCAAATACACCACATCTACTGGTTCTCCCTTATCTATTTTCCCAGTTACATCCTCAAAAAATTCCAGTAGATTAGTCAAGCACGATTTACCTTTTGTAAATCCATGTTGACTTTGTCCGATCCTGTCACTGTTTTTCACGTGCTCAGCTATTACATCCTTTATGATGGACTCTAGCATTTTCCCCACTACCGATGTCAGGCTTACCGGTCTATAATTCCCCGCTTTCTCTCTACCACCCTTTTTGAATAGTGGGGTAACATTAGCTACCCTCCAATCCATGGGTACAGTTCCAGATTCCATCGAATGTTGGAAGATGATCAGCAATGCATCTACTATTTCTAGGACCACTTCCTTAAGTACCCTAGGATGTAGATTATCAGGCCCTGGGGATTTATCGGCCTTCAATCCATCAATTTCCCTAACACCATTTCACTGCAAATACTGATTTCTTTCAGTTCCTCCCTTTCATCAGACCCTATGTTCTCCAACATCTCTGGAAGGTTATTTGTGTCCTCCTTTGTGAAGACAGAACCAAAATATGCATTTAATTGGTCTGCCATTTCTTTGTTCCCCATTATAACTTCCCCCACTTCTGACTGCAAGGGACCTACACTTGATTTCACTAATCTTTTTCTCTTCACATATCTATAAAAGCTCTTACAGTCAGTTTTTATGTTCCCTGAAAGCTTACTTTCATATTCTATTTTCCCCTTCTTAATTAATCCCTTTGTCCTCCTTTGTTGAATCCTAAACTGCTCCCAATCCTCAGGGTTACTGCTTTTTCTGGCCAATTTATATGTCCTCTCCTTGGATCTTATGCTATCCCTAATTTCCCTTGTTAGCCACGGTTGAGTCACCCTTTTTGTTTTATTCTTATGCCACACTGGGATGAACAAATTCTGTAGTTCATCCATGCAGTCTTTGAATGTTTGCCATTGCCTATCCACCGTCAACCCTTTGAGTGACATTCCCCAATCAATCCTACCCAATTCGCGCCTCATACCATCGTAGTTTCCTTTATTTAAATTCAGGACCCTAGTCTCTGATTCACTACTTCACTCTCCTAATGAAGAATTCTATCATATTATGATCACTCTGACCCAAGGGGCCTCGTACAACAAGATTGCTAATTAATCCTTTCTCGTTACATAATACCCAGACTAAGATGGCCTGATCTCTGGTTGGTTCCTCGACATATTGTTCCAGAAAACCATCCCGTAAACATTCTAGGAATTCCTCCTCCACAGTATTTTTACTAATTTGGTTAGCCCAATCTATATGTAAATTAAAGTCACCCATGATGACTGCTGTGCCCTTACTGCATGCTTCTCTAATTTCCCTTTTAATGCCATCCCCAACCTCTGTATTACTGTTTGGAGGTCTATATACCACTCCCACTAAAATTTTCTGCCCCTTGTTATTTCTCAGCTCTTCCGTAGATTGACCACTCGCTCACTGAAATATATCTTCTGCCGATTAGTTTTTATATTTACCCTCTTCAAGTGTCCTCTGGTTCTACTGTTCTGGACAAGGTGAAATAGTTTACCACCAGTGAAGATTATGTTTCTGGCTTGCATTTAACAGAAATCTAATGAAATAATGTCACAGCCATACTAAATACAAAATACTAATAAACCAACCATAGAGATGAAAACAAGTGGGTGACTTGCAAATGAATTTGTTATTTTGTTGCATGTGTCATGTCTATTTACTCTTAACATCATTCTATTATTGAAATAAATCTAATCTTAATCAAATTAAAATAAATACAATAAGCAATAGTCTATGACTTATGAAAAATATGTTTCATATTCATATTACCAAGAGTCTTGAGATATTGCAGTCTGGGCAATTCTGTATTTTACTTCAAACCATGATGTTTTCTGTTTCACGCAATCATAGTACAATTGTTTAGAATTTTTGACAAGATCATTGGGAAAACTCAGAAAATTCAATGAATAAGTCTTGTTTCCACTACTGGTGTGACTAACGGTCATTTTTAGTTTTACATCAGGATTATTATTTACTTCATGAAAAGATGTGCCTCACTCAAAAGTAACTCATAACATGGCAAATCTCTGAGTATAATCACATTTTTTTGTTAGTCTTCAATTAGAAATATATTTATTGCAGCATTTCTAAAACAGTCTAAAGCTTAAAAGTTCAGTGTAGAATATTTATGATTTTTTTTGTCAGAATTGAACGATTATTACCACAGAATTATATATTAGAGGTGGGGTGAGGAGAAGGGAAACTGAGGCCTTATCTGTCTCCACAGTGTTTCTTTGATCAAAGCTAACTTCAATTGTGCTGCCTCTCTTTATACTACCCAGAACCTTTATGCAATCTACTGGGCATACCTGGATACAAATAAAAGCATCGTAATAAAACCAGAAGGAAAAAACAAATACTTCACGTAGTGTGCAGGCCTAGACAGCATTATCCTGCCAATTGTTACCTTGTGCAGCCCAGCAAAATATTCTCCAGACTGGGGCAGTATCAGGCTGGCTCCTATACCCTCAAACCACCCCCAGCTGATATCCCCTGCTGTTCATGTTCCTCTTCCTCCAAAGTGCGCAGCAAAGACTTGATGCTACACCAGTGTTGTTGTGTTCATCAAAAATCTTCTCTTTGACTATTTCCATAAGGTATCTCCTGCTCAGATTACCCTTTGACCTCTGATAGCACCCTTTGTTGTTATTATGCCAATAGTGTGCAGCTAATATCATATGCAAATTGAGTCAAAACTGAGTGAACTTTTATGTTCCCCATTAAGTGCGGCTTAATAAGCACTTAAGCCAAAAAAAATAGTAAAGTAGGCTCAGTGACTTAATGCACGTTAGACCTGTTTATTCCGAGAATGATTTTTGGAGTGGAGGGTAAAGGTCGCATTAACACAAACTCACAAATGACTAACCAGCAGTGTACCACCTGTAATGCTCAGAGAAAGTTAATCAGGACTACCTTCTTTGCCAGGAATAGCCTAGAACCTTGGCTTAAAAGTAATGGGGTCTTTCCCTGAGATAATGGGGTAAATTTTATGATTTGCTGGTCTCAGTGCAGAGTTTGGTCAATAGGGGCACATATCGGAAATTTGGGAATGATGATGATCAGTGTGCCCATTTCGTGGCTTGCATGATTTTTCGAGAGTGCTGAATCGTGAAATATGCTCCAAGGTTTTGTTCCCCAGGTGTCTGCCATTGTTTTTAAGCACTCATCGACACATTGACCAAATAGCTGAAGACAGAAATAATTCTAGTTGTTTCATGGTCTTTTGCACCAAACCTGTGCAATCTACCAATCCTACAAGACCTTGTTGTCATTGCAGTATGAGTTCATTCCTGGAATTGTACTACTCCCCTTCTCCTTTAGCCCTTATGCTGATGAATAAACATTTACTATATCCACAGTTTAACGGGGTAAAAATTCAGTTGGTTGCGCCTCCCGTTAGCGCCTTAAATGGGCGCTAATGGGGCGTTAAGGCGCTAACGCCCGGGCGCAGCGCTGTTTGCGCCGCTCGAGAACTTAACTTGAGATTGTGCGGCAGCGCTAAAACTTACCGCTGCGACCACCTGCGCGCGCAGATTGTGACGTCAGTCCGTGGTGCAACGCCCTTGGGGCGCCCCGGAGCGGAAATTGAGTGGCGCCCCCTGCCTTACCGCCTGGCGCTTCCAACGACCGGAAGACTGGAACGTTATCAATCGGTCTGGGGCTGGGGGGGGGCGCTATTTAAAGGGGGCCTCTTCCTGTCTTTTTCTGTGGTCGACATTTATGCACCACTCGTTCTGAGAGAGAGAGAGAGATTCGGAGAGAGAGAGAGAGAGACTTCTACATTGACTCAACGCTTTGTGAGGTAGTTTTGCCTAGTTCATCCTAACTTTGCTGCTACTTTCGTTGCTGTACCTCATTACTTTTCTGGCAAAGAGAAGATGGGGGCTGCAATGATTGGGGGCGTCGTCCTGCTCCAGCTCAATCGGAGCAGAGTGAGACGCAGACAGAGAGTGGCAATGATGGCCAGACGGAGGAGGCCCATCAGGCGCATGTACAGGAGAGCTTACCCTCCCAGGGTATATCGTGAACAGCTCTCCTACATCCACATGTCCGAGGAGCTGTGTTTGCGAAGGCTGCGATTCAGCAAGGAGGTGGTCACTGAGCTCTGCCACCTGCTGCAGCCAGATCTGCAGCCTCAGCTGAGGTCCAGGACGTCTCTGTCGGTGGCAGTGAAGGTCACAGTGGCCTTGAACTTCTACGCCACTGGCTCATTCCAAGCTGCTGTTGGGGACCTCGCCAATATCTCCCAGTTTGCGGTGCATCGCTGCATCCGGCAGGTCACCAATGCCCTCTTCACAAGGAGACGAGACTTCATCTCCTTCCCTATGACCCCAGACAAGCAGCATGACCGTGCTATGGGCTTTGCGAGGGTAGCGGGCTTCCCCATGGTGCAGGGCGCCATTGACTGCACGCATGTGGCTTTGCGTGCTCCGCGAGAGAATGCAGAGGAGTTCCGGAACAGAAAGGGGTTCCATTCCTTGAATGTGCAGTTGGTCTGTGACCACAGACAGGTGATTCTCGCTGTCAATGCCCACTATCTGGGCAGCTGCCACGATGCTTTCATCCTGCGCCAGAGTACTGTGGCAGAAATTTTCGAGGCACCGCATCAGCCAGTCGGTTGGCTTCTGGGGGACAAGGGGTACGCATTGAGCACCTGGCTGATGACACCGCTCCGTGCGCCAAACACCCCTGCTGAGCTGCGGTACCAGGAAAGCCAACAAGCAACGAGGAACATTATTGAGCGCACAATCGGCGTGCTCAAACAACGATTCCGCTGTCTGGACCATTCCGGAGGAGCCCTGCAGTACTCGCCTGAGCAAGTTTCCAAATTCGTAGTGGTGTGCTGCATGTTGCACAACATGGCAATCCTCAGGACGCAGCCAATGCCACCAGGCCTTGCAGCACCACAAGAGGAGGAGGAGGAAGAGGAGGAACAGGCCGAGGACGATGATCAGCAGCAGCACCAAGGCAGGAGGGCGGCCCACAATGGTCAAACTGCAAGGGCCGTCCGTCAACGACTAATAGCAAGCCGCTTCTAGGGCCCCTGCCAGTGCTACAAACACGAATCAACCCAGCACGCAACCCCTAAGCCGGCCAAGGCACCAATAATTCCAACCACCAGCCATGTATATTTTGAATACAGAAACTTATTTATTGTACAAACTCTGTGTGTGTCAATTCCTCATGACAAACTCATAGAAATAAACACAAAAAAACAGTCAATAACATAACTGGTTCTCACAACCTGGAGATAATGTCCAAAACACTAAACAAAAGTTGGGCCATGAACCTCGGCCTTTAATAAAAAAATGACCAGCATTTTGGCACACCTCCTACTTTTTGCCCTTCGAGGGTGATCTCCTTCCCTTGCGCACTTCCCCCCTTCTAACCCTACTGCTCCTCCGTAATGGGACCTCAGTGGCTGCAGCAAGGCTGGTGGAAGGCTGCTGCTTGTCAGACCCTGACACTGCAGATGCCCCTGAAGGCCGGCCTCGACCACTTCTGGGCCTGGAGGGCCCGGCTGCAGACTGCACCAACTCTGCATGGGCGGCAGCAGTCTGTCCTACAGGCGGTGGCAAGTGCAGTGGAGAAGTGACAGTGTTGGCAGCAGGAATGCTGTCATCGTGAGAGAGGACAGCAACTCCCTGCTCGCCCGACACACTGGCACTCCCACGGGGCAGCACTTCAGCATCCGGAGCAATTTGCCTGAGAACAGATTGCTGGCCTGCTGCGGCGCGGTGACAGCCCCGGGGACATGTGCACGAACCATCGAGGATGGCAGCAGTCAGTGCTCGCGTGGCCTCAATCTGAGTCTGCATGAGAGCAGGCTCAGATGGGTTCCTGGCAGCCAGTGACTGAATTGCAGCAGTAAGCTTTAGTGTGGCATCCGCCTGTGCTACAGCGAAGTGCTCCACACTCCTTGCCAGTGCCTCAATGCATTCGGGCACCCTTCCCACTGCACCCATGAGCTCAGTGTGCATGACCACCGCCTGGCTGTTCATTTCTGCAATCATCCGCTCCTCCTCTGCGTCCATTGCATTAGGAGTGTCTGGCATACTCTCCCTCTGGGGAGAAGGCTCCCGTTCTTCCCTCCCCCCCCCATGGCGTTGCTGCAGCCCGCTGGGTCCTGGAACTTCACCATCATCAGCCCCTTCCCCCCTGCTCCCCCGTTCTTCCCTCCCCCCCCCATGGCGTTGGTGCAGCCCGCTGGGTCCTGGAACTTCACCATCATCAGCCCCTTCCCCCCTGCTCCCCTCCGGGGAAGGCGTGTTCCCAGTGTGGCCATGGGCTTCCTCGGGAGAGGGTGGCACTGATGCTCCGGCTTCCTCTTCCTCCTCAGCTGCAGCATCACTCCCAGTGGCAGCTTCAGGGACCATCTCCTCAGCTGGTGAATCACCATCTGAAAGCAGGGAGGTACAAGAGTGGCTTTAGCGTGAGGACAGGGTGGCAGTAAGGGAGGAATAAGTGCAGCGAGTTAGCAAGTTGGATTGAAAGTGTCAAAGGCTGGTATTGTGAGGGACAAGTGGAAGGACAGAGGACAAAAAGGTGATGACCTTACCATTGCTGTCCACAACGGGGTCGGCGTCTCCAGTGGCGACGGGACCGATCACCCGGCTTGCCACAATCCTGTGGACGCGCTCCTCCAGATCGCTGAGGGGTTGCAGCTGAAGCCGCCCTCCACCCGTCCGTTGCTGCTGTCTCCGATTATGAGCCAGCTTAGCCTGCAAGAAAAAGGACAGCATCTGAGTCAATATACAGCCATGGTCTTGCCTGATGTGCCTCCCATAGGTGAATAGCCCTTACAATATGCAGCCATGGTCTTGCCTGATGTGCCTCCCATAGGTGAATAGCCCTTACAATATGCAGCCATGGTCTTGCCTGATGTGCCTCCCATAGGTGAATAGCCCTTACTGTATGCAAAGTGTGGAATGTGTGTGTGTGTTTGATGAAAGGGCCATAGGTGTTGGATGAGTGTTGTGCATTGGGGTTTTAAGACCCTCTGGCCATAGAGTGAGGTTGAGATGGAGGGATGGAGAGGTATTGAGAAAAAGCCACTCACCCTGACGACCCGAGTGAGGTCGTTGAACTTTTTGCGGCACTGGACATGGGTCCTGGGCACCATGCTCCTGGAGGAGACGCTCTGAGCCACCTCCCTCCACACTCTTCTGAACTCGCGTGGCAAAGGCCTCCTGCCACTCTCTGGGAACAGCATGCATCGTCTGCGCTCCACTGCGTCAACCAGAGCATCCAAGGCCCGCTCGGTGAAGCGATGAGCGCGTTCTCTCACCCTCTCCATGCTTGGCAGCAAAATGGATTACAGGTCTCTCCAGGCTGAGATTCAAGGCTGCAATGAGCAGGGTGTGGCTGGGGAGCAAGTGGCACCCCCCCGCTTTAAGAAGTGTCCGGCGCCAGTGTGTCTGTGTTACCGCGCTAACTGGCAGCAGCTGCGCTGCGCTCGTGCGCTGAGTTAGCGCCTCACTCCTAGGCCTTTGCGCCTTAAGAGAGGTGTGCAGCGCCTAATTTAGCGCTCCACTCACCTCCCGGGGCGGTAAAAGTGAAGTTTCCTGTCAGTGCCGATAATTAGCGCCAGGCGCTAATATTTGCGCGCGGACGATATTTGCGCCCCAAATGGGGCGCGACCTAATTTCTACCCCAACGTGTTTAAAAGGGTACCCCGGTGTCATCCAGATTTATATTGCAAATTGACATCAAATTTACTTTTTTTTTTATTCGTTCATGGGGTGTGAGTGTCACTGGCAAGGCCAGCATTTATTGCCCATCCTAATTGCCCTTGAGAGGGTGGTGGTGAGCCACCTTCTTGAACTACTGCAGTCCGTGTGGTGAAGGTACTCCCACAGTGCTGTTAGGGAGGGAGTTCCAGGATTTTGACCCAGCGACGATGAAGGATCGGCGATATAATTCCAAGTCAGGATGGTGTATGACTTGGAGGGGAACTTGGAGCTGGTGGTGTTCCCATGCGCCAGCTGCCCTTGGCTTCTAGGTGGTAGAGGTTGTGGGTTTGGGAGATGCTGCCGAAGAAGTCTTGGCGAGTTGCTGCAGTGCATCTTGTAGATGGTACACACTACTGCCACGGTACGCCAGTGGTGGAGTGAGTGAATGTTAAAGGTGGTGGATGGGGTGCCAATCAAGCGGACTGCGTTGTCTTAGATGGTGTCAAGCTTCTTGAGTGTTGTTGGAGCTGCACTCATCCAGGCAAGTGGAGAGTATTCCATCACACTCCTGACTTATGCCTTGTAGATGGTAGAAAGGCTTTGGGGAGTCAGGAGGTGAGACACTTGCCACAGAATACCCAGCCTCTAACCTGCACTTGCTGCCACCATATTTATGTGGCTGGTCATGTTAAGTTTCTGGTCAATGGTGACCCCCAGGATGTTGATGGTGGAGGATTCGGCGATGGTAATGCCGTTGAATATCAAGGGGCGGTGGTTAGATGCTCGCTTGTTGGAGATAGTCATTGCCTGGCACTTTTGTGGCGCGAATGTGACCTGCCACTTACCAGCCCAAGCCTGAATGTCATCCAGGTCTTGCTGCATGCGGGCATGGACTGCTTCATTATCTCAGGAGTTACGAATGGAACGGAACACTGTGCAATCATCAGCGAACATCCCCACTTCTGAGCTTATGATGGAGGGAAGGTCATTGATGAAGCAGCTGAAGATGGTTGCGCATAGGACACTGCCCTGAGGAACTCCTGCAGCAATGTCCTGGAGCTGTGATGATTGACCTCCAACCACCACAACCATCTTCCTTTGTGCTAGGTATGACTCCAGCCAGTGGAGAGTTTTCCCTCCGATTCCCATAGACTTCAGTTTTACTAGGGCTCCTTGATACCACACTTGGTCAAATGCTGCCTTGATGTCAAGGGCAGTCACTCTTACCTCACCTGTGGCATTCAGCCCTTTTGTCCATGTTTGGACTAAGGCTGTAATGAGGTCTGGAGCCAAGTGGTTCTGGTGGAACCCAAACTGGGCATCAGTCAGCAGGTTATTGGTGAGTTAGTGTTGCTTGATAGCACTGTCGACGACACCTTCCATCAGTTTGCTGATGATTGAGAATACACTGATAGAAACATAGAAACATAGAAACTAGGAGCAGGAGTAGGCCATTCGGCCCGTCGAGCCTGCTCCACCATTCAATACGATCATGGCTGATCATCCAAATCCAGTACCCTGTCCCTGCCCTCTCACACAGAATCCCCACATCGAGCCTGCACCGATCCCACCCTATCCCCGTAACCCCACGTATTTAATTCCCCCTAACATATCCCATCCTATCCCCATAACCCCACATATTTAATCCCCCCCCTAACACTAAGGGTCAATTTATCATAGCCAAATCAACCTAACCCGCACATTTTTGGACTGTGGGAGGAAACCGGAGCACCCGGAGGAAACCCACGCAGACACGGGGAGAATGTGCAAACTCCACACAGACAGTTACCCGAGGTCAGATTCGAACCCGGGTCCCTGGCGCTGTGAAGCACCAGTGCTAACCACTATGCCACCGTGTTGCCCCCTAAAATAGTGCCGCGGGATCTTTTACGTCCACCTAAGGGGGCAGACGGGGCCTCGGTTTAACATCTCATCCGAATGACGGCACCTCTGACAGTGCAGCACTCCCTCAGCACTGCACTGGAGTGTCAGCCTAGATTTTTGTGCTCAAGTCTCAAGAGTGGGACTTGAACCCACAACCTTCTGGCTCAGAGGCGAGAGTGCTACCCACTGAGCCACTGGCTGGTAAGGCAAAATGGGGCAGTAATTAGCCAGATTGGATTTGTCCTGCTTTTTGTGGAGAGGACATACCTGGGCAGTTTTCCACATTGTCGGATAGCTGTACTGGAACAGCTTGGCTAGAGGCGCGGCTAATTCTGGAGCACGACAGCTGGGATGTTGTCGGGGCCCACAGCCTTTGCTGTATCCAGTGCGCTCAGCCATTTCTTGATATCACGTGGAGTGAATCGAATTGGCTGAAGACTGGCTTCTGTGGTGGTGGGGACCTCAGGAGGAGGCCGATATGGATCATCCACACGGCACTTCTGGCTGAAGATGGTTGCAAACGCTTCAGCTTTGTCTTTTACACTCACGTGCTGGGCTCCACCATCATTGGGGGTGGGGATATTCACGGAGCCCCCTCCTCCCATTAGTTGTTTAATGGTCCATCACCATTCACGACTGGATGTGGCAGGACTGCAGAGCTTTGATCTGATCCGATGATTGTGGGTTCACATAGCTCTGTCTATAGTATGCTGCTTCTGCTTTTTAGTATGCATGTAGTCCTGTGTTGCAGCTTCCCCAGGTTGGCACCACATTTTTAGGTACACCTGGTGCTGCTCCTTGCATGCTCTTCTACACTCCTTATTGAACCAGGGTTGGTCCCCTGGCTTGATGGTAACGGTAGAGTGAGGGATATGCCGGGCCATGAGGTTACAGATTGTGGTGAAATACAATTCTGCTGCTGCTGATGGCCCACAGTGCCTCATGGATGCCCAGTTTTGAGCTGCTGGATCTATCTGAATTTATCCCATTTAGCACGGTGGTAGCGCCACACAACATGATGGAGGGTGTCCTCAGTGTGAATGATTGTGCGGTGGTCACTGCTACCAATACTGTCATGGACAGATGCATCTGCGACAGGTAGATTGGTGAGGACGAGGTCAAGTAGATTTTCCCTCATGTTGGTTCTCTCACCACCTGTCACAGGCCCAGACTTGCAGCTATGTCCTTCAGGACTCAGCCAGCTCGGTCAGTAGTGGTGCTACCGAGCCACTCTTGGAGATAGACATTGAAGTCCCCCACCCAGAGTACATTCTGTGTCCTTGCTACTTTCAGTGCTTCTTCCAAGTGGTGTTCAACATGGAGGAGTACTGATTCATCAGCTGAGGAAGGGTATATGTGACTCCAGAGGTAATAAGCAGGAGGTTTCCTTGCCTATGCTTCATGAGACTTCATGGGGTCCGGAGTCAACGTTGAGGACTCCCAGAGCCACTCCTTCCTGACTGTATACCACTGTGCTGCCACCCCTAGTGGATCTGTCCTGCCGGTGGGACAGGGACATACCCAGGGTTGGTGATGGAGAAGTTTGGGACATTGGCTGAATATATATTGCCGTGAGTATGATTATGTCAGGCTTTTGCTTGACTAGTCTGTGGGACAGCTCTCCCAATTTTGGCACAATGCCCCAGATGTTTATGAGGAGGACTTTGCAGGGTCGTCTGGGCTGGGTGTGCTGTTGCCGTGTCCATAGCTGGTGCCGGTGCCTATCCGGTTTTGTTCTTATTGTTTTTCGTAGTGGTTTTGTACAACTGCGTGGCTAAAGGACATTAGTGAACCAGATGGGTTTTTACAACCATCTGATAGTTTCATGGTCACCATTACTGATGCTA
Organism: Squalus acanthias; assembly: GCA_030390025.1. Classification (NCBI taxonomy): domain Eukaryota; kingdom Metazoa; phylum Chordata; class Chondrichthyes; order Squaliformes; family Squalidae; genus Squalus; species Squalus acanthias. The sequence goes on along the minus strand of CM059430.1, from coordinate 104,066,213 downwards.
GTTTTTTATTCCAGATTTATTTAATTAACTGAATTTAAATTCCCCAGCTGCCGTGATGGGGATTTGAACTCCGGATCATTAGTCCAGGCCTCTGGCCTACTAGTCCAGTAACATAACCACTATGTTACCGTTCCCCAGTTCAGAGGACACTCTCAGTGCAAATGAATTCCGAGACTAAATGAGTCCAGAAGCAATGACTTGTCAAATTTAGTGGAGATCCAGTTTGTCGAGAAAGTCTTTTCCCAAAGGCATTGCCGCAACTAAATACAATAAGGTCACTATTAAATATGTAACAGGGAAATATACACTTGACTGCATTTCCAATGATGATTTTTGTAGCCAGTATCTGACATTGGAATATGTAGAGTTCACATTTCTCACATAGGTTACCCTAGTATTATGCTGGTTGATGGATTTGCATTGCTGTTTGAAGATTTATTTTATGTTTCCAAAACTAGAAGTGATTTTATGAAAGTTAATATTTTACAGCTTCGTGATTTCAGTTAGCTGTCACGAAGGGACTCAATCTGCAAGAAAACATCTGAAGCGAATAATAACATGGAATAGATTTTTTTCTGCAAAAGATAGTGCTTCATTTTGAGAAGATAATAAATGACAGGTTAATCTTGTCTGTAGCTATTAGGGCTATTTGAGTAGAACTATGCAGTACTGTAATTACACAACATGGTCAACCATTAAAAGACCACCTTCTGCTTTTTCATATGTTAATTTACTAGTAGTGTTAACTTAAACCATCCTAATGCAAATTAAATAATGAATTCAAAATGACCCTCTTCACATTTTTTTTTTTTAACGGTCCAGACATATTTTCCACAAGGGACAAATGGAACAAAATAATTTTCCAAATTCCAAATGCTGTAAAGTATGATTCAGGAGGGACATGATTTACATTTCAGTGCAAAAAAAAAAATCACCAAAATAGAGGGATTTTGTGTACTCAAAATATAATTTTCCTTGGCATTTGTCCAAATGCTTGGGTAAACGTTTACTAAAAATGCAAATAAAAAATCAAGAGTTGCCGAGGATTTCGGGAAGCATCCTCATAAGTTCAAAGAAGTAGCAAGGTTGAAGGTGATCCATAAATGAGGTCTAGGGACAAGGATGGCTGTGCAACATTAAATAAAGGTGGTCATACAGTTCACCCTCATCATTGCAAGGCAGAGTTCATCCACTGATCTTTTAATTATATGAAATTATTAAATGTTATACTATGTCAGTCACTGTATAAACATATCAACCATATAGAAACCAGGTGAATAACTTATATAAAAAAAAAGAAAAAAGAAAGACTTACATTTATATAGCGCCTTTCCCGACTACTGGACATCTCAAAGCACATTACAGCCAATGAAGTACTGTTGGAGTGTAGTCATTGTTGTAATGTGGGAAATGTGGTAGCTAATTTGCACACAGCAAGCTCCCACAAACAGCAATGTGATAATGACCAGATAATCTGTTTTTTGTTATGTTGATTGAGGGATAAATATTGGCCAGGACACTGGGGATAACTCTGAAATAGTGCCATGGAATCTTTTACATCCACCTGAGAGAGAAGACGGGGCCTTGATTTAACATCTCATCCAAAAGACAGAACCCCCAACAGTGTAACACTCCCTCAGCACTGCACTGGAGTGTCAGCCTAGATTTTTGTGCTCAAGTCTCTGGAGTGGGAATTGAACCCACAACCTTCTGACTCAGAGGCAAGAGTGCTACCCACTTTTTTTTATATTATATTATTTATTGGACATTAGGAACATTTACAACATCGTGATCATTCCATTGTATCATTCAAATACTTTCCGCCACTCTGCACAGCCATTTCTCCATCACATATTAACATCAAAACCTAAAGTTTAATTTGTCTCCTGTAACATATCAATCGATTGTACTTTAAAAATTGCTAGTAAAATACTATCTTTAAATTACTTTCTGAATAAAACATCTACAGAGCCTTATGATGATCTTTTAGCTTATATTTAAAATACTCTTTTAGATTGATTCTCCTCCCATTAAAAAACAAAGCATTCTTCTTTGCACAATCACGAATCTAGCCAAACTGAACATTAAATTAATTGCCGCTCCGCGAGACTCGGGCAGACCCTCCTGCAATCCCCATCTCAAAATGGGATTCCCATTCTCGCTCTTCGGTCCCCACCCAGCAAAAAAACCTCACACAACTGTCGAACATAGTACTTAAAATCATTTAACTGCTGACATAACACCAGTAAATGGGACAGAGTCTCATCCAGTGTCCCACACACTGGGTAAGTTGCCCCCTCCACTCACCCAATCTTACACAAGACCGTCATGGTAAAAATCTGGTTATGAGCCAATTTGAAATCCAGTTCAATCCACTCTGGACATTTAAAATTTGCCCACACTCCCTTCCAAATCCTGTTGAAGTCCAGCTGTGGGTATATACTCTGCCAAAACTCCTGACCAGCAGGTGTCTTGAATCTCCATTCTCTAAATACCTCATAGAAATCTCGAGTATTACAGTTCTCAAATTGGACCAACTCTCCCCCTTTCTCCAGCAGAAAGCTTGGAAAAGCGGAACACATTTTACTTCCTTTGGAGATTTCCGCATTTATTTCTTCCATCCAATCCTGTGGCATTGTCCTCACAATCTTCTCATACGTGATCATAATTGCTTTTTCCTCTACCTCCTGATCCTCCTCCCACACCATGTCCCTCACTATCGCTTCTGGCAACCAACCTGGAATTACCTCATATAATACATCTTTCACACATATAATACTAGCTTTCATAAAAGCTTGATTAAATAATACCTCTCCTTCAATGTTGACCCACCTGTTCAAAAATAAGGGCTGTTCTAAAAATTCCTCAGCACCCTTGGGCATAAACTGCACACTTTTTCAAAATTGGGCCCAAGTCTCTACAACCCCCTTATAAAACCGAGGGAGAGGTTTAATCGATTTCAAAAACATATTATTGTATTCCATATATAATATCCCCTGCCCTCCTATCCTACTTTGTTTTAAAAAATGCTCGAAACAACTCTTCCAAAAACTTGTACTTGACTTCTGAAGAAATCTCTTCACCCATTTGAATCTAAAGGATTTTTTCTTCAAATCAATATCTGGGAAATTGAGTCCTCCCTGATTTCTCCATCCAATGATGGTATTGTAAGCAACCAAGGCTGGTTTCCTTCCCATAAAAACCTCACACAAGCCTCTCGGATAGACATTCCGCCCACTCAGGAATATCCTCCACCGTCAATAAGTACCATAGCTTAGATAGCAGGAGAGCGGACACCACTGTCGCTCTTCCTTGCACTTTCAACCACCTTCTTTCCCATCTTCCCAAAATCTTTTTAATTTTCATAACCTTCGGTTCCCAATTTAATCGATCCACTTCATCCCTGTCTTTCTTGCACCCCATATGCATCCCCAGAACTTCCAAAACCTCCACCACCTTACAGGGACTTTCCTCCAACCATTTCCCCCTACCCCTTCCTGCAACCAGGCATTGAGACTTACTATAATTCACTCTGGCTCCTGAAGCTCTACAATACTCCTCCATAGCTTTCCTCACGGACTCCCCATTTCTTAATGTTAAGGTTGTGTCATCTACATATTGGTGTATCACTGACACCAGCCTGAAACTGGAAACCGCAATCCCAACTACACCTTGTTTCTTTCGCATCATGTAACCTAATGGTTCTGCTACCAATGTGTACAACAATGGGGACAGGGGACAACCCTGTCTCACTGACCTCTATCGGAAAATACTTGGATAAAAAACCATTACACTCAAATGAAATTTTCCCCGAAACAAAATGCTTCCAAAATCATCACTAAAAACTCATGAGAGACCCTATCAAAGGCTTTCTCTTGATCTATCTTTAATACATAAGCCTCCCTCCCACTCTCTTCCATGGGCTCTATCGCATCTCAGATTGAGACCACAGAGTCTGCGATGTCCCGGCCTGTGACTCATAGGACTGAGAGGGTGTAGGGGGGTGGTGGTTTTGTGTCAGCTTTACCTCTGACTTCTGAGCGGTTCGAATCGCTCCCACTCCCTTGGTTCTAGACCTTGGACTTATTTGGGGGTTGTGATACAAAGGTACAGCAGACAACTGAGTTTGATGAAAGAACTTCAATCTTTATTAAAAGGTAAAACACAAATGACAACACTCTTAACACTCTAAAGTGGGGAACACTTCGGTACTAGCGAGGGAAATAACATTAGGAGAATACTTCACCCCTCCCAATCCCACTTCACTAGCTAGGTTGGACTCTGGAGAACCAGGGATAATGCTCACCAAACGAATCCTTGACAGTTGAGAGTTAGGGTTTAGAGTCTTTTGAGTAAAAAGTTTCGTAAGGCCCTTGTTGCCGTGAGGTGTCCAATGGTCACTGAGGCGGTCGCTCTGGTTTCTTCTTGCGTGTCGGCCTGCTTCTGGAGCTGTTGGCCTTCTTTGTTGAACTTCTTTCTGTTGAACTCTGCCTCTGTTTAAACTGTCTTCTCCCGAGCTGTGGAACTGCCTTCTTGCAGAACTGTAACTGTTGTGCTGGAGAACTCCCTTCTTACTGAACTGTCTTCTTTAACTGCCCAACTTGCTTCTCCTGAACTCTAACTCCAGCACTGACTTCTGCTGAAAACAGGCTTTCAATTGAACTCGAAACTGCAGAACTGCCTTCTGTTGAACTTGAACTGTTGTAACTGCTGAACTGGCTTCTTGAGAACGAGCCTTTAACTATACCCATTGAAGCTTATCAAAACCAAATCAAATCCCGGTCTCGTTAACAGTAACGACTTTACTAGCGTGTTAACTGGTTTGTAAATGTGTGAAGTGGTTTCAGGATAGCTCCATCCTGTCGATCTGTTGTTTAATCGGAGTTTGAATTGTCCTCATGTTTTGGGTTTCTTGACTGGGCCTGGAACTTCTATAGAATATTTGCTTTATGCATGTCTTTAATGGGTTCTGTAAACGGTTTGATGGGACCTGTTGTTTTGGGTGGGACTGTCTTCTCCTAAGGTCTATTTTCAAAATGTTAATGCATGCTGGGGCTTGGAGTGGGGTCATCCCGGTTCCCCAGACATTGCAATTAACTGCAATACCCAAAACTGCTTTTACAGAGGTTGAGCCCACCTTTACAGGCCCAGACATAGTTTTAAAATGCCAAAACTTGGTTTTTGGTCTTAAATTCCTTATGTTAGGCCCAAATACAATATTATCACTCTGAGGTAGTTCCAAAGTCGGTCGCGCCCCATTTGGGGCGCAAATATCGTCCGGACGCAAATATTAGCGCCTGGCGCTAATTATCGGCACTGACGGGAAACTTCACTTTTACCGCCCCGGGAGGTGAGTGGAGCGCTAAAGCAGGCGCTGCACACCTCTCTTAAGGCGCAAAGGCCGAGCAGTGAGGCGCTAACTCGGAGCGCTGGCGAAGCTCATGTAATGTCAGTCAGCAATGGAACACACACACAATGGCACGGGCCAGTTCTTAAAGGGGATGGTTAATCTTGCTTTCCATCCACATCCTGTTCATTGCTGCCTTGAATCTCGGCCTGGAGAGACTTGCACATCAAATGTGCTGGAAAGAACAATGGAGAGCACCAGGCAAAGTGCTCAGAGTGCAGCTCCCACGGTCTCTGCTAAATCGATACAAGGAATGGCAAATCAAAATGAACCTGCAAATGCTGCTCAGTACCCAAAACTCCTTCACACAACGTTGAATCTCTCCAGAAGGCTCTCCCTCTCTCTCTCAGAATGCGTAGTTCAAAAATGCCACCAACAATAAAAGACAGGAAGAGGCCCCCTTTAAATAGCGCCCCCCGCAGCCCCACAGCGATTGATAGCGTTCCAGTCTTCTGGTCGTTGGAAGCGCCAGGCGGTAAGGCAGGGGGCGCTACTCAATTTCCGCTACGGGGCGCCCCAAGGGCGTTGCACCATGGAATGATGTCACAATCTGCGCGCGCAGGTGGTCGCAGCGGTAAGTTTTAGCGCCGCCGCACAATCTCAAGTTAAGTTCTCGAGCGGCGCAAACATCGCTGCGCCCGGGCATTAGCGGCTTTGCGCCCCATTAGCGCCCTCTTAAGGCGCTAACGGGTGGCGCAACCAAGTGAATTTTTACCCCCTTTTTCCTTAGGTTTTGGGGATCTGCAAATTTTGGAAACCTTACAAGGGCAAAACTATCTGCGGCAACACCTCCTTCATACGAAATGCCATAACCCTCGCCAAGATCTTATAATCCACATTTAATAATGAGATGGGCCTCCAATTCTTCAGATCCCTTCTATCCCCTTTATTTTTTATAAGCTAAGCTTATGACACCTCTCCTCATAGATGGGGCCAGGCTTCCCTCAATTTTAATCTCCTTAAAAACCTTTAAGAGCAATGGACTTAAAAAGCTCAAAAAATTCTTTATAAAATTCTGCACTTAGTCCATCGGACCCTAGGCTTTTCCCCACCCCCTTCATTCCACTTATTGCTACTTTTATTTCCGCTAATCCTACTTCTTTGTCACACATGCTTCTCTCATCCTCCTTTAAACCCTCTTCAATAAAAGCACTATCCTTCTCCATCGCCAAATTGGAAATGTCTTCTTTTGTCTACAACTCTTGATAAAAGCTGCTAGCCGCCTCTAAAATCTCCCCACTTCCATTTATGATCTTCTCTCCAACCTTCAACTCTCCAATTAATGATAATCTCTGTCGCAGCTTCTCTTGCTCTAGAAAATATCTCACCCTCCAATGCATCTTTAGCCTTTCCACGGAGAATGGTCCCCTTGCATTTTTCAGCTTGCAATAATTCCCACTCTTCCTTTAAAACCCGGAACTTAATTTCAGCTCCCTTATCCCCTCCGTCAACTGCGTTACAGACATCCGTAAACCTTTTGTTTATATTCTCTGCTGCTGCTCTCTCTTTCCCATAACGTACCAAATTTTTTTTTACCTCACATTTGAAATTGTCCCACCAAACTCTTCTTTCTTTCAAGAACAAAGGTTCCTTCCGAGCATTCTTTATTATATTTAAAATCCCTTCTTTATAAGCAATTTCTTTCAGGTATTGATTGTTTAAAATCCACACCCTTGAACCGATTTAACTCTGCTGTTCCTAATTCTAAGAATCAAAGCCGAGTGGTCACTAAAAAATACTTTTTTGTAATAAATCTCCAACTTAACCCTTCCTGCATTAACACAAAATCTATTCAGCTCTACTTTAAAACATCACCCACCCAACCTGTTCTGGAGAACTCCCTTTTTATGGGGTTCCGATCCCTCCAGAAGTCTCTCAAATTTATATTTGCCATCATTTTTACAATCATCCCTCTGGAGTTATCATCCTTAAAGGTCATCTGGGCTGAAATGTCCATCCGAGATAAAAATACATTAAAATCCCCCACTATACAAGGGTTTTCCACCTCTGCCACTTCAGTGAATAACCCCCGAAAAAACTCGTGACACTTGCAATGGTCATTCGGTGCATAGATATTAAAGAGATTGCAATTAAATTCCTCCATCTTTACCCTTAGCCGTAAAAATCTCCCCTCAGTGTCCTTGTCCACCAAGGCAACGTTCTCTTTTATGGACGGACTCACCAACACGGCCACCCCTCTACGGTTATTGTTTGCACAACTTGCAAACACCTCTCTCTTCCAAACCCTTTCGAGGATATCCTCATCCCAAAAGGTTTCTTGCAGACACAAAAGTCAGTGCCTTTAAAACACTACAACAACTGCTGCAATTTCTTCTCACCCCTCAGTCCGTTCACATTAATCGAGACCAATGTAATCATGGCTCCGAATAAGGGAAGAAAGCCTGATAATCTCCCCATCATTTAATCTCTGGCCCTTCCCTCCTCTCATGCTCCTTCCCAACTTTTTGGGCAGCTGTTTCTTTCTCCTGCAGCCTCTCGCTCTTTTTCACCTCCTGTTTGAACCTTGTCAGGGGCATTCAGCCTCGGATCTGCGGGTAAGCGTCCTCCAAGGCGGCCTTCGGGATACACGACAGCGCAAAATCATAGAGCAGAAACTGATAGCCAAGTTCTGCACTCATGAGGATGGCCTCAATCGCGATATCGGGTTCATGTCATGATACAGAACGTGACTTGACATCATGGCCGGTCTTTTCAGCCTTTTTTTTAAAAAAAACTAACACAAGAACCAAAGTCAACTGCAGAGGATATGCAGCCAGCAGGTGTTTTGACACGTTGGACCCCCTGGGACACATCTCATTGTCTTGGCCATGCTCTTAGTGTGTCTTTGATGTAGGGAAAGATTTGAATACATTTTTTCTGTGTTTATATTGTGAATTCTGGGAGATTCTCTCACAGCTACTCTACCTGAGGAAGGAGCGACAGCTCCGAAAGCTTGTAATTTTAAATAAATCTGTTGGACTATAACCTGGTGTTGTGCGACTTCTCATGTTTGAACCTTCCCTGCGGTTTTCAGCCTCTTCCTTGCTTTAGGTTTAGGCCGAGGAGCTGCCCCTTCTCCCTCCTTCTGCCCCTCGCTAACCTTTCCCGTTCCACACGATGCTACCCCACCCCTCACTTCCATGTCTCTGACCCCTTCAAATGCCTCACTCGTGAGCTCTTCTGTAACATTCTGTTCCTGCTCCCCGTCAGATACATAATCCTGCTCCCCGTCAGATACATCATCTCCCTTAGACAGTCTTCCTGCTGTCGTGGTTTCTCCAACAGTGCTGCTCCATTCAACCTCATCTCCACCGCTGACCCTTGCTCCCTGATCCTTCTCTCTCTGGGACAATGGGGCACCTATATTGCTCCCTTCTGGCGGCTTTGTCTCGCCGCTCCCATCCTGCTGCCCCTTTAAGGCTCCTGCCTCTTGCCCCCTCCTGCTCACAGAGATATCCGACTCCGCATCTTTCTTTGGGGTACTTACATTTACCACGCACCCACCTCTTCTCCCCCCTCGGACACCAGATTCTTTAGGGAGAGCTGAACCGTATTATGGCTCGACTCTGCCCTTGACCCGTGCTGCCCTCTGCTGTCTTTGTCCTTTTCCACTGTACTTGGTGTGTTTTCCACCATCTCCATCCAGTTCTCTGCTCCGCAATTGTCTGCCTCTTCCTGCGCTCTTTTCTCCTTCAATTCACCAGCTGTGTCCTCCGCCTCTCCGGCCGTTCCACTCACACCTCCTGCTCTTTCTCCCATCTCCTCGTCACACATTGAGCTTCCTTCTGCCTCACACTCAGTGGGTGGGGCCTTTGTGACACACCCCACAGCTCTCCGCCTTGCAGCTCCGAGCGATGTGTCCAGACTCGCCGCAATTATAACAGTACAAGTCTGGACAGTTTCTTACAAGATGGTCATGTCCAAGACAATAATAACAAACCTTCACTTGGTTATCATGCAGTGCTCGGAAGGACTGCACTCTCCATTGTCCCAAATTTCATGCTGTACGACAATGACTTCACCCCCTCTGGGAACCGCACCTTTACATAACTGATTCCATCTACTACCCGTGTTCCTGGATAGTATCTTCTCTTCATTGCCGAGCAAATTTTAATGTCCCACGACTCCAACTTTTTGATTAGCACATCGTCCTCAATATAAACCGGCAAGTTTAAGAATGAGACCACCACCTCTTCCGAATATAGCAGAAATACCTCCAAGAACTTAGAAACATAGAAAAATAGGAGCAGGAGTAGGCCATTCGGCCCTTCGAGCCTGCTCTGCCCTTCAATATGATCATGGCTGATCCTCTATCTCAATACCATATTCCCACTCTCTCCCCATATCCCTTGACGTCTTTTGCGCCGAGAAATCTATCTATCTCCTTCTTAAATATATTCAGTGACTTGGCCTCCACAGCCTTCTGTGGTAGAGAATTCCACAGTTTCACCACCCTCTGAATGAAGAAATTTCTCCTCATCTCAGTCCTAAATGTCCTACCTTGTATCCTGAGATTGTGATCCCTCGTTCTAGAACCCCCAGCCAGGGGAAACATCTTCCCTGCATCCAGTCTGTCTAGCCCTGTCAGTATTTTATACGTTTCAATCAGATCCCCTCTCATTCTTCTAAACTCCAGTGAATACAGGCCTAGTCGACCCAATCTCTCCTCATACGGCAGTCCTGCCATCCAGGAATCAGTCTCGTGAACCTTCGCTGCATTCCCTCTATGGCAAGTATATCCTTTCTTAGGTAAGGAGACCAAAACTGCACACAGTACTCCAGGTGTGGTCTCACCAAGGCCCTGTATAACTGTAGGAAGACATCCTTCCTCTTGTACTCAAATCCTCTTGCAATGAATTTATCACCAACCTTCAAACTATGTCAAAATCTTTCCACCTCCTCTCAGCCATTGACCGTCACCTCGAACCCAACATTCAGCTTAGGTCGGCAGGCAAAGTAGCTTCCCTTGCCACAGTCCTCATGTACCACCTGGATAATACCCCAAGCTCGTATTTCCTTATCCTCTTACTGAACCACCGCCGTGTTTTCTTTTCCAAACCTCCTAGGGTCCCGGCCCAAATCTTTGGGCCTTTTTCGCTCCCTTCCCCCAACATTTTCTCCCCTGATTAAATTCATCTTGGGAACACTGTCCTCTGAGGGGCCCAGCACTCTGGGACCAAAAAGGCCCTAAAACCTGAAAAAAACCAAAAACCGACCACCAACTTTTTACAAGCTCACTCCAACTCCCTGCAGTAATCAAGCAACCAGCAGCACCTGCTTAGTCCTAGCCCCTCCCACCTAGAAAGTGCTACCCACTGAGCCACTGGCTGACACACTATACTTGTATTTTCAGAAAGCAATTTACAAGGTTCCACATTAGCAGTTAATGGCTATGGTAATAAGCCTTAGCAAAGGAGAACAAGTATGGTCCAAATTAGAAAATAGCTTTAGAACAGGAAACAAATGTTAGCTACAAATGGAACTTTTGAACATGGAAAGGGGTGGGGTGCGAGGTATCCCAGGACTTAGTTTTGAGGCTTATAATGATTTCACTGAGGCTGTAAGAACCAAAATTTCCAAATTTGCTGATAATAGCAGATAGTAGCAAAATAAGAGTCAGGGCTTTTACTCTGAAGTATTTTGCAAATTTACTGCACCTTTCTCCTTGGGTCCTCATTACCTTATGTGGATATGTTGCGTGTGGCTTGTTTTGTGTTAGGAAATTCAAATCTCTTCCTGTCCCTTCAATAATTTATAAAATGTAGTATAATAAGTTAAACAACTAGAAACTGATTTTAAAAACTCTTTCAAGATCGCATTATATTTGATAATGAATCTGATTCATTCTAAAAATGTCAGTAGTTCATATATCACAGGAAATATGTGACAACTGTGCTTTAAGGAGCATACCTATATCACACAGAAAGTGGAGCAGGATTGTATGTTGGCTTGATATAGTCAAGTTGAGCCTTTAAACATTTTTATCAATGGTATTTTGTTATGCATTATTACTTTGATTAACTATCTGTAAAATGCAAGTTTGTGGCTTCAAAAGTACAGTTAATGCAGGAATAACTGCGCCACTTTAGCGTTACCATAAATGGGATGATTACTATTTGAGTAACCAATGTGTGTCTGCCAATGTGTTGACCTGAGTGATCAGACTCTGCATGCCTAACCTGACAAGATGGAAACATTCACCCAATGATGTTCAATATGTGATGAGCTGGTTAGAATTGGAAGTGTCTGAAGGGGAAACACATCAATACACTGCAGGACCTGTCAGAGCAACAACGATTTCTTCTCTGTGCAAGACATCACATATCAAACAGATGATTTCAACAACAAAAAATGTGCAGGCTGCACAGTTCATCTTTACACCTTGATTAAGAATGCTCTTTGCCCATAAATTTCTGTTGACAGACTGCAGTGGTAGCACCTTAACCTAACAGTGCACAAGAACCGCGCACTGCTAGCAAGTTCTGTCTCTTACAGGCTCACTGCAAACTGACTGGGTTAACTGCTTTCTAAAATAATGGCCTGGGACTTCCTGGAAACATACCAACGGTGTGATTTCAGTGCAGAAGCTCCAGGGAATAATGGCGTGAGTGAGTTATGCTATTATTTATGCTGCACCATAAGTTATGGAGAGCCCTCCCCCTTGGTGCCCCCATTAGCTGGTCTCTCTACCTCATCGAGGGAGGGCCTGCAGGTCCACATCCTTGAAGTTCACAGCCTTTATCTTCGCCTCTTCCTGACTTTGCGACTTATCTGTGGGAAAGAAGATGTGCAGATACTGGAAGTGACCTTTACAGTGCTTTACAACAATTTTTAATTAAAATTAACTTTTTAAAATTGATTTAAGGTGATTTCAGAACACGCAGCTCACATACCTCCCAGTGTCAACGTTTATGTAGTGCCATGTGGTTGGGCTGTGGGGTAAACCATTGGCTGCTCCGCAAATGAGGTCCCTGATCCTTCATTCAGCTTGCTGCGCTGTAGTCAAATCGATTTTCCAGGAAATATTGGTGTAAGTATAACAACAACAACTTGCATTTATACAGCACCTTTATTGTAGTAAAACTTCCAAGGTGCGTCACAGGAGTGTTATCAAACACAATTTGGCACTGAGCCACATGAGGAGATATTGGGACAGGTGGAGGCGAATCTTAAGGAAAGTCTTAAAGGAGGAGAGAGAGGTGGGATATTTAGGGTGGGAATTCCAGAGCTTACGACCTAGGCAGCTGAAGGCATGGCCACCAATGGTGGAGCGATGAAAATCAGGGATGCACAAGATGCCAGAATTGGAGGAGTGCAGATCCCTCAGGGGGTTGTTGTAGGGCTGGAGGAGGTTACAGAGATAATGAAGGGTTTGATAGGACGAGATTTACAGTGTGCATCACATAACGTGCCATTCCAGGAAATTCCGTGCCAATATCATACATCCAAACTTCAACTCTTATCTTCAATTGGCTCAGTGGATAAATGCATTGTGCGGTGAGACAACGAACCATGCAGACCAAGAAGGAGCCAAGTTTAAATCCTGATACCGGCGGAGTTAGCAAATTTCAGTCAAGGATGGCAGTGGATGCCTTCAGTTGGCGTCAGTGTTCTCAGGTAACGAAGAAGAAACATCACTTGGGGTTCCTGATCAATGTCCAGCAATTCAGGTTGTTGGTGTTATAAGCCCCACAGTCAAATAGGCCACTGAGTCAATCTCCAGCCTCAGTTATAAAGAACCTAGTTGAGGTAGCTGAAGGTTGCAACTCCCTGTAGAGCCAACTCCCTTGCCATAAAGGAGTACGTGATTCACAGTTAGGGTGAAGTAGGCTGTGTCATTAGAAGGTTTTATGGATATAATTGATCATATGGATGACAAGAAAAGTATATCATGCCAAAGTAGAAATACCACCTGTACCAACAGTATAAGTATTGCAAAGAAATCCAAAATGAACTCCCCACCTTGCTGCAGTTGTCATTAGAGGTTTTATTCTGCCAAGATAGAAGGTTTCCACTTAGAAGACAGCTTTTTGAATTTATTGGTATAATTAGTGACACAATCCATAGAGCTGTGCATGAAAGTTAATGCTTTCCAAAATTTATGACATCATGATTTACCAAACAGGAATCTAATAACTAGACAAAACATTCCTCTGTACATAAAAAATTACATTTTACAACAAAACTGCAATAAAAAGACAAGCCATAATTAGAGTTAACGAACTTAATAGAATGTCCCATTATTCAAATCTTTCAGTGAACAGGCAGAAAGTGGTACACAATTATGAATCCTTCAGTCTGAATGTTGTCAAACGATGAGGTGAAGCGTACTAATGGTCTCAGCCAATGGGTCCAAGACTGAATAAAACTACCTCATAACATGAATATATCTATTTATATATGAGGGCTTTGCCAGTATATTTCATAGTCCAGAAGCCACATTTTGTACAAACGGCAACAAATGAAAACTGAAATGAGGTAACTGGCCTCTCCACCCAGGAAAAACAAACAGTTGTCACCCCAGAGAAACTTCCAACGACTACAATTAACTGTCAATTGATCTACTTAAACCACAGAAAGTGTCTGAGTCACGATCTTAAAGGGACAGGGCAGTTTAACAACTAAAATTCATGACCAAAGCTCCAGACTCCAGACAATCCATAAGCAATGCCACAGAAGATAAGCTAGTGTTTAATAGGAACATTGGAGTGGGAGTAGGCCAGTCAGCCCCTCAAGCCTGTTCCGCCATTCAATTAGATCATGGTTGATCTGTATCTTAGCACCATCTACCCGCCTTGGTTCCGTAACCCTGAAAAAAAGAGTTGTCAGAACAATGGGAGATTATTAGCCCTTTCTAACTCCTCCATCTTTTAAACACTTGAAAAAATCAAACTGTAGACAGGTTTGTAGCTAGAACAGATAAATAGAGTATTACAGAAAGACTTCCGCTCTAAATACCTCAAGTATTTGTAGAGCAGTGGAAAGGGATTGAGATATAAGAGATCCAAGGATTCTTGTTAAACCTCGAGAGTACAAAGTCTTGAAAGGGACATTGATTTCTCCTCTCCCGTCTCTCCCCCCCGCACCACCCCACCCACCCCCGTCCCAACCAACACATCTCACATGCTGGATCTGTCCGAAAATATGTGGAACATAGGAACAAGGGTAGACCATTCAGCCCCTCAAGCCTGTTCCGCCTGATTGTAGCTGATCTATACCTCAACTCCATTTACCCACCCTTGCTCCATTTCCTTTGATACCCTTACCTAACAAAAATCTATTGATCTCAGTCTTTTGAAGATCTCAATTGTCCCAGCATCCACGACCTGTTGGGGGACGAGTCGCAGATTTCCACTAAACTTTGTGTCAAAAAGTGCTTCCTGATTTCACTCCTAAATGGCTTAGCTCTAATTTTAAAGATAACCTTAAAATTAGAGGGATATGGGGAAAGAGCTGGGGAGTGGAACTACCTGGATTGCTCTTTGAAAGTGTCAGTGCAGACTCGATGGGCTGAATGGTCTCCTTCTGTGCTGTACTATTCTATGATTCTAACCCTTCATACCCTTGCCAAACATAAAAAGAAACAGATACCCTAGAGTGATTTCAAAGCTGAAGTTTAATTTGCAGGTTCAGATGGCAGTTATTAACTGCTTGTCCTTTGCACTTGTGGTTTCAGATGATATCTGAACCCCTCCAGTGGTTACTGACTTCAAATCCCTTCCAACTATCCATTATTTTATATGCAATTTGTTAGCCAAGAACACATTTAATAACTGTTGCACTATGCTGACACTGGAGTGACCGCAGCATGTGCTGTTTTGCAATACCAATTAGTTGCCGAGATGGATAGGTTCTGTATCATCTTGCAAAGTCTATAATTTCTCGGGGAATTTTCCGAAATCTAGTTTCCACCTGCAGTCTTAACTGGTACTTTGTTTTTATTGCCTCAGCTGAAAACCCTATTAGAAAGTCAAGTGGTGACGTGATGGCAACACAATCTTCACAGACCAACAGAAGGGAATATGGAGATACATAATGAGAAGCCGTACGACATGATTTATATCCTACGAGTGTCTAACCTGATTATTTACAAGGAGGGAAATAGATTACATTCTGTGGCTCTTCACTATCGGGGAAGAATTGCACTGGCTGCTTTGTGTAGTGACATTGTAAGTGCATTCAAAAAGAAAGGCCCAGAAGTTGCTGACAAAATAACGGCAAGTTTAATGGTGCTCGCCATTATTAATGTGTAAATTGTACAGGAACGTGTAGCGAGGAAGAGATACACTGTGAATTTCAATTCGCCACATGTTCCTGGGCAATTTGCACATTAATAGCCGTGCGAAAACGGCAGCTCACCCTCAACCTCCCCTTTATTTTTAAGAACTTGCTGGATTTTCACATTAAACTCAAATTAAACTTGTAAGTTAGGGCTCGTACGTAACAGCATAAGTACCCTTTTAACAACATGATAATTGTTAATGCAATGCCTATCAGCCTCTCCGGCCAAGAAAAGAAACAATTTGAACTGTTGAGTCTCATTCCTGCATTTAATAAATGGTTTTTGGAGATTTTAAAAATGTCAAATTTTAATATTTTTAATTTTTTTTTCTTACTTCTCCTTTCTGTTTTTTTTCTCCCTCTCTCTTAATCCAATCTTTCTTTCCCTATCTTTATTTCTCTTTCTGTACTTAATTTGACTCTAACCTACCCTCCTTTTCAGTCATCCAGGACAAAGCAGTCCGCTTGATCCACACCCCATCCACCACCTTAAACATTCACTCCCTCCACCACCGGCGTACTGTGGCTGCAGTGTGTACCATCTACAAGATGCACTGCAGCAACTCACCAAGACTTCTACGGCAGCACCTCCCAAACCCGCGACCTCTTCCACCTAGAAGGACAAGCGCAGCAGGCGCATGGGAACACCACCACCTCCAAGTTCCCCTCCAAGTCACACACCATCCTGACTTAGAAGTATATCGCCGATCCTTCATCGTCGCTGGGTCAAAATCCTGGAACTCCCTACCGAACAGCACTGTGGGAGTACCATCACCACACGGACTGCAGCGGTTCAAGTAGGCGGCTCACCACCACCTTCTCAAGGGCAACTAGGGATGGGCAATAAATGCTGGCCTTGCCAGCGACGCCCAGATCCCATAACCAAATTTAAATAAAAATCTTTAAGTCTCATTGCTTGGGGAGATAGATTGTTGGTCCCATCGTTCCCAGATGCCCTGTTGCCCTCGCAGCGCCGTTATCAGCTCACACTTCCAGCAAGTTGTAGCACAAAATGTTTCGAACTGAAGGTAAGAGAAAAAGTGTAACTAACGGGGCATGCTGCGCTCCAGCAAAATCTGGGCCAATAAATGTGTTTGCAATTTGGCAACATGCAGCGACCAAGGTAATTCTTCATCTCATCCCAAATGTGTTTTACTTACACCGTGTGATATTTAAGTAATTAAGATCGACATAATAAAGGTTTGATGGAATATGGTCATTTTAAATAGGAACTGTATACAAGTTGTTCGGCATGTTGAAGCTGCGACACTGTGTGCTACAGAGTGATGAGATGTTGGTTCACATCCAGAGCTCTCAGACACGGACCCCCAGTGTAAAGTACGCCACTAAGGAAGTGAGGAATAGATGACAGGTGTTTCTACCCTGCAGTTGTGGAGAGGGGGAAATTGGAGGGTTCTTCACACTAGGCCACTGATGACATTGGAGGAGGCGTGGGACCAGGAGTCCAACCAATCCTCTTGAATTTAGAAGATACCTGGCGTGGAGAAACTACAGAAAGGAAAATCGGTGAGAAAAATAAATTAATTCAATTACCAAATACTAAAATGCATTCACAAACTGTTTCTTTCATTTTTCTGATGAGTTGCTGTTCTTCTCTACGCTTTGGCCTGTCTTTCACTCTGTCTGTGTTTTTCAAGGAGCTTCTTCGCAGTCTTCTTTCCCTGTGGGCTCCTGAAAATACAGCGGTGCCATTCCAATTCAAAAATTCTCCTCTCTTTCTTTCTCCTTCTGTTTAGTATCTGTCTCTCTCACCATGCATACTCACCACTGGGGCCACTCAGTGTCTATATAACAACCCAACTCTCTCAGGGCACAATCTGACTTCCTTTCCATTATGAAGTTTAAATGGTATATTGGACATGGACGAGTGAAACAAAAGCAGTCGACTAAAGCAAAGAAACAGTTTGTCATGTCTCATGCCAGTATCATATTTAACAAAATATATTACTAGACCTGCTTTAGCAGGTTCTGCATACAACTGAGGAAAGTTAAAACCAATTAAACCAAATAAATGCAGCATTGAAAATACAGTAACATCTTCAATTTCTAGCATCAACTCACTTGTCTCAGAGTTATAAATCACTGCTCTTGGTATCAATGCTTTTTTCGGTGATTTAAGGAAACCATGAGGTCAGGGTAAGGAAAAAAAGACAGAGTTGGAGATTCCATTCATAGTTAGAAATAAATCTTTCCCAAGATATCCTATAAGATAGTTTCCTTCCTTTATAGTCTTTAGAGCTTTCAGAAATCATGTCGCCATCCACAATAGATTTTAATTGGCCTCATGGCCCCATTGTGGATTGCTGGATTAGGGTTTTGTGTCCTAATTAATGGCCTACATTCACAACATCGTACTAATAATGATGAATAGGCCAATCGGTACCTTAATATTAAAGATATGCTTGAAATACTTATTGGTCATTTTGAAGTACTCTTATTTTTTACAATCTTAACATTAGCTTTCAATCATACTTTATACTACTGCCTTTTTGTATACTAAACATTTCTAATCTAGCTAGGTGGTACACCTTGAGGATATCTGCTGATAGGCTACCCAGGGTTATCTTCTACTCTCAACTAAAAAGAGGCAAACATTCCCTCAGAAAACAATTCTTCAAGTGGTATAAGGACGTGCTTAAAATGAACCTGAAGAACTGTGACATTAGTGTGGAATCCTGGGAGCAGCTTGCCCCCAGAAAGAATCCTACGCAAGTTCATACATTGTCTCTCAAAGTGGATGTCGCTGTGAGGGATAGCAGGGGACATCCCCCTCCTGTGGGAACGAGGTCATGGGTGCCTTTAAAATGAAGTTTCAGCCTTACCACTGCCCTAGTTCCGATAGAATCCCACTGGCCACCATTTTAAATGCTCGCTGCACCAGAAGCCGGCGGGAACCTCATAAATGTTTACAAATTGGGGTCCCATTACGTTAATGAGACCCCGATTACACTTTAACCCGGGCTTGAGTGAGAAGCCGCTGTGGCTTTGCCACCAAGTGGAGACAGGTCGGCAGCTGTCAGGAGGTTGAAGAGGCCCTCCGAGGTAAGTGAAAATCTTTCCTTCATGGGGCCAGGAGGAGCAGGAGTGCTCCTTCGGGCCCCACAAGGAAAGTGATTAAGATTGGCTGGATGTGTGGGCGAACTGACTGAGAAAATGCGTTAGACACTCAACTTTCAAATCTGGGACCCCGGTTTAAATCTGTATCATGGCTAGTGTAAGAAATAATGCAGCGTTGCTATTGTGTTAATGGGGCTCAGGCAGAGCAGAGCTAGCTTTACTATACATCTAACTATGCCGTATGTCATCTAAGAGTGCTTGCTGCTGACACGGGACACCTTAAATGGAAGGGAGTTGCATTCCTAATCATTAACATGCCTCACTTTGATTAGCAAAAAAATCGAACAGAAAATCAAAGACGTAAATAAAAAAGCTGAAAATTGATTGAATGAATGCAGAATGAATCGGGCAAAATACCTTTCTCAGTACTATTTCTAACAACATACTTTACAAATTATATGTTCACTACCTTCAATAATGCTGAGGAGTGGGGAGTAGATTACCCTACCACAATATTTTGAAAATAAAATTTGGTACATTCAGAACTATGGAGAAAACACAGCATGCATCAAACTCATTGCAGAGGCGGCATTGTACTAGCAGGTTATTAATTTGTGTGAAGCAAAGGAAATTATTAGGTCATCCTGGTTTTTTTTCCGATGAATTTGAAATTGTACAGCTCCTCAATCCCACTGTTTAGGAAATATTTTCTTTTCCTTCCTCTCTCTCTTCCACATTCATTTTTTTTTACCTTTTATTTTTAAAATGCCTTTTCTCTTCTTCTCATTGTGAATTTTCACATAATAAAATATCTGCTTTGATCTGCTATTTGATTGTGTGAAACAGCAGCTGTGACAGGGAGTACGCATGAAAGAGAAATGGTTTAAATGTATATTCCATGCATTAAAGACTTCATTTTGAGGAATCAGTATTTTTTTTAAATGGATCTAATGGCAGTGAAGTTCTAACTATATTATTGGGTGGAGTTAGGCTTCAGTTTTGGCTTTGAAACGCTCAAAATGTGTATCTTTGTGAAGTCTGAGACTCTTATCAAGGTCAGTCCAGTGAATAGGTATTCATGACTGAACTAGCAGGAAGTAATGAGGCAGCCATTATTCACTCTATTAGGCCACAAAAAATTGTATAAACACCACTAGGCCATCAGGTGAAGTGGACACATCCCACCTCTCCGTTATCCTGACAGGGATTGGACACACTCCCTGATATGTCATCCTTAATAGCAGGGACTCACTTCTGGAACATTTGGGACCATTTTTCTAGTAGACCACCAACGATTAGCTTCAACAGTTTAAAACAACACAGCTCTTGTCCTCCGGCTCCACGTGCAAATGTGAATTATGGCAACAGCTTACAGTTTAGCCGTGTCTTTCACATCTAAAGGCATTTCAAAGGGAATTTGTGGATACTGAACAGAAGAGAAGAATAAGTGGAGGTGATTGAAAGCATAATGAGGCACTGGGAACCTGCAAATAAAACTAGCAGCGCGCATGTAGAGGGATATTAACTCCTCTGCTCATAACTAAACAGCATGACGGACAGCATATAAATACACGCAGCTTCGAGAGGTTTTGGTTCATTACTCATACGTGCCACTTTGCTATTTAAAGAGACAAGTCAATTCAAAACTGAAATGCTCTAAATTGGGCGAAATTTAGGTGTTCATAATTAAATCCAACTAATCTCAATTCAGATCAGTTTTTTTCTCAGTGCATTTCACTGCGTCTTACTAATTTACATGTGTTATTAAAATATTATAAATATGTATGTCTTTAAAGCGTCATCATTTTGTTCTTATTGTTCTTCTGTTACATACTGAAATACAACAATCTCTTGTTTCACACACTGAGGGCTGGATTTTTCCAAACTTGGGGGTCCCTGGCGGGCGACATCTGCGGCGTGTGAGGACCCCGCATCAGTCTCGATCCCGGCCTCCAACATGATTTTCCATTGATGGGGCTTGTTAAGCCCGCCCAGCGAGGTTCCCAGCCAATTAAAAGGAAGCGGGTCTGATGATGTTATTTGATGGCGCATCATCAGGCGGTTTCCTTAAAGGGACCACATGTCCACATGCATTTTGACAGTCGTGCTGTCAGTGTTCTGCAGCATTGAGGTGCTGCAAACACTGACGAGCACTGCACAAAGGTGCACGGCTGCACCCAGGCTCTGCCATTACTCCCTCCATATGCTTATGGAGGGAGTCACATCACGCATGGAGGTTCTCTTCCCTTCCCATGGGCAGAAGACACCTCCCCAGGACACCAACGCAGCCTGGTTGCATATTGCAGGACACAAGTGGGGATGTTGTCAGGGGGACCTGGCTGCAGTGGCGCAAACCTTTCAATGATCTCAGTAGATCACGAAATGTTACTGCAAAGCCACACTCAACCTCATCCTTCTATTCCACTCATCACATCCCCATCACTCTGCCTTCCCTACCCTACTCCTGCACATCCTTACTCACACCAACTTACCTTGAACCTCCACCCATCCCTCTCTATCTATATTATCACTTCCCCATCTCACTAGCCACCCCTCACACTCATCCTCATCTTTGTCCAATCATTCAAACTAACAACACACAAGGCTAGGCACTTGTGTACTTTAGCCAATGTTTGTATAAAGTTTCTGTTAATGTGTTGTCAAGCATTATAATCTTTATTTTCAACACTTTGCCTTCTTGGAGAGATTTGTGTGCACCTTTGGAAGTGTCTTAGTGTGTTGCAGTGAATGGTGAGACATAAACATCCCCTCCCCCCCACCCCCAGTGGTGATGAGTGTGAAAGGAATGGCTTGCACATTGTAGGGATGCTTTATGGTGTTGGTGTGGGGGGTGGTGCCAACCTGGCACATCATGTGGCAGCCAGGGTGTACAGTGTTAAGTGAAGCAAATCTGGACATGGTGAGGCCATCGCTGGCCTCCCGGGCAGCAGTGTGCACGGGTGCAGTTGTCTGTAGAGAAGGTTGGTGTGGATGTTGGTGCTGCTGGTGTGCCCGGTGATGCTGGTGTTGGGGCTGAGGACCAAGGTGAGATTTTTTTCAAGGGCACCGATGCTGATGGAATAGAAGCTTGCAGGCAATTGTTTGATTAAAACTTAGTAATATGTCATTGTAAGCTCCTGATGGTGAATATAATTTTATGAAAATGGGTTGCATATTTATTAGCAAGTTACTGTATCATACAGGCATACAACCTTAGCTAGCCGGACCCAATTATTGAAATAAACTGAAAATTCTGACTCAGTACAATAGTTTGGCAGAAATCCAAGTACATATTGTAAAGCTATTTGGCACGATAGTCAGGCTGGAATTTTACCGGCACTCAGTGGGTGAGGTTGAGATGACAGAAGCATTCTGTCAATGATGAGAGAGGTTGTTCCAATGAGGTGACACTGGATGGAGAGTTTTCTCCAAACACTTGCTAGCAGCATAAAGCTCAATCTGTCTTCCAAATGCAGTAAGCAACAACTTCTAACCTTGGAAAGTGAAGACCTATGAAATGGGAGCTTTTATAGACCATTTGCAGCTGTCAGGTTAGTAAATCATTCCATGCTGACACAACACCCGAACAACTTACCTGACGTGATCCCGCGCTCCGGGAACCTCGTTAAAAACCTGGTAAACCTGGAAAATGGTGCTTAACTACTTTTTAACAAGCTTTTAAGTATCTAAATTGGCTGACCCGCCGCTTGGTGTTGGGTCTGTTCAGGGATGACAGACCCGACACTTGGGAAACTGACAAGGAGGCGGGTTTACAGCGGGATACCGACCCGCTGTCAATCTTGGTGATTTTGACAATGGACCCGCCTCCAAACCCGCACTCTGAGCGCCGGTAAAATTCCGGCCTGACTATCGTGCCAAATAGCTTTACAATATGTACTTGGATTTTTGCCAAACTATTGTACTGAGTCAGAATTTTCAGTTTATTTCAATAATTGGGTCCGTCTAGCTGAGGTTGTATGCCTATATGATACAGTAACTTGCTAATAAGTATGCAACCCATTTTCATAAAATTATATTCACCATCAGGAGCTTACAATGACATATTGTTAAGTTTTAATCAAACAATTGCCTGCAAGCTTTTAATTGAAGAAACTGCAAAACATAAACTCATGATGTCATCTCTGTTTTATTATATGCCATCACAGAAAGAAGATAAAAAGAAAACTTATTTCAAAACATTCTTGATATTAAACACAATCACGAGCAAATGGAGAGTGTGCACATGTGATACAAATGGCCACGCTATGCTGAGAAAATTTCCACGTTCATCTTCTCTGTGCTTCTTTTTGTAGTTATGCCAAAAAAAATTAAATATATGCTATACAGTGATATCAACAAAGTGTGGCAGGGTAGGTGGGATGGAGAAAATGTTACAGGAGGTAAGTATGACACTTACAGGAAGTGCCTGCTATACGCAAGACTGTTAATAGCTTATAGATATTTTTGCGTTCATTAAGGTGAAGGATAGTAGTCTGGTGAACAGAGTATCTTCCACTTTTGTCATCCAACTACAACATCCAACTCAGGTTTGGTATGGCTAGATTCAAAATAAAAGTAGTACTGTAACCTCCTATATTTCTTGAATCTCCCACACTTTGGATCATGCTTCTGAAACACCCTTAGTCATTTGGAATCTTCTTGATCACCAGTTGCTGACATAATTGAAAATGGTGGCAGACAGCGAGAGCATCTGTCAGCCTTGGCTCAATGGTAGCACTCTCATCTCTGAGTTGGAAGGTTGTGGGCTGAAGCCGTACCCTGGAGTACATAACCTCAGCTGACACATTAAACCGTGGTCCTGTCTGCCCTCTCAGTTGATATAAAACATCCCATGGCACTATTCAAAGAAGAACAGGAAGTTCTGCTGGTGTCCTGGCCAACATCCTTCAACCAACATCACTAGAACAGATGTTTTGGTCATTTATTTCATTACTGAATGTGGGACCTTGTTGTGCGCAAATTGGCTGCTATGCTTTCCTGTATTACAGCTGTAACTACATCATTGGCTGTGAAATGCTTTGGGTTGTCCTGAGCCGTGAAAGGTGCTATATAAATGCAAGCTCTCTTTTTTTTACTTACTCTATTCAGATATTTTTCCAGTTCCCCATACCTTTTCTTTGGCTGCAAGGCTTCACCACCTGGGAACTTTCTCACATACAAAATAGACTCCTTAACCATGGCAGGAGCCCTTCCTGTGGACTCCACTGGTAGTGTTTCAAACTGTCTTAAATTAGACAATGCACTTGGGGTCCTTGCATTATCTGACAGCCTACATTGGTCTTCTCCGTATAACCTTTGCATTTTTTCCTCCAATGAAATACAGCAGGGCTCATTTTTACAATGGCATCAGAGCTCTCTGCTTCAGATTCCTATGCCTCTACATGTCATAGGCCTATTCCTTTTTGATTTGGTCGTTCAAAATATTCCTGGCACAACATACCAACCTGGCAAAGAGCCAAGGTATCAGCTAATGTCTTGAAAGGAATATATTGAACCTAAGACATCTTATTGTAGCACACTAAATAAAAATCACTAACCAGGATCACATCTTCTAAAAGGTTTTCTTTTCACTGTCAATTGATCAGTCATATCTGTGTAATATTTACTGACTGAGGTGAGGCTAAGAGGTTCCCAGACCTGCAAGACAAATCTTTTTGTGACGTAAGCCAAGGGGATAAAAAATAACCTCATTGAACGGGAGTAATTCTTCACTGATGCTTCCTTTCTAGATCCACACATACACAAGATGCTGTTCCATTCCAGCAATATGTTTTGACCTATTAGGCTGAACTGAGTAAATCCTACTTTCCTTCATTTTGTCCAGAAGCTGCGACTATATTTGAGACAATAAGTTTTGCAACTAGCAAAAATGTCTGACACCTTGTAACTTGCGTTCAGCTTGACTGCCGAGAACAATTTGGCAAATTATTAGGAGCTACCGCTGACAGTGAGGTGTTTATCAAATGTGTGAAATTATTTTGCCTTTAGCAATTTTAATAACTCCTTGATGCTTTTTCCCTGCACCTTGATGGAGTTTGGCATTGTCATTAATTTGCAAGTGTTTGAATGATTTATCCACCAAAAATACAAACTTCTTAACCAGTTATTTGCTGATACATAAGCACAAACAACACAGTATGATTAGATTAGATGCTCCAACCTATTCCCTGCTACCAGGAAATATGTATTCCATTAATTACTACATCTAAATAGGCCTGTGCAACCTGAGCTTTTCCCCGTGACCATTCACATGCGCACTTTGGCTGCCGCTATGGCCCCGAGCCATTCAATATTTTTCCACTTTTTGCCCCTCTTTTCCTTTTCTCTCTATCCCTCCCTGACCACTCTCTCCTGTTGTCATGCCTCCTTTCATCTCTCCTCTCTCGGATACTCTGCCCTCCCAAATCCCTACCCCAATCCTTCATTACTCTTCTACCTTCATACTCTTCTGCCGCCGTCCCAGGCTTGATTCCCTCTTAGATAAGCCCCCAGCTTCCCTCTGTGCCTCTCTTGGCATCCTACGAAGGGCCCATCAAGGCACTCGTCACTGCCTCCTTACGAGCAGCAACCTCAACTGTCCCATCCTACTCTCTCGCCGAGCTTCCCGCCGAGCACGCCCACTGGGGGCAAATCTTGCCAATCCCCTCCCCATCCAACTCATCCCCCCCAGCGCTGAACCTGTGGACACTGGCAGTGGGGCAGCCATCACCGACTCTCTCCGCATCTCCCTCCAGAATGTCCGTTCACTTGCGAACAAGGCCCTTGCCATCCATGAGCTTATCGTGGATGACTGCATTGATATCATGGCCCTGACGGAAACTTGGTTGAGGGGTGATGACACCTTACCCTTAAATGAAGCCTCCCTGCCTGGCTAGATCTTCAACCACTTGCCCCCTCCGACCGCCGTGGTGGCGGTGTGGCTCTCATCACCAAATCACACCTTGGTCTGTCCCCCTACTCCTCCGACACTCTCTCCTCCTTTGAGGATCTCAACTTATTCGACCCCTCTCAGCTCTCATTTAAAGTTCTTGTTCTCTACCGCCCACACAAGTGCCATAAAAATTTTATTACCGAGATATCTTCACTGCTTTCCTCCCTCAGCTTCTGCACCGAACGACTTCTCATCCTCGGTGAGTTCAATCTCCATCTCAATTCATCATGCTCTCTCTCCTCTGAGTTCACTACTCTACTATCCTCCCTTAATCTTGCCCTCCATGTAAACTCCCCAACCTATATTCACGGTCACCCCCTTGACCTAGCCATCTCTCATGGCCACGCTACACTGATCGTGTCAATCGCAGATAAGGCCATGTCTGACCACTTCCTCGTATCACTCTCCACTAACATCCCCCTTCCACCCCCCCCTCCCCACCCCCCACCCCGCCAATGCTGCATCCTTCTGTGTCCGTCCCTGGAAAAAACTCTCTCCCAACTCTCTTACAACTGCATTTATGAAATCCCAACTGTCCAGGCTTTGGCCCTCCATTTACCATGACATTTCTGCAGCTACTGATCTACTCAACCATACCCTCACCACCACCTTTGATGCCCTAGTCCCTATTAAAACAATTTCTCTCTCTCACCCTGGCTGCTCCCCCTGGTACAGCCCTCATCTTCGCTCCCTTAAGTCCAAGGGTCGAAGACTTGAACAGATATGGCGGACAACTTGTTTAGCCATTCACCTCCAGATCTGGCTGGACCACATTTTTTTTTTATTTGTTCATGGATGACTGGCCCATCCCTAGCTTCCCTTGAGAAGGTGGTGGTGAGCCACCTTCTTGAACCGCTACAGTCCGTGTGGTGAAGGTACTCCCACAGTGCTGTTAGGGAGGGAGTTCCAGGATTTTGACCCAGCGACGATGCCGGAACGGCGATATACTTTTTTTTAATTCGCTTATGGGATCTGGGCGTCGGGGCAAGGCCAGCATTTATTGCCCATCCCTAGTTGCCCTTGAGAAGGTGGTGGTGAGCTGCCTTCTTGAACCGCTGCAGTCCGTGTGGTGATGGTACTCCCATAGTGCTGTAATGGAGGGAGTTCCAGGATTTTGATCCAGCGATGATGAAGGATCGGTGATATACTTCTAAGTCAGGATGGTGTGTGGCTTGGAGGGGAACTTGGAGCTGGTGCTGTTCCCATGCGCCTGATGCCCTTGTCCTTCTAGGTGGTAGAGATCACGGGTTTGGGAGGTGCTGCCGAAGAGGCCTTGACGAGTTGCTGCAGTGCATCTTGTAGATGGTACACACTGCAGCCACGGTGCGCCAGAGGTAGAGGGAGTAAATGTTTAAGGTGGTGGATGGGGTGCCTATCAATCGGGCTGCTTTGTCCTGGATGGTGTTGAGCTTCTTGAGTGTTGTTGGAGCTGCACTCATCCAGGCAAGTTGAGAGTATTCCCTCACACTCCTGACTTGTGCCTTGTAGATGGTGGAAAGGCTTTGGGGAGTCAGGAGGTGAGACACTTGCCGCAGAATACCTAGCCTCTGACCTGCTCTTGTCACACCAATTATGTGGCTGGTCCAGTTAAGTTTCTGGTCAATGGTGACCCCCAGGATGTTGATGGTGGGGGATTCGGCAATGGTAATGCCGTTGAATGTCAAGGGGCTGTGGTTAGACTCTCACTTGTTGGAGATAGTCATTGCCTGGCACTTTTGTGGCGCGAATGTTACCTGCCACTTATCAGCCCAAACCTGAATGCCGTCCACGTCTTGCTGCATGCAGGCATGGACTGCTTCATTATCTAAGGAGTTGCGAATGGCACTGAACGCTGTGCAGTCATCAGCGAACATCCCCACTTCTGACCTTATGATGGAGGGAAGGTCATTGATGAAGCAACTGAAGATGGTAGGGCCTAGGACACTGCCCTCAGGAACTCCTGCAGCGATGTCCTGGGGCTGTGATGAATGACTTCCAGCCACCACAACCATCTTCCTTTGTGCTAGGTATGACTCCAGCCAGTGGAGAGTTTTCCCCCCGATTCCCATTGACTTCAGTTTTACTGGGGCTCCTTGATGCCACACTCGGTCAAATGCTGCCTTGATGACCAGGGCAGTCACTCTCACCTCACCTCTGGAATTCAGCTCTTTTGTCCATGTTTTGACCAAGGCTGTAATGAGGTCTGGAGCCGAGTGGTCCTGACGGAACCCAAACTGGGCATCAGTGAGCAGGTGAGTAAGTGCTGCTTGATAGCACCGTCGATGACACCTTCCATTAGTTTGCTGATGATTGAGGGTAGGCTGATGGGGCGGTAATTGGCCAGATTGGATTTGCTCTGCTTTTTGTGGACAGGACATACCTGTGCAGTTTTCCACATTGTTGGATAGATGCCAGTGTTATAGCTGTACTGGAACAGCTTGGCTAGAGGCACGGCTAGTTCTGGAGCACAAGTCTTCAGCACGACAGCCGGGATGTTGTCGGGGCCCACAGCCTTTGCTGTATCCAATGTGTTCAGCCTTTTCTTGATATTACGTGGAGTGAATCGAATTGGCTGAAGACTGACTTCTGTGATGGTGAGGACCTCAATAAAAGGCCGATATGGATCATCCACTCGGCACTTCAGGCTGAAGATGGTTGCAAACACTTCAGCATTGTATTTTGCTCTCATGTGCTGGGCTCCACCATCATTGGGGATGGGGATTTTCATGGAGCCTCCTCCTCCCATTAGTTGCTGCTGATGGCCCACTGCGCTTCATGGATGCCCAGTTTTGAGCTGCTAGATCTATTTGAATCTATCCCATTTAGCACGGTGGTAGTGGCACACAGGACAATGGAGGGTGCCCTCAGTGTGAAGACGGGACTTTGTCTCCACAATGACTGTGCGGTGGTCACTTCTACCATTGCTGTCATGGACAGATGCATCTGTGACAGGTAGATTGGTGAGGACGAGGTCAAGTAGGTTTTCCCTCATGTTGGTTCTCTCACCACCTGTCACAGGCCCAGACTGGCTGCTATGTCCTTCAGTACTCGACTAGCTCGGTCAGTAGTGGTGCTACCGAGGCACTCTTGGTGATGGACATTGAAGTCCCCCACCCAGAGTACATTCTGTGCCCTTGCTAGTCTCAGTGCTTCTTCCAAGTGGTGTTCAACATGGAGGAGTACTGATTCATCATCTGAGGGAGGGCGGTAGATGGTAATCAGCAGGAGGTTTCCTTGCCCAGGCTTGACCTGAAGCTATGAGGCTTCATGGGGTCCAGAGTCAATGTTGAGGACTCCCAGGGCCACTCCTTCCCGACTGTAAAACCATTGTGCCACCACCCCTGGTGGATCTGTCCTGCCGGTGGGACAGGGACATACCCAGGGATGGTGATGGAGGAGTTTGGGACACTGGCTGAAAGGTATGTTTCCGTGAGTATGACTATGTCAGGCTTTTGCTTGACTTGTCTTTGGGACAGATGTTGGTGAGGAGGACTTTTCAGGGTCGACTGGACTGGGTGTGCCATTGTCGTGTCCGTAGCTGGTGCCGAGGTTGATACCAGTTGGTCCGTCCGGTTTTATTCTTATTGTTTTTCGTAGCGTTCTTGGGTCCTGCTCTCATCTGCCAAAATTGGTCACTATTCCAGAATCATTCTGGAATGCAAAGATAAACCCTGGCTTCTATTCTCTACTGCTAACCGTCTTCTTAAACCCCTCTCCCCTGTCTCCTACAGCCTCACCTCCGACAACAAGTGTGAGGAGCTCATGGACATCTTTGTCTCTAAGATTGAGACCATCCGTTCAGCTGCCTCTGCCACTTCCCTTCCATCCCCTAGCCCACCCGGCCAAACTTCCTTTAAGTTTCCACCGTTCCCTAGCCCTGAACTCACATCTTTCTCCAGTTTCTCTCTGATCTCCCCTCTTGACCTCTCCGCGCTCATATTGTCCATGAGACCCACTTCCTGCTCCCTCGACCCTATTCCCACCAAACTGCTGACCATTCAACTTCCTTTTCTGGCTCCCATGTTAGCTGACATTGTTAACGGTTCTCTCTCCTCAGGTCCTGTTCCCCTCTCCCTCAAATCTACCGTCATCACCCCACTCCTCAAAAAAACAACGCTTGACCCCTCCGTCCTTGCAAACTACCACCCCATCTCCAACCTGCCTTTCCTCGACAAGTCCTTGAACGTGTTGTTGCCTCCCAAATCCGTGCCCATCTTTCCCACAATTCCATGTTTGAATCCCTCCAATCAGGTTTCCGCCCTTGCCACAGTACCGAAACAGCTCTCATCAAAGTCACAAATGACATCCTTTGTGACTGTGACAAAGGTAAACTATCCCTCCTCGTCCTTCTTGACTTGTCTTCAGCCTTTCCAATGGTTGACCACTCCATCCTTCTCCAACACCTCTCCACTGTCGTCCAGCTGGGTGGGACTGAACTCGCCTGGTTTCATTCTTATCTAAGTAATTGTAGCCAGAGAATCACCTGCTACGGTTTCTCTTCCCGCTCCGTTACGTCTGGTGTCCCCCAAGGATCTATCCTTGGCCCGCTCCTATTTCTCATCTACATGTTGCTGCTTGGCGACATCATCCGAAAATACAGCGTCAGTTTCCACATGTACGCTGACGACACCCAGCTCTACCTCACCACCATTTCTCTCGACCCCTCCACGGTCTCTAAATTGTCAGACTGATTGTCCGACATCCAGTTCTAGATGAGCAGAAATTTTCTCCAATTAAATATTGGGAAGACGGAAGCCATTGTTTTCGGTCCCCGCCACAAACTCCGTTCCCTAGCCACTGACTCCATCCCTCTCCCTAACATCTGTCTGAGGCTAAACCACACTGTTTGTAACCTTGGTGTCATACTTGACCCTGAAATGAGATTCCGACCACATATCCGCAGCATAACTAAGACCGCCTATTTCCACCTCCGTAACATCGCCCGTCTCCACCCCTGACTCAGCTCATCCGCTGCTGAAACCCTCATCCATGCCTTTGTTATCTCAAGTCTTGACTATTCCAATGCACTCCTGGCTGGCTTCCCACATTCTACCCTACGTAAACTTGAGGTGATTCAAAACTTGGCTGCCCGTGTCCTAACTCGCACCAAGTCCTGTTCACCCATTACCCCTGTGCTCGCTGACCTAAGCAACGCCTCGATTTCAAAATTCTCATCCTTATTTTCAAATCCCTCCATGGCCTCACCCCTCTCTATCTCTGTAATCTCCTTCAGCCCCACAACTCCCCGAGATATCTGCCCTCCTCTAATTCTGCCCTCTTGAGCATCCCTGATTATAATCGCTCAACCATTGGTGGCTGTGCCTTCTGTTGCTTAGGCCCTAATCTCTGGAATTCCCTGCCTAAACCTCTCCACCTCTCTACCTCTCTTTCCTCCTTTAAGATGCTCCTTAATACCTATCTCTTTGACCAGGCTTTTGGTCACCTGCCCTAATTTCTCCTTATGTGGCTTGGTGTCAAATTTTTTGTCTCCTTATAATACTCCTGTGAAGCAAGCGCCTTGGGACGTTTTACTACGTTAAAGGCAAGTTGTTGTTGATAGCCAATCAATACAACGTGTGTCATTTTTGGTCATACATTTGCTCGGTTTTTCACTTTCCCCATCATTCTTTTCTCTTCAAAATTATTTCTAGTAATGTCAGATTTAAAAGATCATTTGAGAAGCAACTTTGCATCTACTTCTACTTTATCTTTTCCTGGCCTGTGCCTACCAGAACATGTTCAATTATGTGGATGTCAGAAATTCTGCATTAGCATTACACGCCACGAGTATGAAAAGTCGTGGTTGATCAAATAAATAGTTCTTATCCTTCAGTGCCCAGTGTTGAGCACTGCGGAGAACAAAGTTGGAAATATGGAAATATGTGTGGATTATGATAGAAACAACTTGGGGGTTGACTTCCAACTTCCCGAGCTGCTTAATAAACAACATTTTCTCCAGTATGCGGTTCAGGCTTCTACTGTGAATGATTATGAATTGTTTATTCTACAAAAATTGAACAGAATGAGTAATTGTATTTAGATTTGTCAACTTTATTTATAAAGCCTATTGGATATTTATATTTGCTGACATTTTTAATTACAGATGTGCGCAGGAGACCACACAATTATTTTCAAAAGGACGTCAAATTTTCAGAATCCCTCAGCAAGGTACAGAAGCATATCACGCTGCTCAGAACATGTCTTTGAAATATTTCCATATCAAGGGAGATTCATTTAATGATTAAACCTTACAAAATGAAGGCAACCTGCCAATCAAACATTCCAGTGGAGCGCAAACATAACCAATATTTTAGGGTTGCTTTGGAAGTTTTATTTGTAGTCAATAAATATATCTCAACACACATGCAATGTCCTCATTTTTTAATTGGTTAGGTTCTTATTGTTTTCAGTGGGAACATAATAGTAGGATACATTCTTGAAATCAGTTTAGCTACTGCTTTAAGGTATGCAGATGAATGATTTTAAAAGCAGAAAATACATATCCCTTTATTCCCCTTTCTTTCAACCACCTATCTAACCTTTTGTCAAATGTTGACATAATGGGCCGAAAATTGATCCCGGGACGCGAGAGTACGCACTGCGTACTCTCGCGTATTCCCACTCCAATTGCCGGTTTTCTGCATGCCCTGCGCATGCGCTGAAAACCGGCAATTGCTCTTCTGAAAAGGGGGCGGGGCCTGGGTGCATCGCGTGCGCGCTACAGGCTGCGCGCACGCTGTGCACTTCATGCTTTGGACGCGCAGGTAAGTAGGGAAGAATTTGGAAATGCAAAAAGGAGGAGTAAGACCCGCTTTTAAGAAGGTAAGTAGTGAATTAAGTATTTTTTTGAATTTTTTTTTACAGGTATATCTTTTTTAGAGACTTTAAAGACAGGTAAGTTTATTTTTATAACTTTTTAAAAGATTTTAAATTTTTTCAAAAATTTAATTTTTTATTTAAAATGGTTAATTTAATTAACTATACTTATTTTATTAATGTGATGGTTTTTTTTTTAAATTTAATTGAGGTTTAGCTGTTATTTTGGGGGGGTGTAAGATTCATAGATTTCACAGCCATGCTGTGAGACTTATGAATGGAAGATGGTGTGCTGCCATTGGCTCTAACTGAGTCACGTGATCCCACAGCTCGCACGAATTCACTACGCCGCTGGGATACGCAAGCCCAGCACAGCTGATGTCTGGAACATCAAGTTCGTGCGAGCTGGATCTGAAAAAGCATAAGCGAGGTGAGACATCGCGGGGAAGGCTTACCCCCGCGGGAACAGAGCGAGATCAATTTCTGGGCCATTCTCTGTTTCAATCACTAACTCTGGTAGTGCCTAACACAGCCTCAGAACTATCAGTGTATAAAAAAGATTTCTTCTGCTCTCTATCCTAAATCGCTTACATTTAATCCTACCTCTATGTCCCCTTGTTCCTGACTCCTGAATTATTGGAAATAATCTGTTTCTTTCTACTCTGCCCCATCCCTTCATAATTTTAAACACCTATATCAAATTATCCCATAATCTCCTTTGTTCAATGAAAACAGCTCCAATTTCTCTCATCTTTCTTCACATTTGTATCTCCTTATACCAGACAGCATCTTAGTGAATCTTCCCTGTACTGTCTCTATTGCCTCAACATCCTTTCTATAATGTGGAGCCAAATTGCACGCAATACTCCAACTTTGGCCTTACTAAGGTTTTGCATAGATTCACCATTACATCTCAACTTTTATTTTCTATACCTCTTTCCATTAGCTTTTTCTTGCCTTATTTGCTTGAGGTGCTGCTTTTAATGTCTTGTGAACCTGAACCCCAAATCCATCTGCTATTCTACATCACCCCAGCTTTCCCCCATTCAGAGTATGATTAATATTTTTATTTTTTTAAACCAAAATGCAACACCTCACAGTTACTGACATTCAATCTATCTAATCAGTATCCCCTCGCAGCGTCCTTTGATCCTCAGAATTATTTACTATGCATCCTATTTTAGTAATACCTGCAAATTTGGAACTGCTCCCTCCAGGCCTCTATCCAAATCATTGATGAACACAGTGACAGAAGCCGTCCCAGAACTGAACCCCGTGGGACACCATTATCCACTTCCAACCAGTCTGAGAAACTGCCCTTAACTTCTACTCTGTTTTTTCCCTTCTAACCAGTATTTAATCCAATTTTCTTTACTCTTCCCCCAAGCTCATATCCTTTAATCTTCTCCCTGTGTTATCGAGATATCTGCGCTTCTCTAATTCTGCCCTCTTGAGCATCCCTGATTATAATCGCTCAACCATTGGTGGCTGTGCCTTCTGTTGCCTAGGCCCTAAGCTCTGGAATTCCCTGCCTAAACCTCTCTGCCTCGCTACCTCTCTCTCCTCCTTTAAGATGCTCCTTAAAACCTACCTCTTTGACCAAGCATTTGGTCACCTGCCCTAATTTCTCCTTATGTGGCTCGGTGTCATATTTTGTGTATTTTAATACTCCTGTGAAGTGCCTTGGGACGTTTTACTACGTTAAAGGCGCTATATAAATACAAGTTGTTGTTGCGTTGCCTTCTGCCACAGAGAGACAGTTGATGGGTTTAATGGCTTCCAAACAGGTTTTAAAGAAAACTAGAAAGAAAGAGGAAATGATTAAGAAGAAATCATCTTAGCGAGGCCATGGAAATATATTAAAAGAACAGAAAGCTGTGAAAGTAGCCAAGTAAGGCAGTGAAAAGACATCAGAAAGCAACACACAAAAAACCCTCTGGAACAGAGGTAAAAGAAGCAGAAGGTGGATGGGAGAAATGGGCAAGAAAATTGGAGATAAAGCTCAGGTCTGAGGTTGCTAAAAATCAGCAATCAGCATTCAGACCAGATGCCTACAGAGTACCCATGAAAAAGATGAGGTGCTGTTCCTGAAGCCCACACTGAGTTCAGTCAAAACAGTGCAAGAAAGATCAATCTGGAAATAGGAGGGGTTGAAGTGGCAAGCCACAGAGAGGTCAGGATCACAGCTGCAAAGACAATGGAGATGTTTGGCAAAGCAGCCAAACAGTGTTTGGTCTTCCAATGCAGAGGAGACGTGAAAAGTTAGTACAGTATACTCGATTGGAGGACTTACATGTAAGTTTCTATTGCACATAGAAGGAATGTTTGGGAACCAGAATAATGGTTTTGGAACAGGCAAATGAATATGATTGTCCCAAGACATTTATCTATTGTTCTCCCCTTCCTCTTCATTTTGATCAGTCTTATAAAGTGGTTGACTTATCGTCAATTTTCTGTTCCTGACAAAGGAGCTACACCCAAAACATCATCTTTTCTCTTTTCAGATGCTGACAGACCCTGTTTGTATTTCCAGCGGTTTCAGTTTTGCTTCCACATTTTCAGAATTTCCATTGTGTTTTAATCTCAGAGGAACGATTATGTTGTGCACGTTGTATTAGAGCAAATCAGCCAGCTTGTGATACTGTCAGCCTTCTGGCCCAGGAATAGAGTGATTCTCATGGTATTCAGCAGCAAAATGCAGCAGTTGCCTTCACCATTTCTAAATATTCTGGTAGGGTATGGCATCCCATCATTGAGAAGCTGACCTCTTGTGGTATATTTGGTGAACTGCTGAACTGGATACATAACTTCCTCAGAGTTTGCAAACACTAGGTTATGATGAATGGACATCTTTCTTCAGACCACAGCTTCACACACAGGTAAGTGTGCTTGCTCTCATTTTGTTTCTTCTTGTCATTAGTGACCTAGTGTATGTATGAAAAGTGATATTGGACCCAAAAATCTGTCGGTATTCACTTGTAGCGTAAGTGCTGTAATGTACCTGCTGGGAACCTTCGCCACTGATCCTGCCAGAGCATCCAGGGTCACGGGGAGGACCCCTGATTTGCATGTTACTGGTGGGCACCCACTCCACTATGGGTGCATCTCAGACTCCTGCCAGAACATGGGAATTGGCAAGGGGGCACTGACCAGCCACGTGCCTCTGTGTCCAGGACACCAGAATCAATTTCTTTTATAGTTATAGCTTTATTTAGAACCCAAGTAAGTCACATAAATGCCGTTGACAAAGCAAGAATGCCTCGTTCCTCACGGCTTATCAGGTGCCCAGCATAACCCAAGCTAGGGCAGAGGAAATTCCTGGCTTGAGAATTCCCTGTCCACAACCTCTGACATAAGAAGCCATGTTTGGGGCAGACAGAAGGTTTACACCAAACAGCGGGCCCCTCCCCTCAAAAACTTGGAGCAAAGGCCAGGACTCAGCATATCCGGGCCCCACCCCAATCGGACTCCCAGTGGACTCACACCAGGAGTGCAGCAGAAAGGCCTGAGGAAATTCAAGACCATTGTTCTTCTTTGTGATGGTACCACCCTCTGAAAAGTGGTTAACTCCTCATCTGAAAGACAACTGGGGGCTGGATTGCTGCCGGAAGATAGGGAGTAGTAGACAATGGGTAGACAAATGATTTTCTGTCTTCAGTGCTGAGAAACTCAAGACTGTAATGTTGGCACCTACCTGTATACTATAGGAATTCTACATTAACTTCAAAGCATTCCCATAAAATCCCTGATAGGCAGAGCTCTTTTGCAAATATTTTTTACGTGTTTAAGCACAATCTTTAGTGCATTAAAAATGACCTGGATATTATCATAAACAATTCAATATTGTCCTACATACTTATGAAAAGAAAGACAGCATCATCTAGGCAAGGGTTATATTGATGTTGCATGGTACAGTCTCAGTCTGTATATGATTACCATGGGGGCGATTTTGCCAGCCCTGGGGAGGCGGGTTTGGAGGTGGGACTGCCAGGAAAATGGCAGAATCTGGGACAGGTACCCATCCCGCCCCCAACCCGCCTCCGTGCCATCTTCCCAGGAGGCGGCAACCCGACTCGTGCCGGGTCCCGTCTCCTGGAGGCAGGAAGGGGATTACAGCCACTTAACTGCCTGTTAACAGATTTTTGACAGATGAAACGTCATACGCTGACGTTCTCTGTAACCGGCTTACCCTTAATTGGCCTGCTGAGCCCGCTGGGCGGGCTTAACAAGATCAATCAAGGGAAAATAGCTAAGGTTGGCCACAAGTCGATGGAGGCGGGACTAAAACCCGACAAGCAGCAGTCCCGTCTCGAACGCGCCCCCCATTGGCAAAATCACCCCCATAGTGTAAGGGGGAATTAATAGGGTAAGTGAACTTTGCTGATTGTATCTGAATATGCTCACACAAGAGTATGTAGCAAATAAGAACTCCTAACTAATTACACCTCATATACTGTAAAACGGGGATACTCCGTGCAATTCCAGTGGGTTCAGCTGAAACTTGTAGGTTCAAATAGTGCAATAATAGACAGCAATTGGAGGATTTCCAGTAAAAGAAAACTATGGGGGAAAAGTTCGGTTGATTTGCGCTTCCCGTTAGCGCCCGAAGAGAGCGCTAACGGGGCACAAAGCAACTAACGCCTGGGCGCGGCGCCGCCAACGCCTTCCACAAACTTCAGCGGGAGGTTAGCAGCAGCGGTAACCATTAGCGCCCCGCGGCGCTGTGCTGCCGGCGATGACGTCATCACCATGCACAACACCCCGCTCGCGCCCCGGCCGCGATCTTCGGTAGCGCCCCCTGACTTACCGCCGGACGCTATGTCCAACAGTGTCAAGGGGGCCTACCTGCGGCCGGGCGGCACAAATTAAAGGGGAGGTGCCGGGCGGCCATTTTTGTTGATGTCCACCTGCCAGCACCTGCCCTTGTTGCTGTCCCTGGCCTTCTGTGCAGCCCCCCACCACCCCCCCCGCGGAGTGCCAGCTGCGCTCTGTGAGCCCGGCACTTCTCTTGAGTGCTGGGCTCTTTTGCTGGCACTCCGATCCCTGGTGGCCCAGCTGGGCTCCGGGTCGCGCTGCGCTAGGCCCCTCCCTGTTAATAAGGGGAGGAAGGCCTGCAGTACCGCGGCGCGACATGTTGCAGAGCGTGGCACCGCGGCACGTAGCGCTGTGATATTCAAAGCAGCGTCCCAAGAGGGAGGCGGGGTGCATTCAGTAGCCTCCCTCTTGGGACGATACCAGTGAATCTTGGGCGCGGGCCGCTAATTTTTTCGGGGCGCTAAAAGTAGTGAAGTTAGCGCCCCAAAGGGGGCATGACCCAATTTTTCCCCCTATGGGTCTTAAACCAGTAATGTTAATTTAGTCTTTTCGCCCTGCAAGATGCTGACTGAACTATTGTGTATTTCCAGTATTCATGTGTTGATTTTTCCAGATTGCCAGCATTTGACATTTTTTTTCTTCAGTAAAGAAAGGTTTTCTTTACAGAATCATAGCTCCAAACAGGAAGAGCAGATATTCTGTACCTCCCTGCTCGTTAAAACGTTTACAATTCTAACTTTAGGGAGACAGCTCCGAGCATGCTTAATGTTATTGTGAAGTGACTTCAACTTCTCACCAACACTAGACCGGCAGTGTAACTTTAGAGTCATGGTGTAAAGTGGACTGAGACACCCGTGGAGGGGATAGTCTCACATTGTTTGCATCTGACTCTACATGGAGTGCAAATTGTTTTTGATTCATGACCAATTGAGAACAATTAGGACACCAAGGAAGTGCTGCACTGTCGGCGGTGCCGTCTTTTGGATGAGACGTTAAACCGAGGATCCGTCTGCTTTCTCAGGTGGATGTCAAAGATTCCATGGCACTATTTCAAAGAAGAGCAAGGGAATTCTCCCCAGTGTCTTGGCCAATATTTATCCCTCAACCAACATCACTGAAACAGATTATCTGGTCATTATCACATTGCTGTCTGTGGGTGCTTGCTGTGCACAGATTCGCTGCAGTGTTTCTTACATTACAATCAGTGACTCCAATTCAAAAAAGTACATAATTGACTATAAATTGCTTTGGGATGTTCTGAGTTCGTGAAAGGTACAAGAGAAATACAAGTCTTTCTTTCTTCCCTTTGCAAAACAAGTTTTACATTGCACACTACAGTAAAGCTTTAAGGGCTCAGACTTCCAAAGAAATGTTAGGTGCGCTGGGCGGCCTGGCAGGGAGCTTGCACACAATGGCTGAGAGTATGGAATAGTCCAGCTCCAACTTGTGTCAGGGCTTCGCGCAGAGCATGGAGACCATTCCGTCCAACATGGAGTGAGTGATCAATTCCATGAACATGACAGTGGGGCTCACTATGGTGGAGTCTCTGATGACAGCTCTGACAGCTTCCACGGCAGCTCACACTGCTGCCATTTGACCTATTTGACCCTGAGCTGAACTGCCGACTCCATATCCTCTCTATCACTAAGACCGCCTACTTCCACCTCCGTAACATCGCCCGTCTCCACCCCTGCCTCAGCTCATCCGCTGCTGAAACCCTCATCCATGCCTTTGTTACCTCTGGAATTGACTATTCCAATGCTCTCCTAGCTAGCCTCCCCACCTTGCACCAATTTGAGCTCATCCAAAATTCTGCTGTCCGTATACTAACTCGCAACAATTCCCATTCACCCACCATCTTTGGCTCCCAGTCCAGCAACGCCTGAATTTTTAAATTCTCATCCTTGTTTTCAAATCCCTCCATGGCCTCACCCCTCCCTATTTCTGTGATGTCCTCCAGTCCTATAGCCCTCCGAGATCTCTGCACTCCTCCAGTTCAGCCCTCTTGCACAATCCGATTTTCATCGCTCCATCATTGGCAGCCATGCTTTCAGCTGACTAGGCCCTAAGCTCTGGAATTCCCTCCCTAAACCTCTCCGCCTCTCTAACTCTCTCTCCTCCTTTAAGTCGCTTCTTAAAACCAACCTCTTTGACCAAGCTTTTGGTCACTTGTCCTAATATCTCCTTATGTGGCTCGGTGTTAAATTTTGTTTGATAACGCTCTAGTGAAGCATC
This sequence comes from Squalus acanthias, assembly GCA_030390025.1. Taxonomy (NCBI): domain Eukaryota; kingdom Metazoa; phylum Chordata; class Chondrichthyes; order Squaliformes; family Squalidae; genus Squalus; species Squalus acanthias. Next base: position 104,026,650 of record CM059430.1, on the reverse strand, counting down.
TTAGGATGTTTTATTACATTAGCAGTACTATTTAAATGCAAGTTGTTGTGTTTCTTTTGCTTTGAAAACTCATACTGCTGCCATCTTGGCTCTGGGGGCCAGCATTAGTAGGAGCTTCCAGAACATCATAATAATCCTGTACTTTGTTCTCACACTTGGAGTGGTGAGACGCAACCCCATGAGAGTGGCCCTGGCTCCATGGGAGAGGCATCTGCTGTCCTCTCTACGGATTATACCATGCCTGCACCACCTTTATCCGTGCCTTACAGCAGCTAGGCCAGACTGACTCAGTTCACGCAAGGTAACACCGTCTGTAGCCGGGCCCTTAAGGCCCAGAGCTGCTCAAGGTTGTCCTCAATGGATGGTTCTTTGTCTTTGATCCCTAGCCTTTTAAGGATTAACAAAAGAGTAAATATTCAATGCATCACATAAATAACTCTGTTGCGAGTCATTGTATCTTTTGGCCATCTCAAAACTTCAGAAAATTATACACTACTGAAAATCAGCAGCTTCAGCAGCACAGCATGAAATGCTTTTGGCATCAACTATAGGTTGTGTAAGATTTTTGTAACCAGTTTATTCCTGTATTTTACCTTGCTGATGGATTTCCTTTTGACAAGTATGCCTTGTCAGAAAATCAGAGAATTATAGGATAAGTTCAGCCCTAACACACTCCCAGTGGAGATTGCTCGAAATAGAGCTACAACACTGTAGTGCCGATTCTCTGATCTGTGTCCCACTCGAGTGTACTTCAAGATCACTGCATTTACCCATATATTTCATAATTTTGGCATTCCTTCTCACTGATTGTGACATATTGCAACGAAAATATCTTTTGTAAGTGGCAAATGTCTCTAAACTTTTGCGAATGCCTTTTATAATAACTTGTTTGTAAATGGAAATAATTTTACCTTTTACAAGACTGGGTTTTAGTAGCAATGATAATATGACAAAAGGTTTTGGCCGCGGCCTCTATTATTTATAGCTATTGACAGGTCTTATCATTTTACACTTTCTGTCACATTTATTCAGTGGATTATGTTCCAATTTGTCTGCACATTAGCTCAGTTCATGGCATACAGCCGAGCCGCACAAACCAGAAGGCTCCAGATTCGATAGCCAGTTAGTGATTGAGTTAGCTGATCACATCTGAATATCAGTACAGGTGGTACAAATGGCCTTGGTACCCTTGGTTAGGGAAAAGACAACAAACTACATTTCTGATTGATATCCTGTGATCGTTCTGGAATTTTCTTTTGTCTGGATGTCAAGTAAGGATAGGATCAGGTTTGACTATTGCTGTCCCCTGTGGTTGAGGTAAATTGGGTTGCTCATATCATTGTCTAAGCTCACTAATGAAAAATGGGCACTTGGGCCTGGTACTGGAGAGTGACCAATGCCTGTGGAACTGTACCCTAGAAGTCAACATCCTCAGGAAAGCAAAAATTGGGAAAGAAATTGTTTGCAATAACTGTAATATGATGATGAAACTCAAATTACAATGGAGGTATTATAGGATCACTTATAAAAGAAATAAGGTACACTTATATAGTGCCTTTCACATCCACAGGACCTTGCCAAACTGCTTCACAGCCAATGAAGTATTTTTGAAGTGTAATCACTGTTGTAATGTAGGACACCATGACAGCCAATTTGTGCACTCCAACTGCAATGGGATAAATGGGCAGATAATCTGTTTTGGTGGTGTTGGTTGAGGGATAAATGTTGGCCAGCACCATTAGCCATAAAGCATTAGACTTTACAATCAGAAGGCATATTTTTAATCTAATGCTTGTCTGCCATTTACATTTGGCCATGATGTGGAGATGCCAGTGTTGGACTGGGGTGGACAAATGTGAGAAGTCGCACAACACCAGGTTATAGTCCAAGGGGTAAAAATTCAGTTGGTTGCGCCTCCCGTTAGCGCCTTAAGAGGGCGCTAATGGGGCGCAAAGCCGCTAACGCCCGGGCGCAGCGATGTTTGCGCCGCTCGGGAACTTAACTTGACATTGTGCGGCGGCGCTAAACTTTACCGCTGCGACCACCTGCGCGCGCAGATTGTGACGTCAGTCATTCCATGGTGCAACGCCTTTGTGGCACCCCGGAGCAGAAATTGAGTGGCGCCCCCTGCCTTACCGCCTGGCGCATCCAACGACCAGAAGACTGGAACGCTATCAATCGCTGTGGGGCTGGGGGGGGCGCTATTTAAAGGGGGCCTCTTCCTGTCTTTTATTGTTGGTGGCATTTTTGAACTACGCATTCTGAGAGAGAGAGGGAGAGACTTCTGGAGAGATTCAACGTTGTGTGAAGCAGTTTTGGGTACTGAGCAGCACTTTGCAGGTTCATTTTGATTTGCCATTCCTTGTATCGATTTAGCAGAGACTGTGGGAGCTGCACTCTGAGCTCTTTGCCTGGTACTCTCCATTGTTCTTTCCAGCACATTTGATGTGCAAGTCTCTCCAGGCCGAGATTCAAGGCTGCAATGAACAGGATGTGGATGGAAATCAAGATTAACCATCCCCTTTAAGAACTGGCCCATGCCATTGTTTGTGTGTTCCATTGCTGACTGACATTACATGAGCTTCGCCAGCGCTCTGAGTTAGCGCCTCACTCCTTGGCCTTTGCGCCTTAAGACAGGTGTGCAGCGCCTGATTTAGCGCTCCACTCACCTCCCGGGGCGGTAAAAGTGAAGTTTCCAGTCAGTGCCGATAATTAGCGCCAGGCGCTAATATTTGCGTCCAGACGATATTTGCGCCCCAAATGGGGCGCGACCTAATTTTTACCCCCAACAGTTTTCTTTGAAATCACAAGCTTTCGGAGTGCTGCTCCTTCGTCAGGTGAAGTCACTTCACCTGACGAAGGAGCAGCGCTCCGAAAGCTTGTGATTTCAAAGAAAACTGTTGGACTATAACCTGGTGTTGTGCGACTTCCCACATTTACATTTGGGCTATTCCTACAGGATTATTTTTACCAGCAGCCTACAGACAGAGCTAAGTGATCTCACAAACAATGGATCAGAGCAAAGCTCTCTAACCCCATCACATCCCATCAAGAATAATGGTGGACAATCAGTCAACTAAAGATAGGAGGAGGCTCGATGAACGTCCTCATCCTCAACCTCAGTGGAGTCTAGCATGTGAGTGCAAGAGAAAAGGTTAAAATGCTGTTAAGCGTCTTCATTCAAAAGTGCGGAGTGGATGATCCTACTCAGCCTATTTCCCTGCCATTGTAAATGATAATGTCCACGCAATTTGGTTCACTCCACAAGAACCAATTGAGTGTCTTGGACACAGCGAAGGCTATGGGCTCTGACAACATCCCAGTTGTAGCACTGAAGACCTACGCATCAGCACTAGCCACACCCCCCAGCCAATGTTTTCCAGTGCAGCTATAACACTATCATCTACCCAACGATGTGCTAAATTGTACAGGGATGCCTTCTTCAAAAAAAGCAGGGAAAATGTAACCTCACCAATTACCGTCCAACAATTTCCCCCAATCATTAGCAAAATGATAGGAGGAATCAGCAACAGTGCCAACAAGTGACACCAACTCACCGACAACTTATTCATCAATGCTCAGTTCTGAATTCACCAGGTAGTTCGAGACTTCATTCTAGCCTTGATCCAGATATGGACACAAGAGCCCAATGTCAGAGGAAAGGTGGGATAGTTGCCCTTGACATCAAGAGAGCATTCAACTGAGTATGGTAACAAGAAGTCAGTTAGGGTCAAGGGGAAAACTCTTCAGTGACTGAAGTCACACCTAACACAAAGGAAGATGATTCTGATTGTAGATTGCAGCCCCAAAACAGCACTGCAGCAGTGTCCTAGGGCAGCATCCTCAGCTAAACCATCTTCAGCTGCTTCAACAATGACCTTTCCTCCATCATAGGTCAGGAGTGGCGCTGTTTGATGATGCTTCCACAGTGATCAGCTCCTTTCACAATTCCTCCTGAAGTAGTCCATGCAAAGCTAAAGCAGGACAACACCCAAGGTTGAACTGACAACTGACGAGTTCATAGAGTGTATTCAGGACAGTTTCTCAGAACAATACATTGTGGAACCAAACAGGGAACAGGCTATTTTAGATCTGGTAATGTGTAATGAGACAGGATTAATTAATTATCTCATAGTAAAGGATCCTCTAGGAAGAGTGATCATAACATGATAGAATTCACATTCAGTTTGAGCGTGAGAAGCTTGGGCCTGAAACTAATGTCTTAAACTTAAATAAAGGCAATCACAAGGGTATGAAGACAGAGTTGGCTAAAGTAGACTGGGAAAATTAGTTAAAAGGTAAGACGGTAGATAAGCAGCGGCAGACTTTTAAGGAGATATTTCATAACTCTCAACAAAGATATATTCCAGTGAGAAAGAAAGACTCTACGAGAAGAATGAACCATCTGTGGCTAACTAAGGAAGTTAAGGAGGGTATCGAATTGAAAGAAAAGGGATACAATGTTGTGAAGATTAGTGGTAGGCCAGAAGATTGGGAAATTTTTAGAAACTTGCAAAGGATGACTAAAAAAATAATAAAGAGGGAGAAAATAGATTATGAGAGTAAACTAGCAAGAAATATAAAAACAGACAGTAAGAGCTTCTACAAGTATATAAAAAGGAAGAGAGTAGCTAAAGTAAACGTTGGTCCCTTAGAGGATGAGACTGGGGAATTAATAATGGGAAACAAGGAAATGGCTGAGATTTTGAACAAATATTTTGTATCTGTTTTCATGGTAGAAGACACTAAAAGCATCCGAATAATGGTGGAAAATCAAGGGGCAAAAGGAAGGAAGGAACTTAAAACAATCACTATCACTAGAGAAAAAGTACTAGGCAAACTAATGGGTCTAAAAGCTAACAAATCCCCTGCATCCTAGGGTCATAAAAGAAGTGGCTGCAGGGATAGTGGATGCATTTTTTGTAATCTTCCAAAATTCCCTAGATTCTGGAAAGGTCCCAGCGGATTGGAAAACCACAAATGTAATGTTCCTATTCAAGAAAGGAGGGAGACAGAAAGCAGAAAGCTATAGGCCAGTTAGCCTAACATCTGTCATTGGGAAAATGCTGGAATCCATTATTAAGGAAGTAATAGCAGGACATTTAAAGAATCATAATACAATCAAGCAGAGTCAACATGGTTTTATGAAAGGGAAATCATGTTTGACAAATTTACTAGAGTTCTTTGAGGATGTAATGAGCAGCTTGGATAAAGGGGAACCAGTAGATGTAGTGTATTTGGATTTCCAAAAGGCATTCAACAAGGTGCCACATAAAAAGGTTACTGCACAAGATAAGAGCTCATGGTGTTGGCGGTAATATATTAGCATGGATAGAGGATTGGCTAACTAACAGAAAAGAGAGTCGGGATAAATGGGTCATTTTCAGGTTGGCAAACTGTAACTAGTGGGGTGCCACCCTTTTGCCCCTTGATTTTCAGTCACCTATAATTGTAATGTCCACAAACTATTACATGATGCTATACTGAACAAGAAGCACAGTAATGGTATGAACTGATTTGCAGGAAAATTGTATACAGCTTGAGATCTAAATGGTGGACAATTGGTTTAGCCATTCATCGCCAGATCTGGTTGGACCACATAAAGCATTACTCTTCTCTGCCAAAAACTGCTCACTATTCCACGATCATCCTGGTATGCAAAGATAGCCCCGAGCTTACCTTTTCCAATCCAAACCATCTTCTTAAACCCCTCTGTCCTGCCTCTTCCTCTCTTCCCTCCAGCAACAAGTGCGAGGAGCTCATGGACTTCACTGTCACTAAGATTGAGACCATCCTTTCAGCTGCCTTTGCCCTGTCCCTCCTTTCCCCTTGCCTTCCAAGCTAATATTCCCTTAAGGATACCCCCTGCCCTAGCCCTGATCTCGCCTCTTTCTCTAGTTTCTCTCCTAACTCCCCTCATGCCCTCTCCGAGCTCATCTTGTCCATGAGACCCACCTCCTGCTCCCTCGACCTTATTCCCACCAAACTGCTGACCACTCAACTTCTCTTCCTGATCCCCATGTTAGCTGATATTGTTAACAGTCCCCTCTCCTGCATTTATCAACCCCCTCCTCAAAAAAACACCCTTGACCCCTCTGTCCTTGCAATCTCCCGCCCCATCTCCAAACTCCCTTTCCTCTCTAAAGTCCTGGAATGTGTTGTCACATCCTAAACCAATGCCCATCTTTCCCAAAACTCTATGTTGAACCCTTCCAAACAGGATTCTGCCCCTGCTACAGTACTGAAATGGCCCTTATCAAAGTCACAAATGATATCTTATGTGACTGTGACCATGGTAAACTATCCTTCCTCATCCTCTTGACCTGTTTGCATTCTTTGACGCACCATCCTCCTCCAATGCCTCTCCTCGGTTGTCCAGCTGTGTGGAACTGCCCTCGCCTAGTTCCATTCCTATTTATCCTGTCGAAGACAGAGAATCACCTGCACACTGCTTCTCCGACATCCAGTATTGGATGAACAGAAATTTCCTTCAATTAAATATTGGGAAGACTGAAGCCATTGTCTTCGGTCCCCAACACAAACTCTGTTCCTTAGCCATCAAATCTATCCCTCTGCCTGACCACTGTCTGAGGCTGAATCAGACCATTCGCAACCTTGCCGTCCTATTTGACCCTGAGATGAGCTTCCAACCCTATATCCTCTCCAACACCAAGACTGCTTACTTCCACCTCCTTACTATCATCCATCCAACACTGCCTCAGCTCATCTGCTGCTGAAACCCTCCTCCATGCATTTATTACCTCTCGGCTCGATTATTGGAATACTCTCCTGGCTGGCCTCCCACTTTGCACCCTCCATAAACTTGAGCTCATCCAAAACTCTGCTGCCTGTATCCTAACTCGCACCAAGTCCCGTTCATCCATCGCCACTGTGTCTACTGACCTACATTGGCTCCTGGTCTGGCAATGTCTAGATTTTAAAATTCTCATCCTTGTCTTCAAGACCCTCCATGGCCCAGTTCCTCCCTATCTCTGTAACCTCCTCCAGCCCCACAACCCTTTGAGATCTCTGCGCTTTTCCAATTCTGGCTTCTTGCGCATCCCTGAGTTTCATCACTCCACAATTGTTGGCCGAACCTTTAGCTGCCTCGGCCCTAATCTCTGGAATTCCCTCCCTAAACCTCTCCAGCTCTCTACCTCTCTCTCACCTCCTATAAAATTCTCCTTAAGACTTACCCCTTTGACCAAGCATTTGGTCACCTGTCCTACTAGCTCCTTATGTGGCTCTGTGTCAAATTTTGTTTGATAACACGCCTGTGAAGTGCCTTAGGATGTTTTACTATGTTAAAGGCACTATATTAATGCAAGTTGTTTTTGTTGTTGTAAAGTAGCACCAATAAGATTTAGAACACAAAACTGTTTGATGTCTTTGGGAAAGCCCTGCTTGTGTCAAATGTTAAACTGTCAGTTGTACTATTGATTTGTGTTCCAAGTGAGTAGTAATTGTCAATACAAAAATATTCTTCAAAGGAGTTCATTTTGCTAGAAATTCACCTTCTCACTCGTTACTTCACCACTCACCTGCAAACTCATTACATTGGCTTAAATCAGAGGCAAATTCATTTCTGTTTGAACAAAGCAATTGGATTACGCTCTTGGCTAAATCCTTGGTTTCCGAATAAGGTCTCTTTTTAAATTTCCAGCAAGTATGGCCTCATTAAAAATCGATCATTCAACACATGTGCACAAATTAAAGATTCTGTGGTACTTTGTTACCATGACCAACCTTTATTCTGTCTGTTCAAAACAAACTTAAATTAAAACTAAAACAGCCTCCTGTAAAAACTAAGTTTAAGTACAATTATATTTTTGCATCCGTAAGATTTATCTTCACAATCCCCATGAAGGAAAATAAAAATACTACATACAGCTGAAAATAAAAGCTCTATAACATGCTGCAATTAAGCCGTTAAACACCCAAATAACTCTTAGGGGTAAAAATTCAGTTGGTTGCGCCTCCCATTAGCGCCTTAAAAGGGCGCTAATGGGGCGTTAAGGCGCTAACGCCCGGGCGCAGCGCTGTTTGCGCCGCTCGAGAACTTAACTTGAGATTGTGCGGCGGCGCTAAAACTTACCGCTGCGACCACCTGCGCGCGCAGATTGTGACGTCATTCCGTGGTGCAACGCCCTTGGGGCGCCCCGGAGCGGAAATTGAGTGGCGCCCCCTGCCTTACCGCCTGGCGCTTCCAACGACCGGAAGACTGGAACGTTATCAATCGGTGTGGGGCTGGGGGGGGGGCGCTATTTAAAGGGGGCCTCTTCCTGTCTTTTTCTGTGGTCGACATTTATGCACCACTCGTTCTGAGAGAGAGAGAGATTCGGAGAGAGAGAGAGAGAGACTTCTACATTGACTCAACGCTTTGTGAGGTAGTTTTGCCTAGTTCATCCTAACTTTGCTGCTACTTTCGTTGCTGTACCTCATTACTTTTCTGGCAAAGAGAATATGGGGGCTGCAATGATTGGGGGCGTCGTCCTGCTCCAGCTCAATCGGAGGATAGTGAGACGCAGACAGAGAGTGGCAATGATGGCCAGACGGAGGAGGGCCATCAGGCGCATGTACAGGAGAGCTTACCCTCCCAGGGTATATCGTGAACAGCTCTCCTACATCCACATGTCCGAGGAGCTGTGTTTGCGAAGGCTGCGATTCAGCAAGGAGGTGGTCACTGAGCTCTGCCACCTGCTGCAGCCAGATCTGCAGCCTCAGCTGAGGTCCAGGACGTCTCTGTCGGTGGCAGTGAAGGTCACAGTGGCTTTGAACTTCTACGCCACTGGCTCATTCCAAGCTGCTGTTGGGGACCTCGCCAATATCTCCCAGTTTGCGGTGCATCGCTGCATCCGGCAGGTCACCAATGCCCTCTTCACAAGGAGACGAGACTTCATCTCCTTCCCTATGACCCCAGACAAGCAGCATGACCGTGCTATGGGCTTTGCGAGGGTAGCGGGCTTCCCCATGGTGCAGGGCGCCATTGACTGCACGCATGTGGCTTTGCGTGCTCCGCGAGAGAATGCAGAGGAGTTCCGGAACAGAAAGGGGTTCCATTCCTTGAATGTGCAGTTGGTCTGTGACCACAGACAGGTGATTCTCGCTGTCAATGCCCACTATCCGGGCAGCTGCCACGATGCTTTCATCCTGCGCCAGAGTACTGTGGCAGAAATTTTCGAGGCACCGCATCAGCCAGTTGGTTGGCTTCTGGGGGACAAGGGGTACGCATTGAGCACCTGGCTGATGACACCGCTCCGTGCGCCAAACACCCCTGCTGAGCTGCGGTACCAGGAAAGCCAACAAGCAACCAGGAACATTATTGAGCGCACAATCGGCGTGCTCAAACAACGATTCCGCTGTCTGGACCATTCCGGAGGAGCCCTGCAGTACTCGCCTGAGCAAGTTTCCAAATTCGTAGTGGTGTGCTGCATGTTGCACAACATGGCAATCCTCAGGACGCAGCCAATGCCACCAGGCCTTGCAGCACCACAAGAGGAGGAGGAGGAAGAGGAGGAACAGGCCGAGGACGATGATCAGCAGCAGCACCAAGGCAGGAGGGCGGCCCACAATGGTCAAACTGCAAGGGCCGTCCGTCAACGACTAATAGCAAGCCGCTTCTAGGGCCCCTGCCATTGCTACAAACACGAATCAACCCAGCACGCAACCCCTAAGCCGGCCAAGGCACCAATAATTCCAACCACCAGCCATGTATATTTTGAATACAGAAACTTATTTATTGTACAAACTCTGTGTGTGTCAATTCCTCATGACAAACTCATAGAAATAAACACAAAAAAACAGTCAATAACATAACTGGTTCTCACAACCTGGAGATAATGTCCAAAACACTAAACAAAAGTTGGGCCATGAACCTCGGCCTTTAATAAAAAAATGACCAGCATTTTGGCACACCTCCTACTTTTTGCCCTTCGAGGGTGATCTCCTTCCCTTGCGCACTTCCCCCCTTCTAACCCTACTGCTCCTCCGTAATGGGACCTCAGTGGCTGCAGCAAGGCTGGTGGAAGGCTGCTGCTTGTCAGACCCTGACACTGCAGATGCCCCTGAAGGACGGCCTCGACCACTTCTGGGCCTGGAGGGCCCGGCTGCAGACTGCACCAACTCTGCATGGGCGGCAGCAGTCTGTCCTACAGGCGGTGGCAAGTGCAGTGGAGAAGTGACAGTGTTGGCAGCAGGAATGCTGTCATCGTGAGAGAGGACAGCAACTCCCTGCTCGCCCGACACACTGGCACTCCCACGGGGCAGCACTTCAGCATCCGGAGCAATTTGCCGGAGAACAGATTGCTGGCCTGCTGCGGCGCGGTGACAGCCCCGGGGACATGTGCACGAACCATCGAGGATGGCAGCAGTCAGTGCTCGCGTGGCCTCAATCTGAGTCTGCATGAGAGCAGTCTCAGATGGGTTCCTGGCAGCCAGTGACTGAATTGCAGCACTAAGCTTTAGTGTGGCATCCGCCTGTGCTACAGCGAAGTGCTCCACACTCCTTGCCAGTGCCTCAATGCATTCGGGCACCCTTCCCACTGCACCCATGAGCTCAGTGTGCATGCCCACCGCCTGGCTGTTCATTTCTGCAATCAGCCGCTCCTCCTCTGCGTCCATTGCATTAGGAGTGTCTGGCATACTCTCCCTCTGGGGAGAAGGCTCCCGTTCTTCCCTCCCCCCCCCATGGCGTGGCTGCAGCCCGCTGGGTCCTGGAGCTTCACCATCATCAGCCCCTTCCCCCCTGCTCCCCCGTTCTTCCCTCCCCCCCCAATGGCGTTGCTGCAGCCCGCTGGGTCCTGGAGCTTCACCATCATCAGCCCCTTCCCCCCTGCTCCCCCGTTCTTCCCTCCCCCCCCAATGGCGTTGCTGCAGCCCGCTGGGTCCTGGAACTTCATCATCATCAGCCCCTTCCCCCCTGCTCCCCTCCGGGGAAGGCATGTTCCCAGTGTGGCCATGGGCTTCCTCGGGAGAGGGTGGCACTGATGCTCCGGCTTCCTCTTCCTCCTCAGCTGCAGCATCACTCCCAGTGGCAGCTTCAGGGACCATCTCCTCAGCTGGTGAATCACCATCTGAAAGCAGGGAGGTACAAGAGTGGCTTTAGCGTGAGGACAGGGTGGCAGTAAGGGAGGAATAAGTGCAGCGAGTTAGCAAGTTGGATTGAAAGTGTCAAAGGCTGGTATTGTGAGGGACAAGTGGAAGGACAGAGGACAAAAAGGTGATGACCTTACCATTGCTGTCCACAACGGGGTCGGCGTCCCCAGTGGCGACGGGACCGATCACCCGGCTTGCCACAATCCTGTGGACGCGCTCCTCCAGATCGCTGAGGGGTTGCAGCTGAAGCCGCCCTCCACCCGTCCGTTGCTGCTGTCTCCGATTATGAGCCAGCTTAGCCTGCAAGAAAAAGGACAGCATCTGAGTCAATATGCAGCCATGGTCTTGCCTGATGTGCCTCCCATAGGTGAATAGCCCTTACAATATGCAGCCATGGTCTTGCCTGATGTGCCTCCCATAGGTGAATAGCCCTTACTGTATGCAAAGTGTGGAATGTGTGTGTGTTTGATGAAAGGGCCATAGGTGTTGCATGAGTGTTGTGCATTGGGGTTTTAAGACCCTCTGGCCATAGAGTGAGGTTGAGATGGAGGGATGGAGAGGTATTGAGAAAAAGCCACTCACCCTGACGACCCGAGTGAGGTCGTTGAACTTTTTGCGGCACTGAACATGGGTCCTGGGCACCATGCTCCTGGAGGAGACGCTCTGAGCCACCTCCCTCCACACTCTTCTGAACTCGCGTGGCAAAGGCCTCCTGCCACTCTCCGGGAACAGCATGCATCGTCTGCGCTCCACTGCGTCAACCAGAGCATCCAAGGCCCGCTCGGTGAAGCGATGAGCGCGTTCTCTCACCCTCTCCATGCTTGGCAGCAAAATGGATTACAGGTCTCTCCAGGCTGAGATTCAAGGCTGCAATGAGCAGGGTGTGGCTGGGGAGCAAGTGGCCCCCCCCCGCTTTAAGAAGTGTCCGGCGCCAGTGTGTCTGTGTTCCCTCGCTAACTGGCAGCAGCTGCGCTGCGCTCGTGCGCTGAGGTAGCGCCTCACTCCTAGGCCTTTGCGCCTTAAGAGAGGTGTGCAGCGCCTAATTTAGCGCTCCACTCACCTCCCAGGGCGGTAAAAGTGAAGTTTCCTGTCAGTGCCGATAATTAGCGCCAGGCGCTAATATTTGCGCCCGGACGATATTTGCGCCCCAAATGGGGCGCGACCTAATTTCTACCCCTTAATGTTACAAGAAAATGGGTTATCCCTGCACGCACTCTAACAATGCTGGTGAGAGGAACAGCTGGTGAAGAAAGGTCAGTGGTTAGTAGAAGCATCTGGTGAAATTGACTAAGAAGGTACAGAATTTTGGATAGACCATGTAGGTGCAAAGTTTTTAGTCCGTTCAAAATTTGATTCAAAATATTTTCAGTGAGTTGATATTTAAGTTTCAATTTTTTTTTTAAATTTGTGATTTCCAGTAGCCTTCAAACCAGTTTGGAAAAGTGAGCAATCATAAGAACATAAGAACATAAGAAATAGGAGTAGGAGTAGGCCAATCGGCCCCTCGAGCCTGCTCCGCCATTCAATAAGATCATGGCTTATCTGATCCTAACCGCCAATCTACTATCTACTATCACAGAACCATCTCCTGCATCTAACAGAATTGCACACACGAAATAGGAGCAGAATCAGGCTACACGGTCCCTGGGCCCGCTCCACTACCCACAGGGCCATGACCAATCCGAACCTAGACTCATGTCCAAATTCCTGCCCGCTCCCCGTAACCCTTAATGCCCTTTACTTCTAGGAAACTGTCTATTTCTGTTTTAAATTTATTTAATGATGTAGCTTCTACAGCTTTTTGTGGCAGCATATTCCATGGACCTACCACCCTCTGAGTGAAGTAGTTCCTCCTCATCTCAGTTTTGAAAGAGCAGCCCCTTATTCTAAGACTATGTCCCCTAGTTCTAGTCTCACCCGTCATCGGGAACATCCTCCCCGCATCCACCCGATCCACCCCCTTCACAATCTTATATGTTTCAATAAGATCGCCTCTCATTCTTCTGAACTCCAATGAGTAGAGTCCCAATCTACCCAACCTCTCCTCATATGACCACCCCCTCATCCCCGGGATTAACCGAGTGAACCTTTTTTGCACTGCCTCGAGAGCAAGGATGTCTTTCCTTAAGTAAGGACACCAAAACTGTATGCAGTATTCCAGGTGCGGTCTCACCAATACCTTGTACAACTGAAGCAATACCTCCCTATTTTTATATTCTATCCCCCTAGCAATGAAAGCCAACATTCCATTTGCCTTCTTAATCATTTGCTGCACCTGCATACTAACCTTTTGAGTTTCGTGCACCAGGACCCCCAGATCCCTTTGCACTTCAGTACTCTCCAGTTTCTTGCCATTAAGATAATAAATTGCTCTAGGATTTTTCCTGCCAAAGTGCATCACCTCACACTTTCCAGTGTTGTATTCCATCTGCCAAATCTCTGCCCACTTACTTAGCCTGTCTATGTCCCCTTGCAGGTTTTTTATGTCCTCCTCACTCACTACTTTCCCTCCCATCTTAGTATCATCTGCAAATTTTGATATGTTACACTTGGTCCCTTCCTCCAAATCGTTAATATAGATTGTAAAGAGTTGGGGACCCAGCACTGACCCCTGTGGAACACCACTAGTTACTGATTGCCAGTCTGAGAATGAACCATTTATCCCAACTCTTTGCTTTCTGTTAGATAGCCAATCCTCTATCCATGCCAAAATATTACCCCCAATCCCGTGATTTTTTACCTTAAGCAATAATCTTTTGTGTGGCACCTTGTCAAATGCCTTTTGGAAGTCTAAATACACTACGTCCACTGGTTCCCCTTTATCCACTCTATATGTTACTTCCTCAAAGAACTCCAGCAAATTTGTCAAACATGACTTCCCCTTCGTAAAACCATGCTGACTTTGTCCTATTAAATTATGATTATCCAAATGTCCTGTTACTGTTTCCTTAATAATGGACTCCAAAATTTTACCTACCACAGATGTTAGGCTAACCGGTCGATAGTTACCAGCCTTCTGTCTACTGCCCTTTTTAAATAAGGGTGTTACATTAGCAGTTTTCCAGTCTGCCGGGACCTTAGCGGAATCCAGGGAGTTTTGAAAAATTATTACCAATGCATCTACAATCCCTACCGCCACTTCCTTCAAGACTCTAGGATGTAAGCCATCAGGTCCAGGTGATTTATCCGCCTTGAGTCCCATTATTTTACCGAGTACCACTTCCTTAGTGATTTTGATCGTGTTTAGCTCCTCTCCCCCGATAGCCCCCTGTTTGTCCAGTGTTGGGATATTCTTAGTGTCCTCTACTGTAAAGACTGATACAAAATATTCATTCAGTGTTTTTGCCATCTCCATATTTCCCACCATTAATTTCCCGGTCTCATCCTCTAAGGGACCAACATTTACTTTAGCCACCCTTTTTCTTTTTATATAACTATAAAAACTCTTACTATCTGTTTTTATATTTTTTGCTAATTTACTTTCATAATCTATCTTCCCTTTCTTAATCAATCTTTTTGTTATTTTTTGCTGCCTTTTAAAGTTTTCCCAATCCTCTGTCCTCCCACTAGATTTCGCTACCTTATATGCCCTTGTTTTTAGTCGAGTACTATCCTTAATTTCTTTACTTAGCCACGGATGACTGTCTTTTCTTTTACACCCTTTTCTTTTCAGCAATCAAATGGAAGGGTTAACAACTCTGCTTGAGTACTGAAAAGTACAACATTAAGCATTCCTAAATTTGTATGTCACAATATAACTTCAGTGAATATACTTATGTTTAAAGTAGTTAAAAATACTGGTCCAGAAATTGGACTTCGATGGTTGTCGCGGGGGTAAGGATCCCCCGCGATATCGCACTCCGCGCCTGCCTTTATGGTTTTGGCCCACACGAACTTCAGTTCCTGGGCCTCTCCCTGGTGCCGGCGCGCAGTGTGTGCGTGTCCCAGAGGCGCAGTTAGTTCGATGCGACCTCTGGGATCATGTGGGCCAGTTAGAGCCAATGGCAGCACACCATCTTTCATTCATAGTTTTGACAGGAGAACTGTCAAAGCTATGAATACAACTTGCCCCCAAAAGTTCAGCTAAACCTCAATTAAATTAAAAAAAAAACCCATCACATTAATAAAATAACTACAGTTAAATAAATTAACCACTTTAAACAAAAATTTAAATTTTTGAAAAAATTTAAATTCTTTTTAAAAGTTATAAAAATAAACTTACCTTTCTTTAAAGTCTCTAAAAAAGATAAACCTGTTGAAATTTTTTAAAAATAATACTTAATTAACTACTTACCTTGTTAAAAGGGGGTCTTACGCCTCCTTTCTTCATGTGTAAAATCTTCAACACTTACCATCGCGTTCAAACCTGAAAAAAAAACTAAGTGTGCTGCGTGCACACAGCCTGTAGTGCGCACGCGGTTCACTTAGGAACCGCCCCATTCGCAATATCGGAAGTGCCGGTTTCCCGCGCATGCGCAGTGCATGCAGGAAACCGGCACTTCGGGACCGAATATGGGTGAGTACACAGTGCGTACTCGCCCGTATTCGGACGAATTTCTGGGCCATTATGTTTTGGCCTGTTTTATTCAGCTTGTCTGTCCAGTTGGAGCAGAGCCATACAGGCCAGGAAACAATGGCATAGGTTCCATCCCCTGTCGGTGCTGCGTTACCTGGTAGATGGTGTGTCGGTAAGGATGCTATGGAAAGAGGTACAATATCTCTCCAGAGATTCCTTTTGATGAATTCCTGGAAAATGAATCACAGGCCTGAAAATCCAATGGAGATTCCACCAGTTTCTCACTGCACTGTTTTTTTCCTCAGAAAAACTGCCTCAGAAAAAGGCCTTGAAGTTGGAGATCACTTCCCACTCATTGCCTTGTCTTTGATTTTTTTTTACAGAAAATGAATTCTGGTTACTTTTACTTTCATAACGATAGCTTCCTCGGGGGGGTTTGTTCTCACTAATTTTCCGTTGGTGGGTCAGGGCTTAAAAACAGTTGCCTAGAAATTCGGCCATGCAAGTTTTAGCATGTTTTTCAGTTGCTAATTGGCCTCCTAAGCCTCCAATATGACTGCAGGAAGCACACATTCATTACAAACCAGAACCAAAAATTGGGGTGTCTGAATTTCTAAGCCAATGAGTCTGATTTTAGGATTCGTCGTGCCTGAAAATGGGTGCAGATGGAACAAAACTTATCAAACTGGGCAGAAATTCATTCTGTCTGAATTCCCATCATTTTGTATCTGCCTGGATGTTGCAGTGGGTTCTGGAACAGATGGTAGAATCACCATTTCCTGGCTGACATACTTGCTGGACAGCAAGTTCAAAGTACACCTAGGAACTTGGTATTCAGGGTTGCTAAGAGTACATTCAGTTGGGAAGTTATTTAAAGAGCAATGAATTTAACAGGTAAGTGATTTGAGGTAATTTCCGAATAATTTTGTTTTTCTTCCCTCACTGCTGACACATAGATACATAGATACATAGAAGATAGGAGCAGGAGTAGGCCATTCGGCCCCTCGAGTCTGCTCCGCCATTCGATGAGATCATGACTGATCATCCAAACTCAGTACCCTGTACCTGCCTTCTCCCCATATCCCTTGATACCTTTAGCTTTAAAAAATATATCTAACTCATTCTTGAATATATTTAATGACTTGGCCTCAACTACCTTCTGTGGTAGAGAATTCCACAGGTTCACCACTCTCTGGGTGAAGAAATTCTTCCTCATTTCTGTCCTAAATGGCTTACCCATTATCCTTAGATTATGACCCCTGGTTCTGGACTCTCCGACCATCGGGAACATTCTTCCTGCATCTAGTTTGTCCAGACCTGTCAGAATTTTATATGTTTCGATGAGATCCCCTCTCATTCTTCTATACTCCAGCGAGTATAAGCCCAATCGACCCAATCTCTCCTCATATGTCATTCCTGCCATCCCAAGTATCAGCCTTGTGAATCTTCGCTGAACTCCTTCCATGGCAAGAACATCCTTCCTCAGATAAGGCGACCAAAACTGCACACAGTACTCAAGGTGTGGTCTCACCAAGGCCCTGTACAACTGCAGCAGGACATCCCTGTTCCTATACTCAAACCCTTTCGCTATGAAGGCCAACATACCATTTGCCTTCTTCACTGCCTGCTGCACCTGCATGCTTACTTTCAGCGACTGGTGCACAAGGACACCCAGGTCTCGTTGCACTTCCCCTTCTCCCAATCTATTGCCATTCAGATAATAGTCTGCCTTTCTGTTTTTGACTCCAAAGTGGATTTCTGTAAGGGGGCGTGTCTCAGACGGTGCTGGTGCGAGGTTAGGCCTTCGTTGCCTATACTATTGCTTGCTCTGGTCTCCGGCCAGCCTTTTTGCAATAAGCACCTGTGAGTGGTTCGACCCACTCGCCCTTACGGTTCTAACACTGGACTTAGGTGCAGGGAGCAGTAATGCAGAGAAAAACTCAAATAGACCCGGTTGAATAGTACGAAATGGAAAACTTTATTGCATGGCGTCTAAAATCATGAAATACATGTCATAGGCGCAAATCAAAGATAGTACAAGTATACATACATTCATAAAGCTTGGTCTATGGAAATGGAGAACACATGGCACATTGTAGAAAGGGGAACACATTATATCTTAACCTTATTAAAACCACACTCCCTTAACAATACCTACACTACGTCTGGATTTGTAGGATCGGAAAACATGCTCACCACTCGTGTTACTTCGGAGATTTTTAAAGTGAGGCACTCAGCTCGTTTCGCTGCAGCGCCTGACTGTCACATGTTTGGAAGGGTTCTCTGTGCCCCACTTGTTTACTTTCGCTGCTGCGAAAAGCAGGCCAGACTCCCTGTTGTCATGAAGAACTCGACGGACCTCGGACACAGTTCAACACAGGTTGTAGTCGGTAGAACTCAAAGAAGAGTCCTGTATTTATATTTTCGGGCGCGGTCGGGGTTTACTGACCGTGGCGGCACGTGGATTTTCTTCTCGTCTTCTTCTCGTCTCGTCTCCTCGGGCCTCCGGGTCCAGACACCGTTTACCGACACTCGGGATGGTGTACCCTGTTACTTGCCCTTGTCGGGGCAGCTCGTACCGATTGAGCTCCACCGAACACTCGAATAACCGACCAGCACGGCTAAGAGTCAAGAGTTAACAAAGTCCAGAGAAACACAAAGTCCAGCCCTAAGGAAGAGCTTCAGCAAGGGTCCGCCGAGAGATAAGAGAATAAGAGTCAAGAGAATAAGCTAGCGATGGACATTTGTTCTCTATAGTTATAGTGCTGTGTCCACTTATCTCCCGCTCAAATCTTAATGTTTATCCTTTGTGTAATATTTGGCGCTCAAAACTCCCAGCATGGGGCGATTATCTTCTTTAACGGGTTTCGGTAGCACCTGAAACTGGCCAACTATCCGTTAATGTTTTCCCCATTGTTGACCCAGCCAGGATGTGTATAAATCGTCTCCTCGACTGGTTTTGGGGCCCGCCGAATACCGACTTAATCACCCGTCAATGTCTCTCTCATTGTAGAGCCAGGGGGGGTATTTGTGTATTGATGTGTCTGGATGGGCCTTCGATTGCCCAGTACAATGATCCTTACTGTGCATAGGAAAACGATTCCAGCACTTATATCTTTGCTATTGTTCCAAATGCAAACGGGTTGCATCCTGTCTTTATCAGTGTTTACCGAGTATGATCCAATCTTATACTGAATGTATATTCGACGCCATTTTGTCTGCCCACTGTGTTTCTGGAAGCTTCTGCCACGATGCGCGGCGGCCATTTTACAGGCTTCTGTGTCTTTTATAATCAGGACAGCATTTCGTTTAATAAAACTGATCAAACGAATCTGCTTCTCTTATGTTATTTTGAATCGCGATAATTGCGAAACTTTACAGTCCCTCCTGTTGATGCGAATAACTCCGCTTATCGTATCAATTAAAAATGTTGGTGAGCAATATTATCCAGATTCTCCACATCCAAACATTCCCGGTAATTAAACTATCTATGGCCTCCATGCAGTCCTCATTTCCCAGAGAAATTACATTGTCTAACTTGGACAAATTGTAGGCAGCATTGCCTTTAAACTTACACTGCGTATACGCCTTCCAGGTGAAAAAGGCCGATGCCTCTCGCACCACCTGCATATGCATGTTTTATTATAAAAGGAAAAATAATCAAACCAACTATTTTAAAAATACAAAAATTCCAAACATAGTTACACATACTCATATCTAACAACAACTACAAAACACACATGGAAAAATGGAGCGGCGTCATCCTGGCCGTTTACGCGGTACTTTCCTCGTTCACGCGCATGTAACGTTCTCTCCACTCCCCTGTGTTCTCCTGCCTTGTGTGGCGTTTGCCTCTCTTGCAGTGTACGACCAATAGGTACACTACAATCACAACTTGACACACTACCAAAATGTGGGAGGCTATCCTGATCCAGGACGGGACCTCAATATTAGTGAACAGATCCCACCACGGTGGGATTACTATGTCCAAAATTTCTGTCCCTATCTCTACAGTCTTTTGTTCCAGGGTGTAAAAATGTTTCTGTGATACCATGACGGCTTTTAAAATCTTGGTGAGGTGTTCAGGGAGAGGGGGAATGATGTATCCGAAATGCGCGACGAATCGCTGCAAGTCTGTGAAATTCTCTTTTACTGTGAGGTGAACAGTGGATGGTTCAGGGATCGGGACAATTCGCTGCTGTGCCACTTGAACTTCAGCCCTGGGTTTAAAACAGAAACTGCTGTCACTCACCGGACACCGGCTGTGCTGTCCATGCTGGTAGTGTTGCGCTGCAGTGGTAACGCAATACGTTCCACCACCTATGTATGCCACCTGTGGGGGCACATGATCTTGTGTCATTGCTTCCATAGTGCAATTCATGGGCTTCGCGCCAGCCGTTCTGAACCCGCATTGTGGTGTTAAAAAGGCATTCAAGTGCTGGGGACACAGGATGATGTGTGCTCCCCGGCCACGACAACCCGAAAGGTCGGTACCTGTCATCGTTTGCTCCCAGCGGATGACGTAAGGTGGGACCGCTGCGTAGCGAATGTGGGCTCCCCCCTGAATTACAACAATGTTCTCCACCCGGTACACCGGAGCGGGCTTTGCTGTGTCGCCCAACACCGGCATCCGTACTACTATACCCATGATAGTATGATATGACCGTCCGCAGTTCTCTGGGACTGGGTATGCCTCTGAGGTTAGCCTGAGCTGGCACGGGCTTAATGCATTCTGAAAAGGGTGGAGCGCCTGCAGGTGTTTGTTACTTATCCAGGACGGGACCAAACCTTGTTTTAAATCCTCCAAATTACTGCGACCCTCGCCCAGTAACCACGCCCCGTATAGTACGCACACCTCGTTCTGCACAGCTTGATCGGATACATTCCGATCTTCCCTGATCAGGGCATTTACCGTTCTCGCATGCTTCTCCAGCTCTGCTATAATCTCTTTTAAGTGTAGTGTCATGGCCTGGTCCTCATGTAACTCAGACCCTACTACCTTGTTCTCGTTTGTGAGGATGCTTTTTAACTGTGTTTTTAAACCGTTGATCTGGGTCTGCAGCTCCACATTGTCTAGAGCGTTGACCACAGATGTTCCCGTATTAAAAGCAGTGAACACATCGTTCACAGCACCCCTTCTTTGTCTCCCCACCTGACCCAGAACTTCGTGTGGTGTGGTGTATAAGCTTGTTTTGTCAACCTCTGCAAAATCAAACTCATAAAATTGCCTGAACATGTTTGTTAACAGGACCTGGTACAACTGTTCCATTTCTTTGGGACACCACTCTGGTAAATGCACCTCGGTGAGATTTAGAATCACCGAGGCCACCGCGTAATGTACCCCTTGATATAGTATCTGATCTGTTGGCACCAGTACCAGACCATTCCCGGGCCCCTTAGTGGTTTTAGGGCACCCTTCCTCCTGAGCCGAAGCCACCGGAATCGTGGGCGGAGACTTGCGTGGGCGCGTGATGAGTTCAGTGGCGTTTACCGGGATCGGGGAGAATGGAGCTCTGCACCCCCTGGTGCTGACATCCCACCTCATCCCTTTCCCGTCATCCTGCCACTGTCGTAGGAAAAATATGGATATACCCTTGGGGCAAATGTACTTCGATCCCCACATACAAACATATATTCCCTCATCCGGTTCCCACCATTTGTCCCAACAGACTTTCACTTGTCCGTTAGTCCCCGTAATTGTCCGATGGGTATTGTTACCCAATCGCTCCCACTCGACCGAGGAATTTCTCATAGTCTTGCTTAATTTCCATAACCACCACCATCGGCTCAATGGGACCTTCCCATTGCACACCAAACAAATCCTTTTGCCGACGGTGACGCTGATTCTGGGTGCAACGATCCTCACTCTGGGACACAGTAAAGAAGTCTCTTTATAGGCAAATCCGGATGCGCTGGAGTATTCCGTCGAATTCGTACCCAGCCATCCCGGCCACCTTCCCTTGTGGAAATAAGTGGCGGTTTCCTCAGCCTCTCGCTCCCCGCTCCCACCCGTCGCGATGGGGGCCGTGTCCCCGGAGCAACCGAACACAACGACATCCTTGGTGAGGCCCCGATAGGCCAATCCATATCCGATCGTTGCGAGCACTATCAGAATCCTTTCCATATCTCCTGGTTCCTGTGATCAGATAAAATGATGTAGCCAGCCTCCCAAGAGTCTCTGGCTTTTGTGAAGGGTGAGCGGGTCCCTTGACCTCGTCTCACGTACAAAGACATGTATACTGGATAGACCTTAACTATTCCTATCACTAACTCCCATCATTTTACCATTTACTTATAAAATTAAACTACAATCTTAACTGGATATTAAAAACACTATAAACTTAAACTTATCCTAAACTTAACTGTACAGCGCCGCCCGTTCCCAGGGCGGCCTACCTAAATTCTGCGAAGGCTGCCATGAGCTTTTCCCAGTGGCGGGGGGGCACTGACCCCTTCCTTTGATCTGCCGCAGCCTGTCGTCGCTGCGCTGGGACTGGGATCTCCCTGGGCTGCCTTGAACTTACGCCTGGGGGTGTATGAGGGATTTGACCACAACTGCCTGGGCTGGGGTGTCCGACTCGACCTACGGAGGGCTACCTTGGGCAAGATCTCCAGGACCGACGGACCGGGGACCGGGACTTCCACCATCACGGCCTGTGGTCCCACCACAGCCGCCGGCTCTGTCTCCCCTGGCTCCGCCCCCCTGGGCTCGGGATCTGCGGTTTCCGACTCCACCTTACTTGTTTCTCCTGTAAGTGGAACTCCACTCGCAATCCCTACCTCCCCTTTGCTTGGGTCGAGGGCGGAACCTCCGTCCTCCGATCCCACCACCTCTCCGACCGGGTCACTAACTTGGTTGAGCTCTCCGAGCTCTTCCTCATCTGAATCACAAGAAAAAGAAAAGATCCTACACTTTTCCAGAATGTCCTCTCCCCTCACGCAGGCTGCTTTACCGGCCTGTGTGCCCTGCGGTTCTACCCGGGGCTGAGAGACCCCACTCGCAGGTTTGGCCCCTGTGATTGGCCCCTGTGCACCCGGTTTATACAGCTTGCACTGGTTAATGTGGAACCATTTTGTGCGCCGGGGTACCTTTACGGCATACACCATGGGACTCGCCTTATCTACAATACTATAGGGTCCCATGTACAGCGGTTCCAAACTCCCTACTCTGGCATAGTTCCTAACCATGACCTGATCTCCGACTTCCCACTCCTGCTTCTTACGGGGTTCCAGCAACAGGCGATTGCCCTGATGCTGTCTTCCCATGTTCCCAGCCGCCTGCTCGTAAACCTGCTTCAGGCGTTCCAAGAGGGTCTGGACAAACTTGTCCCGTTTCACCTCTTGGAGCTGAGCCTCAGTGAGCACCGGGGCTTGTACATGGGTGGGGGTTCGCATGATCCTCCCAGTCATCACCTCGTACGGGGAATACCCCGTACTTTTCGACTGGCTGGCCTGGATCCCCATGAGGACTAGAGGCAGAACCTCCGCCCATTTTTGGGGCGAGTTCATAGTCTCTTTCCTCAGTTTCTGCTTGAGGGTCCGGTTCATGCGTTCAACAATCCCTGATGACTGGGGATTGTGCGCTACGTGCCACTTCCCTTCAATGCCCAAAAGCATGAGGGTGTTCTGCATCACCTGGCCGGTGAAATGACTCCCTTGATCTGACTCCACGAAACGGGGGAGTCCCCACCGCGAGAACACTTCCCGGACCAAGATCTTGGCAGTACCCAGCGCCGTAGCTGTTCTACAGGGGAAGGCTTCTACCCACTTGGAAAACACATCCACCAAGACGAGGCAGTATTTGTAGCCTCCCTGGGTGGTGGGCAGGGGCCCTATGTAATCGATTTGTATCGACTGCCATGGTCCCTCCACCCTCCTGATGTGCCCCATGTGCACTTTCCTTTTCTGGGGGTCTGGGTTGTTTGCAGCGCACACAAGACAGCTTGCACAGAACTCGCGGACCTGATCCCTGAGTCCTGGCCACCATCCCGCCTGCTCTACCCGTTGCCAGGTAACCTCAGGCCCGGGGTGTCCTGCCCCTGGCCCCTCATGAGCCAGCTGGAGGAATTCCCTCCTGTGCTGCTGCGGCACAACCCACTGTTCCTCGCGGAACAGCATGCCTTCTTTAACGGAGAGGGTTGCCGTACTGTACGGGCCCTCTACCTGCTTGCCCTCAGTAAACGTTCTGAGAACTGCTTTTAGGGCGGGATCCTGGTTCTGGACGGTCTTAAGGTCTAGGGGCAGTGCTACCCTGGTGTTCCCGGGATTCCCTTCCCTGCCTTGGATCGCTGCCACGGGTCCGGGTCCATAGGGGTCCCAGAAAATGCCGTTACGGGCACCCTCCCTGGCTAGCGCATCCGCCTGCTGGTTGCCCTCCCCGCGGGGTTCTGTGGAGGACTGAGCCTTCACCTTATGGATGAAAATCTCCCCTTCCTCCCCCACTGCTGCTAGGATCTTTTCCAGCAAGGGCTTCACCGTTAAAGGTCGCCCGTCCGCGGAGGTGTAACCACGGCGGGACCAAATAGCCAGGTATTCCGTACACGAATTGCACGTAAACATACTGTCCGAACAAATCGTGTATGGGGTTGGGAAGATTTCTGGGTGGGTAACGACGTATGCCGCCGCAGACAGCTCAGCCTGCTGCGCGCTCATCGTGCTGGGGAGTTTAATTGCCAAGGCAAGGTTTGCCGCAGGGTCATAAACTCCACACCCTGTGAGTCGTTCGCCAGCAGACACTGTGCTGGAACCATCAACATAAATCTCGCGACCTGTGGGATGTATCCCGGCCCGCAAACCTATGTTGACCTCCCACACCCCTTCCACCGAACACCGGTGGGCCGTTCCGGGGTATACCAGGTTGGCCGCGAGCCTGGGCTCGCAAAGACCTTTAACTCTAAGATCCATCTGGGAAAGGAGAAGGGTCCAGCGCGCAATGCGAGCGCAGCTTACGGTCCCATCCTTAATCCTCCCATCCAGAAGCATCTTGGTTGGCGTGTGATGGGTGAGTAGAGTGATGGGAGAGAGCCCTGTGAAGATCGCTGATCTTTTCACAGCCCAATGCGTGGCTAAAAGATGCCTTTCGCAGTTGGAAAAACTCCTTTCCACATCCGTTAACACCCTGGACGAATAGACAACCGGCCTCAGCCTGCCGTGACGCTCTTGGAGCAGCACGGCGCTCAAGCTGTCTCCGCTGGCAGCTACCTCCAGGAAAAACTCCTTCCCCCCCATCTATGGCCCCTAAAGCTGGCGCGGTCTGTAGATCCCTTTTTAACTTCTCGAATGCTGCCTGGCAACCCTCATCCCAAGACCACTCCACTCCCTTATGGAGGAGTCAGAGCAGCGGAGCTGCTGTGGCCGCATAGTCCTCGATGAAGTCTCTACAGTAACCGGTCAGTCCCAGAAAGGACCTCACACCCGTTATGGTGTTGGGAATCGGTAACTCCTGCACCGACTCCCTCCTAGCCTTATCTATGGCTCTTTCCCCAGCGCGAATGGTCAGACCCAGGAATTTTACTTCTTGCTGACCGATCCGTGCTTTCTTAGGGTTAACTTTAAAACCCTTTCTCGCTAGCAGCTCCAATAACTCGGCTAGCAGTGGTCCATGCTCCTCCCTTGAGTCCGTAAATAGGAGCAAATCATCCACGTACTGCACTATCTGATTGGGCTGACTAAACTCCTTTAAACTTCCTGCCATACACTGATGGAAAATACTGGGGCTGTTGTGGAAACCCTGTGGCAAACAGTTCCATGTGTACTGTTGTCCTTTAAAAGTAAAGGCAAACTTGTACTGGTCCTCTCGCTGCAACGGGATGGACCAAAAACCGTTCGAGATATCCAGCACCGTGAACGTGGTCGCAGACGCTGGGATACTCCCTATTAGGTAAGCAACTGCTGCTACTGTGGGCGCGCAGGCAGGGATGTTACTGTTAAGGACTCTGTAGTCCACCGTGGCCCTCCACGAATTATCCGGCTTCCTTACCGGCCATAATGGGGAGTTCACGTGTGTGGCTATCGGTCTCAACACGCCCTGCTGCACCAATGAGGACATTGCTGTCTCCATGTCGGGTTCTGCTTCTTTGGGGAAGTTATACTGCTTTTGGGGCCGGGTCATGGGGTCCCCATCTACGCTGACCTCAAACCCGGTAACCCTTCCACAATCGTGCTTGTGGGTTGTAAACGCGTGCATATTATCTGACACGTACGTTTGCATGTCCGTTGGGACATCCGCGACCATAAGCCCGAGGTCGTAACCTCCGGATGGCTTCATGGTACACAGGGCCCCTTTACCTTCCTTCCCTGGGATTACAACTACCTTGCCATTCCCACCCTTGGCTCCCCAGAGACAGTGATTCCTAAGGTCCACGAGGATCCTGTGTTCCGCTAGGAGATCTGATCCGAGGATACCTCTGCCACCCCCTTCTTGCCATTTCATCAGTATGCACTTCCATGTGGTGTGGAGTGCTCCTAAATGAATGGAGAGCGGAATGGAGAACGCGCCAGCCTGCTCTTTTGTCCCGTGAACCCCGCTAATGTGAATGGGACCTTGGTGGACAGTGGTGAGTCAAAGGGGCTATCCATATGGATCACGGTGCATGAAGCTCCTGTGTCCAACAAGTAACTACCCTTCTGCTTTTCTACCTCCATCTCTACCAGGGGTCTTTTCCACGCATCATAGCTGAGCGGACACAGGTAAACGGGCTGCGCGGGCTTTAGTCATTGGGTACCGGTGGACGGGGTTGTAGCATCTGTGGGGCCGGTAACGACTGCCACCCTCCCGTGTGAAATCATAAGGGACCGCATGGCTCCCAACATTGATTCTATCGCATCGGGATGGATAGGCACACCAGCTCCTTTCTCAGAGACAGGCGCTTGGGTTCGGACTGCGGGAGCTTTGTCCCTGGAGTCCTTCCAGGGATTCCTGCAGTTTTTACGCCAGTGACCTGTCTTCCCGCACCCGTAACAAACACCACTGGTTTGTGGGGCGCGATTTCCCTCCTGATGCCACTCTTTCTGAGCCGGAGCTGCGGGCTTTGCCTCATGCACCTTTCCTTTAAGGGGACGCGCTCCCATGCTCCTAGTGTTCCGATACCCTATGGTGAGTCGATTTAGGACAGACTCCTCCATTGTGGCGGGGTTAGTGGGATCAAACCATGCTCTGGCCTGCTCCCTGACGGCTGGCAAGCTGTTGGCTACCATGCACCTGAGCCAATGAGCTTTCCCGGCGCCGTCCAGGTAGTGGCGCGTTGGCGCACCTGGGCAGCTACGCTGGTATACTGGCCACAGCCTGTCGCCGAAAACCTTCGGGGGTTCTCCCTCCATCTGTACGGTCTGACCCAATCTGACGAACGGACCTTCGTCATCCGCCCCTAACACTTCTAGGACCTCGTCCCGTTACTCCTCATAGGTTTTATTTCCCTTCTTGCTCTCGTCGGAGAGAAACTGAAGGATCGAGCTATCTAAAGAGAACAGCAACATTTTGGTCTTTTCCTCGTCGTCGCAGCCATTAATCGCTGCGGTCTGTTCTACTTCTCTAAAATGTACGGAAGGGTCTTCTGACTTGGACAGCTTCCGTACATGGCTAATCATTGCTCTCAGCTGGTGTGAGCTGTGGGGCAATACAAGCTGGTTCAAGACATCCCCGTCTTCCCCATTGTTCCCATTCGGGCCTCTCTTGTGACCTCGGAGCGGACACATCAGTCCCGATCTCGACACTACCTCTGGGGATTGTCCTACCTCGGGAACCTTCTTCTCTATTTCCACCACTTCCTCCCTTACCCAGGTTGCCGTATAGCTGGGTGGCGCGGAGGGCATAGTGGTAGATACCTCTTCTGCTTTTTCCGGTAGGGATTTTGGGAATTCCCTACCTACCTGTGGCTGGCTCGCTGACGGGCTGATGAGACACACCAAGCCGTTTGCCTTACTCAGGGACTCCCTTAGGTTCTCTATCTCCCTCTGGCAAACACTGTGGTCGGCTCCCTCATGCCTATCCTCGAGGGCCATCTTGTATGCCGTCCTAACTCCCTTCAAGCTTTCTTCCTGGGCTTTTATCTGGTTAGCTAGGCGGACACACCGTTCTCTAATCCTACCCTCGTTTAATTTTGCTTCCGTGACCTGACATTCTAGGTAATCAATTTTAGCCTCATGGTGGTTGGCTACTATTTGGCGTTCCTGATGTAACGCATTCAATGATGCAATGAGTTTCTGTCCTCCCGTGATCTTTTCCTCCATCTCAGTTTCCAATCCCCTGATCTGAGCTGCCTGTGCTGCAATGACCTGGTCCGAAAGTTGGACTTGCTTCTTGTAGCACATCAGCCAGACCGCTTTCTCTACCGACTTCTTATGATCTTTACTGCCTGTCCATTTGATGGCGGCGTCTAGCGGATGCTTATCCATCAGTAGGTCACTTATCCACTTTTTGTTTAAGTTAACCTACCCAAACACATAGTCGGCTACCCTCTCATCCATCACATTTCACCTATTCAAACCAGGGTCTAAAACATTACTCTCCTGCTGCCAATGTCCTGCCGTGGTCGCCATTTTCTGTAAGGGGGCGTGTCTCAGATGGTGCTGGTGCGAGGTTAGGCCTTCGTTGCCTATACTATTGCTTGCTCTGGTCTCCGGCCAGCCTTTTTGCAATAAGCACCTGTGAGTGGTTCGACCCACTCGCCCTTACGGTTCTAACACTGGAATTAGGTGCGAGAGCAGTAATGCAGAGAAAAACTCAAATAGACCCGGTTGAATAGTACGAAATGGAAAACTTTATTGCATGGCGTCTAAAATCATGAAATACATGTCATCGGTGCAAATCAAAGATAGTACAAGTATACATACATTCATAAAGCTTGGTCTATGGAAATGGAGAACACATGGCACATTGTAGAAAGGGGAACACATTATATCTTAACCTTATTAAAACCACCCTCCCTTAACAATACCTACACTACGTCTGGATTTGTAGGATCGGAAAACATGCTCACCACTCGTGTTACTTCGGAGATTTTTAAAGTGAGGCACTCAGCTCGTTTCGCTGCAGCGCCTGACTGTCACGTGTATGGAAGGGTTCTCTGCACCCCACTTGTTTACTTTCACTGCTGCGAAAAGCAGGCCAGACTCCCTGTTGTCATGAAGAACTCGACAGACCTCGGACACAGTTCAAAGAAGAGTCTTCCTGTGCTCGACACAGGTTGTAGTTGGTAGAACTCAAAGAAGAGTCCTGTATTTATATTTTCGGGCACGGTAGGGGTTTACTGACCGTGGCGGCACGTGGATTTTCTTCTCATCTTCTTCTCGTCTCGTCTCCTCGGGCCTCCGGGTCCAGACACCGTTTACCGACACTCGGGATGGTGTACCCTGTTACTTGCCCTTGTCGGGGCGGCTCGTACCGATTGAGCTCCACCCGACACTCGAATAACCGACCAGTACGGCTAAGAGTCAAGAGTCAACAAAGTCCAGAGAAACACAAAGTCCAGCCCTAAGGAAGAGCTTCAGCAAGGGTCCGCCGAGAGATAAGAGAATAAGAGTCAAGAGAATAAGCTAGCGATGGACATTTGTTCTCTATAGTTATAGTGCTGTGTCCACTTATCTCCCGCTCAAATCTTAATGTTTATCCTTTGTGTAATATTTGGCGCTCAAAACTCCCAGCATGGGGCGATTATCTTCTTTAACAGGTTTCGGTAGCACCTGAAACTGGCCAACTATCCGTTAATGTTTTCCCCATTGTTGACCCAGCCAGGATGTGTATGAATCGTCTCCTCGACTGGTTTTGGGGCCCCCCGAATACCGACTTAATCACCCGTCAATGTCTCTCTCATTGTAGAGCCGGGGGGGTATTTGTGTATTGATGTGTCTGGATGGGCCTTCGATTGCCCAGTACAATGATCCTTACTGTGCATAGGAAAACGATTCCAGCACTTATATCTTTGCTATTGTTCCAAATGCAAACGGGTTGCATCCTGTCTTTATCAGTGTTTACCGAGTATGATCCAATCTTATACTGAATGTATATTCGACGCCATTTTGTCTGCCCACTGTGTTTCTGGAAGCTTCTGCCACGATGCGCAGTGGCCATTTTACAGGCTTCTGTGTCCTTTATAATCAGGACAGCATTTTGTTTAATAAAACTGATCAAACGAATCTGCTTCTCTTATGTTATTTTGAATCGCGATAATTGCAAAACTTTACATAACCTTGCATTTATCCACGTTATATTGCATCTGCCAAGCTTCTGTCCACTCACCCAACCTGTCCAAATCATTCTGGAGTTTCTCGGTATGCTCCTCGCAGCACACACGCCCACCCAGCTTTGTGTCATCTGCAAACTTGGAGATATTACATTTAGTTCCCTTATCTAGATCATTAATGTATATTGTGAATAGCTGGGGTCCAAGGACCGATCCCTGCGGTACCCCACTAGTCACTGCTTGCCACTCGGAAAAAGACCCATTAATTCCTACTCTCTGCTTTCTGTCCGCCAACCAGTTCTCTATCCAAGTCAATACCTTGCCCCCAATCCCATGTGCCTTAACTTTACACGCTAATCTCTTATGCGGGACCTTATCGAAAGCCTTTTGAAAGTCCAAATACACCACATCTACTGGTTCTCCCTTATCTATTTTCCCAGTTACATCCTCAGTGAAAATACTTCAATGAGCCAGAATACGTGTGATCTTTCCTCCACTCAAAAGTGTGTGTAAATATTGCTCTAATTGAACAATGAACATATGTAAATTGGCAACCCCCCGCCTGTGAGAAGGAACAGTGCAGGCAGCTCCTTCTCACAGACAGTAAGTACATTATCACTCACAGAGCTCAGAGACACAGAACTCCAACCCGCTGACTTCCGCATTACATTCGAGTGCATTAGGCTGTGTGCATGCAACCCCATCAGGAGAGGCGGGGGGTTGCCAATTTACATATGTTCATTGTTCAATTAGAGCAATATTTACACACACTTTTGAGTTTAACGTCGGGTCCACGGGTTTCCCAGTCTTCCTGAAACTCAACAGTGAAAGCAAGGCGAGAACACAACAGCAATTGAGGGGGACAATTCATCTCATGGAAATATGGCAATAAATACTCAGTACTCACAGCTGCTTTCTTACCTGCTAGTTGGAAAGGGAGTTCAGTACTGTTATTTACTTTCTACACTTTGGAGGTTTGTTCTATCACATCAGGATGGGTGGCACTTTGGCCGTCATAGATTGGACCTCAGATGAGGAACAACATGACCAGCACCTTCAACAGCAACAGCGCCACAGCTTCCTGGTCACAGACCTATAGCTGCAGAGGAGAGAGGGGAGCAGCAGAGATGGGACCAGCAGCAAGGTTTGGGCCTGCAGGAGGAACAAGGCGAAGAGATCAGATCCTCATTGGACAATTCGGAGGGAGGGGGATGAGGAGAAGATAGTAGAGGCGGAGGAAGGTGTTTGAAGCAATGCACCCCCAGCTGCTCACATTGCTGCCCAGGATGCCAGAGATGCGCTTATTAATATAACAACAGAAAATGCTGGAAACACTCAGCAGGCCAGGCAGCATCCGTGGAGAGAGAAACAGAGTTAACGTTTCAGGTCGGAGACCCTTCTTC
This sequence comes from Squalus acanthias, assembly GCA_030390025.1. Lineage (NCBI taxonomy): Eukaryota > Metazoa > Chordata > Chondrichthyes > Squaliformes > Squalidae > Squalus > Squalus acanthias. The sequence continues at coordinate 103,995,457 of CM059430.1, read as the reverse complement.
AGAACTGGTAAAAGTTGGAGATGTAACAGATTTTAAGCAGGTGCAGAGGCAGGGAAAGGAGGGGGAGGGGAGGAAGGAACTGAAGGGGCAATCTGTGCTAGAATGCAAGGCAGGAGTGTTTAAATGTTGCAAATGGGGATGACAGAATCATCAACAGCTGCTGCCTGAAAAAATGGGGGGGGGGTTATAGTCTGAAATTGTTGAACTCAATGTTGAGTCCAGAAGGCTATAAAGTACCTAATCGAAAGATGAGGTGCTGTTCCTCGAGCTTACGTTGAGCTTCATTGGAACAGTGTAAGAGGCCGAGGACAGAGAGGTCAGTGTGGGAGTGGAGCGGAGGATTAAAGTGACAGGCGACCGGAAGCTCGGGGTCACCCTTACGGACTGAACGCAGGTGTTCCGCAAAGCGGTCACCCAATCTGCGTAAGGTCTCCCCAATGTAGAGGAGACCGCATCGTGAGCAGCGAATACAGTATACTAAATTGCAAGAAGTACAAGTAAATCGCTGTTTCACCTGGAAGGGGTGTTTGGAGCCCTGGACAGTGGGAAGGGAGGAGGTAAAAGGGCAGGTGTTGCATCTCCTGCGCTTGCATGCGAAGGTGCCGTGGGGAGGGGAGGGGCTATTGGGTGTGATAGAGGAGTGGACCAGGGTGCCGCGGAGGGAGCGGTCCCTTCGGAATGCTGATAGGGGAGGTGAGGGGAAGATGCGTTTGGTGGTGGGATCATGCAGGAGGTGGCGGAAATGGCGGAGGCTGATCCGTTGAATGTGGAGGCTGGTGGGGTGAAAGGTGAGGACAAGGGGAACCCTATCGTGGTTCTGGGAGGGAGGGGAAGGGATGAGAGCAGAAGTGCGGGAAATGGAACGGACACGGTCGAGGGCCCCAAACACCCCTTCCAGGTGAAAAAGCGATTTAATTGTACTTCTTGCAATTTAGTATACTGTATTCACTGCTCACGATGCGGTCTCCTCTACATTGGGGAGACCAAACACAGATTGGGTGGCCGCTTTGCGGAACACCTCCATTCAGTCCGTAAGGGTGAGACCCCGAGCTTCCGGTCGCCTGTCACTTTAATTCTCCGCTCCACTCCCACTCTGACCTCTCTGTCCTCGGCCTCTTACACTGTTCCAATGAAGCTCAACGTAAGCTCGAGGAACAGCACCTCATCTTTCAATTAGGTACTTTATAGCCTTCTGGACTCAACATTGAGTGCAACAATTTCAGATTATAACCCCCCCCCATTTTTTCAGGCAGCAGCTGTTGATGATTCTGCCATCCCCATTTGCAACATTTAACCACTCCTGCCTTGCATTCTAGCACAGATTGCCCCTTCAGTTCCTTCCTCCCCTCTCCCTCCTTTCCCTGCCTCTGCACCTGCTTAAAATCTGTTACATCTCTAACTTTTACCAGTTCTGAAGAAGGGTCTCCGACCTGAAACGTTAACTCTCTTTCACTCTCCACGGATGCTGCCTGGCCTGCTGAGTGTTTCCAGTATTTTCTGTTGTTATTTCAGATTTCCAGCATCCACAGTATTTTGCTATTGTATGCGCTTATTAATGCAAGGTTCACTTTGGTTGCTCCAGTGGACCCATGTCACAAGCACATGCAACGGCCACTCTTCCCGCCCACACCCCCCACCCCCAACCCACCGCCACCCCCCCCCACATGCCTCTGGCACAAAGCAGTCCTGCAAACAAACAACCACCCATTGAACATCCCCCCATTGGTTCCCATCAATTCATGTCTTCCCATTCATCATCAAACAAGGTAAAACGCGACTTGCCACCCAGCACCCATGAATGCATAAGACAGGAAAGTGGTGCAAAAGAATAATATTTATGTGACCTAACTAAAGAACAGAAACTTAACAACACAACATTTTCTCATGCACCAATGTGCATACCCTTGTGCAACTACAAATTGTTACTCTTCCTTTTCCTACAGCTCCTATGTGGTGCAACCCCTGTGGCTTGAGCAGAGGTAGAGGCAGGCTACTCAGATCACTGCTCTGACTGTTGAGATGCTCTTGACCTGATGACCTCTGAGTTTTGGAGCCCTTGAGGGCCCTGCCAAAGACTGCTTCACCGGCACATGTGCAGGGGCAGACTCGTAACTGGAAACAGTGAAAGCAGTCAGCAGGAGGGTCACCTAAGCTGCAGCTAATGACTTTCTTGAGGAGGGGGCCCAAAACAATCTTGGCAAGGAGGCAATAGAGGAGACAATGAGATTGAAGAGCACCTGCAAGTTCATGGTTAGTATCACCCTTTGCCTTTCATGCATTCACTTCTTATTCACTAACTTACTCATTCACTCTCTCACACACAGTCAATACACTGCAGCCTAACACACTACAGTGGCCCAGAAATTAAAGACTGAGTGTTGACGCGGGGGTAAGGCTTCCCCGCGATCTCTCACTCCGCGTTGGCTTTTTCAGTTCCAGCTCGCACGAACTTCATGTTCTGGACAGCTGCTGTGCTGGGCTTTCGTATCCCACCGGCGTAGTGAATTCGTGCGAGCTGTGGGATCACGTGACTCAGTTAGAGCCAATGGCAGCACACCATCTTCCATTCATAAGTTTCACATAAGTGCTGTGAAAGCTATGAATCTTACACACCCCCAAAATAACAACTAAACCTCAATTAAATTTTTAAAAAACCCATCACATTAATAAAATAAGTATAGTTAAATAAATTAACCATTTTAAATAAAAAATAAAATTTTTGAAAAAATTTAAAATCTTTTAAAAAGTTATAAAAATAAACTTACCTGTCTTTAAAGTCTCTAAAAAAGATATACCTGTTAAAAAAAATTCAAAATAATACTTAATTCACTACTTACCTTGTTAAAAGTGGGTCTTACTCCTCCTTTTTTCATTTAAGAACATAAGAAATAAGAACATAAGAAATAGGAGCAGGAGTAGGCCAATCGGCCCCTCGAGCCTGCTCCGCCATTCAATAAGATCATGGCTGATCTGATCCTAACCGCCAATCTACTATCTATCACAGAACCGTCTCCTGCATCTAACAGAATTGCACACACGAAATAGGAGCAGAATCAGGCTACACAGTCCCTGGGCCCGCTCCACTAACCACAGGGCCATGACCGATCCGAACCTAGACTCATGTCCAAATTCCTGCCCGCTCCCCGTAACCCTTAATGCCCTTTACTTCTAGGAAACTGTCTATTTCTGTTTTAAATTTAATTAATGTTGTAGCTTCTACAGCTTTTTGTGGCAGCATATTCCATGGACCTACCACCCTCTGAGTGAAGTAGTTCCTCCTCATCTCAGTTTTGAAAGAGCAGCCCCTTATTCTAAGACTATGTCCCCTAGTTCTCGTCTCACCCGTCATCGGGAACATCCTCCCCGCATCCACCCGATCCAATCCCTTCACAATCTTATATGTTTCAATAAGATCGCCTCTCATTCTTCTGAACTCCAATGAGTAGAGTCCCAATCTACCCAACCTCTCCTCATATGACCACCCCCTCATCCCCGGGATTAACCGAGTGAACCTTTTTTGCACTGCCTCGAGAGCAAGGATGTCTTTCCTTAAGTAAGGACACCAAAACTGTATGCAGTATTCCAGGTGCGGTCTCACCAATACCTTGTACAACTGAAGCAATACCTCCCTATTTTTATATTCTATCCCCCTAGCAATGAAAGCCAACATTCCATTTGCCTTCTTAATCACTTGCTGCACCTGCATACTAACCTTTTGAGTTTCGTGCACCAGGACCCCCAGATCCCTTTGCACTTCAGTACTCTCCAGTTTCTTGCCATTAAGATAATAAATTGCTCTAGGATTTTTCCTGCCAAAGTGCATCACCTCACACTTTCCAGTGTTGTATTCCATCTGCCAAATCTCTGCCCACTTACTTAGCCTGTCTATGTCCCCTTGCAGGTTTTTTAAGTCCTCCTCACTCACTACTTTCCCTTCCATCTTTGTATCATCTGCAAATTTTGATATGTTACACTTGGTCCCTTCCTCCAAATCGTTAATATAGATTGTGAAGAGTTGGGGACCCAGCACTGACCCCTGTGGAACACCACTAGTTACTGATTGCCAGTCTGAGAATGAACCATTTATCCCAACTCTTTGCTTTCTGTTAGATAGCCAATCCTCTATCCATGCCAGAATATTACCCCCAATCCCGTGATTTTTTACCTTAAGCAATAATCTTTTGTGTGGCACCTTGTCAAATGCCTTTTGGAAGTCTAAATACACTACGTCCACTGGTTCCCCTTTATCCACTCTATATGTTACTTCCTCAAAGAACTCCAGCAAATTTGTCAAACATGACTTCCCCTTCGTAAAACCATGCTGACTTTGTCCTATTAAATTATGATTATCCAAATGTCCTGTTACTGTTTCCTTAATAATGGACTCCAAAATTTTACCTACCACAGATGTTAGGCTAACCGGTCTATAGTTACCAGCCTTCTGTCTACTGCCCTTTTTAAATAAGGGTGTTACATTAGCAGTTTTCCAGTCTGCCGGGACCTTAGCGGAATCCAGGGAGTTTTGAAAAATTATTACCAATGCATCTACAATCCCTACCGCCACTTCCTTCAAGACTCTAGGATGTAAGCCATCAGGTCCAGGTGATTTATCCGCCTTGAGTCCCATTATTTTACCGAGTACCACTTCCTTAGTGATTTTGATCGTGTTTAGCTCCTCTCCCCCTATAGCCCCCTGTTTGTCCAGTGTTGGGATATTCTTAGTGTCCTCTACTGTAAAGACTGATACAAAATATTCATTCAGTGTTTTTGCCATCTCCATATTTCCCACCATTAATTTCCCGGTCTCATCCTCTAAGGGACCAACATTTACTTTAGCCACCCTTTTTCTTTTTATATAACTATAAAAACTCTTACTATCTGTTTTTATATTTTTTGCTAATTTACTTTCATAATCTATCTTCCCTTTCTTAATCAATCTTTTTGTTATTTTTTGCTGCCTTTTAAAGTTTTCCCAATCCTCTGTCCTCCCACTAGATTTCGCTACCTTATATGCCCTTGTTTTTAGTCGAATACTATCCTTAATTTCTTTACTTAGCCACGGATGACTGTCCTTTCTTTTACACCCTTTTCTTTTCAGTGGAATATATTTTTTTTGGAAGTTGTAAAATAACTCCTTGAATGTACACCACTGATCATGTGTCGTCTTACCCTTTAATCTATTTTCCCAATCCACTCTACTCAATTCCGCTCGCATACCTTCATAGTCTCCTTTATTCAAGCTTAGCACGCTTGTTTGAGATCCAACCTTCTCACCCTCTAATTGAATATGGAATTCAACCATGTTATGGTCACTCATTCCAAGGGGATCCTTTACTAGGACATTTTTAATTAATCCTGTCTCGTTACACAGGACCAGATCTAAGGTTGCTTGCCCCCTGGTCGGTTCAGTTACATACTGCTCAAGAAACCCATCCCTAATACACTCAATGAACTCATCCTCAAGGCAGCCCTGCCCCATTTGATTTGTCCAATTAATATGATAGTTAAAATCCCCCATAATTATAGATGTTCCCTTATTACATGCCTCAACTATTTCCTGATTGATACTCCGTCCAATAGAGTTGCAACTGTTCGGAGGCCTATAGACTACGCCCACTAATGTTTTTTTCCCCTTATTATTCCTTATCTCCACCCAAACTGTTTCATTATCATGATTTTTTGACCCAATATCATTTCTAATATCTTCAGTACTTACCTGCGCGTCCAAACCACTAAGTGCACAGCGTGCACGCAGCCTGTAGCGCGCACGCGGTGCACCGAGGACCCGCCCCCTTTTCCATTCACCAAGTGCCGGTTTTCAGTGCATGCGCAGTGCATGCAGAAAACCGGCAATTGGAGAAAGAATACGCGAGAGTACGCACTGCGTACTCTCGCGTAGTAAGACTAATTTTTGGGCCATTATCTTTTTATGTCAACCTCTGTTTCAAGGAGTGTCTTACTGCCAGCATTCTAAAATCTGTTCTCCTTCAGATCTTCTGATTTTTTGGGTACACAAGAGGAGGCGATTGTAGAGTCCAATGTTCAACCTCAACTGAGAACCTCATAAGTTGGCCCAAAAATTAGTCTCAGTACGCGAGAGTACGCACTGTGTACTCTCGCGTATTCTGTCTCCAATTGCCGGTTTTCTGCATGCACTGCGCATGCGCTGAAAACCGGCACTTGGTGAACTCAAAAGGGGGCGGTTCCTAAGTGAACCGCGTGCGCGCTACAGGCTGCGGGCACGCAGTGCACTTAGTGCTTTGAACGCGCAGGTAAGCATGGGAGATTTTGCACATAAAGAAAGGAGGCGTAAGACCCTCTTTTAACAAGGTAAGTAGTTAATTAAGTATTATTTTAAAAAATTTTCAACAGGTATATCTTTTTTAGAGACTTTAAAGAAAGGTAAGTTTATTTTTATAACTTTTAAAAAGATTTTAAATTTTTTCAAAACTTTAATCTTTTGTTTAAAGTGGTTAATTTAATAAACTATACTTATTTTATTAATGTGATGGTTTTAAAAAAAATAATAATTAGCTGTTCTTTTGGGGGGGTATAGATTCATAGCTTTGACAGCCCTTGCTGTCAAAACTATAAATGAAAGATGGTGTGCTGCCATTGGCTCTAACTGAATCACGTGATCCCACAGCTCGCACAAATTAACTGCGTCTGTGGGATACGCACACACTGCACAGCTGCAGCCTTGAAACTAAAGTTCGTGTGAGCTCGGAAGGAAAAGGCAGGCGCGCAGTGAGATATCGCGGGGAAGCCTTACCCCCGCAGCAAGGCTCCGTCTTTAATTTCTGGGCCAACATCTTGCATCACCTACCCCTACAATGGCAAGCACCAGCACAGATACATTCACACTGTCTGGGGGAGTGGTGGGGTCAGTGAGTTGCAGCAGTGAGCTTGGTGAAGTACAGAGAACCAGTTTGAAGGAGAAAGTGCAGGAGGAATCAGAAAGATTGCAATCTGCTAACCTGAGGGCCACCTCGAGAGCTCCTGACGCTGCTGATTTGGACCTCCGAAGGGCTTCCTACAAATCCACTTTGGTAGCACACCATCAGCAATTCATGCAAACATTTGAAATTGCTCAATTTGGGACCATCTGTAGAGTGGCCCACAGCCTGCATCTATAAAATAATGCAAACCACCATGTGGCTATTCCAAGGCCCTCTGCAGCCAGGAGAGCGGTCTGCACAGAGCGGGATTAAAACAGAGTGTACTTAACGGAGTGTTTTATTTGGGAATTTGGAAAGAGTGGGAATTCGGAGAAGAGAGGGAAGGAGTTGTTGCTTTTTGCCTGCACTACTTGTAGTGCTTTGTGTTACAGGTAGATATTAAACAAAACAAGGTCATATAGGGAAGGCAGTGCAGGTGGTGAGCCGCAACTGTAGCATGTGGGAGTTTGTGGAGACCTTTGTGATCCCGGACAACCATGTTTGCAGTAAGTGCCTGCATCTTGAGGAACTTCAGCTCAGAGTTTTTGAGCTGGAGTCTGAGGTGCAGACATTGCGGGGCATCAGGGATGGGGAGAGTTACCTGGACACTTTGAACAAGGAGGCAGTCACACCCCTTAGGTTAGGTAGCAGTACAGGTCTGGTTAGTGGTCAGGGACAGGAGGGTGTGACTGCAACTCAGGCAGGTAAGGGGACCCCAGGTGCAGTGCTGGAGGAGCCTCAGCCTTTGCCCTGGTCCAACAGGTATGAGGTTCCTGCTTCCCATGTGGATGAGGGAAAAGCCTGCAGGATGGATGAGCAAGCTGACTGCAGCACCATGGTGCAGGAGGCCATTCAAGTGGGGGGAGTGAAAGGGAATGTAGTTGTGGTAGGGGACAGTATAGTCAGGGGGATAGATACTGTTATCTGCAGCTGCGACCGAGAGTTTTTGAAGGTTGTGTTGCCTGCCCAGTGCCAGGGTTAAAGACATCTCCTCTCGGCTGGAGAAGAACTTAGAGCGGGTGGGGAGGATCCAGTTGACATGGTCCATGTAGGAACCTACGACATAGGTAGAACTAGGAATGAGGTTCTGCTGAGGGAGTTTGAAGAGCTAGTATCCAAATTAAAAAGCAGAATCTCAAAGGTAATAATCTCTGGATTGTTACCTGAGCCATGCGCAAATTGGCATAAGGACAAACAGATTAGAAGTTTAAATGCGTGGCTGAAAGAGAGGTGTGGGAGGAAGGGGTATTGCTTCATGGGGCACTGGCACCAGTACTGGGGAAAGAGGGAGCTATTCCATTGGGATGGGCTCCACTTAAACCGGGCTGGGACCAGTGTCCTGGCAAACCGAATAACTAGGGCAGTAGGCAGGGCATTAAACAAATGAAACGGGGGTGGGAGGATTCAGGAAAGAGTAAATTTAAAAGCAGCAAGAGAAATGTCAAGGCTCTAGAGCAGAGTAGAGTTTTGGGTAAAAATAAGTGGGTCAGGATGGGACAGAGAGTAACAAAGGTAATAAAGTATCAGTGACTAAGGTGACATCAGGGAAAAATGGAAATAAGTCAAAGCTAAAGGCACTATATCTGAATGTGCGAAGCATTTGCAACAAAATAGATGAATTAAGAGTGCAGATAGAAATTAATAGGTTTGATCTAATAGCCATTATAGAGACGTGGTTGCAACGTGGCCAAGGTTGGGAACTAAATATTCCAGGATACTTAACTTTTAGAAGAGATAGGCAAAATGGAAAAGGAGGAGGGGTAGCCCTGATAATAAAGGATGGGATAAAGGATCTTAGCTCCAAAAATCAAGAAGTAGAATCAGTTTGGGTGGAGCTAAGAAACAGCAAGGGGCAGAAAACATTAGTGGGAGTTGTTTATAGGCCCCCAAACTATAGTTGTAATGTAGGACAGAGTATACATCAGGAAATTAGAGGTGCATTTAACAAGGGTAATACAGTAATCATGGGGGACTTTAATCTATGTATAGACTGGACAAACCGAATTTGCAGTAATAGTGTGGAGGACGAATTCATGGAATGTATGCAAGATAGTTTTCTAGATCAGTATGTTGTGGAGCCAACTAGGGAACAGGCTATATTAGATCTAGTATTGTGCAATGAGAAAGAGTTAATTAATAACCTTGTAGTAAAGGGGCCTTTGGGGAAGAACCCTAATGAAGAATTTTATATTGAGTTTAAAATGATTTAGCTAAATCCAGAACTAGGGTCTTAAATCTAAACAAAGCAAACTACATAGGTATGAGGGGCGAGTTGGCTAAGGTAGATTGGGAAACTACATTAAAAGGTATGACAGTGGAGAAGCAATGGCTAGCATTTAAAGAATTAATACATAATTTACAACAATTATACATTCCTTTAAGGCACAAAAACCCCACAGGAAAAGTGGTCCAACGGAGGCTATCAAGAGAAGTTAAAGATAGTATTAGATCAAAGGAAGAAGCTTATAATGTTGCCAAAAAGAGTAGTAAGCCTGAGGATTGGGAGGATTTTATAATTCAGCAAAGGAGGACCAAGAAATTGATAAAGAAAGGGAAAATAGAATATGAGAGTAAACTAGCGAGAGACATAAAAACAGATTGTAAAAGCTTCTACAGGTATGTAAAAAGGAAAAGATTAGTGAAAGTAAATGTGGGTCCCTTATAGGCTGAGATGGGGAAATTATAATGGGGAATAAGAAATGGCAGAGAAATTAAACAAATACTTTGGGCTGGAGTTTACCAGCCCTGAGGAGGCGGGTTTGGAGGCCAGACTGCTGGGAAAATCAAAAAGAATGGGAGCGGGTCCCGAAAACGCTCCGAACCCACCTCCAAACAATCTTCCCGGGAGTTGGGTCCCCAATTTGCACAGGGACCTGACTCCTAGCGGCAGGAAGAGGATTATAGTCACTTAACTGTAGTTAACAGGCAGTTAAGAGGCTTTTTCCCATTTTGAGACTTCTGCTGTGGGCTTCCCGACATCGGGGAACCCCGCCAGGGTAACTGAGGTGTGCTGTGGGTCTGCTGTGTTGTTGGTGTACAGATGGCAGCTGCAGAAGTGGTGTGAAGGATGCAATGCAACACTGGTGAGTATCAGAGGTAAGAAAATATTGGGAAAGTCATTTTTAATATGTTTAGATTTTTCTGTAGGTGACAAGCTTTGAAGTGTTTGTGTGGCCTCACCTCATTGGGAGAAGTGACAGATCGCTTCTGTACCATCACCTGCAGCTGCCATCTGTTTCCTCCTAAGCAGAGAGTCATTGGAGAGCCTGGGAGCAAGGGCTCACCTTTGGACAGTGATTGTCAGTGTTTGACTGCACCTCAATGCTGTCAAACACTGTCAAATCATCTGTCAAAAACTTATGGGTTCATGTGCCTTAAGAAAACCGGCAGATGAAGCGTCATCAACTGACGTCATCTGACATCGGCTTTCCCTTAATTGGCCAGCAAGCCCGCAGGCAGGCTTAACAAGGCGAATCAGGGGAAAATAGTGTCTGTGCATCGGACGTCACTGGGGATGGCACTAGAACTCGGAGGGCAGCAGTCCCACCCCCAACTCGTCTTGGTGACTAAAATCCAGCCCTTTGTGTCTGTCTTCACGGAAGAAGATGCAAAAATCTTACTGAAATAGTGGAGAACCAAGGGAATGAGGAACTGAAAGATATTAGTATTAGTAAAAAAAATAGTACTGGAGAAATTAATGGGACTCAAAGCTAATAAATCCCCATGACCCGATGGCATACATCCTAGGGTTTTGAAAGAGGTGGCTATAGAGATAGTGGATGCATTGGTTATAATTTTCTAAAATTCCATAGATTCTAGAACAGTTCCCATGGATTGGAAGGTAGCAAATGTAACTCCACTATTTGAGAGAGGGAGAGAGAAAACGGGGAACTATAGACTAGTTAGCCTGACATCAGTAGTTGGGAAAATACTAAAATCTATTATTAAGGACGTGGTAACAGGGCACTTAGAAAATAATAATAGGATTGGGCAGAGGCAACACGGATTTATGAAAGGGAAATCTTGTTTGATGAATCTATTAGAGATTTTTGAGGTTGTAATGAGCAGAATAGATAAGGGAGAAAAAGTGGATATGGTGTATTTGAATTTTCAGAAGGCATTCGATAAGGTGCCACACAAGAGATTATTAAACAAAATTTAGGGATCATGGGATTGAGGGTAATATACTAGCATGGATTGCGGATTGGTTAATGGACAGAAAACAGAGAGTAAGAATAAACGGGTCATTTTCGGGTTGGCGGGCTGTAACTAGTGGGATACCGCAAGGATCAGTGCTTGGGCCTCAGCTGTTCACAATATGTATCAATGATTTGGATGAGGGGACCAAATGTAATATATCCAAGTTTGCTGATGAAACAAAGCTAGGTGGGAATGTAAGTTGTGAGGAGGATGCAAAGAGGCTTCAAGGGGATATAGACAAGCTAAGTGTGTGGGCAAGAACATGGTAAATGGAATATAATGTTGAGAAATGTGAAGTTATCCACTTTGGTAGGAAAAATAGAAAAGCAGAGTATTTTTTAAATGGTGAGAGATTGGGGAATGTTGGTGTTCAGAGGGACCTGGGTGTCCTTGTATACAGATCACTGAAAGTTAACTTGCAAGTACAGCAAAGAATTCGGAAAGCAAATGGTATGTTGGCCTTTATTACAAGAGGATTTGAGTATGAGAGTAAAGATGTCTTACTGCAATTATATAGGGCCCTGGCGAGACAACACCTGGAGTATTGTGTACAGTTTTGGTCTCCTTATCTAAGGAAGGATATACCTGCCATAAAGGGAGTGCAACAAAGGTTCACCAGACTGATTCCTGGGATGGGGGGATTCTCCTATGAGGAGAGATTGAGTAGACTAGGCCTATATTTGCTAGAGTTTAGAAGAATGAGGGGTGATCTCATTGAAACATACAAAATTCTTACAGGGCTTTACAGGGTTGATGCAGGGAGGATGCAGGGAGTCTAGAACCAGGGGTCACAGTCTCAGAATAAGGGGTTGGCCATTTAGGACTGAGATGAGGAGAAATTTCTTCACTCAGAGGGTGGTGAATCTTTAGAATTCTCTACCCCAGAGGGCTGTGGAGGCTCAGTCGTTGAGTATATTCAAGACAGAGATCGATATATTTTTGGATATTAAAGGAATCAAGGGATTTGGGGTAGTGCAGGAAAGTGGAGTTGAGGTAGAAGATCAGCCATGATCTTATTGAATGGTGGAGCAGGCTCGAGGGGCCAAATGGCCTACTCCTGCTCCTATTTCTTAAGTTCTTATGTAACACCTTTTTGGCTATCCTTAGATTCCTCAGTGATTGCGCTGACTGGGGTTCTTGAGCTTCAAACTATGGAAGTCTTTCTTGTTTAGATTCACACTGTGAGGGAATCCGATTGAGTCTCCCATAAATCAGGTTAGCAACAACCTCATTGCTGCCCAGTAGTCTGTTCTCAACCAGATCTCTGATCATGCCGATGGAGTGCCTATTAGCAGGAGAATGGCAGAGGCTAGCACAAATGATAGAAATGTCTTTTAGGGTGATGCTACATCCAGCTGATATGTCACAAGAGCATACAGGCACAGACAGCCATCACATCAATCCCCGTGATGCCTGTCATTGCAAGACTTTCTACTGACCCAGCACAAAGAGTTTCTAAACTACCTCCATCCCTAGAGGCAGACATTGACACCCAGCAGCCATCCACCTTAATTCTAACTCCCGGATGGGAAGCCGGTGGGACATGTAAATGGCCAGACCTCATTTACATCCCACCAGCCACCTGGCCTCACAAAAGGTGTAAAATGATATGCAGGCCGCCCACTGGCAAACAGATAAGTCACAAGGGTGGCACTCATAAGAACATAAGAAATAGGAGCAGGAGTAGGCCATTTGGCCCCTTGAGTCTGCTCCGCCATTCAATAAGATCATGGCTGATCTTCGACCTCATCTCCACTTTCTTGCACTATCCCCATATCCCTTAATTTCCTTAATATTCAAAATTCTATCGATCTCTGTCTTGAATATACTCAACGACTGAGCCTCCACAGCCCTCTGGGGTAGAGAATTCCAAAGATTCATCACCCTCTGAGTGAAGAAATTTCTCCTCATCTCAGTCCTAAATGGCCGACCCCTTATTCTGAGACTGTGACCCCAGGTTCTAGACTCCCCAGCCAGGGGAAACATCCTCCCTGCATCTACCCTGTCAAGCCCTGTAAGAATGTTTTATGTTTCAATGAGATCACCTCTCATTCTTCTAAACTTTAGAGAATATAGGTCTAGTCTATTCAATCTCTCCTCATAGGACAATCATAGAAACATAGAAACATAGAATCTAGGAGCAGGAGTAGGCCATTCGGCCCGTCGAGCCTGCTCCACCATTCAATACGATCATGGCTGATCATCCAAATCCAGTACCCTGTCCCTGCTTTTTTAATCCCCACAGTACACAGATCCCACCCTACCCCCGTAACCCCACGTATTTAATTCCCCCTAACATATCCCATCCTATCCCCATAACCCCACATATTTAATCCCCCCCTAACACTAAGGGTCAATTTATCATAGCCAAATCAACCTAACCCGCACATTTTTGGACAGTGGGAGGAAACCGGAGCACCCGGAGGAAACCCACGCAGACACGGGGAGAATGTGCAAACTCCACACAGACAGTCACCCGAGGTCAGATTCGAACCCGGGTCCCTGGCACTGTGAGGCACCAGTGCTAACCACTATGCCACCGTGTTGCCCCTATCCCCCTATCCCAGGAATCAGTCTGGTGAACCTTTGTTGCACTCCCTTTATGGCAAGTATATCCTTCCTGCTCCTTCTGACCCCACAAAGATAAGTTTAAAACTTACCTTTTAGGCCACCGCTTCTTCCCCGAGTGGTTCTGGTGAGTGGGGTGGCCACGATGAGCGCCCAACTCAGCACATCAATAAAATGCCATCGGGGTCCTATGTACGACATGGGGCCCTAATTATCATATGTTAATGAGTCTCCCGCTTGAATCTGGCAGATGCATCAGCTGCCTACAAAAACAGCAGTATTAAACCTGCACTTCACAGTGTGCAAGCTATTGGTGAAGGCCTGCGTGCACTCGTGTAATTACTGCGTTTGATGCTCCATGCAGGTGGCCACTCTTTCCATAGACAAAGACATCATCGCAAAGGCCTGCAACATCATGTCACTCATGCTTGAGACGATCTCCTCCAATCTCTCTGCAAGCATGTACAGTGCAACTGGGACGCCTACTAGTACATCGCTCGTTCTTTGCTGCTGCTGCTCCAGATGTATCCTGTTTGCCGTGAGCCCCCGAGGTTCAGCACCAGCTGAGCAGAGCTTGAGCGTCCTGCACCCTCTGACACAGACTCTCCACTGCTGTCCCTGTCTCCACCATCTGCTCATGCTCATTTCTGATGTGTGAGTCACCAGGTGAAACTCCAATTATCTGCCTTACTGGTGCCACCGAAGTGTGAGTATCTAAGCTGGTGCATGGTCTGCAAGAGTCCTGTGATGGTGCACCCTCAGAAGGAGTCATCATTGTGGCTGCGACCTGGACCACCTCATGCGGGACCCGTGAAGGCCCTGTGGGAGATAAAAGACATGAATGAGTACTTTCAAGGTAAGAATGTTTGAAGTTATCATTAACCACATGATCATATTTCACTCGTTGTTGACATCAAGTCAACATGAGTGTGTGTTGCATGCCATGTAGCTGTCTGATATTTAATTCTGTCACCGGGTAGCTGGGAGGTCTCCATCTCTGACGGCCAGGCATGCTGAGACTCCATTGATTTCCAACACCTGCTCCTATGCACTTGTTTACTGTGAGATCTGTGGAGGACCACCTCCGGTTCGCTGCCTCTTCCTCGTGTTCTGTGCTCTCTTCTCCTGCAAGGAGGGAAAGAAGAGACCGATGAGTGAGAGTAATGACATGTGTTGAATGGATGGATGGAGAGCATTTGTTGAGGCTGACTATGAGGGAGAGGCATGACATTGCATAAGGATGAGAGTGACTGTCATTGATGGATGGACAGGTGGGGATGTGAGGAAGTGCATGGACAGAGAGGGATGGGTGCACCTGCAAGGCAAGTTGGTGTGAGGTATGATGTGCAGGAGTAGGCTTGGGAAGGCAGAGTGAGGGGGTTGGGGTGACAGGCACATCAGGATGTAGGTAAATGTACCATTGCACTCACCTTTCCTGCCCTGCTTAGGTCACTGAATCGCTTCTTGCATTGCATCCAGGAGTATGGCACCACGCTCCTGCTGCTGACCTCTCTGCCATCTCCAACCATGCATTCTTGGT
The DNA here is from genome assembly GCA_030390025.1 of Squalus acanthias. Classification (NCBI taxonomy): domain Eukaryota; kingdom Metazoa; phylum Chordata; class Chondrichthyes; order Squaliformes; family Squalidae; genus Squalus; species Squalus acanthias. The sequence goes on along the minus strand of CM059430.1, from coordinate 103,980,211 downwards.
GTCCCCAGCTGGCCCTCCATATCCTCGCAGCCCCCAGCAGCACATCCAGGGAGGTGTCACTGAAACGAGGCACAGCTTTTGACCATCTGGATTCCATTCTGGCACTTCCTTCTCTTTGGTTCCCAACCCCAAACTCCTACAAATTGCATGTTTGGAGTGTCTCTTTAAATACTGGTGTTGAGATCGCCTCATGTGGGTCGTCATCACGCCCGCTGACGCTAATTGGTCGAGAAACCTGGAAATCACATGGTGATACTGTGGCTGGGTTAAAAAGCCACTGACAGACGCGCTGCGCTTACTTCTGGGTTCCCTGCGCGCTACCGGATCCAGCGCGTCATGAACTTAAAATCCAGCCCATAGTATTCTAAAGTATAGGACATTAACTAAAAAATTCTGTGTAGACACAAATAGAGACTGATTTATTGAAATAGTAATTCTCTAACTCTCCAGATTGAAATTGTGTGACTTGGACATTTAGATTGTCCAATAATGTTTTAGCCTTGACATATTCCTTTAAGGTTCACTTCAAGGTTGCCAGTTTTTCAATGGTAAAGTATTTACTGATTATTTACAACCTTGTCGGACAATCTGGGTTAATGCAGATTAGATGACTTCAAAGCTCATCTTTTCAGGATGTATTGCCAGCTTTTTCTAATAGTTTATAGGAAGATCTTTAGCACCGACTAATAACTGTCACTGATAATAATGATATCAGGAATCAACACCCATTAGCGATAAGCTCCACCAACTAATAGACTGCTATGGATCATGTTAGACCAAGAATATTCATTATCACCACTGTCTGTGAACAAAACTCAGTCCCTCATACTTTGCCAATTGCTTGGATTTACATGAAGATTGCAGCAGCGTTATTGCCTTCAAAACGGACACTGATGCCTCCAAGGTGAAGAAGAGGAGGGGGCGGGGGAGGAGCTTTAGAGACCAAAGCTAAATAGCTCGACTCAATGAAAAAACAAGATGGTTTGAATTTGCATGATTGAAAATGTGGTAGCGCTTTACTGTATACCATGGAAATATACATGCCACAGATAGTGTTTTATAACATTTTATTGCTCCACTACAGTTGAATTCGGTATCATCATTTCTCAAACACATGAAACATGTTTTGATTTCAATTTGTATTTTTAATGAGGATCTATATACAGATATCATTTAGGAAAATGTTTCTTGTTTAAATATTGCAGATATTTAAATTCTGTACTATACTACAATTGTGTGCGTTGAATAGCACACCCGACATGGCACTTAATAAGAAAAGCATGAGGTTAATGAAATCAAACTGGCATGAACCGAGGTTATTTTCTTAATAGAAGTGCACTGTATTAGGCGTGCCCTGTTGAGTTTGAGTGGTCATTGCTTTGAAATTAAATGACAAATTAGCAGAATAAAAAACACAATGGCTTTTTATCTTTGCCATTGGCACTGCTGCTACATAGCAAACAAAGTCTGCTGCATCTGCAAATATATAAATCTGAACCATACGTTTTATATGAATTCATGGAGAAACAATATGCTTGTTATTTACAATGGATTATATTTCATGGATATAAACAGATGTTCAGGAACAGGTCCCAGGAGATACGCTGCAGCAATTACAAATACATAGCCTAATTATCTGCTCATCGTTTTTAGTTAGTCAGTTCCCCTTGAGGCTGAGGATTATTTCCTAATTTATATGAAATATCTTTGCATGTTTGAACAAATTATTCGTCAGCTTGTGCAAATGTATTGGAGCACCATTCTTTTTCTGCAAAGGAAGGACAAAAGCGACGTCCATGTGGGAATTCTAGATGGGGTATCAAAGAAAACATTGGGGAAAGTCAACAGCAGAATGGATCTCTCATTGAATATCTTTGGTAATTGAGCCTTTCTCTTGTAAAGTGTGCATTTTTGCATGACTATTTTCTACTGAAGTGTAGCATCCATCAGCTGTTAATGAGCTGAAGTCTCAAAAGAGAAGATGCAAAAACTTTTTTTTGAAAGCTAATTTTACAATTAATAGCATACAAATAATGCACGAGGAAATCGGATTAAAAGAAGTTGGTCTTATTTAACTTTGGAAACTCCAGCCATATTAACATCTCATGGACAGTTTGTGGAGAAGCTATTCACCCTGGATGGAATCCAGTTACAAAATGTGTACACGTTAGCAGAGACAGTTTCAGCTCAGAAAGAAAATTGTTTTCAATTTGGGCGAATATACTTTTTCTTCTTCCAAAATTTGCAGTGTTATTACCAAAAGATATGGGGGGAAAAATTCAGTCGCGCCCCATTTGGGGCGCAAATATCGTCCGGGCGCAAAGATTAGCGCCTGGCGCTAATTATCGCCACTGACTGGAAACTTCACTTTTAACGCCCCGGGAAGTGATTGGAGTGCTAAATCAGGCGCTGCACACCTGTCTTAAGGCGCAAAGGCTGAGGAGTGAGGTGCTAACTCAGAGCGCTGGCGAAGCTCATGTAATGTCAGTCAGCAATGGAACACACACACAATGGCACGGGCCAGTTCTTAAAGGGGATGGTTGATCTTGCTTTCCATCTACATCCTGCTCATTGCAGCCTTGAATCTTGGCCTGGAGAGACCTGCACATCAAATCTGCTGGAAAGAACAATGGAGAGTACCAGGCAAAGAGCTCAGAGTGCAGCCCCCACAGTCTCTTCTAAATCGATACAAGGAATGGCAACTCAAAATGAACCTGCAAAGTGCTGCTCAGTACCCAAAACTCCTTCACACAACGTTGAATCTCTCCAGAAGTCTCTCTCACTCTCTCTCAGAATGCGTAGTTCAAAAATGGCACCAACAATAAAAGGCAGGAAGCGGTCACCTTTAAATAGCGCTCCCCCTTTCCCTTCATGACAGAATGACGCTCCTATCAACCTGTCATTGCTAGCGTCAGGCGGTAAGGCAGGGGGCGCCACTCAATATCCGCTCCGGGGCGATACCAGGGCGTTGCACACTCGTCTGACGTCACGATCTGCCGGCGCAGGAGATCGTGGCGGTAGTGTTTAGCACCGCCGCAAAATGTCTAGTTAATTTCGCGAGCGGCGCAAACTTCGCCGCGCCCGGGCGCTAGCTGATTTGCGCCCCATTAGTGCCCTCTTAAGATGCTAACGGGAGGCGCAACCAACTGAATTTTTCCCCCATGTAGTGTTCAAGCCTGTGATTTAGCTTTTGTTTCATCGAGACGATCCCCCTTACGTTGACAACTCTATCTGCGTTGACTGCAATGCTGCATGCTCTACCTTCAAGCTTCCTGTACATTTTGGGAATGCATTTGAAGGCAAGTCATGTGACAAATAGAGTTATTTGAAGAAATAACAGAGTGCATTGAGAAAGGAAATGCAGCGGATCTTGTGTACACAGATTTTCTATTCTTTGCTATTTGGTGTTCTGGTGAAAATTGTACTGCACATTGACCAGGACTGAAGCAACCACATGTGTTGTCTGTAAAGACATCCCTGGGAGAACAGAAGTCAGCTGCATTTCTTGATATAGAAGGAGCTGGAAGTTTTTACATGATGCAATGGCTGATGGTGTGCATCTAAGTTTGAATTTCAAGTCACTACCAAACAATAGAATAAGGTCAAGGCAAGATTCTATAGAAATTTCTGATTTGTGCGTGTGTATGTCCAGGGTCAAATCACCTGGTGTGTCTTAGGGGAAACACTCTTCTGATATTCCTTGGTGTACATCAGTGAGCCATCAGATTCCGTCAATACTGGGTTACATTCTGCAAGGGACATAGTGAAAGATGGCGAAAAGGCAGCAACTCAAGTGGGCAGGGAGATATATGCTCCAGTGTAAATAGTTTTAAAGAAAGGTTTGTGTTTGGTCTGCTATCAATAAGATATAAGCTCCATGGGGAATATAGGAGTCTCCCTCCGGTAAAATAGTTTTGATTGAATGGGGTAGAAATTCATCTTGTGTGGTAGAGCAAAGTGGGCAGCATCGCACTGGCCACCTGTTATAGTCCCCGCCCGATATTTAGTTCCATTTACGTCAATAGAACTGATTATTAAGCAGGGCCTATAATGGGTGCTTGATGCAATACCGCAAAAGGCGAGTTTCTACTCCAATGTTTCTAATTGATGCGTATGCCAGAATATTCATCTCATTCTCTAATCAGAAGAAAAAGTCCATGCCATTGATAGTCAACCCATGGCACTTGCTGAGTAGCAGGTGAATTTTGCTAGTGCTTTTGTTTTCAAAAATCCCATTCTGAAAGATACAAATAAAGCTTCCAATAGGAGCAGCGCTGGTTTAGTTTAATTGGCTTGTCCAATTTTCCTACAAAATAATGGCCAAATAATGATCCAAAGTTTTAATTATTACTTACAATGTCTTTTCACGCTTTATAAGCCGAGCTAGCCTGAGAGCAGGTAAGTCTATTGGGAGGGCGGAAGTGTTCGTTTGGGGGGGGTCCGATCGCAGAGGAGGGCGGGTCGGATTGCAGGGGGAGAGGGGTCTGATTGCAGAGGAGGGGATCCGATTACAGGGATGGTCCGATCGCAGGGGTGGGTCTGATCACAGGGGTGGTCCAATCGCAGGAGGGGTCCAATTGCAGGGGGGTGCGATGGCGGTAAGGGGGAGCAGATAGTGGCCGGGGGGGGGGGGGGCAGATGGTGGTCGGGGTACTGGGTTCAATCGTGGTTGGGGGAGCAGATGGTGGTCGGGTGAGGGGGGGGGGGGATGGTGTCCGATGGTGGTCGGGGAGGCAGATGATAGACGGAGGGGTTCTGATGCTGTGGGGGGTTACAGACAGATCGCCGGGATGGGGGATTTAATGGGTAGCTTGTTGGGCCGGGGGGTCACACTCCTGCTCCTCCCGGCCCACAAGGAGTGCTGTAAAATCACTTACCTTCTGGATTCAGCCCTTCTCGCCTCCTTTCACCTGCCGGGTTTCTCGCGGCCTGGGAAACCTGGCTGACATGAGTTAAAAGTAGAATCACTGTTAAAATGCAGGCACACAGCCTCATTATATTTAAATGACCAACCTGCCTCCTGCAAGTGGATTGGTCGCCCGCCCCTCATCCCGCCACCGTTAAAACCAGAAGTGGGTGGGTTCGAGGTGAGTTGGGTTCCTGTTTCAGATTTTTTGAATTTTAACCTCTAACCTGACCCCAACCCACCCATTTTTTGGAGTTAAGATTCAGCCCTTAGGTTCTGAGTTTTTGGGGACCCAGAGAAAGAAAGAAATTGCATTTATATATTGCCTTTCACAACCTCAGGATGTCCCAAAGCACTTTCCACTGTTGTAATATAGGGATTATGTACCTATATTTTAGGCTTTCATACACTTACCTCTCACAATATACTTCATGAATATATATTTGAAATGAGCCTGCAAGATACTGAATTCACCTGTCAAAATATATACAAGTCTTTTTTATATGTAGAAGTCCTCTCTTGCCGATGTGGAGTATATTATCAAAAGTAACAAGAGATTTGCAAATGCACAAATTCAAAATATTCCCGAACCAATCTCAAATATCGCACCTTACATTGTCATTGTTTATATATAACATAATATTTGCAACACATTGTAACATATTTCAAAAGTACTGCAAAGGAAGAACCAGGCTACACTGTAGGGCTCAAAAAGAAAAATGAATTTAGTGTAGAACTGCCAGTCATTTGATTTCAAAGACTCACGGGGGGGGAAATTCGGTTGCTTTGCGCCTCCCGTTAGCTAAGAGAGCGCTAATGGGGCGCAAAGCAACTAGCGCCCGGGCGTGACGATGTTTGCACCGCTTGCGAAATTGACCAGACATTTTGCGCTGCGCTAAACACTACTGCCACGATCTCCTGCACCTGCAGATTGTGACGTCAGTCGAGCGTGCAACACCCTGGTAGTGCCCCGGACCGGATATTGAGTGGTGCCCCCTGCCTTACCGCCTGCCGCTAGCAACAACAGGTTGAGAGGCGCATTTTGCAGTCGGGAAGGGACTGGGGGAGCGCTATTTAAAGGCGACCGCTTTCAGCCTTTTTTTGTCGGCGACATTTTTGCACCACGCATTCTGAGAGAGAGAGAGAGAGACTTCTGGAGAGATTCAACGCTGTGTGAAGGAGTTTTGGGTACTGAGCAGCACTTTGCAGGTTCATTTTGATTTGACCTTCCTTGCATCGATTTAGAAGAGAATATGGGGGCTGCACTCTGAGCTCTTTCCCTGGGCCTCTCCATTGTTCTTTCCAGCAGATTTGATGTACAGGTCTCTCCAGGCCACAATTCAAGGTTACAATGAGCAGGGTGTGGATGGGGAGCAACATCGACCCTCCCCTTTAAGAACTGGCCGGCGCCAGTGTGTCTGTGTTCCATTGCTGACTGATATTACATGAGCTTCACCAGCGCTCTGAGGTAGCGCCTCACTCCTCAGCGTTAGCACCTTAAGAGAGGTGTGTAGCACCTGATTTAGCGCTCCAATTACCTCCAGGGGTGATAGAAGTTGAATTTGCAGTTGGAGGCGATAATTAGCGCCAGGCGCTAAACTTTGCGCCCGGCCGATAATTGCACCCCAAACGGCGCGATACCGAATTTCTCCCCCACAGAAACACACTTTGCTAATTGTTAGTCCATTCCATTAGCTGAATATATTGCACTTTATATAGTCTTGGGTACGGGCATTCTAGTAGGTAATTTTCACGAATTATTTATAAATATGAACATGTAGGCATCAGCTTTCCATGTGAAACAGCCATCCACGTATCAAACAGTTACACTCAGGAAGCCCTTAATTGTGCATGTGGATTATCAGAACTATTAAAAGAAAGACTTGCATTTATAAAGCGCCTTTCACGACCACCGGACGTCTCAAAGTGCTTTACAGTCAATGAAGTACTTTTTATTTGAAGTGTAGTCACTGTTGTAATGTGGGAAACGCGGCAGCCAATTTGCACTCAGCAAGGTCCCACAAACAGCAATGTGATAATGACCAGATGATCTGTTTTTGTTATGTTGGTTGAGGGATAAATATTGGCCAGGACACCAGAGATAACTCCCCTGCTCTTCTTCGAAATAGTGCCATGGGATCTTTTACGTCCACCTGAGAGGGCAGACACAGATTATCAATATTAAGAATCATAAATAAAGGGAATAGCTAGCTATTAGTATTTTCACTGACTGTGAAAACCCCACACACAATTTGTTACAATATCATTATGTACTTAATTTTTTAGAACAAATTTCAGTATGTATTTTCAAATATTCTGTACTTCATTTCAGAGATGATTTTATATAAAGACATAAGAAACCGTGAAGTGAAAAGGGCACTTCAACCGATTGATCCCACGTACAATTTTCACAGGCACAGATTATTTTCAACTTATTCAGTCTCCCGAGAAAAATAAATAACAAAAGGTAAAACTTAAGTTTCTCCCTGACCTCAAAAGGTCATTGGAAACGCAGTCAAATCGATTCATCGTTACAATTGACACAAGTCAGCTTTAAGTAGTTCCATTCCATAAATGAGATTCTCATCTCAACAGGATGTTTCAATGCACACCTCAGTGAAATGCTCCTTCCACAAGGACATAGCATTGTGGAAGATTTAGAAGGAAAGCTTCTGCTGTCAGTTCTGGTGCCTGGCTATAGCTGATATTCCCACAGAAAGACATACATGGGTTTAATCTATGAAAATAACACCTTCATTAAGTGACTGCAGTTGTTTTATTTAAAAATGTGAAATAATTTTTGGGCTGAACTACACTGAGTAATGTTATTAAGGAGCCTCATTCAAAGCTAGGGCTTTTTTGTCGTCACAATCAATTGTATTCCAGATGGGAGTATTTCAAATGCACAACTTATAGTTGTTGGGAATGTTCATGCCAAACTCCACTTGTGCTCTGTATTCAAAATTTTACCATTACCTCCTTTAATCCTGCCCAGGTACAATTCAATAAATTGTGAATAGCAACGTTTTTTTAACTGGAATTTGTTTCAGCTGAGAGAGTGCAATCTGGATTCTAGTATCTCCTACCATGCATTTAGGACAACAAAGTGACTGATGTGGGGGCAGTGGGAGTGGGGGTGGGGGGGCAGGGAAGAGAGTTCCCTTTGAATCATAAAGCCAACTACTCCTTCTCCCAAGAGTATATACGTAGCTGATACCTCATGCAGCCCTCACGTGAACAGAATCATCCTTACCATAATAGGTGCGGATGTCTGTGAGGCTATCGGAGATGAGATAGCAAATTGTTTAATGTTCCAAGTCACTATGGAAACCTCTTTAATATCTGGCTCATTAACAGATAAATGCCTCTCTGTCTCAGTGACTGCAGGTTGTGGCTTTTTAAACCTGTGAGAAATCACTTTGTCTTAAAACACACTGAACATAAGTCATTACCAAATCCTTGCCATGAAAAATATGATCAAAATTCCCAGACAATGCACAATTAGCATACATATTAAATAGGTGTGCTGATTGTATGTATTGGTTTTGCTTTTGTTTGTTCCTACCTGATTTTACCTTTGTCTACATTTATTTTGGAATCTAGCAGTGTTAGCCATTTCCACCACTCTTCGAACAGAAGAGATTTTAGAAGCTGGAGAAGACCCATCCCTCCTTCATTGATTGCATTGCCACTTATCACCATATCACCAAACTCCATCTGTACAGAAAGATGTCTATTTGTCTCTTGAATTCATTCATGCGGTTCGCTCCAAAGCTCTATAACTCTATTACTGTTTTGGTAAAAAAAAAAGTCATCTGACTTCCCTTCTTACATTAATTTACTCATTTAAAACTTTTCATTCTCAAAGGAACAACAAAGTTACCTTCACCGTGTCTTGTCTGCACATTTAGGCATTCTACTGCAATAACTTAACCGAGCAGCAGTGCGAAGGGTCACTGATGTCCAGTTATTCTAGTATTGTTAACTGATATCCCTTCTCAAGAAAAAGGATGGTGGGACTATCAGCATTAATGTCATAATATCCATTTAAAGGATCATTACCAGGGCATGGGATTAGCGTGCTTGCCACTATAGAGGAAGGTCAGGTAGGTAGGAAATTAAGGGTGAAGAATTAGACTGCTCAAGGATATCAAGTTAGTGTAATAGAGTGAAATAAACACAGAGTCAATTAGCTAAAATAATCTCAAATGGACAGATAAAGCAATGTAAGGCTAAATATGTAATGATGAGAGGAAACAGAATGCTTTCAGCACCCAGGGCTGGAGTAATTAACATAAGGGAAGCCAGGAAGACACTGGAGTTAGTTATAATATACTCTCATCTGCATCACTGAAGATCAAAGTTAATGCCTGAAGGACAAAGTTTCCTTTTGAGATTGAAACTCAGGGAGCTTCATACAGACAGAGTTTCATTATAGATATTACTTTGAGGGTAATACAACTGTGTGTGAACAAGGTCAATAATTACCATAATATCACACCATTAATGTTGGCTACACAAGCACAATCACTGAACTTCAAAAAGTAATTCATTATGTGAAGTGTTGAGACATTTCAATTTGATATGTGCTATATATGCAAATATTATTAATAATAAAGCACATTTTATTCTGAAGTTGTACATTCCAGGTGAGTGTATATTTTCTTATACAAATGGATCTTTGAAGTACACTGTGAGTGGCAGAAAGTAATGTCAGTTCTCAGACAAAAGCACTTAAATTAATTAGGAATTTGAATATTGATCTTGGTTCAGACTAATTCAACTCAGAGTACAATGCAATTCAGATCATAATTAAGTTATTATTCACCCCATGTGCAAGACTGACAACTAGCACTTTAGTGGGCTTCGAGGGAAATGGACCCCTCTAATGGATATGATCTCCCCCATCCTGCATTATATGTACTGTTGCCCATGTGACAATTGCTAACTCTCAGCCAACAAAGCTAGCAGTGAAACATGAACTTCTGCCTCACAATGGATTAAAAAAAAATACATCGAAAAAGTTCACATTCTTTTTTACTTCTTATAATGGTGCTGTGCAATAAAAAAATTAAGGAGGAGAAATTGGGCTCTATAGCACCATTTTTTAGGCACTACACAACCTTCTAATGCTTGAAAATGGTGCCTGCAATGCGCGCACACTTCCGATGGGAAATGCGGTGGACGCCATCTTGGCTTAAAGGGGTTTGCGCACGCGCACCTAACGACCGCCGGCAGCATGCAGAGCAGGCAGATTATGATGTCAATCAGTGTGCAACACCAGCGCTGCCACTTTCAAAAACCACATTCCAGCCTACGCCCTGTCTTAACCTCAAACAGCTGAACAGGACATTAAATGGCATGAAAGACCCCCTATCAGCGCTATTTAAAGGGATCATGAACTACTTACAGGTTAGTGCTGGATTATTTCTTCTGGCTGCTGGTGCAATTGTATGTGTTTTTGGAGCTTTCCTGCACTTGCTTAAAATTTCAATAATCTAAAGGGAGTGGTCTGGCTGGTGCTGAAGTGCTTTTTTGTTGATTTAAAAGCTTGTGCTGAAACAAGTTGCTTCCAGACATGGGTGGCCTGGTAGGCCTTCCTCATGAAATTGAGTATGACTGGGAGAATGAAGAGAGGTAACGCAGAGCAGGACAAGCTGCTGGAAGAGGGAGGAGGAGGAGGGTGAGAAGGGCTCTCAGCAGGAGGCCATATCCGCAGAGGGTCTTTAGGGAGCAATTCACTTACCTTAACTTCAATGATAACTAATGCTTGAGACATCTTTGCTTCACTAAAGAGGTCGTGAGTGAAATCTGCCAACTGCTACAGCCACAACTGCAAACTCAAAGCAGGGCAAGAACCGCATTGCCTGTGGCTGTGAAGGTGACCGTGGCTCTTAACTTTTATGTACCTGGCTCCTTCAAGGCTGCTGCTGGAGATATAAGCAACATTTCATGTTTTGAAAAATACTGCTGCATAAGGGAGGTCACTGAGGCTCTCTGTACACAGAGAGACAGGTTCATCTCATTCCCTCTTGCCAGAGACAAGCATGAGGGTTTGCATGGATTGCAGGCTTCCCCATGATACAGGGTGCCATTGACTGCATGCACATTGCCTTACCGTGTGCTTCATGTGAACTGAAAGGATTCCACTCCTTCAATGTTCAGCTGGCGTGTGACTACAGGCACCGCATCATGCAGGTGAATGCCCGTTGTGCTTGCAGTAGTCATGATTCCTTCACTTTGCGGCAGTCCTCTGTGCCAGCTACATTTGACCCACCATGACAAGTCAATTGCTGGTTTCTGGGCGATAAGGGTTATCACTCATGACTTGGCACAGGACTCCAGTCTGGAACCCATGCACACATGCACAGCAGGCTTACAACGAGAGCCATGGTGCCAGAATATTATAGAGCACACCATTGACATCCTCAAGCAACGCCTCCGTTGCCTGGACTGCTCTGGAGGAGCCCTGCAGTACTTAGCTGAGCTTGCATCAAGATTTGTGGTAGTTTGCTGCATGCTGTACAACCTCGCAAGAGGAAGAGGAGGTGGAAGTAGAGGAGGATGAAGTGCAACAGGAAGTGGAGGAACAGGAAGAGGAAGAGAAACTACAATGTGAACAGCCCCTTTCTGCCAAGGCTTTACGTGATGAAATAATTAATGAGCGATACCTGTAACCTCAACCACACCTCCCTCTTCACCAACAGTCCCACGCTCCTTACCTTTCCTGACCATCACTGTAAGGGATTCTGACCCTGCGTGTCTCGCAGCCTGTGAGATTCACGCGGCTCTGTGCAGCCTGTATGTCAGTGCGGGTTTAGGCCTTGTTGCCTGTTCTGGTCTCCAGCCAGTCTGGGAGCACTAGACACACCTGTGAGTGGTTCGAATCACTCACCCTTACGGTTCTAGACACTGGACTTAGATGCGAGAGCAGTAATGGAGATGAAACTCATGTAGACTCGGTTGAATGGTACGAAATGGAAAATCTTTATTGCATGATATTTAAGATTATGAAATACATGTCATAAGCACAGATTAATGACAGTACAATCTTACAAGCAGTTATATAGCTGATCCTAGGGAAACGAGGAACGAACGACACACCGTAAATAGGGGCACACATTACAAGTATCCTTAATACTTAAACCCTCCCCTATCAATATCTATCCTAACTAGATTCGTAGGATTTCGAGACTCATGCTCACCACTCGTGATAACTCGGAGAAATTCCGAATAGCTGATCGGATGTTTTTCACCGCAGCACCCACATGTCGGTCAGGAGATCTCCTGGTCCCACTTGTTTACTTGCTTCTGCTCCGGCTAGCAGGCTGGACCGTCTGCTGTGATGAAGACCTGTGTTGGTTGGTTTAACAGGTACTTTTCCGAGCAGGGTTCACGGATCAGTCAATATCATCGATGATGAACCGTTCTTGCAAGTTCAAAGAAGTCTTCCTGGCAAGGAAAACTTGGCTATTCGACCTACAGGCGCGGTCGGGATTTACTGACCGTGGCGATGAGTATGGTCTTCCTCTCTTCTCATCTCATCTCATCTCATCTCATCTCATCTCATCTCGGGCCTTTGGTTCCGCTGCCAGTTACCAACATAGGTCTTCGTTACGCGACACGAGGTAGATCCGAACGGATCAGAAAGTACAACAGTCTTTTTCAAAGAGGCACCAGGCAAGCAGGAACCCGACTACGAGTCAAAACACAGGAGCAGCCACGAGGTTACGAGTCGATCGGATCAGAGAATAAGAGAAAGATGGACGGTTGGATCTTGTAATTATAGTACAAAATCTTCCGTTTCCCGCCCAACCTTAATGTCCTTTCTTTTGTTAGGGTCTGGCGCTCAAATGTCTTGTATGGGTGATCTCCGTTCTTAATGGGTTTCGGGGCTACTCGTAAATGTCTGAGTACCTGTTAATATTTCTCCCATTGTTAAATCGGTCGGTGTTCTCCCTGGAGGGGTTTTGGGGCTTCCAAGTGTTTTGTATAACTACCTGCTAACGGCTCTCTCATCGTAGAGTCGTTGGGATTTTACATATTAATGTCTTTTGGATGGGCCCTTGATTACTCGGTACAATAGCTTTCATTCGTACCTGGGAGACCGATTTCAGTATTTATGTGTATACTGCAAACCCATGATGTCTCGTGTATTATCTTCACTGTGCTGAATCTTAATCGATCTTGCACAAATGTTTATTGGAACGCCATCTTGTCTGCCTGTCGAAAAGTCTAGAATGTTCTGTCACGAGGTGCGGCGGCCATTTTACAGGCTGCTTGTGTCCACTTTGAAAAACCTGGCAGCATTCTGCTGAAATAAAAGCTGTTTGAACGAGACTCTGTGTTTTCTACTTATTAATAAAATCGCGATATATTGCGAATTCTACAGTCCCTCCTGTTGATGCGAATAACTCCGCTTATCGTATCAAAAATCATAGTGGTGAGCAATATTATCTCGATTTCTCTCCGAATCCAGCAAATTAATCCCATAATTTTTAACCTAGCTAGGATCTCTGTGTCGTCCTTATTTCCCAAGAAAATTACATTTTATATCACCGTGGGCCTTTATTTGCCCTTAAACTTACACCACTTGTTTTCCTTCCCGGCGTAACCAGGCCGATGCCTCTCGTATCACCTGTATATTCATCTTTTATTCAGGGAAAGGAAAAACAAAACCCAAAACCAAACAATCATTTTTAACTAGAACACCATCACCAAAAATAATCAACACCAACTCTTAACACATGTCGAGTTCCCAAACGTATTTACAATCTTTGAAAATCATGATCGAGTACAAACTTCCGCGGCGCACGTGGCGAGCGGGAATGACGCCATTTTCCGATTACACGGTGCTTTCATCGTGCACGCGCACGTAACGTTCTCGCCACTCTCCCGAGTTTTCATGCTTGGTGAGGCGTTTGTCTCTTTTACAATGTACGACCAATAGGTACACTACAATAAACACTTGACATACGACTAAAATGTGGGAGGCTATTCTGATCCATGAAGGCACTTCAATATTGGTGAACAGATTCCACCACGGTGGAACTACTATATCCAGAATGTCTGTTCCTATTTCGACAGTTTTCTGCTCTAATGTGTAAAAATGTTTCTGTGACACCGCGACGGCTTTTAAAAGCTTGGTGAGGTGTTCAGGGAGAGGGGGAATGAGGTATCCGAAATGCGCGACGAATCGTTGCAAGTCGGTGAAATTCTCTTTTACTGTGAGATGAACAGTGGATGGTTCAGGGATTGGGATAATTCGCTGTTGTGCTACTTGAACTTCCGCCCTGGGTTTAAAACAGAAACTGCTGTCACTCACCGGACACCGGCTACGGTTTCCATGCTGGTAGTGTTGCGCTGCAGTGGTAACACAATATGTTCCACCCCCGATGTATGCTACCTGCGGAGGCACATGATCTTGTGCCATTGCCTCCATGGTGCAATTCATGGACTTGGCGCCAGTCGTTCTGAACCCACACTGTGGTGTTAAAAAGGCATTCAAGTGCTGGGGGCACAGTATTATGTGTGCTCCCCTGCCACGACAACCAGAGAGATCTGTACCTGTCATCGTTTGCTCCCAGCGGATGACGTAAGGTGGAACCGCTGCATAACGAATGTGGGCTCCCCCCTGAATGACACCAATGTTCTCTACCCGATACACCGGGGCGGGCTTTGCTGTGTCGCCCAAAACCGGCATACGTAGTACTATACCCATGATAGTATGGTTTGATCGTCCGCAGTCCACGGGGACTGGGTATGCTTCTGAAGCTAGCCTGAGCTGGCACGGACTTAATGCGTTCTGAAAAGGGTGGAGCGCCCGCAGGTGTTTGTTACTTATCCAGGACGGGACCAAACCTTGTTTTAAATCCTCCAAATTACTGCGGCCCTCGCCCAGTAACCACGCCCCGTAAAGCACGCACACCTCATTCTGCGCAGCTTGATCGGATGCATTCCGATCTTCCCTAATCAGGGCATTTACCGTCTTTGCATGTTTCTCCAGCTCTGCTATAATTTCCTTTAAATGGAGAGTCATGGCTTGGTCCTCGTGTAGACCCGACCCTACCACTTTATTCTCATCTGTTAGAATGTCTTTTAATTGCGTTTTTAGACCATTAATCTGGGTCTGCAGCTCCACACTGTCTAGAGCGTTGACCACGGATGTACCCGTGTTAAAAGCAGTGAACGCATCGTTCACCAAACCCCTTCTTTGCCTCCCTACTTGATCCAAAACTTCCTGTGGTGCGGTGTACAAACTTGTTTTATCAATTTCCGCGAAATCGAATTCGTAAAATTGCCTGAACATCTTGGTCAATAGGACCTGATACAACTGTTCCGTCTTTTTGGGGCACCACTCTGGTAACCGCACCTCGGTGAGATTTAAAATCACCGAGGCCACCGCGTAATGTACCCCCTGAAATAGTATCTGGTCTGTGGGGACCAGTACCAAACCATTCCCGGGTCCCTTACTAGTTTTAGGGCACCCTTCTTCCTCAGCTAGAACCACCGGAATCGTGGGCGGGGCTTTGCGTGGACGCGTAATGAGCTCAGTGGCATTTACTGGGATTGGGGAGAATGGGGCTCCGCACCCCCTGGTGCTCGCATCCCACCTCATCCCCTGTCCGTTATCCTGCCATTGATTAATGAAAAATATGGAGATGCCTTTGGGGCAAACGTACTTTGACCCCCACATACATACATAAATTCCCTCGTCCGGTTCCCACCATTTGTCCCAACAGACTTTCACTTGTCCGTTTGTCCCCGTAATTGTCCGATGGGTATTATTACCCAGTCGTTCCCACTCGACCGAAGAGTTCCTCATAGTTTTGCTCAGCTTACGCAGCCACCACCATCGGCTCAATGGGACATTCCCACTACAAGTCAAACAAATCCGTTTGCCGACGGTGACGCTGATCCTGGGTGCGATGATCCTTACTTTGGGGCACATTAAAGAAGTCTCTTTGTAGGCAAACCCCGATGTGCTAGAATACTCCGTTGAGTTTGTTCCCAGCCATCCTGGCCACCTTCCCTTGTGGAAATAGGTGCTGGTCTCCTCTGCCTCCCGTCTTCCGGTCCCATCCACCGCGATGGGGGCCGTGTCCCCGGAACATCCGAACACCACGACATCCTTGGTGCGGCCTCGATAGGCCAATCCACATCCGATTGTCGCGAGTAATACTAGAATTCGTTCCATCCTTCCTTGGTTCCTGTGATCAGATAGAATGAGGTAGCCAGCCTCGCAAGAGTCTCTGGCTTTTGTGAAGGGTGAGCGGGTCCCCTGACCTCGCCTCACGTATTCTTCAACGTTCGCTGAATAAACTTTAACTAAACCTATTTTTAAAGCTCCCATCATTTTATCGTTTTCTGTTAAAAACACTACAATCTTAACCTTATTAAAAAACTATAAACTTAACCTTGAACTATGAACTTAAGACTTAAAACTTATAACTTTACAGTGCCGCCCGTTCTCAGGGCGGCCCCTTTAAATTCTGAGAAGGCTGCTGCGAGCTCTTCCCGACGGTGGGAGGGCACTGACCCTTCCCTTTGATCTGCCGCAGCCTGTTGCTGCACTGACCCCTTTCTCTGATCTGCCGCAGCCTGTTGCTGCTGCGATGGGGCCGGGCTGTATCTGGGTTGCCTTAACCTTAAGTCTACGCCTTGGGGCAGTCTGGGGACATGACCACATCCTCCTGGGCTGGGGTTCTCTACTTGACCTACGGGGAGTTGCCATGGGCGGGGGTTCCGTGACTGACGGACCGGGTTCCGAGACTTCCATCGGGACGACCTGGGGTTCCACCATAGTCGCTGGCTCCGCCTCCGCTGACTCCGCCTCCCTGACCTCGGGGCTCGCAGTTTGTGGCTCCGCTCTGCTCGGCCCAGCAGGCGGCCCTTCACTCGCGGTCTCTGCCTCCCCCGAGGGCGGGACGTTCAAAGCGGGCGGCTCTGTCTCTGGGGTCCTCACCGTCACTCTCTGTGCTCCCACAGCGGCTGGCCCCGCCTCCCCTAGCTCCTCCCTCCTGTCTTCGGGACCTGCAGCTTGTGTGTCCACCCTGTGTGGATCTCTATCTGCAGCCCGTATTCTCCCTATATCGAAAACGGGACCGTTCCTCCAAAACCACTCGTCTTCATCACTATCCTCATCTGACTCGAGTTCCCTGAATTCTCCCTCATCTAACTCCCAACTCCAGAAAAATGCTTCATGATCTTCCAGGATGTCCCCTCCCCTGATGCAAGCTGCTATGCCTGCCTGTGTGCCTTGTGGTCCTACCTGGGGCTGTGCTTTCCCACTGGCGGGATTTACCCCTGTAGTTTTCCCTTGCGCACCTGGCTTGTACAGTTTGCATTGGTTTACGTGGAACCACTTAGTGCGCCGAGGTACTTTTACGGCGTATACCATGGGACTCGCCTTATCTACAATGTTGTAGGGTCCCATATACAGTGGTTCCAGACTCCCTACTCTGGCGTAGTTTCTGACCATGACCTGGTCTCCTACTTCCCACTCCCGCGTTTTGCGGGGTTCCAGCAACAAGCGATTGCCCTGATGCTGCCTTCCCATGTTCCCAGCCGCCTGCTCATAAACCTGCTTCAGGCGCTCCAAGAGAGTCTGGGCGAACTTGTCCCTGCTTATCTCTTGGAGCTGACCCTCAGTGAGCACCGGCGCTAGCACATGGGTGGGGGTTCGCATGAGCCTCCCAGTCATCACCTCGTGCGGGGAGTACCCCGTACTTTTTGACTGACTGGCCCGGACCCCCATGAGGACTAAAGGCAGAACTTCCGCCCATTTTTGGGGCGAGTTCCTAGTCTCTTTCCTCAATTTCTCCTTCAGGGTCCGGTTCATGCGTTCAACAATCCCGGATGACTGGGGATTGTGTGCTACGTGCCACTTCCCTTCAATGCCCAAAAGCATGAGGGTGTTCTGCATCACCTGGCCGGTGAAATGACTCCCTTGGTCTGACTCCACAAAACGGGGAAGTCCCCACCGCGAGAACACTTCCCGGACCAAGATTTTTGCTGTACCCAGTGCCGTAGCTGTTCGACAAGGGAAGGCTTCCACCCACTTGGAAAACACATCCACCAAGACGAGGCAATATTTATAGCCTCCCTGGGTGGTGGGCAGGGGTCCTATATAGTCGATCTGTATCGACTGCCATGGTCCCTCTACCCTTCTTACGTGTCCCATGGGCACCTTCCTTTTCTGGGGGTCTGGGTTGTTTGCAGCGCACACAAGACAGTTTGCACAGAACTCGCGGACTTGTTCCCTGAGCCCTGTCCACCATCCCGCTTGCTCTACCCGTTGCCAGGTAACCTCGGGCCCGGGGTGCCCTGCCCCTGGTCCCTCGTGAGCCAACTGGAGGAATTCCCTCCTGTGCTGCTGCGGCACAACCCACTGCTCCTCGCGGAACAGCATGCCTTCCTTAACTGAGAGGGTTGCCGTACTGTACGGACCTTCTACCTGCCTCCCCTCAGCAATGGTTTTTAGGACTGCTTTTAGGGCGGGATCCTGGGCTTGGACGGTCTTAAGGTCTAGGGGCAATGCTACCCTGGTGTTCCCGGGATTCCCGTCCCTGCCTCGGATCGCTGCTATGGGTCTGGTCCCATAGGGGTCCCAGAAAATGCCGTTGCGGGCACCTTCCCTGGCTAGCGCATCCGCCTGCTGGTTGCCCTCCCCACGGGGCTCTGTGGAGGAGTGAGCTTTCACCTTATGGATGAAAATCTCCCCTTCCTCCCCTACTGCTGCTGCTAGGATCTTTTCCAGCAAGGGCTTCACCGTTAAAGGTCGCCCGTCCGCGGAGGTGTATCCACGGCGGGACCAAATGGCCAGGTATTCCGTACACGAATTGCAGGTGAACATACTGTCCAAGCAAATCGTGTATGGGGTTGGGAAAATGTCTGGGTGGGTAACAACGTACACCACGGCAGACAGCTCAGCCTGCTGCGCGCTCATGGTGCTGGGGAGCTTGATCGCCAGGGCAAGGTTTGCCGCGGGGTCATAAACTCCACACCCCGTGAGTCGTTCGCCAGCAGATACTGTGCTAGACCCATCAACATAAATCTCGCGCCCAGTGGGATGTATCCCGGCCCGTAAACCTATGTTGACGTCCCACACCCCTTCCGGGTGGGCTGTACCGGGGTATACCAAATTGGCCGCAAGCCTGGGCTCGCAAAGACCTTTTACTCTGAGATCCAACTGGGAGAGAAGAAGGGTCCAGCGCGCAATGCGCACGCTGCTTACGGTCCCATCTTTAATCCTCCCATCCAGAAGCATCTTAGTTGGTGTGTGATGTGTGAGGAGAGTGATGGGAGAGAGCCCTGTGAAGATCGCTGATCTTTTCACAGCCCAATGCGTGGCTAAAAGGTGCCTTTCGCAATTGGAGAAACTTCTCTCCACATCCGTTAACACCCTGGATGAATAGACAACCGGCCTCAGCTTGCCGTGACGCTCTTGGAGCAGCACAGCGCTCAAGCTGTCTCCGCTGGCAGCTACCTCCAGGAAAAACTCCTTCCCCCCATCTATGGCCCCTAAGGCTGGCGCGGTCTGCAGATCCCTTTTTAACTTCTCGAAGGCTGCTTGGCAGCCCTCGTCCCAAGACCACTCCACCCCCTTATGGAGGAGTCGGAGGAGCGGCGCTGCTGTGGCCGCATAATCTTCGATAAAATCCCTGCAGTAACCGGTCAGTCCCAAGAAGGACCTCACACCCCTTACGTTGTTGGGAATCGGTAATTCTTGCACCGACTCCCTCCTTGCTTTGTCTATGGCTCTTTCCCCAGCGCATATGGTCAGTCCCAGGAATTTTACTTCCCGCTGACCGATACGTGCTTTCTTAGGATTTATTTTAAAACCCTTTCTCGCTAGCAGCTCCAATAACTCGTCCAGCAGTGGTCCATGCTCCTCCCTTGAGTCCGTAAATAGGAGCAAATCATCCACATACTGCACTATCTGATTGGGCTGACTAAGCTCCTTTAAACTTCCTGCCATACACTGATGGAAAATACTGGGGCTATTGTGGAAACCCTGTGGCAGACAGTTCCATGTGTACTGTTGTCCTTTGAAAGTAAAGGCAAACTTGTACTGGTCCTCTCGCCTCAGCGGGATGGACCAAAAACCGTTCGAGATATCCAGCACCGTGAACGTGGTCGCGGACGCTGGAATGCTCCCTATTAGGTCAGCAACTGCTGCTACCGTGGGCGCGCAGGCGGGAATGTTACTGTTAAGGACTCTGTAGTCCACCGTGGCTCTCCACGAATTATCCGGCTTCCTAACCGGCCATAATGGGGAGTTCACGTGTGTGGCTATCGGCCTCAACACGCCCTGCTGCACCAAGGAGGACATTGCTGTCTCCATATCGGGTTCTGCTTCTTTGGGGAAGTTATACTGCTTTTGGGGTCGGGTCATGGGGTCCCCATCTACGCTGACCTCAAACCCGATAACCCTCCCACAATCGTGCTTGTGGGTTGCAAACGCGTGCATATTATCTGACACGTACGTTTGCATGTCCGTTGGGACATCTGCGACCATAAGCCTGAGGTCGTAGCCTCCGGATGGCTGTACGGTACACAGGACCCCTGTTTCTTCCTCCCCCGGAATCACTATTACCTCGCCTTTTTCACCCTTAGCCCCCCAGAGACAGTGATTTCTGAGGTCCACGAGGATCCCGTGTCCCGATAGAAGATCAGACCCGAGAATACCTCTTCCACCCCCCTCCTGCCATTCCATCAGTATACACTTCCACTTAAGGTGAAGTGCTCCTAAACGAATGGATAGCGGAAGGGAGAACGTGCCAGCCTGTTCTTTTCCTGTGAACCCCGCTAACGTGAATGGGACCCTGGTGGATAGCGGCGAGTCAAAAGGGCTATCTGTATGGATTATGGTGCAAGAAGCTCCCGTGTCCAACAAATAACTACCCCTCTGTTTCTCTACCTCCATCTCCACCAAAGGTCGCTTCCACGCATCATAGCTAAGCGGACACAGGTAGACGGGCTGCGCGGGTTCTAGTCATGGGGTACTATTAGACGGTCCTGCGGCACCTACGGGGCCGGTTGCGACCGCCACCTTTCCATGTGCACTCAATAGATTGCGCATGGCTCCTAACACTACTTCGATGTCGTCGGGAGGGGTGGGTGCATTAGCTTCCCTAACCGGGACAGGCGCCTGGGCTCGGACCGCGGGATTTTTATCCTTGGAATCTTTCCAAGGGTTCCTGCAATGCTTGCGTCAGTGCCCTGTCTTCCCACACCCGTAACAAGCATTATTTGCCTGTGGGGCGCGATTACCCTCCTGATGCCACTCTCTTTGATACGGGGCTGCGGGTCGTACCTCATGTACTCTTCCCTTAAGGGGACGTGTTGCCATACCCCTTATATTGCGATATCCTAACGTGAGTCGATTCAAGACCGACTCTTCCGTAATGTTGGGGTCATTGGGATCAAACCATGCTTTTGCCTGCTCTCTGACGGCTGGTAAACTGTTGGCTATTATGCACCTAAGCCAATGAGTTAAAGCGGCGCCTTCCACATCTTCGCGCTCGGGCGCACCTAGACAGCTGCGCTCATATACTGGCCACAGCCTGTCGGCAAAAACCTTCGGGGGTTCTCCCTCCATCTGCACTGTCTGTCCCACTCTAGCAAACGGACCTTCATCGTTCGCCCCCAACACTTCCAGGACCTCATTCTTTAATTCCTCATATGTCTTGGTTCCCCTCTTGCTCTCGCCCGAGAGACACTGAAGGACCGAGCTGTCTAATGAGAACAGCAGCATTTTTGCTGTCTCCCCATCATCGCAGCCGTTAATGGCTGCGGCTTGCTCAACTTCTCTGAAATGTACGGAAGGGTCGTCTGACTCGGTCAGCTTCCGTACGTGATTTATCATAGCTCTCAGCTGGTGTGAGCTGTGAGGCAACACAAGCTGTCCGAGGAGATCCCCTGGTTCTTCCCCACCGTTTCTGTTTGGGCCCCTTTTAATACCCGTTACTGGATACAACGGTCCCTTTCCCACTTCTTTCTCAATGGGCTCTTTCGTTTCTTCCATTGCTTCCTCCCTAACCCAGGTTTCCGAATAGCTGGGTGGCGCGGAGGGCGCAGTGGCTACTACTTCCTCTGCTTTACTTGGTGGGGATTTCTTAAACTTCTCACTTACTAACGGCTGGTGTGCTGACGGACTGATAAGGCACACCATGCCGTTCGCTTTGTTTACGGCCTTTTTGAGGTGCTCTATCTCCTTTTGGCAGGCGCTATGGTCGGCTCCCTGAAACTTATCCTCAAGGGCCAACTTATATGCCGCCCTAACCCCCGTTAAGCTCTCTTCCTGAGTTCTTATCTGGGCAGCTTGGCGGGCACATCTTTCCTTTAACCTGCTCTCATTTAACTTTGCCTCAGTGACCTGGCACTCGACATAATCTATCCTTGTTTTATGGTGACTGGAGATTTCCTGGCTTTCTTGGTGCAACGCACTTAAATTCTTAATGAGCATTTCCCCTCCAGAAACCTTCTCATCCATTTCTCCCTCTAAATGACTGATTCGAGCTACTAGCGCTGTAATGGTCTGGTTTGAAATCTGAACCTGCCTTTTGTAACACATAAGCCAGACTGCTTTCTCGAGTGTCTTTTTATGTTCTTTACTATCTGTCCACCTTTCGGCTGCCTCTAGCGGGCTTTTATCCGCTAACAATTCACTTATCCATTTCTTAGTTAGATTAACCTTTCCGAACACATAATCTGCTATCTTTTCCTGCATAACATTCCGTACAGTCATTCCAAAGTCTAACACACTACCCTCTCACTGCCAGTGTCCTGCCGCGGTCGCCATTTTCTGTAAGGGATTCTGACCCTGCGTGTCTCGCAGCCTGTGAGATTCACGCGGCTCTGTGCAGCCTGTATGTCAGTGCGGGTTTAGGCCTTTTTGCCTGTTCTGGTCTCCAGCCAGTCTGGGAGCACTAGACACACCTGTGAGTGGTTCGAATCACTCGCCCTTACGGTTCTAGACACTGGACTTAGATGCGAGAGCAGTAATGGAGATGAAACTCATGTAGACTCGGTTGAATGGTACGAAATGGAAAATCTTTATTGCATGATATTTAAGATTATGAAATACATGTCATAAGCACAGATTAATGACAGTACAATCTTACAAGCAGTTATATAGCTGATCCTAGGGAAACGAGGAACGAACGACACACCGTAAATAGGGGCACACATTACAAGTATCCTTAATACTTAAACCCTCCCCTATCAATATCTATCCTAACTAGATTCGTAGGATTTCGAGACTCATGCTCACCACTCGTGATAACTCGGAGAAATTCCGAATAGCTGATCGGATGTTTTTCACCGCAGCACCCACGTGTCGGTCAGGAGATCTCCTGGTCCCACTTGTTTACTTGCTTCTGCTCCGGCTAGCAGGCTGGACCGTCTGCTGTGATGAAGACCTGTGTTGGTTGGTTTAACAGGTACTTTTCCGAGCAGGGTTCACAGATCAGTCAATATCATCGATGATGAACCGTTCTTGCAAGTTCAAAGAAGTCTTCCTGGCAAGGAAAACTTGGCTATTCGACCTACAGGCGCGGTCGGGATTTACTGACCGTGGCGATGAGTATGGTCTTCCTCTCTTCTCATCTCATCTCATCTCATCTCATCTCATCTCATCTCGGGCCTTTGGTTCCGCTGCCAGTTACCAACATAGGTCTTCGTTACGCGACACGAGGTAGATCCGAACGGATCAGAAAGTTCAACAGTCTTTTTCAAAGAGGCACCAGGCAAGCAGGAACCCGACTACGAGTCAAAACACAGGAGCAGCCACGAGGTTACGAGTCGATCGGATCAGAGAATAAGAGAAAGATGGACGGTTGGATCTTGTAATTATAGTACAAAATCTTCCGTTTCCCGCCCAACCTTAATGTCCTTTCTTTTGTTAGGGTCTGGCGCTCAAATGTCTTGTATGGGTGATCTCCGTTCTTAATGGGTTTCGGGGCTACTCGTAAATGTCTGAGTACCTGTTAATATTTCTCCCATTGTTAAATCGGTCGGTGTTCTCCCTGGAGGGGTTTTGGGGCTTCCAAGTGTTTTGTATAACTACCTGCTAACGGCTCTCTCATCGTAGAGTCGTTGGGATTTTACATATTAATGTCTTTTGGATGGGCCCTTGATTACTCGGTACAATAGCTTTCATTCGTACCTGGGAGACCGATTTCAGTATTTATGTGTATACTGCAAACCCATGATGTCTCGTGTATTATCTTCACTGTGCTGAATCTTAATCGATCTTGCACAAATGTTTATTGGAACGCCATCTTGTCTGCCTGTCGAAAAGTCTAGAATGTTCTGTCACGAGGTGCGGCGGCCATTTTACAGGCTGCTTGTGTCCACTTTGAAAAACCTGGCAGCATTCTGCTGAAATAAAAGCTGTTTGAACGAGACTCTGTGTTTTCTCCTTATTAATAAAATCGCGATATATTGCGAATTCTACATCACTGACTATCATATCGTCTCTTTCTGACAACACAAAAATAAAAACCACCATAAAAGGCATATTCCAATCCAAATTTCTGAATTCAATCATGACATAATGCAAACAAAAAGAAACTAATCACCCTTGTGCATTCTCTTAGCACCCGTCTTCTGTGTGTCTTTGCCTCTCCTAATGCTCCCACAATGTGCTGCAGCATGGATGGTGGAGACTGCTGACCTTCAGTTGAGGAGACTGCAGATGGCCTTGGAGGGTGACCTCGAGCCGCTCTCGGCCTAAAAGGCCCGGCTTCAGATTGCACAATTTCGGGCTGGGCTGCAGCACTCTGGGCTGGCTGGCTGACCGGCAACAGCAAGGGCACTGGTGGAGTGCCAGGAGTGGGAGCATGAATGCTGTCTTCCTGAGAGAAGAAAGCAGATTCATGCTCCATGGAGCCATTGCCACTCACCTGGGACGGTGCCTCAGCAATTCTATTGATCTGTTGGAGAACAGATTGATGAACTGCTGTGAGGCCCTGGACAGTGGTATCCTGACCCATGAGGGCAGCAGTCTGAGCTTCTACTGCAGCACTCAGACCTTTGTGCTGCAATGGAAGTTGTGACATTGGCCATCAGACACTGCATTATGGTGGGTTCCACAGGTTTGCTGATAGAGGTGACCAGTTGTTCCATGTTGGAAAGAATGGGCTCCAAGCTCTGCGCAAAGCCCTGTGCCAAGTTGATGCTGGACTCCCCCATGCTCCTTGACAATGTTTTAACAAGCTTTCTGGCAGGATTTCCAGTGTAACGAGCTTTTGCTTATGTACACCCATCAGCTTTCTTCTGTAGCCTGACCCATTGAAGTCCTCATCTGAGTCCCCTGCAGCTGAACAAGTGTGCGACCTCACCCTCTGGTGAGCTTGCACCTGCGCTATCCTTCCCCCCCGCCCTGTCTCCTGTGCAATTGTGCACTTGCAGATACCTCCTCTATCCTAGACTCTGAAATACGGGCAGTTTCAGTCTCTGTGCTGGTGGCTGCGACTGTAAGATCAAGTGATGGTGTCTGTTTTATTCCTCTTCCTCCACTGCCTGGGCAGGTTCCCGTTCTTGGGTATCTGAAATGAAAAAGGGACAAGGGTTGGGTTGTGGTTAGGGGAGAGGAGAAAGTAAGAAGTACGTGCTTACACTATCTACAGTTTCTCAGTCAGAAGATATTGAGGGATGAGGGAGAAGTGGATGAAAGAAGAAGCATTGGGTATGCCGATACCCTCGTCATCAATCACATCAGCGCTGCCAGTGGCCATGGCCTCAGTGATGTCCCTTCCAATGATAGCCAGCACTGTCTCCTCCATGGGTGTTAAAACATGCAGGCGCGCTTCTCCTCCTCCAGTTTGTTGCTGCTGCTTGCTGTTATGTGCCAGCTTCCCCTGCAAGAAACAGAGATGTGTGTCAGTGAGTGTCGTGCAATCTGTATGGGTGATCTGGGTGTCATAGGTGAATAGCTGCCAGTATATGTGAGCTGTGAGTTGTGGGTGCGAGGCTTGCAACAGTGCTAAGTGTGTGAGGGTAAGGTAAAGCATATGAATGGTAGGGTTGAGTCCTGATTGATAGAGATTGTTGGTAGCTGAGTGATGGGGGTGTAGTGAATTAAGCAGTGGATGAGGCTAGTGGTCCAGTTGGTAGGATATGCCATTTGAAGATGAAGTCACTCACCTTGATAGCTCGTGTGAGATCAATGAACTTCCTCCTGCACTGCATCCAGGTTCTAGGAGCAACACTCCTTGCATTGACCTCCACCACTACTTCTTCCCACTGCCTTCTGAGCACGTGTCTGGAGGGCCACCTGCTCCCAACCCCCTTCACCTCCCATGGATACAGAACATCTCTCCTCCTTTCCAACTCTTCCACCAAGACCTCCAGTGCAATATGGGAAAACCTTGGCGCACACTCTCTCGCATGTTTAAGCATTCTTCAAATCTTTCACAACACAGATTCAGTTCACAAAGGACTTCTACCATCTATTCCAGCCACAATGCACCTCCCCTTTAAGAGGTGTGGGCTGCCTTTAAGTAGCGCTAGCCACTTGCGACATTGGGTCCCCTGCTGATGTGTGTAGCCAATGAACCGCGCGGGTAACGCTGGCTGCATGCAGCAATCAAGTAAAACAGCAGGCAGCCCCGATCTCTGCGCCTGTTTTCGGGTCGTTTCCAATTTAACCCCGAAAAGTGCAAAGGCCATGTAGTGGTCAAATGATGAATTGTCAACATAACTGTAAGATCATTCTATTAATTGACCTTGTTGGGAACAGCTGGAGCCTTAACCTTCTGTGGGAATACAGATAGGATGTAAATACTGAAGCAATCTTCCTTGTTTTGACTGCATGCAGAACTTTTCTATTATTGTTTCCACTCATAGTTGCTCTTACTGCAGATGTTGAGTGTGTAGGCAATATGCTGATAGCATGTTAAAGCTCCCGAAGATGAACTCAAACAGAGCTTAGAGTGAGGTAGAATAATCAGCAGATTACATTACATGGGGAAAATGTTGAACACACATCATTTCAATTTGAATTCGGCATGAAATTTGTTTCTGTCATTTTTGGTACTAAAATATTGATGAAAGGAGATTAAATTTCAGGTACAGCATTTTATTTAGTATTGGATGCATTTGAAGATAGGAAATCATCGTTTCGTGTGATTTTCCAATCAATCAAGAAAACAGGAGAAATTATGCTGTTCCTCCAATACACATAATAAATTTTGCATCAAGGACATTCATGTATATTTATCACCAGAAGATCTTGTGTAATGGTATCTAGTTTGGGCTATTTACTAGTTTCACAAATGGGGCAACAGTAGCACTGAAATTAATATTGAGTTTTAGAAGCTGCACCTTCTGATCCTACTAGAATAAAACAAATGAGATTGTTTTAAATGCAAGACCAATACAACAGTGCTGAAGATACAACTTGACTTAAATAATTTTGTGATTGCAAGCTCTACTAAAACCATTACCATAGTAATATTCATACCAGATTGTCTTGGTATTGCAATCTTTGGTGTGCAGTAACTTGCATGTAACATATATTTATGGCTCTCTGGTAGTATCCATTAAAAAAAATACCATGAGCTAGACATTCAATTTGGGTGTCATTACTACTTGTAATGGACTTTATATCCAACTGATTTTCCACTGAGACCATAAGCTCAGTGCTGATACCACCCACGATGGCTGTATGTCTTCAATTTAGACACTAATTAAGTGGTGTAATAGTTTCAGTAACCTCACATGAAATGTTCTTCATTAATTCCAGGGCTTTAATAAGCTTAATTGCATGCCTTTGCTTCAAAAATAAATATTACATAGTATTACATAGTATTTACAACACAGAAACAGACCATTCGGCCCAACAGGACCATGTCGGTGTTTATGCTCCACACAAGCCTCCTCCCACCCTTCTTCATCTAACCCCATCTATATATCCTTCAATTCCTTTCTCCCTCATGTGTTTATCTAGCTTTTCCCTAAATGCATCTATGCTAGTCGCCTCAACTACTCCTTGTGGGAGCGAGTTCCTTATTCTAACCACTCTCTGGGTGAATAAATTTCTCCTGAATTCCCTATTAGAGTTATTAGTGACTATCTTATATTTATGGCCCCTAGTTCTCGACTCCCCTGCAAGTGGAAACACTTTCTTTATGTCCAAGCTATCAAACCCTTTCATAATCTTAAAGATCTCTATTAGTTCATCCCTCTGTCTTCTCTTTTCTAGAGAAAAGAGCCCCAGCCTGTTCAATATTTCCTGATAGGTATAACCTCTCAATTCTGGTACCATTCTAGTAAATCTTTTTTGCACCTTCTCCAGTGCCTGCATATCCTTTTTATAATATGGATACGAGACTGTTCACAATACTCCAAGTGTGGTCTAACCAAGGTTCTATACAAGTTTAATATAACTTCTCTGCTTTTCAATTCTATCCCTCTAGAAATGAACCCCAATGCATTGTTTGCTATTTTATGGTCTTATTAACCTGCTTCATTTAGTGATTTGTGTATCTGTACCCCCAGATCCCTCTGCTCCTCTACCCCATTTAGACACTTTAGGGTTCGATTTTGCCAGGCCCGAGGAGGCGGGATTGGAGGCGTGTGAGGTGGTAAAATCGCAAAAAATGGCGGGCAGGCCAGACCCACCTCCATCCCGCCTCCGAGCAATTTTCCCAAATGCGTGTTTTCTGACCCCGTTTCCATCCCGCCTCCAAGTGGTGCTTCCCCTGTGGCTTCAGCAGATGTGGAGGCCCCTTTCTCACTTACTTGCTGCTCCTGTCTCGACACCTTGGGCGGGCGTCCTCTGGGGTTGCAAACCTGTGAGGGCTCACCAACAGTCTGCTGCTCCTGTGGCTGTGCAGGGGTTGAGACGCCGATCTCAGTTGGGTGGGGACTCTGGTGGGGCTCTGACTGAGGGCTCTGCAGTGGCATGGTCGTGTGAGCACTTGGAGAGAAGCCCCCACTTCCTTGTTATATGCCACCAACATCCCTCTCATGGGTCAGCCCCACTTCAGAGCTAGCAAGTGGCTGGACAGCACCTTGCTGCACTGCAGGGGGTCCATGAGGACCCGTTTCTGCACTGGAAGTCCTACTCCAGAGGACTTGCATGAAGGTCTGGTTTGTTTGCTCAATAGCTGACCATCGCTCCTCAAGAGATGTCAGTCTATTCTGAACAATTACCATGTTTTCCATACCCTGGCAACTAAGGTCCTCCATGGAGGTAGCCAACCTCTCCTCTACGGTAGCCAGCCTTACCATGGAGGTAGCCATCCTTTCCAAGGAGGTTGCCATCCTTTCCGTGGTGATATGTTCAAGCGCCAACGCCTCCACAAAGGCTCTGCTCATGTTAGCGATGGACTCCTCCATTCGCTCCACACTCGCAGCGACCCTGGAGACAAAACCTGCCAGAGACTCCTGCACCTGTTCATGGCGTTCCAGCACCGCTCTCCTTCTGGATGGACCCGGAGGCACTGGGTCGACATGCAGTGGAGCCGAGCTGGGATCATCCTCTCCACTGCGACGAGGACTCTCCACTGCTGTCCCTGTCTCCACCATCTGCTGATGCTCACTTGTGAGCTGTGATACACCAGGTGACAACTCTACCCTATGTCCCGAAGGTCCCATCGAGGTGTGAGTGTCTGCGCTGGTGCAGGGTGCGCTTAATTCTGCTGACGGAGCGCCCTCAGAGGTTGCAGCTTCCTCTGAGGAGTCTGGAAGCTCAGGCTCTTCCTCCTGGACAGTGGGGACGGGGGCTCTCGATGGTCCTGTGGGGGAGTAAAGGAAAGAGTTAGAGATGTGAGGTAAAGGTTGCATGCACATTGAATTGTGCAGATGGTCATAAGTCAATCTGTTAGAGCATCAGAATCATTATCCGTCACTCATGTAATGTCAATGAGAGAGATGCCAAATTATTCTGTCACCAGCTTGTTATGATGTACCCACCTGTCCGTCCCCCACTTGGGAATCCTCCTCGATCCTGGCAATTTCCAGGGCCGCCTCCTCCGAGGTGGTGAGCTGGGCTACTAAGGGTGGCCCTCCTCCTGTCCTCGCTCTTTCACTCTTATTGTAGGCTCTCTTTTCCTGCAATAAGGGATACAAGTGGAGTTTAAGTGAGAATGAAGGAGTGAGAGTAGAGAACCCACAGCATAGATGTTTAGAAGGAGACAAAGGGCCCTCCCTGTGTGTTGTAAGTTGTTGTCATTGCATCACAGTGATAGGGAGTGTGAGGGCTGCATGGTCGAATAGTTAAGTGAATGTGACCATAGAGAGAGAGGGAATGGGTAAGGGTGCAGGGATGTCAGTGTCAAGTGGGATGTGGAGGAAGAGGTTGGCAAAGCTGAGTGCTGGTGAGGAGAGGTGATGGGGATCAGATTGAGGGTGATGGGAAAGTCATACTCACTTTTCCTGTGCGGAGAAGGTCATGAAACCTCTTCCTGCACTGCAGCCAGGTTCTGCGGCACATCGAGATGGAGTTGACCTCCTGGGCCACTTGCAGCCACACAGCTTTTGTCTGTTGTGGTGGCTTTTTTCTCCCTGAGGAAGGGAAGAGCACCTCCTTATTAGATCTTGCTCCCTGCACCAGAGCTTGGAGGGAGGGCTCGTCAAAGCGAGGTGCACACTTTTGCTTGCTGGTGGACATGGTCGGTAAATGAAGTCCTTCATACAATGTCCAAAGCGTTTCCAGTCTCCAGAAGAATCAAGGCTGCATGCAGGCCTTAAATCCAACAGCATTGATGATGTCATCGGAGGCGACTTTCTGTATGAAAAGACTCATTGGGCCAGTGGTTCCCACACGGAGGAAATCAATTACCCAATTCGCGGAAAATCGCAATTTTTCAACACTTCACTTCGGAGTCGGGGTCCTGACATGAATCCCACCTGACATGCCCCAGCCCACCCACACTGGCAAAATCGAGCCCTTATTTTCCAAGGAGTATGTGGTATCCTTATTCTTCCTACCAAAATGTACCACCTCACACTTATCTACATTGAAGTGTGAAGGAATAGCCAGGATTCAGAAAAATACACGATACTAAAAATAGATTTCTGAAATTATTAATAGATGACATACTGGGTTTAAAAGACATAAGCCTTAGCAGACACAGGCTGCAAACAGAATACAGGCTTATGAGATAAGATGGTTTGTTAACACAAAGCTGTGAACACAAGCTTTGATATGGGAATGGGATATTGACAAAGGCAATGCCCTATTGAAGCAAACCATTGGGAGGTTCCTCTATGTCTAGAGTTTGGGAGAAAAACAATGGAATGACCCAAGTAAAGTGTTATAATCTAACACGTCGAACAGGTGCACAGAACATTAAAAAAAACAAGTGCCTTTGAAAAAATGACATCAAGTAAGAAATACCTGTCGTAAAATAGTTTTAAGTTAAACTTAAAGACAGGAAACACGATTAAATATGCAACCAATTGAGATAGCTAGAAAACAAGTAAACACTGAGTTAACGTGTTTTCAATTTACATATTGTAAATATGATACCTACAGAAGCCTTTGAAGAAATGACATCAAGTAAAAGAAACGCCTGCTGAACAAAAAGTTTTAATGTTAAGCTTGAAATATGGAGTCCCGAGGTCTGATAAAAAACAATTGAAGTAAATAAGAAATGTATGGAACACCCTAGATAAAGTATTTACAAGTTGTAAAATGTACACAAACAAAAAGGCTTTGAAAATATTACTTCAATGGATACACCAAGCAATTACATTGTTCTTGTATTGAACATGGAATATCACAGAGTCACAACGTCTGATAATAACCAGTTAAAGTAGTATTATAAATTCAATAGAAAGACTTCGATAAGAATTGCATCAAACAGAAACCATTGTTGTCATTGTGTTTATGATGGTTTTTGAAACATCTAAGGTAGAGACATAATTATGCATGTGATGGCTAAATTGACAGTAAAGACAGAACGCATTCAACAGAGATATCAATAAAGACAATTAGCTTACATAAGCAGAAACTTCAAAGAATAAACCAATGCAAAAGAGTATAAAACATAGACCTTTTCAAACAGAAAAGCAGAAGTCGCTGGGAAGACAAACGTTTCTCAACTTTACAGCCATTCTCTGTAAGTTTACAACTTTTGAGTCTCGGGTAATCAAGGTATTTGATTTTGGTGGATATTCTGGATTAAGAAATAAGTGGAAGAGTGGAAATGTAACGAAGTTAAGATTTGAGAATAAGGATCTCTGATAGGAAATGTAAGCTAATTGTTTTTGAACTGTAATGTTGCGATGGATACAACAGATGCTATCTAAATGTCGGTTCGTTAATAAATCTATATATTAGAATTGTCTCAAAAAGAGTATTTCTGTATCATCTTGTGAACTCAAATTCTGTACACTCAAAGGAGTTGCAGAATTCTGGGGGGTATTCCGGACCCTTATAATATCCGGAAGGTTACAGTCTAGTTAAACTTATTAAAAGCACTATCTGGAGGACGGTAACATCTTTAGAACATTTCTTTCTTTTAGAGAGAGGTAGTCTGACCTTTAGACCCAATTAAGCGTCTTATGGGATCCGGCTACCACAAACATTATTTGAAGGTAAACGTCTGGGGAATACGCCTGATCTGGGGTAGTCCGAAAGGACTAGGAGTTGTAATTATCCCTTCAGAAGTTCATTTGCCAATTACACGCCCATTCTGCAAGTTTATTAATGTCTTCCTGTATTCTATCACAGTCCACCTCTGTATTAACTACACCCCCCAATTTGATGTTGTCCGCAAATTTTGAAATTGCAGCACCAATTCCCGAGTCCAAATCATTTATTTAAAAGGTGAATAACAGTCCCAAGCACCAATCCTTGTGGAACACCATTTTCCACCTTTTGCTAGTCTGAATAACTACCTTTAACCCCTATTCTCTGTTGTCTGTTTTGTAGCCAGCCTGCTATTTTATATTTTATTGAAAATGAAGAAGTTGCATAGTTTATATGATATAGATTTCATAAAAAGCAATAATTTATTCATTTAACATGCACATACAGAAATAGATCATTAATTGCACAGTAGGGTTTCTTGTGTATATGTATCATAATAAGATTTCATATTATGTTAACTAAATATGCAGACAATGTGAATGCATATATATACTTGCCCTTATCAAAGTCACAAATGACATCCTATGTGACTGTGACCGTGGTAAACTGTCCCCCCTCATCTTTCTCAACCTGTCTGCAGCCTTTGACATGATTCACCACACCATCCTCCGCCAACGCCTCTCCTCCATTGTCCAGCTGGATGGGACTGCCCTTGCCTGGTTCCATTCGTATCTATCCAGTTGTAGCCAGATTATCACCTGCAGTGGCTTCTCTTCCCATTCCCTGAGCAGAGCTTCGACCATATATCCTCTCCATCACCAATGTCCACCTCTGTAACATCACCCGATTCCGCCCCTGCCTCAGCTCATCTACTGCTGTAACCCTCATCTTTGCCTCTGTTACCTCTAGACTCGACTATTCCAATGCTCTAATGGCTTGCCTTTCACCCTCTGTAGACTTGAACTCATCCAAAACTCTGCTGCCCGTATCCTAACTCACACCAAATCCTGTTCACCCTATCACCCCTGTGCTCGCTGACCTAGATTAGTTCCTGGTCTGGCAACATCTCAATTTTAAAATTCTAATCTTTGTTTTCAAGTCCCTTCATGGCCTCACTCCTCCCTATCTCTAAAAGCTCCTCCAGCCCTATAAATCTCCGAGATCTCTGCGCCCTCCAATTCTGGCTTCTTGCGCATCCCCAATTTTCTTCGCTCCATCATTGACAGCCGTGCTTTTAGCTGCCTAGGCTCTAAGCTCGAAAATTTCCTTCCTAAACCTCTCCGCATCTCCAACTCTCTCTCCTCCTTAAAACCTACCTCTGTCCCAATATCTCTTTATTTGGCTTGGTGTCAAATTTTGTTTGATAATTGTTTCTGTGAAGTGCCTTGGGACGTTCTACTACAATAAGGGCTCTATATAAATGCAACTTGTTGTTTTTGTTTAGAATATTCACAAGTCTTAATGACAGTTGTAAGAAGTGCAGACAAAAGCACTTCAATTGTTCAAAAAATGAAAACAGCAGAAGTTGTAATATTTTTCCGAGCAAAAGTGTGAGGCAGAGGTTGGATAACCTAACTCTTCAGAATTAATATATTGACCTCACAGTAATTACTCTGGCTCCAATCTAAACAGAGTTATGTAGAAATGAATTGGTAGCATAGTGGCAATGTCACTGGACTAATAACTCTAGAGGTGTGCACTAATGATCTAGAGATGTGAGTTCAAATCCCATCATGGCAGCTGGGGAATTTAAATTCAGTTAATTAAATAAATCTGGAATAAAAAGCTAGTATTAGTAATGGTAACCATGAAACTATTGGATTGTCATAAAAACCCATCTGGTTCACTGATGTCCTTATCTGGTGTGGCCTATATGTGACTCCAGACCCACAGCAATGTGGTTGACTCGTAACTGCCCTCTGAAATGGCCTAGCAAGTCACTCAGTTGTAACTAACCACTACAAAACATAATGAAACTAGACGGACCACTCGGCACCGGCTATGGACATGGCAACGGCACACCCAGCGCAATTGACCCTGCAAAGTCCTCCTCACCCACATCTGGGGACTTGTGCCAAAATTGGGAGAGCTGTCCCACAGACTAGTCAAGCAGCATCCTGACATAGTCATACTCACAGAATTATACCTTTCAGCCAATGTCCCAGACTTCTCTATCACCATCCCTGGGTATGTCCAGACCCACCAGGGGTGGCGGCACAGTGGTATACAGTCAGAAAGGAGTGGTCCTGGGAGTCCTCAACATTGACTCTGGACCCCATGAAGTTTCAGGTCAAGTATGGGCAAGGAAACCTCCTGCTGATTACCACCTACTGCCCTCCCTCAGCTGATGAATCAGTACTCCTCCATGTTGAACACCACTTGGAAGAAGCACTGAGGGTAGCAAGGACACAGAATGTACTCTGGGTGGGGGACTTCAATGTCCATCACCAAGAGTCGCTTGGTAGCACCACTACTGGCCGAGTACTGAAGGACATAGCTGCCAGTCTGGGCCTGCGACAGGTGGTGAGAGAACCAACACGAGGGAAAAACCTACTTGACCTCGTCCTCTCCAATCTACCTGTTGCAGATGCAACTGTCCATGACAGCATTGGTAGCAGTGACCACCGCACAGTCTTTGTGGAGACAAAGTCCCGTCTTCACACTGAGGACATCTGCCGTTGTGTGGCACTACCACCGTGCTAAGTGGGATAGATTCAGAACAGATCTAGCAGCTCAAAACTGGGCATCCATGAGGCGCTGTGGGGCAGCAGCAGAATTGTATGCCACCACAATCTGCAACCTCATGGCCTGGCATATCCCTCACTCTACCATTACCACCAAGCCAGGGGACCAACCCTGGTTCAATAAGGAGTGTAGAAGAGCATGCCAGGAGCAGCACCAGGCATACCTAAATATGAGGTGCCAACCTGGGAAAGCTGCAAAACAGGACTACATGCATTCTAAAAAGCAGAAGCAGCATGCTATAGACAGGGTTAAGCGATCCCACAATCAACGGATCAGATCGAAGCTCTGCAGTCCTGCCACATCCAATCATGAATTAAACAACTAACAGGAGGAAGAGGCTCCATGAATATCCCCATCCTCAATGATGGTGGAGCCCAGCACGTGAGTGCAAAAGATAAGGCTGAAGCGTTTGCAACCATCTTTAGCCAGAAGTGCCGAGTGGATGATCCATATCGGCCTATGCCTGAGGTCCCCACCACCACAGAAGCCAGTCTTCAGCCAATTCAATTCACTCCACGTGATATCAAGAAACGGCTGAGCGTACTGGATACAGCAAAGGCTATGGGCCCCGACAACATCCCAGCTATCGTGCTGAAGACCTGTGCTCCAGAACTAGCCACGCCTCTAGCCAAGCTGTTCCAGTACAGCTACAACACTGGCATCTATCCAACAATGTGGAAAACAGCCCAGGTATGTCCTGTCCACAAAAAGCAGGACAAATCCAACCCGGCCAATTACCGCCCCATCAGTCTACTCTCAATCATCAGCGAAGTGATGGAAGGTGTCATCGACAGTGCTATCAAGCGGCACCTGCTCAATGAAGCCCAGTTTGGGTTCCGCCAATACCACTCGGCTCCCGACCTCATTACAGCCTTGGTCCAAACATGGACAAAGGAGCTGAATTCCAGAGGGGAGGTGACTGCTGTAGGGGGTGGTGGTTTGTGTCAGCTTCACCTCTGACTTCTGAGCGGTTCGAATCGCTCCCACTCCCTTGGTTCTAGACCTTGGACTTATTTGGGGGTTGTGACAAACAGTGCAGCAGACAACTGGGTTTGATGCAAGAACTTTGATCTTTATTCAAGAAAGTAAAACACAACACAAACACTCTTAACATTCTAAAAGTGGGGAACACTTCGGTACAAGCGAGGGAAATAACATTAGAAGAATACTTCACCCCTCCCAATCCCACTTCACTCGCTAGGTTGGACTCCAGAGGACCAGGGATAATACTCACCAGAATCCTTGACAGTTAGGTTAGTTTGCGGTTTTGGGGTTCGCTCTATATGTTGGTTGGTGTCTGCCGTACCCAATACGCGGTAGAGGACTTCAACTGCGTATCTGGTCAGTCTTCGCGAGTCCGCTAATGTGGTAGGGTGCGTATTGGATCTATCAGGTGAGTACCCACTTTTCTTTGGTTTAGAAGTATGGTTTAGAGTTTTTTTAGGGAAAATCTTACCCAGGGGTAAGTCAGGAGTAGATTGTAGAGTGGAAACTTTGCGGATCTTCGTTTTTTCTTCGAGTTGGTTTTCTTTGGTCGCGGTGGCCCAATCTTGGTACTTGATGTTCGGTTGGTTGTTTTCGTGAGGGCCTTGTTGCCGCGAGGTGTCCGATGGTCACTGAGGCGGTCATTCTGGTTTCTTCCACGTGTCGGCCTACTTTGTTGGATGGTCTGGCCTTTGAGCTGTCAACCTCCTGGCTGGACACGGAATGCTGAACGGTGGTGTTTTAGAGCTGTGTTGCGGAGTATGCCTCCATGGATGTCTTGTTGTTCTTCCTCTTCTTTTTCAGGTTGAGAACGGGCCTTCAATTATATCAATTGAAGCTCCCTTATCTGCGCGCCAAATCAGATCCCGTTCATTGTTAGATTTTGGCGGGCTCGTTAACAGTAACTTGTTTGTTAATGTGTGAAGTGGTTTCGGGATGGCTCCATCCTGTCGATTTGCCACTTAATCGTAGTTGATTGTCCCCAAGTTTTGGGTTTCTTGACTGGGCCTGGGATTTCTATAGAGTAGGCCGAAGTGATCTGTTTTATGCATGTCTTTAATGGGCTCTGTAAATTGGGGTGGAGACTGCTTTTCCTCAGGTTTATTGTAAAGATGTTAATGTCTGATAGGGGCCGAGTTAACTCTCAGCGAGGTCATGCGGTTCCCCAGACAATTTCCATTAACTCCAATACCCAAACTGTCTTTACAGAGGTTGAACCCACCTTCCTTCACAGCCTTTTCTCCCTTACAAGTCCAGACATGTCTTTTAAAATACCAAATCTTGGTTTTTGCTCAAAGTGTCCTTCGCTTAGGCCCCATGCACTTTACCACACTGGCCAGGGAGTCCAGAACCAGGGGTCACAGTCTAAGGATAAGGGGTAAGCCATTTAGGACTGAGATGAGGAGGAATTTCTTCACCCAGAGAGTGGTGAACCTGTGGAATTCTCTACCACAGAAGGCAGTAGAGGCCAATTCATTAAATATATTAAAGAAGGAGTTAGATATATTTCTTAAAGCTAAAGGGATCAAGGGATATGGAGAGAAGGCAGGGACAGGGTACTGAATTTGGATGATCAGCCATGATCTCGTTGAATGGCGGAGCAGGCT
Source organism: Squalus acanthias (assembly GCA_030390025.1). Classification (NCBI taxonomy): domain Eukaryota; kingdom Metazoa; phylum Chordata; class Chondrichthyes; order Squaliformes; family Squalidae; genus Squalus; species Squalus acanthias. The sequence continues at coordinate 103,942,419 of CM059430.1, read as the reverse complement.
CGAGGGGCTGAATGGCCTACTCCTGCTCCTATCTTCTATGTTTCTATGTTTCTATGTAATATTTAGAAAAGAGTCCAAAGTCTTTTTCCTTAGGGTTTGTTTTTGAGTTTTGGGGAATCTGTGAATTTTGAGAATCTTACACTGCCCTTGACATCAAGGCAGCATCTGACCAATTGTGGCATCAAGGAGCCCTAGTAAAACTGAAGTAAATGGGAATTGAGGGGAAAACGCTCCACTGGCTGGAGTCAAACCTAGCACAAAGGGTGGTGGTTGAAGGTCAATCATCACAGCCCCAGGATATCGCTGCAGGAGTTCCTCAGGGCAGTGTCTTAGGCCCAACCATCTTCAGCTGCTTCATCAATGACCTTCCCTCCAACATAAGGTCAGAAATGGGGATGTTCGCTGATGACTGCACAGTGTTCAGCGCCATTCACAACTCCTCAGATAATGAAGCAATCCATGCCCGCATGCAACAAGACCTGGACGATGTTCAGGCTTGGGATGATAAGTGGCAGGTAACATTTGCCCCACAGAAATACCAGGCAATGACTATCTTCAACAAGCAAGAGTCTAACCACCTCCCCTTGACATTCAACAACATTACCATCGCCAAATCCCCCACCATCAACATTGACCAGAAACTTAACTGGACCAGCCACATAAATATTGTGGCAAGAAGAGCAGGTCAGAGGCTAGGTATTCTGTGCGAGTGTCTCACCTGCTGACTCCCCAAAGCCTTTTTTACCATCTACAAGGCACAAGTAAAGAGTGTGATGGAATACCCTCCACTTGCCTGGATGATTGCAGCTCCAACAACACTCAAGAAGCTCGACACCATCCAGGACAAAGCAGCCCACTTGATTGGCACCCCATCCACCACCTTAAACATTCATTCCCGCCACCACCGGCATACCGTGGCTGCCGTGTGTACCATCTACAAGATGCACTGCAACAACTCGCCAAGGCTTCTTCGGCAGCACCTCCCAAACCCGCGACCTCTTCCATCTAGAAGGACAAGGGCAGCAGGCACATGGGAACACCACCACCTCCAAGTTCCCCTCCAAGTCAAACACCATCCTGACTTAAAAGTATATCGCCGATCCTTCATCGTCACTGGGTCAAAACCCTGGAACTCCCTACCTAACAGCACTGTAGAAGTACCTTCACCACTCGGACTGCAGCGGTTCAAGAAGGCGGCTCACCACCACCTTTTCAAGGGCAATTAGGGATGGGCAATAAATGCTGGCGTTGCCAGCGACGCCCACATCCCATAAAAAATGAATTAAAAAAATAAAAAATGAAAATTTTTTCCCCAGTCCTATGTGACAGATGAACTTTCAGGCTTAGTCCCAGGCCTCAACTCCTTTGAATTCCAGAAATGAAGTTTTTGTTCTTTGTCTATCTTTCATTTTCGCCTCTTTTAAAAAATATAATATATCCAACTTAATTTTTCACACAAAAGTAAAATGAAAATATTTCACAAAGAATACATTATCATATTATTAGATCACAGCGGCAGTAACATAATACATGTTGCAGTTGGCTATAATTCCCAGTCAGCAGAGACGTGGCTGAAAGAGGGGCAGGTATGGCAGCTCAACATTCCTGGTTACAGGATTTTCAGACGGGATAGTGAGGAAGGTAAAAAGGGAGGGGGGGTCGCGGTATTGATTAAAGAAACTATTACAGCTGTGAGAAGGGATAATATGTTGGAGGGATCATCAAACAAGGCCATATGGGTCGAATTGAAAAACAAAAAAGGGGCGATCACACTGCTGGGAGTGTACTACAGAGCCCCAAACAGTGAGAGGGAGATAGAAGAACAAATATGTTGACAAATTTCTGAGAAGTACAAAAACTATAGGGTAGTAACAGTAGGGGATTTTAACTACCCCAATTTTAACTGGGATAAAATTAGTGTGAAGGGTATAGAAGGTGCGGAATTCCTAAAATGCATCCAGGAGAACTTTTTTAGCCAGTATGTAGCAAGCCCAACAAGGGAGGGGGCGGTTCTGGTCTTAGTTTTAGGGAATGAAGCTGGGCAGGTAGAAGGCGTATCAGTGGGGGAGCATTTTGGTGCTAGTGACCATAATTCTGTTAGATTTAAGGTAGTTATGGAAAAGGACAAGGATAGACCAGGAATAAAAATTCTAAATTGGGGAAAAGCAAATTTTGCTAAGCTCAGAGGGGATTTAGCCATAGTGGACTGGAAACAGCTACTTGAAGGTAAATCAGTGTCAGAGCAGTGGGATGCATTCAAGGAGGAGATCCGGAGGTTTCAGACCAAATATGTGCCCTTAAAGAAAAAAGGTGGGACTAACAAATCTAGAGCCCCGTGGATGTCTAGGGACATAAAGGGTAGGATAAAGAAAAAAAGGGAGGCGTATGACAGATACCAAGGGCTAAATACTCCCGAATCTTTAGAGGAGTACAGAAAGTGCAGGGGTGCAATTAAAAAGGATATTAGGAAAGCAAAGAGAGAGCATGAAAAATTCTTGGCAAGTAAAATCAAGGAAAACCCAAAGATGTTTTATAAATATATTAAGAGTAAGAGGATAACTAAAGAAGGGGTAGGGCCTATTAGAGATCATGGGGGTAATCTGTGGGTGGAGGCGGGAGACGTTGGTAGGGTTCTTAATGAATACTTTGCGTCTGTTTTCACAAAGGAGAGGGGCGAAGCAGACATTGCTATCGGGGGGAGGAGTGTGAAATATTAGATGAAATAAACATAGTGAGAGAGGAAGTATTAAGGGGTTTAGCAGCTTTAAAAGTGGATAAATCCCCAGGCCCGGATGAAATGTATCCCAGGCTTCAGGTGTGGTGCCGGAGGACTGGAGGACTGCTAATGTGGTACCCTTGTTGAAAAAGGGAGAAAAGGATAGATCGAGTAATTACAGGCCAGTCAGTCTAACCTCGGTGGTGGGAAAATTATTGGATAGAATTCTGAAGGACAGGATAAATCTTCATTTAAAAAGACACGGATTAATCAAGGATAGTCAGCACGGATTTGTTAAGGGAAGGTTGTGTCTGACAAACTTGATTGAAATTTTTGAGGAGGTGACAAGGAGAGTAGATGAGGGTAGTGCATTTGATGTAGTGTATATGGACTTTAGCAAGGCTTTTAATAAGGTTCCACATGGCAGACTGGTCACGAAGATAAAAGCCTATGGGATCCAGGGCAAAGTGTCAAAGTTGGATTCAAAACTGGCTCGGAGACAGGAAGCAGTTGGTAATGGTTGATGGGTGATTTTGTGACTGGAAGACTGTTTCCAGTGGGGTTCTGCAGGGCTCAGTACTAGGTCCCTTGCTTTTTGTGGTATATATCAATGATCTAGACTTGAATATAGGGGGTATGATTCATAAGCTTGCAGATGATACTAAAATGGGCTGTGTAGTTGATACTGAAGAAGGAAGCTGTAGACTGTAGGAAGATATCAATAAATTGGTCAGGTGGGCAGAACAGTGGCAAATGGAATTCAATCCAGAGAAGTGTGAGGTAATGCATTTGGGGAGGGCTAACAAGGAAAGGGAATACACATTAAATGGTAGGACACTGAGTAGTGTAGAGGAACAAAGGGACCTTGGAGTGCATGTCCACAGATCCCTGAAGGTAGCAGGCCAGGTAGATAAGGTGGTTAAAAAGGCATACAAAATGCTTGCCTTTATTAGCCGTGGCATAGAATACAAGAGCAGGGGGGTTATGCTTCAACTGTATAAAACACTATTTAGGCCTCAGCTAGAATACTGCGTGCAGTTCTGGTCACCACATTACAGGAAAGATATGATTGCACTAGAGAGGGTACAGAGGAGATTTACAAGGATGTTGCTGGGAGTAGAGAATCTCAGCTATGAGGAAAGACATATGGATAGGATGGGTCTGTTTTCCTTGGAACAGAGGAGGCTGAGGGGAGACCTTATTGAGGTGTATAAAATTATGAGGGGCATAGATAAAGTGGATGGAAATAACCTATTTCCCTTAGCAGAGGGTTCAAAAACTAGGGGACGCAGATTTAAAGTAATTGGTTGAAGGTTTAGAGGGGATTGGGGGAAAATTTCTTCTCCCAGAGGGTTGTGGGGGTCTGGAACTCACTGCCTGAAAGGGTGGTAGAGGCAGGAACCCTAACCACATTTAAAAAGTACTTGGATGAGCACTTGGGGTGCTTTAACCTGCAGGGCTACGGACCAAGAGCTGGGAATTGGGATTAGGCTGGAAAGCTCTTTGTTGGCCGGCGCGGACGTGATGGGCCAAAATGGCTTCCTTCCGTGCTGTAACTTTCTATGATTCTATGAACCATGCTACTATATCCCTCTCCCCTAATTTATCCAGTCTTCTAGACTAGCATAGAAAAAAATTGTCTCACAAATATACTTCCTGACCTTTACAGGAAGTGGTGTCACATGAAAGGTTCTATCCTTGCTGACATACAAGAACCAGATCTAAACTTCACAATGGATGAAAAAAAACAATTGTAGTTGTGACTGATGGGAGATGACCTGTCAACTTTTAGGTATTAATTGCTCCATGTTTGTGTCTGGAGCTTGACGTCTGTCATTTTTCAGGATTTATTTTTTTTGACCATTTTACCACAGAAAGGATTTGGAAAAAGAACTACTTTTAGACAGATACCAAAAAGGCTTTTGGAAACAGGATGCGGCAAAGACAGGAGTCTGCAGGGAGATGAGATTATGCCCTGATCTGTAGGACAGAATGCAGAGAAATTACTCTGTTTAACTCAAGCAAGGCGAGCCATTGGACTGGGGTTGGTTAGTATGTTATTTATTTTTAGGTTATTATGCAGAGATAAGTTGCATTGATTGAACATAGTGAATCTGATCAGAACTATTGCTTTGTACATTCACTTTTCTGTGGAATTAAGTTGCTTAATAACTTGAACCAAGCCTCGTCTCATTTAGTGTTAACTTAGTCTTCCTTTAGAAAGGTTGAAGAAATATACCTGCAGACACAGATATTCGGTTCAGGTCACAAGGGTGCTCCATCGCTATATCCCCAGATCCCACTATTGTACATTCAGGGCTGTGTGAGTCAATTCCCATAAAAGTCAAATCCACAGGCTGCTTATGTGAATGACTGACGCCACTGACCCCAAGATAGGGTCTACGACAATTCAAATTTGTAATACTACCTTACAACTTTCTTGTTTCCTTAACTTAAATTAATTTGCCATGCTTAGCTATATTGCAGAGTGGAGCTTGCTGACACAGGCCTAAGTAAATGGACAGTCAAGTTTGATTCCAGCAGAAAAATGACTTATTTTATCCAGTGTAATGAAAGTAATACATCCTCAAATAATCCAGGAATGGCACTGCTAGTAACAAGGAGCTGTTGTACCCTCACAGCCTGACTCTCTTAGAGCAGACCCTGACCTCATTTCCCATCACCAAGTTCCAGTGGCATTCTGGACACAGCTGGATAAAACAAAAGCAGTTTCATGAGAGAGAAAACTGATTATTAATCAAAACAGATAGACCATATGCCTTGCTGGAATCAAACTTGACTGTCCATTTAATTAGACCTGTGTCAGCAGGCCCCACTCTGGAATATAGCTAAGCATGGCAACTTAATAAACAGCTCTGTTTCATACACAGAACATCTTAAGTTACTGGTTGGTATATGATTTGTTACAAAGGCGACACATCATTGAGCCCAGTATTAATAAACATATCTCACGTTGAAACAATCACATTTCCTTAATATCTGATAACAGCAAGAAATCCAGTCTAATTATATGTGGTACCTACCCTGTATGTTTAATGTGTCCAGTGATTTATAAAGCATCTCATCAAAATTTCCACTCCGTCCCTTTTAGCAGACCAATCATTTTACAATATTTCAACAATATCTATCCTATAGATTTGCCAATTTTCAGGTACATGATGCCACTTCTTATTCTAAGGCTTTTTATTTTACTCATTTGTGCATGCCAAATCATTCTGATTTAAAATCCATCTTTCTGACTTTGTGAGGTGTTTGTTCATTGCACTAAATTTATTTTCCATTAATACGGTCCATATTCTGTAAAATAGTATTCAATCTCGAAGCATTTCTACCTTCAAAATGATCATTTCCCGGAGTAACCCCTCCAATTACCATGAGGGAGGCGATTTATTTCTGTCTTTTAATCGTTCCCAGTGCACAGAGAAGGTCACAGTTGTCTGAGATTCTTTTTCAGATGGCACTACTGCAATGATGAATGAGAGCTTGTGAAAAATGTTTGGAAAATTTGACTAATAATACAGATTGGGAAGAATCTGATGAAGGAGCAGAACAAACTTGCTGCATATCCATTGGAAGAGGCACATCTCCGCCAATGTATTTCCAAAACATAATTGCAAAAGTAGAGCAAGGGGAAATAAATTCAGGTTTCAACATGTCAAAATCAGAAGTAGATGTTGAGATTACTGAATTCAAAGAACCTGCCAATGAATAAAAACCTCCTTCATAAAAATGAACATAGTTTATGAATAGCCCAGTGTATTGATGCATTGAGTACTGTAGATACATATTAGCCCCAATTTATAAACTCAACGATGCTCAGTTATCAGTTTACTAATGAAAAGAAAATTGTATAAGTCATTCGTTACTGTCATTCTATTTAAGGTATTTAGGATTGCAATGTTATGGAATATAATTTGTCTTGACAGCGATGATGAAAAACAGGCATGTGCTTAACAAAGTAACAGGGGAATGACTAGTGAAAGGAAAAGTCTAAGCTTGTTCAACAACAACAGAAAATGCTGGAAACACTCAGCAGTTCAGGCAGCATCGTGGAGAGAGAAACAGAGTTAATGTTTCAGGTCGATGACCCTTCGTCAGAACTGAGCTTGTTACCTGTTTTGGCTCTATGTTAAAGAGTATTTCTTAAGCAACAATAATTAGCAACTTAAAAGAACAGCAAACTCCACAAACCTACTTCCTCCACTCCCAACACCCCCACCGTCTCCACTCCCAAGCCCCACCGCTGTCACTGGGGACTGAGCTAAGTGACCTTCAATAGATGAGGTGTGGTGGATTTATGCCTCATATATACTTTGTTGATGCAGCTACTATGGAGCGTGTGGCTATTCCAGAGACATCTGCAGTGGAATCTCCCATTGTCAGAGGCCCTGATGCCAATCATTGGCTTTATTGTGAATGCTCAGACTGCTGCCATAGAGACCTTATATTACGATGTGCATTAGAGTGTCTCCTTTGCTGAGTACAGGCTGGATGACCACAAGAAGAGAGCCATGGAGCGAGGCTTTAACAATATCATTGCTGCCATTAGATCACTGCACATGGTGAGATGGTGGACAGCAGCAGGGACAGACTTAGAATGGACCTGGATGATGTAACTGCCTCTCAGGATGACAACACAATTGGACCCTCCAGCTACCTCCTTCAAATGACTGCACATGTGCAAGAAATTGGGCAGGGCCATGTTGCTCCCCAGCAACCTGCAGCTGGGCCATCGCAGGCCGCTGCTACAGATGTCAAGGGTTAGCTCATTGTCAAGCACCTGCCACAGTCACACAGTAGCCAGCCATCTTACATACCCCTACCAAACGGTGGAGCTTGTAGAAGCACTAGATTAGGTTCTAGAGTATATTAGTCATACACTGTTTGGCACTTTTCCTTCCAAGTCAAATAATTGGGACAAGGTGGATTCTCTTAAAATAAGGCCATCATTGCCACTGCCAGGGAAATGGGCATTGACCTGCATAATCCTATGCGGATCGTCATAGACGAGATGCACACTAACGAAGTGGTAGCCCTTGTAGTTTACAAATGTACCACAATTGTGTACAGGAGCATGTTGTGCAATGTGTGCAATCAATGATCCCTGAAATTGGGGAAATCCTGCCTTCCGGGAAAAAAAATTATGGGCTCTCTCCTGCTGTTGACAGTTGTCAATGGGGAAAGTAATGAAGTTCCTTGGTTTTGCAAATATATCAGTTACTTGCTTAATACATCTGTGCACTGCAGATTCATGGATGTTGCTGATGTCCTCTGTGGCACCTTGGATTCAAAACAGTTAAGGGCTAAAATGAACCTGACAGACATTGGCAGTGCCCTGCCTGCCCTGGAATGTGGCTGCAGGTTAGCATGTACCATGTAACACAACTCTATCATGGCCTTCCCGCTGAATCATAGCCTCTGCACGCATTGTTCCTCAGATAAGTCGAGGTAAGTACCATTGTTGCCTATATATGCAATTGGGAGGATAATGGTGGAGGGCAATCTTTCAGCTGTGTTATGATAAAATCTGACTTGCCCTTCATCAATTCGTTCCTCACACCCTGCTCAGTCCAGAAATAGCAATTGGGGTTCTGTTGATGTCATAGGTCCCCGATTTCCAATTTAAGCAGACCTACAGCCTGACTCTTGGGCCACCCTGGCGGCACAGCGATAAGTACCGATGAACATTGCTGTGTCCACAGCGACAATGGAGCAGTAAGAACATAAGAACATAAGAAATAGGAGCAGGAGTAGGCCAATCGGCCCCTCGAGCCTGCTCCGCCATTCAATAAGATCATGGCTGATCTGATCCTAACCGCCAATCTACTATCTATCACAGAACCATCTCCTGCATCTAACAGAATTGCACACAGTAAATAGGAGCAGAATCAGGCTACACAGTCCCTGGGCCCGCTCCACTACCCACAGGGCCATGACCGATCCGAACCTAGACTCATGTCCAAATTCCTGCCCGCTCCCCGTAACCCTTAATGCCCTTTACTTCTAGGAAACTGTCTATTTCTGTTTTAAATTTAATTAATGTTGTAGCTTCTACAGCTTTTTGTGGCAGCATATTCCATGGACCTACCACCCTCTGAGTGAAGTAGTTCCTCCTCATCTCAGTTTTGAAAGAGCAGCCCCTTATTCTAAGACTATGTCCCCTAGTTCTCGTCTCACCCGTCATCGGGAACATCCTCCCCGCATCCACCCGATCCAACCCCTTCACAATCTTATATGTTTCAATAAGATCGCCTCTCATTCTTCTGAACTCCAATGAGTAGAGTCCCAATCTACCCAACCTCTCCTCATATGACCACCCCCTCATCCCCGGGATTAACCGAGTGAACCTTTTTTGCACTGCCTCGAGAGCAAGGATGTCTTTCCTTAAGTAAGGACACCAAAACTGTATGCAGTATTCCAGGTGCGGTCTCACCAATACCTTGTACAACTGAAGCAATACCTCCCTATTTTTATATTCTATCCCCCTAGCAATGAAAGCCAACATTCCATTTGCCTTCTTAATCACTTGCTGCACCTGCATACTAACCTTTTGAGTTTCGTGCACCAGGACCCCCAGATCCCTTTGCACTTCAGTACTCTCCAGTTTCTTGCCATTAAGATAATAAATTGCTCTAGGATTTTTCCTGCCAAAGTGCATCACCTCACACTTTCCAGTGTTGTATTCCATCTGCCAAATCTCTGCCCACTTACTTAGCCTGTCTATGTCCCCTTGCAGGTTTTTTATGTCCTCCTCACTCACTACTTTCCCTCCCATCTTTGTATCATCTGCAAATTTTGATATGTTACACTTGGTCCCTTCCTCCAAATCGTTAATATAGATTGTGAAGAGTTGGGGACCCAGCACTGACCCCTGTGGAACACCACTAGTTACTGATTGCCAGTCTGAGAATGAACCATTTATCCCAACTCTTTGCTTTCTGTTAGATAGCCAATCCTCTATCCATGCCAGAATATTACCCCCAATCCCGTGATATTTTACCTTAAGCAATAATCTTTTGTGTGGCACCTTGTCAAATGCCTTTTGGAAGTCTAAATACACTACGTCCACTGGTTCCCCTTTATCCACTCTATATGTTACTTCCTCAAAGAACTCCAGCAAATTTGTCAAACATGACTTCCCCTTCGTAAAACCATGCTGACTTTGTCCTATTAAATTATGATTATCCAAATGTCCTGTTACTGTTTCCTTAATAATGGACTCCAAAATTTTACCTACCACAGATGTTAGGCTAACCGGTCTATAGTTACCAGCCTTCTGTCTACTGCCCTTTTTAAATAAGGGTGTTACATTAGCAGTTTTCCAGTCTGCCGGGACCTTAGCGGAATCCAGGGAGTTTTGAAAAATTATTACCAATGCATCTACAATCCCTACCGCCACTTCCTTCAAGACTCTAGGATGTAAGCCATCAGGTCCAGGTGATTTATCCGCCTTGAGTCCCATTATTTTACCGAGTACCACTTCCTTAGTGATTTTGATCGTGTTTAGCTCCTCTCCCCCTATAGCCCCTGTAAGGGATTCCTGACCCTGCGTGTCTCGCAGCCTGTGAGATTCACGCGGCTCTGTGCAGCCTGTATGTCAGTGCGGGTCTAGGCCTGGTTGCCTGTTCTGGTCTCCAGCCAGTCTGGGAACACTAGACACACCTGTGAGTGGTTCGAATCACTCTCCCTTACGGTTCTAGACACTGGACTTAGATGCGAGAGCAGTAATGGAGATAAAACTCATGTAGACTTGGTTTGAATGGTACGAAATGGAAAATCTTTATTGCATGATACTTAAAATTATGAAATACATGTCATAAGCACAGATTAATGACAGTACAATCTTACAAACAGTTATATAGTCGATCTTAGGGAAACGAGGAACGAACGGCACAAAGTAAATAGGGGCACACATTACAAATATCCTTAATCCTTAAACCCTCCCCTATCAATATCTATCCTAAACTAGCTTCGTAGGATCTCGAGACTCATGCTCACCACTCGTGATAACTCGGAGAAATTCCGAATAGCTGATCGGATGTTTTTCACCGCAGCACCCACGTGTCGGTCAGGAGATCTCCTGGTCCCACTTGTTTACTTGCTTCTGCTGCTCCGGCTAGCAGGCTGGACCGTCTGCTGTGATGAAGACCTGTGTTGGTTGGCTTAACAGGTACTCTTGGAGCACAGTTGTCAATATCATCGATACGATGTGTTTTCACGTTCCAATCTCCTTGGACACAGTCCCGTTATCGTCGATGCAATATGTTTTGTTAAAAGTTCAAAAGAGAAATCTTCCTGGCGAGGAAAACTTGGCTAATCGACCTACAGGCGCGGTCGGGATTTACTGACCGTGGCGATGGATATGGTCTTCCTCTCTTCTCATCTCATCTCATCTCATCTCATCTCATCTCGGGCCTTTGGTTCCGCTGCCAGTTACCAACATAGGTCTTCGTTACGCGACACGAGGTAGATCCGAACGGATCAGAAAGTTCAACAGTCTTTTCAGAAGAGGCAACAGGCAAGCAGAAGCCCAACTACGAGTACACAGGAGCAGCCACGAGGTTACGAATCGACCGGATAAAGGCACAGGAGCAAGCGAGCGAATGCAAGAGCAAGAGAGAGAATGGACGGTTTGGAGCCTGCAATTATAGTGCAAAAATCTTCCGTTTCCCGCCCAACTATAATGTCCATTCTTTTGTTTAGGGTTTGGCGCCCAAATGTCTTGTATGGGTGATCTCCGTTCTTAATGGGTTTCGGGGCTACTCGTAAATGTCTGAGTACCTGTTGATATTTCTCCCATTGTTAAATCGGTCGGTGTTCTCCCTGGAGGGGTTTGGGGCTTCCAAGTGTCCTGTATAACTACCTGCTAACGGCTCTCTCATCGTAGAGTCGTTGGGATTTTACATATTAATGTCTTTTGGATGGGCCCTTGAGTACTCGGTACAATGGCTTTCCTTTGTACCTGGGAGACCGATTCCAGTATCTATGTTTATACTGCAAACCCATAATGTCTCGTGTATTATCTTCACTGTGCTGAATCGTAATCGATCTTGCACAAATGTTTATTGGAACGCCATCTTGTCTGCCTGTTGAAAAGTCTAGAATGTTCTGTCACGAGGTGCGGCGGCCATTTTACAGGCTGCTTGTGTCCAATTTAAACCTGCCAGCATTCTGCTGAAATAAAAGCTGTTTGAACGAAACTTTGTGTTTTCTCCTTATTAATCACATCGCGATATATTGCGAATTCTACAGTCCCTCCTGTTGATGCGAATAACTCCGCTTATCGTATCAAAAATCATAGTGGTGAGCAATATTATCTCGATTTCTCTCCGAATCCAGTAAATTAATCCCATAATTTTTAACTTAGCTAGGGTCTCCGTGTCGTCCTCATTTCCCAAGAAAATCACATTTTATATCACCGTAGGCATTATTTGCCCTTAAACTTACACCACTTGTTTTCCTTCCCGGCGTAACCAGGCCGATACCTCTCGTATCACCTGTATATTTGTCTTTTATTCAGGGAAAGGAAAAAACAAAACCCAAAACCAAACAATCAACACCATCACCAAAATAATCAAAACACCAACTCTTAAAACATGTCGAGTTCCCAACGTATTTACAATCTCTGAAAATCTTATATGAGTACAACCTTCCGCGGCGCACGCGGCGAGCGGGAGTGACGCCATTTTCCGATTACACGGTGCTCTCATCGTGCACGCGCACGTAACGTTCTCGCCACTCTCCCGTGTTTTCATGCTTGGTGAGGCGTTTGTCTCTTTTACAATGTATGACCAATAGGTACACTACAATAAACACTTGACATACGACTAAAATGTGGGAGGCTATTCTGATCCATGAAGGCACTTCAATATTAGTGAACAGATTCCACCACGGTGGAACTACTATGTCCAAAATGTCTGTTCCTATTTCGACAGTTTTCTGCTCTAATGTATAAAAATGTTTCTGTGATACCGCGACGGCTTTCAGAAGTTTGGTTAAGTGTTCAGGGAGAGGGGGAATGAGGTATCCAAAATGCGCGAGAAATCGCTGCAAGTCGGTGAAATTCTCTTTTACTGTGAGATGAACAGTGGATGGTTCAGGGATTGGGATGATTCGCTGTTGTGCTACTTGAACTTCAGCCCTGGGTTTAAAACAGAAACTGCTGTCACTCACCGGACACCGGCTACGGTTTCCATGCTGGTAGTGTTGCGCTGCAGTGGTAACACAATATGTTCCACCCCCGATGTATGCTACCTGCGGAGGCACATGATCTTGTGCCATTGCCTCCATGGTGCAATTCATGGACTTGGCGCCAGCCGTTCTGAACCCGCACTGTGGTGTTAAAAAGGCATTCAAGTGCTGGGGGCACAGTATTATGTGTGCTCCCCTGCCACGACAACCAGAGAGATCTGTACCTGTCATCGTTTGCTCCCAGCGGATGACGTAAGGTGGAACCGCTGCATAACGAATGTGGGCTCCCCCCTGAATGACACCAATGTTCTCTACCCGATATACCGGGGCGGGCTTTGCTGTGTCGCCCAAAACCGGCATGCGTAATACTATTCCCATAATAGTATGGTTTGATCGTCCGCAGTCCACGGGGACTGGGTAAGCTTCTGAAGCTAGCCTGAGCTGGCACGGACTTAATGCGTTCTGAAAAGGGTGGAGCGCCCGTAGGTGTTTGTTACTTATCCAGGACGGAACCAAACCTTGTTTTAAATCCTCCAAATTACTGCGGCCCTCGCCCAGTAACCACGCCCCGTAAAGCACGCACACCTCGTTCTGCGCAGCTTGATCGGATGCATTCCGATCTTCCCTGATCAGGGCATTTACCGTACGCGCATGTTTCTCCAGCTCTGCTATAATTTCCTTTAAATGGAGAGTCATGGCTTGGTCCTCGTGTAGACCTGACCCTACCACTTTATTCTCATCTGTTAAAATGTCTTTTAACTGTGTCTTTAAACCATTAATCTGGGTCTGCAGCTCCACACTGTCTAGAGCGTTGACCACAGATGTACCTGTGTTAAAAGCAGTGAACGCATCGTTCACCAAACCCCTTCTTTGCCTCCCTACTTGATCCAAAACTTCCTGTGGTGCGGTGTACAAACTTGTTTTATCAATTTCTGCAAAATCGAATTCGTAAAATTGTCTGAACATCTTGGTCAACAGGACCTGATACAACTGTTCCGTCTTTTTGGGGCACCATTCTGGTAACCGCACCTCGGTGAGATTTAAAATCACCGAGGCCACCGCGTAATGTACCCCCTGAAATAGTATCTGGTCTGTGGGGACCAGTACCAAACCATTCCCGGGTCCCTTACTAGTTTTTGGGCACCCTTCTTCCTCAGCTAGAACCACCGGAATCGTGGGCGGGGCTTTGCGTGGGCGCGTAATGAGTTCAGTGGCATTTACTGGGATCGGGGAGAATGGGGCTCCGCACCCCCTGGTGCTCGCATCCCACCTCATCCCCTGTCCGTTATCCTGCCATTGATTAATAAAAAATATGGAGATGCCTTTGGGGCAAACGTACTTTGACCCCCACATACATACATAAATTCCCTCATCCGGTTCCCACCATTTGTCCCAACAGACTTTCACTTGTCCGTCTGTCCCCGTAATTGTCCGATGGGTATTATTACCCAGTCGTTCCCACTCGACCGAAGAGTTCCTCATAGTTTTGCTCAGCTTTCGTAGCCACCACCATCGGCTCAATGGGACATTCCCACTACAAGTCAAACAAATCCGTTTGCCGACGGTGACGCTGATCCTGGGTGCGATGATCCTTACTTTGGGGCACAGTAAAGAAGTCTCTTGGTAGGCAAACCCCGAGGTGCTAGAATACTCCGTTGAGTTCGTTCCCAGCCATCCTGGCCACCTTCCCTTGTGGAAATAGGTGCTGGTCCCCTCTGCCTTCCGTCTTCCGGTCCCATCCACCGCGATGGGGGCCGTGTCCCCGGAACATCCAAACACCACGACATCCTTGGTGCGGCCTCGATAGGCCAATCCACATCCGATTGCCACGAGCAATACTAGAATTCGTTCCATCCTTCCTTGGTTCCTGTGATCAGATAGAATGAGGTAGCCAGCCTCGCAAGAGTCTCTGGCTTTTGTGAAGGGTGAGCGGGTCCCCTGACCTCGCCTCACGTAAACTTCAACGTTTGCTGAATAAACTTCAACTAAACCTATCTTTAAAACTCCCATCATTTTATCGTTTTCTGTTAAAAACACTACAAACTTAACTTTATTAAAAAAACTATAAACTTAACCTTGAACTATAAACTTAAAACTTAACTTCTTACTATACAGTGCCGCCCGTTCTCAGGGCGGCCCCTTTAAATTCTGAGAAGGCTGCTGCGAGCTCTTCCCGACGGTGGGAGGGCACTGACCCTTCCCTCTGATCTGCCGCAGCCTGTTGCTGCGCTGACCTTTCCCTCTGATCTGCCGCAGCCTGTTGCTGCGCTGACCTTTCCCTCTGATCTGCCGCAGCCTGTTACTGCTGCGATGTGGCCGGTCTGTACCCGGGTTATCTTAACCTGAAGTCTACGCCTTGGGGCAGTCTGGGGACATGACCACATCCTCCTGGGCTGGGGTTCTCTGCTTGACCTACGGGGAGTTGCTATGGGCGGGGGTTCCGTGACGGACGGACCGGGTTCCGAGACCTCCAACGGGATGACCTGGGGTTCCATCACAGTCGCCGGCTCCGCCTCCGCTGACTCCGCCTCCCTAACCTCGGGGCTGGCAGTTCGTGGCTCCGCCCTGCTCGGCCCAGCAGGCGGCCCTTCACTCGTGATCTCTGCCTCCCCTGAGGACTGGACGTTCAAAGCGGGCGGCCACATCTCTGGGAGCCACACCGGTACTCTCTGTGCTCCTATAGCGGCTGGCCCTGCCTCCTCTAGCTCCTCCCTCCTGTCCTCGGGACCTGCAGCTTGTGTGTCCACCCTGTGTGGGTCTCTACCTATAGGCCCCATTCCCTCCAGACCGTTCCTCAGGAACCACCCGTCATCATCACTATGCTCATCTGCACTATCCTCATCTGACCAGGGTACCCTGGGTTCTTCCTCATCTAACCCCCAACTCCAGAAAAACGCTGCATGATCGTCCGGGATGTCCCTTCCCCTGATGCAAGCTGCTATGCCTGCCTGTGTGCCTTGTGGTCCTACCTGGGGCTGTGCTTTCCCATTGGCGGGATTTACCCCTGTAGTTTTCCCCTGCGCACCTGGCTGGTACAGTTTGCATTGGTTTATGTGGAACCACTTAGTGCGCCGAGGTACTTTTACGGCGTAAACCATGGGACTCGCCTTGTCTACAATGTTGTAGGGTCCCATATACAGTGGTTCCAGACTCCCTACTCTGGCGTAGTTTCTGACCATGACCTGGTCTCCTACTTCCCACTCCCGCGTTTTGCGGGGTTCCAGCAACAAGCGATTGCCCTGATGCTGCCTTCCCATGTTCCCAGCCGCCTGCTCATAAACTTGCTTCAGGCGCTCCAAGAGAGTCTGGGCGAACTTGTCCCTGCTTATCTCTTGGAGCTGACCCTCAGTGAGCACCGGTGCTAGCACATGGGTGGGGGTTCGCATGAGCCTCCCAGTCATTACCTCGTGCGGGGAGTACCCCGTACTTTTTGACTGACTGGCCCGGACCCCCATGAGGACTAAAGGCAGAACTTCCGCCCATTTTTGGGGCGAGTTCCTAGTCTCTTTCCTCAATTTCTCCTTCAGGGTCCGGTTCATACGTTCAACAATCCCGGATGACTGGGGATTGTGTGCTACGTGCCACTTCCCTTCAATGCCCAAAAGCATGAGGGTGTTCTGCATCACCTGGCCGGTGAAATGACTCCCTTGGTCTGACTCCACAAAACGGGGAAGTCCCCACCGCGAGAACACTTCCCGGACCAAGATTTTTGCTGTACCCAGTGCCGTAGCTGTTCGACAAGGGAAGGCTTCCACCCACTTGGAAAACACATCCACCAGGACGAGGCAGTACTTATAACCTCCCTGGGTGGTGGGCAGGGGTCCTATATAGTCGATCTGTATCGACTGCCATGGTCCCTCTACCCTTCTTACGTGTCCCATGGGCACCTTCCTTTTCTGGGGGTCTGGGTTGTTTGCAGCGCACACAAGACAGTTTGCACAGAACTCGCGGACTTGTTCCCTGAGCCCTGGCCACCATCCCGCTTGCTCTACCCGTTGCCAGGTAACCTCGGGCCCGGGGTGCCCTGCCCCTGGTCCCTCGTGAGCCAACTGGAGGAATTCCCTCCTGTGCTGCTGCGGCACAACCCACTGCTCCTCGCGGAACAGCATGCCTTCCTTAACTGAGAGGGTTGCCGTACTGTACTGTACCCTCACAGCCTGACTCTCTTAGAGCAGACCCTGACCTCATTTCCCATCACCAAGTTCCAGTGGCATTCTGGACACAGCTGGATAAAACAAAAGCAGTTTCATGAGAGAGAAAACTGATTATTAATCAAAACAGATAGACCATATGCCTTGCTGGAATCAAACTTGACTGTCCATTTAATTAGACCTGTGTCAGCAGGCCCCACTCTGGAATATAGCTAAGCATGGCAACTTAATAAACAGCTCTGTTTCATACACAGAACATCTTAAGTTACTGGTTGGTATATGATTTGTTACAAAGGCGACACATCATTGAGCCCAGTATTAATAAACATATCTCACGTTGAAACAATCACATTTCCTTAATATCTGATAACAGCAAGAAATCCAGTCTAATTATATGTGGTACCTACCCTGTATGTTTAATGTGTCCAGTGATTTATAAAGCATCTCATCAAAATTTCCACTCCGTCCCTTTTAGCAGACCAATCATTTTACAATATTTCAACAATATCTATCCTATAGATTTGCCAATTTTCAGGTACATGATGCCACTTCTTATTCTAAGGCTTTTTATTTTACTCATTTGTGCATGCCAAATCATTCTGATTTAAAATCCATCTTTCTGACTTTGTGAGGTGTTTGTTCATTGCACTAAATTTATTTTCCATTAATACGGTCCATATTCTGTAAAATAGTATTCAATCTCGAAGCATTTCTACCTTCAAAATGATCATTTCCCGGAGTAACCCCTCCAATTACCATGAGGGAGGCGATTTATTTCTGTCTTTTAATCGTTCCCAGTGCACAGAGAAGGTCACAGTTGTCTGAGATTCTTTTTCAGATGGCACTACTGCAATGATGAATGAGAGCTTGTGAAAAATGTTTGGAAAATTTGACTAATAATACAGATTGGGAAGAATCTGATGAAGGAGCAGAACAAACTTGCTGCATATCCATTGGAAGAGGCACATCTCCGCCAATGTATTTCCAAAACATAATTGCAAAAGTAGAGCAAGGGGAAATAAATTCAGGTTTCAACATGTCAAAATCAGAAGTAGATGTTGAGATTACTGAATTCAAAGAACCTGCCAATGAATAAAAACCTCCTTCATAAAAATGAACATAGTTTATGAATAGCCCAGTGTATTGATGCATTGAGTACTGTAGATACATATTAGCCCCAATTTATAAACTCAACGATGCTCAGTTATCAGTTTACTAATGAAAAGAAAATTGTATAAGTCATTCGTTACTGTCATTCTATTTAAGGTATTTAGGATTGCAATGTTATGGAATATAATTTGTCTTGACAGCGATGATGAAAAACAGGCATGTGCTTAACAAAGTAACAGGGGAATGATTAGTGAAAGGAAAAGTCTAAGCATGTTCAACAACAACAGAAAATGCTGGAAACACTCAGCAGTTCAGGCAGCATCGTGGAGAGAGAAACAGAGTTAATGTTTCAGGTCGATGACCCTTCGTCAGAACTGAGCTTGTTACCTGTTTTGGCTCTATGTTAAAGAGTATTTCTTAAGCAACAATAATTAGCAACTTAAAAGAACAGCAAACTCCACAAACCTACTTCCTCCACTCCCAACACCCCCACCGTCTCCACTCCCAAGCCCCACCGCTGTCACTGGGGACTGAGCTAAGTGACCTTCAATAGATGAGGTGTGGTGGATTTATGCCTCATATATACTTTGTTGATGCAGCTACTATGGAGCGTGTGGCTATTCCAGAGACATCTGCAGTGGAATCTCCCATTGTCAGAGGCCCTGATGCCAATCATTGGCTTTATTGTGAATGCTCAGACTGCTGCCATAGAGACCTTATATTACGATGTGCATTAGAGTGTCTCCTTTGCTGAGTACAGGCTGGATGACCACAAGAAGAGAGCCATGGAGCGAGGCTTTAACAATATCATTGCTGCCATTAGATCACTGCACATGGTGAGATGGTGGACAGCAGCAGGGACAGACTTAGAATGGACCTGGATGATGTAACTGCCTCTCAGGATGACAACACAATTGGACCCTCCAGCTACCTCCTTCAAATGACTGCACATGTGCAAGAAATTGGGCAGGGCCATGTTGCTCCCCAGCAACCTGCAGCTGGGCCATCGCAGGCCGCTGCTACAGATGTCAAGGGTTAGCTCATTGTCAAGCACCTGCCACAGTCACACAGTAGCCAGCCATCTTACATACCCCTACCAAACGGTGGAGCTTGTAGAAGCACTAGATTAGGTTCTAGAGTATATTAGTCATACACTGTTTGGCACTTTTCCTTCCAAGTCAAATAATTGGGACAAGGTGGATTCTCTTAAAATAAGGCCATCATTGCCACTGCCAGGGAAATGGGCATTGACCTGCATAATCCTATGCGGATCGTCATAGACGAGATGCACACTAACGAAGTGGTAGCCCTTGTAGTTTACAAATGTACCACAATTGTGTACAGGAGCATGTTGTGCAATGTGTGCAATCAATGATCCCTGAAATTGGGGAAATCCTGCCTTCCGGGAAAAAAAATTATGGGCTCTCTCCTGCTGTTGACAGTTGTCAATGGGGAAAGTAATGAAGTTCCTTGGTTTTGCAAATATATCAGTTACTTGCTTAATACATCTGTGCACTGCAGATTCATGGATGTTGCTGATGTCCTCTGTGGCACCTTGGATTCAAAACAGTTAAGGGCTAAAATGAACCTGACAGACATTGGCAGTGCCCTGCCTGCCCTGGAATGTGGCTGCAGGTTAGCATGTACCATGTAACACAACTCTATCATGGCCTTCCCGCTGAATCATAGCCTCTGCACGCATTGTTCCTCAGATAAGTCGAGGTAAGTACCATTGTTGCCTATATATGCAATTGGGAGGATAATGGTGGAGGGCAATCTTTCAGCTGTGTTATGATAAAATCTGACTTGCCCTTCATCAATTCGTTCCTCACACCCTGCTCAGTCCAGAAATAGCAATTGGGGTTCTGTTGATGTCATAGGTCCCCGATTTCCAATTTAAGCAGACCTACAGCCTGACTCTTGGGCCACCCTGGCGGCACAGCGATAAGTACCGATGAACATTGCTGTGTCCACAGCGACAATGGAGCAGTAAGAACATAAGAACATAAGAAATAGGAGCAGGAGTAGGCCAATCGGCCCCTCGAGCCTGCTCCGCCATTCAATAAGATCATGGCTGATCTGATCCTAACCGCCAATCTACTATCTATCACAGAACCATCTCCTGCATCTAACAGAATTGCACACAGTAAATAGGAGCAGAATCAGGCTACACAGTCCCTGGGCCCGCTCCACTACCCACAGGGCCATGACCGATCCGAACCTAGACTCATGTCCAAATTCCTGCCCGCTCCCCGTAACCCTTAATGCCCTTTACTTCTAGGAAACTGTCTATTTCTGTTTTAAATTTAATTAATGTTGTAGCTTCTACAGCTTTTTGTGGCAGCATATTCCATGGACCTACCACCCTCTGAGTGAAGTAGTTCCTCCTCATCTCAGTTTTGAAAGAGCAGCCCCTTATTCTAAGACTATGTCCCCTAGTTCTCGTCTCACCCGTCATCGGGAACATCCTCCCCGCATCCACCCGATCCAACCCCTTCACAATCTTATATGTTTCAATAAGATCGCCTCTCATTCTTCTGAACTCCAATGAGTAGAGTCCCAATCTACCCAACCTCTCCTCATATGACCACCCCCTCATCCCCGGGATTAACCGAGTGAACCTTTTTTGCACTGCCTCGAGAGCAAGGATGTCTTTCCTTAAGTAAGGACACCAAAACTGTATGCAGTATTCCAGGTGCGGTCTCACCAATACCTTGTACAACTGAAGCAATACCTCCCTATTTTTATATTCTATCCCCCTAGCAATGAAAGCCAACATTCCATTTGCCTTCTTAATCACTTGCTGCACCTGCATACTAACCTTTTGAGTTTCGTGCACCAGGACCCCCAGATCCCTTTGCACTTCAGTACTCTCCAGTTTCTTGCCATTAAGATAATAAATTGCTCTAGGATTTTTCCTGCCAAAGTGCATCACCTCACACTTTCCAGTGTTGTATTCCATCTGCCAAATCTCTGCCCACTTACTTAGCCTGTCTATGTCCCCTTGCAGGTTTTTTATGTCCTCCTCACTCACTACTTTCCCTCCCATCTTTGTATCATCTGCAAATTTTGATATGTTACACTTGGTCCCTTCCTCCAAATCGTTAATATAGATTGTGAAGAGTTGGGGACCCAGCACTGACCCCTGTGGAACACCACTAGTTACTGATTGCCAGTCTGAGAATGAACCATTTATCCCAACTCTTTGCTTTCTGTTAGATAGCCAATCCTCTATCCATGCCAGAATATTACCCCCAATCCCGTGATATTTTACCTTAAGCAATAATCTTTTGTGTGGCACCTTGTCAAATGCCTTTTGGAAGTCTAAATACACTACGTCCACTGGTTCCCCTTTATCCACTCTATATGTTACTTCCTCAAAGAACTCCAGCAAATTTGTCAAACATGACTTCCCCTTCGTAAAACCATGCTGACTTTGTCCTATTAAATTATGATTATCCAAATGTCCTGTTACTGTTTCCTTAATAATGGACTCCAAAATTTTACCTACCACAGATGTTAGGCTAACCGGTCTATAGTTACCAGCCTTCTGTCTACTGCCCTTTTTAAATAAGGGTGTTACATTAGCAGTTTTCCAGTCTGCCGGGACCTTAGCGGAATCCAGGGAGTTTTGAAAAATTATTACCAATGCATCTACAATCCCTACCGCCACTTCCTTCAAGACTCTAGGATGTAAGCCATCAGGTCCAGGTGATTTATCCGCCTTGAGTCCCATTATTTTACCGAGTACCACTTCCTTAGTGATTTTGATCGTGTTTAGCTCCTCTCCCCCTATAGCCCCTGTAAGGGATTCCTGACCCTGCGTGTCTCGCAGCCTGTGAGATTCACGCGGCTCTGTGCAGCCTGTATGTCAGTGCGGGTCTAGGCCTGGTTGCCTGTTCTGGTCTCCAGCCAGTCTGGGAACACTAGACACACCTGTGAGTGGTTCGAATCACTCTCCCTTACGGTTCTAGACACTGGACTTAGATGCGAGAGCAGTAATGGAGATAAAACTCATGTAGACTTGGTTTGAATGGTACGAAATGGAAAATCTTTATTGCATGATACTTAAAATTATGAAATACATGTCATAAGCACAGATTAATGACAGTACAATCTTACAAACAGTTATATAGTCGATCTTAGGGAAACGAGGAACGAACGGCACAAAGTAAATAGGGGCACACATTACAAATATCCTTAATCCTTAAACCCTCCCCTATCAATATCTATCCTAAACTAGCTTCGTAGGATCTCGAGACTCATGCTCACCACTCGTGATAACTCGGAGAAATTCCGAATAGCTGATCGGATGTTTTTCACCGCAGCACCCACGTGTCGGTCAGGAGATCTCCTGGTCCCACTTGTTTACTTGCTTCTGCTGCTCCGGCTAGCAGGCTGGACCGTCTGCTGTGATGAAGACCTGTGTTGGTTGGCTTAACAGGTACTCTTGGAGCACAGTTGTCAATATCATCGATACGATGTGTTTTCACGTTCCAATCTCCTTGGACACAGTCCCGTTATCGTCGATGCAATATGTTTTGTTAAAAGTTCAAAAGAGAAATCTTCCTGGCGAGGAAAACTTGGCTAATCGACCTACAGGCGCGGTCGGGATTTACTGACCGTGGCGATGGATATGGTCTTCCTCTCTTCTCATCTCATCTCATCTCATCTCATCTCATCTCGGGCCTTTGGTTCCGCTGCCAGTTACCAACATAGGTCTTCGTTACGCGACACGAGGTAGATCCGAACGGATCAGAAAGTTCAACAGTCTTTTCAGAAGAGGCAACAGGCAAGCAGAAGCCCAACTACGAGTACACAGGAGCAGCCACGAGGTTACGAATCGACCGGATAAAGGCACAGGAGCAAGCGAGCGAATGCAAGAGCAAGAGAGAGAATGGACGGTTTGGAGCCTGCAATTATAGTGCAAAAATCTTCCGTTTCCCGCCCAACTATAATGTCCATTCTTTTGTTTAGGGTTTGGCGCCCAAATGTCTTGTATGGGTGATCTCCGTTCTTAATGGGTTTCGGGGCTACTCGTAAATGTCTGAGTACCTGTTGATATTTCTCCCATTGTTAAATCGGTCGGTGTTCTCCCTGGAGGGGTTTGGGGCTTCCAAGTGTCCTGTATAACTACCTGCTAACGGCTCTCTCATCGTAGAGTCGTTGGGATTTTACATATTAATGTCTTTTGGATGGGCCCTTGAGTACTCGGTACAATGGCTTTCCTTTGTACCTGGGAGACCGATTCCAGTATCTATGTTTATACTGCAAACCCATAATGTCTCGTGTATTATCTTCACTGTGCTGAATCGTAATCGATCTTGCACAAATGTTTATTGGAACGCCATCTTGTCTGCCTGTTGAAAAGTCTAGAATGTTCTGTCACGAGGTGCGGCGGCCATTTTACAGGCTGCTTGTGTCCAATTTAAACCTGCCAGCATTCTGCTGAAATAAAAGCTGTTTGAACGAAACTTTGTGTTTTCTCCTTATTAATCACATCGCGATATATTGCGAATTCTACAGTCCCTCCTGTTGATGCGAATAACTCCGCTTATCGTATCAAAAATCATAGTGGTGAGCAATATTATCTCGATTTCTCTCCGAATCCAGTAAATTAATCCCATAATTTTTAACTTAGCTAGGGTCTCCGTGTCGTCCTCATTTCCCAAGAAAATCACATTTTATATCACCGTAGGCATTATTTGCCCTTAAACTTACACCACTTGTTTTCCTTCCCGGCGTAACCAGGCCGATACCTCTCGTATCACCTGTATATTTGTCTTTTATTCAGGGAAAGGAAAAAACAAAACCCAAAACCAAACAATCAACACCATCACCAAAATAATCAAAACACCAACTCTTAAAACATGTCGAGTTCCCAACGTATTTACAATCTCTGAAAATCTTATATGAGTACAACCTTCCGCGGCGCACGCGGCGAGCGGGAGTGACGCCATTTTCCGATTACACGGTGCTCTCATCGTGCACGCGCACGTAACGTTCTCGCCACTCTCCCGTGTTTTCATGCTTGGTGAGGCGTTTGTCTCTTTTACAATGTATGACCAATAGGTACACTACAATAAACACTTGACATACGACTAAAATGTGGGAGGCTATTCTGATCCATGAAGGCACTTCAATATTAGTGAACAGATTCCACCACGGTGGAACTACTATGTCCAAAATGTCTGTTCCTATTTCGACAGTTTTCTGCTCTAATGTATAAAAATGTTTCTGTGATACCGCGACGGCTTTCAGAAGTTTGGTTAAGTGTTCAGGGAGAGGGGGAATGAGGTATCCAAAATGCGCGAGAAATCGCTGCAAGTCGGTGAAATTCTCTTTTACTGTGAGATGAACAGTGGATGGTTCAGGGATTGGGATGATTCGCTGTTGTGCTACTTGAACTTCAGCCCTGGGTTTAAAACAGAAACTGCTGTCACTCACCGGACACCGGCTACGGTTTCCATGCTGGTAGTGTTGCGCTGCAGTGGTAACACAATATGTTCCACCCCCGATGTATGCTACCTGCGGAGGCACATGATCTTGTGCCATTGCCTCCATGGTGCAATTCATGGACTTGGCGCCAGCCGTTCTGAACCCGCACTGTGGTGTTAAAAAGGCATTCAAGTGCTGGGGGCACAGTATTATGTGTGCTCCCCTGCCACGACAACCAGAGAGATCTGTACCTGTCATCGTTTGCTCCCAGCGGATGACGTAAGGTGGAACCGCTGCATAACGAATGTGGGCTCCCCCCTGAATGACACCAATGTTCTCTACCCGATATACCGGGGCGGGCTTTGCTGTGTCGCCCAAAACCGGCATGCGTAATACTATTCCCATAATAGTATGGTTTGATCGTCCGCAGTCCACGGGGACTGGGTAAGCTTCTGAAGCTAGCCTGAGCTGGCACGGACTTAATGCGTTCTGAAAAGGGTGGAGCGCCCGTAGGTGTTTGTTACTTATCCAGGACGGAACCAAACCTTGTTTTAAATCCTCCAAATTACTGCGGCCCTCGCCCAGTAACCACGCCCCGTAAAGCACGCACACCTCGTTCTGCGCAGCTTGATCGGATGCATTCCGATCTTCCCTGATCAGGGCATTTACCGTACGCGCATGTTTCTCCAGCTCTGCTATAATTTCCTTTAAATGGAGAGTCATGGCTTGGTCCTCGTGTAGACCTGACCCTACCACTTTATTCTCATCTGTTAAAATGTCTTTTAACTGTGTCTTTAAACCATTAATCTGGGTCTGCAGCTCCACACTGTCTAGAGCGTTGACCACAGATGTACCTGTGTTAAAAGCAGTGAACGCATCGTTCACCAAACCCCTTCTTTGCCTCCCTACTTGATCCAAAACTTCCTGTGGTGCGGTGTACAAACTTGTTTTATCAATTTCTGCAAAATCGAATTCGTAAAATTGTCTGAACATCTTGGTCAACAGGACCTGATACAACTGTTCCGTCTTTTTGGGGCACCATTCTGGTAACCGCACCTCGGTGAGATTTAAAATCACCGAGGCCACCGCGTAATGTACCCCCTGAAATAGTATCTGGTCTGTGGGGACCAGTACCAAACCATTCCCGGGTCCCTTACTAGTTTTTGGGCACCCTTCTTCCTCAGCTAGAACCACCGGAATCGTGGGCGGGGCTTTGCGTGGGCGCGTAATGAGTTCAGTGGCATTTACTGGGATCGGGGAGAATGGGGCTCCGCACCCCCTGGTGCTCGCATCCCACCTCATCCCCTGTCCGTTATCCTGCCATTGATTAATAAAAAATATGGAGATGCCTTTGGGGCAAACGTACTTTGACCCCCACATACATACATAAATTCCCTCATCCGGTTCCCACCATTTGTCCCAACAGACTTTCACTTGTCCGTCTGTCCCCGTAATTGTCCGATGGGTATTATTACCCAGTCGTTCCCACTCGACCGAAGAGTTCCTCATAGTTTTGCTCAGCTTTCGTAGCCACCACCATCGGCTCAATGGGACATTCCCACTACAAGTCAAACAAATCCGTTTGCCGACGGTGACGCTGATCCTGGGTGCGATGATCCTTACTTTGGGGCACAGTAAAGAAGTCTCTTGGTAGGCAAACCCCGAGGTGCTAGAATACTCCGTTGAGTTCGTTCCCAGCCATCCTGGCCACCTTCCCTTGTGGAAATAGGTGCTGGTCCCCTCTGCCTTCCGTCTTCCGGTCCCATCCACCGCGATGGGGGCCGTGTCCCCGGAACATCCAAACACCACGACATCCTTGGTGCGGCCTCGATAGGCCAATCCACATCCGATTGCCACGAGCAATACTAGAATTCGTTCCATCCTTCCTTGGTTCCTGTGATCAGATAGAATGAGGTAGCCAGCCTCGCAAGAGTCTCTGGCTTTTGTGAAGGGTGAGCGGGTCCCCTGACCTCGCCTCACGTAAACTTCAACGTTTGCTGAATAAACTTCAACTAAACCTATCTTTAAAACTCCCATCATTTTATCGTTTTCTGTTAAAAACACTACAAACTTAACTTTATTAAAAAAACTATAAACTTAACCTTGAACTATAAACTTAAAACTTAACTTCTTACTATACAGTGCCGCCCGTTCTCAGGGCGGCCCCTTTAAATTCTGAGAAGGCTGCTGCGAGCTCTTCCCGACGGTGGGAGGGCACTGACCCTTCCCTCTGATCTGCCGCAGCCTGTTGCTGCGCTGACCTTTCCCTCTGATCTGCCGCAGCCTGTTGCTGCGCTGACCTTTCCCTCTGATCTGCCGCAGCCTGTTACTGCTGCGATGTGGCCGGTCTGTACCCGGGTTATCTTAACCTGAAGTCTACGCCTTGGGGCAGTCTGGGGACATGACCACATCCTCCTGGGCTGGGGTTCTCTGCTTGACCTACGGGGAGTTGCTATGGGCGGGGGTTCCGTGACGGACGGACCGGGTTCCGAGACCTCCAACGGGATGACCTGGGGTTCCATCACAGTCGCCGGCTCCGCCTCCGCTGACTCCGCCTCCCTAACCTCGGGGCTGGCAGTTCGTGGCTCCGCCCTGCTCGGCCCAGCAGGCGGCCCTTCACTCGTGATCTCTGCCTCCCCTGAGGACTGGACGTTCAAAGCGGGCGGCCACATCTCTGGGAGCCACACCGGTACTCTCTGTGCTCCTATAGCGGCTGGCCCTGCCTCCTCTAGCTCCTCCCTCCTGTCCTCGGGACCTGCAGCTTGTGTGTCCACCCTGTGTGGGTCTCTACCTATAGGCCCCATTCCCTCCAGACCGTTCCTCAGGAACCACCCGTCATCATCACTATGCTCATCTGCACTATCCTCATCTGACCAGGGTACCCTGGGTTCTTCCTCATCTAACCCCCAACTCCAGAAAAACGCTGCATGATCGTCCGGGATGTCCCTTCCCCTGATGCAAGCTGCTATGCCTGCCTGTGTGCCTTGTGGTCCTACCTGGGGCTGTGCTTTCCCATTGGCGGGATTTACCCCTGTAGTTTTCCCCTGCGCACCTGGCTGGTACAGTTTGCATTGGTTTATGTGGAACCACTTAGTGCGCCGAGGTACTTTTACGGCGTAAACCATGGGACTCGCCTTGTCTACAATGTTGTAGGGTCCCATATACAGTGGTTCCAGACTCCCTACTCTGGCGTAGTTTCTGACCATGACCTGGTCTCCTACTTCCCACTCCCGCGTTTTGCGGGGTTCCAGCAACAAGCGATTGCCCTGATGCTGCCTTCCCATGTTCCCAGCCGCCTGCTCATAAACTTGCTTCAGGCGCTCCAAGAGAGTCTGGGCGAACTTGTCCCTGCTTATCTCTTGGAGCTGACCCTCAGTGAGCACCGGTGCTAGCACATGGGTGGGGGTTCGCATGAGCCTCCCAGTCATTACCTCGTGCGGGGAGTACCCCGTACTTTTTGACTGACTGGCCCGGACCCCCATGAGGACTAAAGGCAGAACTTCCGCCCATTTTTGGGGCGAGTTCCTAGTCTCTTTCCTCAATTTCTCCTTCAGGGTCCGGTTCATACGTTCAACAATCCCGGATGACTGGGGATTGTGTGCTACGTGCCACTTCCCTTCAATGCCCAAAAGCATGAGGGTGTTCTGCATCACCTGGCCGGTGAAATGACTCCCTTGGTCTGACTCCACAAAACGGGGAAGTCCCCACCGCGAGAACACTTCCCGGACCAAGATTTTTGCTGTACCCAGTGCCGTAGCTGTTCGACAAGGGAAGGCTTCCACCCACTTGGAAAACACATCCACCAGGACGAGGCAGTACTTATAACCTCCCTGGGTGGTGGGCAGGGGTCCTATATAGTCGATCTGTATCGACTGCCATGGTCCCTCTACCCTTCTTACGTGTCCCATGGGCACCTTCCTTTTCTGGGGGTCTGGGTTGTTTGCAGCGCACACAAGACAGTTTGCACAGAACTCGCGGACTTGTTCCCTGAGCCCTGGCCACCATCCCGCTTGCTCTACCCGTTGCCAGGTAACCTCGGGCCCGGGGTGCCCTGCCCCTGGTCCCTCGTGAGCCAACTGGAGGAATTCCCTCCTGTGCTGCTGCGGCACAACCCACTGCTCCTCGCGGAACAGCATGCCTTCCTTAACTGAGAGGGTTGCCGTACTGTACGGACCTTCTACCCGCCTCCCCTCAGCAATCGTTTTTAGGACTGCTTTTAGGGCGGGATCCTGGGCTTGGACGGTCTTGAGGTCTAGGGGCAATGCTACCCTGGTGTTCCCGGGATTCCCATCCCCGCCTCGGACCGCTGCTATGGGTCCGGCCCTATAGGGGTTCCAGAAAGTGCCGTCGCGGGCACCCTCCCTGGCTAGCGCATCCGCCTGCCGGTTGCCCTCCCCACGGGGCTCTGTGGAGGAGTGAGCTTTCACCTTATGGATGAAAATCTCTCCTTCCTCCCCTACTGCTGCTGCTAAGATCTTTTCCAGCAAGGGCTTCACCGTTAAAGGTCGCCCGTCCGCGGAGGTGTATCCGCGGCGGGACCAAATGGCCAGGTATTCCGTACACGAATTGCAGGTGAACATACTGTCCGAGCAAATCGTGTATGGGGTTGGGAAAATGTCTGGGTGGGTCACAACGTACACCACGGCAGACAGCTCAGCCTGCTGCGCGCTCATGGTGCTAGGGAGCTTGATTGCCAGGGCAAGGTCTGCCGCAGGGTCATAAACTCCACACCCTGTAAGTCGCTCGCCAGCAGACACTGTGCTAGACCCATCAACATAAATCTCGCGCCCAGTGGGATGTATCCCGGCCCGTAAACCTATGTTGACGTCCCACACCCCTTCCACCGAACACCGGTGGGCTGTACCGGGGTATACCAAATTGGCCGCAAGCCTGGGCTCGCAAAGACCTTTTACTCTAAGATCCAACTGGGAGAGAAGAAGGGTCCAACGCGCAATGCGTGCGCTGCTTACGGTCCCGTCTTTAATCCTCCCATCCAGAAGCATCTTAGTTGGTGTGTGATGTGTGAGGAGAGTGATGGGAGAGAGCCCTGTGAAGATCGCTGATCTTTTCACAGCCCAATGCGTGGCTAAAAGGTGCCTTTCGCAATTGGAGAAACTTCTCTCCACATCCGTTAATACCCTGGATGAGTAGACAACCGGCCTCAGCTTGCCGTGACGCTCTTGGAGCAGCACGGCGCTTAAGCTGTCTCCGCTGGCAGCTACCTCCAGGAAAAACTCCTTCCCCCCATCTATGGCCCCTAAGGCTGGCGCGGTCTGCAGATCCCCTTTTAACTTCTCGAAGGCTGCTTGGCAGCCCTCGTCCCAAAGCCACTCCACCCCCTTATGGAGGAGTCGGAGGAGCGGCGCCGCTGTGGCCGCATAATCTTCGATAAAATCCCTGCAGTAACCGGTCAGTCCCAAGAAGGACCTCACACCCCTTACGTTGTTGGGAATCGGTAATTCTTGCACCGACTCCCTCCTTGCTTTGTCTATGGCTCTTTCCCCAGCGCGTATGGTCAGTCCCAGGAATTTTACTTCCTGCTGACCGATACGTGCTTTCTTAGGGTTTATTTTAAAACCCTTTCTCGCTAACAGTTCCAATAACTCGTCCAGTAGTGGTCCGTGCTCCTCCCTTGAGTCCGTAAATAGGAGCAAATCATCCACATACTGTACTATCTGATTGGGCTGACTAAACTCCTTTAAACTTCCTGCCATACACTGATGAAAAATACTGGGGCTATTGTGGAAACCCTGTGGCAGACAGTTCCACGTGTACTGTTGCCCTTTGAAAGTAAAGGCAAACTTGTACTGGTCCTCTCGCCGCAGCGGGATGGACCAAAAACCGTTCGAGATATCCAGCACCGTGAACGTGGTCGCGGACGCTGGGATGCTCCCTATTAGGTCAGCAACTGCTGCTACTGTGGGCGCGCAGGCGGGAATGTTACCGTTAAGGACTCTGTAGTCCACCGTGGCTCTCCACGAATTATCCGGCTTCTTAACCGGCCATAATGGGGAGTTCACGTGTGTGGCTATCGGCCTCAACACGCCCTGCTGCACCAAGGAGGACATTGCTGTCTCCATATCGGGTTCGGCTTCTTTGGGGAAGTTATACTGCTTTTGGGGTCGGGTCATGGGGTCCCCATCTACGCTGACCTCAAACCCGACCACTCTCCCACAATCGTGCTTGTGGGTTGCAAACGCGTGCATATTATCTGACACGTACGTTTGCATGTCCGTTGGGACATCTGCGACCATAAGCCTGAGGTCGTAGCCTCCGGATGGCTGTACGGTACACAGGACCCCTGTTTCTTCCTCCCCCGGAATCACTATTACCTCGCCCTTTTCACCTTTAGCCCCCCAGAGACAGTGATTTCTGAGGTCCACGAGGATCCCGTGTCCCGCTATACCTCTTCCACCCCCCTTTTGCCATGCCATCAGTATACACTTCCACTTAAGGCGAAGTGTTCCTAAACGAATGGATAGCGGAAGGGAAAACGTGCCAGCCTGTTCTTTTCCTGTGAACCCTGCCAACGTGAATGGGACCTTGGTAGATAGCGGCGAGTCAAAAGGGTTATCTGTATGGATTATGGTGCAAGAAGCTCCCGTGTCCAACAAATAACTGCCCTTCTGTTTCTCTACCTCCATCTCCACCACAGGTCGCCTCCACGCATCATAGCTAAGCGGACACAGGTAGACGGGCTGTGCTGGTTCTAGTCATGGGGCACTATTAGACGGTCCTGCGGCACCTACGGGGCCGGTTGCGACCGCCACCTGTCCACGCGCATTCAAGACTAGCTTGCGCATGGCTCCTAACACTGCTTCGAGGTCGTCGGGAGGGGTGGGTGCCTTGGCTTCCTTAGCCGGGACCGGCGCCTGGGCTCGCACCGCGGGATTTTTATCCTTGGAATCCTTCCAAGGGTTCCTGCAATGCTTGCGCCAGTGCCCTGTCTTCCCACACCCGTAACAAGCATTACTTGCCTGTGGGGCGCGATTACCCTCCTGATGCCACTCTCTTTGATACGGGGCTGCGGGTCGTACCTCATGTACTCTTCCCTTAAGGGGACGTG
The DNA here is from genome assembly GCA_030390025.1 of Squalus acanthias. Classification (NCBI taxonomy): domain Eukaryota; kingdom Metazoa; phylum Chordata; class Chondrichthyes; order Squaliformes; family Squalidae; genus Squalus; species Squalus acanthias. Next base: position 103,910,726 of record CM059430.1, on the reverse strand, counting down.
TTGCCATACCCCTTATATTGCGATAACCTAACGTGAGTCGATTCAAGACCGACTCTTCCGTAATGTTGAGGTCATTGGGATCAAACCATGCTTTTGCCTGCTCTCTAACGGCTGGTAAACTGTTGGCTATTATGCACCTAAGCCAATGAGTTAGAGCGGCGCCTTCCACATCTTCGCGCTCGGGCGCACCTAGACAGCTGCGCTCATATACTGGCCACAGCCTGTCGGCAAAAACCTTCGGGGGTTCTCCCTCCATCTGCACTGTCTGTCCCACTCTAGCAAACGGACCTCCGTCGTTCGCCCCCAACACTTCTAGGACCTCATTCTTTAATTCCTCATAACTCTTGTTTCCCCTCTTGCTCTCGCCTGAGAGACACTGAAGGACCGAGCTGTCTAATGAGAACAGCAGCATTTTTGCTGTCTCCCCATCATCGCAGCCGTTAATGGCTGCGGCTTGCTCAACTTCTCTGAAATGTACGGAAGGGTCGTCTATCTCGGTCAGCTTCCGTACGTGATTTATCATAGCTCTCAGCTGATGTGAACTGTGAGGCAACACCAGCTGTCCGAGGAGATCCCCCGGTTCTTCCCCACCGTTTCTGCTTGGGCCCCTTTTAATACCCGTTACTGGATACAGCGATCCCTTTTCTACTTCCTTTTCAATGGGCTCTTTTGTTTCTTCCATTGCTTCCTCCCTAACCCAGGTTTCTGAATAGCTGGGTGGCGCGGAGGGCGCAGTGGCTACTACTTCTTCTGCTTTACTTGGTGGGGATTTTCTAAATCTCTCATTTACTAGCGGCTGGTGCGCCGACGGATTGATAAGGCACACCATGCCGTTCGCATTGTTCACGGCCTTTTTGAGGTTCTCTATCTCCCTTTGGCAGGCGCTATGATCGGCTCCCTGAAACTTATCCTCAAGGGCCAACTTATATGCCGACCTAACCCCCATTAAGCTCTCTTCTTGAGTTCTTATCTGGGCAGCTTGGCGGTTACATCTTTCCTTTAACCTGCTCTCATTCAATTTTGCCTCAGTGACCTGGCACTCGAGATAATCTATCCTTGTTTTAAGGTGACTGGAGACTTCCTGGCTTTCTTGGTGTAACTCATTTAAATTCTTAATGAGCACCTCCCCTCCAGAAACCTTCTCCTCCATTTCTCCCTCTAAATGACTGATTCGAGCTACTAGCGCTGTAATGGTCTGGTTTGAAATCTGAACCTGCCTTTTGTAGCACATAAGCCAGACTGCTTTCTCAAGTGTCTTTCTATGTTCTTTACTATCTGTCCACCTTTCAGCTGCCTCTAGTGGGCTCTTATCCGCTAACAATTCACTTATCCATTTCTTAGTTAGATTAACCTTTCCAAACACATAATCCGCTATCTTTTCCTGCATAACATTTCGTACAGTCATTCCAAAATCTAACACACTACCCTCTCGCTGCCAGTGTCCTGCCGCGGTCGCCATTTTCTGTAAGGGATTCCTGACCCTGCGTGTCTCGCAGCCTGTGAGATTCACGCGGCTCTGTGCAGCCTGTATGTCAGTGCGGGTCTAGGCCTGGTTGCCTGTTCTGGTCTCCAGCCAGTCTGGGAACACTAGACACACCTGTGAGTGGTTCGAATCACTCTCCCTTACGGTTCTAGACACTGGACTTAGATGCGAGAGCAGTAATGGAGATAAAACTCATGTAGACTTGGTTTGAATGGTACGAAATGGAAAATCTTTATTGCATGATACTTAAAATTATGAAATACATGTCATAAGCACAGATTAATGACAGTACAATCTTACAAACAGTTATATAGTCGATCTTAGGGAAACGAGGAACGAACGGCACAAAGTAAATAGGGGCACACATTACAAATATCCTTAATCCTTAAACCCTCCCCTATCAATATCTATCCTAAACTAGCTTCGTAGGATCTCGAGACTCATGCTCACCACTCGTGATAACTCGGAGAAATTCCGAATAGCTGATCGGATGTTTTTCACCGCAGCACCCACGTGTCGGTCAGGAGATCTCCTGGTCCCACTTGTTTACTTGCTTCTGCTGCTCCGGCTAGCAGGCTGGACCGTCTGCTGTGATGAAGACCTGTGTTGGTTGGCTTAACAGGTACTCTTGGAGCACAGTTGTCAATATCATCGATACGATGTGTTTTCACGTTCCAATCTCCTTGGACACAGTCCCGTTATCGTCGATGCAATATGTTTTGTTAAAAGTTCAAAAGAGAAATCTTCCTGGCGAGGAAAACTTGGCTAATCGACCTACAGGCGCGGTCGGGATTTACTGACCGTGGCGATGGATATGGTCTTCCTCTCTTCTCATCTCATCTCATCTCATCTCATCTCATCTCGGGCCTTTGGTTCCGCTGCCAGTTACCAACATAGGTCTTCGTTACGCGACACGAGGTAGATCCGAACGGATCAGAAAGTTCAACAGTCTTTTCAGAAGAGGCAACAGGCAAGCAGAAGCCCAACTACGAGTACACAGGAGCAGCCACGAGGTTACGAATCGACCGGATAAAGGCACAGGAGCAAGCGAGCGAATGCAAGAGCAAGAGAGAGAATGGACGGTTTGGAGCCTGCAATTATAGTGCAAAAATCTTCCGTTTCCCGCCCAACTATAATGTCCATTCTTTTGTTTAGGGTTTGGTGCCCAAATGTCTTGTATGGGTGATCTCCGTTCTTAATGGGTTTCGGGGCTACTCGTAAATGTCTGAGTACCTGTTGATATTTCTCCCATTGTTAAATCGGTCGGTGTTCTCCCTGGAGGGGTTTGGGGCTTCCAAGTGTCCTGTATAACTACCTGCTAACGGCTCTCTCATCGTAGAGTCGTTGGGATTTTACATATTAATGTCTTTTGGATGGGCCCTTGAGTACTCGGTACAATGGCTTTCCTTTGTACCTGGGAGACCGATTCCAGTATCTATGTTTATACTGCAAACCCATAATGTCTCGTGTATTATCTTCACTGTGCTGAATCGTAATCGATCTTGCACAAATGTTTATTGGAACGCCATCTTGTCTGCCTGTTGAAAAGTCTAGAATGTTCTGTCACGAGGTGCGGCGGCCATTTTACAGGCTGCTTGTGTCCAATTTAAACCTGCCAGCATTCTGCTGAAATAAAAGCTGTTTGAACGAAACTTTGTGTTTTCTCCTTATTAATCACATCGCGATATATTGCGAATTCTACACCCCCTGTTTGTCCAGTGTTGGGATATTCTTAGTGTCCTCTACTGTAAAGACTGATACAAAATATTCATTCAGTGTTTTTGCCATCTCCATATTTCCCACCATTAATTTCCCGGTCTCATCCTCTAAGGGACCAACATTTACTTTAGCCACCCTTTTTCTTTTTATATAACTATAAAAGTAGGTCAATGCCCACCATTTTTGGGGCGCTACCGCCCTGTTTTTGCTGGGCAGACAGACTGGAAGTTCAGCCCATTGTTAATTAGGCTAACCCTGGAAATACATTTGGATTCCTTGCATCTAGCGTTGCCATGGTGGTAATAATTGAAGGTACGGGTGCAGAAATTAACCCGCAGCGTTCATTGCATTGCAGGCAGCATGGTAAATTCGTGCTGCCTGCTGGTTCACATAATTGCTGTGTGTAGCCAGCACTACCTGCACTGTTTATTGGCTGCACGCATCAGCAGGGGCCCGATATCACGAGTTTCTAGTGCTACTCAAAGGCAGCCTGCACCTCATCAAGGGAAGGTGCACTGTCACTGCAAGAAGTGGTGGGACTCATTTGAAAATTGAATCTATGCTCTGATATTTTGAGCCGAGGCTGAACATGCGAGAGAGCGTGCACCAAGGTTTTCAGACACTGCACTGGAGGTTTTAGTGGAAGAGGTGGAAAGAAGGAGGGATGTCATGTATCCGCAGGGGAGCAGGAGGCCCTCCAACCACATGCTTAGGAGGCAGTGGGAAGAAGTAACGGCGGAGGTCAATGCCAGGAGTGTTGCTTCTCGAACATGGATGCAGTGCAGTAGAAGTTTAATGATCTCACACGAGTTGTCAAGGTGAGTGACTTCATCTTCAAATGGCATATCCTATCAACTGCACCACTAGCCTCATCCACTGTTCAATTCACTACATCCCCATCACCCACCTACCAACAATCTCTATCAATCAGTAGTCAACCCTTCAATTCATGTGCTTTACTTCACCGTCACACACTTAGCACTGTTGCAAGCCTCGCACCCGCAGCTCACAGCGTTAACACGCTGGTGGCTATTCAACTATGGCAGCCACATAACCCAAACATACTGCAGGACACTCACTGGCACACTTACCACTTTCTTGCAGGAGAAGGTGGCACATAACAACAGGCAGCAGCAAAGAACTGGAGGAGGAGTAGGATGTCTGCATGCTTTAACACCCATGGAGGAGACAGTGTTGGCCATCATGGGAAGGGGCATTGCTGAGGCCGTGGCCACTGGCTGGGCTGAAGCAATTGATAATGAGGGTGTCAAGGATCTCAGAGGAGTCCTGCACCAACTTGGCACAGGGCTTTGCGCAGAGCTTGGAGCCCAACCTTTCCAACATGGAATGGGTAGTTACCTCCATCAGCACACCGGTGGAATCCACCATGATTCAGCATCTGATGGCTGATGTCACAGCTTCCATTGCAGCACAAACAGCTTCCAGCAAAGGTCTGAGTGCTGCAATGGAAGCTCAGACTGCTGCCTTGCAGCTCAGATTATTGCCATCATGGTTCTGGATAACACTGTTCAAAGGGGCTTCCAGGGCATCACAGCAGTCCATCAATCTGTCCTCCAACATAAGAACATAACTGTACACAGTAGGTTTGCTGAGGTGCCACCCCGGGAGAATCCTAGTGGCTCCATAGAGCACAAACCTGCTGTCCTCTCTCAGGATAAGAGCATTCGTGCTCCCACCCCTGCTGCTCTGCCAGTGCCCTTGATGTTGCCTGTCAGCCAGCCAGCCCAGACTGCTGCAGCCCAAGCCGAGATGGTGCAGTCTGAAGCCGGGCATTCTCGGCCCAAAGTTGCTCGAGGTCACCCCCCCAAGGCCATTTGCAGTCTCCTCAATTGGAGGTCAGCTGCTTTCCATCAGCCATGCTGTAGCCACTGAGGAAGCGCCTCATAGGAGCATTGGAGAGGCAAAGGCACATGAAAGACAGACACGAAGAGAATGCACAAGGGTGATTATTTTTTTTTTTGCATTATGTCATGATTGAATTTATAAAATTGGGTTGCAATGTGCATTTTCTGGTGGTTTTTATTTTAGTTTTGTTGGAAAGAGGATGATATGGTGGTCAGTGATAGAGGAAAGAAAGGATCGTGGGACTATTGGCGAATGGCAGGTGTGGTTGAGGTTACTGGTATCTCTCATTAATTATTTAATCACGTAGAGCCTGGGCACAAAGGGGCAGTCCACGTTGTAGCTTCTCTTTCTCTTTCTGTTCGTCCACTTACTGTTGTACTTCCTCCTCCTCCTCCTCCTCTTCCTCATGCTTCTGCTCCTCAGCTTCTCACCTGATAGGTGGTGGCAAGGGCTGTTCCCTCATAATGGCCAGGTTGTGCAGCATGCAGCATACTACCACAAATCTTGATACCCGCTCAGCTGTGTACTGCAGGGCTCCTCCAGATAGTGGAAATATTACTTAAGCATGCGTTAGTGTGCTCTGTAATGTTCCTTTTGGCAGCATGGCTCTCATTGTATGTCTGCTGTGCACGTGTGCGTGGGTTCGGGACCGGAGTCATGAGCCATGTCAGGAGTGGATAACCCTTGTCGCCCAGTAGCTAGTGACATGAATCTTGTATGAAGTAATACTGGGCGGCCTGCTGGTGGCGCTGTCCAGGGAGAGTATAAATACTCGGGCATGGGCCCAGCTTGCTTTGGACATTCCTCAACAGGAACTAGTGAAGGACACAACTAGATCTCCATGTTGGTCAACAGTTGATTAAAGCTTTGTTTAACGCTTAGACCAAGTGCCTAGTAGTTTTCTTACGTCAGCTAGTCTTTGAATTGCCATGGTGGTTCAAATACAGGTGGCACAGAGGGCTGCCACAGAATGAAGGAATCGTGACTACTGCCAGGATAATGGTCGCACACCAGCTGCACATTGAGGGAGTGGAATCCCTTTCGGTTCATAAAAATGGCAGAGTTCACATGAGGTATACGCAAGTCAATGTGCATGCAGTCAATGGCACCCTGCACCATGGGGAAGCCTGCAATCCATGTAAACCCTTGTGCTTGCTCTGCCTGCTTGTCTCTGGCAAGAGGGAATATGATGAACCTGTCTCTCTGTATATAGAGAGCCACAGTGACCTCCCTTATGCAGCAGTGTACTGCAAACTGCGAGATGTTGCTTCTACCTCCAGCAGCAGCCTGGAAAGAACCAGATGCATAAAAGTTAAGAGCCACGGTCACCTTGACAGCCACAGGCAATGCTCTCCTTGCCCTGTTTTGAGGTTGGAGTTGTGGCTGCAGCAGTTGGCAGAATTCACTCATGACCTCTTTAGTGAAGCAAAGATGTCTCAAGCATTGGTCGTCACTGAAGTTGAGGTAAGATAATTGCTCCCTAAAGACCCTCGGTGGATATGGCATCCTGCTAAGAGCACTTCTCCCCCTTCTCCTCCTCCGCCTTCTAGCAGCTTGTCCTGCTCTGCGTGGCCTCTCTTATTTGTGCCAGTCATGCTCAATTCCAAGAGGAAGCAACTTGTAAAAGTTGTCTGGAAGCAACTTGTTTCAGCACAAGCTTTTAAATCAACAAAAAAGTAATTCAGCACCAGCCAGACCACTCCCTGCAGATTATTGAAGCTTTAGGCAAGTGTAGGAAAGCTCCAAAAATCCATACAATTGCACCAGAAGGCAGACAAAATAATCCAGCAACTAATCTCTAAGTAGTTCATCATCCCTTTAAGTAGCGGTAGTGGGGGGTCCTTCATTCCATTTAACGGCGTGTTCAGCTGTGCAAGGTTAAGATAGGGCCTGGCAGGAACATGGTGTTCAAAAATGACAGCGCGGGCTTCAAATCAGTGTTGCGCACTGATTGACATCATAATTTGCCTAATCTGCATGCTTCTGGCGGCCGTTAGGTGCGCGCGTGCAAATCCTTTTACCAAGATGGCGTTTGCCGCACTTCCCGTCGGAAGTATGCGTGCGCATCTTGGATGCCATTTCTGAGCCTCAGGGGGCCATGTAGCATCTAAAAAACAGGTGCTACAGAGCCCAATTTCTCCCCCATAATGTCACTCCTTCATTACCACCCATATTGAATACGCTTGCCCATACTTGGCCGGGAATACTCAATATTTGTTGTCATTTCTGGCAGAAAATCCCCGAGGTTCAATGATCAGTAGGGAGCCAGCAGAATTATTTCCTGACCAATTTTCCACACCCGCCTGTTTCAAATCCACTCAAAATTAGGTGGAAGCGAGTAGAAACTCATGTCTCAAGTGGCCCCACATACAATTTTCTAAATATCCATCCCTAGCCTCACCAGTAATCTTTACAAAATCAGAATCGTTTGGGGAGCACTTTATTTTGAAAGTGCTATCTAACACTTGTATTTTTCCCATAAGATTTTCCTTTTGTCAATAGCGACAAATGCAATTGTTTATTAGAAAGGAATGATAATGTTACTTTAATGTATTAAAGTCTTTTTTAAAGCATTGTACGTGAGAAAATCTATATGTTGTTGTCGCAGATTGTATCCATTTGGCTTTCTTTACTTTCCTGGAAATAATTCATTCTTGTAAGGAGTAAAAGATGGATTTATGTTGGGATGAAAAATTATCCCAGATAATTTGGAGTGACCAGTCTTTCTTTATTAACCACCAAATGAAATAAGCAAACAAATAATGATGCACTAACAATCTAAATGCTTGAAATTACTGTGATTAAACATTAAATAGCCTGATTAGCTTTTTGGTTGTTGAAAGACTCCGTATTGCGATAGCTGTTTTGCATAACAGCTCAAAGTACTGCATTGACCTGTTTACTTTTTAGTTTTTCCAAATGACTGTCATCTCAGTAATCACTATCCACCACGATTAAACAATCCTGCAATCAATGCTTCCATGGATTTGCATAAATGCGATCCTATTAGAGAAATTAGCATGGAGAAGCATGAGCAATGCTGTTTCGTATGGCCTCATTTCGCGGCTTTTCATTTATGTTGAACTTGATGAACAATTTGGTTCTGATAGTTTACCAAAGGAGAGTAAGCAGATGACTAACATAGATCTCGCAATCCTACTGTCATTGAGGATGGAACAGAATGCAAAGTCAAATTTGAATACCTCCCAAATGAAGGAGATTATAATGTTCCAAGCTGCTGTGAAACAAAGCCAATGAAATTTTAAAAATTCGGAATCACATTGGCAATAACAGTTTTACTGGAATCAGGCAGTACTATTACACCTTGGGGATTTTACACATGTACCAAACTGAGTATATTGGATTTTCACAGACCTGAAAGGTACTTTTTTGGGTTCGGCAAAAACTTGGCCGATTGTCAGATTGTACCCTGTCTTCTACATGCAGGGATGGTTTCCTGTAATGACAACTAATAAGCAATTCATTTTCACTGCAGTGCCTTGAGATTTTCAAGACTTCTTGTTTCTCCGCACATCTCAGGTTGTATTAACAAACTTTAATCTTCATCTTGGAAGACTCACGCAGCACAGCAACCACTTTAAACTTTCTACAGTTGTCTCTCCATCTACGTATACATACATCCCAACTGATAGAAAGCTGCTTTTCTTTACTCACAATTTTTTTCAATTGCTATTTTTCTGCTTGTAGTTACCAAGGAGCAGAGATATCACCAGCAGGAATGAGAGATTATCCTTCGGTAGTAGTGGTAAAAGAACAATAGCTTACATTTGACTTCTCCCATCTGTAAAAGGTTTCCACTCTGTAACATATTGGCCCAGAAATTGATCTCGCTCTGTTCCCGCGGGGGTAAGCCTTCCCCGCGATGTCTCACCTCGCTTGTGCTTTTTCAGATCCAGCTCGCACGAACTTGATGTTCCAGACATCAGCTGTGCTGGGCTTGCGTATCCCAGCGGCGTAGTGAATTCGTGCGAGCTGTGGGACCACGTGACTCAGTTAGAGCCAATGGCAGCACACCATCTTCCATCATAAGTTTCACAGACCTGCTGTGAAATCTATGAATCTTACACCCCCCCAAAATAACAGCTAAACCTCAATTAAATTTAAAAAAAACCATCACATTAATAAAATAAGTATAGTTAATTAAATTAACCATTTTAAATAAAAAATTAAATTTTTGAAAAAATGTAAAATCTTTTAAAAAGTTATAAAAATAAACTTACCTGTCTTTAAAGTCTCTAAAAAAGATATACCTGTAAAAAAAAATTCAAAAAAATACTTAATTCACTACTTACCTTCTTAAAAGTGGGTCTTCCTCCTCCTTTTTACATTTCCAAAATCTTCTCTACTTACCTGCGCGTCCAAAGCATGAAGTGCACAGCGTGCGCGCAGCCTGTAGCGCGCACGCGATGCACCCAGGACCCGCCCCCTTTTCAGAAGAGCAATTGCCGGTTTTCAGCGCATGCGCAGGGCATGCAGAAAACCGGCAATTGGAGTGGGAATACGCGAGAGTACGCAGTGCGTACTCTCGCGTCCCGGGATCAATTTTCGGCCCATAAAGAACAGTACATAGTCACCCAGAGATATGAAATATTCCACAAATGATATGCCCTTCCAACCAATGGGGGGAATTTTAATCTGAAAAAACGGGTGGGTTGGGGTCGTGTTAAAAAATCTGAATCCCGACTCCAACCAGCCTACTTCTGGGTTTAACAGAGGCGGTACGGGGGGGCGGGCAGCCAACCCACTCCCAGGAGGCGGGTTGGCACTTTAAATATGATAATGAGGCTGGAAGCCTTGGATTTAACCTGCTTTGCAGGTTTAGCTGGGAATCCCAGTAGCTGCAGCGAGGTGAGGACAGCCTTGGGGAGGACGCCTTGTGGGCCGGGAAGAGCAGGAGAGCCCCCCCCTGGGTTTGGGGATCGGAACCCCCTCCATCCCACCCCAACCCTGGGTCGATTCTTGCACCTACCTGAGGTTAAAACTCCACAGCGTGTGGGGAAACCCGGATTTCTGGGTTTCCTGCACGTTACCCGGCCTCCCCCCAATCCCAGCGGGTGTCCAGGTAAAAATTCCGGCCAGTGAGTGGCGAATTTGTCTGTGGGTTACGTTTATCAAGTGAATTAATTAGTTAATTTTAGCAGAAAAGTAGATTTGAGTAGAAAGTGGTGTTCCTGCCAATCTATTCAGTAGGCGGCATTCAATAGTGCACAAACATTAATAACCTATATCTGTTTGAAACTGCAATCATGCAATTCTATCATTTCATGTTATCATTATCAGCATTTTGTTGCCTTCACAAAGATTTGTATTGTGCACTCATGTTGTTGTAACAAAAGGAATTCTGGGCAAGTTTTTTAATCTGGGTAGGCACTACTTATAGCCAACTTGCTCACACTCAATCAATTTCTGACCTCAATCTTAATATTTCCCTCACTGCTGAAATGTCTTTTTTTCCCCTTCAGAGTATTCACCCAGTAAATTTCCCACAGCATGGCTGGTGAAAGATTCCCCGACAACTGGAACTTGATTGTAGGGCAAGTGCTATTTTTTAATAAAAGATTTTAAACTAAAATATATCCTAGCATCTGTTGCTGGAGTTCAGCTCTGCTGTGACAAGAGCTCTCAAGACTTAGGGAACAGAGTTTATCTGTGCAGCAACACAGATAAAACCGGCTTCTATCTGTATTGATCTGAACCAGATGCGTAAGACAAAGTCAGGGTAACATATGATGCATGACGGATGATGTACAAGTGTGTTGAACTTTGCTGTTACAGGATGACATTATCTGAGTATTTTGCTTGTGTAACTGTTTCTATAAGAATATTTAATAATTCTTGACAGCTTTGTATCTTATCTGTTTTCATGGTTGCAAACAAAAAAAAATGAAAGCCAAGGCAGTCTGACATTGTGAGCAGCTTGTGGAGCTTTATCATCATCACAGTGGTTTCTTTGCTTCAAGTGATCTAATTTAGATATCACTGCCAGAAACAGTGTGGGCTGCTCCAAGCTATCCTTGATATCTATGTAACTGCCCAAAATGGCTGTCAAGATGGTACAGGATTAAAACTTGAGAAAATAACCCTGAAATGCCTCTTCAAAGTTTCAGATTGAAGTTTATACATAGCCAACATCAAATCTCTGCACTGTACCGTGAAGTTTTCTTGCTGGTCATCATTGATTTTAACATTAATTTGTTAGCAAATATCACCTTTGTGAGAAAGGAGAAAAACCCAAACCCTGCTCACTAATTCCAGCACTGAGCTGCTGTTGGACTATATTGGATTTTGTGTAATGTATTTTATTCAATAGCCCATTCCACAGGTGACGTGCATTTTGGGAGATTCGACCATTTTGCCACAGAAGGATATGGGTATGATTTATATCGACGTGTTATTTTTAAGTTAAACTGAGTTCACAAGGGTTTAAAAATTCCCTCTGTAGCATGAAGGTGTATATTGAAGCCAGAAAGGACAGTGCCCGGAATGCTGTTTCTCACATACCACTCCAGCCTGAAACAATGGAGGTTGCGAAGTCCTTCCTGTGAACTATCTTGGCTTGTTGTGTTAGTATAGCCCTATTAAGTTTGAAAATGCAAGAGCTAGAAGGTAATTTTAACCTAACCAATCCGGAGGGAAACTGATGGGATTAGATTGGCCGCCCATTTTACAACCCAACCAATTTTACTCTACTTTGAATTCTCTTCAATCCCAGAGATATCAGTAACACTTGTCAATCAGTTCTGCACAGATGTATAATGCAAGTGGTGGATGTATTGTTTCTAAAGCGAGCAATATCATCTCCTTCCCCATGGACAATATGCTGCAGCATGGAAGGACACTGCAATTCTACAGAGTGACACAATTCCTGAGGCCCAACGAGTCACAAATTGCATCCATTTAGCCACACACGATCGCTTGCTCAATGTCATGATCTACATCAACAGGAAAGGATTCCATTCCTCAATATGGAGCTCAATTACAACCAGCACCACGGCATGATGCAAATGAATGCTCACTTCCCTAGTAGTTTCCATGGCAACTTCACTTTAAGACAGTACATCATGCTAAGACAAATCTCTTGGTGGCTTTTGGGAGTTGAAAGCTATTCCCTGCAGCCATAGCTCATGATACCTGTGTGGTATCCTAAGACAGGAGCTGATGTGGTTGATTTATGTACCGGAGTAATAATTGAGTACACCACTGGTAGGTTAAAGGTGTTCTTCAGTTGCATAGATTGATCTGGGGGCATCATGTAATACAGTCCTGTTAGGGTCTCAATGATTGTGGGTGCTTGCTGCACAACTTTGCCTTACAAAGAGACCTCATCTTGGAGGGTGGAAGAGGAAGCAGAGGAAGACCCATTACTAGCTGCAAGTGACAATTGCACCACTCTCGTGCAGGAGGTCTTTTCTGGACTATCATATCTGGTCAATGCATTTTCACTTCTGCTACATCTTCCCCCTTCCCTGTACAAATATGCAATCATTACAGGCCGTTCTCAGCGCACACCAACTCAGAAAGCAACATCCGCACTATTCAAAGAACAATGTATGCATACACAAAGGCCCGAAAATTAGACCTAATACGCAAGAGTACGCACTGTGTACTCTCGCGTATTAGGTCCTGAATTGCCGGTTTCCTGCATGCACTGCTCATGCGCGGGAAACCGGCACTTCGTGTATTGCAAAGGGGGCGGTTCCTAAGTGAACCGCGTGCGCACTACAGGTTGTGCGCACGCAGTGCACTTAGTTTTTTTTCAGGTTTGAACGCGCAGGTAAGTGGTGAAGATTTTACACATAAAGAAAGCAGGTGTAGGACCCCCTTTTAACAAGGTAAGTAGTTAATTAAGTGTTATTTTAAATTTTTTTCAACAGGTTTATCTTTTTTAGAGACTTTAAAGAAAGGTAAGTTTATTTTTATAACTTTTAAAAAGAATTTAAATTTTTTCAAAAATTTAATTTTTTGTTTAAAGTGGTTAATTTATTTAACTATAGTTATTTTATTAATGTGATGGCTTTTTTAAATTTAATTGAGGTTTAGCTGTTCTTTTGGGGGCTTGTAGTATTCATAGCTTTGACAGCCCTTGCTGTCAAAACTATGAATGAAAGATGGTGTGCTGCCATTGGCTCTAACTGTCCCACGTGATCCCAGAGCTCGCACGAACTAATTGCGCCTCTGGGACATGCAAGCACTGCACGCCGGCAACAGGGAGAGGCCCTCAAACTGAAGTTCGTGTGGGCCCGAAACAAAAAGGTAGGCGCGGAGTGCGATATCGCGGGGAATCCTTACCCCCGCGGCAACCATCGATGTTTAATTTCTGGGCCAAAGCTTTAGTGCAACAACAATTTTACTATGAAACCACAGTATGTATGTGCCCAGTGTTTTTTTTTACTACAATGCTCCCCTTTGGTGCTTGTGTATGAAGTGTGTGCAATTAACCCTAACCTTATGCCTGTTCTGGGTATCACCTCAGTGACAGGAGCGTGAGCTAACTGCTGTGTTGAAATGGGAACTGTTTTTTGGGACTGAGGTGGCCGTCATCTCAAAGCAGCTAGGTCCTAAGATAAGGCCTGCAAAACGCTGCACCTCTTGTGTTGCAGTATGGGCAGCCTAGCCCTATATTTTTTCTGCCACATACGCAGACGTCAGAGGGGAGTGGTGAGAAGGCACACGTTTCCTGCTATCCTGAGAGAGAAACAGCACCATCATCCATGTGCCAAGCAATGGATCAGCACGGCCACTGGTCTATGGGAAAGCAGACTAGTGGGATTAGTGAACTGCTGCCTCATGATGGTTTGTAACTGACTGCAAAGCTCGGTTGAAGCTAGAAGAGACAAACCTCCTCAATCTGCCCACCCTGGCTTCGAACGCAGTAGTCTGAACATCCATGGATAAAACACAGACTGCTCTTTGGGCCTATGTCATGGGGTCGTCACTACAATGTCCCTGGAGCTGCCACATGCAATGTTGTGAAACCATCTTCCAATATATAGGAAACTCTCGTTTAACCGGCACCTAAATATCCGGAATTCTCTATTAACCGGCAAAAATCATACTCTGAAAACTCCTCTCAAATAACCGGCAATGTTGCCGAGTCCGAGTCCGAGTCTCCCGCGAACGCCGAGTTAGTCAGTGGGGGTAGTTCTCCAAAGTGCCACTACTCGGCTTCCTGGCGCTGTCGGAAGTCTGAACACTGCAATAACAGGAGTCTGATTCTCCCGCGCTGCCGGGAGTCTCTTCTGATCGGCCATTTTACTGTGTGTCTCCCGCGCTGCTGGTAGTCTCTTCTGATACACGATTTTACTGTGTGTCTCCCACGCTGCTGGTAGTCTCTTCCTAGCCACCATTGTTCTGTGTGTCTCCCCATCTTTATCGGGAATTATCTCCCCCATCTTGCATTATGCAATTCCCAAAAGCTGGTCCAAGCAAAATGAAGAGAGTGGTCTTGTGGCACCTAAAACGGGCATAATCCACTCTTCCGTCTGTGGACAAATTTCCAGCACCTTCCCTTTAAGCCACCTTAGCTTTAAGGAGAAGGGGGCGGGGCCTCAGGTTTTACCCAGAGAATTCTGGGAGCTTTGGAGTCTGCCATTTTGTACCCTGCTGTGATTAAAAAGTCTCTTGTTTAACACAAATGGATTCAGCCTTAATTCGTGTTTCGCGGCAGCCTCAACATTGGCGACCCCGACGCTCAGAACATATTCCGAGCACTGCAATGGCGGACACGAACGCAGTTTCCGTGAAACTGCCGGAGTTTTGGGAAAACCAGCCCGAAGCCTGGTTTCTCCAAGCTGAATCTCGCTTCCGGCTGCGAAATATCACCACAGATGGGACGAAGTACGACTATCTCGTCACATCACTCGGTAGCGCCGCAGTTTCCAAGGTTTGGACAATGCTGCAGAACCCACCAGAGGAATGCAAGTATGCACATCTCAGGAGAGCGCTCCTTAAAAAATTTACGGCCTCGGCATATCAGCGAAACTGCCACCTCCTCGACCTTCCAGGCCTCGGTGATGCCTCACCGTCAGACCTCCTCTCCCACATGCTCTCCCTCACCGACGAGAGCCCACCCGGATCCCTCTACCGCACACTGTTCATCCGCCAGCTCCCTCTCAGCATCCGCCCAGCGATCATGGCATCCGGCCTCACAAACCTGGAAGCCCTGGCCGATGAGGCCGACAAGCTGCTGTCCGCTCACTCCAGCCGTGACGTCACTCCGGACCTGGCAGCCAATGCCTGGGCGCGCCCCTCACCATCCAGCACACGGCCACAAGGGCCTGTCACCAGGCCCACGGGGCCTTCACGCCCCACTAACCCGGGCCACTGTTACTACCACGCACGGTTCGGCGCCAGGGCACAACGGTGCACACCTCCCTGCTCTTTCAAGTCCCCCCCTTTTCCAGCCCCCGCGATGGCCGTGGGCCACGCGGGCTCCCTGCTGTTCGTCACGGATGACAAAACCGGACGCCGGTTCCTGTGCGACACTGGGGCTCAGCACAGCATCATCCCTGCCTCCTCCCTCGACATCCAAAAGGGCGAACGAGGACCGGCGCTGGCTGCTGCTAACGGCTCGGAAATCCGGACATATGTCACCCGGACAGTCACCCTCGACCTCGCTGGTCAACGCTACCGATGGGAGTTCATCACCGCCAAGGTGCTCTCCCCCCTCATCGGCGCAGATTTCCTGTGCGCCCACGGCCTACTGGTAGACATCCCTCATCACCGCCTCGTGGACATGAACACCATGTCCCCCATCCTGGGCGCCATGGCCCACCGTCAACCCGCCAACATGGCGTCACAGTGCCACGCCCGGGCCACGGATGACTACTCAGCACTCCTGGCCGAATTCCCGGCCCTTACCAATCCGACCTTCTCCGCGGAGGCCGCCAAACACGGGGTGGAACACTTCATCCCCACCACAGGCCCCCCAGTGTACGCCCACGCCCGCAGGCTGGATCCGGCCAAAGTGGAGATCGCGCGGACCGAGTGTGCCACTTTGGAACAGCTCGGCATCATCCGCCGCTCCAACAGTCCCTGGGCCTCCCCACACCACATCGCCCCCAAACCAGGCGGAGGTTGGCGCCCCTGCGGGGATTACCGCCGCCTAAATGAGGCCACCACCCCTGATCGGTACCCCGTGCCGCACATTCAGGACTTCTCGGCTAGACTGGCCGGCCGCTCAGTCTTTTCCAAGGTCGACCTGGTGCGCGGCTACCACCAAGTCCCCGTCCATCCCGCGGACGTCCCCAAGACGGCCGTAATCACCCCCTTCGGCCTGTTCGAGTTCCTGCGGATGCCCTTCGGCCTCAAAAACGCGGCCCAGGCATTCCAACGGCTCATGGACTCGGTCCTTCGGGACCTTAAGTTCCTGTTCATCTACCTGGACGACATCCTGGTAGCCAGTTCCTCCAAGCAGGAACACCTCGAACACCTTCATATCCTGTTCGGGCGCCTCAGTGACCACGGGCTCATCCTCAGCCCAGCCAAATGCCAGTTCGGCCTGGACAAGATCGACTTCCTCGGCCAGCACATCACCCATGCTGGGGTCATTCCCCTGCCCACCAAGGTGCAGGCTGTCCAACAATTTCCCCGCCCCACCACCATCAAAGGCCTCCAGGAGTTCCTCGGGATGGTGAATTTCTATAACCGCTTCATCCCCAAAGCGGCGTCCCTCATGAGGCCCCTGTATGAAGCCCTCCGGGGCAGGAGCGGCAAGATGGCGGTCGAAAGGATGGCAGACGCGTCCGCCGCCTTCGATTCAACCAAGACCGCGCTCGCCAACGCCACCCTGCTCGCGCACCCACGGCCCCGTGCCAGGGTAGCGCTCACCACGGACGCCTCCGACCACGCGGTCGGCGCCGTGTATGAGCTGTGGGTCGACGGCGCCTCGCAACCACTTGCCTTCTTCAGCCGCCAACTACGCCCCCCGGAGGTCAAGTACAGCACCTTCGACCGCGAGCTCCTCGCGCTGTTCCTGGCAGTCCGCCATTTCTGGTTTTTGCTTGAGGGCCACCCCTTCACTGCGTTTGTCGACCACAAGCCCCTGACATTCGCAATGGCAAAGACAACCGACCCCTGGTCCGCCAGGCAGCAGCGCCAGCTCGCGGCAGTGTCCAAGTTCACCACGGACACCCAACACGTCTCCGGCCGAGACAATGTGGTAGCCGACTGCCTCTCCCGCCCCGCCATCCACGCCGCACACCTAGCAGTCGACTACGCTCAACTCGCAGCAGACCAGATCACCGACCCTGATCTGCTCTCTGCACCCACCAACCTACCAGGGCTACGCCTGGCCGACGTCGCCTGTGGCCTGACCGCAGTCACGGTCAAGTGCGACATATCCCTATGTCAACCTCGGCCTGTCGTCCCAGCGTCCTGGCACCGCCGGGTATTCGACATTCTCCACAACCTCTCCCACCCCGGCGCCCGCGCATCCATCAAATTGGTAGCCAACCGCTTTGTCTGGCGCGGCCTTCGCAAGGATGTGCGTACTTGGGCCAACTCCTGCCTAGCCTGCCAACGGGCTAAGGTACAGCAACACACGAAAGCACCCCTCGAGGAGTTTACCGTCCCCTCGCGGAGATTCGACCACATCCACGTGGACATCGTCGGGCCCCTGCCGCCGTCGCAAGGCCACACGCACTTGCTGACCTCGTTGACCGCACCACACGCTGGCCTGAGGCAATTCCACTGACCTCTACCACCACCGCCGACATCGCCAGAGCCTTCGTCAGCACCTGGGTCGCACGGTTCGGCGTCCCCTCCGACATGACGTCGGACAGAGGTCCGCAATTTACCTCTGAACTCTGGACCGCCGTCGCACGCAATCTCGGGGTGACCATTCACCGCACCACAGCGTACCACCCCCAAGCCAACGGACTGTGTGAGCGGTTCCACAGATCCTTGAAGGCATCTCTTCGAGCCAGCCTCCAAGACGGCGCCTGGACCGACCGACTTCCGTGGGTCCTCCTCGGCCTGCGCACCGCGGTTAAAGAAGACCTCCACGCATCGGCAGCAGAGCTTGTGTACGGTCAGCCGCTGCGCGTACCCGGCGAGTTCCTGCCCACCGCCGCGACACCCTGGTCAGCCGACCAGCAACGCCACGACTTCGCCTCACCGGCGCTGCAGTTCGCCCCGGTGCCCATTGCCCGACACGGCGAATCCACCTCACACGTCCCACTAAGCCTGCACCAGGCACGGTTTGTTTTCGTCCGGCACGACGCCCACCGCGGACCCCTTCAACCCCCGTACGACGGGCCCTACAAGGTGCTACAGGCTGGGGACAAATTTTTCACCCTGCAAGTGGGCGACAGGACCGAAAAAGTGTTGGTTGACCGACTCAAGCGAGCACACTCGGTGCCCAGTGAGCAGGTCCCTGTAGCTCGTCCACCTCCACGCGGCCGACCTGCCCTCAAGCCGGTTCACCCGGCTGCTCCACGCCCGGCTGTTCCACGTCCACCGGCATCCTACAAGAGCCGCACCGGCCGGCCCATCAAACCGCCGCACCGTCTCGTCCACACCTCCTAAGCGGATTCTGGGGGGAGCTGTGTGGCGGATCGCCACCTAAAACGGGCATAATCCACTCTTCCGTCTATGGACAAATTTCCAGCACCTTCCCTTTAAGGCACCTTACCTTTAAGGAGAAGGGGGCGGGGCCTCAGGTTTTACCCAGAGAATTCTGGGAGCTTTGGAGTCTGCCATTTTGTACCCTGCTGTGATTAAAAAGTCTCTTGTTTAACACAAATGGATTCAGCCTTAATTCGTGTTTCGCGGCAGCCTCAACAGTCTTAACTTTAAAACAGAAAATCGAGATATGCCAATGACTAGAAAGAGGAGAGAAGCATATCAACATTATGAATGAATTCAAAATCGGTTCCTCAACAATCTACGACATCAAATCGCAGAAGGATAAGCTGCTCAAGTTTTATTCAAGCTCGGAGACATGTAAGAGTGTAGAGAAACGGCGTACGCTTCGTAAGCCTAAGCTTGAAGAGCTGGATACCGTGCTTTATGAATGGTTTTCTCTTAAGCGTTCAGAGGGTGTTCCAATTTCCGGACCCATGCTAATCGAGAAAGCGAAGGATTTCTACGAAAGGATGGAGCTCACTGACAAGTGTGCTTTCTCCGAGGGATGGCTAACGTGCTTCAAGTTACGGCACGGGATACGACGACTCGATATTTCCGGGGAGAAGAAATCAGCTGATCACGACGCCGCAGAAGAATACTGCGATTATTTCAATCGGATTGTGCAGCAACATGATTTATCGCCAGCACAGATATATAATGCCGATGAAACTGGCTTGTTTTGGAGGTTTTTGCCAGAATCAACGCTTGCTGGGGCTAGTGAGGCTAATGCTTCAGGTTACAAGAAAAATAAAGACCGTGTAACCGTGCTAACATGTGCGAACGGCTGCTGGATCACACTGGGTTAAACTTCTTGTTATTGGGAAGTATAAAAATCCCCGTGCATTTAAAAATGTGAGGCACTTACCTGTTGAGTACAAAGCTCAAAAAAATGCTTGGATGGATAAGGAAATCTTCTCCGATTGGTTCCATCATATTTAAGTTCCATCTGTGAGGGAACATTTCCGTAAAATAGGGAAACCTGAAGATAGCAAATGCATTTTATTGCTTGATAATTGTAGAGCCCATCCGCATGAATCCGAGTTGGTTTCGGGAAATATTTTCACCATTTATTTGCCACCAAATGTAACTTCTCTCATCCAACCCATGGACCAGGGCGTTATCCAAAATCTGAAGTGTCATTACAAGAAAGACTTCCTACGTAAACTGAGAAGCCAAGATGACAATATTCAAGCATTTCAGAAGGAATACAATATTACAGATGCCATCTATAATGTTGCATGTTCCTGGAACTTTGTGAAAGGTCACACTCTGAGGCAAGCCTGGCGCAAATTGTGGCCTTCTGTAATGTTTGCTGAAGGTTCTTCTTCAGAGGAGGAATTTCATGGGTTCAATGTTTGTCCCAAGAAGAGTACAATAATGGAAATGGCTGGCATGGTGAAAAATGCAGGCCCAGCAAACCCTCTACATCACCTCAGTGAAAGTGATATCGAGCAGTGGGTTGATGCAGATAGAGAAGTTAGTGTTGTGCATATGCTAAGTGATGATGAAATAATTGAGAATGTTTTGAATCCAAAGAAAGAAAAGGAAAGTGAGATGGAAAGTGAAGAGGATGATATTTCTGAAGAGAACAAGATTTCTTGGGCTAAAGCTGCAGAAGGATTTTCTTCAATCCTCAAATTTGCTGAAAGGCAGACTTGCTACTCTGCCCAAGAAGTTATGCAACTCCATATTCTGCATTCCACGTTTCTACAGAAAAAGCAAGAGTCCACTAAGCAAACCGACATCCGCAACATGTTTAAGATAGCTTCCAAAAGAGTCGAAGCAGCGGAAGTGCCTGAAGAATCTGTGGAATCTGTGGAACTGCATGATCCTGATGACCCAGCTGGCACGGATATTCCTGATGAACCAGATGACTTGGAATAAGTGTACAGTCAACTACAGTACTGTATACAGTCGTTTATAAGTTTTGTTTTACTGTTAAGTAATTAAAGAGTTATGGATTACCCTCAACTGGCAGTACTGTACTTAATCAAGCATCTTCCACCATCCATTTAACACAACATTCTATAAGTGAGTACCCAAATACTGTATACTGCACATTTCTTGATTTTTTTATTTTTGTTTGTTAAAAATAGCCTCGGTAGATATAACTCTCCGTTATCCGGAATTTTTGATCAACCGGCACCACGCCGGTCCCGTCGGTGCCGGATACCAAAGAGTTTCCTGGACTGCACATGTTGCTAGTGGCCAACTTCCCCGGGTGGTTATCTGCAGCATATAATCTGATTCAGTGTTTATTGCCTGCGGTCTTTCTGATACTTCTTTTAAAGGATGAACCTGGGATCCCAATCCCCAGGCTCGTCAGCTGAGAGGCAATGCATCCTGACCTTCTGTCCAGCAATGTCTTCCTCCTAATATGCCACCAGCACCTGCTCTAGCTCTCTTGTGTTCAGTGTCATTCAGTGCATTCCTCGCTAGATCTCCTGGGATGGATATTTTTGAGCTTGTGCATGAAAGGGATAGAGTGGATGGTGATGCATGCTGTGAGGTGCTGGCAGTTCCAGATGCAGTGAGACCTTTTTCTTCATTCTCTGACAGATTCAGAGGAATAAGAAAGGTTTGAACGTTGTTTTGAAGACAAAAGCTCATGTCACGTTCAATAATCGGAGTAACATTAGGGTTTCAAGATATGGTTTACTGACAGTTAATGCAGGATGAGAAGAAAGAGAAGCACAACATCATCAGTTGGCACCTGCTCTTTTACGACCTTCCCTGTTTCCAACATCCTCTATGGCCACCTTCCCCAGGATTTGGGACAGTTCCTTCTCATAGGAGTGACAGGTTGGAACTTTGGGGTTGACAACTGGTGTAGCTGGTTGCTATGATCTGTCTGGTACTTAAAAAAGAAAACAAGGACTAAGTTACCTTTTCTTACCATGACATGCAGTAATGTCCATCTGTCGGTATGCCGCCCATAATGGGTGCAATGACAGGTGCATTGTACGTGTAATTACCTTCTATGCAAGGCTTTTTGTGAGTGAAGGAACACTTCCAGGAGAAGGCTGATAATGTATAAGGCACCGTGCTGCTTCTGTGGACTGATGTTAAGCATTACAAGCACTTTAACATAATTTAAGAGCAGGTCATTCTTTAGTACAGTGCATTAACTGGCTCCTCTTACCTTGCTTGACCTGGGAAGTTCATGAAACTTTTTGAATGGCATTTACTTCCTTCCATAGGATCATGGAGTTGGCA
This sequence comes from Squalus acanthias, assembly GCA_030390025.1. Taxonomy (NCBI): domain Eukaryota; kingdom Metazoa; phylum Chordata; class Chondrichthyes; order Squaliformes; family Squalidae; genus Squalus; species Squalus acanthias. Next base: position 103,888,795 of record CM059430.1, on the reverse strand, counting down.
CTCACTGCCCCGACCACCTTATGCCATTACTCCAGGGCAGCTGTCCATGGGGCTCTACATAGGTCAGTGAAGAACAAGGCTTCCCTCCTTAGTTTGACTCCCTCCTGCAGCACTTCCCCAGCTATATTACAAACCCAGGTTGCTTTCTGCCCTACAGTTGGCCTGACAGATTTTTTTCTGATGTGCACCAAAACCAATTCTGAGGATGCTTCCACTTTAAGCTACTGCATGCCTTTAATCTTGCAGCAGCATGCTATTTTCTAGCCCCAAAATGCAAGTTCCCAATCAGAGATATCTTTGATGTCTGAAGCATATCCAAAACTTTGCCTAGAGATGATGACATTGGGCAGGATAGTGTTATTAAACTACACTGACTACTCCTCCTGATGCCTGTTCTCTTTAGAAGAACATTGATAACATTCTATTCAATTCAAGGGCATGTTCTCCACCTAAAATGTAAGTGCAGCTAATTTGCAGATTCATTTCTCATTCCTTTTTTGATCGTTAAGCTCAAATTTGCTTTTCTCCAAAGCTCAGTTTTAGCTTCACAAGTTAATGGACCTCATCAAATGTTAACAAGAGCCTCACTTATTTCCTCTTATGTTTCTTTGAGGATTCCACAGGTACAAAAAAAAGAACAAGCTGGGCTAAAGAATCAAGCGTTGCTTGGTTTTGGTTTCTTATAATGTGCATTTCTTTTGAAAATGGAAGATTGCCCATACTTTCAGTTGGAAATTTACGATGCCATTAATAAATCACGTGCAGCATAGCCACACACAACCAAGAGGTTATCCTTGATAATAAAAGGATTGTGCATTACTGAAAACTCTGACTCTTTTGGTTTCAAAGTGCTATCATGTTGCTTATGAAACACTTATCTTTTAGTGTCACTACTCAGATGGCACTGTAAGCTTTGAATTAAACCTCAAAGCTCAGCTACCTTTGCCACGCCAATGCGCAGCACTCTCAAGTATGTTCAATATTCTAATGACTGCGACATTGCTGAATGTGTAAATGGCACTGCCATGAGCTTTCAAACATTCAAAGTTGAAACTGTCACACCATCAACATTCTTATCTAAACACTTTCAGAGTATTAATATTTTAAGCTTCAATCACTGCACATCCTAAGTAGTCACCTACTGTGCCACAGCTGTGAACATATCATTACGATTACTGTGAGCTTTGAAACTAGTCATTAGCACACAAACTCTACCTCACAATTTTTTTGAGACCCTGTTGGGTATTTGGAGAAGGAAAGGTGTGTATAAAGTTGATACAGGGATGATAACACTCCCACAGGTTGAGTGGCATTTCACTTATTAGAGCATCAATTGGTGCACATCACGGGAAATTTCTGAACTGGTGCTATTTTAACATGCTTCTGTTAAGAATGTCTTTGCCAAGTTTTAGTACAGTATGTCCACCTGCCCTCATTGATTACCAACAAAGAAAATTTAAGAGGTACCCATTTCTAATGGTATCTTTGCTTTTGTATTTCTGTAATTTATCAGTTGACTTCTGGAATATAAATTCCACCAACCGTGTTGGTGTGCCTTAGCAAGGTATGGTGGAAGTCTAATTTCCAAATATTACTTCTAACCTCTCTTGCCTATAGCCACCATAACTTCTTTAAAAAGACTTGAAAGTGCTGTGGCGTGCTTTAGTAAAGGAATGATTACAAAGTTGTTTGACAGCACTTTAAACTTCAGGCCCAGGTTTTTTAACTCCTGGGCCACATTTAAATGCTACCGGTCCACTTCCCAGCCAGAACAGGCGCTAAAATTGGAAACAGAGTGGGAAATGGAGCCGCTCCATTTTAACTGCTTGCCTGCTCCATTTCCGCGCACTGGAGACAGTTAAAATTCCCCTCGGTATCAACTTTCAAACTCCTAACATTTCAAAATCCAACATTAAGTCAGCAGGAATATTGAGGTATAGTCATACTTCAACTCTGAAAAGTCTACGTTTCACAAAATTTGACGGTAACAAATGAAAGTTTAGTCATCTGTGTAGTCACCAAGAGGAGCCCTGCCTCCATGATTGTATTGTAAATCTTTAAGGGATACAACATACTTTCAAATCTGCTAATAAGTATATTATGTGACTGTCTTCTACTCTATAGCCCTTTTTTATTCAGAAACTGGTAATGTACTAGTCCTTGGCATCAAATCCACATAAATGGATAAACTGAAATGCCACACACGTGGTACCTGTGCAATGTGAGACATATATGGTGCTGATGGGTGCAGGAGATAGACTGAAGTCTGGAGTTGCTCTTCCTCCCTCACCTTTTTGCTCCATTTTGACGATGTGTACAGCTTTTGTGCTGGTTGCAGATATATCGTAGAAGGCAGAACAAAACACCAGCATGGAAACCACCAACCTCTGAAGGTGTCATGCCCATCAGTGTAGAGAAGAGAAATACTGTACTGGCAGACCTGTACTTGAATATCAGTGATGCATTTACAATTTGTGGCGTGAATGCATTGGTAAAAGTCAAGCATAGCGCAGATATCAAACACCTTCCATCCAGCATGGGTCTGCTGTGGTTATGCTTTCACAAAGTTTGAAAGAAATGACGAAATGTTAAACAGCCATTAATAATTGGCTTTTTGTAATGTAAAGGACTTTCTTTCCCTTGATTGACAACTTGATGTTTACAAGGACATAAACTGAAAACAAGATTTAAGCTTGATGAGCATCATTTTAAATTAATATTTTAAAACAACAATGCAAGATCATATTTAGATCACATTGCAAATGAAGCTTTCGATTAAAAATCTTTTGGTTGATAATATAATTTCATCAGATTTGCTTTGATTTACATTAGCATGTTTTACTATGCATCTACAATGACATCTACAGATACTTGTCCAAAGGAGGCTACACTTTGTTGGTTCTGGGTAGTTTTGGACAAAGATTCTCAATGGCCCGTATTTTCTGATGCCTACGGCTGTGTACACACCTGTAGGGACCTCGCAAGTGCCGGCTTCAGGCATGCGAAGTGCATGCGCTGAAAACCGACACTTCCGATCTGTCAGGAATCCTCTTGACAGATCGCACGCCTGCCCGGGAGAAGGGCCTCTGCGGGTGGAGAGTTCCGCTTTCTGCAGAACCTCCGCCCGTTGAAAACCCTTAAAAATCTTACGCCTGGTAAAATTTTAAATAGGTAAAAAAAATGTTTCACACATTTATAATTTAAAAATACTTCTAAAAAAGGTAAGTTTGTTTTTAGCCCCGTAAAAAACTTTAATTTTTTTTTCAAAAAATTACATTTTTGTTTAAAATGTTTAATTTAATGTAATTTTAACTCATTTTAAAAACGTGATGGTTTTAAAAAAATGTATTTAATGTTTTGATGTCTTTTTTCAGTGATCCCCATTCATACTTTTGACAGGTCCACCTGTCAAAAGTATGAAGGGGGATTCCCTTCTCCCATTGGCTCGCCTGGCCCACGTGATCCCAGGGACGCTTGCGAACCGCCTGCGCCCCTGGGATACCTGGGCCTCTGCGCGCATGCACCAGTCCGGACCTAGGGAGCCCTCAGGTAAGGGCGTAGATTTTTTCCCGATAGGAGGCATCCGCACACAGGAAGCCTCCGATCAGAAATTACGCTCTATTATTTCAGGCACAAGTTTCAATGTGTTAAATAAATACCTCAAATAAGGATCATAAAACTATTCCCTTGGGATGATCATGAAAGTGGCAAGTCAGTGCCTTTTGAAAATTTAATTTTGAATCAAGTCTGTGAATTGTACAGTGGGTTCTCTGATTAGCATTGCAAAACTCCTTAATGACAACTGAATTCATTATTTTAACATTCTATCGTGATGATTATTGTTTAAACAAATTCTGTCATTTTTTTCCATTCTGCAGCATATAATTAGGTACAGGAATTTACTTGGGAGAAGGAAATATTAGAAAACAGATTTCAACAAGTTGCTTTGGATATTTTCAAAGGAAAACTTCCACATGGTCACTTGTACTACTCCTTTTCTCAGCGGCAGTGCTGCACTTATATCACAGTGTGACTGCCGACAGCATTCTGAACCTCTCCATGGCTTGCAATATAACTGAGGCAGTGTTTCTGCCTCCCATAGCACAGAATACCACAGGGCCTGTTTTATCTCCGCACTTCTGCGATCAAATATAAATATCCACCTCCAGTAATAAGAAAAGGAACTGGCATTCATGTAGTGACTTTCACATCTGCAGGACATCCCAAAGCACTTTGCAGCCAGTGAATTATTTTTGGCGTATAGGGGGTAGTTTTAATAGTAAAGGGTGCATGGGTTTGGGTTCAGGGAGGGTTGTTAAAATCGGCAAAAATGTCAGCGCGTCCAGAAGCCATCTCTAACACCCCAACATCTGGGTTTAACTCAGGCACGTTTTGATGCACGCGCATAACCCCCTCCGGAGAGGTGGGCTACTGCTTATAATTCATAAATGAGCCACTTTTGATGAGATTTTGACCAGCATTTAAACATAACTTCACATGCACGGGTCTCCTGGGCTTCCTGAAACCAAGGTGAGAAGACTGAACGGCAATTCATGGGGCTCATTAAAAGTGTAAGACAGCAATAAATAATCAGTGCTCACAGCTGCTTTCTTACCTCCCACTAGGAAAGGGTTTGATGAGAGTACTTGTGTTGCGAGGCTAATTTGTGCACTTTGGAGGTATTGAGACTCAAGATCAGGATGGGTGGCACCATGGCTGCCTTAGATTGGGTTGAGGACAAGGAACAAGATGACCATCAGCCACAGCAACAGCCTGCTGTGGACAGACCTGCAGGTATTCAGCAGAGAAGGGAGCAGCAGCAGAGAACATAAGATAAGAACATAAGAATTAGGAGCAGGAGTAGGCTATACAGGCCCTCGAGCCTGCTCCACCATTCAATAAGATTATGGCTGATCTTCGACCTCAACTCCACTTTCCTGCCTGATCCCCTTATCCCTTGATTCCTCTAGAGTCCAAAAATCTATCTATCTCAGCCTTGAATATACTCAACGACTGAGCATCCACAGCCCATTGGGGCAGAGAATTCCAAAGATTCACAACCCTGAGTGAAGAAATTCCTCCTCATCTCAGTCCTAAATGGCCAACCTCTTATCCTGAGACTATGACCCCTAGTTCTAGACTCTCCAGCCAGGGGAAACAATCTCTCAGCATCTACCCTATCAATCCCCTTCAGAATCTTATGTGTTTCAATGAGATCACCTCTCATTCTTCTAAACTCCAGAGAGCATAGGCCCAATCTACAATCTCTCCTCATAGGACAACCCTCTCATCCCAGGAATCAATCTAGTGAACCTTTGTTGCTTCACCTCTAAGGCAAGTATATCCTTCCTTAGATAAGGAGACCAAACTGTGCACAATACTCCTGGCATGGTCTCACCAAGGCCCTGTGCGTAACATGGTGTACAGGCAGAGGCTGAGCTTCCTTGACCGCTCAGAAGAGCAGTGCTTCCGGAGGCCAGATTTTCTGCTGTCCCTCAATTTTTATCAATGGCCCCCAACTACAGCATCTGTGTCTAGCTGAGCAGAGCTTGGAGATGGCTGCACCATCCAACGTGAGCTCGCTACAGCTGTCCCTGGCACCACTGTGTGCTCTTGTTCACCTGTGAACTGTAAGTCACCAGGTGAAATCCTGTGGGCTGGGGTTTCCCAGGGCCTGGGAAATCCAACAGATGAAGGGTGGTGAGAATGGCTGGATCCAGTAAGTACGTACCTTTCCAGCACTGCCTGTGGGCCAGGTGGAACAGGAATGCTTCCCCCCAGCCCTGCTAAGCTACTAAGCTAACCTCCTTCCCTCCCCGCGATCAGCCGACTGACATCACCCCCCCACCCCACCCCACCCCACCACCCACCGCACACCCCCTCCCCTGGCCTCCATGATATCTCCCCAGCCTCCGATCTCCCCCACGAAATCCACCTCGGCCTCCGATCTCCTCCACAATGTCTGCCTCAGCCTCCAGTGTCTCCCATTCCTCCCTCCTCTCCACTCCCTGGCTCCGGCCTACTAGCGCAGGCCTTTCCACCCGACTCCAGCCAGCTTCTCGATCTGGCTTGCTGCTGGCCGGGAAATGGAGAATTTTTTTTTCAATGAGTCCTGCCATTAAATTCGGTGGGACCTACGCTGCTATGACTCCCCATTCCCCTTCCCCCCCACCCCCCCCACCCGCTCCCTCCCTGCATCCTCGTAAATATCAGGGCCATTGTGTCTGTGCTGACTCTATGCCACAGGAATCCAAAACTACTCCCACCACACTGCTCTCTATCTGCAGCCTGGACCTTTCTCCACTTTCATTGTTTGTCCACTGCAAAAGATGCAATGGTCTTTACCTCAACCACTCCCTGTGCAAAAGCAATCCAGGGTCCAACAACCCTCTGGGTAAAGAGATTTCTCTGACCCTCCCGCCTCACTTTCTTCAGGACAACTTTAAATTGATGAGAAAAGCAAAATACTGCAGATGCTGGAAATATGAATTAAATGCAGAAAATGCTGGAAATGCTCAGCAGGTCAGGCAGCATCTGTGGAGAGAGAAACAGAGTTAAAAACATTTCAGGCCAACGACCTCTCTGATGAGTTCTGATGAAAGGTCATCGACCTGAAATGCTAACTTTAAATTGATCATCCCTTGTCTCTCATTCCCCAGATAAATGAAATAATCTTTCCCGATACACCTTAACAGAACGCTTCACAATTATAAAAACCTTTATTAGTTCTCCACTTCGCCTTCTCTGCTCCAGTGGAGATAGTCTCAGTATCTCAAGTCTCTTCTCATAAGTATAACCTCTAATCCCTATTATCATCCTGGTGAATCTACACTGTACAATTTCTATGGATTTAATGTCCTTTCTTTTGGCTGCCCAAAATTACACACAGTATTCTAACTGTGGCCTAACCATTGCTGTGTACAATTCATAGTGAGCTCTTTGCTCTTGTATTCTATGCCCCATTTATAAAACCTAACATGCTTTTTATGGCTTTATCATTCTCAAGGAATTAAGCGTTTGAACCGTAGATCTCTCTATTCATACACATACTTCAGCATCCTTTCAGTCAGTGCATATTCCCATTCCTCTGAATATGTATTACCTCACATTTCCCCATATTAAATTAAATCTTCCACTTGGGCTCTCAGTTTACTAACCTGACTATGTCCTCCTGAAGTATTTTATAGTCCTCCTCGCTCTTTGTCAAACTACCACCTTTTTCAATACCATGCTCCCTATGCCCCAGTAAAGATGATCTGTACGCATCAAGAACAAAAGTGGGGCTAGCACTGATCCAACCTCTAACCCTTCAGAAAATCTGAGCAATATCGATTAACCATAACCTTTTGTTCCTGTCTGTCAACCAACTTTCTATCCTTGTTGTGACATTTCCTCTTAAAACATATGCCTGGATTTTTGTAATAAGTCCCCTGTGAGACAGCTTATTGAATGAAATCTGAAAATCCATATGCACTACATCTATTGCATTCTCTTTAATTATACAGTCAAATCTTCAAAAAAAATCTAGTAAATTGTCAAACATGATTTACCATGTTGGCTCTCCTTGAATTCCTCTGCCTTTCTAAATGCTCACTAACTTGAATTATGGATTCTAAAAGCCTGCTCACAACTCACAGTAGATTAACTAGTCTAAGGTTATAAAATTTATCTTTTTGCTCCCTTCTTGAACAAAATCTCCCTGGGCTCAATTTGTGTATCAAAGGAGGATTGAAAATTGTGGCCAGAGTCCATGTTATCTCCTTGCTGACCTCCTTTAACAGCCTAGGGTGTATGCCATCAGGACCTGGTGACTTATCCACTTTGAGATCTGCTGATTATTTTTCAGAACCAATTCCTCTTTTACAGTTACCTCTATCAATTGTCCCATATTCTCCTCTGGTATACCTAACTTCTGCCTTCCAACATCATTTGTAAAAACTGATGCAAAATATTTATTTATTATCTTTGCCAGAACTTCATCCTTCACAACATCCTTTCCCCATCACCCCTGAACAGTTTTACTATCTTTTAATATGAATTTACTTGTAGTATGCTTATTAAAGCCCTGATTATTTCCCTTCATGTTATCTGCTACTCTTCTCCCAGATTTCTGTTTAGCCCTTCTAATCTCTTTTCACCTTTCCACTACCTGAGTCACCATATGTCACCTATTCAGAACAACCAATCAGTTTTTACATTGCTGAACTGAATGAATTTCCCACCATTACGGGAGAAGGTCAATGGGTAATGGATCAAAACTACAGTTGTGACTTTTAAACAACTCTCCGGGTTTTTGTGTTGCCGTTGGTACTCTGAAATCTGCCCAGCAACATGAATGGGGCAAATTCCAGAATAGCAACAGCCTCAGCACGTCACAGAACTGAATCCCCTTGAAAGTTTCTGCAATGCAAGCTGACCACTAGTAACCAAGCTTACTGTACCTGCCCTCCCCATGTAGGGGGGTGCTTGTGGTAGGAGTCAGCCTTTCCCCTGACTCAGTGAGCGGTTCGAATCGCTCCCACGCCCCAGGTTCAAAACTTGGACTTATTTAGGGGTTGTGAATAAAGATGCAGTAGACAACAGGTTCCGATGAAAAGAACTATAACTTTTATTAAAATTAAAAGGTAACAAACTTAAACACACTTCACACTTAAACAGGTTTGGGGAACACACGGTTACAGGCGAGGGAAAAATGACAGTATACAAGAAAAAAAAACCTTTATCCCTCCCAAAAATCCCACTTCTAGCTAGGTTTCGGTTTAAGGAGATCAGGGATAATGCTCACCAAACAGGGGTATTAACAGTATGAAATCCAGCCAGGTAAGTCGATGGTGATTCTGGTCATCGAACGTCTTCCTTTACCATGTGGCTTCTGGGCAGTGCTGAGAGGGAGCGTTCCAGCGTGGTCAGCGAGTCAAAAGAGAAAGACCTCTTGGGTCCTGCTGCAGATATAGTCCTTTTTCGCCCCCCTCCCCGCCCCCACAAAACTCCTCACGAAAACTGGTTTCGTAATGCAGTGAGTTTTCAGGTGAGGCCTATTCATTGTCTTGTTAAATTTTGATGGGCTTTCAACTATGCTAAACCAAATCAAATGGCTTACATCCTGTTGAGCTGTTGTTCCATGGAAGCTTGCATTGTCCTCATGCTTTGCGTTCCTTGCTGGGCCTAGCATTCCTATGGGCTCTGTGTTTTGGGTGGGGCGGCCTTTTCCCAGGGCCTATTGTCCAAATGTTAATGTTTGCTGGGCTTTGAATTCCCAGACAATCCACGTGCCGTACATGTCCAGACATGTTTCCTTTAAAGTTCCAAAGTCCTTATTTTTTTCCTTTCGATATTTATTTGGGGATCTGCAAATTTGGGAAATTCTACACCCGTTAACCAACACTGGTTGCAATCCTTCCATTTTCTCCTGTTGTCAGCACAATGGTGCACAATTATCTATGCTGGCAACAAAGAGAATAAAGTAGTAAGCTGAAACATAGTTGTCCCAGATATACTTTCAAGAGTAGTGTTACAGAATACAACATACATTTCCTATTTTGAGTATCAATTTGGCCTAGTTGATAGCACTCTCATCTCTGAGTTAGAAGGCTGTGGGTTCAAGCCCCATTCCGACTTCAGCACATAATCTAGACTGACACTTCACGGCAACTGATTTGTACAAAGCTGTAGCGCAGATTAAGTTTTAAATTGCTCAAGGAAAAATGGTTACTTTCTTTTGAGATTTCCGTGAAAGTTCCATTTGAACAACACAGACCATAATCTTAAAAAGTATCCAAAGCATCATTATTCACATGATGGTAAGAAGACTTTTGCAAAGATTAGAAAAAATCATTGTGTGTTGAAGAACCTACTTAACTGAGCAACATTCATTGCACCAGTAGATCCTAGTTACAGTTCCATCTACATGCTGACACCAGATTGCATAAAGAGACACATTTATAAATCACTGGTTCCACATATTGGATACAGGTAATTTCTTAGGGTAAAATTGTTCCAGCGTTGACATAATATTGTACAATTGATCTAAAGTAACATTTTGTGGCAATCTCCTTAGTGACAAATTCATTGAGAGAATCCTGCAGTAAATTCACAGGACGTGTCAGGCTGTATTTGATGTCTAATGCTGCAGAAAGTTCTTAAGAAATTACCATGGAATGCAAAAGATGAAATTGCAGACATGAAACTTAACATTGGGATAGAATTTCAGATTGGCTCATCTGACTGCAGTAATTAGTCCGTAAAATAAACATAAATCAGAAAGATCAGCTTCGATAAATGTGCGGGGCTTATATTGGTACACAGAATGCCTTTGAATTTAGTTGCAGGAAGCAGAGGGTCATAATATCATCATAGCAAAATGACAATGCACCACTGACTTTATGGAAAATATATAATTGTTTTGATTGTTAATGGTTTAATACAGAAGCCAACTCTGAAAATGAGTGTAAATTTAGAACAGGTTCTTTTCCTTATTAAAATTAACAGGGAAAGAAGCTTGTCAGAGCTTTTAAGAGTGGCCTTGATACTAAAGTGCCAGAATACCTGCCGGAGCTGTTTGAACAAAATGAATTGCTTTACAGCTGGTAGATTTGTGAACCTTTGTGACATTCACAAAGACAGTCCTACAATGTGACTGCTCACTGACTTGCTTTGTTTAAGAGAGAAATTTTAGAAATTGGGCATTTCAAAAGATCTGTTGCTTTACAAACAATAGCAAAATATTCAATATAAGGTATAAACAGGCCAAGGCTAAACTTACATTGCACTTCATGGATGATACATTGGGCTGGAACTTGCTTGAACAGGGCATGTGACAATGTACGGTGTTCATTAACATGCCATTATTTTTTCACCAAGTTCCAACCCATCGTAGCATCTTTTGTCAATGCTGCTCACTTGAAATAAAGAACTAAAATCAAGAGAATGTACATTATCCCCTTCCACTCTGAGTTTACTCATGAATTTCTTTCCTAAATCAGCTTTTCTTCAATGCTTCAGTTGCAAACTTTCCTCTTCCCCCTTTAGCTAGGAACTCCTCCCATTTTTTATCTTACAGTGCTATTGTCAGGAAGGTCACTTCTCCTGTGTTGCTGCTTTTAATGTACTCTATTGACAGAACTCTGAAGGGAAACATAAGGAAATTACAATAACTAAAAAGGCTACAATGCCTACAATGTTTATGAGCCGAATATTGATGTCATAAAGTTTTACCAATAATTTTTCCTAGGAACTTCTTTGGATTGTTTATGAATTAAGACGCCCTTTACAGATCACCTTAGTTACTGAAGGCAATGGAAAGGCCTTCTATTTAACTGTGGAACTTTATAATAGGGTTAACTGATAGCGTTAGATGAAGTAGGGTGGAAGGAGCCGTGTGGAGCACAAACACCAGCATAGACCAGTTGGATCGAATGGCCTGTTTCTATGCTGTAAAATCTACGTATTATCTATGTAATAATCAAGTAAACAATCTCGACTTGCCTTTTCTCAAACAAGCACTTGCAGAAAATTTCACAGGCACTTTTACTAATAAAAAGGAGCAATATGCAAACATACACAAAGAAGGGCAAGGAAAGACCGTCCAGCCAATCAATGATGCAAACTTGCACATTGCTCACCCACCCAAACCACACTATATCACTATCACAATTAACCAGCAATTTACCCCATAACTGGAAGTCCTCTACTCTCAGGAACTTATCAAGTTCCCTATTAAAATGTCGGACAGCTCAGTACTAACTACATATCTTGGCAGCTTCTTCCTGAGGATGATAACTCTCTGTGAACAAAATACTTCCTGGCATCTAACCTCAATCTTTGATTATGGGGTTTATAGGCATGATCTTTAGTTCTACCCTTCCTAACTATTTCCAATAATCTACCTGGCCAACTGTATCCAGTGCCTTCATCATTTTAAGACCTTCATCCTATCCCCTCTAAGCCTGTGTTTATGCAACATAAATAATACTAATTCTTGAAGCCTGCACTCATCATTAAGGGCTCTAATATTTGATTTAATCTTGGTTGCCATCAACTGCAACTTCTCTCAAGCCTCAATATCCTCCACCATGTACAGAGACCAAACATGGACACAATGGCCTGGGAATTCGCCAAGGGTTCTTCAAATCTCCTGCTCTAACTTTGGTAAGAGATCAGAAGATCCAACAAAGAAATGGTCTAAAAGTCTGAAAGTGACCACTTATGCTATTTCTCTGGGGGGTGGGGGTGGGGGGTAGTGGGTGGTAAGGATGGGAGGTTCTGCCAATCTTACACCAAAGTTATGGTGGGAGATTGGGAGACCTTCCCCCTTGCAGAATTTCAGGACAATTACTTTGAGTATGAAGCACTTGAATCTTACATAGCCTAAGTATAGTATTTTTGTACTAAATAATCCTAACGATACAACCTTATTTGCTTTCCTTATCTGTAGATGTGTGAAACTGTAAGTAACTGTGCTTGCTAGCGTAATACATACTTGAGTGGGGTTGATTGCTCACTCATGCACTCCCAGTGAGGAAAATGGATGGAAAACCAGGCACTGCAGGTCTGCAATTCCCCAATTAGCGCTCCCTGTGAGTACCGCTTCCCACCAGAACTACGGGCGAGGAGAGCCAGCTCTTATTTTCCTGTGCTAATTAATGCATTGCGCTTGCAAGTGCATTGCTGGCCCTCCCGTACAATTGACATTGCTGCAGAAGCTGCAGTCTGTTACTTGACTGTTGTCTACAAGCTGAGCTGTTCCGTACGTCTACTGAAACCTACCCTCAATGTGGGACACCTACAAATGGAATCTGTTGCTGTTGCAGTTTAGGAAAAGTTTCTTCTATCTACTGCAGTGCTGAGAGATGTGCAATGATAATGAAACTCCTTCTTGCTGGAATTAGTGGTGTTTAAGTGGGAAAACACATCGAGCAAGAATTTACTGCAGCCGGCAAATGAATGGCACTTGCCGTTAGTCAGACTTGCCCTTGCCCATTTAATTTCGATGAGCTTTCGCACGGCAACTTGCTGTAAGTGGGAGCTCGAAGCAGCGTGGCATCCTTTACAGGGCATCTGGGATCTGAAGGAACAGGGCAAGCAAATGTGTATCTCCTTAACCAATCAGATTGAAGAATCGTTAATAAGCAGTGCAGAGTCTGAACCAGGAAATGTAAGTGAAAATAATGAATTCAATGTCAAATCAGGTACAAAAAGCAAAATAAAGAGAGGGAAAAAAAGATTGGAATAAGAGAGAGAGAAAAGAGACAGATAGAAAAAGTAAATAAAGAAAAACATTTTTTTTTTAAATCTCCAACAATTAAAAGCTGAAGGAATCAGGCTCCACACTAGTAATAGTTAATTTTTAGTGCCAGAGAGTTGTTTGGCAGTAATTAAGACATATCACATGATTAAAAGGGTACTTAGACAGGAATGGACAAGCTCTAACTTCCTGTGGCAAGTTTACTTCGTATCTACCACTAATGTACAGGGCATCTTGTGAAGGCATGCCGACAGAAGAGTAAACCGACTGGCAATGCTAGAAGTAGAAATTGCCAGGCACTATATACCGTTGAAGAGAAGCAGCAGGACGAGGAGTTTCTGGAGATTCACGTCATTAGAAGCACAAAGCTATCTAACAACGATTCGTGAGGTATCGTCATCTAAGTAGATGTCGCAGGAACCAGGATACCCATGGAAATCAACACTGGTGCATCCGTGAGTGTAGTACCGGAATCACTATATCGCGACAAGTTCCATGATTATCGAAGGTAGAACTGCGAGGCAACTCAGAGAGCAAATCCCTGTAGTAGGAAGTGTCACCATACCAGTGAAATACATGTTCAGTGTCAGAGCTTGCCTCTCATAGTACTGGCAGGAGACAGGCCTGCCCTGATAGATAGAAATTGGTTGGGATCACTGAAGCTGAATTGGAATGAGATTTGTCGAGTGGAAGCAAAATTTGCATCGAAAGATGATGTCATCATGTAGTATCCGAAGGTGTTCAGCGAAACGGGCAGTCCGATCCAAGACTTCAAGGTGAGTGTCAGAGTGCAGAAGGACACAAGACCAGTTTACTGCAAGCCACGTCCCGTACCATAAGCACTCAAGGAGAAAGTTGAGCACGAACCCAAAAGACTAGAAACTGAAAAAATTATCTCTAAGGTAGATCTGAGTAATTGGGCTACACCCATTGTTGTTGTAACTAAGTCAGATGGTAAGGTAAGGTTGTGTGGTGATTATAAGGCAACCGTAAACCAGGTTCTAGAGTGTAATCTACCCAATACGTTGCCAGATGTGGAAGATTTGTTCAAACGCTGACAGGTGACCAGATCTTTTCGAAACTAGATCTAACAAACGCCTACCTACAGCTTGAGTTAGATGAAGAGTCCAAGTCATGTTTGACTATAAATACTCACCGAGGCCTATATCAGTTCAATAGGCTACCATTTGGAGTGTCTTCTGCCCCTGACATATTCCAGGGGGTGATGAACCAAATTTTGCTAGGATTGAAGGGGTAGTGTGTTATTTGGATGACATACTCATTACAGCACCAAACAGGCCAATCCATGATGAGGTGTTGAATGAAGTGCTCAAACGGTTAGAGAAGCACAGAATACGAGTGACAGCTCACAAGTGTGAGTTGTTTCAAAACTCAGTGGAGTACTTGGAGCACAGAGTAGACAAAGATGGTTTACATCCAACCAAGGGAAAGCTTGATGCAATCAGAAATGCACCCACTCCCAAGAATGTCTCTGAACTTCGATCATTTTTGGGTCTTTTGAATTATTACGGAAAGTTCCTCCCAAACTTGGCTACATGTTACATCCACTGAATGAACTGTTGAGAAAACAGGTCCCTTGGAAGTGGTAAAAAGAATGTGACACAGCATTCAAAGAGTTTAAAAGCCAGTTAGTGGAGAGTACCATGTTAGTTGGTATGGTGTATCGAAGGAGATCAAACTAGCGTGTGACGCCTCTCCGTATGGAGTTGGGGCAGTGATCTCTCATGTACTAGATAGTGGGGAGAAGAGACCAATTGCTTTTGCATGATGCACTCTCAGTGCCAGTGAGCGAAATTATGCGTAGATCGAAAGAAAGCTTTGTCATTGATATTTGGGGTCAAGAAGTTTCACAAATACTTGTTCGGTCATAAGTTTACCATAGTTACTGACCATAAGCTCCTGACAGCAATCCTCCTAAACTCTTCAGCTCCAACCTTAACTGCAGCCCAAATGCAGAGATGGGCTTTGATTTTGAAAGCGTATATGTATGACATTGAGTACAGACGATCAGCTGATCACAGTAATGCTGATGCTATGTCCAGGTTGCCATCCCCATCACAAGTCACACCCAATAAGGAAGAATTCTATAGATTATGGAACAGTTCCTGCAGATTGGAGGGTGGCAAATGTAACCCCACTATTTAGAAAAGGAGGGAAAGAGAAAACAGGGAACTACAGACCGGTTAGCCTAACATCAATAGTAGGGAAAATACTAGAGTTTATTATAAAGGATGTGATAACAGGACACTTAGAAAATATCAACAGGATTAGACAAAGTCAACATGGATTTATGAAAGGGAAATCGTGTTTGACAAACCTACTGGAGTTTTTTGAGGATGTAACTGGTAGAATAGATAAGGGAGAACCAGTGGATGTGATGTATTTTGATTTTCAGAAGGCTTTTGATAAAGTCCCACATAAGAGGTTAGTGTGCAAAATTAAAGCACATGGGATTGGGGGTAATATACTGGCATGGATTGAAAATTGGTTAACAGACAGGAAACAGAGAGTAGGAATAAATGGGTCTTTTTCAGGGTGGCAGGCGGTGACTAGTGGGGTACCGCAGGGATCAGTGCTTGGACCCCAGCTATTCACAATATATATCAATGATTTGGATGAGGGAACCAAATGTAATATTTCCAAGTTTGCTGATGACACGAAACTAGGTGGGATTGTGAGTTGTGAGGAGGATGCAAAGAGGCTTCAAGGCGATTTAGACAAGTTGAGTGAGTGGGCAAATACATGGCAGATGCAGTATAACATGGATAAATGCGAAGTTATCCACTTTGGTAGGAAAAACAGAAAGGTAGTGTATTATTTAAATGGTGCTAGATTGGGAAATGCTGATGTACAAAGGGACCTGGGTGTCCTTGTACACCAGTCACTGAAAGCAAACATGCAGGTGCAACAAGCAGCTCGGAAGGCAAATGGTATGTTGACCTTCATTGATAGAGGATTTGAGTACAGGAGCAAGGATGTCTTCTTACAGTTATACAGGGCCTTGGTGAGATCACACCTGGAGTGCTGTGTGCAGTTTTGGCCTCCTTACCTAAGAAAGGATATACTTGCCATAGAGGGAGTGCAGCGAAGGTTCACCAGACTGATTCCTGGGATGGCAGGACTGTCGTATGAGGAGAGATTGGGTCGACTAGGCCTGTATTCACTAGAGTTTAGAAGAATGAGAGGGGATCTCATTGAAACATATAAAATTCTGACAGGGCTAGACAGACTGGATGCAGGGAGGATGTTTCCCCTTGCTGGGGGGTCTAGAACGAGGGGTCACAGTCTCAGGATACTGGGTTAGGACATTTAGGACTGAGATGAGGAGAAATTTCTTCACTCAGAGGGTGGTGAACCTGTGGAATTCTCTACCACAGAAGGCTGTGGAGGCCAAGTCACTGAATATAATTAAGAAGGAGATTGATAGATTTCTAGACACCAAAGGCATCAAGGGGTATGGGGAGAAAGCGGGAATATGGTATTGAGATAGAGGATCAGCCATGATCATATTGAATGGTGGAGCAGGCTCAAAGGGCCGAATGGCTTACTCCTGCTCTTATTTTTCTATGTCTATGTTTAAGAAGTGTTCTAGTTCGCATACATTGATGAGCTGCCAGTCACAGCTGAAGAGATTGGTAGGGCAACCAAACGTGACCCAATTATGTCAAAGGTGAATGATTACATAACAAATGGATGGCCAAATCAGGTATCAGAGGAAGATATCCATCCATACTTCATTCGTAGGAATGAATTGTCAGTGGATAAAGATTGTATCATGTGGGGAGCAAGAGTGGTTATCCCAAATAGGTTCAGGTCTAAATTGTTAGGAGATCTTCATGACCAGCAGCTGGGATGTGCTTGACCAAGAGCTTTGCATGCAGTTACTTATGATGGCCAGGTTTAGATAAAGAGATAGAGTACATAGTCAGTCAGTGTAAAACATGTCAATTGGTGAACAAGAAACCACCATCAGTACCATTACAGCCATGGAAATGGCCTCCCAGAGTGTGGCAAAGGTTACATGTAGATTTTGCTGAGCTAGAAGGACAGCAATTGTTCATAGTGATAGATAGTCACTCGAAGTGGGTAGAGGTGTTTCCGATGCAGCTAATAACAACAAGCAAAACACGAGACAATTTACGGAGATTGTTTTCTTCATACAGCCTCCCAGAAGAAATTGTGTCTGTAAATGGGTCGCAATTTTGTTCAGAAGATTTCACACAGTTCATGAACAGAAACGATGTGAAACATACCAAAGTTGCACCGTACCACCCTGCTTCAAATGGTGCAGCAGAGCGCACAGTACAAATTGTCAAACATGCCCTCATCAAGCAAATGTTGGATCCAAACCCAAAGAAATGTCAGTTGTTGTTGGACCACAAACTGGCAAATTTTCTGATTACCTATCGGAATACTCCTCATACCACTACTGGTAGAAAACCAGCAGAGTTGTTTCTCAAATGACAGCCACGAACCAGGTTCTCGTTGTTAAAGCCAAACTTGGCACAGTCCGTAGAAGAGAAACAATCAAGGCAGAAAGAGAGTTGTGATAAAGGTAGAGTTAGAGAGAGAAGTGTAAAGTTGGATCAGAAGGTTAGAATGAAGAACCATCACCATAAATAGTTAAAGTGGTTACCAGGAAGAGTAGTGAAGATATGTGGCCCTCGCACATATTTGGTCAAGATATTTGATCATGGAAAGGTTAGATTTGTTCACATTGATCATATCTTGCCTACAGATGTGGAAGGAGTTGAAAGCTGGAATGATTCAATTTATTCTGATGAGTCAGATAGTCTTGTTACAAGTTGAGTACCAGTAGCAAATCCTACTTCAGACATACCAGAAACAAGCCCAAGACAAAGTCAGAATTTAAGTCTGAACCCAAGTCAGGCAGACAAAGAGTCTAAAAGTGTAGAGTCCAAATGCAGATCAAGGTCAGCCCTTGGAGAAAAATTCTCCGCAGGCTCAGCCTAGAATGAGTCAAAGTCCTACAGCAAGATCCGAAAGTTCTGTTCAAGAAAGAAGGTTTCCTCTTCGAAACAGAAAACCAGTGGTTAAGTTTAATCTGTAAATATGGAAAATAAGTTCATATCTTTTGTTTGTGTTAAAGAATACTATACTAGAATTTGGAAACATAAAATGGGTTCCATTTGAGAAATGTATACCAAGAGTTGTGTATTCCATGCAAGCCATGTGCAATGATTATTTGCTATAATTAGCTTCTTCAATAAGGATTGAGAAGTATAATAGAGCCACCTGGTGGACTACTTATGTATAATAACAATAAAGCCATATGCAGTACAGTTCTTACCAGAAGCCGTGTTGTGCTGCTGTAAATGTATGCTGTGTCCCAAGATATCACACTCCACACGTTCAATGCATTTCAATGGTGAGACAGACAGTGAGATACCATTTTCATGAAGCTAATGGCGGAGCAGCGCAACTCGGACAGCAACTTTCGGATTTTTGCATTTAATCTCACATCTGCCCTCACCTGATGTTGCTGTGCGACTTACATATAAGAACATAAGAAATAGGAGCTGGAGTAGGCCATTTGGTCCTTCGAGCCTGCTCTGCCATTCAACAAGATCATGGCTGATCTTCTACCTCAACTCTACCTTCCCACACTGTACCCATATTCATAATTCCCTTAGTTCCCAAAAATGTATCGACCTCTGTCTTGAATATACTCAATGACTGAGCATCCACAGCCCTCTGGGGTAGAGAATTCTAAAAATTCACAACCCTTTGAGTGAAGAAATTTCTCCTCATCTCAGTCCTAAAAGGCTGACCCCTTATTCTGAGACTGTGACCCCGGGTTCTAGATTCCCCAGCCAGGGAAAGCATTTTCTCAGCATTAACCCTATCAAGCCCTGTAAGAATTTTATATGTTTCAATTAGATCACCTCTCATTCTTCTAAACTCTAGGGAATATAGGTCGAGTCTACTCAATCTCTTCTCTTAGGGCAATCCCCTCATCCCAGGAACCAGCCTAGTGAACCTTTGTTGCATTACCTCTAAGGCCAGTATGTCTTTCCTTACGTAAGGAGACCAAAACTGTACACAATACTCCAGGTGTTGGCTCACCAATGCCCCGTATAATTGTAGTAAGACTTCTTTACTCTTATAATCTAATCCCTTTGTAACAAAAGCTAACATACCATTTGCTTTCCTAAATGCTTGCTGTACCTGCATGTTAACTTTCTGTGATTCATGTACAAGGACACCCAGGTCCCTATGAATGCAAACATTCCCCAGTCTCTCTCCATTCAAAAAATATTCTGCTTTTTTTGTTTTTCCTACTAAACACTTCACACTTCCATTCCATTTGCCATGTTCTTGCCCACTCAGTCAGCCTGTCTCTATCTGTCTGCAGCCTCTCTGCATCCTCTTCACAGCTTACTTTCCCATCTAACTTTGTATCATCAGCAAACTTGGATACTTTACACTCAGTCCCTTCATCTAAGTCATTAATATAGATTGTAAATAGCTGAGGCCCCAACACTGATCCTCGCGGTACCCCGCTAGTTACAGCCTGCCAACCCAAAAAAGTCCCATTTATTCCTACTCTCTGTTTTCTGTCCATTAACCAATCCTCAATCCATGCTAATATATTATCCACAATCCCATGAGTCCTAATTTTGTGTAATAACCTCTTGTGCGGCACCTTATCGGATGCTTTTTGAAAATCCAAATACAGTATATCCACTGGTTCCCCCTTATCCGTCCTATTAGTTACATCTTCAAAAAACTCTAACAGATTTGTCAAACACGATTTCCCTTTCATAAAACCATGGTGACGCTGCCTAATCATATTACGATTTTATAAGTGCCCTGTTACCTCGTCCATAATAATAGATTTTAGCATTTTGCCAAATACTGATGTCAGTCTAACTGGCCTATAGTTCCCCGTTTTTTCTCTTCCTCCTTTCTTAAATAGTGGGGTTATGTTTGCTACCTTCCAATCCTTGGGGTCTGTTCTAGAATCTAGGGAATTCTTGAAGATTAATACCAGTGCATCCACTATCTCTGCAGCTACCTCTTTTAAAACCCTAGGATGCAGGTTGTCAGGTCCAGGGGATTTGTTGCCATTTAGTCCCATTAATTTTTCCATTACTATGGGGGCGAAATTCAGCTCCTTTACACCCACTGTTAGCACCTCCGGGGGGTGCTAACGGGGCGCAAATGGCTTATTGCCTGGGCGGGGACGCTAATAGCGCTTACCAAGTAATTCGGCGGGGCGATACTGAGGCGCTAGCCGATAGTGGCGCGCCCCCGCTGGTAGCGCACTGGGCCGCTGCGCCGCAGGTGATGATGTAATCGGCAAGCGAAGCGACCTCTTAGCGCCCCATGGCCGAAATTCATCTGTGCCCTGCAAGGCTGCTGCGGGCTATGCCAGCGACAGCCTCGTGGGTCGCGAGCTGGGCCGCACACCGCTTCTAAAAGTTAATTATCCCAGAATATTTAGTTCTCAACCTTGGTCACTTTGCAACCATGTCTCCATAATGGCTATTGGATCAAACCTATTAATTTGTATCTGCGCTATTAATCCATCTATTTTGTTGCGAATGCTTCACACATTCAGATGTAATGCCTTCAGCTTTGACTTTTTTCTACTTTTCCCTGATGTCACCTTAGTCACTGATGCCCTATTACCTTTGTTACTCTCTCTGTCCCTTCCTGACCCACTCTGCTTATTTTTACCCAAAACTCTGCTCCGCTCTAGAGCCTTGACATTTCCCTTGCTGCGTTTAAATGTACTCTTTCCTGAATCCTCCCACCCTGCCTTCATCAGTTTAAAGCCCTGTCTACTGCCCTAGTTATTCGATTCACCAGGACATTGGTTCCAGCCCAGTTTAAGTGGAGCCCATCCCAACAGAACAGCTCCCCCTTTCCCCAGTACTGGTGTCAGTGGCCCATGAAGTGAAACCCCTGTCTCCCACATCACTCTTTCAGCCACGCATTTAACCTTCTAATCTGCTTATCCCAATGCCAATTGGCGCGTGGCTCAGGTAACAATCCAGAGATTATTACCTTTGAGGTTCTGCTTTTTAATTTGGACCCCAACTCCTCAAACTCTCTCAGCAGAACCTAATTTCTAGTTCTACCTATGGCCTTAGTTCCTACGTGGACCACGACAACTGGATCCTCCCCTTCCCACTCCAAGTTCTTCTCCAGCCGCGAGGCGATGTCTTTAACCCTGGCACCGGGCAGGCAACACACCCTTCGGTACTCCCTGTCCCGGCTGCCAAGAACAGTATCTATCCCCCTGACTATACTGTTGCCTACCACTACCACATTCCTTTTTACTCCCCCCATTTGAATGGCCTCCTGTACCACGGTGCCGTGGTCAGTTTGCCCATCCTCCCTGCAGTCCTTGTTCTCATCCATACAGGCAGTAAGTACCTCGTACCTGTTGGACAAGGTCAAGGGCTGAGGCTCCTCCATCACTATATCCTGGGTCCCCATACCTTCCTGACTCGCAGTCACACCTTCCTGTCCCTGACCATTGACTAACTCTAAAGTACTACTTAACCTAAGGGGTGTTACTGCCTCCTGGAACTTGCGCATAAACAATGGTGAGCACCGTTAGTCTCACTCTTATTTTGGTAGTAAATTTTGGTGCATCATTATTTGTACAACATAAAGATGCCTGGATTCTGTGCTACCTTAGATAGCAACAAGAAACCAGACTGTCTTATTGCTGATGGCACTTTGCGTTGAACCTTCCAGATTCTGTTCTCAATATATTACGCTATCTTACTAAAATTTCCTCTGGCTGAAAGATTTTACGCGGAATTTTTTTTTTAAAGGCTAACATAAAGGAATCTGTAGCAATGACTAGTCAGAGCATCTGAGGCAATCTTCAATGCAGCAGCTTAAGGTTTTGAAAATCATTCACCTAAATCAGAAGGTTCTTGAAATAAGTTACATATTTTAAGAACTTACTAACAGTTCCTGGAAGGTTAAAATAAATTAAGAGAAAGATTAATTTGTTTAAAAATGTAAACATGCAGAATTTAAAGGGTACTATGACCAAGGAATTGTATCCCAGAGAGTTACAGTGGAAACTAGAGCATAGCAGGAGATGGAATTACACAGCCAGCCTGTTACTTATTGAGAGCCTATATACCTTCATGTTAATGTCACCCAAAGAACATACTTAAAACTGGAACAATACCAGTGCCAGTCAGAGTCTTGGTACATCGTACATCGGCGAGACCATGCAGATACTGAGACAACGTATGAATGGACACCGCGCAACAATCGCCAGGCAGGATTGTTACCTCCCAGTTGGGGAACACTTCAGCAGTCAAGGACATTCAGTCTCGGATCTGCGGGTAAGCGTTCTCCAAGGCGGCCTTAGAGACACACGACAACGCAAAATCATCGAGCAGAAACTGATAGCCAAGTTCCACACTCATGAGGACGGCCTCAACCGGGATCTTGGGTTTATGTCACGATACATGACGTAGAGTCATCCAGACTCGAGTCGTCGTTGGCTTGTTCACAGATGTGATTCCCAGTAAAAAAGTAAAAATGTTAAAGTTTATCGTTTTCCATACCGACTGCAGCTTTTGACACATTAGACCCCCTGTAACCCCACCTCATTGTCTCAGTTGTATCTTGCTATGTCTTTGATGTGGTGCCTTCCTGGCTGACCTGATTGTTTATCTGCCGAGGTGTGACAAAAGGCAGTCAGGAGGATTAAATGTAGTCGTCTGCCATTGTAAGTTACACATGTATTGTACTCTATCTATATATGCTTTGTCGATTTTGTATTCCTTTACTTCACCTGACGAAGGAGCAGCCGCTCCGAAAGCTTGTGATTTCAAATAAAACTGTTGGACTATAACCTGGTGTTGTGCGACTTCTCACTTTTGTCCACCCCAGTCCAACACCGGCATCTCCGCATCACAGTCAGAGTCTTGACTGTGAATTTCATCTTACCAAGCCTGTACTGTAATGTTGGACATAGAATGCTACTCATATTGTTAAATGCAACTCAACTAACACTAAAATGATACGTAAAGTGACGTTTATTGTTGTCTTTAACATGATTTAACTTGTGCTGATTTATATCACCTTTACTGTAAACACTGATACCAAATCTTGATTTAGTACCAATCATATTAAAGCAGATGCAACCAAATAATGTGCAATTAATAATACATTTCTGTTTGAGTCAGTCGAGTGAGAATTACGTTGTTTTTCACTTTGTTATACTACCGTCTTTTTGGTGCTAAACCTGGTGTAATCAATATTTTTTGCACGATGTTATGTAGGATGGTTCATAGCAAGTTGATTTCAGCATCATATATGAAACCCTAGACATAATCAGTAAACCCAGTCTAATTTTCCGATTATATATCAGGGAGAAGAGGGAAAGATTCTCAACCAGTATGAGCGACATTTTGTTTTTTATTTCAGTACAATATTTCCTACATATTGTGGGCATTGTGTGAGATTTGGCCTTCATACTTCCGACAGTCTTTCAAAATCTGGAAATGGTCTAGTCAGTGAACCAGCTGCATACATTTCCTACTCTGCTTAATTCCCTGCACTAGTCTGCTCTTCAGAGGGGGACTAATGCCCTCTGTTGTTAGTTGACCAAGTAAGTGACTATTAAGCCGCTTCAGAGGCATGAAATGAGCATTATTAGAGCAGATTCCTGATTCGTCAGGGGTTCTGCTGGCAAGAAAAACAAAATCCAATAGAACAAACTCATCCAGTGGAAAACTGAAGTAATCAGCAATTCTATTCATTCCCATTAAAAGAAGCAAATAAAGTACAAATTCAAATTTCAGATTCCAATAGTCGAAAAACATCCTCTTTAATTTTTCTTTAATCTGATGTATAATACTTTCGTATGGAAATAGAGGCTGTAAGATAAAAGTCTACAAACAGTTTGGGGGGAATTTTAACCCCCAAAAAATGGGCAGGTTTGGGTTGGGTGGGAGGGTAAAGTGTTAAAAATCTGAATCCCAACCCCAACCCGCCACCAACTCACCCACTGCCGGTTTTAACAGAGGCAGGACGGGGGCGGTCAACCAACCCACGCCTAGGAGGCGGGTTTGCAATTTAAATGTTATATTGAGGCTGCGTGCCTCATATTGATCCACCATTTCAAATTTCACTCTGGCCAGTTGGATTTCCCGGTGGCTAAAGGGAGGCGAAGACTGCTGGATCCAGAAGGTAAGTGCCTTTCCAATTACCTGCTGGATCCAGCGTACCTGCTCCCCCAACCCCCGCAATTATCAGACACCCACCCCGCCCTTCCAATCTCCCCCCAACCTCCCCCATGAGGCCTCTGACCTCCCCGTGAGGTCTCCTATCTCACCCCCGAGGCCTCCGATCACACGCCCCCCCACCCCCACCTCCGATCCCTCAGGCCTCCAATCTATGACCCACCCCCTTCCCAGTCTTTGATCCCTCCCTCCTCTTCATAAGAACATAAGAAATAGGAGCAGGAGTAGACCAATCGGCCCCTCGAGCCTGCTCCGCCATTCAATGAGATCATGGCTGATCTGATCCAACCTCAACTCTAAAGAACACAAGAAGCAGGAGCAGGACCAGGCCACTCGGCCCCTGGGCCCGCTCCGCCACCCACAGGGCCTTGACCGATCCGAACTCAAACTCATGTCCAATTTCCAGCCCGCTCCCCGTAACCTCTTCGCTCCTAAGCCTCTCAATCTGGCTTGCTGCGGCTAGAAATGGAGAAAAATGTTTTAATCAGGTCCTGAGGGAAACCTGTTCTTCCGGATTTCCCAGTCTCAATCCAGCCCCACCGCTCCCTCCCCACCTGAGTAAAATTCCAGTCCTTCATTTCTTCATTTAAAATGACTCTCTCCACTATTTTAGCGAAGGAGTTAACCCATTTAAAACAATTACTCGAAGATGAAATTTAGCAGCCAAGGTTTTCTTTTCATACCAGCAAATATCCGACTGAGTTGCCGATGATGAGTTGGAGGTTACTCTGTTACAGGGGAGACGTTGTTGGCAGTATGTGAAAGGGCGAGCTGTGCATAACTCCACAGAAAGGATTTAGAAAGAAGTCTGCAAGACATTTGCTCAGAGACAGGCTCCAGGAAAGTTAAAAAGTATTATTTCCCTTGCCCACTGTGCGACGCCTGCAGCGGCCATCAGGCAATTCGCTAAAGGGCACTGGGAAGCGGGTCATCGGGAGGGAGGGCAATCAGGAGGGGAGCAATCAGGAGGGGTGCAATCAGGAGGGGTGCAATCAAGAGGGGAGCAATTAGAAGAGAGAGCAATCAATCAGAAGAGAGAGAAATCAATCAGAAGAGAGAGAAATCAATCAGAAGAGAGAGAAGTCAGGAGGGGGAGAAATCAGGAGGGGGAGCAATCAGGAGGGGGCGCAATCAGAAGAGAGAGTAATTGGGAGGGAGGGTAGCAGTGGCCGGTATCTGGGATAATGATAATCAGAATTGGCACAAAATATTCAGCAGTGATCTGGGACAGTAGAGTCCAGGATCGGGAAAGGTAGCAGCTGCGATCGGGGTGGGGTTGGGGGGGTGGGGGGGGGCAATGGGAGACGGTGCAGGGAGAGTGGTGCTGATCGGTGGGGTGGGTAGTGGTGGGAGTGGTGGATGGCAGCAGCCCATGTGGTTTAACTGTAGAGCCGGGAGGAGCACTCCTGCATTCAGGTAAGTAAAGTTTAAAAATTTACCTGCAGCGGTCGCTTTAAGGACTGACTCTTAGGAAGCATGTAGACTTATTACCTGAAGGCTGTGTTCAGGGCAACCCAATATTGCAGAGGGGGCTTCAAGCAGGCATTAGGCAATATGCAAAGAGCCAAAATCTGTTTGAAAATGTGGGCCCTGGACACCTTTCTTTTGTCTATGGCAATATAGCGGGCAGTGCACTTCTGGCTTATAATGAGCATGCACTTCCTGCCTGCCATATTGGAGGCTTAGGAGACCATTTAGCACCCAGAAAATAGGTGCTGCGTGTTTGAATTTCTAGGCCAAGATTTTTTTTTAGTGTGTTGGTTAAGGAATAAATATTGGCCAGGAAACTGGGAGAACAATCGTGCTCTACTTCAAGATCTGTTACATCCAGTGGAAAGGGCTTTGGTTTAATGCCTCAGCTGAAAGATAGCACCTCCAACAGTGCAGCACTCCCTCAGTATTGCACTGAAGCGTCAGCTGGGATTTTGTGCTCAAGTCTCTGGAGAGAAGCATGAACCCACGACCTTCTGACTTATAAGAACATAAGGAATAGGAGCAGGAGTAGGCCATACGGCCCCTCGAAGCTGCTCCACCATTCAATAAGATCATGGTTGGTCTTCGACATCAACTCCATTTTTTTGCCCTATCCCCATATCCCTTGATTCCATTAGTGTCCAAAAATCTATTGATCTCAGTCTTGAATATACTCAACAACTAAGCATCCACGACCATCTGGGGTAGAGAATTCCAACGATTCACAACCCTCTGAGTGAAGAAATTTCTCCTCATCTCAGTCTTAAATGGCTGACCCCTAATTCTGAGACTATGACCCCTAGTTCTAGACTCTCTAGCCACGGGAAACAGCCTTATCAACATCTATCCTGTCAAGCTATCTAAGAACTTTATTGGTTTCAAGGAGATCATCTCTTATTCCTCCAAACTCCATTCTACTCAATCTCTCCTCACAGGACAAGACTTTGATTCCAGGAATCAATCTAGTGAACATTTGTTGCACCCCTTCTCAGGCAAGTTTATCCTTCCTTAGGTAAGGAGACCAAAACTGTACACAATACTCCAGGTGTGATCTCACCAGAGCTCTATTTAAGTACAGTAAGACGTCTTACTCTTATACTCAAATCCTATTGTAATAAAGGCCAACATACCATTTTCTTTTCTAATTACTTGCTGTACCTGCATGTTAACTTTCAGTGATTCGTGCACAAGGACACCTAGGTCCCTCTGAACACCAACAGTTCCAAATCTCTCATCATTTAAAAAATACTCTGGTTTTCTATTTTTCCTACGAAAGTGGATAACTTCACATTTCTCCACATTATATTCCATTTGCCATGTTCTTGCCCACTCCTCCAGTCCTCCAGGTGTGGTCTCACCAAAGCCTTATTAATTTTTTTTTTATTCGTTCCTGGGATGCGGGCGTCGCTACAAGGCCAGCATTTATTGCCCATCTCTAATTGCCCTTGAGAAGGTGGTGCTGAGCCGCCTTCTTGAACCACTGCAGTCCATGTGGTGAAAGTACTCCCATAGTGCTGTTAGGGAGTGAGTTCCAGGATATTGACCCAGCGATGATGAAAGAACTGCAATATATTTCCAAGTCAGGATGGTGTGTAACTTGGAGAGGAACGTGCAGGTGATGGTGTTCCCAGTGCCTGCTGTCCTTGTCATTCTAGTTGGTAGATGTCGTGGGTTGGGAGGTGCTGCTGAAGAAGCCTTGGCGAGTTGCTGCAGTGCATCTTGTAGATGGTACACACTGCAGCCATGGTGTGCCGATGGTGGAGAGAATGGATGTTTAAGGTGGTGATGAGGTGCCAATCAAGCAGGCTGCTTTGTCCTGGATGGTGTTGACTTCTTAAGTGTTGTTGGAGCTGCACTTATCGAGGCAAGTGGAGAGTATTCCATCACACTCCTGACTTGTGCCTTGCAGATGGTGCAAACGCTTTGGGGAGTCAGGAGGTGAGAACTCTCCGCAGAATATCCAGCCTCTGACCTGTTCTTGTTGCCACAGTATTTATGTGGCTGGTTCAGTTAAGTTTCTGGTCAATGGTTGAAGGGATATTAACTAGTCCTTGCCCCTTTGGGGCTATCCCGGATCAGGCATATTTCTCAGACGTTCACTTTCAACTAAAGTTTGAGGTAGCCGAATCCTAAAGACGCTTAATTGGGTCTAAAGGTCTGGACTATCTCTCCCTAAAGGAAAGGAACAACCTGAGAATGTTACCATCCTCCAGATAGCACTTTTAATAAGCTTAGCTAGACTGTAACGTCCCGGATGTTATGAGGGTCGGAAAACTCCCCCAGAATTCTGTAACTCTTCACCAAAGAGTGTACAGAGATTGAGTTTGCGAGTTATTGATACAGAAGACTTATGTGAGACAATTCTAAAAATATATAGAGATTTATTAAAAGAACCGACATGCAATTTACAGTTGGTGAATCAGTCAATCGCAACGATAACAGTTCTAAAAAGAGAAAAAATACTATCTTATTATTAACAGAGAATCTTACTTTTAAATCTTAACTTCGCTACAGGACGACAGTTCTTAAAGTTTTCTATACAGGATATCCATCAATATCAAATACCTTTGATCCTCGAGGTACAAAGAGTTGGAGACCACAGAGCCGCCTCTGTGGTCGAGAACCGCTTTGCCCAATTAAAGCGAGTCTGATATCCCATTTGAGACTTCAATATTTATACCCTTTTTCAGTGGTATTTCCTTTAAAGTTTCTGCTGATGCAAGTCAATTATCCCTATTCATCTTTCTGCCGACCTCTGCAATTCTTACTGCTACATCAGCTTGTAATATTCCAGAATCTTGTCTTTCTTCAGGTGTTCTGGGTTAACCATATAAAACGGTGTGAAGGGCAGGCGTTCCTTATTTTATGTCATCTTTACGATGGCAGATGTTCCTTATCTTATGTGCCATCTTTACGAAGTTTAAATTAAAACACCTTATCCATGGTGAACCATTGTTTTTGTTCCCAAAAGTCAGCCTGTCGGAGCCATACACCTTCTGTTTCAATAAGGTTATTTATTCAGGGTCAACAACTGTCTTATCTCACTAGCCAGAATTTTTTCATCGGATAGTGTATTTTTCCAAATAGGTTATATGGCTTATTCCTTCACATGGTGACCCCCAGGATGTTGATGGTGGGGGATTTGGCAATGGTAATGTAATTGAATGTCACGGGTAAGTGGTTAGACTCTCGCTTGTTGGAAATAGTCATTGCTTGGCATTTGTGTGATGCAAATGTTACTTGCCACTTATCAGCCCAAGCCTGAATGTCATCCAGGTCTTGCTGCATGTGGGCATAGATTGCTTCATTATCTGAGAAGTTGTGAATGGAACTGAACACTGTGCAATCATCAGCGAACATCCCCACTTCTGACCTTTTGATGGAGGGAAGATTATTGATGAAGCAGCTGAAGATGGTTGGGCCTAGGACACTGCCCTGAGGAACTCTTGCAGCGAAGTCCTGGGGTTGATATGATTGACCTTCAATCACCACAACCATCTTCCTTTGTGCTAGGTGACATGAATCTTGTCATTCATGTATGAAGTAATACTGGGCGGCCTGCTGGTGGCGCTGTCCAGGGAGAGTATAAATACTCGGGCATGGGCCCAGCTTGCTTAGGACATTCCTCAACAGGAACTAGTGAAGGACACAACTAGATCTCCATGTTGTAAAACAGTTGATTAAAGCTTTGTTTAACGCTTAGACCAAGTGCCTAGTAGTTTTCTTACATCACTAGGTATGATTCCAGCCAGTGGAGAGTCATTCCGCTGATTCCCATTGACTTCAATTTTACTAGGACTCCTTGATGCCACACTCGGTCAAATGCTGCCTTTGATGCCAAGGGCAGTCACTCTCACCTCACCTCTGGAATTCTGTAAGACTTCTTTACTCTTATACTCCAATCCTTTTGCAATAAAGGCTAACATACCATTTGCCTTCCTAATAGCTTGCTGTACCTGCATGCTAACTTTCGGTGACTCAGAGACTGTGCCATGGCTGACACCTGAAAATGTTTGTGTGATGTGAAAAGCAGTAGCAACAACTACATTTTTATAGACAAGGGAGTACGAGGTTGAGAAATGAAATCAATGACACATACCTCATTCTATTATTGTTGTTATTCATTTTTCTATTATTAATGATTATCGAGCCCGCCGTACCCTGTTGCAGGATATGTTGGCAGCAAGTTTGCCACTTAATTTGCATGCTTCCCTCTCCTAGCTGCAGATGTTGCCTTCCTCCACCCACTGGCAGATTGAAACGTCGTTAAAGGTTTAGCTGTTAACGTTGGCTTTTGTAACAGAAACTCCGACCATGAAATCAGACTGGTAAATCATCAGGCTTCATGCCAAATTAGCCTATTACAGAGCATATGCAGGCAACGCTAAAATGCAGCTGCTTGAGAGGCCTATCAGACATTCAGTGGCACAATTGTTAAGGACCTGTTCACTGGTTAAAAATTGCAGAAAGAATTTGGAACCTGAGGCTGTGATTTTGCCGGCGCTCAGAGGGTGGGTTTGGAGGCGGGTCCGGAGTTAAAATCAAAACAATTGACGGGGGGCTGCGAACCCGCCGCCATCCCGCCTCGACAGACCTTTACAAAGTGTCGGGTCTGCGAGTTCCGATCAGACCCGACACCAAGCGACGGGAGAGCCACTTAAGGGAGTTAACAGCTTGTTAACTGCCTGGATAATCTGATTTTTACAGGCTCTTCCCATTTTGCTACATTTTCAGCGTGTTGCACGTCGTGCGACAAACACGCCAGCTGATTGTGTCCGGGTTCAGCAACTAGCTGAATACTCGACAGCTGCTCCTGCAGCATAAAAGCGGACCTGTAACATGGCTCACCTGTGAAGGAATAGCCAGGATTCAGAAAAATACACTATACTAAAAACAGATTTCTGAAATTATTAATAAATGACATACTGGGTTTAAAAGACATAAGCCTTAGCAGACACAGGCTGCAAACAGAATACAGGCTTATGAGATAAGATGGTTTGTTAACACAAAGCTGTGAACACAAGCTTTGATATGGGAATGGGATATTGACAAAGACAATGCCCTATTGAAGCAAAATTGAGAGGTCGCACAACACCAGGTTATAGTCCAACAGTTTTATTTGAAATCACAAGCTTTCGGAGCTATCGATTGCCCCTTCCTCAGGTGAAGATCTTCACCTGAGGAAGGGGCAATCGATAGCTCCGAAAGCTTGTGATTTCAAATAAAACTGTTGGACTATAACCTGGTGTTGTGCGACCTCTCAATTTTGTCCACCCCAGTCCAACACCGGCATCTCCGCATCATGACCACTATTGAAGCAAACCATTGGGAGGTTCCTCTATGTCTAGAGTTTGGGAGAAAAACAATGGAATGACCCAAGTAAAGTGTTATAATCTAACACGACGAACAGGTGCACAGAACATTAAAAAAAACAAGTGCCTTTGAAAAAATGACATCAAGTAAGAAATACCTGTCGTAAAATAGTTTTATGTTAAACTTAAAGACAGGAAACACGATTAAATATGCAACCAATTGAGATAGCTAGAAAACAAGTAAACACTGAGTTAAAGTGTTTTCAATTTACATATTGTAAAAATGATACATACAGAAGGCTTTGAAGAAATGACATCAAGTAAAAGAAACGCCTGCTGAACAAATAGTTTTAATGTTAAGCTTGAAATATGGAGTCCCGAGGTCTGATAAAAACCAATTGAAGTAAATAAGAAATGTATGGAACACCCTAGATAAAGTATTTATAAGTTGTAAAAGGTACACAAACAAAACGACTTTGAAAATATTACTTCAATGGATACACCAAGCAATTACATTGTTCTTGTATTGAACTTGGAATACCACGGAGTCACAACGACTGATAATAACCAGTTAAAGTAGTATTAGAAATTCAATAGAAAGACTTCCTAAGAATTGCATCAAACAGAAACCATTGCTGCCATTGTGTTTATGATGTTTTTTGAAACATCTAAGGTAGAGACATAATTATGCATGCAATGGCTAAATTGACAGTAAAGACAGAAAGCATTCAACAGAGATATCAATAAAGAATAGTACAAAGTCAGCAAAGAATGACTTGATACAATTAAGCTTACATCATCAGGAAAACTTCAAAGGATAAACCACCCAAAAAAAATATAAAAATGAGAGCTTTTCAGATGGAAAGTTAGAAGTCGCTGGGAAGACAAGCGTTTCTCAACTTTACGGACATTCTCTGTAAGTTTACAACTTTTGAGTCTCGGGTAATCAAGGTATTTGATTTTGATGGATATTCTGGATTAAGAAATAAGTAGAAGTGTGGAAATGTAATGAAGTTAAGATTTGAGAATAAGGATCTTTGAGAATAAGAAATGTAAGCTATTTGTATTTTGAACGATTAAAGTTGCAATTGCCATAATAAATGTTATATAAATGTTGGTTCGTTAATAAATCTATATATTTTTAGAATTGTCGCAAAGAGTATTTCTGTATCATCTTGCAAACTCATTTTCTGTACACTCAAAGGAGTTGCAGAATTCTGGGGGAGGGGGGGGGTTATTCCGGACCCTCATAATATCCGGAAGGTTACAGTCTAGTAAAACTTATTAAAAGTACTATCTGGAGGACGGTAACATCTTCAGGCCATTTCTTTCCTTTAGGGAGAGGTAGTCTGACTTTTAGACCCAATTAAGCATCTTATAGGATCCCGCTACCGCAAACTTTAGTTGAAGGTAAACGTCTGGGGAATATGCCTGATCTGGGGTAGTCCGAAAGGGCTAGGACTTGTAATTATCCCTTCACACCTTCAGATGGCAGAAATTTCTGTTTTGAGGTTTTGGAACACATTTTGCAGGCCTATTGAGCTTGTAAGTGTTTACGCTGAGATCCATATGCACTGTGACCTCCTTGGAAAACCCTCTCCCCACATTGACTGAGCGCTTATAACATCTATTCCTCAACTGAGATATATACCAGCAGAATGGGAACCATTTATACCCTCTCCTCCTGGTCCTCAGAATCGGAGGAAGAGCAGCCGCGGCTGCAGCAGAACCAGGCACAACAGC
Source organism: Squalus acanthias (assembly GCA_030390025.1). Taxonomy (NCBI): domain Eukaryota; kingdom Metazoa; phylum Chordata; class Chondrichthyes; order Squaliformes; family Squalidae; genus Squalus; species Squalus acanthias. Next base: position 103,855,754 of record CM059430.1, on the reverse strand, counting down.
AGCAGCAACAACAGGAGCGCCAACCTTCTCCTCAGCCACCTAATGCTGCACAGGACAGAGGGCTTCAGCGCAGGGTTGCACCGTGCCGCAGTAGATACCCACAACACAGGGTTTACAGGCTGAGGATGAGCTTCCTCAACATGAGTGAGCAACTGTGCCAAAGAAGGCTGAGACTTTCGCAAGAAGTAGTCGCTGACATCTGCACAATGCTGCACCAACACCTGCAGCCCATATCAAAGCACCCAAGTGACTACGCTTGTGATTATTTGTGTGTTAACTTTCTCTTACGTGTGCTTCTACGTGGTGCTTCCTCTGTGGCTTCAGCAGATGTAGAGGCACCTTGCTCACTTCTATGCTGCGCCTGCTTTGACGTCTTTGGAGGGCGTACTCTGGGTTTGGGAGCCTGGGAGGGCTCGGCAACAGTCTGCTCCTCCTGCAGCTGTGCAGGGGCTGAGACAGCCATCTCAGTTGGGTGAGAAATCGAGGGCTCTGACCGAGGGCTCCGCAGTGGCATGGTCGTGTGAGCGCTTGGAGAGAAGCCAACACATCCTTGTTGTCTACCACCAACATCCCTCTCATGAGTCACCTGCACTTCACTGCTAGCAAGTAGCTGGAGAGCAGCTTGCTGCACATCAGTGGGGCCATGAGGACCCGTCTCTGTACTGACAGTCCTCATAACGGGGACATCCATGTACTTCTGGTTCCTCTCCTCAATAGATGCCCATCTCTCCTCCATAGCAGACCATCTATTTAGAAGTTTTACCATGTTCTGCTGTGTCTGGCGATTTATGTCCTCCATGGAGGTTGCCATCCTTTCCATGGCGGCACCTACATTCGCCATTGCGTGCACCACGGCAATGCTCATGTTTGAGATGGACTCCTCCATCCTCTGCACACTCGCAGTTACAGTGGCTGCAAACCCTGTCAGAGACCCCTGCACTTGTTCCTGAAGTTCCAGCACCGCTCTCTTTCTGGATTGCCCCAGAGGCACAGCGTCCACATGCAGCTGAGCAGAGCTAGGAGCATCCAGCACCCTCCGACGAGGACTCTCCACTGCTGTCGCTGTCTCCACCATCTGCTGATGCTCACTTGTGAGCTGTGATACACCAGGTGACAAAACTAATCTATCTCGCGAATGACCCACCGAGGTGTGCGTCTCTGCGCTGGTGCTGGCTGCGCTCATTTCTGCTGATGCTGCTCCCTCAGAGGCTGCAGTTCCCTCTGAGGAGCCTCCCGGTTCTTCCTCCTGGACAGTGGGGAGGGGGGCTCTCGATGGTCCTGTGGGGGAGTAAAGGCATGAGTTAGACATGTGATATTAACGTAGCAGACACATCCCATTGTGCAGATGATCAGAACTCAATCTGTATGAACATCAGATGCCATATCAGTCACTCATGAAATCTAAATGAGAGGGTTGCAAATCTATTCTGTCACCAGCTTGCTCTACTGCGCCCGTCTCTCCGTCCCCCCACTTCCAGCTCCTCTGCACCTCCGACGATCTCGATCTCGACCTGTATTATGTCCGTTGCCTGGGGATCTTTCTGTACACTAGGCAAGCTCTAGGTTCATTTAAGACTCTGAAAATTAAGTAAATTATCTGACGGCCACATAATGCCTTTGCAGTGCTTAAACAGCACTGCATACCCTCAGCATCCATATAAAACCACAAACAGAAAATCGGGGCGGGGGTGGGGGGGGGGGGCAAAACAGAGGTGCTAACCTCTGACCCTGATATTCTGCTTAAAACTTGAACTTCTTCACTGGGAGCACTAATTTGCAAAATATACCCCATGATTATTGTTTCTCCCACATTCTTCTACAGTTACTAACCACAAAAGGCCTTTTGCTAATCTGCGTGCTGCAACAATTTTCAAAGCTAACAACTTTTTTTATAGGAGCAGCCCGTTTGTATATAAAACAATTTCCTGCCAATCATGGTGAAAGCATATCTGAAGGCTATCTATCTTTGCACTTTAGAGATTGCTGGAAAAATTGCTCTGACAATTATGAGCAGACCATTACATCCTTACAAATCCCCAAGAAATTACTTGTTGCATTGTACTTAAATGTACAAAAGCTGGGTCGATGCCAAGAGAGCAATATGAGAATCTAAGTCAATCTCTCAGTATAAAGAGTAGATCTTTGGCACACAGGACCTTCATTATTTACAGGAGTGTGCATTAGATTGGATATACAAAGGCTTGATAGGCAGCACTATTGATGAGTTACCTTCAGAGTGGAGGATACATTCCTTCCTCAGCACTTTGTAACGTTTGGAGTCTCAAAAGTGTAAGCTTCTTGTGAATGACTATTGCTTTAACAACTGAGGAGCAAAGGTGTATAAAGAAACCTGTTGAATTCACATATTTTCTTTTAAGACATATTGGCCCGTAATTTGCGGCCCCAATGGGCACATACGTGCCCGTAAGGGCCGCGCAAGTTCTGGGTTTTTGCGCGCAAAGCGCATGCACGAAAACCCGGAACTTGCGATCTGTCAAGAATCTTCTTGACAGATCCACCGGAACCCCGGGAAAAGGGCATCTGCGGGCGGAGAGTTGGGCTATTTGCCCAACTTCTGCCCAGCGAATGCCCGTGAAATTCTTAGGCCTAGTAAAAGCAGACGTAAGGCTTGCTTTTTAAAAAATTTTTTATGGGATGTGGGCGTCACTGGCAAGGCCAGCATTTATTGCCCATCCCTAATTGCCCTTGAGAAGGTGGTGGTGAGCCGTCTTCTTGAACCGCTGCAGTCCGTGTGGTGAAGGTACTTCCACAGTGCTGTTAGGGAGGGAGTTCCAGGATTTTGACCCAGCGACGATGAAGGATCGGCGATCTGTTTCTAAGTCAGGATGGTGTGTGACTTGGAGGGGAACTTGTAGGTGGTGGTGTTCCCATGCGTCTGCTGCCCTTGTCCTTCTAGGTGAAAGAGTTCGCGGGTTTGGGAGGTGCTGCCGAAGAAGCCTTGGTGAGTTGCTGCACTGCATCTTGTAGATGAGGTGAGGTGAGAGTGACTGCCCTTGACATCAAGGCAGCATTTGACCGAGTCTGGCATCAACGAGCCCGAGTAAAACTGAAGTCAATGGGAATCAGGGGGAAAATGCTCCACTGGCTGGAGTCATATTTAGCACAAAGGAAGATGGTTGTGGTGGTTGAAAGTCAATCATCACAGCCCCAGGACATCGCTGCAGGAGTTCCTCAGGGCAGTGTCCTAGGCCCAACCATCTTCAGCTGCTTCATCAATGACCTTCCCTCCAACATAAGGTCAGAAATGGGGATGTTCGCTGATGACTGCACAGTGTTCAGCGCCATTCACAACTCCACAGATAATGAAGCAGTCCATGCCCACATGCAACAAGACCTGGACGACATTCAGGCTTGGGCTGATAAGTGGCAGGTAACATTCGCGCCACAGAAGTGCCAGGCAATGACTATCTCCAACAAGCGAGAGTCTAACCACCTCCCCTTGACATTCAATGGCATTACCATCGCCGAATCCCCCACTATCAACATCCTGGGGGTCACCATTAACCAGAAACATAACTGGACCAGCCACATAAATACTGTGGAAACAAGAGCAGGTCAGAGGCTAGGTATTCTGCGGCGAGTGTCACATCTCCTGACTCCCCAAAGCCTTTCCACCATCTACAAGGCACAAGTCAGGAGTGTGATGGAATACTCTCCACTTGCCTGGATGAGTGCAGCTCCAACAACACTCAAGAAGCTCAACACCATCCAGGACAAAGCAGCCCGCTTGATTACAAAAAATTAAATTTGTATTTTAAATATTTAATTACATGGCATTTTAATTAATTTTAAATATGTGATTTAAAAAAAATGCATTTGATGTGTAGATGTATTTTTTTGGGGTATTCCCATTCATGCTTATGGGGTTTCCGTAGATATGGAATCCCCATAAGCATGAATGGGGATTCCCTTCTTTTATTGGTTGGGCCGGTCCACGTGATCCCAGGGGCGCTTGTGAACTGCCTGCACCCCAGGATACGTGGGCATCTACCCACGGGTACCCGGAGAAGCCCAGGACCGCGAGTCTCCGTACCTCTCGTACCACCAGGAACACGGGCATTTTATTTGCGGATCGGAGGCATTTCCCCGCGGGAAGTCTCCGACTGCAAATTCAGGGCCATTAACATTGATGAAGATGGATAAAATGTTCAATCCTTATTCTTTGTTCATGCAACAAAGTAAGGGTGAAAAGTGGCGTTGCTGCAAACTTGTTCCATTTCCATTAATAGGTCAAAACCCAAACATCTTTCTTTTATACTTGAAGGGTATAATCAGACTATTAGGGAGATGGTATTCATAAATCCTGTCAATTAGACAGAATTTGCAGATGCATTTCTTTTAATTAAAGAGCAGATTTTCTCCGTCAGCTCAAACCTCAAAAGCCCCATCTTTACAAAACTTGGCGAGCAGAAGTAAATCCATCCTTAATGTAACTTTAGGAATTAATATATTATGGGTAAAAGTTAAAGGGATTTTTACTGCATCATATATAATATATTATAATACCTTATAGCTGTCAGCTTGGCTCAGTTGTTAGCACTCTGTGGCAGAAGGTTGTGAGTTCAATCCCCACTCCAGAACTTCAGCACATGAGCTCAGCTGACACTGCAATGCGGAGTGACATTACAGAAGTGCTGAATTTTGGATGAAATCTTTATATTAATAGCCCCATCTGGCTCCTCGGTGGATGTGAAAGAATACCATGGCATTATTCAGATCATGATGTGGAGGTGCCAGTGTTGGACTGAGGTGGACAAATGTGAGAAGTCGCACAACACCAGGTTATAGTCCAACAGTTTTATTTGAAATCACAAGCGTTCGGAGCGCTGCTCCTTCGTCAGGTGATGCTTGTGATTTCAAATAAAACTGTTGGACTATAACCCGGTGTTGTGCGACTTCTCACATTTATTCAGATCAGAGCAGGGAGTTCCCCTAGTGTCCTGGTTCACTTTCCCCGCTCAAGCAACAGCGCCAAAAACAGATGATCTGTGCATTGCTGTTTCTTGGACCTAGCTGTCTGCAAATTGGCTGCTGTGTTTCCCTGCATTGCAACAGCGATTACACTTCAAAAGTACTTCATTGGCTGTGAAGTGCTTTGCGATGTCCTATGGTCTTGAAAGATGCTATATAGATGCGAAAGCAAAATACTGCGGATGCTGGAAATCTGAAATAAAAACAGAAAATGTTGGAAATACTCAGCAGGCCAGGCAGCATCCGTGGAGAGAGAAACAGAGTTAACGTTTCAGGTCGAAGACCTTTCGTCAGAACTGGAAAAAAGCAGGAAATGAAATAGATTTAAAGCAAGGATAAAGCTGGGAAAAGGGGGCGGGGATGAAAGAACAAAAGGGAAGGTCAGTGATAGGATAGAAAGCAGGAGACATTAAGAGACATTGAGAGACATTAAGAGATATTCAAGGCAAGAGGAGGTGGTAATGTGACAGGTTGAGGAACAAAGGATGGCTCTAGATGAAGTGTGAATTGCGTTGGCAGAATGAAGGACAGCTGCCAGCTTCTGGAAGGGAAGAAAAAAAGGCCAAACAAAAGGGTGGATAAAATAATAAAATAAAAATATATATATATGTGATGGGGTCCGGGGTTATGATCTGAAATTGTTGAACTCTATGTTGAGTCCAGAGGGCTGTAGAGTGCCTAAACGAAAGATGAGGTGCTGTTCCTCGAGCTTACGTTGAGCTTCCGATTCTCAGATTTAAGCAGCTGTTGATGTTTGCGCTATTCCCATTTACACCTCTTCTAGACCCACTTTTGTTTCTTTACTTGTCCCATTACCATCTCCTTTTGCCATGCACCATTATCCCTTTTGTCTTTTAATCTCTCCTGCCTTCCACCCTATCACAGATCTTCCCTTTTGTTTTTTCCTCCCCCTTTCCCTGCTTCTGCACTTGCTTAAAACCTGTTATAACTCTAACTTTTCCAGTCCTGACGAAGGGTCATTGACCTGAAACGCTAACTCTATTTCTCTCTCCACAGATGCTGCCTGATCTATATAGATGCAAGTTCTTTCTTTTCTTTTTCATTCAGGAAGTAATTAGGGAGAAATTCATTGTAGCCCCACTTGGGGCGCTAACTTTTAAAAGATGAAAACATTAGCGCCAGGCTTTCAACTTTTAAAAGATTCGGGGTTTGTGCTCCAGGAAGTGCTCTACTTCCTTCCTGGAGCGCAACAGGCAGCAGGCGGGGCGGTAGGTGAGCAGCGCTGCACAATGGGCCGTGCAGCACTGCCGCGTTGGAAGGCTCCTTCCCTCCCTTTAAGGGAAGGGCCATCGCTGCAGGATCTGCAAGGAAAAAACTTACTTGGTCCCCAATAGCAGCCGCGATCTGGCCCGATCAGCCCGATGCACTGCAGCAGAGAGCCGGGCTGATCGATCACTGGTGAATAAAAATGAAAAAGACAAAGAAAGAGTATTTCAGAATTTTTTTTACTTACCTCGGCCACCTCGCCTTTAAGTATCGCCCCGAAGCGCCCGGCCTCCCGATGAACGCCTCCTGCAGCTGCCGGTGTTTTCGCCTGGTGATGCTGCAGGGGGCGGAATCAAAGTCCGGGTCCGGGGCGCTACCGGGGCGATGCCCATGACGATGACGTCACGATCTCTGGGCGAAGGAAATCGGGGCGCAACGCCATACCGCCGCCGCAAACCTCCCGCTGAATATAGCGGGAGTCGATCTTTTCACCGCACCCGGTCGGTAAGTGTTTAGTGCCCCGTTATCGCCCCCTGGAGGTGATAACGGGAGGCACTAAGGAGGCCAATTTCTAGGCCGATGTCTCTTGTCAAAAAAAATACTAATTCAAATGCACTTGATAAGTCTTTGTTACCTTGCAAAATAGTTTCTAATTTGTACAGAGAACAAGCCTAAACAGGGGAAAGGTAACCTAGGAAGGTGGAAGTGCAGATAAGACTAAAGACACAGGAAAAGATCTCATTCAGAACATATCAGCAGTAGGCGCACACATTACAGAAAGTTTTCTGTTGATTTTCAGCTTATCACACATCTCGCAAGATACTAGAACTGAGGAGAAATGACATTTTGCTATTAGTTAGAGCAATCAATAGTAGTTACTTGCAAATTATTTTTCAATGATAAAATCATTAAATGTTATACCACTTTAAAGTTCATTTAGCCAGAGTTCAGAAATTGCAATTTATCTAAACTGAAGAGAAATGTCATTTTCCTGATAGTCATGCCAATCAATAATGGCTACTGGCAATTTATTTTTCAATCATAAAATCTTTATACGTTGAACAAAATTAAAGTCCAGATTCTCAGTGCTCTAAAACTATAATTTATCATTGTCATCATAGTGTATAGCAAATGTCCCTTGATTTCTATAAAGTTATGTTTGATAAATGGAACACATGTCAGCTTCCACATGGAGGCTTTCTGGGACATTTCCTATTTAGTCACTTCAGTCATACTTCATATTATGGTCACTTTGTTTTCCAGAAAAACAGGGGCAATAATCAGTGAATTACATCAACAGGGCTTCAATCCAATATGATGTCATGATCCACAATGAAACAATCAAGAGAATTTTTTTTTTACAAAAGATCAATTTTTGCTGTAGCTGTCACAAAGGTTTTGCAGAGATTTTGGTTGTATTACTCATTTAAATGGACCTGTGAATGCTTTCATGAAAAATATTAAAATAACTATATTTGAGAAATATTATGGCCAATTTTATGAAGTTGGTGTCTTTTCAGCCTAAACACTGAACAATCGGTTTTGTATCTGCATGTAATGGGATAAACTTTTTGCTTTGTGTGCAATCAGCGATAAAGGTGCAAATTGCCCCCAAAATTGCGCTACTTTTGATTAGTTTTTTTCGCGAGTTTCTGCTCAAACTCATTTACATATCGCCGAACATAAATTCTGCCATGAGTCAGCACAATCGGGCAGCGTTTTAAAATGTAATATTTTTTGAAAAATATTCCTTGATCTACTTAAGAGTGGTAACTAGGTGCAGTTTGATTAATACAGCTGAAAATGAGTTTATCACAAAAAAAGCATATTTAATCACGGTGTCAGTCCACCACCTGTGAGAAGCCCGAATATAAATGACTGAAACTGACTTTAAAAAATAAACAGAACCGATTGTTAGTTATATTGGCGTACCGTAGTCAGTTTCTTAGTAAATTAAATATATATATATTCAAAGGCTTTTAAAAGGTTCCTATTAGTTTCCTTGCACCCAAAAGATCCAGCTTAATTTTTCGAGCCTCCTCGAAGATCTGCAAATGAGGGCGATTAGCGGAAACTCCCAATGGTGATGAATTCACCTTGAGAGGCATGGCCAGTTTTATGGGCGGGGCCAGCTTCTAGCGCAATGTTTTTTAAACTAGCGCAAGAGTGCGCAGGAAATCGAGTTGCGCTGAACGTAATTTGTGCGTAACATTCAGCCATCTTTTGCATTCGTTACGCCGATTTCGGGTGAATTATGCTGAAAACAACAGCACAGCCAAATGGAAACTCCAGGCCCATGTATACAGCTGACCTCCCCAGATCTTCCTAACTTTAATGCTTGTAGGGGGTGGTGTTTTTGTGTCAACTTTACCTCTGACTTCTGAGCGGTTCGAATCGCTCCCACTCCCTTGGTTCTAGATCTTGGACTTATTTGGGGGTTGTGATACAAAAGGTACAGCAGACAACTGAGTTTGGTGAAAGAACTTCAATCTTTATTAAAAGGTAAGACACAACTAATAACACTCTTATCACTCTAAAGGTGGGGAACACTTCGTTACAAGCAAGGGAAATGACAGTAGAACAATACTTCACCCATCCCAACCCCACTTTATTAGCTATGTTAGGTTTTGAAGGACCAGGGATAATGCTCACCAATCCTTTGACAGTTGGGCTAAATTGCAGTTTTGGGGTTCGCTGTTTATGGCGGTTAGTGTCTGCCATACCCCGTACGCGGTAGAGGACTTCACCTGGGTCTCTGGTCAGTCTTCGCGAGTCCGCTGATGCGGTAGGATGTCGTTATGGATTTATCTGGTGAGTACACAATTTCTTTGGTTTAGCAGTAGGGCTTAGAGTCTTTGGGGAAAATCTTACCCAGGGGTAAGTCAGGAATAGTTTGTAGTGTGGAAACTTTGCGATTCTTCGGGTTTTCTTCCCTGGAGTTGGTCTTTGTTGGTCGCGGTTACCCGGTCAGTTGGGGGTAATGCGCGGTTGTTGGTTTCGTGAGGCCTTTGGTTTCCGCGATGGCTTTAGGCCTTGGTTGGTATGTCGGTTGACCTCGTGGAGCCGTCAGTGACTTGTTGCTGCTTGTTGCTCCGGGTGACTGTGTTGGGGCCGTTGTTGGGGGTCCGTCGCGGTGGTGTCTTCGCGAGCTGGACTCAGGTGTGTCTGAGTGGTGAGCGATGCCGACTCGCTTCCAGCTCGGGCCTTCTTCTTCTTGGTCTCTCCTCCTTCTGATGACCACCGGTTGCGACTGACTGCTCGACCCAACGAACACTGAACTGTGTTGCTTCTCTCCTCTTCTTGCTAGCTCTTCTTCCTGCTTGGTGTGTGCTTGGAGGGCCTTCAATTATACAGAATTGAAGTGGCCTTATCTACCCACCAAATCTGTTCAGTTCATTGTCTAGTTTTGGCGGGCTCGTAAATCAGTAACGATTTACTAGCACGTTAACTGGGTTTTAACAGGCCTTCAATCTGCACCATTGAAATATGGCCTTATCTACCCGCCAAATCTGTTCAGTTCATTGTCCGAATTTGGCGGGCCTGTTACCAGTAACTGCTCTAAGTGTCAAATGGGTTTTTGGGATGGTTTGCATCCTGTCGATCTTCTTGGCTGATTGCTGGTGATGGGTTTTGAGTTTTGGGTTCCTAGGCTGAACTATAGCCTAGTCCTGGGTGCTCTGTATTATGCATGTTTCTTGATGGGCCCTGTAATCGGTTTGATGGGACCTATTGTTTTGGGTAGGACTGTCTTCTCCTAGGGTCTGTTGTCAAAATGTTAATGCATGCTGGGGCTTTGAGTGAGATCATCTCAGTTCCCCAGACAATGCAATTAACTGCAATACCCAAAACTGCTTTTACAGAGGTCGTACCCAACTTCCTTCACAGCCTTTTCTCCCTTTACAGGCCCAGACATGTTTTTAAAATGCCAATACTTGGTTTTTGGTCTTATATTCCTTAGGTTAGGCCCAAATGCATTTTTATCACTCTGAGGTAGTTCCAAAGTCCTTTTTCCTTAGGTTTTGGGGATCTGCAAATTTTGGAAACCTTACAGTCCTTCCTGCGATACTTTAATTCACTACAGTATCGTTGTGGGTGGACAAAATTCCTGATCCTTGAAAAACCAACCTTCCCCTGTATTGTCTAAACTAAAACCCAAAAACATACATTCCCCTTTTTGGTATAGTTTTCCAATACATACAGGTAAGAATCAAGAATACATACACATCCAAGCACAGAGGGGGTCCAACACCCCTACACTACTTGGAAAAAAACCAAAATACATACATCGACCAAAATAACACATGATCACAAAACTTCTTTATTTTTTTTAGAATCGATTCAGGCTTGTTCTATACTTGGTAAACTTTATTGCAATGTTTTTCCCAGGCTTTCTCATGCCGGGAATGGAGCATTCTGTCCATCCCCTTGTATTTCGTACACAGCAAGTACAAGACTATCCCGAGCTGGCAAACCACTAAGATGTGGGAGGCCATCCTAATCCAAGAAGGAACCTCTATGTGTTCAAAAATGTCCCACCAGGGTGGAACCGTGATGGCCGAAATCTCAGCCCCTATCTCGAGTGTCTTTTGTTCTAGGGTATAGAAATGCTTCTGTGATACCTGTACAGCTTTTAGTAGGACGGTAAGGTGTTCGGGTAGAGGAGGAATCTTATAGCCGAAGAAGGTGACATAGTTTTGCAGGTTGGTAATGTTTTCCCTTACAGAAAGGTGAACAGTTGAGGGTTCAGGAATGGGGACAATCTGTTCCTGGGCTACTTGACCTTCTGCCTCGGGTTTAAAGCAGAAACTGCTGTCACTCACCGGACACCAGAAATGCTGTCCATGCTGGTAGTGGGGCGCACTTGTGGTGACACAATAGGTCCCACCCCCTATGAATGCTACCTGTGGGGGAACATGGCCTTGTGCCATTACCTCCATGGTACAGTTAATAGGTCGTGCGCCAGCAGCTTTAAACCTGCACTGTGGTCTAGAGTAGGCGTTCAAGTGCTGGGGACACAGTATTATGTGTGAACCCCAGCTCCGGCACCCGGAGAGGTCAGTACCTGTCATAGCGTGCTCCCACTTTATGACATAAGGTGGGACCTCTGCGAAACGGACGTGTGCACCCCCTTGAATGATTCCAATGTTCTCCACCCTGTATACGGTGCGGGTCAGGCTGTCTCACCCATGACCGGCACCCTCACTACTATCCCCATGATAGAGTGATTGGAACATCCACAATCTACTGGGACTGGGTAGGCTTCAGAGGCTAGGCGGAGCTGACACGGGCTCAGTGAATTGCTGAACGGGTGGAGGGCTGCGAGGTATTTGTTGCTAATCCAGGAGGGGACGAAACCTTGTTTTAAATCCTTCAGGTTGCTGCAGCCCTCGCCCAGCAACCATGCCCCGTATAGCACACACACCTCATTCCGTGCAGCCTGATCCGAAGCATCCCTGTCCTCCCGTATGAGGGCATTCACTGTTTTAGCATGTCTCTCCAGCTCAGCAATAATCTCTTTTAGATGGACCGTCATAGCTTGGTCCTCGTGTAGCTCTGAGCCTACCACTGTGTTCCCATCCGTTAGGATCTTTCTTAACTGGGTTTTTAAACCGTTTATCTGTGTTTGTAGCTCTATGTCATCTAGGCTATTTATTACTGAGGATCCTGTATTTTATGTTGTGAAAATATCATTCCAGGTCCCCCTTCTTTGTCTCCCTGCGCCCATAGTGTGCTCTGCGTGTAATCTGTACAGTTCTGCTTTGTCCATGTTGGCAAAGTCAAATTCATAGAATTTTCTAAACATTTCCTTTAGCAGGGCCTGGTATAGCTGTTCTGTCTCCTTAGGACACCATTTAGGTAAGTGTACCTCGGTAAGGTTTAATATTACTAAAGCTACTGCATAGTGTACCCCCTGGTAGAGTACCTTTTCGGTCGGTACGAGGACTAGCCCATTCTCTGGTCCCTTGGTGGTGGTAGGACACCTCTCTACTACTGTCCGTGAGGTCGTGGTCATGGGCAGGGGCTTTTGGGGGCGGGCTACTAGTTCGGTGGCGTTGACTGGGGTCGGGGAATGCGGGAGCGCGCACACATGTCGGCTAGAATGCCACCCCATCCCCTCCCCGGCATCTTGCCATTGTCTGGAGAAGACGATGGATATGCCTGTGGGGCAGGCTTTCTCTGACCCCCACATACAAACATAGACTCCCTGTTCCGACTCCCACCACTTATCCCAACACACACTCACTCCCCCTTGGGTCCCTGTGATTGTCCGGTAGGTGTCGTTCCCTAATCTTTCCCAGTCGGCTGTATGGTCCCCTGCGTCCCTGCTCAGCTTCCTGAGCCACCACCACCTATTCAAGGGAATTCGTCCCTTACAGGTAAGGCACACACGCTTCCCCTCGGTGACACTGATCCTTGTGGCAATGACCTGTACTCTGGGGCATGGGAGGGAGGGCTCCCCGTACATGAACCCGGTCTGGCTGGAGTATTTAGTAGAGTTGGACCCCAGCCACCCTGGCCACCTTCCCACTCCCCGTTCGCCACCCCCTGCGGTGATGACCGGTGCTCTCTCTCCCGAGCACCCATAGATGTGGGAGTCCTCCACATCACCTCGGTCACCGATGCTCACCCCTACCAGGGCGAGCAGGAGCAGAACCCTTATCATGCCAATTTCCTTTCTGTAGGGACACACAAAACAGACAGCCATGTCCCGAGAAGGTTCTCTGGCTGGACAGGTGATCGATTCTTGAGAAATTTAAAACTTACTCACTAAAATCCTTAAAACTAGAATTCTTAAAATCCTAAAACTACCAAACTGTAAAACACTTAAAAATACTAAAACTCTGTACATTCGCCGCCCGTCTCCGTACGGCCAGGTCAAATCCTGTATGGCCTCTGCCTTGGGCAGCTTCTGAGCAGCCGGTAAGGTGGCCTGTACCGCAGGACCCTGAGACTCCTTCTTAAAACAACTGAGGGTTTCCCTGAATCCCTGTCAATCCCGGGAGTGTCCCCTCCTGTGCTACAGCACATGCCCCCTTCGGTGTGGCTGCTGAGTCCTTGTCCTGTCCTGTGGGTTCCTTGCAGCCTGAGGCTGCAGGCTGGGGATCCCTAACCTTTAAACGCTCCCTGGCCTTGGGCACTCCTTTTCGGGTTGCATCCTCTTTTGGGCTGACCCACTGATGTACCGGTGACCACGGCAGTTTAGGCTGTGGTGTGCGAGGAGACCTTCTCAGGACTCTGGCCACTGGGGGTGTGCCTGAGTCCCACATAATCGGTGGAGTGTACCCTCCTGTGATACAAGCCACTGTCCCCGCCGCTGCAGCCTGTGCATCTGCCACAGCTGCTGGCTGGGGATTTCTAGCTTTGGGGTGGTCCACCTTTGCTGACTGTTCCCTTTTCTCGGGTGTGAACAGCTTGCATTGGTTGATGTGAAACCACTTTGTACGGCGGTGCATCTTTATGGCATAGACCATGGGGCTTGCCTTGTCCACAATGTGGTAGGGCCCCATGTGCAGTGGTTCGAAACTCCCTACTCGGGCAAAATTTCTAACCATGACCTGATCCCCTATCTCCCACTCGTGGTGCCTGCGGGGTTGGAGCAGCAATCGGTTACTCCGATGCTGTTTTCCCATGTTGCTCGCAGCCTGCCAGTGGACCTGTTTAAGGTGGTCCAACAGATTCCTGACGAATCTGTCCCGGTTCACCTCTCTGAGCTGCCCTTCCGTGAGCACCGGGGCTAGCACATGGGTGGGGGTCCGCATAACCCTACCAGTCATGAGCTCGTGTGGGGAATACCCCGTGCTTTTTGACTGGCTGGCTCGGATCCCCATTAGGATCAACGGTAAGAGATCTACCCACTTTTTGGGTGAGTCTCCCGTTTCCTTCCTTAGCCTTTCCTTAATGGTACGGTTTAAACGCTCCACAGGACCCGATGACTGCGGGTTGTGGGCTACGTGCCATTTCCCCTCTATGCCGAGCACCCTGAGAGTCTCTTGCATAACCTGCCCAGTAAAATGACTCCCCTGGTCGGACTCCATATACTGTGGTAGTCCCCACCATTAGAACACTTCCCTGACTAGGATCCTGGCCATACCCAATGCAGTAGCCGTACGGAATGGGAATGCTTCTACCCACTTAGAGAACACATCCACCAGGACTAAGCAGTACTTAAAGCATCCCTGGGCGGTGGGTAGGGGCCTGATGTAGTCGAACTGGATCAACTGCCATGGTCCCTCTACCCTCCTGATGTGTCCCATGGACACCTTGCTTTTCTGGGGGTCTGGGTTGTTAGCAGCACACACTAGGCAGCCTGCACAGAACTCGTGGACATCTTCCCTGAGTCCTGGCCACCATCCTGTCTGTTCCACCCGTTGCCAGGTGGTCTCAGGTCCGGGATGCCCCGCTCCTGGACCCTCATGGGCCAGTTGGAGGAATTCCCTTCGCTGCTGCTGCGGCACTACCCATTGCTCCCCCCTGAACAGCATGCCTTCCTTTACGGTGATGGCTGCTGTGCCATACGGGCCCTTTACTTTCTCCCCTTTTTCAAGCCTGTTCAGGACAGTCTTGAGGACTGTGTCCTGGGCTTGGGCCTGTTTTAAGTCCGGGGCCAAAGCTACACCCTGTGTGCTTCCCCTGGCCCGGACTGCTGCTACTGGACCCGCTTGGTACGGGTCCCAGAATACCCCTTCACTGGTCCCCTGTTTGGCCAGCTCGTCTGCCTTGTGGTTATTTTCCCACTTGGGCTCTTTCTTCGAGTGGGCCTTTACCTTATGGATAAAGACCTTCCCTTCCTCCCCCACTGCTGCCATGATTCTCTCCAACAGGGGCTTTATGGTGAGGGGTCTCCCATCAGCGGAGGTGTATCCGCGACGGGACCAGATGGCCAGGTATTCCATACACGAATTGCATGTGAACATGCTGTCCGAGCAAATCGTGTATGGGGTAGGGAACTTCTCGGGGTGTGTAACCACATACACCACCGCAGACAGTTCAGCCTGCTGGGCACTCATGGTGCTGGGGAGTTTAATGGCCAAGGCAATGTCCGCCTCTGGGTCATAAACTCCACATCCTGTGAGTCGTTCCCCAGCAGATACTGTGCTCGAACCGTCCACATAGATTTCGCGGCCTGTGGGGTGTATCCCGGCCCGAAAACCTATGTTAACTTCCCATACCCCTTCTATTGAACACCGGTGGCCGTTCCCTGGGTAAATCAGGTTGGCTGCGAGCTTCGGCTCGCAGAGCCCTTTTACCCTTAGGTCCATCTGTGAGAGGAGTAGGGTCCAGCGGTTAATACGGGCACTGCTCACTGTCCCATCTTTGATTCTCCCATCTAGGAGCATCTGGGTGGGCGTGTGATGGGTGAGCAGGGTGATGGGAGATGTGCCTGTGAAGATCAATTATCTTTTCACAGCCCAGTGAGTGGCGAGGAGGTGCCTCTCACAGTTGGAGTAGCCCTTCTCCACATCAGTGAGTATCTTGGAGGAGTAGACCACTGGTCTCAGCCTGTCGTGCCTCTCTTGGAGCAGTACAGCACTTAGACTGTCCCTGCTGGCTGCCACCTCCAGGAAAAACTCTCTCTCCCCATCAATTGCCCCTAGAGCTGGTGCGGTCTGCAGATCCTGCTTGAGCTTTACAAATGCTGCCTCGCAACCCTCGTCCCAAGCCCACTCTACACCCTTGTGTAGGAGTCAGAGCAGAGGGGCTGCTGTGGCTGCATAATCCTCAATAAAATCTCTGCAGTACCCAGTCAGTCCTAGGAAGGATCTGACCCCTGTGACTGTGTTGGGGGCTGTTAACTCCTGCACTGCTTCCCTCCTGGCCGATCTGTACCTTTTTACGGTTTACCTTGAAGCCTTCTTGCCGGAGCAGCTCCAGCAGTTCAGTCAGTAGTGGACCATGTTCCTCTCCTTCATCAGTGAACAGGAGTAGGTCATCCACATACTGTACCAACTGCCGGGGCCGGCTGAATCTCTTCAAACAATTAGCCATGCATTGGTGAAAAATGCTGGGGCTATTGTGGAAACCCTGGGGTAGGCAATTCCAGGTGTGCTGTTGGCCTTTAAACGTGAAGGCGAATTTGTACTGGTCCTCCCTTCTTAAAGGAATGGACCAAAACCCGTTGGAAATGTCCAGCACTGTGAAGGTGGTTGCAGATGCTGGGATACTTCCAATGAGGTCGTCAACGGCTGCCACCGTGGGTGCACAGGCGGGGATGTTACGGTTGAGTACCCGATAGTCCACTGTGGCCCTCCAGGAGTTGTCCGGTTTTCTAACCGGCCACAGTGGGGAGTTTACATGGGTGGCTATCGGTCTCAGCACCCCCTGCTTTACTAAGGAAGTCATGGCTGCTTCCATGTCTGCTTCCGCCTCCCTGGGGAAGTTATACTGCTTCTGTGGTCGGGTCATGGGGTCTCCACTGACACTAACCTCGACCCCGTTGACCCTCCCACAGTCGTGCTTGTGAGTGGCAAATGCTGCGAACTGTGCTCACACAAATGCCTGGTACTCCACTGGAGTGTTACTGACCATTTGCTTGAGGTCGTAACCTTCCTTAGGTTTTAGGGTACACAAGGTCCCCTTGCCCTGTTTCCCTGGGATGACGCCACTTCACTCTCTCTACCCACACATGCTCCCCACAGACAGTGGTCCTCAGATCCACTAAAATCCTGTGGCCTGTGATAAAGTCGACCCCCAGGATCCCCATCCCCTCTTTCTCCCATTTCATCAGGACACAGGTCCACTTGGTGTGGAGAGTCCCTAAATGAACGGACAGCGGGATGGAGAACGAGCCAGCCTGCTCGTTACCTGTGAATCCCACTAAACTGTACGGGACCCCGTTAGACAGAGGTGAGGCTGTGGGATTCTCTGAATAGACTATGGTGCTGGAGGCTCCAGTATCTAACAGATAAGTCCCTTTCACCTTTTCCACCTCCATCCTAACAAGTGGCCTCTTCCAAGCATCGTACTTCAGGGGACACAGGTATACAGGCTGCACTGGCTCTAGTCATAAGTCTGTGTTTGGTGGGGCAGATGGGGTCACTGTCTCAGTGGCTGTGGCTACCTTTCCTGGGCCAGCTAACAAGGCTCGAATCGCTTCTATGATCGAGTCTAACGTGTGGGGAGAGGTTGGGGTTTCTACTTTTGGGGCAGGGGCTGGGGAATTCCTTCCTAGGTTATCCTTCCATGGATTCCTACAGTCCTTCCTCCAATGCCCACTCCTCCTGCACCCGGAACAGTTACGCTTCATGTCGGAAGGGTTACCCCCTTCCTGGTGCCACTGTTTCTTACGCTGGCTGGGTTTTATCTCATGCACCTTCCCCTTGGGAGGATACTCTTCTGCCCCCCTACTGTTTTGGTAAGCTAGGGTCAGTTGTCTGACCACTGTCTCTTCGGTACCCCGGGGGTCCTTTGGGTCAAACCACAGCTCGGCCTTGGCTCTGATCCGTGGCAAACTGTTTGCCACCAGACTTCGGAGCCAGTGGGCCAGCTCATCCTGAGTCAGGTGAGCCCTGTCGAGAACCCCATTACAGGCACTCCTGTACACAGGCCACAGTCGGTCTGCGAAAGCCTGTGGGGTCTCCCCTACTAACTGTGTAGTCTTCTCCACCCTGGAGAAAGGACTACCATTGTTCATACCTATGGCCTCCAGAACTCCCTCTCTGATAGCAGCATATCCACCCTGCCCTCTTTTACTCTCTGCGGAGAGGGACTGGTAGATTTTGCTGTCCAGTGAGAACAGGAGCATTTTGGCCACTCGGCATCATCACAGTCATTGATGCCTGCTGCCTGTTCCACTTCCATGAAGTGGACTGAGGGGTCCCCTCTTTGGGTGAGTTTGCCCAGGTGGCTTATCATAGCCCTAAGCTGTTGGGTACCGTGGGGAGCCACGAATTGGCTTTCCAGGGGTCCTTGAGCCCCACCACCACCGGGTGGGCCAAACTTTTGCTGCCGGACCGGGTACATCGGCCCCGGCTCCGACCTCTCCTGCATTAGCTCGCCCACCTTTGCCTGCTGCCAAACCGAGTCAAAACCCGGCGCCACAGGTGGTGGTGTGCACTCCCTGCCAGCCCCACAAATCGCCCTTCCTTCCTGCTGCCCAACCGGGTCATTCCCCGGTGCCACAGGTAAGCTGCCTGTACATCTCTTAACCTCTCTTCTAGTTCCTTTACTTGCCTAGCAAGGCAGGTGTTTTCTTCCCTCAACACTACTTCACTGCTTTTTGCTTCGGTGACCTGACACTGAAAATACTCCTGACTGTTTCTGTGTGTTTCTACTAACTGCCTCCTTTCCTGATCTCGGGCTGTTAGTTCACTGAGTAATGTTTCCTCTGCTAGGGCCCTTGCTTGAGACAGCTGAGCAGACTCCTGCAGTTCTGGTTTAAGTGTCTCTACACGTTTGTCCAATAGTTGTATCTGTTTCTGGGAGCAGATCAACCAGATGGCCTTTTCCACAGATTTCCTGTGGTCCTTGCTCTCAGTCCACTTAGCTGCAGCGTCTATTGGACGTTCAGCACATAACAGACTGAATACCCACTTCTTAGTTATGTTCACCTTTCCTCCATCATGGTTCTCTCCTCAAAAACAGTGTCCACTGCCTCACATCCCTTTTGCCAAGGTCCTGCCATGGTCGCCATTATGTAGGGGGTGGTGTTTTTGTGTCAGCTTTACCTCTGACTTCTGAGCGGTTCGAATCACTCCCACTCCCTTGGTTCTAGACCTTGGACTTATTTGGGGGTTGTGATACAAAAGGTACAGCAGACAACTGAGTTTGATGAAAGAACTTCAATCTTTATTAAAAGGTAAGACACAAATAATAACACTCTTAACACTCTAAAGGTGGGGAACACTTCGGTACAAGCGAGGGAAATGACAGTAGAACAATACTTCACCGCTCCCAACCCCACTTTATTAGCTATGTTAGGTTTTGAAGGACCAGGGATAATGCTCACCAATCCTTTGACAGTTGGGCTAAATTGCAGTTTTGGGGTTCGCTGTTTATGGCGGTTAGTGTCTGCCATACCCCGTACGCGGTAGAGGACTTCACCTGGGTCTCTGGTCAGTCTTCGCGAGTCCGCTGATGCGGTAGTATGTTGTTATGGATTTATCTGGTGAGTACCCAATTTCTTTAGTTGAGCAGTAGGGCTTAGAATCTTTGGGGAAAATCTTACCCAGGGGTAAGTCAGGAATAGTTTGTAATGTGGAAACTTTGTGATTCTTCGGGTTTTCTTCCCTGAGTTGGTCTTTGTTGGTTGCGGTGGCCTGCGATTCCCCGGTCAGTTGGGGGTAATGCGCAGTTGTTGGTTTCGTGAGGCCTTTGGTTTCCGCGATGGCTTTAGGCCTTGGTTGGTGTGTCGGTCGACCTCGTGGAGTCAAAGGTTGCTTGTTGCTCCGGGTGACTGTGTTGGGGCCATTGTTGGGGGTCCGTCGAGGTGGTGTCTTCGGTAGCTGGACTCAGGTGTGTCTGAGTGGTGAGCGATGCCGACTCGCTTCCAGCTTGGGCCTTCTTCTTCTTGGTCTCTCCTCCTTCTGACGAGCACCGGTTGTGACTGACTGCTCGACCCAATGAACACTGAACTGCATTGCTTCTCTCCTCTTCTTGCTAGCTCTCCTTCCTGCTTGGTGTGTGCTTGGAGGGCCTTCAATTATACAGAATTGAAGTGGCCTTATCTACCCGCCAAATCTGTTCAGTTCATTGTCTAGTTTTGGTGGGCTCATAAATCGGTAACGATTAACTAGCACGTTAACTGGGTTTTAACAGGCCTTCAATCTGACCCATTGAAATATGGCCTTATCTACCTGCCAAATCTGTTCAGTTCATTGTCCAAATTTGGCGGGCCTGCTACCAGTAACTGCTCTAAGTGTCAAATGGATTTTGGGATGGTTTGCATCCTGTCGATCTTCTTGGCTGATTGCTGGTGATGGGTTTTGTGTTTTGGGTTCCTAGGCTGATCTACAGCCTAGTCCTGGGTGCTCTGTATTATGCATGTTTCTTGATGGGCCCTGTAATCGGTTTGATGGGACCTATTGTTTTGGGTGGGACTGTCTTCTCCTAGGGTCTGTTGTCAAAATGTTAATGCGTGCTGGGGCTTTGAGTGAGATCATCTCGGTTCCACAGACAATGCAATTAACTGCAATACCCAAAACTGCTTTTACAGAGGTCGTAGCCAACTTCCTTCACAGCCTTTTCTCCCTTTACAGGCTCAGACATGTTTTTAAAATGCCAAAACTTGGTTTTTGGTCTTATATTCCTTATGTTAGGCCCAAATGCATTTTTATCACTCTGAGGTAGATGCAAAGTCCTTTTTCCTTAGGTTTTGAGGTTCTGCAAATTTTGGAAACCTTACATGCTTGACAAGCTCCCAGCTGGCAGCTCTCACAGTGGGTGAGCGAGGACTTTAGGCAGTGCTGCAGTGGTGTAAAGAGCTGCAGCAGCCATTGAAAGGATGGGGTCAGTTAAAGGTAAATGGTCACCTACTGAGTGAATACATTTTTTGGGTGTAAAAACTTGAGGGAGGAAAAATCACCAGGGGCATGTTAGCAGAGGGCAAAAAATTGATTGTCTGCAAAAAGCCACTGAAGGGCAAAAGTTGTTCAACTGTGTAAAGTCAGTAGAAAACCCCAAAAATGTGGAGGAAGGAAATGTAGTCTTTTGGTAAGTGATGTAATTGCACAGGACCCAAGCTTCTCTTTGATGCATAGCAGATTGGAGGTGCTGGTGCATGAGGTGGGTATGAAGAAGGTTTACCCAGAGGACAGCTGTGTAACATATATGCTGGAAGGCGGCAGCAAGAATAAACGCTGTGTATAGTACCTGCAGTAGCAGGTAACATATCTGGAAGAACAAGGCAGATCTAAGAACGCTTCTAAGGTACAAGTACCCAGCAGTACCAATGTCAGCTAAAGCACAAAACAAAAAATCAGCCCCATTAATAGCTTATTTGTGCATGTCTGAGGCACTGGTCAATAGCATAGTAAAGAATTTGAAATCATATAGAAAATAGTTTAAATACTATAATTAATTATGTCATGACACTCTCACATCTTTGTTTGGGTACATTTGAAGCTGTTTTATAATGGTGGCCATAAAATAGCCTGCATACCAAAACTAATCTGTGGTCAATTTTTTTGGTCCATACTTTGTCTATTCTTTGTTGATGGGACCAATTCCACCAGAAGGAAAGTCACCCCGTTGTGTAAATGTGTGTACAAATGAACCAAAACTGAGATTATTGAGTAAATACTGTATTGGGGCGATACACCAACATTTTTTTCTTTTCATAAATGAAATATATTAACATAAACATTTACCATTAAAAATAATCTTACTTTTAGGAAAATATTTGAAAGTACAACCCATATGTATTGGCATAGATTGAAAATACTTCAATTTACAACTTGCCACCTTCCTTAACACAGCTCAATAAATAATCACAGATCAAATCGCCTGGCGGTCTGCTTGTTGTATTTGCCTTTTTCCTCGTTCTAAACGGATCTTACAGCTTTTGAGAAATTCAAAACCATGTAATTATCTCGACTTGGTTATGTTATAGTCAGTTTCAAAACTGTGTTATACAATTTGGTACAATACAAGACCTGTACCTGCCCCTAAGGGATATGGCATCAAGGCGGGTAAATGAAGTTAAGACACAGATCATTCATGATCTCATTGAATGGCGGAACAGGTTTGAGGGGCTGAATGGCCTACTTCTGTTCCTATCTTAATATGTTGCTATGCCGCATCCCTTGTAGTTAGTGGCAAGTTCTTCCTATGAAGTTTTCTAGCATTTGTCAGTTCCTCGCTCTTATTTGATTCAACCAAAAGTTTCAATGAACATTTACAAATCCAGATTGCCAATCCCTGTAAGTGACTAACCTGATATTGCTATCCCAAAAAACCAGGGCTCTGATTGGCTGTTTTATTACTGATTTGCCTTTATATCTCCACCAAAGAATGGACGATCTTTAAACTGTATTTGTGCCAAATGTATATTTAAATTAGGGGCAATATGTTCAAAATTAATATATAGAACTCCAAAGATGTAATATTTTACAAAATTGAAAATAGATGTATTTTTCAGAGTTTAGGGATTCTACACAGTTGAATTGTTTTTCCCATGTATGTGTACATGTAAGAGCGCTGTATTTAAAGGAGCAATGCCTTATTATAACAGCAAATAAATATAAGTTAAAGTGCATTTATTCGGGAGGAAAATTCTTGAAGTTAAAAAAAAAAGTGTGGTTGATCAGTCTATAAACATAGCTCCATCCCCATCAATCAAGATTACCATTATCATTTGTAATAAGAAATTCCACATCAGATTAACAGGTTGTTTTTTGGTCAACTGAATTTATGCGTAGAATGTAGTGATATCCCATTTTAACATTGTTAGCTGCTACACATTATAAAATGTGTAAGTGCATACTGCAAGGAATTAAACAAATTCATCTTTAAATACAATGTAACACACATTTGAAAAAGCCTAAAAAGAATCTTAGGAAGAAAAGAATGGAAAGTAAAATCAGGCGAAGTGTAAAATGGGTGCCCAATCTGATCCTGTCAGCTTCCCACCAGGCAAATAGGTTTAAATTATCCCCCATATACCTAATACTTGTCTGTCACACACCAGATAACACAGTTTGTTAGGGAAGAAAAACAATCTCAACAAGGAAGGAAAATCAATCACTGACCTGGATCCGAAAATTCACCAGTACTTTCCAAACTGCAACGTTCCCTTACCAAACAACAATTGGGCTCTGACTGGCATGGGGCTATGTTAACAATAGTTAGACATTGTAAGAACATAAGAACATAAGAGCAGGAGTAGGCCATATGGCCGTTCAAGCCTGCTCCACCATTCAATAATATCATGGTTGACCTTTGACCTCAACTCCACTTTCCTGCCCCATTCCCATATCCCTTGATTCCCCAAGAGTCCAAAAATCTATCTATCTCAGCCTTGAATATATTCAAGGACTCAGCAGCCACAGCCCTTTGGGTGGAGAATTCCAATGATTCACAACCCTCTGAGTGAAGAAATTCCTCCTCATCTCAGTCTTAAATGGCCGACCCCTTATCCTGAGACTATGCCCCCTAGTTCTAGACTCTCCAGCCAAGGGAAACAACCTCTCAGCATCTACCCTGTCAATCCCCTTCAGAATCTTATAAGTTTCAATGAGATCACCTCTCATTCTTCTAACCTCCACTCTACTCAATCTCTCCTCATAGGACAACCATCTCATCCCAGGAATCAAACTAATGAATCTTTGTTGCACCGCCTCGAAGGCAAGTATATCCTTCCTCAGATAAGGAGATGAAAACTGTGCACAGTACTCCAGGTGTGGTCTCACCAAAGCCCTGTAACAATTGTAGTAAGACTTCCTTACTCTTGTACTCCAACCCCCTTGCAATAAAGGCCAACATGCCATTTGCCTTCCTAATTGCTTGCTGTACCTGCATGCTAACTTTCTGTGTTTCCTGTACGAGGACACCCAAATCTCTCTGAACATCAACATTTAAAAGTTTCTCACCATTTAAAAATATTCTATTTTTCCATTCTTCCGACCAAAGTGAATAACCTCACATTTCCTCACATTATACTCCATCTGCCACCTTATTGCCCACTCACTTAATCTGTCTATATCCCTTTGCAGGCTCTTTGTGTCCTCCTTACAGCTTACTTTCCCACCTAGCTTTGAATCGTCAACAAACTTGGATACATTGCACTCAGTCCCTTCATCTAAGTCATTAATATAGATTGTAAATAGCTGAGGCCCAAGCACTGATCCTTGCGGCACCCCACTAGTTATAGCCTGGCAACTAGAAAATGACCTGATTATCCCTACTCTCTGTTTTCTGTCCGTTAACCAATCTTCTATCCATGCTAATATATTACCCCCAATCCCATGAGCCCTTATCTTGCATAGCAACCTTTTATGTGGCACCTTATCGAATGTCTTTTGGAAGTCCAAATATATTACATCCACTTTATCTACCCTGCTAGTTACATCCTCAAAAAACTCTAATAAATGTGTTAAACACGATTTCCATTTCATAAAACCATGTTGACTCTGCCTAATCATGTTATCATTTTCTAAGTGCCCTGTTATCACTTCCTTATAATGGATTCCAGCATTTTCCTGACGACTGATGTCAGGTTAACTGGCCTTTAGTTCCCTGTTTTCTCTCTCCCTCCTTTCTTGAATTGCAGGGTTACATTTGCTACTTTCCAATCCGCTGGGACCGTTCGAGAATCGAGGGAATTTTGGAAGATCAAGATTGTGGCCTTAAAGGCACACATACCCACCTTAGGAACAGAAGAATACATTGTGCATTAAGTGGTATAACACTCCTGTCTCATCATATCAAACTTACTATGAGCATTTCCATGGCAGATCCACTAATTATAAATATTTCAAGAGATTTATATTATCCTGAATCCTGACTGGGTTGAGTGTCTTGTGTTTTAAAACTACTTATCTGGTTTGATTTGTGACCAGGCACGTATTATCAAAAGTTTTACTCCCATACCATCATGAATAGGGGTCATCGTGAATGGCAGCCCACAAGTCATTGTCTCCTGAGTTAGTTCCACTTCCATCCATGGTGTAATTTAAGAATAGTTACATGGTTTCACCCCAGGGGAACTTTCTACACAAAATACCTGTTCTCATGCAGCCTCTGACCAGCATTTATAATACATACAAAATAAAAACAGAAAATGCTGGAAATACGCAGCAGGTCAGGCAGCATCTGTGGAGAGAGAAACAGAGTTAATATTGGGCCAGAAATTCGGCTTTCCGGCTTCCTGCGGGTGCAAGCATCGCGCGCGTACTTGCCTACCGCTCCTGCAGTTGTGCTTTGGGCCCATGAGGACTTCGGGTCCTGGGCCTCCTCCAGCTGCCGGCGGGCAGTGCTTGCGTATCCCAGGGGCGCAGTTAGTTCGAAGCGTCCCCTGGGATCACGTGGGCCATGGAGAGCCAATCCTAGCAGGGCATTTTCATTCATAGATTTGACAGGAAGACCTGTCAAATCTATGAATAGAGATCGGCCCCAAAACCACACTTAAACTTCAAATAAATTAACTACTTTAAACAAAAATTTAAATTTTTGAAAAAATTAATTATACTTTTTAATGGTGCTAAAAATAAACTTACCTTTCTTTAAAGTATCTAAAAAAGATAAACCTGTTGAAAAACTGTTTAAATTGTAATTAATTAACCACTTACCTTGTTAAAAACAGGCCTTGCGCCTCCTTTTTAAAAGCGCAGCTTCTTCATACTTACCCTCCCGGAGAAACCTGAAAAAAACCCGAAGTTCGCTGCATGCGCGCAGCCTCTCCCGTGCGCGCGTTCGACTTCTGAACCCCTCCCTTCAGGGGAATGGAAGTTCCGGTTTCCCGCGCATGCGCAGTGCATGCAGGAAACCAGCACTTCAGGTGGCCTTACGGGTGAGTACACAGCACGTACTCACCCGACAACAGCCGAATTTCTGGCCCAAGAAGGTTTCAGGTCGATGACCCTTCGTCAAAAAGGTCATCAAGGTTATAATACATAACCTTGGGAATGAGTTAGGATTCTGTAACAAAATGGACTAATGGATTCATCTGATGTCTTGATTAGAGGGCATATTGTCTACCAGTGGGCAGTGTTTAACCTATCAGGAAGCATTTGACCTACTAACATGGTCTTTGCATGGTGATCTTTTGAGGCATTCTGGGCAGTAACTGTAATGAAAATTGATGGAAATTGGGTGAGTATCTGCACTAAATAAATGAGGATTTTTTTAATATATAATTTACTTTTGCGATTGGTACCAAGTACTTTCTGCAAGCAAAGTGGGTGTCTTTCTCCCACAGTGCTCTCAAAATACCCACCAAAAGATATGCAAGAGTAGCCAAGATAACTCTGTCCAATTTTTTGTCTCTTCTCCCATCCGTGTGGCATATATGACTTATCCTCAGTAATTCCCCACCAAGTCATGACTGAGATAAGGGCTGGGCATATCAGTGATTCAATGTGCTGTAATATCCTGATACCAAATATTACCCACTTCCCCCCACCTAATAACATTTTGCACGATGTGACAATTTAAATGAGTACAATTCTGGAGTAATATAGATGTGAATGACATATCCACTGGGGACAGGGTTATTGTTAACTTGCTTATCTGGACTGCTCATGACTTAATTTAATGCAAGGTCCTAATCAATGTTATATGTTTTATGGACAGTATTTCTGCTGCCGTCTTTTACTTTTAGTTCATAGCAATTAGTTCATAGGTAGCTGAACATTGTGGAGATTATTTTTACAGTGCAGTTGGAGAAGATTAAATTATAAATTAAATTAGAGGGTTAATTCTTTTTTTAAAATCTCCATCAACAATTAAAAGCTGAAGGAATAGGACTCCACACTTGTAAATGTGAATTTTCAGTGCCAGAGAGATTGTTTGGCAGTAATTAAGACTTATCACACTGTTAAAAAGGATACTTAGACTGAAATTGACAAGTCCTAAATTTCTGTGGCGAGTTTAGTTCGTAAGTATGTAAGTACAGGAACTTCACGCCATTCAATGCATTTGAATGGGAAGCCAGTCAGCGAGATGGTGTTTTCGCAAAGCTAATGGCGGAGAGGTGCAACTCGGACCGCAACTTCCGGATTTTCACATTTAACCTCACATCCGCCCTCACCTGAAGTAGCTGTGCAATTTGCACATAAATAACGGTGAGTGCTGTTCTTAAGTGTTTTTACGTGTATCACTAAGGTATTTGGTATTTGCCATTGTAAAGTTTCGCAATTATCGCGATTCAAAATAACATAAGAGAAGCAGATTCGTTTGATCAGTTTTATTAAACGAAATGCTGTCCTGATAATAAAGGACACAGAAGCCTGTAAAATGGCCGCCGAGCATCGTGGCAGAAGCTTCCAGAAGCACAGTGGGCAGACAAAATGGCGTTGAATATACATTCAGTATAAGATTTGATCATACTCGGTAAACACTGATAAAGACAGGATGCAACCCGTTTGCATTTGGAACAATAGCAAAGATATAAGTGCTGGAATCGTTTTCCTATGCACAGTAAGGATCATTGAACTTGGCAATCGAAGGCCCATCCAGACACATCAATACACAAATACCCCCCCGGCTCTACAATGAGAGAGACATTGACGGGTGATTAAGCCAGTATTCGGGGGCCCCCAAAACCAGTCAGGGAGACGATTCATACACATCCTGGCTGGGTCAACAATGGGGAAAACATTACCGGATAGTTGGCCAGTTTCAGGTGCTACCAAAACCCGTTAAAGAAGATAATCGCCCCATGCTGGGAGCTTTGAGCGCCAAATATTACACAAAGGACAAACATTAAGATTTGAGCGGGAGATAAGCGGACACATCACTATAACTATAGAGAACAAATGTCCAACGCTCTCTTGATTCGACTCTTATCCTCTGGTACTGCTCTCCTGGACGGGCAGCCTCTTGATTTTCTCTCTGGACTTTGTTGACTCTTGACTCCTAGCCGTACTGGTCGGTTATTCAAGTGTTGGGTGGAGCTCAATCGGTACGAGCCGCCCCGACAAGGGCAAGTAACAGGGTACACCATCCCGAGTGTCGGTAGACGGCGCCTGGACCCGGAGGCCCGAGGAGACGAGACGAGAAGAAGACGAGAAGAAGACGAGAAGAAATTCCACATGCCGCCACGGTCAGTAAACCCCGACCGCGCCCGAAAATATAAATACAGGACTTTTCTTTGAGTTCTACCGACTTCTACATGTACCGTTTCCTTTTGAATTCTATGGATTACTGCACGATCCGGTTTGGGTCCGTCGAGTTCTTCATGACAACAGGGAGTCTGGCCTGCTTTTCGCAGCAGCGAAAGTAAACAAGTGGGGTGCAGAAACCCTTCCAAACACGTGACAGTCAGGCGCTGCAGCGAAACGAGCTGAGCGCCTCACTTTAAAAATCTCCGAAGTAACACGAGTGGTGAGCATGTTTTACGATCCTACAAATCTAGACGTAGTGTAGGTATTATTAAGGGAGGGTGGTTTTAATAAGGTTAAGATATAATGTGTTCCCCTTTCTACGATGTGCCATGTGTTCTCCATTTCCACAGACCAAGCTTTATGAATGTATGTATACTTGTACTATCGTTGATTTGCGCCTATGACATGTATTTCATGATTTTAGACGCCATGCAATAAAGATTTCCATTTCGTACTGTTCACCGGGTCTATTTGAGTTTTTCTCTGCATTACTGCTCCCTGCACCTAAGTCCAGTGTTAGAACCGTAAGGGCGAGTGGGTCGAACCACTCACAGGTGCTTATTGCAAAAAGGCTGGCCGGAGACCAGAGCAAGCAATAGTATAGGCAACAAAGGCCTAACCTCGCACCAGCACTGTCTGAGACACGCCCCCTTACACCGTTGAATATTATTAATCTAAATTAGATGCTTTTTTTGGAAGAGATGAAGAAAACATTTTGAAAGAAGAGGATTGCCAAGTGGGAAGATGGCAAAAGAGAATTTACCAAAATCAAAATCAGCATATCATTTAAACCACTTATCATGCCAGCTAACATCACACTACATCTTTTGTAATTAAAAAAGAAAGTTCGAGACTCAACCTGGAAACACACTAGTGCTGCTTTTACTTTGAACTCTCCCATGTGCATGCTATAGCTTTGGAAATTGAATGGTATTATTGTTTTGGAGCTAATCCCAGATGATTCAGATTTTGGTGATTAGAAGTTGATCAAAGAGATCAGCAAGCAATACTTTATGGTTTAATCTAAAATAAATGAGAGCCTTCACATCCAAGGAGGGCTGATATGGCGTAGGATGATTCATTAATCAGATGACAGGTTTCAGAAATAGGTGGAGATAAATTAATGTACAGCCATAAACCATTCCTAATTATCCATATAATAATGGGATGGCATTTCTAATCAACTCATATTAGTAATTACGTTGATGAAAACAGAAAGTTTTATATCATGAAAATATGGACTATATACAAAGGAAGATTAAGTACAGTATACAATAGCAACAGGGACTATATATGAATTGGATTATACATGGTACATAGAGTACAAAAGCAAGGAAGTTATGCTGAACCTTAGAAATCACTGGTTCGACCTCAGCTGGAGTAGTGTGTCCAATTCTGGGCACCACACTTTAGGAAGGATGTCAAGGCCTTGGAGACAGTGCAGAAAAGATTTACTAGAATGATACCAGGGATGAGGGACTTCAGTTATGTGGAGAGACTAGAGAAGCTGGGATTGTTCTCCTTAGAACAGAGAAGATTAAGGGAATATTTAATAGAGGTGTTCAAAATTATAAATGCGTTTGATAGAGTAAATAAAAATAAACTGTTTCCAGTGGCAGGAGGTTGGTAACCAGAGGAAACAGATTTAAGATGATTGGCAAATGAGCCAGAGGGACGATGACGAGAATTTTTAAAACTTTTTTTTTAAGTATGAGTACTTAGTATAATCCTGTTGAGGTCTTTTACTGCATGAATCAAAAATTGTGAATATGGGCTGTGTCTGTCACTTGTGTAATATCTGCAACAAGTTAGGTGTTAGGATTCTTTCAATAGTGGCTAAGGAAATCATTGTAGATGACCACTGATACTTTACTTCCAGTCATAAAGACTTTGCCATGTTTGTTTATGTGAGAGCATTGAAAATAATAAAGAGTATTCCCACAAGGCGATAAACTGGATGACAGATGTGCGAGGTGCCCTGCTATTGTATTTCTTGGCTATTGAATCTTAGTCTGCCAAGGTGGAATTCTATGTCAATAACGACAAAATCATGAAGTCTGAATTATGTTCCTCTTTCTGAAGTTTCCACTGGTGCCTCTATGTCCATTTAATCAAATGATGTAAGCTGAGGAAATTCATATGGTGATACTGCAAGATTGTCCAGTTCTTTGCTGGCAATCTGCTGAAGCCGGAGACTGCAGAGAAACTCATAAAGCACATCAGTCTTAAAGTATATGATACTGAGAAAATGTTCTATCCCAAAATGAGATTCAAATTGGGTGAAACATAGAGAACTATCAAGAACATCAGTTGAAAGTAAATTATTAGAAATTCCCATTGAAAGATCAGCTCTGAAAAATTGGCCAGAATTTTCTTTACCATGGGCGGGTCGGGTGCGGGCGGTCGCGACCCCGTTCTTGCTTCCACTCCACTGCAGAAATTGACTTTGTGCTAATGGGGCCTATTAAGCCCGCCCTACGTGTTACCCAGCCCTATTAAATGGTGCAGGTCTGATGACGTCATCCATGATGCGTTTTCAGCCGGGATATTTAAAGGAGCCATGGCCACATTGCATTTCAAGGTTCATCTAGGAGTGTGCAGTCACTGCACTGGAGGGTTTGATTGTTCTAAATACTTGGAGACATGACTGCACAGAGACAGAGGGCTGCACCCAGGTTCTCCGATGACTCCCTCCATATGCTTGTGGAGGGAGTCAGAGCACGCAGGGAGGTCCTCTTCAGTTCCAATGGGCAGAAGAGACTTCCCCAGGAGACAAAAAGAGCTTGGCTACAAATTGCAGAGGAGGTGAACAGCAGGGATGTGGTCAGGAGGACCTGGGTGCAGTGCCGGAAACATTTGAATGATCTCATTAGATCAGGAAAGGTGAGCACAAAGCCACACTCAACTTCATCCCGCTGTGCCTCTCATCACATCCCCATCACTCTGCCTTCCCAACCCTACTCCTGCACATCCTTACTCACACCAACATACCCTGCACGTCCATCCATCCCTCTCTCGCTATCTATATTATCACATCCCCAACTTACTAGCCACCCCTCACACTCACCCTCCTCCTAATGCAATCATACCAACTAACAACACACAAGGAGGCCACTTGGCATTGCCACCCAACTCCATCATAGTCACCCTCTAAAGATGTAACTCATCCATTCATTACACTAAGTCCATCACTCTCACTCAACCTTCTCTTCTTTCCCTCCTTGCAGGAAAAGAGAGCGTACAATAAGAGGGAGAGGGAGAGAACTGGAGGTGGGCCTCCATCATTTGCCACCCTCACAACAGCAGAGGAGGCTGCATTAGAAGTATCGTGAGTCACCGAGCAGCTGGAGGTAGGAGATAGAGAGAGGAGAGAACTCTCAGCAACCTGGTGACAGAATTACATCTCATACAGCCACATGGCATACAGCAGTCACTCATAGGATGGCCACCTGCATGGAGCAGCTAACGTGCCACTCACAGGAGCAGATGGTCTCTGTGGAGAATAGATGGCAGACGCTCAGAGAGGGTCTAGGAGGGATGTCAGTGTAGACGTGGGTCCTCATGGCCTCACTGATGTGCAGCAAGGTACTCTCCAGCTCCTTGCTAGCAGGGAAGTGTGGGAGGCCCATGAGAGGGATGATGGTGAGAGGGCATATGGAAGTGGGGGCTCCTCTCAAAGCGCTCACACTTCTCCCCCGTTGCCACCCCCTCAGTCTGAGCCCCAGATGCCTCCTCGGACAGCAATGGCCAAGTCTGCCCCTGCACAGTCGCAGGAGGAGCAGACTTTGGTGGGGCCATCAGAGGCTCCAAAACCCAGAGGACATCTGTCAAGAGTGTCTAAGCAGTGAGCAGGCTGCCTCTACCTCTACCTCTGCTGAATCCAAAGGGGTAGCATCTCGTAGAAGCACACGCAAGGGAAAAATGATACACAAGTAGATCCACAAGGGTAGCCATTTGGGTATTTTATTCAATGTTAATATCAAGTTTCCATTAATGTGATGTCAAAAATCATAAAAATCTTTATTTTCACCACTTGGACAAAGTTGTGGGCACCTGTGGAAGTGGCTTAGTGAGTTGCAGTGAATAGTGAGACATAACGGTACCTCCAGCAATGGTGGTCAGTGTGAAAGGAATGGCTTGGACATTGTAGGGATCATTTATGGTGTTGGTGTGGGGTGGTGCCAACCTGGCGCATCATGTGGCAACCATATGGGTGTACTGCATAAAGTTAAGTAAATCTAGCCATGATGAGGTCATCCCTGGCCTGCCTGGCAGCAATGTGCTTGGTTGCTGGTGGGATATGGACTGCAGGTTCCTCCAGCACCTGCACCTCCTCATCTTCCAGCTGATGCTCCTCCTCCTTCTCCTGCTCCTCCTCCTCTGAAGAGATTGTGCGCGCAGTGCCTTGCTCCTCATGCAGCACTTATCCTCACTGCTGAGCTCTGTTGTGCAGGACACAGCAGACCACGATGATCATGGAGACCCTGGCTGGTGCGTACTGAAGGGCTCCTCCAGATCTGTCAAGGCATCTGAAGCGCATTTTCAGCATGCCTATTGTCTGCTCTATGGCACATCTGGTGGAAATGTGGTTTTCATTATATCTCTCCTGGGCCTCAGTACTTGGCCTCCTCAAGGGTGTTATGAGCCACATCGTCAGTGGATAGCCCTTGTCTCCAAGCAGCCAGCCAGATAGTCTGTTTAGAGGAGCGAAGAGCTGAGGGAGGGTGGACTGGCGAAAGACAAAAGAGTCATAGCAGCTGCCAGGGAATCTGGTACACATGCATGATGATCTTCCTATGGTTGCAGACGAGCTGCACATTGAGGAAGTGGAAGCCCTTGTGGTTGACAAACACTCCTTGGTGATGATGGGGTGCCCTGTTGGCCACATGTGTACAGTCGATGACGCCCTGCACCCGTGGGAAGCTGGCCAGAGTGGTAAAGCCGAGCGTCCGCTCAGTAACATTGGCTTCATCAGTGGCAAAGTTGATATAATTGGCTGACTTGTCAAAGAGGGCATCGGTGACCTATGTAATGCATCTGTGGGCGGCCGACTGCGAGATGCCGCAAATGTCTGCTGCAGATCCCTGGAAAGAAGCTGAGGTGAAAAAGTTGAGGGCGCTGGTGACTTTGACAGCCACTGGTAAGGCGTGTCCATCCGCTCCTCTGGGCTACAGGTCTTGCTCGAGCAATGTGCAGATGTCTGCAATGACCTGGCGCGATAGCCTGAGCCTCCTTTGGCACTGCTGCTCCGTCATGTTGAGGAAGCTCATCCTCTGCCTGTTGGGGGTATCGCCTCTGGCGCAGTGCAGCCCTGCGCTGATGCCCTCTGTCCTGTGCAGCATCTGTTGGTTGAGGAGAAGGTTGGTGGTGTTGTTGTTGATGCTGTTGGTGTGCCTGGTGCTGCTGGTGTTGGGGCTCATCGTGGTCCGATTCTGAGGACCAAGGTGAGACAGTATAAACGGCACCCATGCTGATGGAATAGATGGCAGGTCAAGTAGAGATGCGAGAAGCAATCTGTCAATGGTGTGATATGTTGTACCAATGAGGTGAGTCTGGATGGAGACTGCTGCAAACACTTGCAGCCTGTGGAAAGCTAAATCTGTGCTGGGAATGCAGTCAGCAACAGCTTCTGCCTGAGTAAAGTGATCAGCTGTGAGGTGGGAGGTTTTATAATATATTTCATGCTGTCAACTAATCAGTTGGATCAATGGCCACTCAACTCCCGCCTCAGGCTGACAGATGTGGTTCTCGAGCTGTGTGAATCCCGTGGGCAGCCAACGAAATTTGAAAGGTAGGCTGAAAAAGGCGCGTAAGGGTCTGACAACAAGGTGTTAATGATTTCCATTAGCTTGCCCGCCTCTGCCATTCAGGTCACTGCCGCACCGGCAAACGCGCCCGAGGGAAAGGCACGTGGCGGCGGGATGATGACGGGTTCCCGACCCGCTCCAACCTATTTCAAATTTCCCATCCGACCCGCCTCCGATCGCGCCCGCACAGACCCCAGCAAATTCTGGCCAATGTTTCTGAACCCTTCTACGAAGCTTAAACTGTCAATTAAAGCCGTAGCCGACTAGTTCCCTGTTAAGGAATTATCAAGATAAGTGAAGAAGTGCAGCACGGTGGCATAGTGGTTAGCACTGTTGCCTCACAGCGCCAGGGACCCGGGTTCGAATCCAGCCTTGGGTGACTGTCTGTGTGGAGTTTGCACATTCTCCCCGTGTCTGCGTGGGTTTCCTCCGGGTGCTCCGGTTTCCTCCCACAGTCCAAAGATGTGCGGGTTAGGTTGATTTGGCTATGATAAATTGACCCTTAGTGTTAGGGGGGATTAAATACGTGGGGTTACGGGGATAGGGTGGGATATGTGTCGGTGCAGGCTCGATGGGCCGAAATAGCCTCTATCTGCACTGTGGGGATTCTGTGAAGAAGACAGTCAGCTGATGGAGGAGGTTTCCTTGTACCTTATAATCTCATTCAAGCTCCACGAGAGATATACAGGTACTGGAACATCATACTGAGAAGGATGTGTGACTCCAGCAGACAGATGAGACCATTTAAAAGATTTGTAATAACTGTATTGTGTTTGCTACACTTGAACATGAAGCTTGAACATGCTTTCAGTGCGGTAAAGAACACCAAAACAAAACTGCAAAAAGCTTCAATTGAATTGCTCACCTTAAAGATGAATGAAGACTGAATACTTTGAGGTGCAGTGACAAAAAGAAAAACTAGAATGAGGCAGAGAAACTATTATTAAAGAAAATAGCATGAAGAAAAATACTTTGTAACAAGGTCAGCTTTGTTACAATTAAGAAAAACCTTAAAACATAGAGGTAAATTTTCATCGTTACCGCATGGGCGGTAATCTGGCAGAGCCCATCACCCATCTGTTATGATTACAATGAATGAAAATCTTTCTTTAGGGTTCTTTAGGGGGCAGGTGATCCACTATATCAGATTAGCCCCCCATTCCCGCAGCAAAGATGAAGATTTAGCCCATTGTTTGTATTATACATGTTGGGAGTCAGTGTCCCTTATTATCATACATTTTAGGGGTCTATCTGTCACATTACAGTGTCAAGAGGTTGAGCACTATGCTCAATTCAGATCTTAATTTAACACTAGCCAATACAAGGAGAAATGCTGTTTCTTATCATGTTCAATCACAATAATGAAAATGACCCTCCGCTCTACTGATTCATAGAGAGGCATCATGTGTCAATTTTGGAGAAAGAACTGGTGAACACATTTTTGAAAACTATTATGTGTGCTATTTGGATCTCTCTAGGTAATGCGCTGTCTTGCATTATTTGAAAACACCATTACTGAATGTTCACAAGTACAACAGGTTACATGTTGGGACATAATTGCATTTTCACAACTGGCACCAGCCAAGGCACCCTCCTTATGAATGTGATGTTGTCAGGATCCCAAGAGAAAAACAAAACAAATCAAACAGAACATTGCAGAAATACTTAGAATTCCCCTTGGAGGGTAAGCAGCCACAATCCCAAAGAAGCCAATCTACTTCTGAACTGATGTTCAAAGAGTGTCCTGGAGGAGGAAAAGAAGGCACTGAAGACCTACGTGCAATAAGAAAAAAGTTGCACTTATATAATTCCTTTCATGTCCTCAGAACATTCTAAAACAGTAGTGGTAATGTAGGGGACGGCATCAAACAGGAAATTAGAGATGCATGTAACAAGGGTACTATAGTAATCATGGGTGACTTTAATCTACATATAGACTGGCCAAACCAAATTAGCAATAATACTGTGGAGGATGAATTCCTGGAGTGTGTACGAGATGGTTTTTTAGACCAGTACGTTGAGGAGCCAACTAGGGAACAGGCTATCCTAGATTGGGTATTGTGCAATGAGAAGGGGTTAATTAATAATCATGTTGTGCGGGGTCCTTTAGGGAAGAGTGACCATAACATGATAGAATTCTTCATTAAGATGCAAAGTGAAGTAGTCCAATCCGAATCTAGGGTTCTAAATCTAAACAAAGGAAACTACGAAGGTATGAGGAGGGAGTTGGCTATGATAGATTGGGGAGCTTCATTAAAAGGCATGATGGTGGATAGGCAATGGCTAACATTTAAGGAACGAATGCATTGATTGCAACAGTTATACATTCCTTTCTGGTGCAAAAACACAAAAGGAAAAGCGGCCCAACCATGGCTAACAAAAGAGATTAAGGATAGTATTCAAAGAGGAGTCATATAAAGTTGCCAGAAAAAGTAGCAAGCTTGAGAATTGGGAGCAGTTTAGAGTTCAGCAAAAAAGGACCAAGAGATTGATTAAGAGGGGAAAAATAGAGTATGAGAGTAAACTTGCAAGGAACATAAAAGCGGACTATAAAAGCTTCTACAAGTATGTAAAAAGAAAAAGATTAGTGAAGACAAATGTAGGTCCCTTACAGTCAGAAATGGGAGAATTTATAATGGGGAACAAGGAAATGACAGAGCAATTAAACAAATACTTTGGTTCTGTCTTCACGGAAAAGGACACAAATAACGTCTCAGAAATGCTAAGGAACCAAGGGTCGAGTGAGAAGGAGGAATTAAAGGAAATTAGTATTAGTAAAAAAATAGTGCTGGAGAAATTAATGGGACTGAAAGCCGATAAATCACCAGGGCCTGATAATCTGCATCCCAGAGTACTAAAAGAGATAGCCATGGAAATAGTGAATGCATTGATTGTCATCTTCCAAAATTCTATAGATTATGGAACAGTTCCTGCAGATTGGAGGGTGGCAAATGTAACCCCACTATTTAAAAAAGGAGGGAGAGAGAAAACAGGGAACTACAGATCGGTTAGCCTAACATCAGTAGTAGGGAAAATGCTAGAGTCTATTATAAAGGATGTGATAACAGGACACTTAGAGAATATCAACGGGATTAGACAAAGTCAACAGGATTTATGAAAGGGAAATTGTGTTTGATAAACCTACTGGAGTTTTTTGAGGATGTAACTGGTAGAATAGATAAGGGAGAACCAGTGGATGTGGTGCATTTGGATTTTCAGAAGGCCTTTGATAAAGTCCCACATAAGAGGTTAGTGAGCAAAATTAAAGCACATGGGATTGGGGGTAATATACTGGCATGGACTGAAAATTGTTAACAGACAGGAAACAGAGAGTAGGAATAAATGGGTGTTTTTCGGGGTGGCAGGCGGTGACTAGTGGGGTACCGCAGGGATCAGTGCTTGGGCCCCAGCTATTCACAATATATATCAATGATTTGGATGAGGGAACGAAATGTAATATTTCCAAGTTTGCTGACGACAGGAAACTGGGTGGGATTGTGAGTTGTGAGGAAGATGCAAAGAGGCTTCAAGGCGATTTAGATAAGTTGAGTGAGTGTGCAAATACATGGCAGATGCAGTATAACGTGGATAAATGTGAAGTTATCCACTTCGGTAAGAAAAACAAAAAGACAGAGTATTATTTAAATGGTGATAGATTGGGAAATGTTGATGTACAAAGGGACCTGGGTGTCCTTGTACACCAGTCACTGAAAGCAAACATGCAGGTGCAGCAAGCAGTTAGGAAGGCAAATGGTACGTTGGACTTCATTGCAAGAGGATTCGAGTACAGGAGCAAGGATGTTTTACTACAGTTATACAGGGCATTGGTGAGACCACACCTGGAGTACTGTGTGCAGTTTTGCTCTCCTTACCTAAGAAATAATATACTTGCCATAGAGGGAATGCAGCGAAGATTCACCAGATTGATTCCTGGGATGGCAGGACTGTCATATGAGGAGAGATTGGGTCGACTAGGCCTGTATTCACTAGAGTTTAGAAGAATGAGAGGGATCTGATTGAAACGTATAAAATTCTGACAGCGCTAGACAGACTGGATGCAGCGAGGATGTTTCCCCTGGCAGGGGGCTCTAGAACGAGGGGTCACAGTCTCAGGATACAGGGTAGGACATTTAGGACTGAGATGAGGAGAAATTTCTTCACTCAGAGGGTGGTGAACCTGTGGAATTCTCTACCACAGAAGGCTGTGGAGACCAAGTCACGGAATATATTTAAGAAGGAGATAGATAGATTTCTAGATGCAAAAGATGTCAAGGGTGTAAAGTTTCGCAATTATCGCGATTCAAAATAACAAGATAGAAGCAGATTCGTTTGATCAGTTTATTTAAACGAAATGCTGTCATGATTAAAAAGGAGAAGTCGCACAACACCAGGTTATAGTCCAACAGATTTATTTAATTTACAAGCTTTCGAAGCAGTTCGCTCCTTCGTCAGGTAAGTTAGCAATGAGAGAATCTCCCAGAATTCACAATTTAAACCCAGACAAAATCTATTCACATTATTCCCTGCAACAAAGAGCACAGCCAAGACAATGAGATGTGTCCCAGGGGGTCCAACTGTGACCCCCTGGGACACATCTCATTGTCTTGGCTGTGCTCTTTGTTGCAGGGAATAATGTGAATAGATTTTGTCTGGGTTTAAATTGTGAATTCTGGGAGATTCTCTCATTGCTAACTTACCTGACGAAGGAGCGAACTGCTTCGAAAGCTTGTAAAATTAAATAAATCTGTTAGACTATAACCTGGTGTTGTGCGACTTCTCATTTTTGTCCACCCCAGTCCAACGCCGGCATCTCCACATCATGATTAAAAAGGACACAGAAGCCTGTAAAATGGCCGCCGCGCATCGTGGCAGAAGCTTCCAGAATTACAGTGGGCAGACAAGATGGTGTTCGAATAAACATTTCAATATAAGACAGGATGCAACCTGTTTGCATTCGAAACAATAGCAAAGATATGAGTGCTGGAATCGTTTTCCATGCACAAGTAAGGACCATTGTACTGGGCAATCGAAGGCCCATCCTTACACATCAATACACAAATACCCCCACGGCTCTACAATGAGAGAGCCATTCTCAGGTGATTAAACAAGTATTCGGGGGGCCCCAAAACCAGTCAGGGAGATGATTCATACGATCCTGGCTGGGTCAACAATGGGGAAAACATTAACGGGTAGTTGGCCAGTTTCAGGTGCTACCGAAACCCGTTAAAGACAAGAATCGCCCCATGCTGGGAGTTTTGAGCGCCAATATTTCACAAAGGACAAACATTAAGATTTGGGCGGGAGATAAGGGAACACAGCACTATAACTATAGTGAACAAATGTCCATCGGTCTCTTATTCGCTCGAATCGGCTCTTATTCTCTTATTCTGATCCTCGGGTATCGCTCTGCTGGACGAGCAGCCTTCTGTGTTTTCTCTGGACTCTGTTGACTCTGGACTTTAGCCGCACTGGACGGTTATTCGAATGTTGGGTGGAGCACAATCGGAACGAGCCGCCTCGACAAAGGCAAGTGACCGGGTGCACCATCCCGAGAGTCGGTAAACGGTGTCTGGACCCGAAGGCCCAACAAGACAAGACGAAATGACAAGAAAAGAAGAAGAATCCACGTGCCGCCGCGGTCAGTAAACCCCGACCGCGCCCGAAAATATAAGACCCATTTCTTGAACTCTACAGGTTATTGCACGAACCGGTCAAAGACTCTTCTTTGAATTCTACCGACAACTGGTGTCGGTACAGGAAGACTTTTCTTTGAGTTCTACAGCCGGGCCCGAGTTCTGTCGAGTTCTTCATGACAACGGGGAGCCCAGCCTGCTTGCTGCAGCAGCGAAGATAAACAAGTGGGGTACAGAGGCCCCTCCAAACACGTGACAGTCAGGCGCTGCAGCGAAACGAGCTGAGTGCCTCATTTTAAAATTCTCCGAAGTATCACGAGTGGTGAGCATGTTTCCCGATCCTACAAATCTAGATGTAGTGTAGGTATTGATAGGGGAGGTTGGTTTTATTAAGGATAAGGTATAATGTGCTCCCCTTTTTACGATGTGCCGTGCATTCTTCATTACCATAGACCAAGCTTTATGAATGTATGTATACTTGTACTCTCGTTAATTTGCACCTATGACATGTACTTCATGATTTTGGACGCTATGCAATAAAGATTTCCATTTCGTACTATTCAACCGGGTCTATTTGAGTTTTTCTCTGCATTACTGCTCTCGCCCCTAAGTCCAGTGTTAGAACCGTAAGGGCGAGTGGGTCGAACCACTCACAGGTGCTTATTGCAACAAGGCTGGCCGGAGACCAGAGTAAGCAATAGTATTAGGCAACGAAGGCCTAACCTCGCACCAGCACCGTCTGCGATACAAGCACGACAAAACCCCTTACAAGGGGTATGGGGAGAGAGCGGGAATATGGTATTGAGATAGAGGATCAGCCATGATCATATTGAATGGCGGAGCAGGCTCGAAGGGCCGAATGGCCTACTCCTGCTCCTATTTTTCTATGTTCTATGTTTCTAAGCCCCATGTGCAATAAGAATGAAGTTGCTCTTATATAATTCCTTTCATGTCCTCAGAACATTCCAAAATAATTCAGTGTTGTTTAGTAACCAACTACAGCAGCCAATTTGTACAAAGCAATCGATAAATCCCTTTTACTGACACAACGTTAAGAATACAGATAAATAAAATAACAGTGTTCTATAGAACATTTGAAATTGTAATTATCCTCATTACAGCCTGAGGTGGTTTGTTTACCTGTATAAATGATACATGCACAAAACTTAAACATGTCTCAGTACAATCCTATCCAGCATGGTGAATTTCAAATGGAATATTTTTGTGGAAAATTCCTGTAGGACTTGTTTGCATGAGGAAAATACTAAAACAAACTTTTCAATAATATTTCTCAGGCTTAAAAGAAATGACTGAACATTTTTGGGAGAACAGTCGATCAAGGCATGTCCCACTGTGTGGTATTCTGAAAGTGGGCGTAGGGTGGAGGTGATCTCGGTCACAAATGAAGCAGCTATTATTCTCAAACTACTTCAAAGAAGTTTGCTGACGATAAAAGCTAGGTGGGAAAGTAAGCTGTGAGGAGGACACAAGAGCCTGCAAAGTAATATAAACAGATTAAGTGAGTGGGCAATAAGGTGGCAGATGGAGTATAATGTGAGTAAAATGTGAAGTTATTCACTTTGGTAGGTAGAAGAGAAAAACAAAATATTTTTTACATGGTGAGAAACTATTAAATGTTGGTGTTCAGAGAGATTTAGGTATCCTCGTAGAGGAAACACAGAGAGTTAGCATGCAAGTACAGCAAGCAATTAGGAAGGCAAATGGCATGTTGGCCTTTATTGCAAGGGGGTTGGAGTATAAGAGTAAGGATGTCTTACTACAATTGTACAGGGCCTTGGTGAGACCACACCTGGAGTACTGTGCACAGTTTTGGTCACCTTATCTGAGGAGGGTATATTTGCCTTAGAGGCGGTGCAACAAAGGTTGACTAGATTGATTCCTGGGATGAGAGGGTTGTCCTATGAGGAGAGATAGAGTAGATTGGGCCTATACTTTCCAGAGTTTAGAAGAATGAGAGGTGATCTCATTTGAAACATATAAGGCTCTGAGGGGGATTGACAGGGTTGATGCTGAGAGGTTGTTTCCCCTGGCTGGAGAGTCTGGAACTAGAGGGCATAGTCTCAGGATAAGGGGTCGGCCATTTAAGACTGAGATGAGGAGGAATTTCTTCACTCAGAAGATTGTGAATCTTTGGAATTCTGTACCCCAAAGGGTTGTGGATGCTGAGTCATTGAGTATATTCAAGGCTGAGATAGAGAGATTTTTGGACTCATAAGAAATAGGAGCAGGAGTCGGCCATTTGGCCCTTTGAGGCTGCTCCGCCATTCAATAAGATCATGGCTGATCATCTACCTCATCTCCACTTTCCTGAACTATCCCCATATCTCTTGATTCCCTTATTATTCAAAAATCTATCGATCTCTGTCTTGAATATACTCAATGACTGAGCCTCCAAAGCCCTCTGGGGTAGGGAATTCCAAAGGTTCACCATCCCCTGATTGAAGACATTTCTCCTCATCTCAGTCCTAAATGGCCGACCCCTTATTCCGAGACCGTGACACCTGGTTCTAGACTCCCCAGCCAGGGGACTCTAGGGGAATCAAGGGATATGGAGATCGGGCAGGAAATTGGAGTTGAGGTCGAAGATCAGCCATGATCTTATTGAATGGCGGAGCAGGCTCAAGGGGCCAAATGGCCTACTCCTGCTCCTAATTCATATGTTCTTATTCTTATGTTAAAGAAGCCTTCAGACAGCTTTATGGATGGCAACTTTTGGAAGTAACATGGAGGAGTTTCTGGTTCCATACCAATGTGGTGAGAATCCATCTGCTCTGTTCAATTATAAAACATTAAATAAGTAAACTATGCATCTACAGCCACATATTCAGTGGCATTCAAATATGAAGATACCCTTTTCTCTTTGAACATTATGGGGGGAATTTTCACATGAAAAAATGGGTGGGTTGGGGGCGGAAGTTAAAGTTTTAAAAATCTAAACCCCGACTCCAGCCCACCTCCAAGCCGCTCACTTTCAACTTTTACTCAGGTGAGACGGGGGGGGGCGGGCAGCCAATCCACTGCCAGGAGATGGGCTGGCATTTTAAATATGATAATGAGGCCTGAAGCCCCTGCTTTAACCTGCTTTTAATTCCAGGCCTCGGGATTCCCGGTAGCTGCAACGAGGCGAGCACAGCCTCGGGGAGCAATGCTTGTGGGCTGGGAGGAGCAGGAGTGCTTCCTCCCGGCCCACCACGCTCACCCACCAGCAGCCCACCCCTCCCCGGGGTTGGAGATCAAACCCCCCAGGGATCAAACTCACCTCCAGGGTCGGGAATCAGACCCCACACCCACCCCCTCCCCCGGCGATTGTGACTCAGACCCAGGGTTGGGGATCGGGTGCCTCCCCCCCACCTCCGGGGTCTGGGATCGGACCCCCCCCCAGGAGCGAACTTACCCCCCAGGGTTGGGGCTTGGACCACCCCCCACCCCTGGGATTGAACTCACTCCTGGGGTCAGGGATTGGATCCCCCACCAGGATCGGAACTCACCCCGGGGTCGGGGATCGGACCCACCCAGGGATTGTACCCCGCTCCTGGGCTTGGAACCCCCGCCCCCCCCTCCCCCAGACTCAGCACTTACCTGTTGCTGCGGCATCCCGTCCAGCCAGCGTTCTCCGACCGACTGGAAGCCACCCTGTCAATCAGGCTGGCTTCCAGGCAGGGAACCTGCCCATGACATGCTCACACACTGTTGTAAGACTTTCTCTTACTGCTGTTCGAACCGCGAGAATTACAAATAAGTGTAACAATGACAGATAAGTTTGTGATCAACAAAAGTGGTCTTTATTAACACTAGTTTAAAATTTCAAGCTTACATAGAAGTACCCTTGGCAATGCATACGCCCAGTTTATTAATTCCGTACACAGAAGTACTCCCACCAATTCATATGCTTTTAATAAGTTTAGGATCCCCATGGCAATATCTATGCCCACAGTTTACCATACATAAAAGTACCCCCGCAATGTATATATTCCATGTCTAACTTTCATACATACATACACTCCTCCATGGGTGATCAGTCGGAAGAAGTGGTAAGCTGCAAATGCAGACTGCCATTTAAACAGTTCACTTTTGTCTTTCTGACTTTCCCGCTTCTGTGTTTCTCCTTTATAGGGCCTTCCTGCCGGGCCCCCTCGTATTTCTTTGTCTGCTTTCCTCTGATAGGTCAGTTTCACTCCCAACCTTCCCCGATTGGAGTTCCTTCTGCATGACACGTTCATGTTCCTGTGATGTGTGTGTGGGGGGGCGGGACTTCCTCTTCATCCGTTGTTTCTCTTTCCTGTCCATGTGGTCTCACAAACAAAGGACTATGTGCCGACCTCCTCCATTTTGAATCCTCACAACGAAACACATGCTGACTTCCTCCATTTTGAGTCTGTCCATTATCATCTCACAATTCGTTCGCAATTTCGATCTCCACACGGTAGCAGCGGTTTTATTACGTGTTTAGAATCTTACACTGTGGAGTTAAAACTCCACAGCTTTCGGGGAAACCTGGACTTCTGGCCCCCCACACCGCTCCCCCCCCCCCCCACTCCGGGCGGGTCGGAAACAGCCTTGTATTCCAGTATTAATTTTCAGAGATAGCTCCAGGACTTTTCTGCTAACATTCTGCAGAATTCTTGGACAGTGTGTGCACTTTTCTTGCTGTAGCTATCTTTGCCCTTCCTTGTAGAATTGATAGTGATGTAATTGTTCTTAGGAATACTTGCCAATGCATTTGACAAAAACAAAAAGCTGAGATTGGGAGAAAGATGGGCACTGTAGTCTCTTTTGGACTTATTATTAATACTAGCAGTGCATGGTGTCACATTTATTTGCATCTGTTACATGTAAAGGACCTTATTAGGGTGGTAGATTTGAAAAGTGAAAACCATGTTCTCTTTGGATGTCCCAATACTGATGATAATTGGTGAGAACAGTTAATTTTACACCTGAGTGCTAACTATGACCTCTGACCTCCATGACTGGTTCTCAAAGGATATCACAAACTGGTATTATCATTCCATTTTTTAGTTTGTCGGGAAAATGCGACAGAGATTCTCAAAGAGGGAAATCACTCATCCAGTAGCTTGAGCTGATTGTAATTTATTTCTTAATTACAGAAAAATGTCACAGTAATGTCCTTTAGTGTGTTTAAATGTTTAACAGAACAAATTATTTGCAACATCTGTGTGAAAACAGGCCCTGTTGATTGAAATCAAGATATGTCACTAAACCTTCTTGGCTTGACTACGCCAGTCTCAGTGGAGAAACTGCCATCAAAACGGTAATTGTGTTTGACTGCATACAGTCTGCAGAAATTAATGCTTTATTGAAAATGGCAGATTGAGCAGAATTTAGAATCCTTTGAGGCCTTTTGTACCACAGTCTCACTAAATATGACATGTAGTGCAGCAATTATGAAAATTAGTGCTTAACCTCCTAAGGTCTAGGGCACTTCTTGTACCAAGTACCGCAGCAGAATATCAAAAATGTACAATTATTTCAGGGGAAAAAAA
Organism: Squalus acanthias; assembly: GCA_030390025.1. Taxonomy (NCBI): domain Eukaryota; kingdom Metazoa; phylum Chordata; class Chondrichthyes; order Squaliformes; family Squalidae; genus Squalus; species Squalus acanthias. Next base: position 103,810,815 of record CM059430.1, on the reverse strand, counting down.
GCTTTTCTGCAATATATTTAAAGCTTTTAACAAAGGCCTTGTATTTTGTATTTTAACAATGATTTTAATTCCACAATTTGTAGAGTCATTGATCATTACTGCCACTGGGTAGAACTGTGTTTTAGATTTATGTTTTTTGCAGTGCTACATGAGTTTTGCAATCAGCCATTTTAGAAGGGATGAGGAAAGTAAAAAACATCTATCACACAATGACAAGTGCATCCATTTAGTTGTTACAGGGTTTTGGATCGATGGTATATACTAGACCACACTCTTAGTGGCATAATAAAGCAGTGTGCTACTTGCATAATCTTTTGTGGGAAAAGAAACTTGTATCTATAGACAACTTCTGATTTGCAGAAGATATCTCAGAAAGCCTTACAATGAGGAGGAAAGGGATACTGTGGACTCCAAGAAGGGGAAAAGGGAAAGGTATGGAGGGGTTTAGGATGGGAACCAAAGCCACAATTTAAACCATTTTGAAAGCAGGGAGGGAGGTGGCAAGACCGATCAGATTGGGTCGGGAATTCCAGAGGGCAGAAGCATACTGGCTGAATGAGTAGGTGGAGCGGAGGAAGCGAGAGGTGAGGAGGAGTCTGATGTCAGGGAAGCAGAGGAGACATGGGAGGGACAGATGGTAGGAAGGCTAAGCTAGGGTGAGATGAAGCTTTGGAGAGACTTGAAAACAAGGACAAGAATTTAGAATTTGACCTGCTGGAGCACAGGAAGCTTGGAGAGGATGGGAATGATGGGAGTGTGGGACTTCGTGTGGGTCATTATGTGAACCAGTGAATAAGTTGAAGCTTGTTGAGGGAGGGGCTTGATGCGTGGAGGTCAGATAACAGGGCATTGGAGAAGTCAAGCCTTGAGGTAATGAAGGCATGGACACAGGAAACATTCAGGAGAGGTTTTTTTTCCCCAATGGAACAAGAGTTCTTAAAGGTATTTGGTTTTCTATATGTATATATGTCTTTGATTATGTTAATAACATATGAAATACCAGTGGACTTGGCTTCAGGTTATCCTTGGTGTGGGCTGCTTTTCCCAATGGTAACCATGGCATTTAAACATGTCAGAGCTCCAATTTACATATATAACAAACATTGAAGCTGATTAATGCAGCAATGATCCATACAATATATACCAGGGTAGAGTTTCCGCTTTGGGTGAAATTGGCGATACCAGTGCAAATAGTGTCCAAAATTGCACCTGTTTTGAAAAGTGTTTTTCCCCCCCCCCGGGTTTCCCTTCAAAACTCATTTGCATATTGGCGAATGCAAAAATCTGCCATGAACCAGCTCAATGAAGAAGCATTTTAAAACATAATTCAAAAAAAATGTTGCTTTAAAAAATATTCCTTGATATATTTAAGAGTGGTAACTTAGCAAAGTTTGATTAATGCAGCTGAAAATAAGCATTTTAAATCACAGTGCCATTCCACCACCTGTGAGTAACCTGATTTTAAGTGACTGGAAATGACTTCTAAAAAATATACGAAACTATTTTCTAGTTCGATCGGGGTACAGTAGTCAGTTCCTTAGTAAATTAAAAAAGAATCATTCAAAACCTTTCACAACGTACCTATTAGTATCCTTGTGCCCAAAAGATCCAGCTTAAATTTTGGAGCCTCCTCGAAGTCCCGCAATTAGTGGAAATTCCCAGTGGTGATTAATTCACCCTGGGGGGGGGCATGGCCAGTTTTGTGGGTGGGGCCTGGTTCCAACACAATGTTTTTAAAACTAGCGCAAAAGACCGTGGAAACTCGAGTTGCGCTGAACGCAATTTGCGCTTAAAATTCTGCGATCTTTTGCGCCGGCTATGCTGATATTGGGCGAATTGCGCTGAAAAAGCCAATGCAATCGAGCGTAAACCCCAGGCCAACATTTGTACTCATTGCAAGCAATCACTGTTAATGTTGCATTAAGGCAGAAGTCAATCGTAAAAATGCATCAAGAATCCATTGAATATCTGTTCAATGAGCATAGCTTACAGATTAATGAATGAGTGATAAGGGTATAAGTAAAAGCAAGGCCAATGTAGCATGCAGTGAAAGGACAGAAGGATATGTTGATGTGGTCAGATGAAGAGGGGTGGGAGGAGGCTCATGTAGAACATAAAGGCCAGCACAGACCAGTTGGGCTAAATGACCTGTTTCTATGCTGTAGACTCTATGGGCTGGATTTTACCAACCTCGGCGAGTCCATGGCGGGCAACGTCGGTCCCAGCCCCACTGCCAGCTCCAGCCCACACTGTAGAATGAATTTACTGTGATTGGGTTTGCTAAGCCCGCCCAGCGAGTTTCCTGGCCGATTGAAGGAAGAGGGTCTGATGACGTCATTTGATGACGTGTCATCAGCTCGTTTCCTTAAAGGGACCATGCGCAAATTTACTTTGACATTTGTGCTGTCAGTGCTCTACAGCATTGAGGTGCTGCAAACACTGACAAGCACTGCACAGAGGTGCACAGCTGCACCCAGGCTCTCCCATGACTCGCTCCATATGCTTATGGAGGGAGTCACAGCACACAGGGAGGTCCTCTTTCTTTCCCATGGGCAGAGAAGACCTCCAAATGCTTATGGAGGGAGTCACAGCACACAGGGAGGTCCTCTTTCTTTCCCATGGGCAGAGAAGACCTCCCTAGGAGATCAACACAGCCTGGTTGCACATTGCACAGGAGGGCACAAGCAGGGATGTGGTCAGGAGGACCTGGGTGCAGTGGCACAAATGTTTCAATGATCTCAATAGATCACAAAACGTTAGTATAAAGCTATACTCAACCGCATCCTGCTGTGCCTCTCATCACATCCCCATCACTCTGCCTTCCCTACCCTACTCCTGCACATGGATACAGCAAAGGCTATGGGCCCCGACAACATCCCGGCTATCGTGCTGAAGACTTGGGCTCCAGAACTCATTACAGCCTTGGTCCAAACATGGATAAAGGAGCTGAATTCCAGAGGTGAGCTGAGAGTGACTGCCATTGACATCAAGGCAGCATTTGACCGAGTGTGGCATCAAGAAGCCCTAGTAAAACTGAAGTCAATTGGAATCGGGGGAAAACGCTCCACTGGCTGGAGTCACACATAACAAAAAGGAAGATGGTTGTGGCGGTTGAAGGTCAATCATCACAGCCCGAGGACATTGCTGCAGGAGTTCCTCAGGGCAGTGTCCTAGGCCCAACCATCTTCAGCTGCTTCATCAATGACCTTCCCTCCAACATAAGGTCAGAAATGAGGATGTTCGCTGATGACTGCACAGTGTTCAGCGCCATTCACAACTCCTCAGATAATGAAACAGTCCATGCCCGCATGCAGCAAGACCTGGACGACATTCAGGCTTGGGCTGATAAATGGCAGGTAACATTCGCACCACAGAAGTGTCAGGCAATGACTATCTCCAACAAGCGAGAGTCTAACCACCTCCCCTTTATATTCAACGGCATTACCATCACCGAATCCCACACAATCAATATCCTGAGGGTCACCATTGACCAGAAACTTAACTAGACCAGCCACATAAATATTGTGGCAACAAGAGCAAGTCAGAGACTAGGTATTCTGCAGCGAATGTCTCACCTCCTGACTTTCCAAAGCCTTTCCACCATCTACAAGGCACAAGTAAAGAGTATGATGGAATACCCTCCACTTGCCTGGATGAGTGCAGCTCCAAATACACTCAAGAAGCTCAACACCATCCAGGACAAAGCAGCCCGCTTGATTGGCACCCCATCCACCACCTTAAACATTCACTCCCTCCACCACCGGCGTACCGTGGCTGCAGTGTGTACCATCTACAAGATGCACTGCAGCAACACACCAAGGCTTCTTCGGCAGCACCTCCCAAACCCACGACCTCTTCCACCTAGAAGGACAAGGGCAGCAGGCGCATGGGAACACCACCACCTCCAAGTTCCCCTCCAAGTCACACACCATCCTGACTTAGAAGTTTATCGCCGTTCCTTCATCGTTGCTGGGTCAAAATCCTGGAACTCCCTACCTAACAGCACTGTGGGAGTACCCTCAGTACACAGACTGCAGCGGTTCAAGAAGGCGGCTCACCACCACCTTCTCAAGGGCAATTAGGGATGGGCATAAATATTGGCCTTGCCAGCGATGCCCACATCCCAAAAAAACAAATTAAAAATAAACATCCTTATTAACACCAACTTACCTTGCACCTCCATCCATCCCTCTCTATCTACATTATCACACCCCCAGCTCACGAGCCACCCCTTACACTCACCCTCATCCTAGTCCAATCATACCAACTAACAACACACAAGGGTAGGCACTTGGGTGTTTTAGCCAATGTTCATGTAAAGTTTCTGTTAATGTGTTGTCAAACATTGAAACCTTTATTTGGAACACTTTGCGTTCTTCGACAGATTTGTGTGCACTTTTGGAAGTGGCTTAGTGAGTTGCAGTGAATATCGAGACATAACGGTACCCCCCGCAATGGTCATGAGTGTGAAAGGAATGGCTTGGGCATTGTAGGGATGCTTTATGGTTTTTGTGTGGGGTGGTGCCAACCTAGCACATCATGTGGCAGCCAGGGTGTACAGCATCAAATGAAGTAAATCTGGCCATGGTGAGGCCATCCCTGGCCTCCCGGGCAGCAATATGGTCAGGTGCTGATGCCCTGTGTCCTGTGCAGCATCAGTTGATTGCGGAGAAGTTTGGTGTTGTTGTTCGTGCTGCTGGTGTGCCTGGTGCTGCTGGTGTGCCTGGTGATGCTGGTGTTGGGGTTGATTGTGGTGGGATTCTGAGGACCAAGGTGAGAGAGTACATAGTGCACTGATGCTGATGGAATAGATGGCAGGTGAAGTAAAGATTACAGAAGCGATCTGTCAATGGTGGGAGAGGTAATGAGGTCAGACTGGATGGAGACTTGTGTAAAGACTTGCAGCATTCTGAATCTGTAGTGGAAATGCAGTTTAGAGAAGCTAATGGCTAAGGGAACATTTCTCAATCAGCTGGGAGCTTTGACTTGACATTTGAAGCTGTCAACTCATCAGCTGAAACAATGGCCACTGACCTCCCGCCTCAGCTTCACAGATGAGGTCTAGGCACAGTGGGAAACCGGTGGGCGACCTGTAAAATTAAAAAAGCTGGGAAAACAGCTGTAAACAAGCCACTAATGATTTTAATTGCCTCCCCTGCCACTGCATGTCGGGTCTGCTCAGCGCTGACAGACCCGACATTTGGTAAATGTGCGTGGTGGCGGGTTGACAGTGGGGTCTTAACCCATTGGGGAAAAAAAGCACTTTCCCACCCGAGCCACCACCGATCGCGCCCGCTGACCCCCGCAAAATTCCCTCCTATGTAATTCTATGATGTTGTAGAAGATACCACATTATTTCAAATAGTGAGAAAGAACTTTTGAGCATTGTTTTTATTTTTCCAAGATTCTTCTCTCTCGCTTTCTGTGAGTAAAACAGGAAATGAGAGACATGGAGAGACCTGCAGAAACAACACAAGATAGGTAAGGTGAGGCGCAGGACTTGATTTCCATTTACAATGGGTTGCCATTCTTCGAAGATTTTGCATCGCTTACATTGCCAGGTGCCTGTTCAGGTTGTCAGCTGCTTGAAATATTTTTGGGTATTTGAGATAGTGAGGTTTTGTTTCGCTTTTGTTCTACGGTGGAGGAATGAATGCTCCAATTTATTGGTCCAACCTGGATAAATCAAATAATGAGTTTTGATTTTTTTTGTTATGAATGTCCTACTTATTCCCTTCCTGTAGACCTGTGGGATCAGGTTAGTTATTTAATTATAGGTATAAAAGATTGGTGTGTCTACATCATTTACGGGCTACTGAATTTGGTTGAGGGGAGAACAATATGATTCATTGGCAATCCCCCTGAGTTATGGCCGGGTGCCATAGCGGAGAGGAGACAGCAGATTAATTGTCCTTGCTGACTTTTATATTGTAGAATATAGTCTCTAACTTCATTTAATATTATGCATCTACCCACTATAGTCCTGATCATTTGCAGAAAATTAATTACATAACTAACTGTAATTGTTTGGCAATGTATTTGCTGGTGGTGCTAATTAATCTGATTTCAATCTTGTAATTGATGATTTCAGTACATTCTGGGATACCAATAAAGGAAACTACAATCACTCAAGTAGGCTATTAATTCCCGAACTGAACAAGGGAAGTCATTGTATAGAAATAATGGCCCTGAAATTGCGGTCAGCGGCGTAGCTAAGGAGTAGTTGGAACTTGAAAGATCGCAAGTTTGGGATTTAGCACAAGTGCTTGTGTAAATACCAAATTTGCTGTTCATTTCAAAGGTGGTATGACGGCATACGTTGCCATATCGACTGCAAATTCTGCCCCAATAACAATTGTGTCCATAATTAATCTATTAGCAACCCATTGATTTTTAAAATACTGCTTATGTTGGCTACCTTGTCTTTTTAACAATTTTTAATTTGTGACAGCAAGTAAATTTAAGTTATGTAATTATTAAACATCAAAGATTCTATCAGGAGATAGGGCTAAGGGTCATTGCTACTAAGATGCTAGTTTGGCATATTTTGAATACAAAATTTAACTTTGAGAATATTAACAGTAGATTTTGGTACATTAGAATTGTTTAGAATATTCGTGTTAACTACAACTTGATAACATAATCATGTGATGCTAAATAGAAGCTTAATTTTGTATTCTGAATGTTGATGAATTACCATTGATAGAGAAAAATTGGTGGGCACAAAATTCCAGAGTCCCGACTCCACTGCCAGAAGTGCCACGGTGTGGGACTCCCAAACACCTGCTGGAAAGGATGTTGACCCTGCCCCAAATCCCAGGGATGGGGTCATTTTAATAATTAGAGCGGGTCGCTCATGCCTGTAGGGGAGGAACAGCGGTACCCACCCCAAAGACGTGCCAGAAGATTAGAGCGACAACCTGCCGCATAGATGGGAAGGGGGAGGAGAAGGCAGCGTTCCTTAATGGGCCAAAGAAATAAGTGAAAAATTTGGGAATGTAAGTTTCATGGCCCCAGCACTGAAGGGCATGAAACGGTTAAACTTCAAGGCACAGAAAAGGTGCCAGTCATCTAAAGTTTGAATCATGATCAGTTCTTGGAGACTGGACAATGAAAGCTTTGACTCATGATTAACTCTGAAAAGGACATTGACATTGAACTGTGAGGCCTTGAATCATGATTGGTTTCGATGGGAAAAATTAACATCTGGATAATGCTCTGAGTTTAACTGAAACAATGGGGTCACGATCGACTTCCTGAGCAGACAATCAGCTAACCGCCCATCAACAGTAATAGAAATCACATTGAATATGCGTTACAGAAAGCGGGAGAGGAGATAAGGATTTATCTTCAATCTCACAACTCTGTACACCTCCGGTGATTGAATTACAGATTGACGAGGTGTGAATGTCAGGCAGTTCAGCAAACTGACAACCGAAACTGGTTGGGGGAGGCCCAACCATGGAGCCAGGTGACTGAAGAACTATAAGAAGGAGCGACATCGACCCGTGGATACTGCTGCAGTCAGGTGAAGAAGGACGGGGACCGGTCACCTCCAGATCCAGGCCTACAATCAACATCGGTAACGACCAGCCGCATGGGTGATTGTAAGTTTCAGTCAAATCTCTAAGGGGTTTTTGTCGGTGGTTTGTTGGTTTTAATAAACTAACAGTTTTGGGTTGAGCCTAAACCTTTGTGTTGTCTACCATTTTGTTCCTGTAAAACCCAGCGTCAAAGAACCCTTGTAAGGCACAAGGGAACTGAACACCTTCAGGTCCTTGGAAAGGCCAATTACGGAAGTCATGGCTGCTCTCAGCAGCAGGCCTGGCTTTTGTGGGGCCCAAGGAGGGTGTAGTGGATGGAATTTCCGGGTTAGCCTGGGAATGCCGATAAGACACACCCCAAAGTCTCTGCTAGATGCAAGGGGGTAGGCAGAAGACCCGGATTTACCAAGGGACATTCAATGGGGTGGAAGCTCAGCGGATACGGGTTCCGCTCAAAATTTCTCCCCTTGCCATTGGGAGATCTGTCAGAATTGCATCCTCCTCTACTTCAGGAATATTGATCCCAATGTCTTTAGTTAAACTGTTGAGACTGTTGTTTGATAGTCACCTTATCTGTATTTTATTATTGATTAGAATATTGACTTCCTAAATTATGTCAAAACCAATTGTTTATTTTTACCATCCAAGTATCCCTAAAGTGGGTTTCTATTTTGCAAATTGTTTGACTAAAGTTCATTAATTAACTGGAATACAAAAATATTGGAAAAAATAGAAATGCAAAAGCAAGTTAACCAGCATTTGAAAAAGAAAATAGGTAAATTAGTTAGAATCCAGCACTGTTGAAGAGGTTCTCATGAAGGACCCCACCTGAAACTTGTACCCACCTTTCTCTTTCAGAAGTTGACTGCCCTGCTGTGCATTCCCAGCATTTTCTGGTATTCAGATAGTTTCTTTTTAAATGGTGGATTAACTGTAGGTATTAGTATTCTGTCCTATAGTCAATGATTTATGTTTGTGCTATCCATTTTAAAATTATAATTCCTGCGCTTGCATGTTGCTGTAGATGTTCAGTGTTTAAACAACTGCTCCCGTGGTTATAATCATCATGGTTTTTAGAAAGCAAATTGTTGCTGTTATTTTGGTCACAACCTAAGCAAAAACAAATCAAAGAAGTGGTTGTTGGTACATTTTAAAGTACACTCAAGAAGCCCCTTAGCCTCCAGTGTTTAAATTTGAAACAACAACAACATATACTTTCCATCTAACACTTTTTTTTATTCTTGTGTAGTTGCACAGATAGTTACATAGTATTTCTATAATTGTCGCCTTTAAGACTTGATCAGTATGAGACTTGATTTTGGTTATCAGTGGCTATTAAATCATTCAAAGATTTCTGACTACAATTAGTTGATTTTGCAGCTGCTGTTAGCATGTGACTGCTGAATACCAAAGACAGAACGGGAAGCTCTGAGCCTTGGCTAGTAAAAGACAAATTCTTAAATTAACAGCTATGAATACAAATGGCAGAACAGTGGCTTCCCTTGTTAAAGACAAACACCTATTCCTTCAAGCAGACACTTCTCATCTTGCTACTTGAGACTCGAGGAGCACTCTGACTTGGAATGGATAAGTTGCCACGTTAGACAGTCTTTTCTTGTTTGCAGTTAGGTTGAAACCTATCAGGGCTGAAGTTTGGTAAAATGTGAAGGAAAGTGACTGCTAAGACAAGCTTTTATTGATCACTTAGCTGCTTTAGAGGATTTGACGTGAATAAGCTGCAAGCAGGAATGATGTAGATGGAAATCTTTACTTGAAAAGGAACAATCAAATGCTGATTAGGCAGTGGAGAGTCAGCGAGTACTACAGCAATCTAATTCTATTAGCATGATTGGCAACAGCTACTTCTGGATGCCTCATCAAATATTCTTGTCTCATGTGCTTATCTGCACACCTCTGCAACTATAAAGAAGACAAATAAATTTCTCCTTAAGAAGTAACACTTCTAACATGTTTTGTTTACAGTTCAGGATGCTAAAGAGATTTAACCTTTTTGATGACAAGCAGTGCACAGAGCGCTTTGTTGACTAGCAGACTTGCCTCCACCATTTCCCCCTCTATACATTTAGATGATTTATACATAGAATTTAAGAAGACAGCTATGGTACAAAGATCGGCAGCCGGCTTTTGAGTGTAAAGTTAGATTTTGACGTAAAAATATATCTTTTGTCAAATCTTCCAATTGAATTTTTAAAGATCCGTTGTGTGGGCCTCATGGTCCCCCTTCAAAAATAAACGCAAGAGGGAAACAGTAATTCACCTGGGAGTAAACCACTGAATGACGTATGGCTCAATCATTTCTGATTAGCACAGGCGAGAGTGAATTATAATCTTGTGTCATGAAAAGGTTTATTGCAGTCAACCAGTGCTCGCTATCATGTGTTTTGGATTATATTTATACCAGGTACTGAGGTAAAACAGGCATGAATTATAAATGTGGCAAATAGAGATCTGTATGTACAGACTCACCATTATTCCTGACAGCTATTGCACTTCGTGATAGCTTTGGAAATGTATTTGATGTGCTTCAGTGACATGGATTGGAGCTGTTGAGTGTCATTTGATGTGAGCAGTTATTGCCATTGTGTTCTCAACTGGTGACAGCTGGTGACTGAATCCATTAGAAAAGAGGGCAGTGGTCTGCGTGTCTTTTTGACACTGTGTAGAACAAAGGTATGTATCTCTGTGGTGTATAGGTCTATTTTTTCAATTTGTTGGTTTGGTGAAGGAGGTGGTGATGTATGTGGTAGGTGCATGGAACTGTTGTGTTATGTTTTAAGAAACTGCGGTAGTATTTTTAAAGTCACTAGTTTTAGATTTCCATGAAAAGGATTTAATGAAAAGTCACTGAATGTCATGCAGGTTTGTAATACGATGGACACGAACACTCCTTGAGAAAGGACATATCTTATGCTGCTTTTTTAACTTTTCATTTGTAAGTAAATCTTTATTGATATTTTTTCTACAGATAATACAAAGTAGCACTTGCATCCATCATATATGTACAAGCAAATGATATTCCGTTATTTAAACTATACATAGAGGACAAACGGTTTGTCAAGCATTTGTCAGTGATAACGGACTATGTGTGTGTATGTATTTTTTATATAATATATTTTCATTCAAATCTATTAGAGTCCATTATACGAGGTAGGACTGAGACAACTGCCCCAGGGACCACTGCAGACACCAGTGCACTCGTGCTGGTAAAGTAGCTAGCTTTCCTCACTGGAATCAGGCAAGAACATCTCCTTTTAAATAATTCACAAAAGTTCCCTGTACAGTTTTTACATGGCTGGAAGTGGATGAGCAATAGAGAGAGCCCAGTTCTTAAAGATCTACCACTGTTTCACTGCCGGACTGCTGGAGGAAAAAGTAAAATCTTGCCCGGACCCAGGCTGCCAGAACTGCTCCCTGTGGCAAAAATGAAGTATTTTTCTCCAATTTTGGTTGGCGACTGTGCCTTTAATTCCAGCCACAATCCATAAGGAGTTTAAAAACGAGCTGCAGTTAAAATCGAAATCCCAGCCATGATCGATACAAATGTTGAAGGTACTTTGAACTGCTTTTTGAACTGGATGGTTGAGGGGAGGAGCCAACCTCTATTCAAACCAGCATCACTGTTCACTTATTTGCATATGTTACAGGTTTGGGTCTTGCCTTAAATTCTCTCGCATGTAGAGGTTCCTTTCATTCCTGTAAGTGGCCTGAGCATCTTACATTTAAGGGTATAGCTGCATTGCCCAATATCTAACTGTACAGTAGCATAGCTCAGGGATGTAACAATAGTATCTCTTTGTGATCTGAACTGGATAGTCCTGCTTTTGCGCATGCCACCATATGCACCTCTCCAATCTTTTTGAAGGCACTCCAAGAAAACATGTGGTAAGATAAGGCCTGATATGAATCGTGACTCTGCTTTATTCCATAGCAAGAGAACATACAGAACAATAGTTATATACGACTCACTTAGTTAAATCAGTACAACTTTTCTTTGCTTTACAATAGAAATTAATGAACATGTTATGCTTCCCCCACTCCAGTAGTTGTCTTGCTTGCAATATTTCTCAACTTGTCTTGTTAAAATTGAATAGTCAATCTGAAGGTACCAGAGAGAGAGGGAGGGCGAGGCCAAATAGGCTCAGTGGTCAGTCAGCAAAAAACTGCCACATAAAGGTTAATATTCAAGAATCCTATGTCCGGACAAGTTTATATTACACTTTAGCGCAGCTGATATAACTGTTGATTATTATTTTATCTTATAAGGGATAGTTAACTGTATCTACTGTAATTCAATATCTTGTTTCTGTTCACTTAGCCACTTCACCATTCAATAAATCTGTTTAGAGGTTTTTATCCTAAGTGTAGTAAAATGTTTATTCTACCAACTTCTTGAAGTTGAAAAAGATCACGCGATGATATAACCAGTAGTTGATCTCCGGGATTGCTACAAATTACCTAGGTATTGGGCAGGTAAAGGCACACTCAGAGGGAGTAAGGACTCACCTATTAGAGTGATCTGAGATCCTGAACCTAAGAAAAAGCCCCAAAAACGTACCCGTCACCTATGGTCAAATAAACTTCATTGTCAAGTCTAATCCATGAATAATGGTAACTTGGACAAGGGCCTGGAAAGCAAGCAGGAATTCACCAAGTTCCTTTTGATAGGGGGACTTGGGGGCGGGAGGTGTCGAAAATAGCAGACAATATTCCAAATGTAACCTTTGTCATGATCTAGAAAAGGTGAGCTGACCTTTTTCAAATTATATTCAAATGCTGTCAAGGCGTATCCTAATAACAGGCTTTACATTAATTGGAGACATTCAATGAATAAACAGTAATCTTTTGGATTTCCACCTATGCTAATTGTCACTCCTCTATCAGGTACACATTGTTGTTTCCTGTTCCAATATGTAATAACTTATACTTATCTGTATTAAATACCATCTGCCATTCCTCAGCCCATCCACTTAATTGGCCCAGATATTTTCAAATCTATCGATCTCCCTTATATTGGTCACTAGAGGGTACTTTATGTAAATTAGCTTCGTATCATCCACTCATTTTATAACAAAAAGTACTCTCCTTAAAAATTGCTTTTGAATTATGTGAATAGTGAGTGTTCATGAACAGACCTCTGTGGAACTTGTGCTGCAGACAAAGCATGTCAATGATGAGAAAGAAATTAAAGTAAAAAGGTGATTAGTAAGCAAATGAGTAAAATTAAAAAAATACAGTTTTCATTTAACTTAACTTCAGCAAATCAACAATGAAAATATTTAAGGCGAAAAGGGAATATGTTGGAACTACTGGAACTACAAATACCTTCTAGTCCCAGTGCAACTAACGGCCACTCAGACATGGCCACTTACTAAGTAGGTATTTGATTTGCATGCTAATTCTGGCATCTGTTTAGAATACTAAGCACTGCAATAGAGCTCTGTCTGCTCTCTGCATTGGTCTACAGCTGAAGTAACTTAAGCAATGGGCCTTGTGGTTCAAATGGCCTTTTCCAATTCCACATATCCTCGCAGCTGCTACCGAACTGCCTCTGTAACTTCGCCGGAAGTGCGGTATGAAACCCCATTTAAAGTAAACCAGGTTTCCGCTGCACTTCCGGCAAAGTTACGGTAGTGGATATGGGAGCAGGTCGGAGGAAATTCCGGGCCTTCACGTTCTTGTGTTGTAACTTGGTATTATGTACCCTGACAAACTAAATGTGTGCCTGAGCTGTACTTGTGAAATCTTCTAAAAACTTTGGAAGAAAGGTGCACTTGTGCAAACACTAAACTCCGAATAGATAGTCATGGGAGGTGCAGGTCATCTCTGACTTATGGGCATTCTACTGAAGTGACTACTGTTGGTAAACGTAAGCTGCTAATCATCCGCTGCTCACATTGCCTGATCTGAAGTATTCCCTATGTACTTTCAATACAGAGATCTGGACACACAAGGAGCACTTGATAGAGTGGCTTCTTCTGCTAATGCTCATTCAACAGAGCATTCGCCATAAGCAAGTTCAACGTGCAACAAGACAGAATCAAAACTATGAAATACCAGTGAATTATATAACTCATCTTATAACTAGTGCATTTAGTTATAACTCTTGTAAAGCACACGGGAAAAGGAAAAATAATGACCGTGCTTAGATAAACAAGGAAACAGAGATGTTTTCACAGAAATTGACAGAAACCTTTGCATTTTGCCAACACTTTAGCAGCCAATGTTTCATAATTGCACTGTGAAATTCAGGCTGAAAATATTACAGGTAAATATCCCTACACACAGCTCAGGAAATAAAAGGATCTGTTCTGGGTTGAGAGAGAATATCTGAGATCCCGGTAGAAAAATACTCTTAAATAAAACAGAAAATGCAGGCAATAACAATGCAGGTTCTTCATTGTCTGTAAACAGGAAAGACAGATTACCATTTTAGGTGTATACCCTTTGTTCAGAACTGAAAATTGGAATATAAGCATACCCTTTAATGAGTCTGAACAAAGTAAAGGGCAGGGGGGGAGAGAATGGCAAAATAAAAATCATGATCAGTTAATGCTGAACCCTGTCACAGAGAGGAGATACTGGGACCAGTTTTAGTCACCATTATGCCATTGGAAATAGGAGCAGATGGGGCATACCAGAGCATAAAAATGGGCAAAGATCAGTCCCAATGAATCTATGCCTATTTAGTGTGCCATTTGACTTCCTGCTTGGCATAGGGTAGGGGGTAGTAGTTTCAACACAAAATAAAAAGAAGCTTAATAATTATATTTAAATGAAGCAGGAGCAATAGCTGAAGACTTTCTGCGTCCTTTTCTGCCCCTCCATAGTTGCTTGATGCTGTGTTGCATACTTAAGTGAGTTTAAAGGGCCAAATAAGAAGATTTGTTCAGCAGTCTTGAGGTCATTTCTGCACTGATTTCCTTAACGTAAAAATCAAATCTTGTGTGACTTGATTCTGCTTCCACATAGGCCGTCATAAGTCTTTGTGGTAATTTCTCTGCTTTTTTTCTCCTTCCAGCTCCATTAGTGCTACAAATGGGATCCCAGTGGGAATTCTGCATCTCACTTTTTCGGATGAAAAAGAGGGGGCAACAGAGGGGTGCTCGGCAGGCCAGACTGCACCAAATGCAGGCAATATGTGAATGCCTGATTAACTATTACTCTGGATGGTTCTTTGGAAACACCCCAAATCACAGTAAGTCGTGTGTTGATTGGTACTACACGAAAGAAGAAATGCCAAGACGATCAGCCAACCTGATTGGCCACATCCACCAAGAAGCCACCAACCATATTTTCAGGCACTGTCGAACTACAGAGAGTTAGATACAGTGCTGAGGCTATCTGCTGTAAAGACATCTGCTGCTAACATACACCAATGCACCATACCTACAGTCAGTGAGAATACCAATAGACTGTGGCATGAAGCCTACCTCCGCCTCTTTGCAGGTATCCTGTAGTGATGACCTGTGGGGTTGGCATCAGAGAGTAGCAAACAGAGGCTTCTTCTTTGCAACCAACTACTGCAGCACCACCTCCATTTCAGCAGCCATCAGATGCTGGGCAGTTCCATCACTTGCCTGCAGTCTTATGCCTGGACATTTGGTTTCCATTCCCTTCATTTTCACCTGTTACTACATTACCGTCTCTCCCTTTCAGCCATGGCAAAATCTACCAATGGGTTGTAATAGCTTTTGAGCTTTTTCAAAGGCTTTCAAAATGTATGTTCTCCTATACTGTCATTTCCTTTTAATTGTCTGTAGTGCTTTAAATGTTGCCTCGACACAATTTTCCACTCCCAACATCCATTCAAGTCTGCACCGAGACCTATGACTAATTCTGCAAATGGCTGGAGAATTGATTGTTATTCTCACATTATTACTGTGGTGAGATTTGCACCAGTTCTTAACTACTTATGACTGACTTACACCAAAACATGAATATCAGCCCTGGCTTCTGTAATTTCCTGCAGTCATACAAAAGCAGCCACTTTTTACCTCTTTCCAGATTTTCAAAACACCTGTTTGCTGGATATTCATTCTGTATTTCCTGTTTGTGACATGTGTCTGCATTCCTGATTCAAGACTCCTACTTATGGTCACTCCACCCACCCGCCTTTGTTTTATTTAATCATGTTTAGAGGTTCACTTATCGTCTAGTTTCTCATTCTGACAAAAGGTCCACACCTGAAATGTTAACCTGTCTTCTCTAATTTCAGATGCTGATTCACCTGCTGAGTATTTGTAGCAGTTTTAGTTTTTCGTTCAGATTTAAAGCACTTGCAGTTCTTGTTTTCTCTTTATAAAGGCAGAATCTTATATTTGTGAGAAGAAAATAGATGGGACATTTATGTTGAATGAAAATTTGATCTAGTTCATGTGAAGTAAGTTCTGTTGCCTGGGAGACAAGACGTCTACTAAAATATTGGGTTCTCTGATAATCTGAAAGCTGGAAGCTATTTGATGTGAAGTAGCCTTTATTTAAATGCAATGACAATATTTTGTTGGTTAAAAATATTTCAGAATTTAAATCTAGTCAGAATTCATGTGTCCAAAGTGTACAATTGTGCAACTTTTCGATTTGAAAGTTAATTTTCAACAGTTTGTGTGCAGAGGCAGAAGAGGGAGAAAATTGTCCAGGGACTCTCAAATGCCATGCCTGCTATATCTTCTTCCAACCAGTTGATCTTCTAAGTTGAAACTCAGCTAGGATTCAGCATTCCAGGTCATAACATTTAATGGATTTATTCTTCCTTTGTCAAAGACTCAATTTATAATCATTTTACGTCATCAGCTTCCTACAAAATCTGCCCTAATCTGCCATGTTATTGCTATTCCCTTTCTGCACACAGTATAGGGTTGCCATTGGTCCATTTTTTGCCCACACCTTCTTGTTTTTGAGTGGCATGGTCGAAAACATCTGAATGAAAGTAGGAGACCAAGAAAAATGTTTTACTCTTGGGCCTTACAATATAAACAACAATTTGCCCTTGTATAATATATTGAACATAGAAAAGCCCATCCCAAAGGGCTGCACTTGTTATTAGAGATGAGGGTGGAAGGGACAGGGGATTATGGTTTGAGGAGATGGTTGGTAGTTGAGAAAATAAATCAGATTTTTTTTTTCCCTCCAGGATGATTCCAGAATGTAGGAGAGTGAGGCCTGGTAGAGCGAGATATGGTCCAGCCAGATTTAGTAATGGATGGTTAAGCCAGTTGTACACCAGATACATTCATGTCTGCATCCCTTGCACTTGAGGAAGTGAAGATGGAGGCCATACCAAGAGCAACGACTGGGATGAGATGCAATGATTGATACTCGTGTCTCCAGCAAAAGTAAATGTGGAGGTTATGGCACTGGTTGAGCAAATCTGAGGCTGTAGAGGCACAGTGGTGAATAGAGAGCCAAAGGCTAGGCAGTTGGAAGTTTGAAAATGCAGTTGTAAACAACTTGAGGGAAGAGTTTTTTTGCAGGGGAGGGGGGGGGGGGATGTAGAATGAAGTGGGGTTGGGTGGGGGAACGTGGGTGGTGAGGGGTACTAGGAAGTGGTCGGAGATGCCTCAGTCAGTTATCAAGACCATGGGAAGGGAGAGGTCACGAGAGATGTCAAGGCTGAGGGGCTGGTTGTGCTTATGAGTAGGAGAGTTTACATGGAGGGAGAGGTTTAGGGAGCACAAGGGAGCAGTGAATTCAGAGGAGAGAGCGGAGCAGAGATGGAGATTGAAATCACAGAGGATGAGTCGTCACTCAGCACAGAGGCTGAGAAAAGAAAGGATCCATTTGTTTTCAAGGTTATTAAGGTATTAATTTAATGCTATTCATCAGCAAAGAAAATATCAGATATAAGTTATGATCCAACCCACTGCTCACAGCCAATGTGCTTCTGGTGTAGTTTTGGGAACAACTTTATTACACATTAACTTGATGCAGGATAAGAGCACAAACTATCCTGTGTAACCTTCAAAAATTTCCTGAGGGGAAACATCAGGCGGGATTTTGCGGTCAGAGGTGAACATACGGTGCCAGCTGTTTGTTGCACTTGCACTTGTCCATAGACTTTTTGCACTGAAAGTTCCTGTCAGCCAATTATTGAAAAAGCGCAGCACCCTCTACATGGCATCTGGGAATTCTGTGATCAGGACAAGCAACTGAATATATCCTTAACCAATCAGATTGAAGAATCATTAATTAGCAGCGCAGAGTCTGAACCAGGAAGTGTCATTTAGAAAAGTGAAATCAACAACAACTTGTATGCAAATCAATGTCAAATCAGGCACAGAAAGCAAAATAAAGAGTGGGAAAGAAAGATTGAATTAAGAGAGAAATAAAAGAGACAGAAAGAGAAAGTTTAAAAAAAATTACATAAAAATAATCTCCAACAAGAAATAAAAGCTGAAGCAATGAGACTCCACACTTTTAAAAGTTAATTTTCAGTGCCAGAGAGGTTGTATGGCAGTAATTAAGACTTATCACGCCGTTAAAGGGGTACTGACACTGGAATGGACAAGCCCTAACTTTTTCTGGCGCGTTTAGTTCGTATATATCACGTATTCCAAAGTATTTACAGCACATAAACAGGCCATTTAGCCCAACAGGTTCATGCCAGTGTTTATGCTCCACACGAGTCTCCTTCCACCCCTTTTTATCTAGCCCCATGAATATATCTTTCTATTCCTTTCTCCCTTATCTGCTTATCTAGTTTCCCCTTGAATGCAACTATGCTAGTCGCATCAACTGCTCCTTGTGGTAGTGAGTTCCACATTCTAACCACTCTCTGAGTAAAGAAATTTCTCCTGAATTCCCTATTGGATTTATTAATGACTATCTTATATTTATGGCCCCTAGTTCTGGTCTCACCTGTGAGTAGAAACATCTCCAAACGTCTACCCTATCAAACCCATTCATAATCTTAAAGACCTCTTATCAGGTCACCCCTCAGTCTACTCTTTTCTAGAGAAAAGAGACCGAACCTGTTCAGTCTTTCCTGATAGGTATAACCTCTCAGTTCTGGGATCATTCTAGTCAAGCTTTTTTGCACCTTCACCAGTGCCCCTATAACATTTTTATAATATGGAGACCAGAACTGTTCACAGAACTCCAAGTGTGGTCTAACCAAGATTCTATACAAATTTAACATAACTTCTCTGCATTTCAATTCTATCCCTCTAGAAATGCACCCCAATGCTTTGTTTGCCTTTTTTATGGCCTTATTAACCTGCAGCATTACTTTTAGTGATCTGTGTATCTGTACCCCCTAGATCCCTTTGTTCCTCTACCCCACTTAAACACTTATTTTTCAATGAGTAAGTGGTCTCTTTATTCTTCCTACTAAAATATACTACCTCACGCTTATTTATATTAAAGTTCATTTGCCAATTACACACACACTCTGCAAGTTTATTAATGTCTTCCTGTATTTTGTCACAGTCCTCCTCTGTATTAACTACCCCCCCAATTTGGTGTCGTCCACAAATTTTGAAATGGTACTTCTAACTCCCGAGTCCAAATCATTTATGTAAATGGTGAACAGTAGTGGTCCCAGCACCAATCCTTGTGGAACATCACTTCCCACCAGTTGCCAATCTGAGTAACTACCTTTAACTCCTACTCTCTGTTTTCTGTTTTGTAGCCAGGTTGCTATACATTCGACTACTGGCCCTTAGTCATGAGTCCACTATGTGATACCTTATTGAAGGCTTTTGGAAATCCAAATACATTACGTCTACTACATTAACCTTATCTACCCTTTCTGTTATTTCTTTAAGGAATTCAATAAGGTTGATCAAGCATAATGTGCCTTTTTGGAATCCGTGCTGACTAATCTTTATTATATTTTCAGTTTCTAGATGTTTTTCATTTACTTCTTTGAGTAAGGATTCCATTATCTTTCCTACCATCAACATTAAGCTAATTAGTTTATAGTTCACTGGACTTTTTCTGCCTCCCTGTTTATATTTAGGAATCACATTAGCTGTCCGCCAGTCCTCTGGAACTATTTCCTTTTATAATAATGAATTATTATATATATGTAATAGTGCCTCTGCTATCTCTTCCCTAACTTTTTAATATGTGCAGATTAAATTCATCCAGGCCAGGGATTTTATCCTCTCTAAGTTTGATGAGTTTATCAATTATCTTCTCCTTTCTAGCTTAATTGTCTTTATATCCTTTTTGATCTCTTCTTCTAATGTCATGTGAACCGTGTTAGTCTTCCTGGTAAATACCGAGGTGAAGAAATTATTTAAGATTTCTGTTATTTTGCTGTCATTACCTGTGAGTTTATCATATGTATTCCTTAGTGACTCTATCCCTAACCTGATTTTTCTTTTCTATTTATTTGTTTGCAGACTACTTTACTATTTATTTTTATATTCCTTGATAATTTAATTTTGTAGTTTCTCTTTGCCCTCCTAATTGTTTTTTGACTTCTTTCTTAACCTTTTTGAATTCCTTTTGTCATCCTCTATTTTGTTGTATATGTACTTGGTGTATGCCTTATTCTTTAGTGTTAATTTTGCATTTATTTCTTTATTCATCCGTAGTGTGTCATTACTGGATAGTTTGTTCTTGCTTTTTAGTGGGATATATTTCTTATGGACTCTATTGATCACTGTTTAAATGTTTCTCACTGCTGTTCTATTTCTTTGTTTGTCAGTAAATGTTTCCAGTTTATTTTCCCTAGTTCCATTATCATCTGCTAAAATCAGCTTTTTTTCTCCAATTTATTACTTTATCTTAAACCTTATTATGTTGTGATTGCTATTGCCTAGATGTTCCCCCTACACTTACTTCTCTTATCTGTTCTGGTTTATTTCCCATTACTAGATCTAGCAGTGCACCCCTCTTGTTGGACTTTGTACATATTGGTTAAGAAAGGAGTCCTGCACACATTGTAAAAACTCTATTCCAAGTGCCCCTTTTGCTACCTCTTCATGCCAGTTTATTTGGGGGTAGTTGAAATCTCCCATGATTATTATTCTATGTCCTTTATTCATTTCACATATATGCTTATATAAGCTAAAGGGTATAATTCTAAAGGGGGTGCATGAACAGAGAGACCTGGTGGGTATACATGCACAAATCATTGAGAAAGCAGTTAAAAAAGCATACGGGATCCTGGACTTCATAAATAAAGGCATAGGGCTGGATTTTACTAGCCCTAAGGAGGTGGGTTTGGAGGTGGGACTGCTGAGAAAGTCAAAAAGAATGGGAGCGGGTCCCGAACCCGCACTCAACCCACCTCCAACCAATCTTCCCAGGAGTCGGGTACCTGATTTGCGCAGGGACCCGACTCCTAGCGGCGGGAAGAGGATTATAGCCACTTAACTGCCTGTTAACAGGTAGTTAACAGGAAGTTAAGAGGCTTTTACTGATTTTTTGACTGCTGCTGCGGGCTTCCCGACATCGGGGAACCCCACCAGGGTAAGTGAGGCATGCTGTGGGTCTGTTGTTGTGTTGGTATTTGGATGACAGCTGCAGAAGTGGAGTGAAGGATGCAATTGGACAATAGTTAGTATAAGAGGTAATGAAATGTTGTGAAAGTAATTTTTAATGTGGTTAGATGTTTCTGCAGGTGACAAGCTGTGAAGTGTTTGTGTAGCCTCATCTCATCGGGAGAAGTGACAGATGGCTTCTGCAATCTCAGCTGCAGCTGCCATCTGTTTTATCCTAAGGAGAGAGTAATTGGAGAGCCTGGGTGAAAGGGCTCACTTTTGGACAGTGATTGTCAGTTTTGACAGCACCTCAATGCTGTCAAACACTGCCAATTCATCTGTCAAACAAGTGCGGTGCATATGCCTTTAAGAAAACCGGCAGATGAAGCATCATCAAATGACGTCATCTGACACCGGCTTTTCCTTAATAAGCCGACAAGCCCGCAGGGCGGGCTTAACAATGCCAATCAGGGCAAAATAGCGCCTGTTCGTCAGACGTCACTGGGGGTGGGACTGGAACCCGAAAACCAGCAGTCCCGCCTTGAACTCGGCCTGGAAGGTAAGATTCCGCCCATAGAGTCCAAAAGCAAGGAAGTTATGATGAACCTTTATAAAACACTGGTTCGGCCTCAACTGGAGTATTGTGTCCAATTCTGGGCACTGCAATTTAGGAAGGATGTGAAGGCCTTGGAGAAGGTGCAGAAAAGATTTACAAGAATGGTTCCAGGGATGTGGGACGTGGATAGACTGGAGAAGCTGGGGTTGTTCTCCTTGGAGCAGAGAAGGTTGAGAGGAGATTTGACACAGGTGGTCAAAATCATGTGGGGTCTAGATAGAGAGAAACTGTTCCCATTGGCAGAAGGGTCGAGAACCAGAGGACACCAATTTAAGGGGATTGGCAGAAGAACCAAAGGCGACATGAGGAAAAACTTTTTTACACAGCAAGTGGTTAGGATCTGGAATGCGCTGCCTGAAAGGGCGGTGGAGGCAGACTCAATCATGGCTTTCAAAAGGGAATTGGATAAGTGCCTGAAGAAAAAAATTTGCAGAGCTACGGGGAAAGGGTGGGGGAGTGGGACTAGCTGGAGTGCTCTTGCAGAGAGCCGGCACGGGCTCGATGGGCCGAATGGCCTCCTTCTGCGCTGTAACCATTCTATGATTCTATATATTTCTTCCTCCACCTCCTTTCTACTATTAGGTGGTCTATAGTATGCCCCTATTAGCGTGGTCAATCCCTTCTTATCTTTTATTTCAATCCATATGGATTCAATAAGTACGGGAATTTCATGTCGTTCAATATATTTCAATGGTGAGTCTCTTTGCAAGATACTCTTTTCACGCAGCTTTTGGAGGAGCAGGGCAACTCGGACAGCAACTTCCTGACTACTGCGTTTAATTGCGCATGTGCAGTCGCTGGAAGTTGCTGTCCGATT
Source organism: Squalus acanthias (assembly GCA_030390025.1). NCBI lineage: Eukaryota > Metazoa > Chordata > Chondrichthyes > Squaliformes > Squalidae > Squalus > Squalus acanthias. The sequence goes on along the minus strand of CM059430.1, from coordinate 103,788,387 downwards.
TCCACGTAAATGGTGAGTGCTGTTAGCCCCCCAATTGCTCCGGCCATTAATATTTCCATTTAATAGCATCCCTCAGAAGCTTCCTGATAATTTGATTGTAATTTAATGCCCTCATTGTCAAGTGTCGCAATGCAGACGACTATCTTGAAAATCCTGCGTGTATTGCTAAAGATCAGCTTAAGAACCATGTACAAAATTTTGGAAAAAACAAGTGATATTGCAACTTATGTGGGATATTTCACTAATTTCACAATTATGTATTTCTCACACGTAGGATAGGGAATAATTAACCTAAACAAAATTGTATAATATAAGTCATCATTATATTACAACTCTACTAACACAGTTTAGTGAAAATGAAAATAATGATTTTGTTTTGAATGTCTAATAAAAATAATAGGTACACACAAATCCTTCTGGAATATTTACTGAACTTTTCATTAGAAGATGTAATTAAAAGTTTTAGTATATAATAAAATAAGAAGCTGTAATTACAGGTTTAGGTATAGCACAAGCCATTTCAATTTTTTTTCCAATGAATAGAAAATCTATAATTGCTACAAAATACGTGGAGTTATTCAACAACTGAATGATGAGAAAGACAAATTGGCCACTAAATTCAATAGCCCCTGAAAATGGGTACGAGGTTCACGATGCGTGATTCACCCGGACACGTTGATTCCGATATAGGCAGCACACTAACTTTGTGCTGCCTGCTCCCTTAAATGATCACAGCATCCAGCCAGCGCTGACCGTGCTGTTCAATGGCTGGACGCATCAGCAGGGGGCCAATATCATGAGAGGCCAGCACCAGTTAAAGCTAGCTTGCACTGCTTAAAGCTAGCCTGCACCTCTTAAAGGGGAGGTGCATTGTGGCTGGAGCTGGGAGTATTGCTTGAAGAGATTCTGACCTGGGAAAGAGTGAGGAATGGCGCAAGAGGGAAGAGAGCAGGCTCCAAGATTTTCAGACGCTGCACTGGAGGTCTTGGTGGAAAGAAGGAGAGATGTCCAGTATGAGCAGGGGGCCAGGAGGCCCTCCAGACAAATGATCAAAAGGCATTGGGAGCAGATAGCCGTGAAGGTCAATGCAAGGAGCCATTTCCCTAGTACCTGTATGCATTGCCGCAAGAAGTTCAATGACCTCACATGAGTGGTCAATGTCAGTGAGTGTATTGTTAAATGCCATATCTTACTATCTGCACCACTAGCCTCAGCCACTGCTCAATTCACCACGCCCCCATTATTCACCTACAAAAAATCTCATTCAATCGGGCCTCATACCTAACATTCATAAACTTCACCTCGCCTTCATACACTTAGCACTGCTGCAAGCCTCACACCCACATCTCACAGCTTGCACACACTTCCAGCTATTCAACCATGGCAGCCACATCACCCAAACAGATTATAAGACACTCACTGACACACTTCCCTCTCTCTTGCAGGACAAGGTGGCACACAACCGGCAGCAGGAGCTAACTGGAGGGGGACAGGCGTGCCTGCATGTCCTAAACCCCATGGAGGATACGATGCTGGCCATTATTTGGATGGTCATTGCTGAGCCTGTGGCCAGTGGCGGGGCTGAATCATTTGAAGATAACGGTACCTACATACCTAATCCTCCTTCACACATCCCACTTCCTCCTCATCCCACAATCTCTTCTGACTTACAAGCTGCAGATGGTATAAGTGTGCATCTCTTACTTTCCCCCCACTCCTCATCACAACCTTACCCTTGTGCCTTTCTCCTTTCAGATACCCAAGATGTGCAACCTGGCCAGGCAGTGGAGGGACAGCAAGAAGACAGTGCGTCTTCATCATCACTGTCACCTGATTTCACACTCGCAGCCAACAGCTCAGATACTGACACTGAACGTAATTTAGAGGATATCATAGAGGAGGGATCTGCATGTGGTGAGACACCAGGCGTGAGTGGCCTGCAGCCAGGGCAGGGGGCAAGGATAGCGCAGATGCCAGATTGCTGGAGGGTGAGGTCGCACATGGATTCTGCTGCACAGGACTCAGATGAGGACTTTGATGGGGCAGGCTACAGAAGAAGGCTGATAGTATGTACAATGAAATGCTTGGTGCATTGAGAAGCCTGCGGTCAATGTCAAGGAGCATGGAGGAGTTCGGCATTAAGTTGGCACAGGGCTTCGCACAGAGCTTGGAGCCCACCCTTTCGAGCATGGAGGTGATGGCGAACTCCATTAGCACACTTGTGGACCCAACAATGATGCAGCATCTGATGGCCGATGTTTCAGCTTCCATTGCAGCACAAGCAGTTTCCACCCAATGTCCGAGTGCTGCAGTGAAAGCTCAGACTGCTGCCATGCAAGGTCAGCTTGCTGCCATGCAAGCTCAGAGTGCCACCATCGTGGATACCAGTGTTTAGGGCTTGCAGTGTGTCACAGCAGTCCAGCAACAGATTATTAGGATTGCTGAGGCGCTGCCCCGGGGGAGTGGCAGTGGCTCCGTGGAGCACGAACCTGCTGCCCTCTCTCTGGATGACAGCATTCATCCTGCCACTCCGCCATTGCCCTTGCTGTTGCCTGTCAGCCAGCCAGTCCAGACTGCTGCAAGATGGTGCAGTCCGCAACTGGGAATTCTAGGCCGAGAGTTGCTCAAGGTCATCCTCCAAGGCCATCTGCAGTCTCCTCCACTGTAAGTCAGCAGCCTTCCACCAGCCATGCTGCAGTCACTGAGATAGTAGTGTAGGAGCACTAGGACAGGCAAAGGAGGATGGAAGACAGGCACTAACAGAATGCACAAGGGTGATTAGTTGACTTTTGTATGCAACATGGTATGATTTCATTTATAAATTTGGTTTGGAATGTTTATTTTGTGGTGGCTTTTATTTTTGCATTGTGGTGGTCAGCAACAGAGGGAAGGTAAGGTGTGGAACTATTGGTGAATAGGGAATTAGGGTTGCAGTTACTCGTATCGTACTCGGATGAGTTCACCACGGACAGCCCGGCAGAAAGAGGCTGTCTAGGTTGCCTCTTCCCTGCCTCTTCCTGCTCCTTCTCCTCAGCTGCTCGGCAGGGCTGCACCTTCATAATGGCGAGGTTGTGCAGCATGCAGCAGACTACCGCGAATCTTGACACCCGCTCTGCCGAGTACTGCAGGGCTCCTCCAGAGCGGTCCAGGCAGCGGAAGCGTTGTTTCAGCATGCCAATGGTCTGCTCTATCACATTTTGTGTGGCAGCATGGCTTTCGTTGTATGCATGCTGCGCACGAGTGCGTGTGTTGCGCACCAGAGTCATGAGCCATGACGTCAGCGGACAGCCCCTGTCACCCAGTAGCCACCCTTTGGTTTGCCGCAGTTGCTGAAATGCAGTGGGCTGTGCAGAATGAAGGCATCATGACTGCTGCCAGGATACCGAGCATCGACCTGCATGATGTGCTGCCAATGGTCTCACACCAGATGGACGTTGAGAGGGTTGATATGGGTCGTCCGCAAAGCGCTGTGCGTGCAGTCAATGGCACCCTGCACCACGGGGAAGCCTGCAATCCTAGCAAAGCTATATGCTCGCTCTGTCTGCTGGTCTCTGGCAGCAGAGAATGAAATTTAGTCAGGTCTCTTTTTGAAAAGAGAGCCTCAGTGACCTCTCTTACTCAACAGTGGATGGCAGACTACGAAATGTTGCAAATATCTCCAGCTCCAGCCTATAAGGATTTAGACGCATAAAAGTTCATCGCCACGGTTACCTTCTCAGCCACTGACAATGCAGTCCTTGTGCTTCTCTGAGGTTGCAGTTGTGGCTGTAGCATGTGGCAGCTTTCAGTGAGGACGTTTAAATATTACCACTCTTATAATCTTAACATTTTCAACTGAAGGCCATAACAAGAATGCAGGGATGATTTTTATATGATCTGCAAATCAAAATATCAGAAGAATGAGTTACAGACTAGATAAAGTCACAGAATAAATGATCTCTTTCTAATATTCATTTAGCTGCTGGGATGTTTACTCGCCAAACATCAGATATTGAGCAGAGATGTGTACTGCGCTTATAAATCAATCAATTATACAGGACAGTTATGTTACATGTTATCTCTTCAATTGGTGCTAAAATATTTGAGTGTTTGTTGAACAGCCCATGACCTTTCCACTTTCCTTAATTTGAAATCAGAACATTACCCAAATATTATTTTTTGTTTCTAACCTTCTTGTTTTGTATTTGTGAATGCTCATTGAAGTGAAAGAGGGCAAATGTGAGGAATCAAATATTCAGCCTGACACCATGATAACGTGAGAATCTGTCAAATCAGTGTAATAAAGCAATCTTCGACCCAGCAATATGCTTCAATTATAGCCTCCGAACAACACCTGCTACTCCAAGTGCAGATGAGTTCAGTGAGTCAGAATGACAAATAAATAGGAATTAATTAGAAAGGAAGAATTTGCATTTATATAGCACCTTTCACACCTTCAGGACATCCCAAAGTGCTTTATAGCCAATGAGGTACTTTTTAAGTGTAGTTGCAGTTGTAATATAGGGAAACACAGCAGGTAATTTGCGCACAGCAAGGTCCCACAAACAGCAACCAGATAAATGACCAGATAATCTGTTTTGGTGATGTTGGTTGAGGGATAAATATTGAAGAGCACATCAGTAGAACTCCCCCAGTTGTTCTTCAAATAGTGCCATGGGATCTTTTACATCTATCTGAGAAGGTAGATGGGGCCTCAGTTTAACATCTCATCCTAAAGACAGCAGCTCCAACAGTGAAGCACTCCAACAGTTTTGCACTGAAGTGTCAACCTAGATTATGTGCTCAAGCCTCCGGAGTGGAGATTGAACCCACGACTTTCTGACTCAGAGGTGAGAGTGCAACCAATGAGACAAGGCGCCGACATCTTATCACAAGCTCATAAGATAGATACAGATGAGGAAAGCTATTTCGTCCATTTTAGCTTACCATCCAGAAGGTCCCTATAGTCTCCTTTTTACAGCTCCCTTCCATTAGTTTGAACCTGTGTACCTTTGTCATACTGTCAGAGTTTAGTTTGAAGTAGTGTTCCAGATTTTCGATACCATTTACTATTTTACATAACTCTACAACTTGACTTGACTATTCCAACGCACTCCTGGCCCACCTCCCACGTTCTACCCTACATAAACTTGAGGTCATCCAAAACTCGGCTGCCCATGTCCTAACTCGCATCAAGTCCCGTTCACCCATCACCCCCTCTGCTCGCTGACCTACATTAGCTCCCGGTTAAGCAGCGGTTCAATTTCAAAATTCTCATCCTTGTTTTCAAATCCCTCCATGGCCTCACCCCTCCCTATCTCTAATCTCCTCCAGCCCCACAACCCCCCGAGATATCTGCGCTCCTCTAATTCTGCCCTCTTGAGCATCCCTGATTATAATCGCTCAACCATTGGTGGCCGTGCCTTCTGTTGCCTAGGACCTAAGCTCTGGAATTCCCTGCCTAAACCTCTCTGCCTCTCTACCTCTCTTTCCTCCTTTAAGACGCTCCTTAAAACCTACCTCTTTGACTAAGCTTTTGGTCACCTGCCCTAATTCCTCCTTCTGTGGCTCGGTGTAAAATATTTTTGTCTTATAATACACCTGTGAAGTGCCTTGGGATGTTTTGCTATGTTAAAGGCGCTATATAAATACAAGTTGTTGTTGTTGCTTATCAAAGTTCAATTTGGGCAACTGCACAACTAAATTTTCTTTCTACGAAGTTGTTGTTGTACAAGATCACCTCACAGTTGTCTCGTTTGAAGACCGAAAAGTTTACATTTCTCCATTCCTTCCTCATAGTTCAGACTTGCTATAATAGGCATCAGTCTCATGGCTCTTTTCTGAACTACCTCCAAGTCTTGAATGTCTCAGTGATCAGAAATGGGCGCAGAACTCAAGGTGGGTATGGCCAGAGCACAGCACAGATTGATCACACCTCCCTCGGAAGTGTGTACCACTGTTCTGGCTAAATAGTTCAGCTTTTTATTTGATTTGTTGATTGCAGCTCCACTGCCATTGAACATGTCGTTGGTCAAGTCAACTAACATCGCTAGACCTGTTTCAGCATCACCCTTTGCTATTTCAACACCATTTATGGAATACTTATGTCATCTATTATTTCCATGGAACTGAATATCAGGTGTTGCATATAATAGGCGGCCGATCCAATACCACCCACTTTGCGCCACCACCTGAAACCAATTCTGATATCAGTTAGCATTTTTGGACTTGATGTTTAAACTCTTCTAACCCACAAAAGTGTATCTCATTAACTGCTCTTTGAGTTGCAGCTTTAGCTTCACGTAAATGAAGCTTCACTAAACCGGCAAATGGATACTCTAGGATTCTTGCGGTTCTTTCTATTCTCCACCCAGATTTTAACTCCAGGTGGATTCCCCGCTCAGGCCTGAGTTAAAATTACAGTCGGGTCTCAATGATGTCATCGGGCCGCAACATGCATATGTAAAGAAGGACCCTGTTGGCTCCGGGCGCTTGTCCTTGCTACCTGCTCAGGTGAGCAGGTTAAAATTGCAGATGTTGTGATCATGGCAGTTTTCAGACAGGCGATTTTAACTGCCCACCCGCAAGGTTTCTGCTGGGCGAGTAGGGTTAAAATTGCCCCCATGTCTCTTGGTGGATACCCTAGCCCTAGGTTAATTTTTCCCTCCATTGACTATGAATGGATGGAAAATCTAGCCCAAAGTGCAAAATTTTTTCAATGGCTTCTTTTTCAATTTAGCCTTCTTTAAATCATACATTTACAATGACATCCTTGTGCAATATATCACCAAATTTATAATCAACATGATTATGAATGCTTGCTCTGGAAAATTTCTCTGCTAATTCGTGAACAGAGAAACATGAATTTCTTCAAAGCTGCTCCCACTCACTGCTGTAACATCACTGGACTTTCCATCTCAACGGAGTTTCCGGTGAAGTTACGACAGCACAGCGGGAGCAGTTCCGAGGAAATTCCCGGCCATGATTTCCGCTCAAGTAATAATTTGCTGGAAGTGAATTCAAAATATCTTGTGCCTTTGTTATTATCTACACCTTTTCCATGGTTCTCAAGAATATGGAGTTAACCTTCATAACCTTGCTAGCTTTTATATTAAAGTACCCTCTCATGATATCATGTGATGATGAGAATGTTATTTTTGAAAGCACACAGAAATCGATGGTTAAGTGTTTTTAAATCAACAGGTGTTTTGTCATGCTTGTTCCACATGGCTTTTACCTGCTTACTGTTGTGCTTCCAAATCCTCTGTCCATACAGATTAATCAGAGTAATCATACTCTCCACTTGCCAGGATGAGTGCAGCTCCAACAACACTCAAGAAGCTCAACACAATCCAGGACAAAGCAGCCCGCTTGATCGGCACTCCATCCACCACCTTAAACATTCACTCCCTCCACCACTGGCATACTGTGGTTGCAGTGTGTACCATTTACAAGATGCACTGCTGCAACTCACCAAGGCTTCTCCGGCAGCACCTCCCAAACCCACGATCTTGACCACCTAGAAGGACAAGGGCAGCAGGGGCATGGGATCACCACCACCTCCAAGTTCCCCTCCAAGTCACACACCATCCTGACTTTGAAATATATTGCCTGATCCTTCATCGTCGCTGGGTCAAAATCCTGGAACTCACTACCTAACAGCACTGTGGGAGTACCTTCACCGTATGGACTGCAGCGCATCAAGAAGACGGTTCACCGCCACCTTCTCGAGGGCAATTAGGGATGGGTAATAAATGCTGGCCTTGCCAGCGAGGCCCACATCCCATGAACAAGTTTAAAAAAAAAAGGCAAATAAATAGACAGATATTATAAATGTGAAATTATAATAACCATAGGCTGTGAGAATAGTGAGAGCTGCAGCTGTAGTACTGCTTTCTCATAATTTAACAAAACAGTGGTCTCTTAAAGCATGTGAATTAATAAGTAATTAGACAATTTACTGAAAGAGGTTACACAAGTAACAATTGCACTACAACTGAATAAATCAATTAATATGAAGGTTAAATTGAACTGGTCCGAATGTACTATATGTATTCAGTATTTTAAGGCACAGAGTAATAATGGTTACTGATTACAATGCTCAAAATATGCATTTTGTATGTAAAATATGAACAGATTGATGCCTTAGAGGCCCTCTTTAAACCAAGGTGGCCTTCATTTGCTGCATGGATGACTTAACATTGCCACATTTTTAAGATGCTGTTTAACAGACCCACTGAGCTAATGAAAGTCTATGAATTTCATTTCACTTGAGGGGCAGGCTTGACCTCGTAACAACTGGTTTCGAACAAATCGATGGCTTCTCCACAATGTTGCTAACAGAGGATCAATGTTTCCCCTATCTGTACAGAACCAGGAGACAACTATGGCTGCAACACTCCTAATTTGTGATGGAAAGCTGCTGGCAAAATCTTAAACTTCCAAATAATGATGAAATCATCTAATTTGTTCCTGTGTTCTTGTCAGGTAAGTGATGGCAGCATAATTTACCCAAGATCTGTCCTGTCCTTGTACGGCTGCTGTTAAACTGCTTTGGATGCCAAAAAGCTGCATTAATTAGCCCGGTAATGACGGCGGTTGTTAGACTGCTGCTGAGGAAAGTGCAAAGAAGTTGGATCCGTGAGATGAGTTTGTTCACAGTTCATTTCATCTTCTTTGTGTGTGCTGCATATACAATACCTTCACCTTTGATAGGGCAGTTAAACTAGTTTTACCAAGAGATGTAGCTGAACAAGGAAATTTGTTTCTTTAAAAGCAGTCACTTCAAGATAAGCCTTAGTGTGGGTCCAGGTGAAGATACTGATAGTACCTGAATAACAAGAATGAGCTTTCATTTTTTGGGATGGTGAGATTTCCTATGTATATTTAAAGCTTCTGCACTCAAGAAGATGGCTGACATGTGAACCTGCCTATAGTGCTAGAACTTCCTCATGGATGTCCTCTACTGAACACCCTGTGACATTACTATACTACAAAGAATCAAATGAATATCTGACTGCATCACTTAGCCCCTGCACCTTCAGAATTCACACCTAGCCATCATGGTAGAGAGAGTGAATTAGTTAAACTTCTCCAATGCATAGCAAGGTGCCATAGTCATATATATAATTAAGAGACAGACATATCAAATTTGAGGCAACATGAAACAGGAAGCAACTTATGAATTAACTAGAATTACCCAATTTGGGCCAATTTTGATTTAGAATATAGTTTGCTGCTCATTCCTGCTGTATAGGATCACTTTAATTCAAAGCAGTCACAGTGAGGGCTGAGTGCTTCACTGACAGGCTAATGGGAAAATGTTCAATGTCCAAATTATTTTCCAGTTCATGTTCTTGGCCAGGTCGCCATATGAATACCAACAGAAAATCTCCAAATCTGTTTCTCTCATTAAATGTATCCCTTCATTAAATTGCTGATTACACCAGGAGCCTTATTCTGTAATAACAGTCAACAATTTAAGTTGAGATAATGTGACATTTGAAGTTTCTAATCCTGAATCCTTATCTAAAGGCTATGCACAGCTCCAAACATCACAATCAGCTTACTTGAGTGAACAGTGTCAACCTGTGAGAGATGTAGCTCAAATGATTTTTGAGTGAAAAGCAAATTGCCCTCAGGAATTTCTGACTAGCAAAAGGATAGCTAGTTGAGAGCATTGAGATGACAGTGGAGATAGGAGTCTGTAAGCTTTACACACAATCTTTTTGGTTAGGTTCAACGGTGTGATCATGATAAAAAATATGAAAGTCCCAATTTGAAACAATCCAGCAATATTACTTTTATGCAAATTGCAGCAGATTCGGATGTTCGCTGCCAATTTAACCATTCCAACTGGCTATCATTTGTTTACAGCAAGAGAGACATTTCTGACAACACTGCTACTTCTGGGATTATTTAACTGTTGCTAATGGTTTTGTTCGACACGACCAAGTAGCGTGTTTAACATCCTATTTCCTTTTATAGCTACACTTTACTATGCTTCACTTGTCCAAGTGCCGTTTGAGCATTGAGCACCGGGTATAGTAAAGCTCCAGTGGATTGGAATCAAATGGTAAGGATGCCAATGTCACTCTCATTTCTCCATATATGTGCAATTAAAATGAAATGCAGATAGACTCCAAAGAGAACCAAGATCAGCTTTTACAGAACGCTGATTCCAAGTTCACTGTGGAGTCAGTTCTGTTTTGGGAAATTGAGGGGCTCTTTTTGGATTTGAAAGAATTATTGTTTACAGGGAGTGCTCCTAACTCTCTCAAACTTTAGATTCACTTCAGTCATAAAAGAGCAAGTTAATACATGTTTTTCCATTAAAACTAGCTTATTATTTTTATTCAGCATTCTGTATGTATGCTTTCAATTTTGGCTTCTAAGGATTAGCATTGATTTTTTCGCACACATTTACAAATGTTGCTATTGAGCAAAAAAGTATAGTATTTTGTTTTCATTATTATTTTTAATGGAATCTGTTAGCTATTTCAAATGCAATCATATTTTCTAATAGATCCTAAAATAATTTGAATTTATCACACACTTAAAGGTGATCACCTGAACTGACTGATTATCATCGATATCGCAGTCATAAATTGTCATTACCCCCTCAACCACTAATGATGAATATTATATGTCATAGTCATAGCATCATAACGGCACAGAAGGAGGCCATTCAGCCCGTCGAGTCCGTGCCGGTTCTCTGTAGAGCAATCCAGTCAGTCCCATTCCACCCACTCTATCCCCGTAGCCCTGCAAGTTTATTTCCCTCAAGTGCCTATCCAGTCTCCCCTTGAAAACATTGAATGTCTCCGCTTCCATCACTTCTGTCGGCAGTGAATTCCAAGTCATCACCACTCGCTGTGTAAAAAAGTTTTTCCTCACAACCCCCCTGTATCTCTTGCCCAAAACCTTAAATCTGTGTCCCCTAGTCCTTGTACCATCAACTAGTGGGAACAGACTTTCCCCGTCTAGCCTATCCAAACCCATCATAATCTTGTACACCTCTATCAAATCACCCCTCAACCTGCTTTGCTCTAATGAAAATAAATCCAGCTTCTCCAACCTGTCCTTGTAGCTAAGATCCCCATCCCCGGAACCATTCTGGTAAATCTCCTCTGCACCCTCTCCAGGGCCTTCACGTCCTTCCTAAAGTGTGGTGACCAGAACTGGACGCAATACTTCAGTTGTGGCCTAACCAACGCTTTATAACGATTCAGCATAACTTCTCTACTTTTGTACTCAATACCTCTATTTATGAAGCCCAAGATCCCATATGCTTTGCTAACCACTCTCTCAATATGTCCTGCCACCTTCAGGGACCTATGCACATTAACTCCCAGGTCCCCCTGTCCCTGCACACTCTTTAAAACTGTGCCATTAAGTGTATATTGCCTCTCCCTCTTCCTTCTGCCAAAATGCATCACCTCACACTTCTCTGTATTAAATTCCATCTGCCACTTGTCTGCCCATTCTGTTTGCCTTTCTATGTCCTGTTGCAGTCGATTGGTATCATCCTCACTGTTTGCCACACCCCCAAGTTTGATGTCATCAGCAAATTTAGAAATTCTACTCTGTATTCCAATATCCAGGTCATTTATTTATATAAAAAGCAGTGGCCCCAGCACTGTCGATAGGCTAATTTTGTTAGTGAGCTATGGCAATCTGGCACCATTAAAATAGCATCTGCAGTGCACAACATGTGAAAGCTGATTCTGATTTGTGTATCATATGCAAACATCCGGGAGCCCACACAATTCACCATTTGTAAAGGAGGCATTCACCATTTGTATAGGGTATTTACGTATCTTGTGCAGTCAGCCAAATGTCAAATATTGCCTCCTCTGTCATCCATAGAGTTTGCTCTGCTTAGTAGGGAATTACTAGAGTGTTTATAGCATACATGCATGGGAGATGGTGTCAAGATGCAACTCTCACAGTAGTTTATCCAATTGCTAGGTTAGGTGTGACATTGGGATATAAACTGATCCAAACTGGGTAATTTCAAGTTGTGGTTGGAATACCTATCAATGTAGAAGTGTGAAAACATGCTGTATCAGTATGTGTGGGGACTGGTGGGACAGACTGGCTCTCACACTTTGGAAATTGGGATTCAATCACAGGCTTTAACTTCGTAAATACCCAAATATTATGGGGTCCAAAACTGAAACTCAAAAATCTTTAAAGCCTCATGCCTAAAATGAAGGCTACTTACATTGTAAGATTTCTGACATTCTGTTTTCTAGAAGGATTTATTTCACCTCACCAATATCTCCAGATGGAAATGAAACTTCTGTAACCAAATTAAAAACAGTTGATTTGACAAGTGGTATGAAGCAAAAGTGTCCTTCCTTTCACCCGACATGACTGCCCCGAGTCTTCCCAGAGGCAAAGTAAATGGTTTAATAAAAAAGACAATTATGTTAAAAAGTGAAACATTTTAGCGCTCAAAGCCTTCATGGTGCTGCTTCAAGTTTTATATAATTTGCAGAAACATTAGTGTAAAATACAACTTAAATAAACATCTGTGATCCATGCTTATCCATACAAAATCTAATTGTTGCAGGCTTAATAAGCCTATTATAAATTGCTGATACATGCAAGTGTCAGAAGGTATCAAATTAAAGTCAAGACAGTTGGCATTTCTGCAAAGCTGGAAACAAATATCAGTAATTAGTTTTACAATTAGATTCTAGTAGAAAAACATGTAGAGGTTATATAAAAATAATTAATAGGATGCTCAGCACCCAAACTCCAATCTCGGCATAATGAATCAAATTTATTTATTTTTTTACAATAAAACTCATTTAAGAAATCAAAGTTCAGTATAGTAGATCGAGGAATGCATTGCGTTTCAAATGTGAGGATTATGATACATATTTAAAGTTAACTCTTTTTTTCCCCCTTTTAAACTCTGCTCCTCTTACATCCATGTAGCTTTTCATCAGTTAGGAGTGCAGACCAAAGGGTACCAAATTCAATGATTTCAAAATTCAAACTTGCTGAGTTGCTTAGACAACAGGAGGTGAAGGAAAATTTCCCCTGATGTAGCGTGTCACATTAGCAGCCCTGGGGACAACTGACAAAAATCATCGCACGTAAGAGTGGTATATTTAACCGTGAGCCATGTCTGAGAGTTTAACTTCTAACTACAGTGACCTGAAAGCTGTGTGTCGACCAACACACTACTGGGGTTTCTTGCAAACATAGTTGGACGAAACATTCAGAGTTAAATAAGGCCCTACTACCCAAGGAATAGGGTAATGCCTCTTCAATGAGTACATATATCCCCAACATTGTTAATAATCCTGTTTGAACCGATTTAAAAATGAAGTACTATCAGTTTATCTTGATGTTGTTGACACAAATGGTCAGGGGAACAGTTCTTTGGAATTTTCTCCAATATGTTCAAAATGCTTAACTAATTATATTAGGTGAGAAAATGAGCGCATATGCTAATAGAACAATCCAATTATAAATTGTAGCCCTTTCCACACTTAGTACGCATATTCTTGCATCAAAAGCTGTATGACTAGAAACCTAAAAATGCTGACCTTTTAATGTTATCCATGCATTCATTGTTCTTAACTTAAAACTGCTGACAGTTTATAATTTTAACATTGATTTTCACACTGTTATACGGCAGTGACTTCACTGTGTTATACGGCAGTGGCTTCATTGTGATGAGACACCATGGGGAGCATTTTAACCCCCAAGAATGTGTGGGAAGTAAAAGAATTCAAAAAATTTCAAGCGCGACCGCAAGCCGCCTCCAACATGCCCTCTTCTGGGTTTAACAGAGGCACGTTTGGCTGCGTGCAAGTTACCTGCTAGCCGGAGGCAGGTCGATCATTAGCACATGATAATGAGGTGATTTTCGAATGATTTCAACAGGGATTTGAATTTAATGCCTCCAGCATAGGTTTCCCAGGGCTCAGGATACTCGCCAGTGAAACTGCACTGAGATTGAACGGCCCTTCATGGTAGTGTTTAAAGTTAAGATTGCCCGATTATCAATAAAGACTCAGTGCTTAAAGCTGCTTTCTCAGTTCCCTCTGGCAAAGGTTTTGCAGGGAGCTCTTGTGATAAAGACATTTTTGAGAAGTTTGGAGGCTTTCAAATGGACAACATCAGGATGGAGGCCGCCACGGATATCAATAGGACATCGGACAAGGAAGACAATCACCATCCATGACAGCAAGGTCATGCTATGGTGAGATCTGCAGGTGCACAAGAGAGAGACGCACAACAGAGATCTGGAGAACACAGAGCTGGAGAACAGAGTGGAGAACAGAAGATAGGAGAACAGCAGAGAAAGAAATAGTGGAGCACACCAGAGAAGGGAAGGGTCAACGTCTCAGGAGGCACTACCCATGTGAGAGGATCTACTGACAGAGGCTCAGCCCCCTTGACCTCTGAGAGCAGTGCTTCCGCACGTTCAGATTGACAAGGCATGTACAAGTCAGGTCATGGATGGGTTGATTGCCAGGGCATCGACTTATGTCAACTTCACCTGCTACAACAATAGCCAAATTAAGCCAGCATTCGGATTTGTTTCTCTGGCTGGCTTCCCACAGGTACAGGGTGCCATCGATTGCACACACGTGGCAATCCAAGGACCACCACAGCAACCAGGAATTTTCATCAACTGCATGGGATTTCATTCCATCAATGTACAGCTGGTGTGCGACCAGAAGAAGAGGTTCATGCAGGTGGCGCGATGCCCTCCTTTTCAGACTTCCATAGAGTTTGAAACTATAATACTTATGTGCACCTCCAATGCAGAGTCTATCTAGACCATTTTGTGAATATTTCAAATACATACCATCCTCCCCTGACTGTTAGGAAACTCCATGCTTTAGCTGTATAGCTGCAAGGCCTCTCAAACCTGCAATCATTCGACTATCTTAGAAAACAAACAGATGATCAGTACTTTACATGCAAAAAAAAAAGGCAAGAAAACATCCATTTGTCACTCGTTTCTTTCTCACTGCTCACACCAAAAGCTTGCTATGTTGATCTGTAAACTTTCTCATTATGCTACCAGCAAAATGGTGCACAGAATGATCAAAAAGAGCAAAATGTCCCATTGCATATGATATCCTTCAAGTATACCATTATCTAAATTGGCACTAAATTTGATTTTAACAAAAAAAGGACGTATTTGATTGACTCAGTTGTCCAAATGTATTCAGAAAAGGTACAAGCATATTTTTAAAAATCAGATGTATCCCTCAGTGGAAGTATGTTGCTAAATTAGTAATGAAGGAACCAGAGTTCCCAGGCATTACTGTGCGATGTTAGCATATTACAAGATATCATTTACTGTCCCACGACACCCTTCACCCACTCCTTGCTAAAACTATAGCTAATGATGCTACATGGAGATAAGGCATATATTTAAATAATGAATGAATGTTATTTTAGTTGATTTTTACATGCTGGGTATGTATACTCCTGTTATTATTTTGGTTATGCTCATGTATTTGTACTGTATCTGATGAGATATCATAAGTTAGATGTCATGCAGCTGCATATCTATGTTTACTGGAATAAAACAACTTAACCGTGGAATAATTGGTTGGAAAAGAAAAGACAATATCGTAAGTAACGACAAGAATTACTTTTAGAAGGTTTTAGCCATCTCTGTCACAAACCAACTTAGGGGCAATATTGCTGTCGCATTTGTTTTTCAGACATCTGAAGTGATAGCACTCTTGCCTCCTGAGTCAGAAGGTTGTGGGTTCAAGTCCCATTCCAGAGACATGGGCATAAAATATAGGCTGACACTTCAGTGCATTACTGAGGGAGTGCTACACTGTCAGAGGTGACGACTTTCGGATGAGACATTAAACTGAAGTTCCGTCTGCCCTCTCAAGTAAAAGATCTCATGATACTGTTTCAAACAAGAGCAGGGGATTTCTCCTGGCCATTATTTATCCCTCAACCAACACCATTAAAACAGATTATCTGATCATTGTCACATTGCTGTTTTTGGGACCTTGTGTGCAAATTGGCTGCCGCATTGCCCGACATTACAACAGTGACAACACTTCTAAAGTACTTCATTGGCTGTAAAGCACTTTGGGACATCCTGAGGTCATGAAAGGCGCTATATAAATGCAAGTCCTTTTTTCTTTCAAATAGTGCCATGGCATCTTTTACGTCCACCTGAGGGCAGAAGGGGCCTCAGTTTAATGTCTCATCAGAAAGATGGATTCCCATTCTAGCATCAAGAAAAACCGGGCCACAATTTTGTTTAAATATTAGTTTTGTTTGCCATTAAAGTAAAACATTTGTATTGCAATTCTGTTGCAGCACACTGTCTTATGTTCCATTTAAGGAATTTCAAATACGTTAAATGTCATTGATTTTGTGAATGCAAAAAGATTCCAATGCTGAGTGTGTCATCGCTTGGAGTTACGCCACGATTCCCCCACATGATGAGCCTGCATTCTCAGTAAAGCTGCCTTGAGGAGTCACTGAACAGATGTAAGGCTTCTTTGGAGAGGAAGGAAGGAGAGAAAATCGACAGCTGAGTCAATTGCACTGCTCTCCACACCTCTTAGTATTAACTTCAGGTGTGGCTTTGACAGACACCAGAAAACACATTACTTAAGCACCATTGTCAGGGAATGGTGCATGGATGATTTCAGTATAAACTGCTAGACTATTCAGAAGATATTAGAGGTACTTTTTTTATTATATATCTGGCTTTTGCAATGTTTGTGTTTGGTGCCATAATTTGGTAACAATCATGAAATGTAGCACTTTTGTTCACGTGTCACATTGTTCAGTTGTATTGTACACTGGCACACGTTTGTGTCAGCACATTGCATATTTATGCAACGGAGCTATTTTAATACCAAACTGTGTAATTTACTAATTAATACAGAGGCAATAATGTTTGCAATTCTGTTATTCACTGGAATAAATATAAGTAATGGCACTCAGTAGTACAGCATGTTTATTCAGCAAGGATGTATAGTATTGTTAGCATTCCCTCTGCATTAATTTGAAGGGTGGAAACTTACCCAAATTCATGGGCAAATTAGTAACTCGGTGAAACTGTCATTAAACACTGTTCATCATACATGAGGAAGAGATTAAATGCATAAAGTATTTAAGAAATTTAGGGCAGAAACACATAATTTATGGCAAGAATTGTTGCAGCTGATTGGAACCACTGAATAGAAGACTGAAAATTAGCTGCAGTTATTCCAGTTGTTAAAAAAGGTCAGCATGATAAAATTAATAATTTTTGTCCAATATTTAGTTTGATAAAGGCCCTGAATTTGCGGTCGGAGACTTCCCGCGGGGAAATGCCTCTGATCCACAAATATAATGCCCGTGTACCTGGTGCTCCACGAGGTACGGAGACTTGCGGTCCTGGGCCTCTCTGGGTACCCGCGGGTAGAGGCCCTCATATCCCAGGGGGGCACACGTGGTTCACAAGTGCCCCTGGGATCATGTAGGCCAGCCCAACCAATAAAAGGGGATCCCAATTCATGCTTTTGGGGATTCCGTATGTACGGAAACCCCCATAAGCATAAATGGGAATACCCCAAAAAATACACCTACACATCTAATACATTTTAAAAAATTACATATTTAAAATTAATTAAAATGCCATTTAATTAAATATTTAAAACAAAAAAATGTTTTTTTGAAAAATAAATTTAAATGTTTTAAAGGGACTAAAAATAACCTTACCTTATTGTATAGGTTTTTTTAATGTATAAATGATTGATAATTTATTTTAATGCTTTTTTAAACTCTTACACTGGAAAAGCAGGCCTTACGCCAGGCGTAAGAATTTCACGGGCATTCACTGAGCAGAAGTTGGGCAAATAGCCCAACTCTCTGCCCACAGTTGCCCTTTTCCCGGGGATGCGGTGGATCTGTCAAGAAAATTCTTGACAGATCGCAAGTTCCGGGTTTTCACGCATGCTCTTTGCGTGCAAAAACCCGGAACCTGCGCAGCCCTTACGGGCGCATACGCACCCGTAGGGGCTGCAAATTATAGTCCATTGACTTCTTGAATTCTGTCATCGTATATAAGGAATTGAAAAATAGGTTCACTAAGAGGAATGTCCCAGCTTAGTTTGTTAGATCTTGTGGCAATAATCTGTTGCTTTGTATGATCTACAATTGTCTAAGGGAGTGGCCAAGCTACTCAATTCAAATACAAACATTCTTTGTGATTTGATGTGTTTGATTGGTAGCTCTATTTGAATTTTAACAAACAATTAGTTAAATTCACTAAGCCATCATTTTGAGATATTTATCATCAGAAATCTTCATAATATATGCTCTGTTATTGCTATTATTTGCATGATCTATTGCTATTATTTGCATGATCTATTACTATTTAATAAATTTACATAGCTTTAAATGAGGCCTGCTGTAGAGTGTTATTCTACTGCCTTTAAATGTCAAGGAAGATCCCACAGAGTTTTGGCTAGAACCAGTAGCTGATGTAATCTAAAAAAGGATTCTCTGTTCATTGTTCCAGGTGTGCCATAAGATTTTACCTCGACATTACGACAAGTGAAAATACTTTCAAGAATACCGAGAGCTGGAGCTCACCTATGAGAGTAGTCTAAAACACGGAAGCCAAAAATATTCAGAGTATAAAAGGTTTAAAAAAAAACAGTAATAGCTTGATCCTGGGCATTGTAGGCCTGTTAGTGTGACATCTATAATGGGGAAAATAGTACCATCTTTTATAAAGGAAGTAATTCAAGTACATTTAATGAGAGTAAGAGCAATAATTTCAAGTTAACATAACCTAATAAAATACATTTCACGTTTCTTCTTGTGCCCAGTACAGAGGACTGCGTTATATATGAACCTGAATGATGCACATATGAATCTGAAACATTGCATAATCTGGCAATAAACCAATGAAGTTACATTGGAAATAGTAACTCCAGACCTCTCCAGCTGACACACAAGTAACAGGCCAACAGTATATCTTCGGCTACAACCACGAGGATCAGAATTATTAAAAAATAAACTTAACAGAAGCAAAAGTCATTAAATTGCAGATAGATAAATCACTTAACTTACAAAATCTGTTACTACACAACAAAATGCCTCAATTCCTTTAGCAGTTCGTGCAGTGCTTTAAACAACTTCTGCCCTTGATGAAACACTTTTACATAAGAAAGGCAAAGTGATCGAGTCCCCTTGGCAATATATAGTGATGAGGGAACTGGTGAACTAGATGAAGGTTCCAATATTTATTTCTCTCTCAGGTGGGCACGAAGCATGGAGCTGTCAATCAACATCAGCACCAGCACCAAATACCCTGAAATGCCCGCTACACCTGACTCACAACTCCAAGCAGGTCAGCAATCCCAAACAATTAGCTGTGTCTTCCTCTCTAGCCCAGTAATTAATATTACCTGTTTCTAGAACCTATGTGAACTCTTTGCCTACTGTACATTAGGCCGTCCACCTAAACAGAGGTGTCACATTTGATGTGATATCTACACATCTATACATAATGATTATTTTATACAGGCAAGCGATTCCCAGCAAGCAGTAACCAATTTAAAGTGGCTATCAAGCTGGTCAGCTACAAAGCCTGAAGAAGAAGAATTAAAAGTATACATCCTTGTATGATTTGCCAGGGTAAGGGGCATAACAGAGCTGGTGCAGGGAATCAGCTGGAAGTCGTGGTTCATGTTACAGGGATATAGGGAAAGAAAGCTCTTGGGGGGGGAGAAAAAAATGTTCCAGGAATTAAAACAGAGATTAAGAAATAGGATTTCAAAGGTCACAATCTCAGAATTACTATCAGTGGACCACTCTGACCAGTACAGGAACAGGGAGATGAGGAGGTAAATGTGTAGCTAAAGACATGGTATAGGAAGGAGGGACTCAGGTTTCTGGGACTAGTTGTGGAACAGGAATGAGCTGTACCAATGGGACCATTATCTACACCTGAACAGAGCTGGGATCAATATCATTGGAAGGAGGTTAACTGGGGTTGAGGGCAAGGATTTAAATTAATATGGCAAGGGGTGAGGGGAAGCAAGAGGATAGTCAGCTTGAAAGGAAAAGCAAGGGAATAAGGAAAGGTTGAAAGAGGTAATATAATAAAATAATAATTTGGGGCAGGCAAAAGGAGAAATTGCCAAACCAAGGGAATCCAAACTAAAATGTACATATATTGTTACACAGAGCACAAGAAACAAAATCAGGGAACTAGAATCATTGAATTAAAATAGAAAATCAAGACATAATAGCAGTAACTGAGACATGGCTGCAGCCGGGTCATGATTGACTAATATTCCTGGATATAAAAGTTTCAGGGGAAATAGGGAAATTTTAATGTGTCCGTGCATGCGGGATTGGAGGCGGGTCAGGAGTAAAAGTGGAAATAAATCGGAGTGGGTCGGGAACCTGCTGTCATCCCGCCTCCTCGCGCCTTTAACTTGGCCACGTTTGGCAGCGCGGCCACGACCCGAACGGCAGAGGCGGGTGACCTAATTTAGATTATTATCAGCTAGTTGTCAGACCCTTAACTGTGTTTTTAACCATACCTTTTGAATTTCACTGCACGACCACGGGAATCACGCAGCTTGGGAACCATGTCTGTCAAGCTGAGGTGGAAGTTCAGTGGCCATTGATCGAAGTCATTACTGCAGAGCATGGAAAGCACAATAAATACTACCACCTGACACCTGCTTATTTTCCTAAGGGAAATGCTGTTGCTTAGTGCATTTTCAGCACAGATTTAGGTCTCTAGAGTTTGCCAGTCTTTTCTGCAAATTCAGAAATCACTGTCACCTCATTGCTACTACCTATCATTTCTGTGATCTCTACTTGACCTGCCATCAATTACATCAGCATAGGTGCTATTTATACTGTCTCAACTTGGTCCTCAGAATCGGACCACGATGAGCCCCAATACCAGTAGCAGCAGGCACACCAGCAGCAGCAACAACAACACCAACCTTCTCCTCAATGACCTGATGCTCCTCAGGACAGAGGGCATCAGTGCAGGGCTGCACCGTGTCAGAGGCGATACCCCCAACACAGGGTATACAGGCAGAGGATGAGCTTCCTCAACATGACTGAGCAGCAGTGCCAAAGGAGGCTCACGCTATCGCGCCAGGTCGTCGCAGACATTTGCAGCTTGCTGGAGCAAGACCTACAGCCCAGAGGACCTGGTGGACACACCTTACCAGTGGCTGTTAAAGTCACCACTGCCCTCAACTTCCTCGCCTCAGGCTCCTTCCAGGGATCTGCAGCAGACATTTGCAGCATCTCACAGTCGGTCGACCACGGATGCATCATTCAGGTCACCTGTTTGAAAAGTCAGCCAATTATATCAACTTTGCCACTGATGAAGCCAGTGTTACTGAGCGGGTGTTTGGCTTTGCCACTCTGGTTGGCTTCCCATGGGTGCAGGGCGTCATCGACTGCACACATGTGGCCATCAGGGCACCCCATCATCACCCAGGAGTGTTTGTGAACCACAAGGGCTTCCACTTGCTCAATGTGCAGCTCATCTGTAACCATAGGAAGATCATCATGTATGTGTGTGCCAAAGTCCCTGGCAGCTGTCATGACTCATTCATCATGCACCAGTCCGCCCTCCATCAGCTCTTCACACCTCCAAAAAGACCTTCCGGCTGGCTGCTTGAAGACAAGGGCTATTCACTAAAGACGTGGCTCATGACACCCTTGAGGAGGCCAAGTACTGAGGCCCAGGAGAGATATAATGAAAGCCACATGTCCACCAGATGTGTCATAGAGAAAACAATAGGCATGCTGAAGATGCGCTTCAGATGCCTTGACAGATCTGGAGGAGCCCTTCAGTACGCACCAACCAGGGTCTCCAGAATCATCCTGGTCTGCTGTGCCCTGCACAACATAGTGCAGCAGCGAGGATTAGCGCTGAATGAGGAGTAAGGTTCTGAGCGCACAGCCTCTTCAGAGGAGGAGGAGAAGGAGCATCAGTTGGAAGACGAGGAGGAGCAGGAGGAGGAGGAACCTGAGGTTCAGATACCACCAACACCCGAGCACATTGCTGCCCGGGAGGCCAGTTAAGCAGTTACTAGCTGCCACTGGGAAAATCTTATACTCTATCCTTTTCCTTCATGGACAGCATAGAGTTGACTATTATGAGCCAATTGATCTGTATTCTCTAGCAATGTGCTCAGTGATCAAGAAGTATGAGCCTCAATGAAGAAGGCAAGCTCCCCAAATGGGTACCTAGATGAACGTTTAAAGACTCAGCATGGTAGCCCTTTGAGGATCAAGGTTTGTAATGTAAACTGCTCCCAACTCATTTGTATTAAATGTGTAGATTTTAATCATTTCACTTTTTGTTTTAATCAGTGTTAAGAAATTGGGTGCTGATCAAGAAACTGAAGGGATCCTTTGATCCTAGGTCAAATTGATTTGTTGATTTAAATTGCTAGTGGCTGCATCGATGTCAATTCCAGGAGGTTCCTGTGAAGTGAATAATCAGTTTGTTGACTGAAATTGCCAATAGCTGTATTGATGCAAATTGTTGGGATTTCCTGTGAGCTGAATAAGCTAATAGTCTTTCTGTTATGAATGAACTTGTGTACCAAGTGTATATTTACAGACTGAAAGGGATGTTCCTCACAGGAAGATGTACATTGCATTTCGTAACTCACTGCACGTGTTTTGAGTGGTCATGCGATTCACTGTTAAATCACTGCTTGATCAGACATATCCATTATTCCAATATCAAAAGTAATATGAGAAGACTGAATTTGCTTCAGCAGCAACTAGACTTAAATTTTGAAAACTCAAAAGACTATTTTATTTCTTCAGAATAATTATTTACATATCGACTTATCTCACAATATATATTTTATATTAAACTTGATATCTTGCAGAATATTTTGTGCTTTGTATCTCTATTAAATTGTAATATCCATCTATCTAAAGTGAGTTTGATATAATGAGACTATATTTAATGCAGTAAGTAGATTACTCAAGTAGGGTAATGGTTAACCTTCAGGTCACACAACTCTGTACAGGCAAATTTGTCAATAAATATACAGCTTGTGGATCATAGGGGACAAGATCAGATTCTGGGCACTGCTGTGAGTACATTGAGAGTGAAAATGTAAGAGCCCATGATGCATGGAAGTTTTATAGGTGGCACATGAAGGAACTCAACAAATTCCATACACGTCACCTGCTATCGATACTTTGCATCACATAGCAAGAGAGATTTGCAAACACTTAAGTCCTGTCAAAGGCCAGTACAAATTTATGTTCAGAACATCATAGGAGTTGATTGGAGTAGGCTTTTGAAGGAAGCATTCTGCTTTGAGCAGAAAAATGGGAAGTGTCTTGCAGTGGGCAGAAGAAGTGATACAAAGACATTTTGAAACACAACTTCAAGACATCGGATGGCCTCACTGGCAAGTGAGAGGATGCACCACTGAATAAGCCACTATTACACACGAGTATGTGTGCAGGTGTACCTCATTATAAAAATAAATACCTGTGAAAGTCAGGAGAAATGAGCAAACCCCACATGGACTGCCGCAATCCAATCCTTTAACCCCAATTAGAATAAGCTACACTATGACCAGTATGAAAAGATCTGTGATTCTCACATTCGGGTCTTTAGTCACCAACAGATCCATTGGAGAACATGTGAAACTCCTGATGATCCAGTTATCTTCAGTATGAGATATAATCATGTATATATTGACTGGACTAGCTCACGTAAGGGAAATTTTCACCTTCACCACCTGGGCAGTAATCTGGGGGAGCAGATTGTCTGCCCATTGTAGACTCCGACCGATTTTCTTTCCGTTGAGCAGGCGATCCACTCTGACAAGTGGTGAAACAAAAATTTACCTCATCGTTTTGGAGATTTAAAGGGAAAATGCAGTCTACTGAACTGTCCCTTAAATGTAACAAAGGAAGATTAATAGACAACTACTAGTGTCCCTCAGTAATCCTTTGTTATCTCATTTTTAGAACTGCTTTTTGGGGGCAGCCTAGAAGCAGACATCATTAGCCCAGGTTTTGTGAATCGGGCAAAAGTGGACTGTTTTGGCCCATGGCTAAGGCTGAACTGCGCTGGTGGATCAGGGAGCAGGTAACTCTCGCTCCACCTAATGTGAGTCTGCTACTGGCACAGAAAAAGCTTGCCCAGAGAGATTGGTCTGTAGCCCAACTGACTGGGGAAAAGCAAAATCTGGTAAAGTAGCAGCTCTTAAAGCACTGTAGCTTGCCACAAAAGGGGTAAATATAGTGGCAGCAGAAAAGTGGACTAATTACTGACAATAGCACAGTGACGTGGCAACACTGCTCGAGAAATGCTATAGAATTTGAGGTCATACTGGAGGAAATGCAACAAAGGAAGGTGACCTTATCTGAGGCTGAAGACAAATCAGCAGTAATAGTACAAGTGCCTGGAGGAAGGTCGCCATCCGAATCAGCACAACCACACAGCTCTCTTGTTCCTGTCTGCAAATGAAGCAGAATTGTAGTGGTATCAAGAGGTAAGTGTGCTCCTCACTTTTGCATACATTTCTTCTGGGGTCCATCAAGGATGGTGCAAACCTAAGCTGGCAACTCCTGCACCTCTGGGAAGTATTGTGAAGTATTGTGCACAACCATTGGCCCAGATTTGCCTGTCCAAATAATGGTGAGGCTAATGGCGCTTGGCGTTATTTATGCACAAATGGTACAGCAACTTCAGGCGAGGGGCAGTTGCACAGTTAAAATCAAATATCCAAATGTTGCTGCCCGAGTTGCACCGCTTCACTGTTAGCTTCGCGAAAACAGCATCACGCTGTCTGCCTCACCATTGAAATGAAGTTGCTGTATTTGTGCGGTAGATACAAACTAAATTAGCCGAAGAAAGTTAAGTCTTGTCCAATCCAGTGTAAGTACCCTTTTAGCGACGTGATAAGTGTTAATTACTGCCAAACAACCTCTTTGGCACTAAAAATTAACTATTACAAGTGTGGAATCTCATTCCTTCAGGTATTAATTGTAGTTGGAGATTTTAAAAAGGTTACTTTTTTTTACTTTTCCCTTCCATCTCTTTTTTCTCTCTCTTAATCCAGTCCTTTTTTCCCTCTCTTCTGGGGGGGTTTTGTCAGCCCTTGGGAGGCGGGTTTGGAAGCGGGACTGCCGGGAAAATGGCAGAATCTGGGGGCGGGTACCCATCCCGCCCCCAACCCGTCTCCATGCCATCTTCCCAGGAGGCGGGTACCCGACCCATGCCGGGTCCCGTCTCCTGGAGGCGGGAAGGGGATTACAGCCACTTAACTGCCTGTTAGCAGGTAGTTAACAGGCAGTTAAGAGGATTATCCCCATTTTTCCATTGGAAATCCCGCCAGGGTCAGCGAGGTGAGCAGTGGGTCTGCGGGGGTCGGAGGGATCCAAAAGTGCACTGTGGAGGTGAGTGATGGGTGCAAGTGTGGAGAGGTAAGTAAGTGAGGTGCGTGAAAAGTGATAGAAAAAGTTTCCTTACCCTTGTTTCTTCCTGCAGGCTTCAATCGTTGGGGATCCGGAGGCTCCGGCATCTCCATGGCAGAGATGACAGAATGGATGCTACATTCTCCAATGTAACAGCCATCTACTTTCTGCTCACAAAAGAGGTTTGGTGAGCCTTGAGTACAAGAACTCACCAAACAACAGAGAATGTCAGTGTTTGACAGCTTCTCAAAGCTGTCAAACGATGACAAATCATCTGTCAAAATTTTTTGACAGATGAAACGTCATACGCTGACATTCTCTGTAACCGGCTTCCCCTTAATTCGCCTGCTAAGCCCACTGGGCGGGCTTAACATGATCAATCAAGGGAAAATAGCGTGGGTTGGCCACAAGTCGATGGAGGCGGGACTAAAACCCAACAAACAGCAGTCCCGCCTCCAATGCATTGGCAAAATCACCCCCTTCATTTCTCTTTCTGTACCTGATTTGCCATTGAATTCACCCACTCTAACTTACACTTCCTTCTCAGTCCTTGCACTGTTAATTTCACAATCCTTCAATTTGATTGGTTAAGGAGTTACATAGTTGCTTGCCCTGTTCACTCAGGTCCCAGATGTTCGGTTTCCCTCACTGCGACATTATCAGCTCGCGCTTTCAGCAACTTGCCACGCAAAAAACTTAAAACCAAACGTGCAAGGCCAAGTGTAACGAAGGGCAGATGGCATTAGATGCCCAGCTACCGCAAAATTTGGCCCATTACCTTTTAGCACATAAATGTTTATTGTGCCTAAGCTGCAGGCCCCATTTTTTTTTGGAAGATGGAGGAGGCAGCGAAAAACAGCAAACAGATCCTGAGGTGTCCAGATCGATGTGTTCTCTGTTGTTAGGTTTTTTTTCAGTGTGGTTAGTGTCCTCGGATGCAAAGGATAGTCTTGTTCTCTTACCATACATCCAGCATCCTCCTTCAAATAATGTGGGCACTTTAGACTGCCGTACAGTGAAGGTTTTGTGGCTGCTTCAAGGATTATGGCACTGACATGTAGAATGCTGTTACTGTGGTCAGATACCATCTCAACATTAATTCAACATTTCTCTGTTCATGAAGGTCATGGGATACATATTGTTATGAATTCAGGACTACCATACACATCATCTCGGGTACAATGATGTTAATTATTTCCTTAAGCGGTTTGTGCGTCTATTTTTTATGGGCGTTGACTCCCGCAACCCTCTATCTATTTCTACAGTAGCAGGACCCAGGAGTGTTAACAATGCATGTGTACTCCTTAAATCTCTCCGAAGACAGCACACCAAACAATAAGATGGTTGAGAGTTGCTTGATACAACTGGTATAGCTTCTGTCCATCCACTGTTACAAAAATAAAGAACTTGCAAGTGCTAGCACACTCCGGTGGGTCTTCTGAGTCAACTTAAAAAGCACAATCCCTCTGTACCCTGTCCTACCACCCAGGACAGCGGATTACTTCCTTCAGAGCCTTAAGCTGCTCAACTGCTTCTTGGGCCCTGATATTTACTGTGATGTGGTTTTGGAGTAGGGTGGAATGAGTTATGGTCAGGCTGGAAGTGCAGGGTTCCCCGAACGCCATGGAGTTTTAACTCCAGGGCATGTGTGACTTTTTTCTTCCCCAGGTTCCCTGCCCGAAAGCCAACCTGTTTGACAGGATTGTCTGGCTTTTGGACCAGGAAGGCTGTGGCATAAGATTACAGGAGCAGGTAGGTATAGTGGTGGTGGGGGAGTGATCACGGGGGAGGTGAGTATAGCATGGTTTTGGTGGGGGGGGGGGAGGGGTCAGTGATCGCAGGGGGGAGATGATGGAGGGGAGAGATGGGAGGTTCAGGGGAGATAGTGGAGGTAGGGGAGGGGGGTTTACAGTGTTAGCTTATTGGGCTGGGAGTAAACACTCCTGCTCTTCCTGGCCCACAAGCAGTGCTATAAAGGCACTGACCTTATGGAGCCAGCCCTTCTCGCTTCCTTTTACCTGCCAGGTTTCCCAAGGCCAGGGAAACCCAGCTGACAGCAGTTAATATTAGAAACCTTGTTAAAATGGAGGCACATAGCCTTCTTAAAAGGTTTCAATAACTGACCCGCCCCTGGTCCCACCTCTATTAAAACCAGACTTGGGCGGGTTTGAAGTGGGTTGGGTTCAGGTTTGAAATTTTTAACATTTATACTTCCCACCCGACCCAAACTCATCTGTTTTTGGGGTGTTAAAATTACCACCTTGGTGTCTGTGTCCTTATTTTTAAAAACTAACTTACAACCCTCGCAAAGCTCAAGAAAAATTTACAGACCAGACATGGCTAACACGTTGTCTATTTTTGGGTCTCAGAGAACTTCGCACCTTACTTACTATTTACTATTCATCTGCCCATCAATTTACAATTCATGTCTACTTTTTTTCAGGAAAAAGTGGCCAAAGAATCATGAACTATGAAAATGCAAAAGGGCGCTAATGCTCACATAGGAATGTTTTGCACTCAAGGAAGGCCTTCCACTTGGTGAAAGCTGTGCATTCTGTGCACCTGATATGTCCTTTCCACAGCAAAAGTGAAGGTCTTGCCCCTTGCATACACAGTAGCTGTCATTTACTTGATACTTGCGAGCACTTCAGACTGCCTGTCATCTCATGTGGTGGATTGGAAGGATCCAGTGGCATGAATTATTCATGCTGTGGTAACCTTCACCTTTACAGAAAACTCCTTCCACGATCCACATATTATGTGCAGGCCATTCTTCAATAGATGTCACAACTCTATGGCAGCCTGTCTTGTGAAGCAGAGGTGGTGAAAGACAGATCTCCTCTGATATGTGCAGGTACACATGGGGCCTATCAACACAGGTGCTACCATATTGATGGGTCTGGCTAAAATACATCGAGGTCGTTGTACCTGCATTTGTTGGCTCGATTACAAGCTCCTCTGTCTCATCTCAATTCTGCATTGCCTGCTGAATCACTGAAGGAACACCCATCCTCACCACTTTGCAAAATGTGACATCAAAATCAGCAGCAGCCAAGAACAATGAAGTCAAATTTTGGCTGGGGAAATAAAACAAAAATGCAAAGGACCTAGAAAAATCAAGGAACAAAATGTAGGAAGAGATACAGGAAAATAGAATAAATAACATAAAACAAAGAAAACCTACTTTTAGCTCACGACTCCCATATGCTCAGATTTTAGGATCAAGACTTTGACTGTAGGTGCAGTCTCATTCAAAAAAGCTAAATTTAACAAGTCGTCAGAAATCATTGAGATGACAGAAGCCATCATGCAGCAAATTCTGTATTCTCGCCATCAACTTAATTTCCTCCACACCCCTCTGACCCCCTGCCATCGGCGCAGGCTGAACTAGACTGCTCACAACTTTGATGTCCTATTCAACCCCAAGCTGAGCTTTCAACCACATATCCTCTCCATTACAAAGACTGCCAACTTCTACCTACATAGCAGGTGCCTGTGCCCCTAACACAGCCATCTGTAATGAAATCTTCATCAATGTCTTTGTCACCTTCAGACTTGACTATTCCTGTGCTCTCCTGGCTGACCTTCTATCCTGCGCCCTCTGCAACCTTCACGTCATCCAAAACTCTGTTACCCGTATCTTATTTTGCACCAAGTTCTGCCTGCCCAAAGCCCCTATTCTCGCTGACCTACATTAGCTCTGAGCCCCAGAACACATCAAGGAGGAAACATTGGGTATCGCCCATTTTGGGGCGCTAATATCGGCCGGGCGCAAAGTTTAGTGCCTGGTACTAATTATCGTCTCTGACTGCAAAATTCGCCTCTATCGCCCCTGGAGGTGATTTGAGCGCTAAATCAGGCTCTACACACCTCTCTTAAGGTGCTAATGTCGGGGAGCGAGGTGCTACCTAAGCTCAGGCGATGTCAGTTACCATGGAAGCCAGACAGACTGTCGCCATCCAGTTTTTAAAGGGGAGGGACCGTCTTGCTGGCCAGCCACTCCCTGCTCATTGCAGCCTTGAATCTCTGCCTGGAGAGACCTCAAAAGCAATTGTGTTGGAATCACTAATGGATAGGCCCAGGGA
Source organism: Squalus acanthias (assembly GCA_030390025.1). Classification (NCBI taxonomy): domain Eukaryota; kingdom Metazoa; phylum Chordata; class Chondrichthyes; order Squaliformes; family Squalidae; genus Squalus; species Squalus acanthias. The sequence goes on along the minus strand of CM059430.1, from coordinate 103,758,871 downwards.
AAGAGCTCGGCGCTTCGGAACCTCAAGAGTGGTGCTGAGGACCAAACTACTTAGGACAGCGTTAAATCTCTCCAGACGTCTCTCTCCCTCTCAACCTGCGTGTGCCAAAGATTTTGCCGACAAGAAAAAGCAAGAAGCGCACGCCTTTAAATAGCGCTCCCCCAGCCCCTTCCCAACTTGGAAACATTCCCTTCTACCTGTCATTCCTAGCAGCAGACGCTAAGGCAGGGGGCACGACTCAATTTACGGTCCGGGGCACTACCGGGGCGTTGCACGCTCGACTGACGTCACGATCTGCGGGCGCAGGAGATCGTGGTGGTAGTGTTTAGCGCTGCCGTAAAACAACTGGTCAATTTCATGAGCGGCGCTAAAATCGCCGTGCTCGGGCGCTAAGTTCCTAGCGCCCCGTTAGCGCCCCCCAGAGGCGCTAATGGGAGGTGCTAAACAACCTAATTTTTCCCCCCAAGGTTAAAATTGTGTTTAAATCCCTCCATTGCATCACCCTTCCCTATCATTGTAACCTCCTGCAGCAACAACAACATCTTGCATTTATATGGCATCTTTAACATAGTAAAACATTCCAAGGTGCTTCACATGAGTGTTATCAAAAGACGTTTGACACTGAGCCACATAAGGAGATATTAGGACAGGTGACCAAAAGCTTGGTCAGAGGTTTTAAAGAGTGTCTTAAAGGAGGAGAGAGAAGTAGAGAGATGGAAAGAGGGAATTCCAGAGCTTAGGATATAGGCAGCAGAAGGCATGCCCGCCAGTGGTGGAGCGATTAAAACAGGGGATGCGCAAGAGGCCAGTATTGGAGGAGCACAGAGATTCTGCAGCACTACGCTCTCCCCCTCATGCCGCCCCCACCACCCCCCTGAACTCTCCATTCCTCAGATTTATGTCACCCCTCCTAATATCTCCTTCTTTGGCACAATGTCCATTTTTTTCTTATACTTTGATGAAATACCTTGAGACATTTTAGTCAGTTGAAAGGCGCTATACAAATGCAAGTTGTTGTTGAATTGAAGGGGTTAATTCTTGCTTTATTTCTCAACTGGAGTTCTGCACACCCAAGTACAGTTTTACTTCAGAAGCAAAATACAGCAGTATACCACCGAACAAGATTTCAGCATTCAGTTTATGTACTCATATATTATTCAGACTATGATCTGTTTGAAATGAATATTCCAAACACCTGTAGAAATAAATGTCAGGAAGGATTTGGAGCTTTTCATTTCCATCCACACATTACTAACAAATGTCCAATTGCTTTTACTTTCCTTTTTCCCTCTATGCCTCGATGATTCTCAACAGCCACATTTACACTGAATGAATCGCAGATTTTCCCATTTTGTATGAAGAAATGCATCTTGCTGATTTCGTAATAAAATAAAAGACATTGCAGGTAAAATAAAATTCTGATTTAATCACAAAATATATTTACATAAATATTTTAAAGCGCCGCAGAATGTCTAGGTAATTTTAGCTTCTGAATACACCCAAGATGAGGTAGGAGAGGTGATTTCCCAACTTTGTGCTCCCAACAGGGGCCTCGCTTGCTGGGAGCACATTTCAGAAACCTGAACATGTCCTGTACTTGGTTTTCCCTCCAATTAATTTAAATGATTGGTAAATAATGTGCAAGAGTGCTTGAATTTCCGATACACACATCCACTGGATGAGGTTCTCCGCTGGGAGTGCAAAGGCGGAAAGTTCCCCCTTGTTACAAGCACGGGTCTGCTATAGATACCTCCTCAGGTTGAGCGGTGTCAGTCACTTCGATCAGTGGCTCCCACTGTCCATTATATAATAGCATTAGCCAGTGGATACAACAATGCATCCCCTTTGATATACAAGCTGGATATTGTGTCTTTCACATGTGTCCCACTTTTGAAGCTGGATCAGGTTAACACTGGATGAGGCGTGGCTTGATATGAATCATTAAGTTGCTTTACAGGTGTTTGCTGTGGCTCAGTGGTTGCACTCTCACCTTTGAGTCTGAAGGTTGTGGGTTCAAGTCCTGTTGCAGAGACCTGAGCACAAAATCTAAGCTGACACTTCAGTGGAGTACTGAGGGAGTGCTGCACTGTCAGAGGTGCCGTTTGTCAGATCAAACATCAAACCCATCTGCCCTTTCAGGTGGACGTAAAAGATCCCATGGAACTATTTCGAAGAAGGGCAGGGGAGTTATCCCCGGTCCTGGCCAATAATTATCCCTCAACCAACATTGCTAAAACAGAATTATCTGGTCATTATTTCATTGCTGTTTGTGAGACCTTGCTGGGTGAAAATTGGCAGTATGGTTCTTACATTACAAAAATAACTACACTTCAAAAGTTCTGTATTGGCTGTAAAGCACTTTGGGACGTGCCCTATCCCCATAGCCCTGCAAATTTTTTCCTTTCAATTATTTATCCAATTCCATTTATTATTGAATCTGCTTCAACCATCATTTCAGGCAGTGAATTCCAGATCATAACAACTCGCTGTGTAACAAAATTTCTCCTCATCTCGTCTCTGGTTCTTTTGCCAATTCCCTTAAATCTGTGTCCTCTAGTTTCCAACCCTTCTGTCACTGGAAACAGTTTATTTATATTTAATCTATCAGAACCCATCATGAATTTGAACACCTCTGTTAAATCTCCCCTTAACCTTCTCTGCTGTAAGGAGAACAAACCCAACTTCTCCAGTCTCTCCATATAACTGAAGCCCCCCCCCCACCCCAATCCCTGATATTATTCTAGTAAATCTCCTCTGTACTGTCTCGGGAAGGCCTTGACATCCTTCTTAAAGTGTAGTGCCCAGAATTGCACACAATACTCCAGCAGGGGCCTAATCAATGATTTATAAATATTTAGCATAACCTTCTTGCTTTTGTACTCTATGCCTCTATTTATAAAGTCAAGGATCCCGTAAGCTTGTTTAACAGCCTTTTCAACTTGTCCTGCCACCTTCAAAGATTTGTGTACATACAACCCCAGGTCTCTCTGCTCCTGCACCCCCTTTAAAATTGCACCGTTTAGTTTATATTGCCTCTCCTCATTCTTCCTATCAAAATGCATCACTTCACACGTCTATGCGTTAAATTGCATCTGCAGTGTGTTTCACTAGTTTGTCTATGTCCTAAAGTCTGTTACTAGCCTCCTCATTGTTTACTACATTTCTGAGTTTTATTTCATCTGCAAACTTTGAAATTATGCCCTGTATACTCAAGTCAAGTTTTGATGCAACTTTACAGGGCGTACAGTTTTGGTCTCCATATTTAAGGAAGGGTATACTTGCATTGGAGGCAGTGCAGAGAAGGTTCACTAGGTTGATTCCTGGGATGAAGGGGTTGACATATGATGAAAGGTTGAGCAGGTTAGGCCTATACTCATTGGAGTTTAGAAGAATGAGAGGTGATCTTACAAGATTCTGAGGGGGATTGACAGGGTGGATGCTGAGAGGATCTAGAACTAGGGGGCATAGTTTCAGAATAAGGGGTCGCCCATTTAAAACGCAGATGAGGAGGAATTTCTTCTCTCAGAGGGTCGTGAATCTTTGGAATTCTCTACCCCAGACAGCTGTGGAGGCGGAGTCATTGAATATATTCAAGGCGGAGATTTGAATTACAGGGGAGTCAAGGGGTATGGGGAGAGAGCGGGAAAGTGGTGTTGAGGCCAAGATTGGATCAGCCATGATCTTATTGAATGGTGGAGCAGGCTCGAAGGGCCAATTGGCCTACTCCTGCTCCTATTTCTTATGTTCTTATGTTCTGTTCTTATGTTCTTATGTCCAGGTCATTAATATCTATCAAAAATGCTATATAAATGCAAGTCTTTTTGTTTCTTTTTTACTTAAAAGTTACAGAGTTACAGTTATGATCAGATTAACTTAGTTCAGATGATACAACCTTTGGACAATGATAACGAACACATCACGCTATCCCACAAGAGTGGGTCATGTAACAAGCCTTAAACAGATAGGCCTAGAGTTTCCGTTAGTTTGCATTGGTTTTACCAGCGCAATTCGCCTGAAAGCAGCCAAATCAGTGTAAAAGATTGCACAATTTTAAGTGCAAGTTATGTTGAACGTAAATTGAGTTTCTGCGATCGCTGGTTTTACGAATATTGTGCTGGCAGCCCACAAAACTGACCATGGCCCCCGATTGAAATAATGGCCATGGTGAGTAGCCACCGATTGCGCCCGTTCAAGGAGGCGCTTCAAATTAAGCTTGTTTCTTTAGGCGCAAAGAAACTAGAATCAGGTTACTCACAAGTGGTGGACTAGATGCTCTGATTAAAAATACTTATTTTTTGTCATAAACCCATTTTCAGCTATATTAATATAACTGCACCAGGTTAAATATCAATGAATATTTTTTAATGTGAGGTAAAAATAAATAAACAATTACGTTCTAGTACGCTGCCCGATTGTGCTGGTTCACGGAAGATTTTACGTTTGTGGTTATGCAGAAGAGATTGAGCAAAAACCTGAACTATAACTTCACTTTGGAAAATCAGTGCAATTTCAAACGCAATTTCCGCCCGGATTGCCGATTGCACCCAGAGCGGAAACTCCACCCCGAGGTCTTCTAACTTTCCTTCAGCAGTTCTATCCTATTTACCTCAGTGGAGGCCCTCACAGCTTCCCTTTTAACAAATATAACCACTCTTGCCACTTTTCCATCTCAAACTACCTCTCAGCCAGTCTGCGTCCCAGATTTATCTTACATCCTTTTTCACAGACACACAGAGATCAAAGAGTTTTCCAACACAACGGCTGTGAGGTATTTTACCATTACCCAGCCAAGCTAATGAATCTGCTTATTATTTACTGAGAGAGACAACTTCCCGATGCTGAATTTTATACATTGAGCTATTAAGTACAAAAGCACGGTAGTGATGTTGAATTTGTACAATTTGGTTAGGCCACAGGTGCTGTACAGCTTACAGTTCTTCATATTCTATTATAGGAAAGATGAGAAAGCATAGCAAAGCTGAATGATAGCAGAAATGAAAGGTTATAGTTATAAGCAAAGGCTTGAAAAACTGAGATCTTTTCACAGAAAAGGTTCAGGGGATCTAAACAGGTATTCAAAATTATGAATAGCTTTGAAAGGATAAGTAGTGATTGTCTCCACTGTGTAAGCTACTATACACATAATGAAAGCCATTGCTACTGTGTGGAGATCGAATTTGCGAACGAATTTTGAGATGATAACGGACGGATTCAAAATGGAAGAGGTCATTGTGTAATCCTTTGTTTGTCAGGCCACATGGGCAGGGTTAAACACAGAGTGAAGAGGAAGCCTCGCCCCCCACACATATCACAAGAACATGCAGGAAGAACACCAATCTGGGGAAGTTGGAAGTGAAACTGACTTATCAGAGGGAGGCAACTGAAGAAAGCATGATGGACCCATTCAGGGGAAACACTATAAAGAGGAGAGAAGTGGCGTGAAAAGGACAGAACAAAGGGAGGTACTCGACCGGCCAGTCGACTCTCGGAGCCTATGACCAGCTCGGACTGATCACCCAGGAAGGAGTGTATGTATGAAAGTCAGACATAGAGCATATATATTGCTGGGGTACTTATATGTACGCATGAATTAGTAAACTGTAGTGTGAATAAAGACCATTTTATTGGAAACAAACTTACCTGTCATTGTTACGCTTATTTGTAATTCTCGGGGTCCGAATGGCAGTAGGAGAAAGTTCTACAACTGGTTGGAGAATTGAGGGTCTAGACTCAGGGTTAGGACAAGAACCACAAAATAGGAGTTAGATTTTTTTTTCACATAGATGTTTATCAGAACATGCTTTAGTACAAGTGGCTATTGACATAGCGACAAAATATTTGAAAGGGAAGAATAGATAAAGGAATGGGAATTAACAGAGAAATGAAATTTGAGTAGATAGATCCAGTTGAAGAGCTAGCACCTGTACAGCTCCTCTAGACCCATCTTTTGTTTCTTTACTTGTCCCATTACCACTCCCTTTTGCCTTGCACCATCGTCCCGTTTGTCATTTAATCACTCCTGCCTTCCACGTCTTTCCCTTTTGTTCTTTCTTCCACTCACCCCTTTCCCTGCCTTTGTACTTGCTTAAAATCTGTTATGACTCTAGCATTTTCCAGTTCCGATGAGATGTTACCAACCTGAAATATTTCTCTCTCCACAGATGCTGCCTGACCTGCTGAATATTTCCAGCATTTTCTGTTTTTATTTCAGATTTCCAGCATCTGCAGTATTTTGATTTTGTACCTGCACAGGCACGATGGGCCAAATGGTTTCCTTTTGTCATTTCTATGAGTACATGTTTTTTAATCAGCTCTTATGAAAGGTACAAAATATGTTGTATATGATGCAGACAATTGAGAAAAGAAACTTTTCGGAGATAGATTGTGATTTGAGTGCATTTGGGATAATTTCTATTTGGATGACCTACCTAGCACTTAACTGAAGTTGATCAAATTTTAAAAAGACATCAGGTATCAATCCAATGTTTACATAAAATGGCTCAGCAAAAAGTTTTTTAAGATTACAGATTTAAAAAAAATCCTATGACGTGATTCAAAGAAGAGCAGGGAGTTCTCTTAATATTCTGGCCTACATTCCTCCCATAACTGGCCATTGATCTCATTTGCCATTTGTGGGACTTTGCTGTGTGCAAATTGGCTGCCCCGTTTACCTACAAAACAAAACAGTACTCCATTGGTTGTAAAACCTTTGGGACCTCCTGAGGACATGAAAGGTGCTATATAAATGCAAGTTAATTCTTTCCTTTCTTAAAGGTTCAAATCATGAGAAGGAGATAACAACTGAACATGTGAAATTAACATCGGACTTCCTTTGTGATAAAGACTAGAACTACGTTAATTAAATTGGGAATGTTGTAGAGTGGAACCAATTCACACCGTCTCCTACATTGCTCAAAGTAAATTTCAGAAAGAGTATCCTATCTTACTCTTGGGTACTGTGCAGCCCTAATTCACACATTGCATGTCCATTTCTCCCATTCACATTCCACTTCACTCCCTTCCATGTTTCCTTTTACCTTTGTGCATGCTTTCACAGCCTAAGATAAGCTTTGCACATCAACTTACATTTTTCACTGCTTTCCAGCTCTTTCAATATCAAACCCAAAACTGCAAATGATGGAAATCTGAAGTTATGATGTAAGGTTTACATCCAAAATGTTAAGCTTGCTTTTCTCTTCTCAGATACTGATGGACCTGCTGTGCATTTGCAGAATTTGTATTTACATTTGTTAAAAACAATCTGTCCACAGACTACTAAACCTATCAGCTGCTTCTTTGCGGTAGTAGCACATTTGAGTTCAAGCTTTTACTTGCTGACCTTTCAATAATTTCAAAACTGATTTTAAAAATTAGATTGATAGATTTTTGTTAGGCAAGGGTATTAAGGGTTACGGAACCAAGGCGGGTAGATGGAGTTAAGATACAGATCAGCCATGATCTAATTGAGTGGTGGAAAAGGCTCGAGGGGCTGAATGGCCTACTCCTGTTCCTATGTCCTTCTCTCCCCTGCTTGTTTTGTGGCAGTTCTTTAAAGGCACTCAGGTTTCCTCTGAAACTTGAGTCTGTCATTTCTATTTTTAGAAACTGACTGACCTGCTGCGTATTGCCAGCATTTTCTGCTTTTATTTCAGATTTCCAGCATTGGCAGTTGTATTTCTTTTAACATCCAGTGGAATTCTAGTGTCCAACTCTCTTTCAGCCGGCCCTTCTTATAATGACAGTGGCACCAGTTACAGTGCTGATCTGAACCCTCACTTTCCACACTGAACCCATTAAACCAAGAGGAATTAAACCAATAGAATGCAAAGGAAAGAAGAAGCCTGCACACATTTGATACTTACATATAATTGCATAATTATGAAAATATGTTAAGAGTTTAACAAAATGCAATTAATTTTAAGGTGAAACGCAATCCACTCTCCTTTGTAGGATAAAATGCATGCTATATGATAAATGTTAATTCATTCATATTTGATCATGTAAATCCCACTGCAGTTGTTTTATCTCACTTTAAAAAGTTAGATTCTTTAAAAAGTCTGTTTTTTCCACATGACTAATCATTAGCTTATTTCACTGTTTGATGTCATTAAGAGTTGGCAAATGTTATGTTACATGTGTGACGCTGGCTACTAAATTATAACATATTTATAGCCAGAGATAATCAAAAAGAAATACTGATTGTAATGAAGATTACTGGTAATTAGATGTGATTTTCCTCCTCTTTGTTTGAGCCCTTTCAACACTGATTTCAATGCCGACAACAGTATAGCAGAATATTTCCACAGCAGCATATAATTTTAATAATTATGTGAAATTAACATAATGATTATTGTGATGAAAAGATGAGAGTTACAAAAAGATTTTGTTTTTTCCATGCCAAAAGACCATTACTTTCATTAAAATGGGATCCATTATTCAAATACAATTCACTGAAAGATGAAAGAACATTCAAGGAAAATGAAGCGGTGCTGGGGCTCAGTCAAAAATGTTTTATCATATCTGTGAATGTGACTAATGGTATTATATTTATATAAAATTTGTGAGCTGAAATGATGAGGCACACACTGATGCGAATCTGGTTACTAAAAAAATGTTGCTGCTTATTAGCTGACAAAAAGGTTCTTATTTAAACCAGCATATAATGCTCATTTAACACAGTGACAAGGCAGTTACAACTTATAGCTGATTTGTTAGCTGCACTGGGTCTGATTTTATTACCGTCACTTCATTTTTTTTTAGGTTACATTTTCCTCACCGCAATGGAGCAAAACTTGTTTCAAGAGCCATGGGGCTTGATTTTATAACATTCTATATTTAATTGCACGACAGCCATTGACTCACAGGAGCTTTGCTTCTACCGGTGGTAAGTACCAAAAATCACAAGTAGTATTTCAAGACTTCTCAGCCTGGTCTTGCTGTGTATTGGGGGCAGGGGGTAGATTATTGTATTGAACAGAGCACTGGTGAAACTTAATGGCCCAGATATTCCGATCCCTACGGGTGGGTACGCGCTGTGTACCCACCCGTAGGGACATCGGAAATGCTGGTTTCAGGCATGCACAGCGCATGCGCTGAAAACCAGCATTTCCGATCTGTAAAGAATGGTCTTGACAGATCCTCCGGCTGCCCTGGAGAAGGGCCTCTGCGGGCGGATAGTTCCGCTTTTTGGAGACTCTCCGCCCGCAGAAAACCCTTACAATTCTTACGCCTGGTAAGGCCTGCTTTTACCAGGATAAGATTTGAAAAGAGAAAAAAATATATTTTTTTCACTGATTTATCATTTAAAAATACTTTAAAAAAAGGTAAGTTTATTTTTAGCCCCGTAAAAAACTTTAATTATTTTATTGTAATTTCAAGTCATTTTAAAAATGTGATTTAAAAAAAAAATATATTTAAAGTTTTACTATGTTTTTGGGGTGATCTCCATTCATATATTTGACAGGTCTTCCTGTCAAGTGTATGAAGGGAGATTCCCTTCTTTGATTGGCTCCCCATGGCCCACGTGATCCCAGGGACGCTGCAAACTACATGCGCCTCTGGGATACGTGGGTCCTGCACACTTGGGGTTTGGAGAGGCCCAGGAGCGGAAGCGTGTGTGTCCCGGGAGCCCTCAGGTAAGGGCGTAGATTTTTCCAGATCGCAGGCCTCCGCCCGCGGGAGGCCTGCGATCGGAAAATACGGGCCAATATTTTGATACATCCCATTAGCGAGTTTAAAATGAGGTTGCTGATGCCAGAATTTTAGGTGGTGCAGACTTGAGGTGAGGTGAACAAATGGAATTATTTTAGCCCCTTGGTTTTTAAATAAGGCTCCACTAGAAGTCTCTTTCTATTCGCATTTAAACAATTTGTTTATGTAAGTGCCCAATTGCATGACATTTTACCCAAGTACAGCAGGTTATTGTTGGTATTCATAGGGCCATCTGAGCAGTAGGCTCCTGCTCTGCTCTTTACCTGTACACTAAGCCTCACTTAATGTTACTTTCTCAAGCTCACTAACTAATCCTCCAGGATGGGTGATAAATATAGAACAGGCAGCGATGTTGGCTTGTTTTGGTCCACTGACAGGCTTCTCTGTTAGGTCTACATAAAAAAGAAGACATAAGAGGAGGACCAGGCAGGTAGTGCAGGTGTCCCCAGAGTGCATCTCGCTCTCCAACCAATATTCTGTTCTGAGTGGTGATGGGGGCGATGGGTCCACTGGGGAGTGCAGCCAGAGACAAGTCCAAGGCACCACTGGTGGCTCAGCTGCACAGGGGGGGAGGAAAAAGAGTGGAAGAGCAATAGTGGTAGGGGATTCGATAGTTAGGGGAGCAGACAGACGTTTCTGCGGCCGTAGACGTGACTCCAGGATAGTATGTTGCCTCCCTGGTGCCAGGGTCAAGGATGTCCCTGAGCAGCTACAGGACATTCTGAGGGGGGAGGGTGAACAGCCAGAGGTCGTTGTCCATATCGGTAACAACGACATAGGCAGAAAGAGGGATGAGATCCTGCAGGCAGAGTTTAGGGAGCTAGAAGAGAGATTAAAAAGCAGGACCTCAAAGGTAGTAATCTCCGGATTACTCCCGGTGCCACGTGTTAGTGAGTACAGGAATAGGAGGATAGAACAGATGAATGCGTGGCTGGAGAGATGGTGCAGGAGGGAGGGCTTTAGATTCCTGAGGCATTGGGACTGTTTCTGGGGAAGGTGGGACCTGTACAAGCCGGACGGGTTACACCTCGACAGAGCCGGGACCAATATTCTCGCAGGGAGGTTTGCTAGTGCTGTTGGGGAGGGTTTACACTAGCTTGGCAGTTGGATGGGCACCAGCATATAGGAGTAGAAAAGAGGAATAAGGTGCATGAAAGAGTGAGTGTGTTGGATAGTACTAGAGAAGAAAGTAGTACTAGAGGCGGAAGTAGTACCATATTAGATAGGAGCAGACTAAGAAAGACTACTGAAAACAATTAAAATGGGTTTAGAATGCATATACGTAAACGCACAAAGTGTGGTGAATAAGGTTGGTGAGCTACAAGCACAATTAGCCGTATGGCAATATGATGTTGTGGCAATAACGGAAATGTGGCTTAAAAACGGTGAGAACTGGGCACTTAATATTCAAGGGTACAAGGTGTTCAGAAAAGATAGGGAAGGAAAAAAGGGAGGTGGGGTGGCAGTGCTGACTAAGGAAGACATTGTAGTGTTGGAAAGGGAGGATGTTCATAAGGGGACAAGGACAGAATCCATTTGGTTAGAGTTGAGGAGCAAAAAGGGTATGATCACGCGATTGGAGGTATTCTATAGGCCTCCAAATAGTGAGAGGGAGGGAGAGGAGCAAATCTGCAGGGAAATTGCAGAGATATGCAAGAGCTATAGAGTGGTGATATTGGGGGACTTTAATTACCCAAATATCGATTGGGATAATGCTAGGGTTGAGGGAAAGGAGGGGGCGGAATTTCTGAAATGTGTTCAGGAGAATTTCCTTGACCAGTATGTTCTTGGCCCAACTAGGAAGGAGGCATTGCTGGACCTGGTGCTGGGGAATGAGGTGGGCCAGGTCGACCAAGTGTCTCTGGAAGAACACTTGGGTACGAGTAATCATTGTATCATAAGATTTAGATTAGCAATGGAGAGGAGCAAGGAACAATCTAGAATGGAACTTCTAAACTGGAATAGGGCTAACTTCAATGGGATGCGAAAGGATCTAGCCAGGGTAAAATGGAACCAAAGACTGATAGGAAAATCTGTAATGGAACAATGGGTGATCTTTAAGGAGGAAATGTTCCAAGTACAGGCTAGGTACATTCCAACAAGAGGGAAGGGTAAGGGAACCAAAGCAAGGGCTCCTTGGATGACAAGGGAGATAGAGAAGATGATGAAACAAAAAAAGAGGGTGTATGATGCATGTCAGGTGAATTCTTCAAGGGAGAACCAGACCAAATACAATAAGTTGAAAGGGGAAGTGAAGATGAAAATAAGATTGGCAAAGAGAGAATATGAGAGTAGATTGGCGGTTAACATAAAAGGGAACCCAAAAATCTTCTACTAGCATGTAAACAGTAAGCGGGTAGTAAGAGGCGGGGTGGGGCCTATTAGCGACAAAGAAGGTGTTATATGCTTAGAGGTGCAGGGCAAGGCTAGAATACTCAATGAGTACTTTGTATCGGTGTTTACTAAGGAGGTGGATGCTGACAAAATAACAGTAGCAGTGGAAAAGGTAGAAGCATTGGGAAGCAAAGTTGAAAATTGATAGACAGGATGTACTAGAAAGGCTGGGTATGCTTAGAGTGGATAAGTTGCCTGGTCCAGATGGCTTGCATCCCAGATTGCTAAGGGAATTGGGGGAGGAGATAGCGGAAGGGCTTGCCATAATTTTCCTTTCTTCCCCAGATGCGGGGGAAGTGCCTGAGGCTTGGAAAGTGGCAATTGTGACACCATTGTTCAAGAAAGGATGTAAGGACAATCCTAGTAACTACAGGCTGGTCAGTTTAACATCAGTGGTGGGTAAAGTTTTAGAAACAATAACCAAGGAAAAAATTTACAGGCACTTGGAGAGGTTTAAGCTAATTAAGGAGAGCAACACAGATTTGTAAAAGTCAGATCATGTTTGACTAATCTAATTGAATTTTTTGATGAAGTAACAGGGAGTATCGATGAAGGGAATGCAATGGATGTTTTCTACATAGATTTTAGGAAGGCGTTTGATAAAGTACCACATAGACGGCAGGTTAAGAAATTTAAAGCTCATGGAATAGGTGGGTTAGTGGCAGCTTAGATAAGGAATTGGCTTAAGGACAGAAAACAGCGAGTTGTGGTAAATGGCTGTTTTTCAGACTGGAGGATGATAGACAGTGGTGTTCCGCAAGGGTCAGTGCTGGGGCCACTGCTTTTTTTGATATATATAAATGACCTGGATATTGGATTACAGAGTAGAATTTCTAAATTTGCCGATGACACCAAACTTGGGGGTGTGGCAAACAGTGAGGATGATACCAATCGATTGCAACAGGACATAGAAAGGCAAACAGAATGGGCAGACAAGTGGCAGATGGAATTTAATACAGAGAAGTGTGAGGTGATGCATTTTGGCAGAAGGAAGAGGGAGAGGCAATATACACTTAATGGCACAGTTTTAAAGATTGTGCAGGGACAGAGGGACCTGGGAGTTAATGTGCATAGGTCCCTGAAGGTGGCAGGACATAATGGCCCAAAAATTCGGCCGTTCTTGGGAG